>CM046812.1:31886802-34396802 GCA_025617385.1 Murraya koenigii
GCTGCGGGAGCAGCGCGCGAGTCTTGCTGCGCGCGCGGGTCTAAGAGCGGGCAGTGCGCGTCCTGCTTGCGCGAGCAGCGCGCGCGGGCGTGTTGCGAGCGCGGGCAGCACGCGCATCCTGCTGTCCTGGTGCTACTGGCTCGTCCGCTGTGGTTCTTGCTCCGGAAAATCTTTTTTTTTTTTAATTGTTACAGATTACAATCTTGATGATTTACAAAAAAATTTAAAACATAAAATTAAATCAAAAGGGAAAAATGGTGATAATAGACCACCCATTTTGTTATAAATCCAAAACAAAAATACAAACAAATTTCTAACCATGAATTGAGACAATCCAAGCATACTTTATTCATATATTAACAAATAATATATATCTAAATAAATTGTGCCACTCTAATACATAATTAACAAGATAGATTTCTTACGAAATTCTTATATATTATTATGAGATGACTCTGATACCAATTGTAGGAAAATAAAATCAGGTTTTTCAATTTTTCAATTAAAACCTTTCAGTACCGATCTCATACAACATATAAGAATTAAGTAATCTAGAAATTCATACATTGATGTTTTGAGAAGATGAACAATTGAGAGTTGTAAATCCGCCTTCAAACAATCTTTCCGGTTATGACTCAAGTTTGATCAACACTGGACATGTGGGCGTCTGTTTCACCACTTCCCAATTGTAACTGCCTCCCCTTAGATGCCTTCTTTATTTTTTTTTTAAATCCCTAGGTTCTCCTCTGTCACAATTTAAGAGAATAATGCCCCTTTTATAATATCTTATGAAAAACCCTAGTATGTTAGGATTATGATTTCTATTTAAAATAAAATTCCTCTTTTAACTATCTCTCCACTTACTTAAAAGTGGAAGGAATGTGTAATTAACTAGGAAACCACCTTGTAAAATATTACAAGCCCCCATTTACATTTGAATATAACATAATAGGCTTTAATAAATATTATAATTATGATTTTCATCTAATATGCTAGTTTTTGTTGCTTTTGAGTTCAGTGATGGTGTTATCAATTAAACGAGCTAACCCAGGGATCATTTGGGAACATACTAATAGTGGCTACTAATAATTAAATTTGTAATTAAACAAATATAATTATTTAATTCCAATCTACTCACTATAAGATTGAGCGACTCCATAATTGATCTCAATATAATTCTGCCACATTGATTTCTTTATCGCACAATCCTTTGTATCACATCGTTAATTTAAATTGATATCTCAACTGTCCAATCAATTAAATTACATCTTTTCCTTGATACTTACTGGTTTTCTCTAATGATCATTTTCAACATACTTATTTATGTTGAGACACTCTTGCCAGAGAATTCTATGATCAAATACTGAAAACCCATCAAGAGATGTGTCATACAAATTCTATATTGTTATTCTATAATTTCAATACTTGTAATTACTGTCACCAAGATACCGGGTAATCTAGACTACATGTGTATGTCATGCCCATTGGTCACTCAAATGAAATAGCAACTACAATCATGAAATCATAACTAACTCAAGATTAAGATTACAGTAAATCAATGCCTATGAGATTTAATAAGTCTGACAGTTATTACTAGGTTAATTAAATCTCATATTAATCCAGTTTAATGTAGACAAACTACATCAATAAATTCATACATGATTAAGACAAATCACTCAATGAATTTATTACAGTCTATGCTTAAATAAAGTGCCCAACTTTATTTATCAAATGCGAACTTAATTTATTTAATCATAAGATAACTTGTATTTATGTTTCTGCGAATCCACATGGTAATCGCATAAATACATATAATATGATTAAATGGACTTTACTCAAAATATTAATGCAATTCAAAATATCTGAATAAATACTTGAAATATTTTATTAATCAGAAAATCAATATGCTTTAAAGAGCTCATAATCCCAACAGAAGATGGCTTAGAGGTTGAAGAAGGTTGACGATTTTGAGGTTGCTGTGGGTTGGAGGACGATTATGGGGTGGCATGGAGTGGATCCAGCGTTGGAGGCTGACCTCCATCGGCCATAAGCTGAGGCGGATGTTGAAGACTGCGGCAAATCATAAAACGAAGAAAATATAATAGTTACCCGGCGGAGAGAGAGGAAGATCTCCCTCTCCGCCGGTTTGATCAGAGATTTTGTTGGGAGTTGCCGAGGGCTCTAGAAAGTTTTATTCAAGTGGTGGTTTATTTTCAATGTTAATGAAAGTTTCAAATTTTTTGTAGTGGGTTAGTGGCTTGTCCTTCTTTTGGATCCGTATAATTAACAATACTCAGGTGTTAGAGCGCTGCTCATGATCACCACTCGTGCATGCATGCTATGTGTGGCTAACGTGCGCTGGCCCACTTGGCGGCTTCTCACTTCCTTACTATGTGTGCGTTCCTCTACTGCGCGCTTGGCACATACCCAGCGTGTGTATGTTATTCATGCTATCGCCAAAGAGGATGAGATGAGTCTTCTTTTGGCCAATTGAAGCTTTCTCGAAATATGTAACTTGCTTTACAAAGATTGAATGCGAGAACAGACATTTTTGGTGCAGTGCTTACGGCAGCTCCAATAGAAGGGTAATTCCCATCTAGCAAAACGATACGTTTGGATTTGGACACTGACTTGTGACAAAATTTGAAATGGAAAAAAACAAAATCAAGAAAGAATACACAAACTTTCTCAATTGAATTTGTTTAAACAAAAAATATTAGAAGTAGGAATTAAGAAAGTTTTGTTGTGTGATCAATGTTAAGGTTCAATTAATTATAGTGGAGAGTGTGAACGATAATTGAATAGTGGCTTGTTTTTTCAATTAAATAAATCGCACAGGAATTGTTGCCTGCAATATTATTAATATGAAAGATTTGTTTTGTGATCAATGCTAAAGATTTATTTGATACTACTATAGAATGTAACAAAAAAATATTGTTCACATTTAAAATTTTTTCCTACGTGGCTAACTTTTTCTTTTCAAAATTGCTCCACTTGGTTGAGTACGGCGACAACAATGAATAATATGGAGCAACACTTATGGCAGCGCCAACGGAAGTGTAATTTCGACTTTCATCTTATGAAACGGTTACGTCAGGATTTTGACAATGGATTGGAACAAAGCTTGAAATAAACAAAACAGAAGCAAGAAAGATCACAACAAGATTTCTGGAATGAATTGTAAGTAGGAGTTAATGCATGCAATAAGAATTAAGAAAGAATTGTTGTGTATTGATCAATGATCACCAAGGTTCAACTTATAGTGGAGGTACGTGACTAGCATTATGAATTCAAATTGACAAGACAGTCAAGAATATATTCTTCTGTCCAGTGATCTGTTGCGTTCTCTTGTGCCTTAAAAGAAGTTTGATTTTGGCCATTTGGTATCTTCAACAATAAATGACTTAACATATAATATAGTATGTGATAAAGATTTTCTAATATTTGACAATTAATAGTTGTCCTCCAGGTAGGTATTTAAAAAATAAAACTAATGTGAGAATATTATCGGTTCTATTTGGTTCATGGACACAACTCAAAAACAATGATTTTGAGTGTGAAAAAACCCAAAAAAAAGACATTACAGTAAGAATTTTTTTTTTTTATTTAAATTTTTGTTCTACAATCTAATCTGGTATGGACAATCTGTGTATGGAAAATTTGTTGTTTAGACTTAGAGACTTAAGAGTCAAATGTATGAACAATACACACACACACACATATATATATATTGTCCCGATCTGATCCAAGATCCTAAACTTTATTAATGTTCGAGAAAGGTATTAAGCCATACGGTTTAATAGTATTATACTATTATACTATTAAACTGCATGATTTAATAGTTTTAAAAGACATTACATTAACTTTTGGACTTTATCAAATTCAATATCCTAGAGTAGAATATTTCTTAAGGGTGGTAAAATGAATAAACGAATCGAATTCGATTCGATTCGATTTGTTTATTAATTCATCTAAACTAATTAAATAAATCGAACCAAATATTCGTTTAATAAACTAATTAATCTGAATCTTGAGATTTCTTTTCGTTTACTAAATAAATCTAATTCGAATCAGTAGAGTTTTAATCCAATTTGTTTACTATTTGTTTATCCTATAGCGAATTGAATTACCATCTATTTTGTCTTATTATCATTTATATTTATTATATTAGCCTTCAAATTTTAAAATATTTTTATACATATTTAAGGATAAATAAGTAATTTAATTAAACAAACAATAAATGAATTTTAAACGAATGAATCGTAGTTGATTCATTTTATTCGTTTATGACCCATTTATTAAATAAATCTTGTACAAATATATGAATCAATGTCCTCAAACTCGGATTTGATTTGTTTAGTTTACGAATCGAATCAAATTCTCCAATTTATTAAATAAATCAATTTATTCAAACCCAAACCCATTTAATTCACATTAAATTGAATTAAATAAATGAATCCTAAATCAGATTGCCACCATAACGTATATGTAAATATATAGTCTTTCTCTCATGTGGGCTTCATTTTTTTTTTTAATATGAGGACAAATTATTAAGCCATATGATTTAATAGAATTAGTGCAGACATGCTATTAAATCATATGTCTTTATAGTGAATTGAATACCAACTATTGAACTGTATGATTTAATAGAGTGTCTATATGAAAAATATGTGGGTGCCTGCAATTTATATATAATCCAACAGAAACAGAATTCCCTTCTCATGCACTCAAGTGAACAATGTTCGAACTCAGACATTTTATTTCCACCCAAGAGATTTCATCAACTAAACAAACTAGCACTGTTAAACAAAGCTATTGAGACTTTGTTTAAAATATAAAATGAAAACACCTTTCATAACTACCGTATCTCCCATAGAATTCATATTTAGTTAATCAAATAAATTGGATTCAACCATATTCCAAAATAAGCAGTAGTTTATAAATCTGACTAAGAAAAAAATATTTGGTAAAGATATTAATGCAGGACTACCTCACGCATGATAAATATAACTAGAATTCACAATGAAAGCAAAATTGAATCCATACAAAGCCATCAAACACATCACCAAATACAAAACAGTTATGAATACCTTCTTCTTCAAGTTTGCTTTTGTAGTTGCACTCCTGGCTTTTGCTAGTAACAGGATTTTTTCACTACTCAATATCTAGCCGTAAATTGCCTCTGTTAAATTATGGATTTAATTTCACATTAAATTTTGAATTTAATTAACCAGTACAATCTTATAATAAATTATCAGTTTAATTAGCAACTATATATAATAAATTTTGGAATTGATTACATAATTAATTGTAAATTTAACTAGTCGTTTCAATCTTTATAACCTCAGCTTTTATTCATTGCAGTCAATGTGAGTGTCAATTTCTCATTTAGCCCAGCATCATTTTGAATATAAAAGTACATCATTTTAATATATTCTCGGAGCAATACCTGAATCACATATAGCCTACTAACACATATTTTGATCCACTTAAAATTATACTTTAAAATAATAACTCAATATACTATTTTTCCAACAATTCTTTGCGTCTTTGAAGGCTCTCATGTATTGTAGTCTTCATAATATCCAGAAGTGAAAATTTACTGCGATTTGAAGATAAGTAGATGCCTTTATCATCGACTATATGAGAGAAATTGTAGACTAATTATGATATCGAGAGAGCTAATGATAGGGCAAAAATACATTTATTGTTAGTATTACTCCCGCCAGAACACACTAACACTAATGTTTAGTGTCAGTAATTTTTGTGTCAGTAATTCACGTCACTATAGTGTCACTAAAATAGTGATACGGTGTTGTTAGTATCTTATGATACTATTTAAATGTCAGTAATTTACATCCCTATACTATCACTAAAATAATGACACAATGGTATTCGCATTTAATGATACTATTTACATGTATGTAATTTATGTGACTACAGTATCAAAATCACACTGACTCAATAGCATCAAAAATAATAATGTTATTTTAAATATTTAGTGTCAGTATTTAGTGATGTTATGATGCTTGTGATTAGTAATATATTTTTCTATTAATTGTATTTTTCCTGTTGGTTTTACAATTAAAAGAAAACTTAAAATATATTAAATATAGTAAATCTCACGACATAATTCACATAATAAAATCCCAAATATATTACTTAAAGTAACATAATTCAACTACACTGTTTGAAAAAGAAAAATATAAATACCAATTCAAGTTTGGACAAATTGTAAACAACAAAATATTAAATAAAGTTTGAGCAAAACGTTAACTAACAAGAAGCATAATAATATCATTGATCATCCACATGTTCCTTCATTTTGACCTAAAAGTACATCAAATCAATTAGTACACCACAAAAAATAAATCTTGTATATTTGAAAGGAAAAATATTCATAAATTACTTATATATTACCTCATGATTGTAGGCTGTTATTAATTTGGAAACGTGCGTAGCCTATTGATCACAATGTCTGGAGAGGTCTGTTATATTGTATTCGTCAATTCCCTTAAACTTCAATTTACAAAAAAGAAAAAAAAACAAGTTCACTATTATTATATTAGTTGGAACAAACACACATGAAATCCATTCAGATTAAAGGCCTTGGCAAGAAATATTTCAATGAAAACAAACTTATTATTGTAAGTACCTTAACTTATAGCATATACCACATATATAAAACATGGTAAAAAAATAACAATCAAGAGCACACATTTGGTCTAATGTTCAAGGTTCTTTTGAGCTGATTCATTTCAAAATACAATAAAACATTATAATGACGTATTATAAAAATTATTTTCAGTACTTACATTATTTTTTCGAATGTTCACATTTGCCACAATATCTTTAATGTATTTTATCATGTAGTAGCCACGTTCAAAACTGCTAAGTTGCCTTAGACACTACAAAATAAAACTGATATAATTTTTTTCTAAAATAAGCAATGATTATTTAAATTTTTATCATTTTTACCTTGACGGAGACCCATTGAACATTGGCTTTTACATAAGAGTTTAAAGATTGATGTATTTTAATCCCACTACAATGAAGACATAGTAAATGTCAGCAAATAGTTAACATAAAAATGAAAATAAAGTGCCTTGATCAAAGATAAAAATAACACTTAACTAATTTACAATCTACATCATCTCTTCATCACTTCATCAGGATTACCACACAAAGGATTAACATAGTAAACTGTATGTCTCACCTTATCAATTGTGTATAAAACCTAATGGCTGCTAAAAAAAAAAGTTGGTTGAAAACATGAATTACAAATAAAAATTGTTTACAAAATTAATTTACTAAATAAAGAATATAATAAGCAAATAAAAAATATTATACCCAGGTTTGTATGGAAATACGACGATTTGTCCCAATTCTGCCAAGCCTAAAAGTTTTGAAATGTATTAAGACTTGTCTTCAAATGAGGTCTTTGGATGTAACTTCTCAAAAAATCCAAACTAAACTATTGGAACTTTCCTTGTTCTTCATCCCCTCATACAAGTATCTAAGAGAAAAGATACATATATAATAAAATAAGTTTAAATAAAAGAAACCAAATAATAGCTTCATGTTTAATAAAATATAAACTACGTACTTGATCCATAAGTTAATAATGCAGCTGGAGACCTCATTAAACTTGATGATTTCTTAACAAATGTTCTTATCAGGTGTGTCTCCCAAATTTCACCAAAAGTTGTTGTATCATGCCTAATTATGATCATTTGAGGCAAGGAATTCTTAATAAATATAGTAAACATGCTCATCTATTCACTCTTTTTATTTTTTCTTGCCTGTGCAGTTACCCATGTATTCTTCACACCCTGCCTAAGGATTTTTGCTGTCGGTATGATGCACAATGGTTCTCTTTTTAGAACTCTCTCATCTTTTCCAAAAAATTGTACATCTAATACCTTAGGAGTTAATCTTGGAGATCTTCTTGGCGTATGCTTTGAAGTAAATTCAACCTCGACTTTCTTTGGAGTTTGTTGAAGAGCTAGTTCGAAAATTCTAATAGGAGCATTATTTATTTTACTCTTCACTGATTTTAGAGTCAACTTACTCAATGGAAAACCAGCCTATGAAATGCCATTAATAGTAATACACACACAAAGGCCTTTCAGTTGAAAAATCAATTAGACAACCAGTAGGTAGTCCAATAACATCATAATATGAGAGGTACTCAGTACAAAATTAAAGTGCTTCTTCTGCAATATAACTTTCTACAATACAACTCTCAGGGCAGTAGCAATTACGAATATAATCCGTAAGAGTTTTCATATCTCTCTTAAAAGGATAAATGGCCCATATAACCTAATATGTTTAACTAGATAGACTATTAAGTGGATCATTATGTCAAAAAAGCTAGGTAGGAAGTACTGTTATAATAAACATAAAGTGATTAAAATTTCCTCTTGTAATTGGTCAAGAGTATTAGGGGCTATTACTTTGGAGCACGATGAATTAAAAAAGAAGCACATCCTGATTATGGCCCTTCTGACATTTATAGGCAAACAATTTTAAATGGCTAATGGGAGTAGTTGTTGCATCAAATTATGACAATCATGGAACTTAAGACCTTGAAGCTGACAATCATCTATTGACACAATTTTTTAGACATTAGAAGAATAGCCATCCAGAACTTTCACACTTTGCAAGGTTTCACAAAACTGATTTTTTTTTCTTTTTTACTCAAAGTGTATGGACTTGGAGGTAGGACTTTTTGTTTGTTTCATTAGGAACTAGTTTTCCCTTTATCTCAAGATGCTCAAGATCTTTTCTAGCATTAATCTCATCCTTTGTCTTAACCGATTGATGAAGTAGTGTGCCGTATATGTTCTCACACACATTTTTTTCAATGTGTATCACATCTAATTGATGGCGAATTAATAAATGATTCTAATGTTCTAAGTAAAAAAATATCTGAATTCGTTTGTGTAATTTTCAGTTATCTTCTCATCACCACCACTACTATTACAACCATTATCATGTTTCCATTTTCTGCATTTCTTTTTCCTAAGCTTAGTGTTAATATCTTCTACCATGTTGAAGATTTCCTTACCAAACAAAGTTTTAGGAGGGTTATTCCACTCCTGCTTCCTATTGAAAACCTTTTTAAGTTTTCAACATGGGTGAACAAATAGAAATTGACGATGGCCCATATATGACATTTTTTGACTATGAGGCAGTCAATATGCACAAGTGTCTGTCCCACAAATTGGGCAACTATAGTAGCCCTTAACAGTACACATGGAGAGGTTTCTATATGTGGGAAAGTCACTGATTGTCCACATCAACACAACTCGTAAATTGAAGATTTCTTTTCTATATGCATCATAAACATCAATCTCTACATCCCATAGAGTTTTCAAGTCCTTAATTAAAAGTGCTAAGTATACATCTAGATTATTTCCAAGTTGTTATTAGATATAAAAAGAGATAACATCAGAAACTTTCTCTTCGTACACAACCATGGAGGAAGATTAATGTTATCAATGTAATAGGCCAACAACTATAAGTAGTGCTAAAGGTACTATATGGATTAATTTCATTGACTGAGAGAGCTAAACGGAGATTTCTAGGTTCTTGTACAAATTCTAGCCACTTATTGTCAATCAATTTCCAGGCTGGTGAGTCTGTTGGGTGGCGAAGCTTGCCATCTCTAATTCTTTTATTAGCATGCCATGTTAAGTTTTGAGTTGTTTGTGGTAATTGAGACAATCTCTTAAACCTAGGAATAAGAGGAAAATACCATAACACTTTTTCAGAAACCCCTTTTCTAAAATTTTTTGAGTTGTCTTTTATCCTTTCCATCTAGATGCTCCATAATTTGGACATTTAGTAAGATCAGCAAATTCATTCCTGTACAAAACGTAATCATTTGGACATGCATATTTTTTTTCATACTCTAAGCTTAGCACTTTCATTATATTTTAGCCACATACATTGACTTAGGTAGCTCATTAATATTTGGTAAAAGGTGTCAACAAGGACTTCTAACAAAGTTGAAAACCCTTTATCAGACCACCCATAGTTCCCTTTTATATTATAAAGTATCATTAAACTAGATAACTTTGACTGTTTTACACCCAAATACAAAGGCTTTTTAGCATTTTCAAGCATACCCTTAAAAGAACTAGGATCTTTATCATAGTGCTAATAAACATCTTCGACCATGTCGCATATGTCACTATAATCATGACATCTAAATCTTCTGCTATGTGGATGGTCTTGGCACCTTTTAGACGTAGAAGTAGGGTTAATCTTACTATACCAAGTCCAAACTTTATATGTTATGAGAAAACCTTTTTCAATTAAATGATCTTTCACTTGTTGAGGAGTATGAAACTCCATATTACAACAAAAAGTGTAAGGACATCTCATTGACATTCGGTTTTCAACATTCAAAATGACAAAATTTAAGAATTCAACATTCGGTTTTCAACATTCAAAATGACAAAATTTAAGAATTCAGCAACTTCGATACGAAACTCTATATAGATACTCAATGGCAAGTTATCCAAGTTTTGTCCATTTCAAAAATTTTTATCTGTTCATATATTATATACTATCAGTTTAAGTTTAATTCAATTGTATGATTAACTCAAAATCGCATGATTAATTTTAAATATTTAAAGTTATTATGATTACAGCTTTAATAATAAATTCATAATTATGAAAAATCATTTAGAGCCCCTACAAATTAATAAATTATAGTAAAGTAAAGTATAATAATTTTTCCCCTACACATATTAATTTACAAACATTAATAATCAGTGGAACACATTGTATCACAACCTTAAAATAGTAACAATATATAATAATCAGCTTGAGATCGTACTTTTGGGCTTGGGCAGCGATTAATACCTACTGTAAAAGCACATACATAAGTAATCAATTGAGCTCGGTTTTGGAAAAGGCTAACTTAGCTTAATTTATATCAGTCATTGTCTCTATTAAAAATCTTCCAACAAAAAAAAAAAAAGGCATAGTTTGTCATAATTTTCTAAACAATGCTAGGCTTACACAAACAAAATGAACCATTAAATCCTCAACAAAATACAAGAATTAAGAATCTTGTTTTAATTTAGTTGCTGAGGTTCAATTGCATGTGGCATATGAACTGCAGTTAGTGCATATTTTTTTTTTCCTTTAACCCCACTTATTTGTTTAATCTTAAATATGGACAAAAAAAGGGAGAGAGAGGGTAAGTTAAAAGAATTAGGTGATGTAACAGGGTTAAGTTAAAATCACTTGACATGCCATGCACGGAGGATAAAAATTAAAGTAAAGGAAATTAAAATAGATAACAATAACAAATTAAAGAAGACACATTAAAGAAAGGAAAACAATTAAAGTCTACGTGCATGTCTCATTGGTAAGCATGAGTAAAAGGGCCGGTAGCCACTAGAATCCATGAAAGAACAAATAAAATAAACCGGCCCCCACTACCCATTAATTAAATAACTAAAGCTAGCTAAATGCCATGCATTTTGAAACGGTAATGTAAGAAATAAGAGAACTCATTAAACTTCCTAACTTTCAAAAGAAACTCTAATCAATAAAATGTGGCTCATTTTTAAACAATAGATTTGCTTGATGGTAGCTACTAGAATCCATGAAAGAGCAAATAAAATAAACCGGCCTCCAACTAAAGCTATCTAAATTTCATGCATTTTAAAACGATAATGTAACAAAGAAGACAATTCATTAAACTTTCTCAAGTTGAACTTTTAAAAGAAACTCATAATCAATAAAATGCGGCTCATTTTTAAACCATAGATTTCCCTGCCTTTAGCCATATGCTAGCAAAGAAGCCACGTACTTAAAAACTCTCAATAAAATTATCAACATAATCATTCCCTTTGCAACTTTTTTTATTGGCAATATCACCCATATCATTATCTCAAAGTTAGGAACTCAGGAGAAATTGATTTAGTCAACTATATATCCCCTTCCAATAAATTACCATTTAAAAAAATTCATATGAATATACATTTGCAAATCGTTTTATTCAAACAAGTTGAGTTGCTGACTTTGCCTACTTTTAAATAACAATGACAGTAAATCAAATTAGATCTTTTAAACTGACCTTAACTATGGCAAAAACATAGATCATCAAATAAAAATTATTTCCTGTAAAACAACCTACAAAATTAAATTATAAAATCCTAGAAAATTAAAATTAAAAAGTATTAATCATAAGCTAAAATAAAAAAAAAACCCATTAATTAAATTGACAAAAAAAAGCCCTTACCAATTGAAAATCTCTTTTACAATTCTTTCTCTGGACTTTGCTTGATATGGAGAGCAAGATTGCTTGAATACATAAACGATGGTGCCTCTTTAGCCTTTGTCAATGGTTTGTGGTTACTTGGCCAGTAGAGGTACTAGAGGTTTAGTTAGAGAAGAAGTTTGTTCTATAACAAGCAATTAGGGTTTTGATCCATTTTCCAATTTGGGTAAAAATGGAAAAAGTAAACAGAATGTAAGATTTTTATTGTCTATTTGAATTAATTGAATTCAATTTGTAAATAGACAGCAAAGAACATAAGAGATCAAGAAAAGAAAAATGAAAGAGAAAGGGAGAGGAAAGATAAGATAATGATAGAAAGTTAGAGTTTAGGTTTGATAATAAGGTCTAAGATGGGTGCGATAGAGAGTTAGTTCAGTTTATGTTTTGTTTTTGTTATTATATTTTTATTTATTAAATCTTTAAATTATTATAAATATGTACCTTAATTCAACAAGGTTTGATGGTCTGTGCTTCAAACATTAAGTTTTTAAACTTCAAATGTTAAGTTTTCATGAATTTTTTTTTTAATTTATGATACTTTAGTGTCAGTGATCTTATTGATGTTTAATTTACTGACACACTAGTATTAATAACCTCTTATTCCTACTTGTTAAAAGCGTGAAATGGTGCATTTGTACACAATTACTTACACTTTTTGTAAAGTGTCAATAAACGAGGTGTCAATAAATATCATTTTTATAATAGTATTTTTAAATTTCTAATAACTGTCAATGAAGTGGGATTGGCGAGATAGATCCAATATCACCACTCTTCTTAAAGTACAAATAAATCCATCTTTTTATTTTTTACTATACATTCCTCTCAAAATACAAAAAATGTACTAATATTTCTACATTCATTATTAATTTTTGTTTTTCTTTGTTTGCGTTCTTATTTCAAAATCCTTGTTCAAATTTGCACATCCATGCAACTAATTAATTATGGAATGTCTATAAACTTAAAAAAGGCAGCAACAGTAACATGTGGACGGAGACCATGAAAAATATGAATTTTTATAATTATTCTTCCTTGTTTTCACCATTAACTTTTCGCTATGTCAACCCCAACAATTTTGCTTCAGTTTGATGGACTAGAACTATCACCTCATGGAATTCAATATGATTTTTCACAATCTAAGTATGGGTAAATTTTGTTTTACACCTTTATTAGATTGATATTATTCAATTTACCCCTTAAAAGTATGAAAATTTCAACTTACCACCTCCAATATTTTAAATTTAGCTGTTGGCCAATGTTAACTCACTAAAATACGATAATACTTTTATTAATTATAGAATATGTTACTTTATATTACACCTTTTATTAGAGACATATATTTTTTATGCCCTCACTTAATGAAACTAATTCATAAAATACTAGTTATGCAACCCAAGAAGGTAGGGGAGGGGTGAATTAGATTTTAAAAACTTTAGCAGAAAAAACCTGAGACGACCCGCCCCATATTCAGAGGCGACGTATCTTAAGAAACTAAACTCAAATATTAAAAATCATCATATTATGAGAATTCTACCGAAATTTCGGTGGAACCTCCTCTAAACATATAATATTCCCAAGCTTGCAATTACAACACAAGCACTCCCAAATCAACCCAATAATACATCAACCTAATCTCATTCAGTAACATATCCAATAATACATACATTTTATTGTTCATATATCACATTCCTAGTATAATTCCAAAATAGGATGTTTACATTAACCAAAAGAAATAATTAGTCTATAGCCTCAAACAATCTCAGTGGCCCAAATGACTCCAACTATGTACAGCTGCTGGGTTAACTGTTGTACCTATAATCTCTTGGGGGGAAAAAATATAATAAAATGGAATGATTATAAAACTTAGTGAGCTCAGTGAGTGGATAGTAGTTTTTAAAACATAAAATACTTTCAACAAGAAATGCATCACTTGTATAATTACTTTTCTCAAACAAATATATTTTTATGTAAAAATTCATTTCAATTCAATCATATTCTGATCATAAGCAAAACTGATACTGCCATAAAATCAATAAAAAACATCTCATATTGAAATATCATCTCAAACTGAAATATCAAACACTAAGTAAAACAAATATCCTTAAACAAATACCCAGGGGATAATCTAGTCTCATCCGGACCTCAACGGACGGCAATGATGTACTATCTGAGTACCATCATGCCCGGAGCTACACTGATAGACGAAAGGATGTACCATCTCATGCTTATCAGCATAACTCATACCTCGGATCTCAACGGACGTGCTATTATGCGCCATCTTGCGACATCGTGTCTAGACCATTCGGTCTCATATCTCAATATCTGTCTGCATGCATATGCCCCCAAAGGGCAAAAGCGCCCAAACACACGGCCTAAAGCCTCTATGTGTGTTCAGATGGGCCCCAAAGGCCTACTATCTCATCTAATCTGGAGGGAACGGGTATTTTTTTAAAACTTACAATCATGGTCGAAATCATTATATATATAAATCAGGCTCAAGATCAACATATATATATACTTAAAATCATGCTCAAAATCCATATGTATAAACATTCTAAATCATGCTCGAAGACCATATGTAAACACTTTAAATTATTCTCGAAATCAACATATAAATACTTTGAATCATGCTCAAAAGCAATGGATATACATTTTAAATCATACACAAGATCAATCATATACTCTTTAAAATCATGTTCGAAAATCCACATAAAAGCACTTTAAATCATGTTCGGAAATCAATCATCTCTTTTACCATTTTAGAATCGATACGAAGCATAAATGAATAAATATAATTTTAACGAAATATTTATACAGATTAAACATTTATTTCGGAGAACTATTAAATGAAAACAATTTAAATATTCATTTCACGAACAAGTTTTACTATATAAAAATCAAATAATTTGAATATATTCCACTCACAGTGACAATTTCAGACTTGGCTATCACCCAAGTCCGCAGGTAGATTATCGTCCCCAAATCCACCTATTTTACAGAAATGATATAATTACTTCCATAATTCTAATTGGAACTAATCTCGCAAAAATAACGCTTAAAATAAATATCCGTCCTAACATTACAACTCTCAATTTTCCTGACCATCAGTATTAATCCTGTATTCATAATTTACTAATATAATTCGAAATTATGCCACCCTCAATTTCATAATTTACTAATTTACCCTCCACATCATAAAATTACCAATTTATCCTCAATTCAGATTACAAAAATATCCTCAAAGCTAGAAATTACGAAATTACCATCAATACGCGAAATTACCAAAATACCCCTATGGTCAATGTTGACCGAAATTCACCCAACGGCTGTGGGGAAGCTCGGGCTAGACACTTATCATCGAGGTGAGTCCAACGGTGGCTGTGGTGTCCTCCCACGCGGGGCGGCGAAGCCGGATCGAGCTCGTGAGGCCGCGGCTCCTTAGGGTGATCGGTCGGTGGCAAAACTGCCTCCTCGGTACCGGTGACTGGTCTGAGAATGGAAGATGGTGAGGTGGGGAAGCTTTTCTAACCGGTGGCGCGGCCAAAGACGGCCGAAATCGCCGGCGATCGTCCGTGCAAACCCGCGGAACTTTCGAGCTTCACCGGCGGCGTTCCATGCGTTTTCTGCAGCAAGGACGGCTAGGGGTGGACGGCCAGCTCACAAGCTTCCGTTTGACACTTTGCTCGGCCGGTGAGGTGGCCGGAAATGGGAGAAACCGGTGGGTCGGTTTTGTGGGTTTGGGTCGGTTTCGGGTCGGGTCAGCGGGTCTCTCCTGTCTCTCTCGGTTTTGCTCCAATTCTTCACCCGTTTTCACTCTTTTGTAAACACCCACAAAATATCAACTAGACCCCCTCATGATTTATCACATAAACCCCCTCTTAATTTATTTATTTATAGAAATACATAAAACAAATGCATATGTTACAAAACCACACAACAATTTCTCAACAATTCCTTAATAAAATTAATAAAAATAATTTTAATAATAAATGAAATTAAAGAGATAAGGGAAAAGAGAGCAAACACGGTATTTTTACGTTGTTCGGCAAACTATGCCTACATCCATGCCTCTAAGCTCATCTAGCTTGAGAATTCCACTATCTAATGTTTTACAACCTAAGGCTTCAAGATTTATAATTGACTTCCAAGGTATCAATCAACTTTTACAAGTATAGAGGATCCCACACTTCTTTCTTAAAGTGTTTCCTACACTTACACACACTCAATTTTTTATATTAAAATAAAAAAAAATAAAATGAATTTCCCCTCACACGATATGCGTGTTTACAAAATAAAAGCCCAAACTGTGATTGTATAAAAAGAATAAAAAAAACTTTACGCACAAAAAAATATGGATACTCAATAGTAAGCTGAATGATAACTATAGAATCCACTTTTGTTTGAATTTAATTGAGTTTTTTTATAGTTCAAGCTGGAAACTAGCAGTTATTAACTTTCTCCACATAATTGGGTTGCCGTTAACCACAATCAGTTAGCTGTTTTGACTTGAGCAAGTGACCGTTAAGCAGTAATTTTAAATTATCGGATCACCATTTAAGGAAATCGGTTTGCCATTTATTTCCAATAACCATGCAAGAAATTATTAGCTAACCATTTGGGCTAAACGGTTTACCCTTTTTAAACTAATTGGTCTCTGAAATTTATTGGTTAACTATTATCAGTAATCAATTCACCGTTTCACGAAAGTTTGCTCTCTAGAATTCCCCTCACACAATGGTTTTCTATTTTGGCCAGAACAAGAAAATCATTTCACTTAATATAATTGGCTTGCCATTTAAAAATTAACGGTTATCTATTTATTTCCAGAATGTTTATTCTTGTCTCAAACCATTATACGGCTTAATAATTTTGTTTCAATTAGAGAAATTATCAACCTTAGTCATTACTAATCTTGTTTGTTATGATCAAAATCAATAATATGGAAATATATATGTTAACATTCTCCTATTTTTTTATGATGATAAACCTTATAAGTATTTACATATTGCTCCCCCTAAATATAAGCTCCCTCTAAGTATATTACAAAATAAATAGTTGCCATTTTAACAAATTAACAAATGCCAATCTTAAAAGCTCAAAATTCATGTGATTTTAAAAACACATGAAAACTTTTATTCCCCCTTTATTATCAAAAAGAAAATAAAAGTAGAAAATAATGTAAATAATACCCATGTTATTCCAATTGAAAATTTCAGCAGAACTTCCCCCTACCAACAGACATTACGTTAAATATAAAATTAATAAAATCACTGTCAAGTCAATGCAAATCATTAATAAAGCCAACTCCATGGAACTAGTAGCCACACTACGGCGTATGAGAAATTCCCTATCGACTTCCCTTAACCGTAGGCCATAGTTGCTTTCTTCGCTCTTAAATCTACAACTATATCTGGTTTCGTCTCCCCGACCCTTCCGAAACAGCAGTTGCTTTCTTCGCTCTTAAATCTACAACTATATCTGGTTTCACCTCCCCGACCCTTCCGAAACAGCATTCTAGCAACTTCGTTTTCATCCTGTGTTCGCACTAACAAGTGAGCTGTTACAGAGTCTCCTGCTAACTCATGCCAAACCCTTATGAAGGTATCTGAAATTTTCTAATTCTTTGTGACTTCATCAGTCTAGTAATAGCAGCATGCCAGTATTTTTCCCTAACTACGAAGCTTGAGTCCTGTCTTCGCCCGTGAAAGTAATAGGACACGGCCGTCTAACTCAACTTTCACAGTGAGTCTCATTGTAGCTCTCTCCTGCAGTAGTTAATTTTTTTTTATTTACTTCAAAGATTTTTTTCTCACTAGATGTTGGTTTTGCAGAGCTCTTCGGGTCATTAATAAAGCCAACTCCATACACACATCAGTACAAAAACCATTAAATCATCGTTATCAAGCCATACCATCATCAAGCAACAAACCAACGATAGCTTATAACCATCAAGACATCAAAATCATTATATCAAACAACTAAACTCAATATTGAATCAGATGCTAAAATGTAATGTGATGAAATGTATATGTCCGTGTGAAACATAAATATAGAAACTAATAATAAGAGACTACTGAAGGGGGCTGTGAAGAGAAAGATGAAGGCAGAATATTAAGAGCAGCGAAGATGCATTGTTGACCATTTATAATTTATTGCTGTTTAAGCTAGAAGGCAATGAACTGAATCTGAAGCTCTTGCTGCTGTGCAAAAAATGAATCAAACCTCACCCAACAATTGCTATATAAGGCTTTTAGGGACTGGTGGATCCTTTGGAGGTGGAGGTTGTTTGATATCCATCTCATGCTGCTCGGAATCAAACTGTGCTTGAGGATGTGCCCCTACTCTTTGACGAGGCACTGGAGGTCTAGCTCATAGTCAACAATCAGTAGCTATCTTGAAGGGGCATATTGGTCATCCTCTAGAGCTACAAAGATGTCTCAATTCTTAGACGTGGTTATTTTAATTAACTCCTCGTTCCTCTTATGAAATCTTATGCTCGTGATGGCTTCTTTATCTATCTTCTTGGTCAGTACAAAGAATGAGTCTTGAAGGGGTATATTGAAATGCTGGAGAATCTTAGTAATATTATTACCATAAGAAAGCAATTGGTTATTAACCACAAGAGTGCGTTGACCTGACAGTCATACGGTATTTGATTTTGATGATAACAAACTATGTGTCATAGTTAAAATAGAAAATGCATATATTTTATAATCTTATTAGCTTAGATGATCTTTAATGTTATATTTTTTTGTAAATCTAGTATGATTAAGTGTATGTATGTTTAAGCATTTAAAAGCTCAAGTTATTTTTCATGACATTTTAAATAAATCTTTATTTCCATAATATAAAAGTTTTATATTTAAAGAAAATAATGATTTTATTAAGTTAATTGTTTTTCAAGTTTTTAGATTAAATTGAAAAAGTATTTGAAAACCTTGAAATCATCAAGTATTGTTTAAAATTCAAGAATGAACTTATTTGAAAATATTTATAATATTTTAGGTCACAATATAGTTTTTAAAGGTTTTTGCATTTTAATATAGTTTTGAAAAGATTGGGGTAAAGCTATAAATTTTAAAAAGTTATCACTATAGCGAAACTATTTGGTATTGTAGCAAAACAACTAACTAACAAAAAAGTTAGTAGGTCACCGACAAGATCCAGTGAGTAAGACATTCTGATGAATATTAACAGAGATCCGTCAACTAGAAAATGACTAACCAATAAGTTAACGGCTAGCCGACAACAAAGTTAATAGGTCGTTGACAAGACCCAAAGAGCAACACATTCTGACAAATTAAAAATGGCTAACCGACAATGTAAACAGCTAACTGACTATTTGAAATACAGCCTGGTGGTAACTAGTTTAAGTCAAAACAGTAATCCGACAATAAGTTAACGACGTATTGTTAAGATTCAAAAAGTCTATAACAGCTAGTTTTCAGCTTATACTATAAAAAGACTGAATTAGATTAAAACAATATCAATCTCAAGAGTTATATTTAAACTTGCTACTGAGTATATAATAGTTCTTGAGCAGTAAACTTGTAATTATTTTATTAAAACACACTTTGGACTTTCAATTGCAAACATATATTGTGTGTGAGAGAGAATATTATTTTGTAAACCATATTGTAAAATTAAGTTGAGTGGTTGTAAGTGTTGGGATATACTTAGGTTGAGAGATTCAAAATAATTTCTTGTTGTAAAGGTTGACTGATACCTTATAAGTCAATTGTAAATGTTGTTGAAGCCTTGAAGGCATTAAAATCCTCAAACCCGGTGAGCTTAGAGGTGTGGACTTAGACAAGGTTGGCTAAACCACGTAAAATTTTATTTGTTTTCACTATCTCTCATCTCTTTATTTGTTTATTATTTAAATTTATATTTATCATTGCTTAGGAAATTAGCTTGAATTTATTTGTGTTGTTAATAGCATAATTTATAAATATCCAATTTACCCCCTTCTTAGTTGCATAGTTTGTATTTCAGAGTGCTCAACATATACCTCAGAATTACATAGTCTAAGTTAACAGGTCACCTCTCAAGAATACAATATAATAACCAACATCCATTCTAGTTACCTCATATGAATGCCCCTTCCTATGAGTGATGACGTATTGTAATATGGAGTGAAGGATCCTAATCTGTAGAGGTGGTAACTAGGAAAGGAAATGAAGAGAACAAATATTATTCGAAAGGTATCAACATCTACAAATATTCCTAATAGTACAAGAATGAATGAAACTCTTATCTCAGTGCCTATAATTTGGTTTAAGTCTTCTATATCAAATTCTCTAGCGACAATTCCTACATTGGTAATGATCCTACCTAGCCTATTTTCAAAAATTTTTATATTCAAGTAAGATACTTGAACTAAATTAAGATAAACCTCCTCCTCAATACTCAAAGCATCCTTCATATGTTCTAACATCTTATTTACACTTTTACCATATATAACTAACTCCTTAAAGTCATCCAAATCAACATAGTAAGAATCAATTACCTTATGACTCATAAAATAGTTTTGGAAGTGCCTGATCATGGGAGTAGTAGGGAAATGGGTTCTCTCAAACTCAAGAACCTCCTTGGGAGATGCTAGATTCCTTTTTGCTGTTGATTTCTGTTTTGCTTTAGCTTTAGAAGTTTCAGCCATGGATGTGTGTATAGCAATTGGGATTTATGAACAGTAGTATTTTAAGAGAAAATAACTAGTTAAAAAGAAAGATGGAGGATAGAGGAAGTGGTTTCGATTGTCAATTTAGCCAAAAACTGATGAAAATCTGGCCAAAATTAAAGAAACCCCTTCGGCTGACACTAGAGTTTCAAATTGGGAATTTTGAATTTTGGGTTGAAAAACTTAATTTGATTACGAAAATAAGGTGCTTGATATTATTAAAATATTATGGAGGCTTAATTTTTCCAAAAAAAAAGGAGGAAGAATGATGAATTTTAGAAAGAGAGAGTTGCAGCCGCGGTGATGAGAGAAAATGGCAAATGGTTTCTAGGATAATGAAGAAGAAACCCTTGGAACAGTTACTTATCCTATGATAACAATAAGCTATTTTCTAGAATCAGTGACCAGTTAATTTTCAGTAACCACTTCACACGAAAGTGGTTATCCATTTATCCCAAACAGTGTTATGTTAATAAGGGCATCATTTTTACTTTTAATTGGTAAACCGTTGTCCTTAAACGGCTAACCGATAACTTTAGTTTTATTTCTTAAGTTTTTATTTTTAAATGGTAGACCAATTATTTCCAAATGATGTTCTGTTTACTTATAATTTCACCTATGAATTTTAATTTTTAACCATTAATTTGATCCATTTCAAGGTTATATTAAGAACTATAAATGTTTTAATAGAGCCATTGTCAATGCATGAGAGATGAATGCACATATTATTATAATAACAAAACAAGTACACATTCACATAATTAATCCACATAATAGATAATCTAATAATCTCAATATTATACTAATGTATGTTAATGTAAAAAATTCATCATTCCAAGTTAGTGTCGAATTTTGACAAATTGATCTTTATTAAAGGGTTTTGTAAGGATATCTGCAAGTTGTATTTCAGTTGAAACAAACTCTACATAATGTCTTTTTTTCAACATGATCTCTTAAGAAATGATGTTTAATCTCTATGACAAGTTTTGTACTAGAATATTGAATGCTATTCTTTGACAGGTTTACAACATTAGTGTTGTCACGCAAGATATGTATTTTGTCAAGATTAATGCTATAGTTTCTAAGGGTTTATTTCATCTAAAGAGCTTGTGCATAATAACTACCAGCGATAATATATTCTGCCTAAGTGGTTGAAAGTACAATCGAACTTTGCTTTTTACTAAACAAAGGGATGAGTGAGCGACTTAGAAAGTGATAAGTGCCACTAGTACTTTTTCTATCGACCTTGTAACCAAAAAAGTCGGCATTCGAATAATATGTTAAATCTATATTAGTCGCTCTAAGATACCAAAGGCCAAAATCTATGGTTCCACTCAAATAATAAAAAATTCTTTTGACAGCAAGCAAATGAGATTCCTTGGGATATGATTGAAATCTTGCACATAAGCATACACTAAATATGATATCGGGTCGACTATCAGTTAAGTAAATATCTTATCATACCTCGATATGTTTTGATATCGACTTCTTTACCTTTTTCATCTTTGTCAAGCTTAATTTATTGAGCTCATTGAAGTGCTTTTAGTCTTTCCATCTTCAAATTTGAATATTTTGAGTAAGTCTCTCAAAATTTAGCTTGATTGATGTAGATTTATTTTTCATTTTGTTTTATTTATAGTCCAAAGAAGTACTTCAACTCTTCTATCATGCTCTTATTAAATTCTTTGCTTATACAAGATGAAAATTCCTTACACAACAACTCATTAGTAAAACCAGAGATAATATTATCAACATAAATTTGAACAACGACTATATCTTGATTCTTATGCTTAATAAAAAGTACAGTATCCTCTCTTCCAATTAAAAAATCATTTTCCAAAAGAAATCTACTAAGCCTTTCATACCAAGCTCTGAGATTTTATTTGAAACCAAACAAGGCTTTGGTCAACTTATAAATATATTCTGAAAATTTTTCATTTTGAAAACCAGGGGGTTGTTTTGTATAAACTTTTTTCATAATGTAACTATATAAAAATGCACTTTTGACATCCATTTGATACTAAATGAAATCTTTATGACATGCAAATGTTAAGAGCATCCTAAGGGATTCCAATCTAGCTATAGGTGTAAGAGTTTCATCAAAATCAATTTATTATTTTTGGTTGTATCATTGAGCCACTAATCTAACTTTATTTCTTACAACCACACTAGATTCATCTATTTTATTTCTAAATGCCTATTTAATGCCTATAATAGATTGATGTTCTAGTTTAGGAACTAATATACACACATTGCTTCTTTTAAATTGATATAATTCCTCTTGCATTGTCATAATTCAAGACTCATTATTTTCTGCATCTGAAGAGAATTTTGGTTCAATTTGAGATATAAATGCATTATGTTCACAAGTGTTACTCCTCTTAAATGACAATATAAGATTAAATTTTTAGGATGAAAAGAAGCATACCTTTATTCCTTACAGAGTGTTTAAGAAGTACTTTCATTTTGTTCCATATTTTTTTCTTCTTGTCTCTCATATACATTTTCACGTGGTGTATCCTTTTGTTTGTCTTTTAAGGATTCGTCTTGTAATTCTCCATCTGCATCATCATCAACAACAACTTTCTCCACAGAGGAATGGTTAAACTAATCAAATGTGACATGCATAGGTACTTCCACAACCAAGGTTCTTTTATTATACACTTTTTAAGCTTTCCTTGTGTTTGAATATCCAAAAAAATTACTAACATAAATCTTAGACGAAATTTACTAAGGTTATCTTTAGTATTCAATAGAAAATATTTACTAAGGTTTCTATATTTCCAAAGCTTATAGCGAGTTTTATTTAGGAAAGATCTAAACAAAATAAAATTCAAGATATAACATGTAATATTTACGGTTTCGACCAAAAATACTTTGGTAATGCATTTTCATTTAACATGATTTTAGCCATTTCTTGAATAGTCTTATCTTTTCTCTCAATAATACCATTTTGTTATGGAGTCGTAGATGCTAAAAATTAATGTTCAATTCCAAAATCATTGCAGAAAATTTTCAAATGCATGAAATAACATAACTATTTTTCATTGTGAACATTTTTATAAAATATATTAAATGTATCAAAGGCTTCATTCTTCTTAGCTAAGAATAAGACCTATGCATATCTATAATAATCATTAACAATTACAAATACATAATACTTGCCACTTAGACTAACATATCTAAAAGATCTAAATAAATATATATAAAGAATTTGAAGTAGTTTTGAAGTAGAAACATGATTTTGTTTTTAAAAGAAGTTTTTGTTTGTTTTTCAAATTGACAAGCTTAAAAAATTCTATCTTTTTGAAAACTAATTTTTGGAAGACTTTTAACTGAATTATTTAAAAGAATTTTTGAAATCAAATCCATACTTGTATGTTCTAGTCTTCTATGTCATAACCAACTATCATCTTCTAAAGCCGAAAAATATTTATCATGTGTTGATGTACAATCTATATCAATGATGTATACATTAACACATCTTTTTCCCACAAACAAACTTTCCATCACATTCATTTTTAATAACACATTTTGTTTTATAAAAAATAATTCTATAGCCTATATCACACAATTAACTAATACTAAGTAAGTTGTGTTTTAAATTTTTAACTAAACACTCATTTCAATAAGAGTAGAGAAATCTTTACTGACATTACTAATACCAGAAATCTTTACTGACATTACTAATACCACTAATCTTTCATTTTGATTTATCTTTAAAAGTTACTTATCCACCATTTTCGATTTTAGTAAAACTTAAAAACTAAGAATAGTTGCTTGTCATATGTCTTGAGTATCCATTGTCCAAGTACCGTTTGTTTTCTTCTTCTTTAATCCCTGGAAAAAAAATCTTAATGTTTAAGTACCCAAAGATTTTTAAGTTCTTAAAAGTTAGCAATGATTTCTTTTAGAACTTAAATACATTTGATTTTATAATATGCATTTCTCTTAATAGGACATCAATAACTCATATGACTATTTTTATTGCAATAATGGCATACGATTTGATCATTAATAGAGGTAGCCTTCACAAAGCAATTCTTGTAATACTTTTATTTTAAATTTGACTTATAGCCAATACCTCTTTTGTCAAAAACACATTTTTGTGAGCCAAACACATTATTTAAAATCTTTTGCCCATTTGTAAACTTTAAGACAATATCATTAAGCTCATTACTCTTTTTTAGACATTTAATTTTCCTTTTTCCAATCAACAAGTAAACTCTCATGCGTAATTTCAATACTTTCTTTGAAAAACGTAATCTCATCATGCAATCTTTTATTCTCTAATTCTAGACATCTAACATTTGCATTTAAAAATTCATTCTCATTTGAAAGTTATACATTTTTCTTTTTATGAGAAATACTTTTCATTCCAATCTTCTTTAAATCATTATGCTATTCAACGAATGCTTCAAACAACTCATTATAAGAAAGAGGATTATTTACCTCATTAACTTCTTCACCTATTGCCATAAGTGTCAAGTTTGACACTTCATGTGATTCCTCATCACTGCCATCCCATGTTGCTATCATAACTTTCTTCTTCAATTTCTTGAAAAGAGGACACTCTGATCTTAGGTAGCCCAGCTTTTTGCATTCATAGCATATAATTGCTTCTATCTTTTCCTTTTGATTTCTAAAGTTCCTAAATTCTCTCTGATCATGAGACTTCTTAAAGAATTGTATAAATTTTTAGCAATTATTGTTATATCTTAATCTTCGAATTCGCTTTCTTGACTGCTTCCAGATTTTGATGCTTTAAAATTAACGACTATCCGTTTATTTCTAGAATGTTTATTCTTGTCTCCAACCATTATACGGCTTAAGAATTTTGTTCCAATTAGAGAAATTATCAATCTTAATCATTACTAATCTTGTTTGTTATCATCAAAATTAATAATATGGAAACATATATGTTAACAGTTCAAACTTTATGTGCATTACTAACAAAAATATCCTCTGATCTCTTTTTTAGAAAATAAAACAAAATCTAAAAAATAATATTTCATGAAATAAGAATATTTCATGTTAACCTAACAAAAAACAAAACCAACAAAAACTCCTTTGACACACAGTTACAGAAAAAATATCTCACTCTTACTACATGATGATTATCAAACTTAAACAAAAATTATAAATTTTGAATCAAAATCTTAAAATTTATGAAAAAAGAATTTTTTTTCTCTCTCCCTTCTTATTTCTTCTTCGTCTCCTCAAATTCCCTACCTGCTCATCTTCTTCTTCATTTCATTTTTTTTTCTTTCCTCTTCACACACTTAAGAACTCCACAACCAATTTCAAATCAAAATAAGTTAAAAAAAACTCATGCCCATTGCCCAACAAGACCACTGATTGCTGCACGTGGCCATTTCAATCAAGCCCATGGCCACGAGCAACCATGCCAAGGAAAATCCATTGCTCCACGCGGCCATGCCAAGCAAACTAAAGCCTACGACCATAGCTAGCAATAAATGAGTGTTGATGATTTTAACGATAGTTTGATGAGTTTAACTGTAAAATATAAAAATAAAGAAGTTAGAAAGAAATTTATTTTTCTTCTTTTTTAAAACATGTTTTTTAAGCTTCTGTAGTTAAAAAGTTAACTAAAATGAAACAAAAATTATCAATTTGGGTGTAAATGAATTTTTTTTTTTAAATGTTTGAGCGTGCATTGAAATTTGTTTAAACATTTGGATTTTGTGGAAATTAATTTCTATGTTTTGACTTCTTATAATGAGTTGACTATTAAGAGGATGTACAAATATAATTTCACCCTTTTAATCATTAAGATTAACAAAGAGTTAATGATAGTTGGGGAATAAATTAAATTTCTCATGCTTTTAAGAGGTAAATTGAAGTATGTCAATTTAATAAGCGGTTGCATGAAATTAACCCTCGGAGTATATATATTCTTGAGAGAGAAAATGAAAGCCGCAAGACCGACATTGCAAACACCATTAATGTTGGCGAGGTGCAAATCTGCATCGTGTTGACTATGAACACAGATACAAGTACCAACAGCAGTTATGTTTTAAAAAAATTGTTTATTCAACATAAAATATTTTAAATACATTTCATTTACAAGTGTAATATTTTATTTATATAGTTTATGTTTTTTTTTTTACACTTATTATTGATTTATAAGTTTTATATTACATCTGTAAGTTTTTATTTTATTTACCAATAATACACTAATCTACTATTTAATATTAATTTATTTATTTTACCTTTAATTTATAAGTATTATATTTTATTTTACACTTAATGTTGATTTTCAAGTTTTATGTTATAATTATAAGTTTTTCTTTATTTACCTCCTATTTTTTTCCCAAATGATTCAGCTCCTATATTAATTTAATTATTTTTCCTTCTATTATAAGTTTTATATTCCATTTATATAATTTATATATTATTTTATACTTAACATTGATTTACAAGTTTTATGTTCTATTTATGTAAGTTTTTGTATTGTTTAATATCAATACACTAATTTACCATTTCTATATTAATTTGCTTGTTTTACCTTCCATTCATAAGTTTTATATTTTATTTACTTAATTTATGTTTTATTCTACACATAATGTTAATTTACAGGTTTTATGTTATATTTATAAGTTTTTATTTTGTTTATCTCCTTTGTTAATTTATTTGTTTTTTCATTTTTTTACAAATTTTATGTTTCAATTACATAATTTATGTTTTATTTACATTTAATGTTGATTTGCAAGTTTTATGTTAATTATAAATTTTTATTTTGTTTACCAATCATACACCAATTTATCACTCTTACATTAATTTATTTCACTACGTTGAAATTAATATATTTCAGAATATATTATAGAGAATATTACCATATATAGTACAATATAAAGAAAAATTGCTCTTACTATGGGTCCATTTGGGGCCCCCACACATATATTCTAAGAGTTTGAAAAAAATTATTTATTCATTAGAAAGCATTTTATTTAAGGACATTGACAAGATCTCATTCACAATATGTTTTGCGCGAAATGTGAAATCAAGCGCACCGAATAATCACAAAAAAATAAATGACACAAGATTTAACATGATTCAGTAATTATGCATATATCCAGAGGAGCAAAAGAAAAATAATTGTATTATTAACAATTATTTAAAGTATAATATTTGAGTAAAGAAACTTACTTTCTAAAACCCAAATACATTCAGTATTCTTACACACACTACCTCTCAATACTCTCTAATTACTTACTTTTACAATAATTTTCTAATGAATTATTTCTCTCTGAATTTGAGATTTCTCTAAAGTTTGGAATGCTTACAAATGAATGAATACTAATATATTTATAGGAGAAATGAACTCACTATTGAACCAAATACGTGGCCAAACGTCTTCATCAATTTGGCACATTTCTTCGTTCGGTGCCAAAGACTTCATTTATTTTCATTTAGAGTTCAAAGTCCTCAGCAATTTGTGGCTTGCAAAAACCACTTTATTGACTTTTCAACACAGCACCCGTAAAATAAAACAGGTTTTTGCTCGATTGAATATAGAATTGTACGCCATCTTCAGCACAAAAAGGGGCAGCATAATTAAGACAGAAACTGCCCATTCTTTCATCCTTATAATTTCTTTTGTAAAAACCAGGAAATCCTTGATTATCCATTTGCCATATGGCAGCATCGTAATTAACACGGCAGTCATGAATATATGCTTTTGTCCAGTGATCTGTTGCGTTCTCCTGTGCCTTCAGAAAGTATGATTTTGCTTCCTTGATCTTTTCATATGAAACATTCATTCCAACACCGACAAGGCTGGTTAAGTCTTTTCCTGCTCGGCTCCGAGGATCCGACTCAAAACTGATATGCATGCCTTAGCAAATTCTGTGATGTTGCAAGATTTTCTGATTAGTGGGAGACCATCAATATTTTCAATTTTTGCTTGTGCTGCTGTCACAAGCATAGGATGAATGAAAACGGGGTGAACAATAACATAAAGAGGTAGATGAAACCTAACTTGACTCGCTATTCAATTCTTTCTACTCAATCAATTGCAAAAACCTTATTGTAACTTAATTTGTCCCTCCTGTATAAACCACTCGATTTGCATAACATTGATTTTCTAGTATTTGACAATTAATAGTTGCCTTCCACGTAGGTATCTAAAAACCAAAAATATTATGTTTAAATTAATGTAAGAAGAAGTTTTACCATATACGGTGGATTTTCTAATTAAATTGTGATTATTAAAGGTGGCAAGCAATTTAATTAATATCATTTATTGTTATTGTTGTTATTTTCATTATTAAGGTGGAGCTATTTATACATTATACTCTAAAAATTATTGTGAGGACTCATATAAAGAATGAGATTATTTGAACCAATCAAAACATCCTTCAGAATCATTTTTACATAAAATTTTTTATTATTAAAATACCAGTACCTCAAATTACTATTTTGGAGAAAATAATTTTTTTAAAAAATAATAATTATTATTTTACTCTCTTCGAATGCCGGTAATCATCTTCGTTTCTCTCTCTAATGTTTAGAGTTTTTTATTCATTCTTTTTCTTGTGTAGGTTCGAGTTTTTATCCCTTAATAATTGTTTTTACACAGTTCAAATTTCTCAAAATATGTGCCTCGCTTCACATAGATTGTGTCCGAGGAAACAAGACTTATGGCAGCTCAGTGGAAGTATAATTCCCATCTAGCAATTAGCGATACGTTTGGATTTGGACACTGAATTGTGACTAAACTTGAAATGGGAAAAGCAAAAGCAAAGAAAGAATACTCAGGATGTTGACTGAATTTGTTAGAACAAAAACACTAGAAGTAGAAATTAAAGCGTGCAATAGAAATGAAGAAAGTTTTGTTGCGTGATCAGTGAAGGGTCAATTTAATTATAGCGGAGATTATGAACGAAAATTTATCACTGGCTTCTTTTTTCAATTAAATAAATGGCTTATGAATTAACTCCCGCAATATTATTAATAAGAGAGACGTGTTATGTGATCAGTGCTAAATATTTATTTTGTAGTACTAGAGAACGTAAACAAAAAAAATATTTTTCACATTAAAAAATTTATTCGTACGTGCATGGCTTTTTCTTTCCAAAATTGCTTCACTCAGATTGAGTAAGGCGACAGCACTGAACTATTTCAAGCTACACTTATGGTGGCTCCAATTGAAGTGTAATTTCTACTTCCATCGAGTGAAACGGTTACGTTAGGATTTTGACAATGAATTGTGAGAAATCTTGAAATGAACAAAATAGAAGCAAGAAAGGTAACAACAGGATTTCTGAAATGAATTGTTACGAATAACAATATGAATATATAGAAGCAGGAATTAATGCATGGAATAAGAATATAGAAGGAAGTGACGTGTATTGATCAATGTTAACTAAGGCTAAATTTATAGTGGAGCGAGAGTGTACTTGAACAGCAATATGAATTCAAATTTACAAGGCAGTCATGAATATATTTTTCTGTCCGGTGATCTGTTGTCGTTCTCTTGTGCCTTAAAAAAGTTTGATTTTGCCTCTTTGGATTCTTCATATGAAATATTCATTCCAACGCTGACAAGGCTTGTTAAGTTTATCGCAGGCTCCGAGGATCCGACTCAAAGTTGATACGCATGCCTCAGGAAATTCGAAGTCATTGCAAGTTTATCTGATAGAGGGACACCCCCAAACACTATATATTTTCATCTTTTGTCTGTGTTGTTGTCATCATGAGGATAAGATGAATGAAAATGGAATACACAATAAGCAGAGATAGGTGAAAACTAACTTGGCTCGCCATCCTTACTTCTCAATTAGTTGCCAAAACCTCATTGCAACAATAAATGACTTAACATATAATATAATATGGTATGTGACAAAGGTTTTCTAACATAAAGATTTTCTAATAGTTGACAACTAATAGTTGTCCTCCAGGTACGTAATTGAAAATCAAAACTAATGCGAGTATTATCAGTTCTATTTGGCTTAAAGACACAACTCAAAAACAATGATTTTGGATGTTAACAAAAAATTAATAATAAACATTACAGTAAGAATTTCTTTTTTATTTACATTTTTGTTCTATTATCTAATCTGGTGTTTGAGAAATAAATCAAAGTGATCTCGAGTAGACCACTATGACTAGATGATTATTTGGAGAGCTCAAATAGATCACCCTGACTAAGTGATTATTTGGTAATTTTGAGCCGATAATTTCGACCACGAGGTAAGTCTAGAAAAAGAAAGCAAGTTTTGCTTGGATGCTTAAATTTATTACTCGCTTAGTGGAGGACACTCAGATTGTTGTGCTGTGCTTATGTGATAAGTGGGGCGAGGGACGCATTTGTGAGAAGCCCAAAATATGAGAAAGTTATGAAAGTTAAGTGAGAGTCCTACTCACCTAACTTGAGAATTCCACTATTAAAGCCTTTACAACCCTAGGCTTAAAGATTTATAATTGATTTCCAAGGTGTTAATCAACCTTTACAAGTACAGAAAATCCCACACTTCTTTCTCAAGGTGTGTCAATTTTTATATGAAAGCCAAAAATACAATAAATTTCCCTCACACAATATAATGTGTTTACAAAATGAAAGCCCAAAGTGTAATTTTATGAAAGAATAAACAAGACTTTATGCACAAAACAATATGGATACTTAATAGCAAGCTCAATTATAATTATAGAATTCGTTGTTATTTGAATTTGATTGAGTTTTTTTATAGTTGAAGCTGAAAATTAGTCGTTGTTGACTTTCTGTACATAATTGGTTTGCCGTTAACCATAATTAGTTTGTCGTTTTGAATTAAATAATTGCTAAGCCACAATTTTAAATTGTCGGATAACCATTTGAGGAAGCTAGTTTGCTGTTTATTTCTAGTGTCCTTGCAAGAAATTATTGGCTAACTGTTTGGGCTAAATGATTCACTGTTTTTAAACTAATTGCCCTCTGGAATTTATCGGTTAACCATTATTAGTAATCGGTTCACCGTTTCACGAAAGTTTGCTCTCTAGAATTTATCAGCGTACTATTTTCTGTAAACGGTTTGTTGTTTTTGGCTAGAACAATAAATTCATTTCATTTAATATAATTGATTTGTCATTTCAAAATTAACAATTATCCGCTTATTTCTAGAATATTTATTCTTGTCTCAAACCATTATACAGCTTAAGAATTTTTTTCCAATTATAGAAATTATCAATCTTAGTCATTACTGATCTTATAGAAACATATATGTTAACATTCTCCCCTTTTTTGATAATGACAAACCTTGTAAGTATTTGCATATTGCACCCCTAAGTATATTACAAAATAAACATAGTGTCATTTTAACAAATTAGCAAATGCCAATCTTAAAAACTTACGTAACCTTTTTCTTCTCCATCATCAGAAAGGAAAAAAAGAAGGTAGAAAAAAATGAAAATAATACAGAAGCTCCCGTTACCAACAAGCATTGCCTTAAATACAAAGTAAGTAAAACTAACTCTATACACATTTCAATATAAAAACCATTAAACTAATATTACTAAGCCATACCATCATCAAGGAACAAACCAATCATAGCTTATAACCATCAAGGCATCAAAATCATTATAGCAAACAACTAAACTCAATTTTAAATCAGATGATAAAATGTATTATGATGAAATCTATATGTCTGTGCGAAACATAAATACAAAAGCTAATAATAAGGAACTATTGAGGGGGCTGTGAAGAAGAAGATGAAGGCGGAATGTTAAGTGCAGCGAAGATGCATTGTTGACCATCCATACTCTGTTGTTGCTAAAGTTGGAAGGCAGCAAACTGAATCTAAAGTAATTCTTGTAATATTTTTATTTAAATTTGGCTTATAGCCAATATTCCTTTGTCAAAAACATATTTTTTTGAGCCAAGTAAGTTAGCTAAATTTTTTTTCCCATTTGTAAACATTAAGAAAATATCATTAAGCTCATTACTCTTTTTCTTAAGCATTTCATTTTCCTTTTTCAAATCATCAACAAGTAAACTCTCATGATCAATCTTAATGCTTTCTTTGAAATATATAATCTCATCATCCAATCTTTTATTTTCTAATTCTAGACATTTAACCTTTGCATTTAAAGATTCATTCTCATTTGAAAGTTCTATATTTTTCTTTCTAAGATAAACATTTTTATTCCAATCTTCTATAATGTTGGGATTATATGCTCTTTAAAGCATATTGATTTTCTGATTAATAAAATATTTCAAGTGTTTATTCAAATATTTTGAATTGCATTAATATTTTGAGTAAAGTCCATTTAATCATATTATATGTATTTATGCGATCACCATGTGGATTCGCAGAAGACATAAATACAAGTTATCTTATGATTAAGTAAATTAAGTTCGCAGTTGATAAATTAAGTTGGGCACTTTATTTAGGTATAGACTATAATAAATTCATTGAGTGATTTATCTTAATCATGCATGAATTTATTGATGTAGTTTGTCTACATTGAACTGGATCAATATGAGATTTAATTAACCTAGTAATAACTGTCAGACTTATTAAATCTCATAGGTATTGATTTACTGTAATCTTAATCTTGAGTTAGTTATGATTCCATGATTGTAGTTGTTATTCATTTGAGTTACCAATGGGCATGACATACACATGTAGTCTAGATTACTCAGTATCTTGGTGAAAGCAATTACAAGTATTGAAATTGTAGATTAACAATATAGAATTTGTACGACACATCTCTTGATGGATTTTTAGTACTTAATCATAGAATTCTCTGGCCAGAGTGTCTCAACATAAATAAGTATGTTGAAAATGATCATTAGAGAAAACCAGTAAGTATTAAGGAAAAAGATGTAATTAAATTGATTGGACAGTTGAGATATCAATTTAAATTAATGATGTGGTACAAAGGATTGTGCAGTAAAGAAATCAATGTGGCTTGGGCGAATTATATTCGAGCATACAATTATGGAGGTCAGTTCCAATCTTATAGTGGAGTAGAATTGGAATTAAATAATTATATTTATTTAATTAAAAATTTAATTATTGTAGCCACTATTGTATGTTCCCAAATGATCCCCGGGTTAGCTCATTTAATTGACAACACCATCACAGGACCCAAAGCAAGAAAAACTGGCATATTAGATGAAAATCATAATTATAATATTTGTTAAGGTCTAATATGTTATATTGGAGTGTAAATGGGGGCTTGTAATATTTTACAAGGTGGTCTCCTAGTTAGTTACACATTCCTTCCATTTTAAGTAAGTGGAGAGATAATTAAAAGAAGATTTCTATTTTAAATAGAAATGCTAATCCTAGTTTTTCATAAGATATTATAAAAGGGACATTATTTTCTTGAGAAAAGAAAAGATAAGAGAACCCCAGGGATTATAAAAAAAATAAAGAAGGCATATAAAAGGAGCCAGTTGCAATTGGGGAGTGGTGAAACAGACGCCAACACGTCCAGTGTTGATCAAACTTGAGGCATAGCTTAGAAAATCGTTTGGAGAAGGATCTACAACTCTCAATTGTTCATCTTCTCAAAGCATCAAGGTATGAATTTCTAGATTACTTAATTCTTATATGTTATATGAGATCGGTCCTAAAAGGTTTTAATTGAAAAATTGATAAACCTAGATTTATTCCCTTCAATTGGTATCAAAGTCATCTCATAATAATATATAAGAATTTTGTAAGAAATCTATCTTGTTAATTATGTATTAGAGAGGCACAATTTATTTAGATATATATTATTTGTTAATATATGAATAAAGCATGCTTGGATTGTCTCAATTCATGGTTAGAAATTTGTTTGTATTTTTTTTTTGGATTTGTAACAAAAGGGGTGGTCTATTATCACTGTGTTCTCCTTTTGATTTAATTTTATGTTTTATAATTTTTGTAAGCTATTGGGATTGTAATCTTAGCAAAAATTTGTAAGAATTATAAAAAAAAAAATTCGACCAACATCGTGCGCTCGCGCAGCAAACAGCAGCAGCATTGCCTGCACGCGTGGAGGGCACCAGCTGCATCGCTCATGATATGAGAAATACGTAGATTGAAACAATGGTTATACAATCATCAAAAATTTGTTATTAACCTTCCCAACGAAGCTCTGTTAACAAAATTTTGGCCCTAAAAGATAACGATAGTTATTTATCATATTACGACATGAAAGTAAATAATCTAATGGTTAATTGGGTCTGGTAAGTAGCGGCATGACTTCTCCAACGGATAGCTTGCTAAAGCGGTACTAGATTATCGTTACAATAAAATAAAATGCATTTATGGTTTTTTGCATTTTAGAATTTTATTGTGAATGTTATATCAATTTATTTATGCATGTATGTTTTATTTTTTAGAAAATGTCTTCCATCAACCTACTGTTAATCATCCTGGTTAAAAATGAACTCACTGGTGAAAATTACTTAGATTGGAAACGCAATCTATTTAATATTTTCACTGCTAAAGGCTACAAATATGTTCTGACCCAGCAATGCCTTCCAGTACCAACGTTATACGATTATAGAAATCAGAAGGAATTATATGAGAAATGGTGCGAGGCAGACAAAATGGCTAAGCGCTATATATTGGCTTCGATTTCTATAGAACTGTAGAACAAACTTCAGAGCATGGAAATAGCCACTGAAATATTGGCTAGTCTCCATCAGATGTTTGGGCAGAATACTGATTCTGCCAGATAAGCAGCGTTAAAACGTGTCACTGACACCAAGATGGAAGAGGGTACAAGAGTTCGTGATCATGTCCTCAAAATGATGGACTATTTGAATGAAGTTGAGATTCATGGTGTTGAGATCGATGATAAAACAAAGATCAACATGGTGATTGAATCTTTGCCTGATACATTCAGAGAGTTTAAGGTCAATTATATCTTAAGTAATAGATATATGACCTTAGTTCAAATGATGTACGAACTAAATGCTATAGAAGAATATTATCATAGCAAAGATCTTCCTAAAACGGAATTCTCTTTAAAACCTAAGTCGAAAGATAAGGGTAGGCAAAAGAGAATTGACATAAGGAACCTGTCTACTAGAAAAGATGGCAAGTCGAAAGACAAGTGCTTCAAGTGTGGACAGAAGGGTCATAGGAAGAAAGATTGTCCTAAGAGGAAATCTTTAAGCTTCCTAATTAGTTCAGTTTTCTATTGATTAATGCAATAGTGAATTCTGAGATAACTAATTTTATTTGTAAATTCATTTATTTGGTTTTGAGGAAACCAAGAGATTAAGTGAAGAAAGGTTTAAGCGGCAGTAGAGAAAGATACTAGTTTATATCAGCTGAGAGGAGTAGATCAATTTTATGAGACTTTAAGTTTTGATATTTGTCTTTGTATTCCAAACATTAGAGGAATTTAATTTCGGTGGCTTGTTTTTAATAAACAGAAGCACACTGTTATTTTTTGATCCTCTGATAATAACTCATTTTTTTACTTTACAAAGACAATTAATATCATATAAGTCTATTAATCTATTCAAAGCAAGATATAATGATAAAAAGTATATTATTTATCTGAGAAAAAAAATGTTTTTGAAAAACCAATGGCACCTCTAATATTTATGCTTAAATCGTATAAACTATAATAAGATTTTATGAGAATGATTAATAATAGGTCCTTCCTGACCTATTTGAGGTTGATCATTGATACTTTACAAATCTTATTTAGAAGAGTAATATGACAAGGTAGCTCCTTTTGAGCTAAAAGAAAGCGTAATATTGTATTGCATGGAATTAGTGCATAAAAATGTATGCGGACTAATTAGTTTACATGTAAGTAGAGGTTATGAATATTTTGTCAATCTAATTGATAAATATTCATGGCATTTATATTTGTCTAAATGCGTCATGATTCCGTGGCTTTTGAAATTCAAAAGAGTACATGGATAAGACAAAGAAGCAATTAGACAAGAACATAAAAGAGTTTCGATCTAATCGAAGTAAAGAATATCTCTCTAGAAAATTCAAAGTCCATTTGGTTGTAAAATGGGATAAACTCCCATTTATAATGAACATTATGACATAATAGTGTCATTATATGGACAAACAAGATTCTTTTGGATAAAATAAAGATATATACTTAGTGATTTATCATTTACCTTTTTTAGATACCAGTATTTAAAACTGCATAGACTATTGAACTTAGTTTTATCTATATCAGTGCCTATTACTCCATGGAATTATGAACATGTCACAAACTTAATTTGTGACACATTTATAGTTGGAGATTCACTAGTATTTATACTAAAATTATAGACATAAAAGATGGATTCATGTCCAAAAGTATGCATGTTTTAGGTATTCTAAAGGAATAAAGGAAAGTCTAATTTATAGACCTTAAGATAAGAATGTATTTGTAAATATACACTATACTTTCCTTGAGGAAGACTATATAAAAGACTTATAACCTATGAATAAGGTAAAACTAGAGAAATCATAAGTAAGGAGATCATATTGATGATCAGTTTTCTATTTATGTAAGCATAGAAAAGAGCAAGAATGATTAACAAAAGGATTATCCCTGAACAAATTATCACTTTTAGAACCTCATCGTAGTGGGAGGGTAACTAGATTACCAAACAAGAAACATATTATCGAGAGAAACCTATCTTATATGAACATGTGTAAAATCCCACTCAATACAATGAAACTCTAATAGATAGTGATGTTGAACATTGGAAAAGGACTATGAATCCAGAAATGGAATCTATGTATTCCAATAAAATCTGGGAACTTATAGAGACACCAAATGGGGTAAAACTCATTGGATGCAAGTGGATCTATAAGAGGAAAATAGGAGTAAACAGAAGGATGGAAACATTTAAAGCAAGATTAGTAGCCAAAGGGTTCACTCAAAAAGAGGGAATCGATTATAAGGAAACGTTTTCTCTGGTTGCTATGCTTAAATCTATCAGAATTCTGCTCTCTATTGCTGCAGTGTTAAATTATGAAATTTGGCAGATGGATGTCAAGACTGCCTTTCTTAATGGGCATCTTGAAGAAGACATCTTTATGCAGCAACCAGATGGATTCATACAAAAAGGCCAAGAACACTTGGTATGCAAAGTTGCAAAGATCCATCTATAGATTGAAGCAAGCATCCCAGTCATGGAACATCAAATTTAATCAAGCGATAAAATCGTTTGGATTCATTCAGAATATTGATGAACTATTTGTCTACAAAAGAATTCAGGGAAAATCTGTAGCCTTCTTAATTCTTTATGTAGATGATATTCTCCTTATCGGAAACGATGTAGGAGTAATGACTACTATAAAGAGTTCGCTAGCAAAACAATTTGATATGAAAGATCTGGGAGAAGTTAGTTATATTCTTGGTATCAAGTTGCTATGAGACCGGAAGAATAAAATGATAGCTTTATCTCAAGTGGTCTATATCAATAAGATATTGGCGAGATTTAGCATGATAAATTCCAAGATTGGTTTGTTACCATTCAGACATGGAATTTTATCCTCTAAGGTTCATTCACCTAAAATTTCTGAGGAGATAGAGAAAATGAGACGAGTTCTCTACGTGGAAGCTGTGGGAAGTCTCATGTATGCCGTGCTTTACACTAAACTAGACACATGTTTTGCGATTGGGATGGTTAGCAGATATCAATCTAATCCTAGATCTAAACACTAGACTACTGTCAAGCACATAATGAAGTATCTAAAAAGAACTAAGGATTATATGCTTGTGTATTTAGGTGATGAACTTACTCCAGTGGGTTATACTGTTTCTGACTTTATGTCAGATAAAGATTCTAGAAAGTCTACTTCTGGCTATGTGTTTACATTAGGAAGTGGAACTATTAGTTAGAGGAGTGTGAAACAATCTTGTATCACAGAGTCCGTAACAAAAGCTTAATGTGTGGCTGCATCTGAGGCTGCAAAAGAAGCGGTATGGCTCCGCAAGTTCCTTTGAGATCTTGAGGTGGTATCTGCTGCAAGTGCACCACTTAAATTATTTTTTGATAATAATGGCGCAGTGGCTCAATCAAAAGAACCAAGAAACCACAAGAAACAAAAACACATTGAGAGGAAGTATCATCTCATATGGAAAGTGTAGAAAGGTTATAACCTACATTTAAAGTCCTACAAGCATGTGCAAATTGCCAGATATACTTTGAGAGCTAGTGGGAGATTGTTGGGATTATATGCTCTTTAAAGCATATTGATTTTCTAATTAATAAAATATTTCAAGTATTTATTCAGATATTTTGAACTACATTAATATTTTGAGTAAATACATTTAATCATATTATATGTATTTATGCGATCACCATGTGGATTTACAGAAGACATAAATACAAGTTATCTTATGATTAAATAAATTAAGTTCGCAATTGATAAATAAAGTTGGGCACTTTATTTAGGTATAGACTGTAATAAATTCATTGAGTGATTTGTCTTAATCATGTATGAATTTATTGACGTAGTTTGCCTACATTGAACTGGATCAATATGAGATTTAATTAACCTAGTAATAATTGTCAGACTTATTAAATCTCATAGGCATTGGTTTACTGTAATCTTAATCTTGAGTTAGTTATGATTTCATGATTGTAGTTGTTATTCATTTGAGTTACCAATGGGCATGACATACACATGTAATCTATATTACCCGCTATCTTGGTGAGAGCAATTACAAGTATTGAAATTGTAGATTAACAATATAGAATTTGTACGACACATCTCTTAATGGGTTTTTAGTACTTGATCATAGAATTCTCTGGCCAGAGTGTCTCAAAATAAATAAGTATGTTGAAAATGATAATTAGAGAAAACCAGTAAGTATCAAGGAAAAAAATGTAATTAAATTAATTGGACAGTTGAGATATCAATTTAAATTAATGATGTGGTACAAAGGATTGTGCAGTAAAGAAATCAATGTGGCTTGGGCGAATTATATTCGAGCATACAATTATGAAGGTCAGTTCCAATCTTATAGTGGAGTAGAATTGGAATTAAATAATTATATTTGTTTAATTACAAATTTAATTATTGTAGCCACTATTGTATGTTCCCAAATGATCCCCGGGTTAGCCCATTTAATTGACAACACCATCACAGGACCCAAAGCAAGAAAAACTGGCATATTAGATGAAAATCATAATTATAATATTTGTTAAGGTCTAATATGTTATATTGGAGTGTAAATGGGGGCTTGTAATATTTTACAAGGTGGTCTCCTAGTTAGTTACACATTCCTTCCACTTTTGAGTAAGTGGAGAGATAGTTAAAAGAGGAATTCTATTTTAAATAGAAATCATAATCCTAGCATACTAGAGTTTTTCATAAGATATTATAAAAAGGGCATTATTCTCTTGAGAAAAGAAAAAAGAAGAGAGCCCTAGGGATTATAAGAAAAATAAAGAAGGCATCTAAGAGGAGCCAGTTGCAATTGGGGAGTGGTGAAATAGACGCCCACACGTCCAGTGTTGATCAAACTTAAGTCATAACCTGGAAGATCGTTTGGAGGAGGATCTACAACTCTCAATTGTTCATTTTCTCAAAGCATCAAGGTGTGAATTTCTAGATTACTTAATTCTTATATGTTATATGAGAGCGGTCCTTAAATGTTTTAATTGAAAAATTGATAAACCTAGATTTATTCCCTTTATATAAATCATTTTGCGCTTCAAACAACTCATTATAAAATGAGGATTATTTAGCTCATCAAGTTATTCACTTATTGCCATAAATGTCAAGTTTAACACTTCATATGATTCCTCTTTATCACTTGATTCTTCATCACTGCCATCCTATATTGCCAACATAGCTTTCTTTTTCAATTTATTTACCAATAGGACACTATGATCTTACGTGGCCAGGCTTTTTGCATTCATAGCATGTAATTGCTTATTTTTTTTTTTTATTTCTAAAGTTCCTGAATTTTCTTTGACCATTGAACTTCTTAATGATTTTACTAAATTTTCTGGCAATCATTGCTATATCTTCATCTTTGAATTCGGTTTCTTCACTACTTTCATATTTTGATGCTTTAAAGGCAATGCCATTCTTCCTTTTCTCTTCATCACATTTTTTAGCTGCCAAATCTTCCTCATAAGAAATAAGCGAGCTAATTAAATCATCAATAGATAAAATATTTAAATCTTTTGCTTCCTCAATAGCAGTTCTTTTCAGTCTCCATTGTTTTGGTAATAACTTAATGATTTTCTTACCTTCTTGTTATTTAAAGAGGTTTTTCCAAGAGCTCATAATATATTTACTATTTCTGCAAACTTAGTGTATATGGAATGAATACTTTCATTTTGTTCCGTTTTGAACAATTCATATTACCTAGTATATTTACTAATTTTAAACTCCTTGACTTGGTTTGTACATTCATAAACAACTTCAAGTTTCTTCCAAATTTCCCAAGCATTTGAATAACCTGAAACTTTATGGAACTCTTTTTTATCTGAGGCACAAAAGGCTTTGGAGTTTAAAGAGGCATTTGTTTTTCTTGACTCACTTTACTCTCGTGATAGTTTTGGAATTTCTTCCCCTGCTTTATTTTTTGTAGTAGGCATAAATGGACCATCATTAACGATTTCCCATATATCATAATCTAGAGCCTGTAAATAGATGTTCATCATAGTTTTCCACTTTGAATAATCATTTCTATCAAAATAAGGTGATTTAGTAGTAGAATGACCTTCCCTAAAGGTAGAATCATTTTGCGTTTCCATAGTTCTTTTACTTTAGACTGTTAAGTCCTAACAAGAGAACTTTATTATGATACTAAATGAAATACTAGCTATACAACCCAAGAAAGGAGATGAATTGAAAACTTTAGCAAATAAAATCACACAACAATGCCTTAATAAAATTCATAATAATAATTTTAAAAATAAATAAAATTAAAAAGATAAGGAAAGGTAGAGCAAACAATATATTTTTACGTAGTTCGACAAACTCCGTTTATGTCCATGCTTCCAAGCTCACCTAGCTTGATGATTCCACTATTCAAGCCTTTATAATCTAAGGCTTCAAGATTTACAATTGACTTCCAACATGTCAATCAACCTTCACAGGTACAGAGGATCCCACACCTCTTTCTTAAAGTGTTTCTCACACTTACAAACACTCAATCTTTTATATTAAAATGAAAGATACAATAAATTCCCCTCACATAATGTATGCATTTACAAAATGAAAGACCAAAGTATGATTGTATGAAATAATAAACAAGACTTTAGGCACAAAACAATATGAATACTCAATAGCAAGCTCAATGATAACTATAGAAGCTATTGTTATTTGAATTTAATTAAGCCTTCTTATAATTAGAGCTAAAAACTAGTCGTTGTTGGCTTTCTATACATAATCGGTTTACCGTTAACCACAATTAGATCACCGTTTGGGCTAAACAGTTCATTAATTTCAAACTAATTGCTCTATAAAATTTTTCAGTTAACCCTTATTAGTAATCGGTTAGTAGTTTCACGAAATTTAATGCTTTGGAATTTATCGGCATACCGTTTTCTGTAAACAATTTGCCATTGTCGACTAGAATAAGAAATTCATTTCACTTAATATAATTGGTTTGCTATTTCAAAATTAGTAGTTATCCATTTGTTTTCAAAATGTTTATTGTTGTGTCAAACCATTATACAGCTTAAGAATTTTGTTCTAATTATTGAAATGATCAATCTTAGTCATTATTAATCTTGTTTGTTATTATCAAAATCAATAATATGGAAACATATATGTTAACAATTCAAACTTTATTTCTATTACTAACAAAAATATCCTCCAATCTATTTTAGAAAATAAAACAACATCTCAATAATAATATTTCATGAAATAATAATATTTCATATTAACCTAAAAAAAACAAAACCTCTAAAAACTCCTTTAACACACAGTTATAGAAAAAATCTCACCCTTAATCCATAAAGATTCTCAAATTTAAACAACAATTATAAATTTTGAATCAAAATCTGAAAATTTATAAAAAACAAAAAAGAAATTGGGAATCCAGATCCCGCAAGGCCATGCCAAGCAATCCAGATCCCGTGACCATGACAAGCAGCAAATGGGTGTTGTTGATTTTAATGATAGTTTGATTTTAGGGTTTATTGGTGAATTTGGGAAGATGATGAGAAAAAAAAGAAATGAAAAAATAGGGGAAAATGTGAAACTGAAAAGGACGAAGAGATTAATTACAAAATAAAAAAATGAAAGAGTGAGAAAGAAATTTAATTTTCTTATTTTTAAAACATATTTTTTTTAGCTTCTGCAATTAAAAAATTAACTGATTAAAAAAACAAAAATGATCAATTTGGGTGTAAAATGAGATTTTTTGAAATGTTTGAGCGTACGTTGAAATTTTTGGAAATTAATTTATATGTTTTGACTTCTTAGTTGACTGTTAAGAGGATGAACAAATACAATTTTACCCCTTTAATTGTTAAGATTAACAAAGTATTAGCGATAGTTGGGGAGTAAACGGAAGTTTCATATTTCTAAGAAGTAAATTGAAGTACGTTAATCTAATAAGGGGGTTGGATGAAATTAACATTCTGAGTATATATATTACTGAGAAAGAAAATGAAAGCCATAAGTCCGACATGGTAAACACCATTAATTTTGGCGACAAGCAAATCTGCATCATGTTGACTATAAACAATGATATACAAGTACCAATAGTTGTTATGTTTTAAAAAAAAATTGTTTGTTCAACAGAAAATCTTTTAAATACATTTCATTTACGAGTCTAACATTTAATTTACATAGTTTATATTTTCTTTTACGCTTATGTTTACAACTTTTTTGTTATATAAGTAAGCTTTTATTTTAGTTACCAATAATACACTAATTTATTAGTCATTATGAATATATTTATTTTACCTTCCATTTATAAGTTTTTTTTTAATTTTACACTTAATGTTTATTTTCAAGTTTTATATTATATTTGTAAGTTTTTGTTTTATTTACCTCCTATTTTTTTTTAGAAATGATTTAGCTCCTATATTAATTTAATTATTTTTTTCTTCTATTTACAAGTTTTATGTTCCATTTATGTAATTTATATATTATTTTACATTTAATATTAATTTAAAAGTTTTAGATTTTACGTATACAAGTTTTTGTTTTGTTTAACATCAATACACCAATTTACCACTTCTGTATTAGTTTACTTATTTTGCCTTCCATTTATAAGTTTTATATTTTTATTTAATTAATTTATGTTTTATTTTATATTTAATATTGATTTACAAGTTTTATATTACATTTGTAAGTTTTTGTTTTGTTTATCTTCTCTGTTAATTTACTTGGTTTTCTTTCATTTACAAATTTTATTTTCTAATTACATAATTTATGTTTTATTTTATACTTAATGTTGATTTACAAGTTTTATGTTCATTGTAAATTTTTATTTTGTTTACTAATCATATACTTTACCATGTTGAAATTAATATATCTCATAATATATTATAAAGAATTACCATATATAGTAAAATATAAAGAAAAACAATAATGCTAGATAACTCAAAAAATCATCCTAAAACCCATTTAAAGTGATCTGTCTGCTGAGATGAATTCCTAATAATGCTATACATTTTAAATTTTTTATCCCAAATAACTATTTCAAAATGCCCCTTGAGATGACACGCCCCATATCCAGAGGCGACCTATTTTAAGAAATTGAACTCAAATATTTAAAATCATCTTATTAATGAGAATTCTACCGAAATTTCGGCAGAACCTCCCCTAAACATATAACATTCCCAAACCTGCAATTACAACACAAGCACTCCCAAATCATTTATTATACACCAAACTACATCAACCCAATCTCATCCAGTAATATATTCAATATTGCACACGTTTTATAGTTCATATATCACTTCCCTAATATAATTCCAAAACATGATAATTATACATTAACCAAAAGAAAATAATTATTTTATAGCCTCAAACAACCTCAGTGGCCCAAATGACTCCAACTATGAACAGCTGCTGGGTTAACTGTTGTACCTGTAATCTCCTGGGGAGGGGGGAAATATAATAAAATAGGAATGAGTATAAAACTCAGTGAGCTCAGTGAGTGGATAGTAGTTTTCAAAACATAAAATAATTACAAAAATAAGTGCATCACTTTTCTCAAACAAATATATTTTCATGTAAAAACTCATTTCATTTCAATCATATTTTGAACATAAATATGTTTTCATACTGCCACAAAATCAATATAAAACATCTCATATTAAAATATCATCTCGTGCTAAAATATCACAAATACTGAATAATACAAATATCCTTAAACAAATACCCAGGGGGTAATCTAGTCTCATCCGGACCTCAACGGACGGCAATGATGTACTATCTGAGTACCATCATGCCCGGAGCTACACGGATAGACGAAAGGACGTACCATCTCATGCTTATCAGCATAACTCATACCCCGGATCTCAACGGACGTGTTATGATGCGCCATCTTGCGACATCGTATTCGAACCATCCAGTCTCATATCTGAATATGCATGCATATGCCCCCAAAGATCTCATGCTCAAGATCCATCATATACTCTTTAAATCATGTTCAAAAGCAACATATATACATTTTTAAATCACGCTCAAGATCAAATCATATACTCTTAAAATCATGCTCGAAATCCACATAAAAGCACTTTAAAACATGTTCGGAAATTAATCATTTCTTTTACATTTTAAAATCGATAAGGAGCATAAATGAATAAATATAACTTAATACAATATTTATACGTAAGAAACATTTATTTCAGAAAACCATTTAATGAAAGCAATTTAAATAATTATTTCATAAACAAGTCTTACTATATAAAAATCAAATAATTTTAATATATTCCACTCACAGTGACAATTTCAGACTCAGTTATCACCTCAAGTCACGAGTAGATTCTCGTCCGCAGATCCACCTATTTTACAGAAATGATATAATTAATTTCCATAATTATAATTCGAACTAATCTCACAAAAATAACGCTTAAAATAAATATTCGTCCTAATATTACAACTCTCAATTTTTCCCGGCTTACCGTATTAATCCCGTATTCGTAATTTACTAATATAATTTGAAATTATACTACCCTCAATTTCATAATTTACCAATTTACCCTCAACATCATAAAATTACCAATTTATCCTCAATTCAGATTACAAAATCACCCTCAAAGCTGGAAATTACGAAATTACCCTATGTACGTGAAATTACCAAAATGCCCCTACGGTCAACGTTGACCGGAATTGACCCAACGGCGGTGGGGAAGCTCGGAATAGACACTTCTCGTTGAGGTGAGTCCAACGGTGCCGGTGGTGTCCTCCCACGCGTGGCGGCGAAGCCGGATCTAGCACGTGAAGCCGCGGCACTTATGGTGGTCGATCGGCGGCAAAACGGCCTCCTCGATGCCGGTGGCTGGTCGGGAATGAAAGAGGGCAAGGTGGAGAACAAAACCCAAGTGGTGGCGTCGCCAAAATGCGGCGAAAACACGGCCAAATCGTGACTGGTTCGTGCATGAGCTTCGAGTTCCCGTTCGGCGGCGTTCTCGATGTTTCTGGGCGGCGGGGATGGTAGGGGAACGTTCTCTGTCTCGTAAGCTTCTATTTGATACCAAGCTCGTCCGGTGGGGTGGTCGGAATAGATAGTTATGGCCGGGTCAAATTTGCGGGTTCGAGTCGGGTCAAATGGGTCAAACAGGTCAAACACTCTCCTCTCTCGATTTCTCTCCAAAATTCACCCGGTTTCCTCCTTTTATGAACACCCACAAAATATCAACTAGTCCCCCTCATGATTTATCACATAAATCCCCTCTTAATTTATCTATTTACAGAAATACATAAAGCAAATGCATATGTTACAGCCCCTACGGTCAACATTGACCAGAATTCACCCAACGGAGATTGGGGGTGACCTCCCACGTGAAGCCGCGGCTCCTTGGGGTGATCGGTCGGCGGTAAATCGACCTACTTGGTGCCGGTGACTGGTCGGGAATGGAAGATGGTGAGGTGGGGAAGCTTTTCCAATCGGTGGCGCGGCCAAAGAAGGCCGGAATCGACGGCGATCGTCCGCGTAAACCTGCAGAAGTTTCAGGTGAATCGAGCTTCACCAGCGGCGTTCTGCGCGTTTTCCGATAGCAAGAACAGGTGGGGGTGGACGGCTGGCTCACAAGCTTCCGTTTGACACCTTGCTCGGCCGGTGAAGTGGCCAGAAATGGAAGAAAACGGTGGGTCGGTCTCGCGGGTTTGGGTCGGGTCAGCGGGTCTCTCCTCTCTCTCTCGGTTTAGCACCAAATTTTAACCGGTTTTCCCCTTTTATAAACACCCACAAAATATTAACTAGACCCCCTCATGATTATCACATAGACCCCCTCTTGATTTATCACATAAACTCCCTCTTAATTTATCACATAAACCCACTCTTAATTTAATTATTTACATAAATAAATAAAACAAATGCATATGTTACAATAACCTTTCCTTCCTTCATCACCAACACCATCACACAGTCCACTACTGTTGTGCTTTCATCGCCGAAATCATCACAATGGTCAGTGGGTCTTTTATTTTTTAGATAATTTTAGTTTGTGATGAAAATTTTGTGGGTTTGTTTAAGTTTGGATTTTAATTCAAAAAATTCAATCGATATTTGAAATTGTTGGTGGTATAATTAGTAATTATTATTTATTTTTCTTTTATGACTAGTTGGCTTTTCCATCTTGTTAATGGTATTTCTGTTCTTGATTTGAAGAAATGGATTTTTGATTAATGATCAAGATCTAATTAAAGAATAAGAAAGAAGAATGTAATTTTTGTTTGTTTATTTGATTGGATTGGTAGTAAAATTATTTTGTGGATGTTGTTCAGTAATGGCAGTTATGTGATCTGGTGATTTCTTGTAAATTGATTATGGTAGCTATGAGTTTTACCATGAAAAATTACTTTGAGTGAGCATTTTAAAATTGAATCATTGTAGGAGTACAGAGTATGGTATATAGTAAGGAAAGCATAATTGATATCATAGGGCGAGGATCTAATTACTAGCTTGGTGAAATAAAATTTGCTTCAGCTTCTAGAACCATAAAATAAATTATTAGCTTGGATATCAAAGTGAGTGTAAAATTATTAGCAATTTTTTAATATTATTATTCTATTGTTTCTGCTGCTTAAATCCAGTCGAAAGCTAGTTATTGTGATTCATTTTATTTATTCTATTATTTATATCATTTTTTTTTTTTTTAGTTTGTGTTTTAGGAAGGGTACAAGTGACAGTGCCTCGGAATGCCTGGGTGATATAGATTGCAAACCAAGACTAGGTATGGAGTTTGATTGTGAACAAGCAGCCTATGACTTTTATAATATGTATGGTTTAAAATTGGGATTTCCTATTAGAAGAGAATCATGTGCTATGAGTACTGGTGAAATGACATCAAAGATATTTGTTTCTGATAAAGTGGGTTTTTGCTCAAAAGATAAACGACATCATTTGACAATAAAGGCTAGAACACAGACAAGAACTGGTTGTCACGCTCAATTAGGAATTAGGTTGAACAGGAATAAAAATAATTTTCTGGTCAATCATTTTGTTGAGAGTCACGATCATCCTCTTGTAATTTTCTGGTCAATCACATATGTCACCTCCCCAGCATAAAATCACTCTTTCTCAAGCTATTGAAGTAGACTTGACAGAACAATCTGGGATTTTATTGAAATATGCATTTGCTTTGATGGGTATGCAAGCAAGTGGAAGGGAGTCTCTTGGGTACGCGAAACTAGATTATAAAACTATTTAAGATCAAAGAGACAAAAAGGGTCACATACGGAGAAGCGGGAAGTGTCTTAAAATATTTTGCTGATCAAACGTTGGAAAACCTATCATTTTTTCCTTCCATACAATTGGACAATGAGGAAATGATTACAAATATGTTATGGATAGATGCTAAAATGATAATTGATTATGGTCATTTTGGAGATGTTGTAAGTTTTAACAGAACTTATAAAACTTAATGCAAATAGACCATTTATAGTGCTCGTTGGATTTAATTATCATCAGAAGACTGATGTATTTGGGGCAGCTTTAATGTATGATGAGACTATAGATTCGTTTGTATGGTTTTTTGAAACTATTTTGCAGGCAATGTTAAGAAAAGCTTCAAAAACTATTATTACTGATCAAGATGTAGCAATGGCAAAGGCTATTTCACAGGTGATGCCTAACACATACCATAAACTTTGTATATGGCATATGATGCAAAATGCATATTAGCATGTAAAGTCTGTGTTTAATGGTTCAAGTGGGGTAAAAGTGTGTTATTTAATTTAATGGATCAAATAGAGGAAGAACATGATTTCTTAACTATTTGGAATAATATGCTTGATGAATATGATATGCATAACAATAAGTGGCAGAGCAGTCTATTTAAATTAAAAGAGAAATGGGGTTTTGCATATGTTAGACATGTGTGATCTGCTGATGAAAAGTACTACTCAAATTAATGAAAGTTTTATTGCTAGCTTGAAAGATTATTTAGAGTCAAACCATAATGTGACAATTTTTCATGCACTTTGAAAGAGTGTTGAAAGACAAGCGATATAAGGAGTTAGAAGCTGAATACAAATCATCTTTTCATTTGGTTAAATCGAAAATATCTGTGAAAATGTTTGTTTAGGCAAGAGAAGTTTACACAAAGAAGATATTTGAATATTTTCAAGATCAGTTTTAAGATAATATTGATTTATCTATAGTTAGAACAGTGGTAGATGAAGGAATTACTTTTTATGAAAACAAAAAGTATGATCAGATTAAAAAGCAATAAGTGAGAAAGGAGATTAATGATTCATTATCTTGCAGTTGTAGAATGTTTGAGAGAGTGGAATATTATGTAGTCATGTTTAAAAGTTCTTAGAGATTCCTTGGGTATAAAAGGATCAATCCCCAACCAATATTTCTTAAAAAGGTGGACAAAACAAGCTAGAGCTGAATGTGTACAAAACATGGATGGACGTGAGATCCAAAATTGCAACAAACATGTCGATATAGATCTTTGTGCTTGATCTTCATTAGGATATCTAGCAGGGCTTCTAATAGTGAAAAGGCCTATAATCTAGCAAATCTACATGCAAGTAATTTGGCTAACTTGGTCGAAAATACCTTACAGTTGGAAAGGGAGGGTGACAAGAAAAAAGAATATGAATTATCTCCCTCCAAAAGAACAAATAAGCAATAAAATGATGGAAAGTGCAAAAGATTCTAATTTTTCCTTAGCCAAAGGATTGAACAAGAGAGAGACATCTCGTGGAAGACAATCAAGACAGATTTAAGAGCATTTTGGAGAAAGCTTTAGCCAAAAGAAAAAAAAGAAGGCCAACAATTCATAACAATCTGAGGTGCTCTGGTGAGTTTTATATTTCATTTAACTAATCATTTTGGTTTTAATATCAATTTTTGTTTGTTAAAATGTAAATAAAGTAATTTATAATATATTGGTTTATAATCTAGGCACCCCAATTAAGTCAGTTGGATGACCGTATAACTTATCCATATAATGAGCTTCCATATTCGCGATCTTGTAAGTATTTTTCAATTTTAAAAGACAGTTGAAAAAATTTATGCTCATTTTTGTAGTGTTAGTTTCCATTGCTGATTTTGAATTACCAAGTGTGGAATAAACTTCTTATATTGGCTGAGATAATTATCATGTTCATGTCCAAATATCTATTTTTGACCTTGTCAAATTGTTAAATAAGGTGTTCAAATAAATAAGTTTATGTCGTTTTGTTTTTCTTTTTAAGTTAGAATTACAATTACACGGTATCAATATGCCTAGTCAAATGCCATGGACCCTTCATCAACAGTCTCAACAAACAAGTTTCCGAGCGTTACTTCAACAAAATAATGTCGGAATTCTGCATACATTTGAAGACTCTCAAGCATCAAACGACAACACTTCAATTTAGTGATTGAAAATTTTAGTTTAATTTGTAATACTTCTTTGGACCTCTTATTTAATTTTTACAGTTGATGTACTAACTAGAGGTTTTAGTCATTTGATTTGCATGTTATCAATTTTTGAGTAGAATGATTTTTGTCTGATTTAATATTAATACTTTAAAATAAAAAATGTTACTTATTGAAATATTTTGAATGTTTGGCAGCCTTTCTTAAAGAGTCTAGAAGACAATCCAAAAGAAAAGAAAATAACGACTGAAGAAAAGGAAAAGAAAAGAAAGGAAAAAAGAACGATTAAAGAAAAATGAAAGAAAAAAATGGTGGTTTGTAGTTAGTTTTAGAATTTTAATTAGTCCAAAACGGTGAGTTTTTGAGTTTATTAAGGAAAATTAAGAATAAATTTAATCTTGTCCATAGAATCATTTAATTTCTCTGTGTCAAAACCTTCTATAAAGATTAGGAAAAATTCGATTAGGAGAGGATCCCTCTTTAATTTCTCTGTGTTAAATCCCTCTTGCTTTATATACCTTAATTTTCATACTTTTTTTTTTTCTTGTTTTTAAAGGGGAGGGGGGTGGGCAAGCCCAAAGAGTTTTTACCCCCTCCTCACCCCCAAGACTCGAACTTGGGTCGCTACGAATCTAGAACCGACTATGGCAGCCAAACCGACTACGGCCTTGGGGGCACCTTAATTTTCATACTTTGTAATCGTTGAATTTCAATCCAATGGTATAAATCTATTTTTTTTGAGTTAAAAAAGGAAAAAGGTATATAGCATTTAAATCATTTATTCATCTATTATTCAATTAAATTATATATTGGCTTATCCAATTTTTAAACCCTCAACCGTGCTTGACTCTTTCTCAACTTCTTGGTTTTTTTTTTTTTTTGTCATATATAGTTTAGTATCAACAAAATGTTCATAGAAGAAATATGGAGAGGAGTTTAAGAGGACGATTAATTGTTTGAGACAACGATGAGCTTGCTTCATCAAAGAATCTCTCTTCTCAGGATATTTACTTGACTCAGAAAGCATCTCATCGCCTTTAATCACAATTGCATAATTAAAGTTTGTTATGTTAAACTTTGACATTTATCTTCAAGTTCCTCAAATTAAAGTTTTCAACGTCAAACTTTGATATGTTACGTAAAAAATATTGAACTAGCCAAATTATTCCGAACTTTTTTTTAATACAACAACGAAAATAAAATCCAAGGCCATTTTATTTAAATATTTATTTTTGGGCAAGACTAGTATCTTGATCATTTTTCACCAGAAGATTTGATATCACCAGTTTGTTAGGATTGAACTGATTATATTGATCAATTAATCTTCAATGAAGAACCAATCTTGACGTAATGTATGAGCAATTTGAGGCTCAAATGATCAATTGAAAACAAACAAAAAGATATAAGAAAACATGCACTACAGGAAAAAGGATCTAATATGATAGGTATAAACTGTATTATTATTAGGAGGTGGATGAAACTGTATTATTCTTAGAAGGTGGATGAAGGTTGTTCTTACCGTCATTATAGCCAGCGTTAAGAAAAGATGACAGACAGAAACCCATCATGAGTTGTGATAAATTTTACCGGTCATAATTCTGTCATACACTTTGTAGGCGGGAAATGTTGGAGAATTTGAAGGATTAAACACAAAGCTTATTAGAGAAAGCTCAAGAACATTACAAGAACAATTCACACACTCTTACAAATTCCTCTCAAGAGCTTTGTTATGCTTCTTATTCTTTCTTGCTCTTAGACTTATATCTCACAACACAATAGCATAGGTATTTATAGTGAATACAACACAAACATAATCATAACAATACACATCACCTAGCACATTCCACTAACCTTTCATCATAACACCAAACATATTCCACTCACCTAACATGCTCTAAAGGAATCCTTTAATGGCATCAAATGTGTAAAGCTAGCCTCCACTCAACATTGTAGACCCATGATGATGAAGCATGATGATGGAGCATGATGATGGAGGGCCATGTACAACTCAACACATTATTATTTTGTAAACAAGTTTATTATTTTTCAACACTCCCCCTTAAACTTGTTTCTGTGACTCTAAGACTTCTTGCTCGAGGAGTTTAGTGAAATTATCACCAACTTGTTCTTTGGCTTTATTCTTCTTATTTTGATTGAACAATGCCCTGTAGGAATATGCATTTAATCTTCTTTTTCGTACTTGTACTTGTTCTCATTCACTTTCGCCGTTCATTTTTTTGATTTCCACAGCCAATTGTTTCATAACACCCAATGAATTTCTCAATCTGATAAAATCTTCTTGTTTCAATGGCTTAGTAAATATATCAGCTGCTTGATCTTGAGATTTGACATACTTTATTTGTACATCATTTCTTTCAATACACTCCCTTATGAAATGGTAGCGAGTGTCAATATGCTTACTTCGATCATGGAAGACTGGATTCTTTGATAGGGCAATTGCAGACTTGTTGTCAACAAAGATCTCAGTTGGATCTATTTGGAACAAACCCAACTCCTTCAACAAATTTCTTAGCCAAATTGCATGGCAAACACACAAGTAGCAGCTACATACTCGACTTCACGGTGGAAAGTGTGACAATTGGTACTGCTTTTGACATCCACGTGAAAGCGGTGTTTCCCATGAAGAATACAAATCCAGAGGTACTCTTTCGATCATCTAAATCTCCACTCCAACTATCGCTATATCCAACAAGCTTGTAATCATCAGAGAATGAGTATAATAAGCCAAAATCAATTGTACCTTTTATATAGCGAATGATTCTTTTTGCAGCTTTAAAATGGGTGATTGTTGGATTCTCCATATAGCGACTAACGAGCCCAACGGCATAGAGAATGTCTGGCCTCGTACATGTCAAGTAACGTAAACTTCCAACAAGGCTCTTGAAAAAAGTTGGATCAACTCTTTCTTCTTCGTCATGTTTGGACAATTTGACTCCGCATTCCATTGGCGTACTTACGGGCTTGCAATCATGCATCTTGAACTTCTTGAGTATTTCCCTTGCATAGCATTCTTGGGAAATGAATATGCCTTCTTCCTTTTGCTTGACTTCAATGCCCAGGTAGTATGCCATTAGTCCAATGTCAGTCATCTCGAACTCTTTTACCATCACTCTCATAAACTCTTCAAATAACTTTGGATTGCTTCCAGGTGAAAATGAGATCATCCACGTACGGGCATACAATCAAGATGTCTCCATCTTTGACTTTGACGTAGAGAGCATGTTCATGTGGACATTTGGTGAAGCCATTCTCTTTGAAATATTTGTCGATTCTACTATTCCATGCCCTTGGTGTTTGCTTTAACCCATAAAGTGCCTTCTTCAATCTCAAAACTTTATCTTCATATCCTTCCACCACATAGCCCAATGGTACGTTTGATGTAGACTTCTTCTTTGAGAAATCCATTTAAGAAAGCGGACTTTACATCCATTTGATGAATCTTCCACTTGTTTTGGGCTGCTAAAGAAATGATTAGTCTTATAGTTTCCATTCGGACTACTGAGAGCAAATACCTCATCATAGTCGATGCCAGCTTTTTGACTATAGCCTTTTGCAACTAACCTCGCCTTGTGCCTTTCAATCTCACCTTTGACATTTCTCTTCGTCTTGTAAACCCATTTGACACCGATGGCTTTGTGACCTTTGGGAAGTGTAGTAAGTTCCCAAGTGTCATTCTTCACTATAGCTTTGATTTCTTCATCCATTGCGATTCTCCATTTTTCATCTTATACGACTTCTTCAAAGTAAAGCGGCTCACAATCAGCAAAGAGGCAAAATAGAGTGAGATTATCATGTCTCTCGATTACCTCATAGAGATCTTGAAGACTCCTCGTGCGTTCTTGATTCTTTCATTTAAGAAAGATGGTGGTGAATCTCCATGTGTGGTTGATGCTGGTGAGATAGGTGGACTAACCGGCACTTGTTGTTCTTCTACTACTTGCTCCTTCATTGTTTGTTCATTTTCTTCAAAAGGAAAAAAATTGAAGTCATCCACATGAGAGCCAAAATCCCATTCTCCTTCTTCCTCAAAGATTATATCTCGGCTAATCACGATCTTTCCGTTGTCTGGATTGTACAACTTGTATCCTTTAGAATTGATGTCATAGCCGATGAAGATGAACTTCTCACTTTTATCATCCAGCTTGGCTCTTCTCTCGTCTGGTACATGTACATGGGCAATGCTTCCAAAAACTCTCAGATGGGTTATGCCAGGCTTTCTTCCACTCCATGCTTCTTGCGGTGTCTTGCCCCACACACTTCTTGTTGGAGATCGGTTGGATAAATAGATTGCACAAGCAATGACTTGACCAAAATTCTTTGGGTAGTCTTTTGCTCTTGAGCATACTTCTCGCCATGTCGAGGATAGTTCTATTCTTTCTTTCTGCAACACCATTTTGTTGGATCTCGGACTCAAAGGCGTCGTATTCCATTTTCGTCACAAAACTTCACAAATTCTTTGAAGTGAAATCTCCACCTCGATCGGATCTCATGGCCTTGATTTGGTGTCCACTTTCTTTCTCCATCTGCAGCTTTGAACTTCTTGAAAACTTCAAAACTTCGATTTACGCTTTAAAAATATACCCAAGTTTTCCTTGAAAAATCATCTATGAAAAGAAGGAAGTAGTTACTTTTACCAAGAGAGGTTGGCTTGAATGGACCTGACACATCGAGTATGAATAAGCTCGAGTGGCTTCAGAGCTCTTGAGTTTGACTCCTTTGGAAAACTCTTTCTAAATTGCTTGCCAAGTAAACATCCTTCACAAACTTGATTGGGATGATTGATTGAAGGTAGACCTTTCACCATGTTCTTTCTTGATAGTAGCTCTAGTCCACCAAAGTTGAGATGTCCATATCGAAGATGCCAAATCCGAGTTGGATCTTTATGACAAGCCTTGAGACACTTTGCAACATCATTCCGAATATTTAAAGGAAACATTCTATTCTTCGACATTTTCACTTTTGTAATTAAGTTTCCTTTGTCATCTCTTAAAAAAAGACTATAATCTTTAAGATGAATATCATAGCCTTTTTCTAAAAGTTGACCTAAACTTAAAATGTTGCTTTTCATATTGGGCACATAGTAAACATTTGAAATTAGTTGGTGGCTACCATCTTTTATGCGAAAAAGGATGTTACCTTTTCCCTTCACTGGTACTTTTGAATCATCTCTAAAAGCGACGCTACCATTCACTGATTCATTCATCTCCACAAACATGCTTCTGTTTCCGCTCATGTGATTGCTAGCACCTGTGTCAAGATACCAAGTATTTTCTTGACCTCCATTGTTGTCATTACGTGCTAGTAAAAGTGTGCCATCTCCATCATTCTTCTCTTCAATATAATTTACTTTCTCATCTACTATGTTGCTTGGAATTTTGCATTCTGAAGCATAATGCCCAAATTTTTGACAATTATAGCATTGCACTTGAGATTTTTCATACCTCGATCGTGGATTGTTTCTTCCTCGCCCTCTGTTTGAGCTTTCTCCTCTTTCATTATTGAAGGAGTTTTTGTTGTTGAAATTCCAGCCTCGTCCATGACCACGACCCCTACCTCGTCCTCGGCCTCTTCCTCGGACATAGTGCCTTCTATCGTTGCTGAAGCTTTCTTCTCTTTTCTTTGGATTGATTTCCATCTTGAAGAGTTGTTCTTCGATCCCTTGCTTCTTCTTCATTTTTTCTTCATAAGCTTGCAACCTTCCTTGAAGTTGCTCGATCGTCATAGCCTCCAAATCTTTAGTCTCCTCTATTATTACTACAATGAGGTCAAACTTGGAATCTACTTGATCAAGTATTTTCTCAATAATCCTTAGCTCTCTCAACTCTTCACCATTTCTTTTTAATTCATTAGCATGATCACAACTCTAGTAAAGTAATCAAAAATTGATTCTGATACTTTCATGTGTAAGGACTCAAATTCACCTCTTAGTGTTTGAAGACGAACTTTCTTAACTTGTTCCGCTCCTTTGTAAGAGGTTTCTAACTTCTCCCACGCTTCCTTTGAGGATGTTGCACCAGCGATCTTTTCAAAAGCATCTTCATCTAATGATTGAAAGATGAGATACTTTGCTTTGTTCTCTTTCTTCTTTAAGTCTTTCAAATTCTCCTTTTGTGCCATGATTAAAGTACCTTCATTTTCTGGTATTATAAAGCCCTTCTCCACGACATCCCACACATCATGTGCACCCAATAGAGCTTTCATTTTGATGCTCCAATTGTCAAATTTGCTCCCTTTCAATTGTGGAACTTGAAATGACATCATACCACCATTTGCCATATCTCACAAATCGGATGAGAATTTGGAGATTCTGAATGCACGAATGGATTCGGAACGTCGAAAAACCTTTGGGAGTCTCGGGTCAACTTTGGTCAACTCGGTGAGTCAACTTAGTTTCTGGACAGCAAACTTCCGATGGCTATTCCGGGCTCGTCCGAACTCCGATTAGGCTGATTCTTACGGCGTTACGTTCGTCTCGTCGAGAGCTTCGATTTGATATGCTACACGACTATTTTATCCTCCAAACCTTGCTCTGATACCACTTTGTTGGAGAATTTGAAGGATTAAACACAAAACTTATTAGAGAAAGCTCAAGAACATTACAAGAACAATTCACACACTCTTACAAATTCCTCTCAAGAACTTTGTTATGCTTCTTATTCTTTCTTGCTCTTAGACTTATATCTCACAACACAATAGCATAGGTATTTATAGTGAATACAACACAAACATAATCATAACAATACACATCACCTAGCACATTCCACTAACCTTTCATCATAACACCAAACATATTCCACTCACCTAACATGCTCTAAAGGAATCCTTTAATGGCATCAAATGTGTAAAGCTAGCCTCCACTCAACATTGTAGACCCATGATGATAAAGCATGATGATGGAGCATGATGATGGAGGGCCATGTACAACTCAACACATTATTATTTTGTAAACAAGTTTATTATTTTTCAACAGGAAATTGATTTTTTTAGAAATATTTGGGCCAAAAATTTAAAATTTCATGAAATTAGAACTGTAAATTTTCTTTTTTTTGGATAAAAGTTGTGTATCATACATATGTTATAACTGATATTTTCTATCACAATTTTTAAAAATGATCATTTACTGATTTAAAAATAAAAATTTATGCAATTTCAGCTCCTCAATTTAAAATTTAAATTATTAAATTTAAATGAAAGAAAATAAATTACTAAATGCATACAATTCAAATGTTACAATACATTACTTAATCAATATTCCAAAGTCAAGCCACTAGTCAACAAAGACCAATCCAAAACCAAGCAAAGTACTCGACATTCAGCAACATCCAGCATCAAAGCTAAGCAAATGTACTCTTTTTCCAGCAGCAAAATCCAGCAGCCCCAAAACCAAGTAAAAAGTATCTCATTTCATCAATGGAAAATATTCAACGAAAAATAAGTATTTACACATGAAAATAGTAGATAAGAAAATATTCAGTGAAGAACAAAGCGACAAAGCACTTTTTTTCCTTCTAAAGTAAGGCATTAAAAAGGATTAAAGAAATTTACGCAAATAAAACAAATAAAAATAGAAATTATACAGTACTATTAGTTGTGTACAACGCCCGATAGGCAAAGCATCCACAGCAATCTCTGGATTCTGTAGTTTCCCATCATCAATACCAATATTCTGTAGTACCAAGTCTCCAAGCTGTGATTTTATATTGCTCACAAAGGTGATGATAAATAAAAAATAAAATAAAATCAATAGCTATAGCTGTAATTCTTAAGCCAAATCAAATTTATATGTACTTAAGTCCATTATTCTTTAACTTTTGGTCACTTTAGAATGCCTTCTTACTGGTAATCATTGCCTTATATTATTAAAGTTTAATACTGTTTGGATTAGAATATTCCAAGAATTTGAATGAATACTGAAATTATAAGTCTTTAAGGTTAATGTTTTGCATGCTATGATGCTCAGCTTCAGCAAACTTAACAATTAATGTTTGCATGCCTAAAAAATATATTAAAAAGAAAAATTGGAATTAAAGAAAAACTGATATAGCCATTTCTTTACTTGAAAAGTTTGATATCACATTTCAGAATAAAAATAAACATAACAAAATTTTCCTTACCTAAATTTACATGAATATCATTATCAAATTTGATATCACGAGATAGGGATTCCCCCACTTTCCCCAAGCCACCTCACCTCCTTAGAAAAAGCAGTAGCAAAATAAGTTTTCGTTAGATGTTTGACAACTCTCTAGTGAAGATAATTAACAAGTGCATTAATAATATCCATTGATTCAGTTTAACGTCAAAAATCAGGTCTCCTTCTTATGAAATGATTTGGAAATTATTCGGTTTCAAGTTGCCTTCTTGTGCATGAAAAGAATTTTAAAAGAAGAAATTATTCAGTTAAAGGTTGCGCTCCTTCTTATGCATGAAAATTCTGTAACCCCCTTAGAAAAAGCAGTAGCAAAATAAGTTTTTGTTCATTGAAAATGATGTTTGACAACTAGCTAGTGAATATAATTAGCAAGTGCATTAATAATATCCAACGTCAAAAATCAGGTCTCCTTCTTATGAAATGATTTGGAAATTATTCGGCTTCAAGTTGCCTTCTTATGCATGAACAGAATTTTAAAAGAAGAAATTGTTCAATTAAAGGTTGCGCCCAATTCTGTAACCCCCTTAGAAAAAGCAGTAGCAAAATAATTTTTTGTTCATTGAGAAAGATGTTTGACAACTAGCTAGTGAAGATAATTAGCAAGTGCATTAATAATATCCATTGACTCAGTTTCACGTCAAAAATCAGGTCTCCTTCTTATGAAATGATTTGGAAATTATTTGTTTACAAGTTGCCTTCTTGTGCATGAATATATTTTTGTTCTCAATGGGAAAAATTAAATTGCCACTGATCATCTATAAATAATAGAAATCTTTGTTAACATTCATATTTGATATACGACAATACAAATTCTTTCTTACAAATTTTTATCAATGGATAAATCATCTGCTCTCCTCCTTTTCACTTCTATCTGTTTCATTTCAACCTTTGTCCCAACCCTTTCTGTAACAGCTAACGTTACAGTTTCTTTGGATGGAACAGCCAATTATACTTCCATTGGAGCTGCCATTAGAGGCGCACCGAACAAGTCTGAGTTCACGTACTCAGTCTATGTGAAACAAGGCATATACTTCGAGAAAGTTGCAATTGGCATGGAGAAGATTCATCTCAATCTCATTGGTGATGGGATGGGCAAGACTATAATCACATACAACAACAGCAACAGCACAGGATCAAGCACAGCAGACAGTTACACTATGGGTGAGTTTCATTGTCTATTTCATTATTATATTTTGTCTTTTATATGTTCATAAAATTAAGGACACATTTGTGATTGGTGTCGTAATTAATTTTCTGATCTAGTCCATTTCTATTGTTTCAGATGTAACCACTTCATGGTTTTTAGCCAGAGACCTCAGCATTATAAATTCTGCGGGTTCAAAAGGAGGACAAGCTGTAGCTCTCAGAATAGCGGGAGACAACATCGCGTGTCATAGATGCTCCATCGAGGGGCATCAGGACACATTGTTCCTAGCGTATGGAAAGCAACAGTTTTTCTACGAGTGCAATATTATTGGCACAGTCGACTTTATCTTCGGTGACTCTTCTGTGGTGTTTCAGAATTCTAACATTTACGCGACAAAGCCAGCTGAGGGCCAAGAAAATGTAATCACCGCACAAGGAAGAATATTTGAAAATACAAGCACTGCCATTGTGATCCACAACTGCACAATCAATGCAACAGTTGAATTTGAACCGTACAAATCAATTGTGAAGACCACCCTTGGGAGACCATGGAAACAGTACAGTCGGACCATAATCATGGAATCCTACTTGGGAGATCTCATTGATCCTGAGGGATGGTCTGAATTCAACGGGACATTTGCCTTGGACACTCTGTACTACGCCGAATACGCAAACCGTGGACCAGGTGCTTCCAAAAAGGGTAGAGTCAAGTGGCCAGGCTACCATGTCCTCACCAATGCAGCTGATGTTCAGAACTTTACAGTTGAGAGTTTTATTCATGGAAGTGAGTGGCTTCCACAATTGGAAGTTCCATTCATTCCTGGCCTGATTGGTTAATTTGTTTGTTTGTTCTATCTCTATGTTAAATTAAACAAATACATCAAATATCAAATTTATTAATATATATAAATTATGCATCTCAATTATATATGTTTATCTAGTTAGAGTATTTATGGTTATTGTTTTCGATTTATTGTTAGTGTAAAGCTACAAGCGTGCCCCTCTAAATTTCTCACAACACCCCTATTTGAAAAATAATTCAATAAATATTTTAAAAACACCTAATTTCCGAATACGCCCACTCCATGCTGAAATTTCTTCCTTATTTATTTATTATTATTACTACTTTTGGGTCCAAAAAATGGCTTTACTGGAAATCTACCGTCCATTCAACAAAAACTATCGACAGAATATATATTAATCAGAAAAAACTCGTTTTGGAAAAAAAAGTTGAGGATTAAAAGGGGTCATCATTCAACCATTCTTCCCTTTTACTTCTTATAATGAGATCATGGGACAAAAGTCCATCCAATGCAAGTGAACTGTTGTTATTTTTCTATTATTTTTTTATATTTTTAGAAGAAAAGGAATCGGAAAATAAATTGTTACAAGAACTAGGTATGAATCCTAAATACATACATTACCCCTCTTCATTCAATCCTTTGTTTCTCCATTCGCAGCAAATTAAGCTTAAGAGAGAAAGAGTTTGTACTTGTGGGCTGTCAAAGGGACGAATTATATGAGATTTAATTGGATATGTCACTGTCTATTTATGAAATTTCACAAACACCTAAGACTCAAAAAATATTAAATAACGGTTTTGTAAAGACTTTCGAAGGACGGTCCAGGGTGCCAATACCAACACTAGCCACGAACTTTTAAGATTGTATAATTTTAAATAAGGGTTTTACACCCCAGTTCATGCATGCACATTTCACACTCCATTACTACCTGATACTTTTCATGGATTCAACAAGTTCACACCGCACGAGCATTTTGCTTTTAATTTGTTCTGTTATAGTTGTGATAATAGGTGTAGGCCTTAGGCAACAAATTCCATTAACACGAACCTAATGACTTTTTGTGTATGCAAAGGACTTAAACTTTATCTACATTTCTAAATCACATAAGAATACACAAGCAGATACTTATCAAGCCAAAATACTTTAAATGATCAATATCACAAGTCACTTCCCAGATCTAAAATAAGCCTCCATTCTACTTCAACTCAATCAAGCACATTCACAAGAAATTTAAATCAAAGCAGAGTAAGTTGAAATCACATGGCACAACCAAATGAATAATTGGCATTCCAGCAGAATTTAAGTTTGAACAATGAATTAAGGCTACAACACATAGAGCCCTTCCAAGTGATAGATGCACACCATATAAACATATACAATCAGGCAACTGTCATAGAATTTTGATGTAGTTAAACTAAGATAGGTATATATCACCCATTCATTGGCATCAGAATGAAAGTTTGTATCTTTTAAAAAAAAAATTGTTTCAAAAGAACTCAAAACTTTATTGGGCGAGCAAGAGATGATACACCATTTGTTGATGCTCTTAATACTTCAGACGTGCATCATCTGATTCCCACTTCCCCCCACCTCAAAAAAAAAAAAAAGAAAAGAAAAGATTATTGACTAGATTTTGTGTCCTATCTTCTCATCATATCTTTTCAGCCCTCTTGTTTTTTATTCTGCTAGGTGCTTTTTAAGGTTTAAATCAAACATCATTCCTGAATCTTGAGTCAATTGGCCTACAAACTTACTGCATATTAAGAATGAAAACTATAAAGTAATGTTAATAAGTGACAAAATGGAAGCGCAAAATGTTGTTGATAGGAAAATAAAGGTTTTTGAATAATGCAAGTTTTATTGAAAGATTGAATGAATTAAAACAAATCCCTTTTTTATATCAAGCCTAAATATCATGAATTTACCAAAATAGATAAACCCGAAATAATATTTTATAATAAAATTCTTCTATCTCAAATAAAATAGGTAAGAAAAAGAGAATCTAAAGGGAATCTAAATATGAGTTGTAGAAAAAAAAAAGATAAAAATCCTAGAAGAATTCAAAAAAATAGGAAAAAAAATCTTTAACCTAAAAATGACCAAGAAAGAAAGGGAATTTTCAGACACCTATAACCAAAGTTATGCCCTCCGAAAGGTACATTGATCACGATACACAACACCTTACATAAATATGGATATTGATGAGAGCATTATCATAAAGAAGATTACCATTATCATAGGAAGTTGATTGTGTGTGGCTCATTGGATTGCGTACACCCTGTGAAATGGTGTCATCAACTAGTGCCTACAAAAGCCAAGTTACTAATTAGTTTAATATATTACAAAGATGATTAGGTTTAGGTTAAAGATTCATTGAGCATAAATAGTTAAGATTCATAATAAACTAAGTACTTGCAAGCCCTAACAAATTTTTGGCTTATAATGCAAGCATCATCTTATTGGCATGAAGTACAAATCCTTACAGCAAATAACCCTTTTTTGCTTATCATTTTAATCAACAACTAGGTAAGATCTTTACAACAAATATGATATACAGATCAAGTCCATTTCAATATGCATTCAAAAACCCACTCTCGTTTAACTCAAAAATCAATTTTTTCCATGGTTTACACAACATTTTCGGTGATTATCAACTCAAAAGCTCAATATCAATTACAAATTTAGGCAAATTCAACATATTTATTCTTGAGCACTATTTAATTTATTCTATTTTACCGACATTCCTCGAAATTCAAACAGCAACACCCAAGTTAAGCAATTTTTTTTTCTCAAAAAACTATATTTTTAAGAATCGAATGAAATACACACCTAGTATGCTCTTGAATCAATAACAGTTCAGACGCAGGCCATCGAAAAAATTTAGACTAACCATCTCAAAATGAATTTAAATAAAGAAAAATAACCACAACCATCATCTCACACATCATTAGTTTTGGTGCAGAAATCTGTTAGGGCTTGTTATTGTGATAAGGTGTCTACGTCAACACTTGAATATATTTTTTTACAGGAATCGTTACTATTTTCACTTCTTCTCCTTGAGCATATACCAACTCTCACAAACACTTTTGACCAAATTTACCACACTCATAGAAAATGATTAGGGGTCGCCAGATGTTTTTCCATAAAAATGTTGGAGAATTTGAAGGATTAAACACAAAGTTTATTAGAAAAAATTCAAGAACATTACAAGAACAATTCACACACTCTCACAAATCACTCTCAGGAGCTTTGTTATGCTTCTTATGCTTTCTTACTCTTAGACTTATGTCCCACAACACAATAGCATAGGTATTTATAGTGAATAAAACACAAACATAATCATAACAATACACATCACCTAGCACATTCCACCAACATTTCATCATAACACCAAACATATTCCACTCACCTAACATGCTCTAAAGGAATCCTTTAATGGCATCAAATGTGTAAAGCTAGCCTCCACTCAACATTGTAGACCCATGATGATGAAGCATGATAATGGAGGGCCATGTACAACTCAACACCTTATTATTTTGTAAACAAGATTATTGTTTTTTCAACAAAAAAAACCTCTGACACCCAAGTCAGTAATCTGGTTGTTATAGGAAAAACTTATACCACGTCTCTAATCGCCTAATTTTTCTTGTTTCAAATTAATTGAAGCCCTTTTTACTTGATATCAAAGAAATAGCTAATAAAAAGAAAAAAATTATGAATTCAACAAGATAAAATTTTCTCTAGTATCAAAAGCGTATCTACCTTATCTTGGGTTTTGTAGGACTTTTATAGGCAGCATAATATGACGTGTCAGTTTCCATACGTGGATGTTATTTGGTTGAACATGTTGTCCGTGTATTAGGTGAGTATGATAGTTGTGAAATAGTTGAAAGGTCAACATGGCAATAGTCTAAATGTAGGAATTATGCCCCACTTCCTTTGTGAGAACTCACTGGTCGATCTTTGATTGAGTCTTTGGATTGACCTGATTCTGTCTTTTTATGAGTTTTCGAGCTAACCTCACACATATGACCAAACACCCAGCTCTTTAATATACCATTTCTTTTAAGGGTTGTTTTAGAGTAAAGCGAGTCGATGGTGCTTATAGGATGTCTTGTCGCTGATTTCCACCACCTAAACATCTGTCCCCTGGTTTCTAGTGTTAATAATGAAACAAAATAAAACTAGAAGCACCAGTTATGTCGAATTAGCTGTTCGATATTATCACTTACCCTCGAAACTAATAATGTGTTCGCGAAGTTATGTCATATCAATTCAGTTCCTCATCACTTCCTATGATTCAAATCTCTAATTTGCCTTCATAGTTTCTTTAATTCACTTTGTGTTTTCTCATCTAAAAATAAAAGCTTCACACCCTTTGTTCCTTCTTTGACCATTATTCCATCGATTCTAAATTATCCCATGTATTTTTTTCCTGAGCTCATCACTGGTTGTTCTTTTTATGTTGCCACATTTTGTTTGGGATTTTGGTTTTTATTACCACGATGTCTAAGGGAAAGAATAAAGTAGTAGAAATTGATAGTGGGGATGAATTAATTTTCTTGTACAAAATGGTTAAAGGGTCAATTTTTAACCTTTAGATTCTTTTAGAAAATGTAGGCACATCTGGTGTTAGGCAAAACCCTAGGAGAATGACACCGGTGGCTTCTTTCTCATCCAGTGAGAATAGAACAAATAGAAAAAATATTAAAGAAGAGTCGAGCTTTGGTTAAACTATTAATGTAGGTAAAGAAAGAGATATTAACGAAGAGAATGATAGCGAAGAATAAACCCCTGAGGAGACCAAACTAGTACTATATAAAATGCGATGCCATGTATGAGGATTTAGAAATACTTAGAAAGATATACAATATTCCCAATGATATCGATCTTAGAATTCCCTATAAAGGTGATACTTTGTGCCGTCCTCCCAGAGGATATGTGACCTTATAATTAGAGTGTTTTAAATTGGTTGTTAGGTTGACTTTCCAACCTTATTTTGTTAAATGTTAGGCAAAATAAACTTGGCTCTGAAATAATTTAATCCAAATGGATGGAAAGTTCTCTCTAGTTTGTTTGTATTGCTGAGAAAGTATAAGATGTGTGAACCTACTGTGGATAAGGTAAAGAATTTGTATTAGTTGAGGTGTATTCCAAAGGACACTAGTTAGTACTACTTCATTACTAGCTTAAAGAAAAGAAAGCAATTAAGAGACTTTTACACTTCATATGGCAACTGAGAAAGCAAGTTTTTCTTTGTTAGGAGCAATTAGGGCCAAGTGGCTCTAACACCCATTTGAAACATTCATGGTCCTTCTTACTTTTGCACTCTAGGTTATTTACTTCTCATTGTATTTTTACTTACAATTTTAGATCTATTTCTCTTTACCCCCTATTTGGATGTTTCAGTTTCTTGGAGTTTAGCCTACAATATTAAAAAGAAGTTGCATCATTACGTTGAGACTACTATAGTCAATGTGTATTCGTGTAGAGATTTACTATCCCCAACTAGGCTAGTCGAATCTCGCCTGGTATCAGAAGTATAAGGAAAAAGCAGTATCCTCGAGAAGATAAAGAAACGTGGTTGTACTAACAGTAGCCCAAGCAGCTCGTCCACTCCTCCAAAAAAGCCTAATATTGCCTAAGCTCTCTCTTTAAAGCTTATTCATGCTCGATTGTTTGTATTTTGCTTACCATGTACATGTTCCTTTATTCCATGATCTGGTTTATTTTGTGGCCTCCCATTGCTTGACTCTAGGACATCCCAATTTTCCTCTAATTTTCTCCTACTAATCATTCTTTGTCCATCCCTCAATTTATGTAAAGCCACTGCCAAGGTCTACATCTACTTCTTTGTCCACTCCTTCACCTCTTGCACTACTCTATCTCTAGCTCTGTTTGCTATTTCACACAATATGGGACCTTCTCTTAATCTATATTCAGTCGCTTATAAGCACAAGAACTTTTTTTTATGGTGTTTCTTGGTAAAAATGACTTTTCATTCTATCTCCATAAATGAATCCAAGATGTTAATGCAGAAATCTGGTCAAGTTCATTGTTGCGACTAGTTGTCCATGTCCACACTTAAATTTATTTTTGTGGGAGATATTACTATTTGCACTTCTTCTCCTCGAGCATATACTAACTCTCATAAACACTTTTGACCAAGTTTACATGTGCTCATAGAAAATGGTTATGGGTTGCCGAATGTTTTTTCGATAAAAATCCTCGGACGTTGAAGTTAGTAATCATAATTTTATGGAAAAACTTTATACCAACTCTCTTATGGCTTAAGTTTTCTTATTTCAAATAAATAAAATCCATTCTTACTTGATTTCAGATAAAAGGTCATTTAAAAAAAAAACTTTTCAATTCAAAGAGATAGAATTTCCCATAGTATTAAAAGTGTACCTTCCTTATCTTGGGTTTTGTGGGTGCGTGTGCCAGTTGCGAAACAGTTGAAAAGTTGACGTGGTAACGGTCTATACGTGGGAATCATGCCCTACTTTCTTCGTGAGGGCACACTGGTCAATCTTTGACTAAGTCATTGGATCAACCTGCGTTTGGTCATTGGTTTTTTACCACCCAAACAACCAGTAAACTAGTTAATATTCACAAGAAACTCCTAATGTCCTAGACAAATGCACTGAGCATTTCAATTGAAGGGGAAAAAATGCAATTTAAAGAAAAGAAAATAACTTTTATAGCTTATTCTTTATATAAAGGTTGGGAATCTAATGGATGTTAAAAATTTGGAAAGCTAGGTGTTCACGAAGCAGCATACCCAAGAGAATTGTGGATTGTATGATACAAAAAAGATAATTTTCTAAATTCTTGTGTGGATTCCTAAACCACCTAGTGCTTTATATCATATAAATACACTTTTAAGTTTCATAGATAAAAAAAAAAAATGCAAATCTAGTCAGTCAAGATCGTTTTACTGAAAATGCAATAGTGTACGAATGTTCTAATTTAAATTGAAACATGAATAGTTAATACGCAACTTGATCGGCAACATACAAAGCATAGAAAGGCTAATTTTAACATAGGGCATAATGATGATTGGCATTCCTTCTATACTGAAGCATATGAGCTAGTTGCATCAGCCACACGACAAATAAATGATATAAGTATACTTTGGTAATAAAAAACTGCTAACTTGAACAACTTCAATTCCCACATATCCCAAAAACACAGAAAACACAATAATTCATCCAATTTGAATCTCTGTAAAAGCTTCAACTAATATAAATTAAATCAAATAAAGAAGATAAAAGAAGAGCTAACATAGGACTCAATATTAAGATTAAATCCTAAAAAGTTTATGGATGTGGATTTTGATTTAGCATCCCAATTAGAGTGAGAGCAAACAAAGCAGCTACGTATAATCATGTCAAAGGTTTTAGAGTTTAGCGAATAAAGATTAAATCAACACAACAAAAAACCAAACTTCAGCCACAAACAATTATATAATATCATCCAAACAATAATGAATATAAATGACCATTTGATTCAAAGAAAAGGCATATGTATTTAGATAATTCTTCTTTTGTTCATTTAAAACCTGAAACTAATCAACAACATAATCATGATTGGACCATCAAACTCTATGCTTTGTACATAAACCACCAGCTTCTTGGTGTTTTTTTGGATAGACATTGGAAGGGCTAATGCTCACTTAAAAGCCTAAGTCAAATAAGGACACATTGGTTTCGCAATTTAAGTTAGAAATTAGAAGGTAATTATTAATTAAATCATAAATAGAAAATAAAAATTGTTATGCAGAAGGAATCATTGGACAAAATTAAAGAAAAATAACCATATCATAAACTACTTCAAGAATAAATTAATCCAATAACCTATTGAAATTGTAAGGTGCCAAGGTTTCTGGTGTAAAGTACAGGATTTTCAATTAATGAATGGAGGCTTTCGAAATGGACAACAATGGACATAATTCGTGCCCTAAACTGGCATGTCTACGCTTTAATGTAGAATTAACTAATAATGGACATAATTCGTACCCTAAACTGGAAGGTCTTTGTTATAGAATTAACTAAGGTGTTAGATTCATGACTTGGAGTTTTCTGCATTTATTTAGAAGGATTTGCACCAAATATGACTTAGTAATATTAAAGAATATGATAGAATAACAAATGGAAATGCATAAATACTCTTTTTCCAACTCTATTTTCAAGTTGTATTATAGACTTCTTATATTTATATTACTTCAGACTTGTTTAGAGGTCTATAAAATATGGAATTTTGACAATACTAATTTTTTAAATTCTTTATCTTTTATTTATCTATATTACAGGTAGGGGTCCACACCTAAACCCCCACCTCTAGTTGGTTTAAAAAAATAAATAAATAAATAAACATAAGCTTCTTTGAAGTTTCAGATTTCCAAACTCATATTCACTAAAATTTTAGACTTCTCATTCTCGAGACTTGTTTAGAAGATTAAAAGCTACTATGTCTAGAATATAACTTAGAATAAAAGTACTAGCATCATATTCAATTATCAAAAATCAACATGACAAATCTCACTAAATATATATATAGTTGATAATATTTTTTTTATGGAAAAAGTGCTTCATTAAAAATACCCAATAAAATTTTCCATTAACTTAAAAAAATTATTATGATAAATGTTTAAGAAAAAATGATACTTGTTAGAAATGAATGTGATTTTTCAATATTGTTTTGGCGATATATTTGTTGAAGAAATATTGAATTTATGTGAATTTTCTAGAGAGATGTTAAGATTTTGTAAAAAGATTGATAACTGATGAATATGAGAAGGGTGGCAATTTTAGATAAAATTTCACCAACAAATTAAATTCTAAAAAGATATTATATTTGAGTAAGGTAAAAGTCATTATAAATTAAAAACTAGTTTATTTAAAAAAATTTTGGTCAATTTTCTTCCTTTTTTTTTAAGGTTTTGTGTTAGAAATATAAATACACACACACACAGATATATATATACATACATATATATATATGTGTGTGTGTGTGTATATATATATATATATATATACACACATATATATAGATGAGGGCTCTATTACTTTGAGGTCACCCATCACTACTAGAAAAATGACATTTACTGACACTTAGTTTACTGACACTTAGCAAAAAGTATCAGTAATTGTGAACAAATATACCTATTAACAAGTAGGTATTAGTGGTTATTGATACTAGTGTGTTAGTAAATTAAACATCAATAATCACTGACACTAAAGTATCAGAGATAAAAAAAAAATTTATTAATAGTTGTTTTAGTTCCAACTCGAACCTGAGACTTTTAAAATTTAAAACTTTAACATTTGAGACAGAGACCATCGAGTCACGTTAAATTAACTTAATTCATTCTTTTTAAAGATTTTAAAAACAAAAATATAATAACAAAAAGATAAAAAAACCTAAACGCTCCGTCTCTCTAACTCTCACCCATCTGTCAATGCTTTCCCCCGTCCACCTCTTCACCTCCCTCCAGTCCACGCTCGTCCTCTTCCTCTCCCTCTCCATCCTCCTCTCCGAATCCACCTCCTTCCTCCCTTTTCCTCCGATCTCTTCGCCTCGCCGCATCCTCGCTTCTACCTCCACTACTCTGCCTCGTCCTCCGCCGCCTCCGCCCGGAGCTCCGATCTCCAGTGCCAAATGCGACACCCTCTCCGGCCGCATCTCCGCCTCGCCTCCTTCCTCTCGCCTTGCCCTCGCTTGCAACCCAAGCTCTTTGTCGCCTCCGTCGGTCTCTCTCTCTCTCGCCATGGGTCTCTCCATATTTGGCCATCGCTCTCTCTACCCTGCCGTCGTACTGCCATAGTCCGAACTTAGCGAATAATAATGTTATAATTCTCACAAAAACTTATGGAAAAGCGTTGGTCGAAGACGAAACCCATCACGCTCGGCCCCGAGTCAAATCGTTCCGATTCAACCCGCTTTATAAGCTTGTCCAACAGCTAGAGAGAAAATGGATTACACCAAAATCATGTTCATCAATTACGGATCCGTCGTCGCTTTGGTCTAATTCGTGTAAGTCAATTGTCTTCTTCCCTTTATTTTTGTCCATTTATATAATCTGATAATAATTTTATGAATTTGAATGCATGAGTTTGGGGTTCCGTGATGGTTTGACTGGGCTTGCAAAGTGGACTGCAGCTTGAGTATGCCTGGCTGTCGAAGCTAGGAGGGTTGAGGTGGGTGGCTCACGGGTTTGGATATTTTGGAGTGGTCGAGAAAGTTGTGGAGTTCCAACGATAGGGTGGGAGTTACCCCTAGATGTGGGTTTGGTAAGCTCACGTGGTCGTTTAGTTTAGGTGGACGAGTTTGGGTTTCGTGATGAGATTTGGTTCGGTTTCGGGTTCCTTTCATTGGAGCTTGTGGCTTTGGGTTAATGGATGTCACGATTTGGGTGATTTGTGACGGATTGGAGTGGAGGTTCGACCCGATCCGTGATGATTTGTGGCGGTTTGATGACAATGAGGAAGATGCCCCATCCATGGCCAAAGAGACGCAGTTGTAGATGGGTTATCAAGGTTTGTGGGGGTGAAGGTGCAGACTTTTGACGATGTTTGGCCGGGTTGTTGAGGGTGGTGGCAGCGAGCTGGATGTCACTCGGTAACTGCTATAAGTGATTTTTCCGTACTCGAGCTTGTGGGGGTGAAACCGAGAGGATGATTGGGTATTGGGAGGGATTTGCAGCAAGCATGAATGATGGGCTGGATTGGCCATGGTGGAGGGGGCGGTTTGAAGTGGGATGATGTTGTGGTGGGAATCAATGATGAGGTAGGAGGGGGTGATGGAAACCGCGGCGGATGAGGAAAGTTTTGGTGGAGCATGGCCGGAGCTGAGGGGTTGTTGCGGTTGTTTGGTGGGCTCAGGTTGGGTAAGAGGTAGTCATCAACTCGTTACATTGGACCATATCATTGCTTGTAAATCTAGCTTTGTTCTGTGCATATCCACTTATTAGCTTCGAGGAAAGGCCTAATCGTCTACTTCAGTTCTGTTAATATCTGGAGGAATAAACTGATTACATTATGATGATGGAACTAAGTTACTCATCTCCTCAACATCTAATGAGGTAAAGTATTCATTTTGCAATTTAACATGAATTCAAAGTGCATTTTAGTTTTGTTTAATAAGCATTTATTTCGTAATTCCTGCTTTGATTAGTTTTTCCTGCTCTACTCAACGGATCTTTTCATGGAAAACCGCTCCTTCAATCCTCTTGCCACTCCTTCCTCCGATTCAATACCGAAGGGCCAATTTTAAGCGCTCGATTTTCTCAGATACAAAGCTTATAGCAATACAATGGTCCAACTCGAGATACGATTTTGGATAAGAGAAACTTTGGAAGCTTTTAGCCATAGGTGTAGGTCCGATTCGGAGAATATATTGGGATTTTTCCGGACTGGACTGCCCATTGTGTGATTTTGTCGTTGTAAAGAACGGTAAAGGGAAGTTTCAGTCGAGTTTTCCGGAATTGTAAAGAATGATTTTTTTTTTTTTGCGTTGAAATTATTGAATATAGATATGTTTAGCAATAATTTGGTGCCAACTTTGATATGGCGTGTTAGAAGAACAAGTGTCATGTCTATAAAATTGTTATCCATGTTCTAGGTTGATGCTTACTAGCCATTGGAATGGCTTATTTGTTTATAAGAACACTTCAACGCCTTAATGACCTGGATGATCACTTACTTTTGAACTTGCAATTGCTTTTGATTTTATCCTTTCCTCATACACACTAAAATGGAGTCAATTGCAGTGGGCTGAACTTGTTTGCTTATGATTCCGTCACAAAATCACTTGACTTGGTGGAGACAAGGAAATTGAATGTGTGTTGGTATGTCTACACACATGAAAGTCGATTGGTTCTTCTTGCTTCGGCATGCAGTGCGGGACTTTCACTGGATTTCGGTATGGTTGTGAGCTTTGTTATTAGCTCAATTTTGTTTGAACCCTTCTCGATATAGATTATATCTTTGTTAACCTACATTTTCATATCAGTAGAAAAGGGGCCCGAAAATCGCTTTTATGAATACTATAAACATCTTCACGTAGTTGTCAAGTTCTTTCATCGGTTTGACGCAGATGTTATCTCTTTGTGCAGCTTTCATCCGTCGGGATACTATAAACATCTTCTCTAATTATCCTATTGTATCAATTGAAGATCCATTTGACCAAGACGAGTGGGAGCACTATGCCAAGCTAACCAGCGAGGTTGGAGAAAAAGTACAAATTTGTAGATGGGCTTGGGAGGGATATGATCTTTATTCTTTTTTTTTAATATTTTAATCTTCCTTAAATTTGTAGATGGAGAGCCCGATTTGTTTGTGTATGAAAGTAACGGTGTTTTGTCATAGAAATTTTATATATAATTGTTCATTTTAGCAGTTTACTAATATTCTTTTTTAAATAATATCATTAGATTGACAAAATTTAAAATGACAATAATAATTAATAAAAGTTATTGATACTAAAAATGTATCATAAAGTATCAATTTCATTGGGGTGATTGTTTTATTGATATTACTAACTCGTGATACTATAGTAATAGTAATTATTGATACTATAGTGTCATAAAATCTGTAATATTATAGTAATAGTAATTCCTGACACTATATTCAAGTGTCAGTATTTTTCTGACTCCTAGATCACTGATACTATTAATAAGTGTCACTAAAAGTAATTAGTGACACTATTTTAGTATCACTAAAGGCCATTTTTCTAGTAGTGCATGGGGATTTATGACCAAGAACAAGTGATCCTTTTGAGTTAGAACTCTACAATATCTTCAATATTAAATTTAAGATATTAAGTGATCATTAAGAAGGTGATTACTGCAACATTTGTTTAAGCTTATTTAGTAATCATTGAGAAGATGATCACTACTCCTGGAATGTTATAAATAGAGGGCAAATCCATTAATAAGCTAAGGTTAAACAAAAAGAAGCCAGTGTAATTTGGAGAAATTTCAATTGAAGAGAAGCTTGGATGGCTCTTGCAACATGATCTGAGAGGATTGTTTTTATTTTGTTGTGATCATTCTTCGACCAAAAAACAATAGCACAACCTGGATTTATCAGTATTTGTGCGTATAATCTGGGTATGTGTTTATATTTTAATTACGAGTTTTTATGTTAATTCTTGCTCGAAAATCAACATTGGTATCAGAGCTAAATAGGTTGTGTTCTGATTTAAGCATGTAAAGCACGAAACCCCAATATGTTCTTAAATAAACTGAGTTTTTCGATCAAGAACACATATTAATGGCATGGTAAAATTTACTTATTTTTTTTATCATGCAATTGAATTAATAAACACATAGGGATGTATGGATTAATTCCTAGTTGCCATAAGGAGTAATATGGTTCCTGTAATGAATAAAATGAAAACCTAGGTTATAAACCTGTAAGTTTATTTTACTCATATATTTCACGATACCTAATATAGGAGCATGAAATTTGTCATGAAAATAGATTTACAACAGTAGATCATATGCAAAATTTTGATGTGTATCCAAAGAGAACGGAGCATTTGAAGTTCTGGTCTAAAATCTAAAAAATTTTTTGAAGTTGAAAAAGATGAACAGTGATTCCATGTTAATCCCACTCTCAGAATGGCCCGTGTATCATAATTGTTCATCTAATTCAAAATATGATATCGAGTTCTTAATTGGGACGTATAAAATAGTCGAGATATGTGCACACCTTCGCCAAAACGTTGCCAAAATATGATGGGTGAATCACACTCTCCGTTGAGGAGTGTGTACACTGTAGCGCCATGTGTTCACCACACGATAGCCATATGTTTGACACATGTCGTACACATCATCGATACATGGCAGTCCATATTAGTGGATGAATCAATTGCAGACTGAACCGCTAGACCAAACCGAACCACTAAATAGGACCGAGTTAGAATTGAACCCCTTTTTTGGGCATTGAGTAAAACCCATTGGCAGCGCTAGAGATTGTAATCCACACGCAGGGATGGCAATTTTCAGGTCCGGGTTCAGGTTTGGGCTTTCCGGTTCCGGACCCGGATAATGAATTTCTATCATCGGATCCGGATTAAAACCCGGTTTTTCAATCCGGTCCGGTCCGAGTTTAACCTGAAAAATCCGAGTTCTGGATTCGGGTTTTAAACCCGGATTTGTTAAAATTTATTTAAATTAAATTAAAAAATAATTATTTACAATTTAAAAATAATTTTTGACTAAAATAAAAAATATATATTTATATTTATATTAAATACTTTTAAAAATTAATATATAAATAAATATATCCGTCCGGTTCGATTTAACACTTAAACTGACCGGATCCGAAATATCCGGTTCCCATTTAACATCCGATTCGAAAAATTAATCCGTGGGTTGAACCGTCCGAAAATCCGGTTCGTCCGGGCCGGTCCGGTTGAGTTGCCATCCCTACGCTCCTTCTCGACCAAATTTTAAGGTACCGTTGTAATGGCCGCTAATATTTCTATTCTCTATTGAAATCACGGATTTGAACCCTTAAACCCGACCGGATCCGAAATATCCGGTTCCATTTTAACATCCGATTCGAAAAATTAATCCTGAGGTTGAACCCGTCCGAAAATCCGGTTCGTCCGGTCCGGCCGGTCCGGTTGAGTTGCCATCCCTACGCTTCCTTCTCGACCAAATTTTAAGGTACTGTTTGTAATGGCCGTTTAATATTTCTATTCTCTATTGAATTGTCTATCAAAATTAAATTTATAAAATGTTTATATATTTCATTTTAATTTTTGTCGAATAAATCTTTTAAAATTAGAGAAAAATACTTTATGTAATTATAAAAAATCTAAAAAATTATTTTTGCATAAGATTATACATCCTTAATGGAGTTGTACTTTAGTAGGAGCATAACAAAGTATTTGAAACATAAAATGAGAATAATCATGGGTAGTAATATAGATAAATTGCATGTCTATGAAAATTCTGACAAAAAATAAATGGGCTTAAAGAACTTTAGTACTAAGAGAGACTTTTTTCAGTCTCCACTATCTTCTTAGGTATTTTCCTGGTGCATTATCCACATGAACAAATGCATTATAGATGTATTCTTATGGCATGTTTTTAAAAGTGGGAGCTCTATTATTGTTAAAATTTTGAGGGAAGAAACAAAAAATAAACTAATTTTTTGCGCAATATACTAAAATTATATTAACTTAATGTTTGGAAAAGATGATGATTAAAAGCCTGGATGACTTTTCGAATCCAGTCCTTATATTAAACTTATCATATTTTGGACTATTTGGTTGCAGCAAAATAATTAAATGTGTGTAAATGAAATCACGAAAATCTTTCTTATCTCTATGTTTTGTGTTCTGCCACTATCGAAAAGAAATGGCAACAAATAGTGTCGTGGCTGAATTAAACAAAGGACTTAAACTGAACGGTAACAATTACAATATTTGGTACCGTAAAGTTTAAAACCTCCTTGAATTGCAAGGCTCACTGTCGGTGATTACAAACATTATGACTGGCCACCAAAGGGTAATTCCACTCAACATAAAAGAGATTTTGAAGCTTATAAAGCTTGGAAAATAAAAAATCTTAGTGCTCATTTTGTTGCTGAGCACATTAGAAGATGATTTTATGTATGAGTATGAGGAATACCAATTGGTTCACCAAATATGAAATGCCGTGAAAGAAAAATATGGTGGTACTTCTACTTCGAAACTTAGAAAAGAAAAGTATGGTGGTATTTCTACCATTAAACTTAGAAACAATTAAATTTGATACTTACAAATTACGCCCAAATACTTCAATGGAGCAGTATTTGAGAGAAATGTCAGTTTTAATTAGAGAGTTAAAAATTGCTGATAGCATTATAATTGATGAACAAGAATTTCAGGCAATTATTCGATCTGTTCTAGATAGTTGGGAGCATATGAAAGTTAACATGAAACACAATGAAAGTGTCAAGATATTTAAAAATATTCAACGTCACTTGCAGTTAGAAGATTAGCACTTAGTAGTCACTAAATCTTCTGCTCAACTTTATACGGCTAGAACCAACAAGCGAAAAGGTTCGGGCTTTGAATGCAAAAGAGGAGGTAAAATCTCGTAGAAGAGTAGGAAGAGATCTAATCAAGGGTAATCTAATTTGGGTAAGTGCAAGAGATGTAAATGTGCTGGTCAAAAGAAGGATATAAGTAAATTAATATGCTACAATTGCAGCAAGCATGACCATTTTGCTTGTGATTCCACTGAGTCTAAAAAGGTATACACTAAATCAACAAATTTACATAACATGCATGTAATAGGCTCTATTTATATGTCTGAAACTCATCCTTTATGGATTATAAATTTAGGAGCAACGGAAGACATAGCCAATGAATGTGCAGCATATATAGAATATCATCAGATTAGTCAAGGGATTAAGTGGATATACATGGGGAACAACTCAAGGGTTGAAGCTAAATGGATTGGCACTTGCAAATGGAATTTGCATGGCGGCAAAACAGTTTATCTTTATTATTATGTTTTATGCACCAGATATCTGATGAAACTTAATTTATGTCACCGTACTTCTAAATATGAGATATCATATGATATTCCATGGTGTTTGTATGCAATTAGTTTTTAATAAAACTCTTGTTGGAACTAGTTATTTACTTAGTGGTTTTATGATTTTGAATGTAATTAATGAGAATTATAATTCAAATCAAGCTTGTTTTTCATTAATTACATCTTCTGATTCTGTGGATGTTAATGTATGGCGTGCTAGACTAGGACATATAAGATAAGACAGAATGCATCAATTATCTAGAGAGGGCTATTTGGGTTCACTCGATAAAATAGAATTCCCTACATGTGAGAGTTGTCTTGCTAGAAAAACAACTAGAAAACAATTTAGGAAAGGAACTACAGCTTAAAATCCTTTGCAATTTATTCATTCTCACATCTGAGGTCCAATGAGTGTAAGGGCCAGATATGTGGCCTCATACTTTATCACATTCATTGATAATTACTCATGTTTTAGTCATGTATATTTGATTTCTCACAAATCTTAAACATTAGATTACTTTAAAAAAAATTAAATTGGGTTGAGAATTAATTAGACAAAATGATCAAAGTCTTAAGAACGGACTATGGACGTGATTACCTTTCTAAGCAGTTTAAGGAATTGTGTCAAGAGAAATGTATTGAGAAGTGGTTAACAATCATGAGACTCTATAAAAGTGGTGTTAAGGAAATCAGGAATAGGGCACTACTTGAGATTGTTAGGTCTATGATGGTACAAGAAAATCTTCCAACATCTTATTAGGGAGATGCATTGCTGACTCTGCCTGCATACTTAATCAAGTCCCTAATAAGTAAATTAGTTCCACTTTATATGAGTTATGCATATACAAAAAACCTGTTCTAACTCATTTGTGACCCTGGAGCTCTGCAGTATATGTTCATAATCCTTTATATACACATGGAAAAATGGGTACACAAGGAAAAATATATATCTTTATAAGATATTTTGAGTACTCAAAAGAGTATGTACTGATTGGAGAATATGATGATGGAACTATCGTTGAACTAGAATCATGAGATGTCATATTCTTAGAGAATAAATTTCCTAGCATTGCAAATGTTAACAGATATTTTTTTAGATGAAATGAATGATCCACAAAGTATTGTTAATATTAATGATTGAATTGAGGAAAACCCAGATTTGTCTGGGATTTCTGATCCTAGTGGGAGTCAACTATTTCACGGAATGAATTTACATGATGACTCAATTTAAATGAGTAATCGTATACCTATCACACGTTATCATTTTGAGATTGGGGGTGAGTCATTTATGATTGCTTCACATGCTATTGCATCATATGCTAAAGAATTATAGATAAAAGTAATGAATGAAGAGATGGAGTCTATGAAATCAAATAAGGTTTGGGATTTAGTTGATCTACTGCCTAAACATAGAGCCATTAGAAATAAATAGGTTCTACATATAAAATATAAGGTGAATGATACAATTAAGAGATATAAGGCATGCTTAATAGCAAAATGATATACCCAACAAGAAGGTATAGACTATGAGGAAACTTTTTCCCCCGTGGCAAAGTTTACCTTAATACGATTGATCTAGCAATCGTTGCATATATGGATCTTGAATTACATCAAATGGATATTAAAACAACATTCTCGATGGAGAACTAGAGAAAGAAATATACATGGATAAGCCTGAGAGTTATATGTTGCAAAATAAAACTCGTAAAGTTTACAAGCTTAAGAAGTCAATATATAGGCTAAAACAATCTTCTAGAAAATGGTATCGTATGTTTCATTAAGCCATAATTTCTTACGTATTCTTGGTAACCAAAGAAGGCTACTGTGTGTATGTTAAAAGATTAGAGGATAATTTCGTTATCTTATCTCTATATGTGGACAATATTTTGGTAGCTTAAAATAATCTAAAGTATGTCAAAATCATTAAAGAATGGTTATCAAAAAGGCATTGCCGACTACTCTTTATACTTTTAAGGAGTTCATTTGTGCCTAATTAGTTATACAGATGACGATTGGGGCGGCAATCTAGATAAGCAAAAATCGACCTCCGTATATGTATTTTTACTTAGTTGTGGAGCGATTTCTTATAGTAGCAACAAACAAACATGCATTTAATTATGATAGAAGCTGAATATGTGTCATATTCAACAGTAGTCTAAGAAGCTGTATAGCTTAAGAGATTTCTTGAAGATCTCAAAATAGGTACTGATTCTTTTAGATAAATAATAGTTACTGATTCTTTAGATTTTTGGTATCCGAATAAGACCATTGTGTGTATGGTAAAAGATCAGAGGATAACTTCTTTATCTTATCTTTATATGTAGACGATATTTTATTAGCTATAAACAATCTAGAGTTTGTGAAAACCATTAAAGAATTGTTATATTTAAAATTAGAAATAAAATATATGAGCAAAGCAACTTATATTTTAGGAGTTAAAATTCATAGAGATCGTTTAAGAAAACTTCTATCTCTTTCATAAGATACTTATATTAGAAGAATTCTTGAAAGATTCGATATGTCATATTGTAAACCTATGGATACTCCTATTTCAAAAGGACAAACTATAAGCCTTGAAATGTGCCCTAAGACTCTTGAAGAACGGAAAGCAATGGCACGAGTTCCGTACTCAAGTGCTGTTGGCAGTCTAATATACACTATGATGTGTACTAGGTCATATATTTGTTATGTTGTTGGGTTAGTGAGTAGATACCAATTAATTCCAAGACGAAAGCATTAGAATGTAGTCAAGAGGATTATTGCGTATCTAGAAGGCACTACCGACTACTCTTTTTGCTATTATGGTGATTTACGCTTAATTCGTTATAAATATGCAATTGGTGTGGCAATCTAAATGAGCAAAAATCGACCTTAGGATATGCATTTTTACTAAGTCAATGCGTGCTTTCTTGGAGTAGTAAGAAACAAACATACATTGCTCTATTTACGATAAAGCTAAATATGTGGCATGTTCAACAGTAGTGCAAGAAGCTGTATGGCTTAAAAGATTTCTTAAAAATCTCAAAATAGTTACTGATTCTTTTAGATCAGTAATTATATATTGTGATAACCAAGCAGCTATTTTTTTTTTATAGAAGACACCGAATACCACAGTAAGTCAAAACACACAGAGACCAAGTACAATTTTGTGAGAGAAGTTGTGACACAAAGAGAGGTGCTAAAATACATATCTACACATTTTATGGTATCAAACTCGTTTACCAAAGCCCTAACATGAGATTTTTAGTTGAAACATACTCGATCATTGAGCTAACGTAAATTGTAAAATTTTACTTGATGAGATGTTGTTTTTGAGTAATGGAAATTTTATGTATTTTTACATGATAAAATTCTAGTTATTTTATTGTTTGTCCATAAAAAATTTTCATGATTGCACATATTTAAAGTAAAGTTATGCCATCAGGTTCTGATTGGCTTTCTTACACAAGCAATCGCCTCAATTGTTAGAAAAGCAAGCTAAGATGAGACAATAGAGAGAGAATTAGATATTGGGTATATTCTCATGAAGTATTTATAAATGTGTCGCCTTGACTGGGTCAAAATGAGGTTTATATATGATAAATATAAAACCAACCATGATATGCCCAATAATCATGGAAACCTAATTAACGCCAAATGTGACTCTTACAATGTAGCGCTTTGGATAAGCGAGCCTATTAAAAACTCAGATTAGGCTCTTGAGTAGCAACTGAATTAAGATCTTCACGGTAAAATAGTTTTAAATATACTCTCTAAGAAAAGAGTATTCACTGTAGCACGCATTTCATACAACGTGTGCTTTTGTGACCAAATTAAGAAAAATGAGAAAATCTCTGATTTCTCATTATGTAATATTTCTTTGAGGTTTTGTAATTCTCAATAGGTATCCTCACATACTATTAGCTACATTTTGAAGTAACAAATTAGTGTTTGCTACTTTAGCTTCTTTTCTAAAGCTATAATGTTATTCAATTTATGAAACAAGTCTAGGAAAACAGTTAATTAATCTGAAACTAAGAAATATGAGAGTGATGGGAAGATTCATTATTTACATCTATCTTATATTTTTTTGCTTGCCAACTTGTATAATCAGGGATTGATACGATTGTGATTACATACAGTGCATATTGTCAAGCATAGCTTTTGATACGGGATCTAGTATGCTTAAATTTGATGTAATAAAATGAAATCTAGGATATATGATGAACAAATCTATAGTATAGAATACAATTGAGATTCAAAGCAATATAACTCCTTTTTATTGTTCATGGGTCACACGATACATTTGCTAGTATGATAGCTGATTTTTTAGGCTTGAATAAAGAATTCTTGTTGCACTATAAAATATCCCATCATTTGTTAGTAGGAGATTTTAGAATACATACATACATACATACATACATCACTTAATAATATTGAAGATATTATATTATATTATATTATATTATATTACATATATATATGTATATATATATATATATAATATAATATAATATAATATCTTCAATATTATTAAGTGATCATTAAGAAGATGATCACTCTAAGATTTGTTTAAGCTTATATAGTAATTATTGAGAAGATGATCACTACTCTTCAAATGGTATAAATAGAAGGCAAATCCATTATTAAGCTAAGGTTAAGCAAAAAGAAGTAAAGTGCAATTTGGAGAAAATTCAAGTAAGGAGAAGATTCAAGTTAAGAGAAACTTGGAGGGTTCTTGCAATGTGATTTGAGAGGATTTTCTAATTTTGTGATCATTCTCCGACTATAGATCAGTAGCACAACATTGGTTTACCAGTATTTTCACGTATAATCCGGGTATGTGTTTATATTTGAATTGCAAGCTTTTATGTTGATTCTTGCTCAAAAATCAACATTTTGTTTAAGTTCATACACCAAACTTAGCATCAGATAAGCGGCTAGGGCCTTAAGGGCACATTTTAAAATGCCTTGTTGCTGGGTTAGAAACGAAAAAAATGTACTAGACTATTGAATTAAATTGTTAATGTATTAAATTTACAAGGGCTAAATTATAAGAAAATCTATTTTATAAACCACACATAATTTATTAGTGGATATCGATATTATTTATGAAGATATCTTTAAATATTAGTACCCTGGCCTAAGATTGTCCATGTGAAAATAAAAATGTTTAACTAAGCTGTAGTATAATTTACTTTTGTCAGCATTTTCTCCAACCTTTCGTCACCCTATCAAAATTTTTTATATTTCTCCGCCTTAGCCTTTAAAGAGAGCACCTAGACCGACAGCCCGAATGTGAATTAAAAAAGAAAAGGAAAACACAAATTAAAAAAAAAAAAAAAAGAACACACAATTGTTTATTCATCAGAAAACATTTTAATTAAGTACATTTTATGGATCAACTAAGGTCGACAAGATCTCATACACAGCACCATTAAAATTAAACAGGTTTTTGTTCTCTTGAACGTAGAATTGTACGCCATTTTCAGCACAAAAACGGGCAGCATAATTACAAACAGAAACTGCCCATCTTGCATCCTTATAATTTCTTTTTTGAAAACCGGGAAATCCTTGATTATCCATTTGCCATATTGCAGCATCGTAATTAACAAGGCAGTCATTAATATATGCCTTTGTCCAGTGATCTGTTGCGTTCTCTTGTGCCTTCAGAAAGTAGGATTTTGCCTCTTTGATCTTTTCATATGAAATATTCATTCCAACACTGACAAGGCTGGTTAAGTTTGTTGCTGCTAGGCTCCGAGGATGCGACTCAAAAACTGATATGCACTCCTTAGCAAATTCTGTGGCGTTGCAAGATTATCTGATTAGTGGGAGACCATCACTATTTTCGTTTTTTGCTTGTGCTGCTGTCACAAGCATAAGATGAATGAAAACGGAGTACCCAATAACATAAAGAGGTAGATGAAACCTAACTTGAATAACCATTCAATTCTTTCTGCCCAATCAATTTTGCTAAAAAACTTACTGTAACTTAATTTGTCCCTCCCATATATATATAACTATATAAACCACTCGATTTGCATAACATTGATTTTCTAATATTTGGCGATTAATATCTGCCTTCCCAGTGGGTTTTTACAAACTAAAAATGTTCTGTCTTAAGTTAATATGCATGAAGGAGTTTTACCATATACGGTGAATTTTCTATAAAGGTAGCAAGGAATTTAATTATTATAATTTATTGTTATTGTTATTATTTGTACCATTAATGTGGAGCTATTTAAATAAATTTTTTCATTATTAAAATATCCATACCTCAAATTACTATTTAAGAGAAAATAAATTTGTTTAAAAATAATAATTATTATTTTACTCTCTTTGAACGCCGATAATCATTTCTCTCTCTAATGTTTAGAGTTATTTTTTCTTCATTCTTTTTCTTGAGTAGCGTCGGCTGCTGTTTATCCCTTAATAATTGTTTTTACTATTAGTGTGTTATGATTATATATTATAAATATTAAAAAAGGCCTTACTAAATTTTTCTTAGTTTTCTTATTTTTTCTTCGAAAAGCTCTGCATTCTCGATAAAATTATAAGGTAAATTAATTGAAGACGAAAGTATTTTTACCATAAGAACTTTCCAGACTTTATTAAGTTTAAACGAACTACCATGCCCCTTGGAGTGAAAGAATTTGAGATGAAAATTAGATTGACAACAGTACTAGTGATGATGGTTTGCTTAACATGCAACTAGTGTACAAAGATTCTAATTAAACTTGAAAAACGAATAGTTCATACACGCCTTGATTGGCAACATACAAAGCATAAAAGTGATAATTTTCACACAAGGCATATAGATGATTGAATTCAATCTATACTGGAACATATGAGCAAGTCGCATCAGCCATATGATATGATAAATAAGTGATAGACGTATTTTGTGGTGATCAACTTTTAGGCGAACAAAAACTCTAAACTCGAACAACTTCAAATCCCACACATCTCAAAAACATCGAAAACACAATAGTCCATCTAAATTGAATCTCTGTCAAAGTCTTCAACTAACATAAATTCTAATTAAAGCTTAAACTTTCACCTGTCAATTTCCCAAAAACACATTAAAATGCATTGTACTCAATCGAATAAAGATCATCGTACTATGAAGAAGACAAAAGAAAGCTCACCATTGATATTGGACTCATTATTGAGATTAAATCTTGAAAAGTTCTTGGATGAGTATAATGAATTATCGTCCTAGCTGGAGTGAGACCAAGTAGAGCAGCTGCGTATAATCATGTCAAGGGTTTTAGAGTTCAGTGAACGAAGATTAAATCAACGCAACTAAAAGCCAAAATTCAACCACAAATCCACTGACTCTAATTTTTTTAAATCTACAATCCATGATATTTATGTCCCACTCTACAGATATTCCCTCTTAGTCTGAAGAGGAGTTCAATATTGAGGGGAACATTGACTTCCGACATAAGATATAATTCTCATAATGATGATGACTTTAGTTTGGACGAGCACCCAATTGATGATGGTTTCTTCTTGTCTACACTCGAGACTAGTGGTGGACTTGACCCTAGTCCGACTTTTGTATTGTTCGTCAACATTCAAAGAAGGGCATCAGATTAATCATTGGCTGCAATACCGTAAGAAATACTAAAGACGAATGCACTAGTCACATTTATTTTCATGTTTTATTATGTTGTATTTGTTTTTTTAATTTCAGAGGTTTTGGTCTTTGTTTCCCTTCACATGTATTTTATCATTTGCTTATCTATATTATAAGTAGGGGTCCATGCCCTACCCCACACTTTGATTCAAAGGAAAGGCATATGTATTTAGGTAATTCTTCCTTTTGTTCCCTTAAAACTTGAAACTAATCAACGATTGACCACCAAACTCTATGCTTCGTACATAAACCATCAGCTTCTTGTGTTTTTATAGATAGAAATTAGAAGGGCTAATGCTCACTTGAAAGTCCAGAAGTCAAAAGGACACATTAGTTCCACAATTTAAGTTAGAAATTAGAAGGTAGTTATTAGTTAAATCACAAATAGCAAATAGAAATTGTTATGTAGAAGGAATCATCGGACAAAATTAAAGAAAAAATAATTATATCATAAACTACTTCAAGAATAAATTAATACCATAACCTGTAGAAATTGTAACGTGCTAGGGTTTCTGGTGAAAAGAATAGGATCTTCAAACAGTGACTGGAGGCACTCCAAATGGACAACAGTGGACATAATTCGTATCCTAAATTGGCAGGTATAGGTTTTGTTGTAGGATTAACTAAGGTGATGGATTCGTGACTTGGAATTTTTTGCATTTATTTAGAGGGGTTTGCATCAAATATGACGCAGTAGTATTGAAGAATATGATAGAATAACAATTGGAAAAACATAAATACCCTTTTTCTAGCACTACTTTCAAGTTGTATTATAGACTTCTCAGATTTATATTGCTGCAGACTTTAAGAGGTCGATAAAATATGGAATGCTGACGATATTAATTTTTTAATTTTTTTTTATGTCACCAATAAACTGACGAAGAGACCAAAGTTTAAAATAAGCTTCTTTGAAATGTCAGATTTCCAATCTCATATTCTAAAATTTTAGACTTCTCGATCTCGAGACTTGCTCAGAAATTTAAAAGTTATGATGTCCATAGTGTAATTTAGAACAAAAATACTAGCATTATATTCTATTATAAAAAATAAACATAAAAAAATCTCACAAAAAAGATTATAATTGATCAAATTTTATAAAAAAAAAAAAGGTGCTACATTAAAAATACCCTACACTTTTATCCTTAAGAAATTATGATAAATGTTGAAGAAACAATGCCGCCTGTCAGAAGTGAATGTGATTTTTTAAATATTGTTTTGAGGATATGTTGTTGAAAAATTATTCAATTTTATGTGAATTTTGAAAAAACTGATGCTGATGAATATGAGAAGGGTTTTTTCGGATAAAAGTTCACCAATACATTAAATTCGAAAAAGGATGTCATATTTGTGTAAGTTAAAATTCATTTTGTCATTAAAAATTAAAAAACCCATTTATTCAAGTTTTTTTGGGTCAATTTTCTTCGTTTCTTTAAGGTTATGTTTTGGTCCATATACCAAAGCTAGCAGCAGACAGGCAGATTGGGCCTGAATTCAAACCAGACCATACTCTTCTTTGTTTGCGATGCTGACACATACGGAGACCGGAGGATCTCGATTGTTCTAGACTAGACACGAATGTCTAGATCTTTGCCACCAAACGCCATCATTCTATTTATTTATTTTGGCATAAATGATATTAATTTAAAAAATTGATAGGAAATTATACGCCGGGTTTGGTTAAAATTTTGTATCTTCACATGGACAATCATAGGCTAGGGTACTAATATCTTAAGATATATTTATAAATAATATCTATCTCGACTAATAAATGATGTGCCCTTAGAAAAACTTAATATATATATATAGGTTTTCTTATGATTTGGCCCCTGTAAATTTAATACTTTTAACAATGTAATTCAATAATTTAGTACATTTTTTTAATCTTAACCCCGAAACAAGGCATTTTAATTAATAACAGTAAATCCATGATTGTATTTGCACTTAAGGTAGTCGTGAGTATATATTTCTAGGCCTTAGCCCTTAAAGATAACACCAATACCGACAGCCCTAAGAATCAAAAAATGAAACGGAAAAAAAAACATTGTTTATTCATCAGAAAACATTTTAATTAAGTACATTTCGTGGATCAACTAAGGCCGACAAGATCTCATACACAGCACCGGTAAAATTAAACAGTTTTTTGTTCTCTTCAGCATACAATTGTACGCCATTTTCAGCACAAAAACTGGCAGCATAATAACAAACATTTTCTGCCTCTTGCATTTATTGCGGAAGCATGGGTTGAGCAATAATAAATTTGTGATGACTGAGATTTCTGAAGAAATATAAATTTAGTGTAAACAAATGTAAAGAAAAATGTACAATAATATTACGTGGTTCGAAATAAAACCTGTGTTCACGGACAAAGACTAAAAGATAATTTCACTAACAAATAAAAGTTACAAAAATAGATAAAACTCTCAAAATCCAATAACCAATACACCCAAGTCCCCTTAGCACCCAAAGAAGCTTTATTTATTTGCTTGAGGAATTCATAAATTCCTATAAACTTTTAGGATTTTGGATACTCATAAGCTCTTCATTTCCTCTTTATTTATAGACATTTCTTATCTACCCTTCTCAATCAATTAGGCCTCCAACCAATCTTCAATTTACCAAATTTTGATGGAAAAATTGGCTTTGTAGGCACCTAAGTTGGCCACCAACCAATTGCTGACTTTTCAATAATTCTTCACCTTAGCGAAAATTTATTCAAATATAAGCTGACTATCAACAAAACCATTCTCTAGTCTCTACCTTCTCCATCAATTTTTAAACTTGTATGATATTGAACAAGTTTAGAAAATGTTCAAACTTGATCACCGTCACTACCTTGGTTAACATTCTGTGAGATTCTCTGCAGTATTGATTTTCTGAAGAAAAATCATCCGTCATCAAAAATTTCGCGCACAAAAAAAAATAAAATCGTACATTGGTATGCTTCGTATGTGCATGATAAACTTATTTGCTAAGCGTGTAGTACTTTGTGCTTTGACTGTCAAAAATCACATTAAAATGTTCTTGTACCAATCCCAAGTATTCAAGCAAACCTTATAACCAAATAGCCTCTTTAACAGCCTTCATAATTGCTATATACTCGGCCCCTGTGGTCAGTAATGCAACTACTGACTATATTGTAGTCTTTCAATTGATTAGCCCTCCAGCGAAAGTAAATATATATCTGGTGTTGATCATCATTTATCCAAATCACCAGCATAATAAGAATCAACGTACCTAATCACACATCGACTAAGTGTGTCATCACGCTCAAATGGTAAATCAACATTCATGGTCTTCTAAATGTACCGTAGAATCTATTTCGCAGCTTGCCAGTGTCCTTTACTGGGATTATACATATACCTGCTCGTCATATTAACTGCTTGTGAAATATCAGGCCTTGTACGCATCATTGCAGACATCAAGCTACCAACTGTATTTGAATATGAAACTTGTATCATGTATTCTCGTTCCATATCCGTTGAAGGATATAGTTGTGCAGAAAGCTTAAAATGAGAAACCAATGGGGTAATCACGAATTTTGTCTGCTTAATCATGTTAAATTACTATAGTACTTTCTTTAAATATTACTTCTGATATAAGCTGACTTTGCAACAAGCTCTATCTCTACATATCTCCATGTCAAGAATCTTTTTAACTTTACCTAGATCTTTTATCTCAAAATATTGTTTAAGCTCAGTCTTCAACTTTTCAATCTCATCTTTGCTCTTGGATATTATTAACAAATCATCGATATATAAGAGCAAACATATGAAAGATCCCTCTTGTATTTGCGAAAATACACACAATGATTAAATTTATTTCTTGTATACGTTTGCCCTTTCATAGGTTGATCAAATTGCTTGTACTACTGTCTCGAAGATTATTTCAATTAATAAAGCAACTTTATTAGTTTGCAAACCTAGTATTCTATTCCAACAACCTTGAATCCATCTGGCTAAGTCATGTAGATTTGCTATTCCAAATTGTCATTTAAGAATATAGTTTCCACATCAAGTTAAACTAGCTCAATACCAAATTATCTTACCAGGTCACATAACTAGAAAAATACCTCATTATAGCTTATTCCTTCCTTATGAGTATAACCCTTTGCTATTAATCTAGCCTTGTATCGAATTTCATTCTTACGAGGAAATCCTTCATTCTTTACATATATATATTTACATCCAATTGCCTTATTTTTGTTTGGCAATGTAACTAATTCTGAAGTTCCATTTTTATGAAGAGACTGCATTTCTTTATTTATTGCTTGCTTCCGCTATAACATTCAAGGATACTTATTGCTTCTCTATAAGTGGAATGAACATCATCATTTACAACTAAAAGTGCATAGGCCACCATATCAATAAAGCAAGCAAGCTTATGAATTTCTCTTCATGACCTTTTATATGCAATTGAATCTTGTTGCTGTGAAGGTTCTTGGGCTAGAACCTCTTCTTCATCTTTAGTTGAGAGAGATTTATTATCTATCTCATCAACACTAGTTGGATCAACCGTAACTTTTTTGAACTCTACCTTCTGCGAAATACTACTAGACTTGTCTTTCTTTTGAGAATCTTTTTGTTTCAGCATAATAGATTAATCAAAAGTTACATCTTTACTGAAAATGCTCATCTTTATAACTGGACACCACAGACTGTATCCTTTTACAACAACAGTTATACCCACGAAGAATGCTTTCTTTGCTCTTAGGTTTAACATAGATTTCTCAACATAATAATAAGTAGTAAAATAAAAAAATGTAAAGAAGTATAAGTAGTAGAATAAAGATTGCTTCGTAGGTGTTTTTCCTTCAATTGCAACTTATGGCAAATGGTTAATCAAATAGCGAGCAATAACAACTGCTTAAGCCCAAAACTATTTGTCCAATCTAACATTGGACAACATACATCAAAATTTCTCTAATATAGTCTAGTTCATGCATTCTGCCACCCTATTTTATTATCATACAATACCTGCATCTTGACATACTTATAGAAACAGATCATTCTTATACACACCACTACCATCTGACGTAGTTTTTTGACCTTTTGACCAGTTTGAATTTCGATCAACTTCTTTCATTTCATATATATGCTCAAAACTTCACTCTTGTTCTTCATCAAATACACCCACACTTTTCTTGAATAATCATCAACATAAGTAATAAAATAGTATATACCTCTCAAAGAAGCTACTCTGTTAGGTCCCCAAACATCACTGTGAATATAGTCTAAATTTTCTTTTGTATCATAAATTGCTAAACCAAACTTCACTCTTGTCTACTTGCTCATAACAAAATGTTCAGAAAATTCTAATTTGCAAGAATTTGCACTTTTCAATAAGCCTTGCTTCACCAAACTCTACAAAGCTTTTTAACCAACATGTCCCAAACGCATATACCACAACTTGGTTGTCTATTAATCTTTATCTTTTCTAGAAACCGTTGATGCTGATCCAATAATTGTACTTCCTTAGAAATAGTACAAGTTATTTATCCTTGTAGCTTTCATTACCATCAGTGCACTAGCTACTAACTTTAAAACCCATCTCTCAAAGTGATAATGAGCCATTTGAATTCTAAGACTCCTAATAAGATGAGATTTTTCTTTAAGCTTGGTACTTAGCAATTGTCAGTCATGACTTGGATTAAGCTTTCATGATTATTCAATTGAATTGAACCTATTCTCATGGTTTTACAAGCATTGCCATTGTCTATAAAAACAACTCCACCATTCAGCTTCTTAAAGCTTGATAAACTGCCCTTCTTATGACACAGATGATAAGTACAACCCAAATTCAAAATCTACATATTGGAATGACAAGTCAACGTCATGATGACCAAACTAAACTTTGACTTCTCATTATGCTCAGTTACACACACATCAAAAATAGCTTTGCCCTTTTGTAACTTAGACAATTCTTTTTCCAATGTTTTTTTTTACAATAAACAGTACATTCAACATTAGCAGACCTCTTTTTAGACTTGCCTCTTTTTTGCGTTTGTGGCTTTGTGAATAACCTCTTGCTATCAATACTTTTGCAGCTGTATGTTTGTAATCCTTTCTATCTATCTTTCTGGTCTTAGAGTTATATAATGCACTTTATACAGTATCGAACGTGACGTTATCCTTCTCATGAAGCAAAGTGGTGCTGAAATGATCATATTCATTAGGAAGAAAATTTAAAAACAATAATGTTTTATCTTCATCTTTAAATTTCTTCTCTAAATTTAGCAAATCTGCTAATATATTGATGTCTTTAAGATATAAGATGATCTTATTAAAGGAATCAATATGGTTAGTGATTGATGATCGTTCTTCTATCTATAGAGTATAAAGCTTGTTCTTAGTTGTTAATCTCTTAGCCATTGATTTCTTGGCATATAAGTCTTCAAGCTTCTACCGTGACCTACTGCTGTCTTTTCACCACCAATCTCTCTAGATACCGCATCTCCAAGACTCAGAAATATATTATTGTGTAGTCTATCTAGCACATTAGGTAGATCTTCATCAATAGTCTTTTTTGGCTTCTTAGATGATAAAGCCTCTTCAAGTACCTCATCCACCCTTTGATGCAAAACAACGTTCTTTTCTTGAGCCTCCATAGGTGAAAATCATTTTCGCTCGTAAATTTCTTGGCCTCAAGCTTGGGAGCAGCCATTCTAAGATCAAGAAATCAGAGAATGCCTCTGATACCAATCTATTGAAGCAAAACCAGTAATAAAATTGATTTGATTCTCCAACATCCTCTCTTAATGTACTATAATCTCAAGTAATGGCTCAATGAACATTAGCTTAATCATATAAGACAACCAACTGCAATATCAACAAAGAATTCAAGAATCAAAGAATTAATGCACACACACTTAACACTAAGAATTATAATGGTTCAACCACAAAGTTAGCCTACATCCACTGTGAGGGAGAAGAACGATTTCATTATTAGAGCTTTTGCAAGATATAAGATTCTAGAGAAACTGTAACTCAGTCTCTGTATATCATATCTAACCTAAAGCTTTATATACAATGAGTAAAAGATCTAGAAAGACCCTATACCAATCAGTTGCTAATTGGTTTGTTGTGTAGAAACCTAGAAATTGCCTGCATGTACAATGGTTTTAACAGCCTTTCAAAATTCTGTTGAACACATGTCATGACTTTACAAGATTTGATATTCAAAACATCATGTATCGCTGTTGCTTTCAATAAGTAATGCACATGTTAAATCACGTGTCTTACTTATGCATCCAGCTGACGTTACAGAGATGTCATACAGCTCCCTGGACTTCTATAACCAATAGGTCGTCCATACACAACCGAGATGTCATGTACAATCATAGAAGGCATCCGACTTGTCGTACTCACATGCAAATCCATATTTGAGCTCATCTTCAACAATTTAAAAGTTACGATACCTAGAACATAATTTAGAACAAAAGTACTAGCATTATATTCAATTATCAAAAATCAGCATAATAAATCTCACAAAAAAATATATAATTGATTGTATTTTATAAAAGAAAATAAGTGCTACGTTTAAAATGCCCAACAATTTTATTCATATACTTATAAGTAAACACAAAATAAACTTAAGGAAATATTCTTATGATATATGTTGAAGAAAGAATACAGCTTGTTAGAGGTGAATGGTCACACACACGGAGACACGTACGTAGAGATCTTCTTCACCAAAGGCCATCGTTTTATTTATTTATTTTGGCATAAATGATATTAATTTGAAAAATTGATAGGGTGACGAAAAGTTGGAGAAAATGCTAACAAAAATAAATTATACATCGGGCTTTGTTAAACATTTGTATTCCCACGTGAACAATCTTAGGCTAGGGTACTAATATCTAAAGATATCTTTATAAATAATATCTATCTTCACCAATAAGTTATGTGTGCATAGATGAGGAGCTGCCCTTATAAGAACCTTTTTTTAATATATGATATATTGGTAAGTTTGGTTTATAAAATAGATTTTCTTATGATTTAGCCCTGTAAATTTAATACTTTTAACAAATTAAGCCAATAATTTAGTGCATTTTTTCAATTTTAATTAACAATAAAAGTAAATCCATGAATGTATGTGCACTTAAGGTAGTCATGAATATTTATTTCTAGGCCTTCGCCCTTAAGGAGAACACCAATACGGACAGCCGGTATGTGAATCAAAAAAGAAAAGGAAAGAAAAATAGATCCATTGTTTATTCATCAGAAAACATTTTAATTAAGTAAATTTCATGGATCAGCTAAGGTCGACAAGATCTCAAACACAGCACCGGTAAAATTAAACAATTTATTGTTCTCTTGAACATACAATTGTACGCCACTATCAGCACAAAAACCGGCAGCATAATTGCAAACGTTTTCTGCCCCACTTGCATCCTCATAATTTCTTTTTTCAAAACCAGGAAATCCTTGATTATCCATTCGCCATATTGCAGCATCGTAGTTAACAAGGCAGTCGTGAATATTTACCTTTGTCCAGTGATCTGTTGCGTTCTCCTGTGCCTTCAGAAAGTATGATTTTGCTTCTTTGATCTTTTCATATGAAATATTCATTCCAACACCGACAAGGCTGGTTAAGTTTGTTGCTGCTCGGCTCCGAGGATCCGATTCAAAAACTGATATGCATGCCTTAGCAAATTCTGTGACGTTGCAAGATTTTCTGATTAATGGGAAACCATCACTATTTTCGTTTTTTGCTTGTGCTGCTGTCACAAGCATAAGATGAATGAATACGGAGTACACAATAAAATAAAGAGGTAGGCGAAAGCTAACTTGACTCGCCATTCAATTCTTTCTGCTCAATCAATAGCGAAAACCTTATTGTAAATTAATTTGACCCTCCCATATATATATAATTATATAAATCACTCGATTTGCATAGCATTGATTTTCTAATATTTGACAATTAATAGTTGCCTTGTGAAAACCAAAAATGTTCTGTCTAAATTAATGCACGAAGGAGTTTTACCATATAAGGTGGATTTTCTGCCTTAAATTGTAATTATCAAAGGTGGCAAGGCATTTAATTATTATTTATTTTTATTATTAATGGGAGCTATTTATAGTAAAAAAATTATTCTGAAGACTCATATATATATATATATATATATATATATATACAGTCACACACACACACACATATATATATACAAAGGATGAGGCTATTTAATCCATTCAAAATACTCTTCACAAACATGTTTAGATTTTTTTTTTCATTTTCTTGTGTAGGTTCGATTGTTTATCCCTTAATAATTGTTTGTACTTTTAGTGTGTGATGATTATATTAAATATATATATATATATATATATATATATATATATTTAATATATATTATATTGAAGCCCCTCTTATATTATATTATATTGAAAACAGAATTATTTTGACCAAAAAAAAAGAACTTACCGACTTTATTAATCAAAGGTGTTTTGGGTGGATTTTTCTAATGGTACCATGGAGAATAGCCAAGCCGCCGAGTTTGCCCAGATTTACTATATATATATTAGCAAGATCAATTGGCTTTACAAGTTTGACCGGAAAATTTATGTGTCCGGCCTAAAATTTTGTCTAGGTCATGTCAAACGTGCTTTAAATGTGTTCTGGCTCCACAAGTCCGACTTGGAAATCTGATAGTCACCTGAAAATTTACTTATTAAGGTTAAGTCAAATGCACTTTATGTTGTGTGCGGAATACGGAATCAAGCGCACTAAGTAATTATAGAAAATAAATGATACAAGAATTTAACGAGGTTCGACGATTATGCTTACGTCTACGGGAGCAAGAGAAAATAATTGTATTATTAACAATTATTTAGAGTACAATATTTGAGTAAAGAAACTCACTTGCCATAACCAAAATACACTTAGTACTCTCATACACACTTGAAAGAAAAATAACTTTCAATTGCCCACACTCTCCAATTGCTCACTCTTACAATAATTCTCTAATGAATTATTTCTCTATAAATTTGAAATTCTCTCAAGTTTGGGATGCTCTTAACTCTCATAAATATGCTCTATTTATAGTAGAGATCATGGTGCAAATGTCAAACAAGTCGGTGGCTATTTTTCCCTTTTGAAAAATTCATGCATTTGCTTTCCAATTTGTCAAATTCGGTTCCTAATCTTTAGCTATCTTTGAACCACCTTTTTTTATTATTATTATTATTATTATTATTTTGACTTTTCAACAATTCTCCACCTCAACAAAGATTTCTCAAAATCTGAGCCGACTACCAATGAATCATCATCCCCAAAGTGGCTGCATCTCTGTGACTGCCTACGTACCCGAAATCTGGGATCAAGCCAACCATAGTTCTAAATTCTTCGAATGTGTAAACTAAACACATTCGAAGAATTTGAATTTGTTTCAAGCAGTGTTGAAACTTAATTCCATAAATCACCTTCGTTAACATATCTGATGGCTTATCCTTAGTATCGATCTTTTTCATTAACACATCGCTGCCCTCGATAATTTCTCTCACATAATGATATTTCACATCTATGTGTTTCGTTCGAGTATGATATGTTTGATTTTTCGCAAGGAATATTGCACTCTAGTTATCATTGAAAAGCTTAGTGTTCTTTTGCATTACCCCCAAATGACCTAACAAACCTTTCAACCAGATAGCTTCTTTAACAGCTTCAGCTACTGCCATGTACTCTGCTTCTGTAATGGACAGAGCAATTGTCGATTGTAGAATCAACCTCCAGTTGATCGGACCTCCACCCAATGTGAATACGTAGCCCGTTGTTGATCTTCGTTTGTCTAGGTCTTTGGCAAAATCAAAATCACAATACCCAATACAATGTTGACCACAATCCTTCTGGAACAATAACCCAACATTAACTAACCCATACAAGTATCGGAGAATCCACTTAACAGTAAGCCAATGGTTTTTACCCGAATTATGTGTGTATCGACTATCCATACTCACATCTTGAGATATATCAGACCTTTTGCACACCATAACATACATAAGACTATCCACAGCACGGGCATATGGAATATGAGCTATATAGTGGTGCTCCTCTTTGGCGGAAGGACATGAAGAAGAGCTTAATTTAAAATAAGGAGCTAGAGGAGTATATACCGATTTAGTTTTGTCATCTATACCGAACCTTTCTAGATGAGTACACAGTGATCATGTTCACTTCTAGTTAATTTTTGTCCTTATATGAATTGATCAAATCTCTTGTACCATTGCCTTAGTGACTGTTTCAGTCGGTACAAAGATTTAATCAATCTACACACATGATTCTCCTTTCCAGCAACTTTAAAACCACAAGGTTGAGTTATATAGATTTCTTTCTCCAACTCTCCATGTAAAAACATTGTCTTAACATCCAATTGAGCCAGCTCTAACACATGTTTTGCTACCAAGGTAAATAGGATACGAATGGAAGTATGTTCTGTAACTGGAGTGAAAACTTCATTATAGTCAATACTTTCTTTCTAAGCAAAACCTTTTGTTACGAGCCGAGTCTTGTATCGAAGAATTGATTGATTTTGAGATCCTTACTCCTTGGTGTAAACCCATTTATTACCAATAGCCCTTTTTCCATTAGGTAACTTCACAAGTTCCTAAGTCTGATTTTGAAGGAGAGATTTCATCTCTTTCTCCATGACTAACTTCCACTGATTGCTTTCACTACTGTGTAATGCTTTACTGAAAGTATCTGGGATGTCATCATCAATAACTAGAAGTGCATAGGCTACCATCATATCTTTTGTAAGCCATCCGGATTTCTTTATCACTCTTTTGGCCTCTTTCTTGCTATAGTCTCATTTTCATCATCTACATCTTCAATTGTTTCTTTCACTCTTGGGACATCAATACAAACAACCTCTTCTTCAACTCTTGGTGCCATTTCTAAAGTTGAACTCTTTTCTGTAGAACTAACTGGTATATATATAGTTGCATCAAACTCCACCTGCTGCAATGTCTCATTGGTCTTGTTCTCCGCCTGCTGAGAACTTAAAGCCTTCAACATAGAAGCTTCATCAAATGTGACATCTCTGTTATACACAAACTTTTTATCTTCAAGATCCCAAAGCTTGAAACTTTTAACACCACTTTTGAATCCCACAAAGATAGCTTTTTTTTTGCACGAGGTCAAGCTTATCATTCTTTACATGATAATAAGCTGGAAACCCAAACACATGAATAGAGTCATAGTCTTGTGCATGCTTTCCAGACCACATATCTGTAGGAATTTTACTTCCAATTGCGGTAGAAGGCAACCGGTTTATCAAGTGACTTGCGTAGCTCATAGCCTCAGCCCAAAATTTTTTATCTAAACTAGCACTAGATAATATACATTGTACTTTCTCCAGCAAAGTACGATTTATATGCTCAGCCACACCATTCTGTTGCGGAGTATGTCTCACTGTGAAATGTCTTTTTATACCCTCACTCTGGCATACTTGCAAAAATGAATTAGAAGTATTTTTACTCCCATTATCAGATCATAATACTTTGATCTTTATGCTAGTTTGAGTCTCCACCGATTTCTTTTATTTCATGAAAATCTCTAGAACCTCATCATTTGCTCGTATAGTGTACGCCTACACATGTCTAGAGAAATCATCAACAAATGTAACAAAATAATGGCTTCCACCAATTGATGCAGTCTTAGTTGGTCCCCATACATCACTGTGAACATATTTAAGGATCTCACGAGTATCGTGATTAGCCGTTCTAAACTTAATCGTTGTTTTCTTGCCTACTACACAATGCTCATAGAAATTTAATTTACAGATTCTAGTACCTTTTAAAAGCGCATGCCTTATTAGAGTTTACAAAGACTTCTCTCTAGTATGTTCTAGTCATACACGCTATAGGTTGGTGGTGTTACTATACGCCTCAATAACATTAATTTCATCAGTAGTACCTCTCTTCAAACAGTACGAATTATAATGCCTAACAGCTTGCAGAATCACCATAGCTCCATATGTGAACTTCATTTTACCATTTTTAATGTTAACCTCGTAGCCTTTAGCTTCTAGAGCACCTAGAGAAATTAAATTTTTCTTTAAAGCTATAAAATATCTTACTTTCTTTAGTTATCTGATCATTCCATCGAACATTTTGAGCCGAATTGTTCATATCCCCATTATGCGATAAGATTGATCATTTCCCATCACAACTGCTCTAGATTCTAAATTACGAAAATCTGTAAACCATTCCCTAATAGGATACAAATGATAGGTTGCTCCGGTATCAAGTATCCACTCACTTGTACTAGCCACATGTACTGTAGGTGTAATACTTAGAAAATAATCAGAGTCATCATCTTTTCGTGCCATGTTCGCTACTACTGGTTTCTTCCCATATCTTTTCTAAACCTTCGAACAATTTTTCTTCCAATGGCCTTTTTCATGACAAAAGGCACAATCATCTCGGAGCTATATTTATGCTTCTTGATTTAGACCGAAAATTCTGTCTACCATGCTTCTTCTTTTTCTGTATAGTCTTTTCTCTGGCTATCAAATCTTCAGACAATGCTTTTTTAAAATTTTTATCATTATTCTGAATCTCCAAATTAGTCAATACTGTACCAACATCTTTGAAAATGATCACGCTTTTCCCATATATCAAGGTAGTCACAAAATGGCTATACTCATCTGGCAATGAGTGTAGTAGAATCATAGCCTTGACTTCATCCTTAATATCTTCATCAAGATTTTTTAAATCAGTAAGTAACTTTTCAAATCTAAGGACATCATCGTGCATTGACACCCCATGCTTCATTCGAAAGCCATACACCTAGCTCATTGTATGAAGACTATTTTCAAGACCTTTCAGCAAGTACTTTTCTTCTAATGTACGCCACAAAGTCATCACACACTCCTCATCTTTCACCAGATATTTCACCTCTTTGGTCAAACAATATCTGATTTGACCACAAGCTTTCTCATTCATACGATCATAAGTTTCTTCGTCATACAAGTGTCTTTTATTTTTTAGAACAACATCGAGATCGATTTGAATAAGGGCATCCATAACTCTACGCCGTTACATGACGAAGTTGATTTTCCCGTCAAACTTTTCAACATCGATCTTCTAGCCTCCAATAACAGGTGCTGCATGACGATGTAATACGTCTCGCTTCCCATATGAAGTATCTCCTGAAAAAGTTTGGGTAGATCTCTCCCCAATTCTAGAAGTTTTACCTCTACTATTTTCTCAATAAACTATTTCACACTTGAAAGACAGTCTCTATGTATTAATTTTACGTGAATATATGCACTAGGAAAGTTCCTAGGACAATAGAAGGGTCACAATGATCCCAGTAAAAACCTAAACTCCTTAGACTCTTATCGTCTTGTTGACAAAACTTTCCTAAACATGCATAAATATACACTACTTGCAATAGACTGTCTCCCAAGTATAAATGGCTGTCTCTACCGTATCTATGAACAATACTATATTTTTAAATAGTACCATATATATAAATAGTATGTACCTGTGAATAATACCATACGTGTGAACAGTGTCGTATACCCCAAGTTCGAACCTTCGTCTCTGATACCACTTATTGTGTGCAGAATACGGAATCAAGCGTACTAAGTAATTATAGAAAATAACTGACACAAGAATTTAACATGGTTTGATGATTATACCTACGTCCACAGGAGCAAGAAAAAATAATTATATTATTAACAATTATTTAGAGTACAATATTTGAGTAAAGAAACTCACTTCCCAGAACCCAAATGTATCCAATACTCTCATACACACTTGAAAGAAAAACAACTCTCAATGATCCCCACTCTCCAATTGCTCACTCTCACAATAATTCTCTAATGAATTATTTCTCTCTGAATTTGAAATTCTCTCAAGTTTAGGATGATCTTAACTCTCATAAATATTCTGTAGAGATCATGGTGCAAACGTCAAACAAGTATTTGTCAAATTCGGTTCCTAATCTTTAGCTACCTTTAACCCACATTTATTATTATTATTTTGACTTTTCAATACTTCAAATGTGTCCTATTTTTTAATACGTGTCCTAACTTTTAATGAAGTTCAGTAAATGCCATGACCTTTTAAACTACCCTCAACTAGTAGAAATTACCACAATTGCCAAGAGAGTGAGCTAAAATCATGAAAGTAACTACCCACGAGCAATAGCCTATTTAAGCTAGAGAGGGCTACAACGAAGGGGGTTAGCCAATTTAATTAAAGACTCTGCAAGATATCAACTACTTGACCACTCTACTTTCTACATGATCTTCAACAACACCAACACCGTAAATCCCATTGAACTTTAGCTTATATCTAGCTTTCTCAATTCATCTTCCTTTCTTTATATACCAAATATTTAATCAGGCATCAGAAGATCTACGCCATAAACCCCATTAGTGTATCCTAATTATGTTTTGAGGTTGGGTATTGATAGTTGTGTTCAAATTGATGTTTGAGTTAGGTTTCATGCTGTTATTCCCCAAAAAGAAATTCAATTGTTGAGATCATTTTCGGTATCAACAATGAAGCCCCTTGCAGCATAAATATCCCTCCCCACCCCTCCCTCCCCCCCCAAAAAAAAAAAAAATTACATTGTATCGCTTTTCAATTCGGATATGTTTGCAGCTGTTCTTCATTTTTCTTCGAAACCTTTTATGTTCTTGATAAAATTAAAAGATAACAAATTAGTTGAAGAAATAAGTATTTTGACCATAAAAACTTATCGGCTTAATTACGTATATCCAAATTATGATGCCCTTTGGAGTGAAAGAATTTGAGATGAAATTTAGATTGATAATAGCTAATAATCGGCCAAAACCTAAAAGAATTGTTCATTGTTCAATCAAATTCAAACAAAGTTTCATATAAAGTAACAGTTATAAAAGAATTAAATTTATATGTTGAACGTAGGGTTATATTGTGCAATATAACGGGTTTGTATGGTAAGCATTAAAATTTCATGAGATTAATATCAGCTGGTTCCGTTACTGAGATCAAAGCGGGACCTGAGCTTTGTTTAGTGAAAAGAAGGCCTGAAGTGGCAGTAAAAATGCCAATGATGAGGTTGAGCAAGTCGAGGTCAATGGGGATGCTCATACAATTAAGTATAATTCATCATATTTTATATAAAATAGTGTTACATTAAAAACACCCAACACATTTATTCGTATAAGTAAATATTAAAAAAATTAATCTTATGATAAATGTTGAAGGAAAGTACAACTTCTCAGAAGTGAATGTGATCTTTAAATATTATTTTAGTGAAATATTTGTTGCAAAAATGTTGAGTTTTGTGTGAGTTTTGTCCTTCGATTTGTAGAGATATGTTGAGATTTTGAAAAGAGATTAAAGTTGACGAATATGAGAGTGCCATTTTAGACAAAAGCTCACCAAGTTTTCACACACATTAAATTCTAAAAGAGTGAGACTTCTTGAATCCATCAGAATACTCACTAAACTCATCTTTTAATGATTTATTTTATCACTAGTTTATCCTCAATGTAACTTATAATTATAGATAAGATAATACCGTTAATTTTTTTAAAAAAAAAATCTCCCATCTTGATCGTCTCTGCATTATTCTCTCACGTTGTTCAATGGGGATTCAAACAACTGGGATTACAAAGCATGAATTCATCAACTTTATCAAAGATAGAGGGACGGTGCAAAAGGAACAAAAGAGAAATAGCTGGAGGGGAAGAGATTTTGTTATACACTGCAGTTTACCTAATCTTGGAACATTTACGAAAATACATCCCAAGTTTAGGGGGGGAAAAAAATGAAAATTTGAGAGTGAAACCTTCACATATATAATGATGGATAGAGATTCAAAAGTAATTAGGGATATGGAGAGAAATGGTTGCAGAAGTCATCAAAAAAAAAATTACACAAATTATGAGAAGATAATTAACAACAGTATAATAGGCATTAACATGGGTGTATGGAGAAAAACATCAACTTTTAGATTTTAATAATGGATTTATTGAGTAAATGGTCTAATGAGTATTTTGATGGTGTCCAATAGTCCTACCCATTCTGAAAAGTCGTTTCCAGGTATATAAATTATAAATCCGTTTAATTGAGGTTTTTGTCAATTTTCTACGTTTATTTTGGCATAAATCATATTAATTTCAAAAGTTGATAGGATGACGCAAAGTCCGACAAAAGGAGCATAACTAAATTATACAATGACGGGTCTAGTTCGCTTTTTTACAATTTAGTCAAGTAAACCGGTTCTCTGGTGTACACTTTGTTTTGGTCGGTATTTTGACACTATTAATGCTCGTTAATTTTTCAGGTTGTTTCACGTTTGGCTGTATTTTTCTAAGACAAAATAGTATATATGTTCTTTCCTGCACCACTGTACTGCATCAATCAACTTGTGAATCACAATTAATTGTTATTTTTAATTTTCAGATTTTTTTTTTTTTTTTTGTTCAGGAGTTTTTACTAGTAGCTTTCATGCACTACACAAGCTGTGATACCGCATAATTCTTAGAAGCAGAATGGTCCCACTCCCATACTCCCACGGATCTAAGGCTGTTGTTTGACATCTGATTTTTGTATTTTGTTTTTATGTAATCTAAAGGACTGTTTGTAGTGGCTCTAAGGGTCCTGGATACTCCTTTTAACTGAGGTAAACGTATACGATCCCTTCCTTTTATATATGCATATTTATATTGCTGAGTGTTCGAGTTTAATTCTGTACATGCATGAAGAAGTTGATTTATCTCATAATATAGAATAAAGAATATTACCTCACATACTACATTACAAAGAAGAATTGCTCTTACTGCAAACTGAAAGAATGAGTGATCAGAATGGGTGAGGAAATACCCACCATTTTGATAAGGAGTGGCTGAAGCCACATAGTTAATTAACTACATCAATATTGTAATATTTAATTTTAAAATAATTAATTAATGCAAAATTTGTGGTACTTGTTGATGCGGTTTTTGGCTCGCTCCCAAATAATGTTGTAAACTTCTGCTCGCAGGATGCTCGAGCAGGATTCCTCGCCACTCCACTCCTTCCTCTGTTTACTGGAATAATAGTTTCCTTCGGCCTGCACTCACAAAGAAGGAATGTCAGGGGTCACCGGGTGTTTTTTCGACGAAAACCCTCCGACGCTCAAGTCAATGATCGGGTTCATTCTTTTTGGTATCCCTTTTAGTTTTGAGAGACCGAAAAAATAAGGATGATTTTAGAGGTAAAGGTGTTAGATAAAATCCCAAAGATTCCAGAAGGAAAAGAAAAGGAAGAAGAAGAACCACTTAACCTTGTCCCTCGACTGGTATTTATCCTACCGTTTTCCCGCCTTCCTTTGCCGGGGATGAGGGATGTCTGGGCCCCTCTGATAGCCAGGATTGTCGCGGCATGCCCTGGGGCTACGGGATGTCAGGTGGGTGTGGGTTCCTGTGGTCTCATGATGGTGCGGCGCATGCATGTATAAAATGATGACGCTGTAGGGGCGTGCGCCGGCCATCGGTAACAGTAACGAGGCCCTACTGCGTGGGTTGTTTGCCAGGCATCGATTGCCGTGTTAAGTTGTCAGGAGGAGGGGTCACCCTATTTTGAGCAGGCTCTACTCGAGTTTTTATTCCCTCCGCGTGTTTGACCATATGACTGGATCCTGCTCAGTGGATCGGAGACCTCGAGCAGGAAAAGAGGACTAGGGTTCGACCGACCTTTGAGTACTTGACTTCGACTAGCTTTGACACCTCGCGAAGGTGTCTCTGTGCCAGTTGTCAGGTCTTCTGCTCTGGCTAGGTTGATCTCGAGGGGGTCTACACGATATTACCCAAACACCAGTCCCCCAGTTTGTAGTCTTTTGGAGTGAAGCGAGATAAGACTGGAAACTTCTTGTTTGGGCTGGTTTCCCTGCCTTTTCATCTTCCCATGCTGAGCTGTCTACCCTTTCCGTCACTTCACATTTAATACAGGACGCGTGGGTGGATCTGGGCCGCTTGTTTGAATTTTGAAGAGGCGGTTACTTGAACAATCGTGTCCCTTGAGTAGCATGCCGTCTGTTGACAAGACGTGCTTTCCCCTTTAAAAACCCTCAATTCCTTCACTGTGCTTCTCGTTTCTAATCAATGCTAACACTAAAACCAGTCACCTGTAAACATTTTTTACTTCCTTTTCTGCAGTCGCTGCCGTCCGTCATCGTCCGATCTTTCATTAGGTATGAAGTTTTCTCTTTATTCTCATTGTCGTTTTGTTTTTCGTTTTCTGGGTTTTTGGTTCCTATTTAGCATATTGTATCCATAGGAAATATGTCAGATACACAACAACCCCGTCGAATGTCGTCTAAAGAATTATCTTCTTCAAGTGACTCCAAGTCAAATAGGATGGTAATGGTGAAAGACCCAAGCCTCGAAGGAGTGGAGGTTGTGGGGGAGACCCGGCTGCAATAAGGGGAGAGGGTTAGTCAGAGGTCAGAGGCTGGGTGGTTTCCCATTGACTTTATGAGGTGTGAGACTTCACACCCGGACCTAGACCGGCTTAGGGACATGTACCGTATTCCGGCCAACGTGAACCTGCGTGTGCCCAGCAAAGGTGACATGCCCAGCTGTCCTCCCCAGGGGTACTTCACCCTTTATTTGGAGTATTTCAAGTGGGGCGTTAGGTTGCCTCTGAAACCTTACTTTGTCCGGGTCCTGTCCAGACTACGTTTCGCTCCAAGGCTGTTGAACCCCAATGGATGGAGGGTTCTGTCTGGGTTATATATTTTGTGGAGGTGGTACAATTTGGGTGAGCTATTTTGTAGAGGAGATAAAGCATCTCTACCAATTGAAGAGCAGTCCCAAGGACGCAGGCTGGTATTATCTTACCTCCAGTCTGAAGGGCAAAAAACCCATCACCGACCTCCCCACCTCTGGTGGCAATTGAAAGGGCAAGTTTTTATTTGCCCAGGGAAATTGGGGGCAAGCAACTTCTGCCTCTGAGGGGGTTCCTCTAGTTTCCTCTCATTTTTGCACCCCAGGTCGCCTGTTGTTCACTGCATTTTTATTTTTATTTTCCTGCTGGTACTTTTTCTCACCACTCTTTCCTAGCTGTTATTGCAGTATCTTGAGGCGCGTCTTATCAGATTGGGGAGGAGCTTCAATTGCTTGTCAATACTACCCTTGACATCAGCCTCGCTTCTCAAGAGGAAATGAGCGGTATTCTCTCTCGACTGAAAAGGCCCCTGACCACCACAGACCGTCAAAGCAGCTCCTCCGCTCCAGCTAAGCGGTCTTGGGTTGACACTGCCGCCTTGCCAATCAGGGTTGCACCTCCTGCTCGAAAGGGCGAGCGGTCAACAGAAGGGGCGACCTAACGAAGCTCGAGGACCGTCGTTCCAGCCCGATCTCGAATCGAACGTTCCTAGGAGCAGCAATAGCCTGACGTTTCAGACCCCTACGTTAAGGATTTTGCCAGGCAAATGGAGGACAAGTTCTTGGAGGGATTGGAGGCTTCCAATGCTAATGATCTGGCTATCCTGCTCCACCGCCTCTCATCCCGTGTTACGGCCACTGCAACTGCCTTCAAGACCAAGACTCTGGACTCCAAGAGGAAGATCAAGGCCGAAAATCAGAGTTTAAGACAGAGTCTTGAGCAGAAAGATGAGGAAGCGGCGAAGCCTTGCACGGAGATCTCCACCTTCGAGGAGAAGGCAGCCCTATCCGAGTCCAAAGTGCTCTAGCTTGAGAAGGAGCTGTTTGTGGTCCGGGATGAGCTGGTGAACGCTCGAAAGGACCTAGACGTTCAGAGGTTTTCCTTTGAGAAGACTCTGGAGGCAGAGGCTTCTTGTCTTCAGAGGAAGGTGGACTCCCTAGAAGGCTGGTTCACGGTAGAATACAACAATAAGATGACCTTCAGCTATGAATGCCTCATGTTCGTCCTGGGCAAGGAATATCCCGACCTGGATATGTCCAAGCTCAAGGCGGGCGTGGATTCGTGCATGCTCGAGCATGATGCCTATAACCAAGAGCCAAGGGTCCCCCCAACTCAGGTCCTCCTACTGTCGAGATCTCCTCCGCTGTTGCTGCCGTCACGGAAGGTGCTCTGTCCTCCGGGGACCTGGCCCCCACTGCTAGCCCAAATGCTCCAGCCCCTTGAATGTGTTTTTTTTTTTTTTGTACTTGCACTCTATGATGACTAAATGAAAGACATGCATTTGTTAATTTGCTCTTGTGTTTGTATTATTTTATCTTGCAATTTTCTATAAGGTAAACTTCAGGCCTTTGCTAAGCAACCTTTAACAGATTTTATGTCCTTGCTTTTCTTCTTTGAGCCCATTTTGCTCGAGCCCTCTTTTGGCTTATATTTGGCACCGTCTCACCTTAAATTAAGCTTAGAGACTTCTGTCCTTTGCGTTTCTTTGGGAGCCTATTCTGCTCGAGCCTGCTTTTGGTTCACGCTTGGCACCGTCTCGCCTTATGTTAGGCTTTGAGACTTCCGGCCTTTGCATTCTCTAACGAGCTTATTCCGCTCGAGCCTACTTTTTCATGTTTGGCATCGTCTCGCCTTAAGTTAGGCTTCGAGACTTCTAGCCTTTGCGTTCCTTTGCGAACTTATTCTGCTCGAGTCTGCTTTTGGCTCACGCTTGGCACCGTCTCACCTTAAGTTAGGCTTTGAGACTTCTAGCCTTTGCATTCCTTCGCGAGCTTATTTTGCTCAAGCCTGCTTTTGGCTCATGCTTGGCACCGTCTAGCCTTAAGTTAGGCTTTGAGACTTCTAACCTTTGCGTTCTTTCACGAGCTTATTCTACTCGAGTCTGCTTTTGCCTCACGCTTGGCATCGTCTCACCTTAAGTTAGGCTTTGAGACTTCTAGCCTGCGCGTTCCTTCGCGAGCTTATTCTGCTCGAGCCTGCTTTTGGCCCATGCTTGGCACTTTGCGTTAGGCTTTGAGACTTCTGGCCTTTGCGTTCTTTTGTGAGCTTATTCTACTCGAGCTTGCTTTTGGCTCACGCTGGCATAATCTCGCCTTAAGTTAGGCTTTAAGACTTCTGGCCTTTGCGTTCCTTCGCGAGCTTATTCTTCTTGAGCTTGGCTTTGGCTCATGCTTGGCATCGTCTCGCCTTAAGTTAGGCTTTGAGATTTCTGGCCTTTGCGTTTTTATAAGCTCCAACTTGATCATGTTGACTTATTATTGAGAGTGTTTATCTTCACATTTATTCATGTACAAGGTTTTACACCCTTTATACTTAAGGAAAAGCTGAATAAAATCAAGTATCACGGCTCACGTTACAAGGAGACTTACTGGAAATACTTCATTAACTGTTGCGTGTTCCACGGCCTCTTGACTTCCCGTCCATCTTAGTAAGTCAACCTGTATGCTCCCAGACCGGCTATTTAAGAGACTCTATATGGGCTTTCCCAGCTTGGGACCAACACCCCTTGCCTAGGGTCCTTGGTATTCTGATTTAGCCTTCTAAGCACCCAATCACCTACCTGGAATCGGCGGATGTGTACGTTCCGGTTGTAATAGCGGGCCACCCTCTGCTGGTACTCCGCTATCTTTGTTGCGGATCTTTCCCTTTTCTCTTCCAACAAGTCCAAACTTGCACACATGTGCTCATTGTTTTGCTCTTCGTTGAAGTGTTCCATTCGATGTGTCCCCATTCCTATTTCAGCATGGACTACCGCTTCATGCCCGAATGCCAAGGAAAAGGGGGTTCCCCCCGTGGCAGTTTTGTGTGTGGTCTTATAGGCCCACAAGACGCCAAGTAGCTCGTCAACCCAAGCTCCCTTCTATTCACCGAGTTTGGTCTTCAGGAGATGCTTTATAGTCTTGTTTGCAGTAGTAGAAATTTAAGATGCAGTAGTAGAAATTTAAGATGCAGTAGTAGAAAAATAGGCTTTACTGATGCTAAGTTAATGTCAATAATCACTTTTCCTGACACTTATTAATAGTGTCAGTAATGCTCAAGCCATAACACATGCACAATTACCTTTTTTATTAGTGATTTTTGTGTCAGTAATTTGTGTTACTATAATATCACCAAAATAATCACACAATGGTGTTAGTATTTAATGATACTATTTACATATCAATAATTTATGTGACTACATAATCAGGAGCTCACTGACTTGATAATATAAAAAATATTAATTTTATTTTAAATATTTAGTGTCAATATTTAATGATGTTATGTTGTTTTTAGTTAATAATATATTTTTATTTTAATTATATTTTTCCTGTTTATTATACAACCAAAAGAAAACTCAAAATATATTAAATATCTAAAATCTTGCAGCACAATTCACACGATAAACATCCCAATAATTCAACTAAACTACTATTTTGAAAAGAAAAATATAAGTATCAAATTAAGTTTTAGCAATCTCTAAACAACAGAGTACTAATTACTACTAAATTTAGCTTCCAACAAAAAATCCTATAAGAAGGTCACCCAATATCCATGACTTCATTTCTTTCCCACCTACAAGTGCACAAAATCAATTAGTATACCATAAAAAATAAGTATTGGATATTTGGAAGTAAAAATATTCATAAATTACTCATATATTATCTCATGATTGTAGGCAATAATTAGCTTCGCAACATATGCAGGTTCTGTAATTTCTTTTTCTGATACCTTAACATGCTTCTTTTATTCTTGTTCTTCCATGTTAAAGTTCATATTTTTTTTCCTTAGATGATACTGTAAATTATTTCACCAAAAATATTCTATCAAGTATTAAAGAAAAAAAATTAATAAATATATCTGTAATGATGACGTGAATAATGGTGTCTAAAATAGAGCTGGCAAAAAGTGTAGGCCAGCCCAATGTAGGCCCGTAGGATAAAGTCATGGATAAGGGCTCGCAAAATTGAAAGGTCATATATAATGGACCCGGTTAAGTACCAAAAATAATATATGATTTTTCTTTCTTTCAATACGTATTTACTATGTTGTATTGTTAACATTTCGTATATTGGATGATCAGTTTTAATTTAAGTTTTTTCAACTTTACTAAAAAAATAAAAAATTGATAGAGCTCAAGCCCAGCTTAAGCCCGGCCCGTCCAACTTTCGATGGATTTTTAGAAGGCTTGGGTTGAATGACAATAAGATGGCTTGAGCTTGGGCTTAAAAAAAGCCTAAACCTAAGCCCGCAAATTACCAACCATATCTACAAATTGACAAGTCTAAGTTATTTTTTAAATCAGTTTCATTGCCTATATTTAAAATGAACAATACAACAATATATGACCAAATACATTAAGTTAATAAGCACTATGGTGGCCAGCTGATCGTTGGTGGCTGAAGCTTGATGCAGCAAAGCAGCAACAACAATGATGCGGGGGAAAGGCAGATGACAATAGTGAAACTCAAACAATGACAGCCGGCAACAGTGAAAGTCGAGGAGCAGCAGCCGGCAGCATAGGAGCGGCAGTAGCAACTTAACAAGTGGTTTGTTTATTTAGGTTAGATCGAGGGTTTCATATTTTTCATTTTATACTTTAGGAAATTATATAGTGTATTGTTTCACATTGTGACTTAATAAAACAATGAATTAATAGTCGACATGTGGGTAAGTAAAAATATTATTATTAAATGACGAATTAAAAGTCAGCTCATGGCTCAGTAAAGATATTACTGTTAAAATTATTATTATTGTTATTAATTTTATCATCATTGATTATTATTATTATTATTTTAAAAAAAAAATTCAAAAATGATAGAGAAAATTCAATTGAAAGAAGTTAGGGTTTTAAAGGTGGATGGCTGAGCCAGTGCTGCTATTATGTCAAGATCATGGCCGAAAAAGAATGACCTTCATTGATTTGGTTAGATTGGGGTTTTGTAAATTTAGTGAGGTTCTGGGAGATTAAGAGGGAGCAAATTTAAAATTTTTGTTAAATCACGTATATATTGGTCTTGTTTTTATACACAAATTAATTGTGTTTAATTTAAATAAATAAAAAATTTAAACAAATTCATAGGTTAAAAATACATGCACTAGTGTTTTGCACTTTGGGTACGTTTGGCATACCGTATTCTATTATACTATATTTCGTTATTTTAATGTAAATGTATTGTATTATACTATATTATATTATTTTGTATTGCATTATTTTAATGTAGGTGTATTGTATTAACACTGTATTATATTAATTTTTAACTATATTTTGTTTGGTACTGCATTGTACTGCATTAATTTTTTAAGTAATTAATTTAAATTATATATTTAAAAATATTATTTATTAGTACTTAGAAAAATATTAAATATAGAAATCTTAAATTTTTAAATTATTTTTTTGTATAAATGTTAAAAAAAATCATAATCTTTCATAAAAATCAAAGCTTATAGACTTAAATTTTCAGCAACATAATATTTATTTTTGCAACATTATACCATTTGTTTTTTCAATCTTTTCTAAATATATAACCTATGAAATAAAGATCAAATCAAATAATTCAATCAAATAACTTATAAATAATATCACAACATAATTACTAATAAAATAGATTGTCCTAAATAATCCAAGTAAACACATACATATGCCAAAATTAGGCCTTGATATCCCAGTTTTGCAACATTTTTATTTCAATCCCTTCTTTTGATGCAGCAAAGATCACAAAATTGGCTTGCATCCACATGTGCAATGCTCGAGATCTTTGTGGAGATTCTGCAAGATGGAAAAACGGTCCAACGTAACTAGTGATGTTCGAGACTGATCAAGTCAAGATTATGTCAAAAGACAAGCTAAATATAAACTTAAAATCTATTATCTTAATTAGGTTAAAAACATCTCAACCAAATATTGATAATTCAAAATGCACAGATAAGTGTGAATTAAGCTCTTACGAGGGTTGGGTAAGTCGGTTAAGATTTACAGGAGGTGGAGATATTGATGAAGGGGGTAAAAATAAGAAACAAATTCCCAATGCCAATCTTGACTAAAGATATGGATAAGTACCTAAATTTTATACTTCATATGAAAAAGAAAATTGAATCACAATCAATATAACAATCCTATATTTTAGAATTTCCTAATGGCATATATGCACCTCAACCTGATTTTGAAGGCCTTTGATATGCTACACAGCTAAGTCTAACATGTCCATCGTTTGCTGCAAAAACATTTTTTAAGAAAATTCAACATATATCGCAATGAAAACATCATTATAGTATTTTGAAACACTAAAATTAAGTATACATCAATGCATTATGTCAAGTTGATAATAACTATTATGGCCAGGACTAAACAACAAAAACTCAAAAAAAAGGATAGACTTCCATATGCCAATTATTATGTTATTACCTCATTCATGTTAAGAACAAGGTCTTGTAATTTCTTCAATGTCCCACTTAAGATATTATTACCTGGAAGTAGATTAGTGTGTCATTTTAAACAAAAAAAAAATTAAAGCATTTTGCAACTGTCTACACAGAACATATGGATACAAATAAGAAAGATTACCTATATATGTAAAATTGCAAAGTATAATTATACCTTCAAATAATGATGTGATGCTAAGGGCTAACACCATGATTATATATCTGGGTAGAATAGAAACTGTCAAAGTTGGTTCTAAACAAACAAGTGCCCAGTAAGTGCAGTTGAATGTACTAAGTGTTGATGCGGTTTTCCTGCTCACTCCCAAATAGTGCTATAGACTTCTACTCGTTGGTTGCTCGAGTAGGGTTTTCTTACTGGTTTTGGCCTTTCTCCGTTTACCCGAATGGTGATGTATTCTGACCTGCATCCACAAAAGGATGTGACGGGTCGTCGGGTGCTTTTCCGATGAAAACCCTCCAACGCTCAAGTCAGTAATTGGGTTGATTCTTTTGGTATCTCTCTTAGCTTGAGAGACTAGAAAAATAGAGGGTTTGAAAAGGCTAAGAAAGAGAGAAAATCCAAGTTTTGGTGGATCAGTTAGAGTTAGGGTCTGCACTATATCTCTTATATATGATACTTTCTTTCAATGTGTTTTTATTTCTTGTAATTCCTTGATTCTTTTGATTGAGCCACTGCACCACTATTGTCACAAAATAATTTATGTGGTGCACTTATAGCAGATACCACCTCAAGATCTTGAAGGAACTTACGGAGCCATACGCTTCTTTTACAGCCTCAGATGCATCCACATATTTAGCTTCTGTTGTGGAGTCTGCGATACAGGATTGTTTCACACTCCTCCAACTAATAGCTCCACTTTCTAATGTAAACACATAGTCAGAAGTAGACTTTCTAAAATCTTTATTTCACATAAAGTCAGAATCAGTATAACCCACTAGAGTAAGTTCATCACCAGAATACACAAGCATATAATCCTTAGTTCTTTTCAGATACTTCATTATGTGCTTGACAACAATTCAGTATTCAGGTCTAGGATTAGATTGATATCTGCTAACCATTCCAACCGCAAAACATATGTCTGATCTAGTGCAAAGCATGGCATACAAGAGACTTCCCACAGCTTCCGTACAGGGAACTCGTCTCATTTTCTCTATCTCCTCGGATGTTTTAGGTGATTAATCCTTAGAGAATGAAATTCCATGTCTGAATGGTAGCAAACCAGTCTTGGAATTTTTCATACTACATCTAGCCAATATCTTATTGATATAGACCGTTTAGGATAAAGCTATCATTTTATTCTTCTGATCTAGTAGTAACTTGATACCAAGAATATAACTACCTTCTCCCAGATCTTTCATATCAAATTGTTTCGCTAGCCAACTCTTTATACTAGCCAATACTCGTACATTTTTTCGGATAAAGAGAATATCATCTACATAAAGAATTAGAAAGGCTACAGATTTTCCCTGAATTTTCTTGTACACACATGGTTCATCAATATTTTGAATGAATCCAATCGATTTTATCACTTGACCAAATCTGATGTTCCATGACCGGGATGCTTGTTTCAATCCATAGATGGATCTCTGTAACTTGCATACCAAGTGTTCTTGGCCTTTTTGTATGAATCCATCTAGTTGTTTTAAATGTTTCTACCCTTCTATCTACTCCTCTTTTCCTCTTGTAGATCCACTTATATCCAATAGGTTTTACCCCATTTGGTGCCTCTACAAGTTCCCAGACTTTATTGGAATACATAGATTCCATTTCTTGATTCATAGCCCTTTTCCAATGTTCAACATTAGTATCTATTAGAGCTTCATTGTAACTAGTGGAATCTTGTACATATTTATCTCAGATAGTCGTATAGGTTTCTCCCAATAACATATATCTTGCTGGTAACCTAGCTACCCTCCCATTGAGACGAGGTTCTAAAAATGATGGTTGTTCAGGGATAATACTTTGTTGATCAGATTGTTGCTCTTCATTCTATTTTAAAAGAGTACCTAAGTATCAATTTGATCACTTGAAAGTTCTTCAAGTATTACCTTACTCTTAGGTCTGAAGTTTTTTATATAGTCTTCCTCGAGGGAAGTAAAATGTGTGCTCACAATTACCTTCCTATCCTGAGAACTATAAAATAAACCTCCCCTTGTTCCTTTGGGATACCGCACAAACATGCAAACCTCAGAACGTGAATCCATCTTATTTGCCTTTGATTTCAGCACATATGCTGGTGATCCCCAAATACGGACATGTCGTAAACTTTGTTTTCGACCTAACCATAATTCTATTGGAGTTTTAGGCACTGACTTAGATGAAACTAAGTTTAAAAGGTAAACTGCAGTTTCTAGTGCCAGTCCCCAAAAAGAGATAGGTAATTTCGAATAACTTAGCATATATCTCACCATATCCAAAAGAGTTCTATTTCTTCTTTCAGCAACCCCATTTTTTTGTGGTGTTTCTAGGGCAATCAACTGAGATATAATCCCATTTTCAACCAGATACTCTTTAAAATCTCCGAAGAGATATTCACCACCTCGATCAGATTGAAGTTTCTGTATGTTCTTATCAACTGCTTTTCTGTCTCAGCCTTATACTCTTTGAATTTTTCAAGAGCTTCAAACTTGTGACGCATCAGATAAACATAACTGAATCTTGAGTAGTCATCAGTGAAAGTGATGAAGTACTCATAGCCTCCTCGAACTTGTACATTGATTGGTCCACATACATCTGTATGTACCAATTCAAGTGGCACTGTTACACACACTCCTTAGGTCGAGAATGGCCTTTTGGTCATTTTTCCTTCTAAACAGGATTAGCAGAGTGGCAATGATTCATTTTCTAATGGACCCAAGAGTCCATCTTTGATCATTCTTTGTATCCTATTTTGGTTTATATGACCTAAGCGTAAATATCAGAGGTAGAACTAATTAGAAGAAAACATTATTTTCTTAGATATATGCGTATGCTCATTATTATCAATTACTGTGTCATGGATAGAAAGGATCACAAGACTCAAATGATATAAATTATATTCCAATGTACTAGAAAAAATAAGTCTATTATTGTAAAAAATAGAAATTGAGGATCCAAAATTTACAGTATACCCTTGCTTTGACAAACAAGCTACTAAAATTAAATTCCTCTTAATGTCTAGAACATAAAGACAATTATTCAAAACTAAAGTCTTATTATTAAAAGATAATAAAATTGATCTAGTCTTTTTTGCTGACACGAACTATCATGTCCCAAGCTGCAGCTTGACACTTCCTTCACTTAGTTTCCTGGTTTCCTGAAACCAAAAAAGTGAATTACAAATATGATTAGTTGCTCCTGAATCTAATACCCATGTTTCAACTGGATTCTAAACTAAACAGGCCTTAATAACAAAAAGATTACCCATACCTGATTTTACAATCTTTGGGCAATCATTTTTCCAGTGACCCTTCTGTCTACACTTAAAGCATTTGCCTTTAGGCTTGCCATCTTGCTTTGTAGACAATCTCTTTTTCTCAGGTTTCTTCTTCTTACATTTGTCTTTTGGCTTAGGCCTAGAAGAATTATTTTCAGCAATATTTATGCTTCCCAGAGATTTCTCAGCACGATAGATCTCTTCAGCAAATGAAGTTCGTTCATCAATTCTGTTAAGGTCATGTTTCTTTTGTTCATATTATAATTGACCTTAAACTCTTTGAATGTATCTGGTAGAAATTCTAGCACCATATAAATTTTTGAGTTATCATCAATTTGTGCTCCCTGAATCTCAGCCTCATTCAAATAGTCCATCATTTTGAGGACATGATCATCAACTCTTGTGCTCTTCCCCATTTTGCAATTCATAACACCCTTCAATACTGCTTGTCTCACAGAGTGAGTACTCTGTCCAAACATCTCTTGGAGACTATCCATTATTTCAGTAGCAGTTTCTAAATTCTGGTGTTTGGTCTGCAGAATATTAGAAATTGAGGCTAAAATATAGCATTTAGCCATTTCATTGGCCTTTTGCCATTTCTCATAAAGCCTCCTCTCATTTCTATGAGCATTCTCTGGTGGTATTGGGAGGCATTCCTGGGTTAGGATATATTTATAATTTTCAGCAGTCAGGACAATATATAGATTTTCTTTTCCAATCTATATAATTCTCGCCAGTAAGTTTGTTTTGGTTCAGAATAATAGTAATTGAGCTTAAGAAAGACATTTTTGAAAAATAAAACATCCGTGTATTAATATTTTGAAACAGTAATATTCATAAAAAAAAATCTAAAATGAAAAAAACCATAAATGCATTTTATTTTATTGTAACGATAATCTAGTACTGTTTTAGCAAGCTATCCATTGGGGAAGTCATGCTGCCACGTACTAGATCTATTTAACCATTTGATTATTTACTTTCATATCGTAACATGATAAATAACTATCGTTATCCTTTAGGGCCAAAATTTTGTTAACAGAGCTTCGTTGGGAAGGTTAATAACAAATTTTGTTGAGTGTATAACCATTGTTTTAATCTACGTATTTCTCATATCATGTAGCCACCGTTAGGGTGATCAACAAATTGAAAAATATTTCGATCTTATCTTTAAAAAAGTTTATCAAATAAAATGTCTAATATATATACCTTCCGTAGGGAGCATCACCGTATTATGAAGTCAAGGTATATATATAATTTTATTATTGAGCTAACAATAGAGCCCGTGGGAAAATTATCTTGAATCTTCCCTCTCCCACTCAATATTTTAAAGTTGGTTTTTCTTTTTAAAACATACATATATTGTTAATTGCATGCTTCCTATAATATTATCTAAGTGATATCTTATATTATCAAGCATTTGCAAATTTCAAACAATATACATAAATTCATGTTATATGAATGACATATATTATTATGCATAGAGTGATACTACCTATTCTATATGATATGTTATTATAGCATGTTCACATCCAAAGTACAACATATAGAAAATTTAAATAATCTCAATTCATGATTTTCCTAAAATAATAAAAATATTAACCCTAAGCCTAATCTTCATTGGGCTTCATGTTAATATCTTCTTCTATTGAATTATCTTTGTTGATGGACTTGGCTAATATGGACTTTAAATTTATTATTGGTCAAATTTTTAATTTTAAAGAAAATAAAATAAAATTTTAAGTAAAAATATTTGGACCAAAAATAAACTTACTTTGTTAAACTATATCCATGCATTTTTATCCATTAAGCCCAAATTTTATTGGACTTAAAACTATATCCATGCATAGTAGTATATTAATTTTGCCCATTCTGAAAATATTATAGAAATTAGAGGTCTGAGTGATTCTTAAAAACCCTAATCTCTTATTTTTCCTTCCGCCACCATCAACAAAGAAACTGGTAGACATTCACGTCTTCTCTGACCAACGTCTACCGTGCATTATTGGCTGCCTTCAGCGAGCGTGGGCGATGCTGCTGGCTGCCTTCCACGCTGCATGGCGATCTTGCAGTCTGCCTTCTTCCACTGCGGGTGATCGTCTTGGTCGCCTACTGGCAGCAATGCTACTCAGCTAAATTTTTTTTTTTTTACAGATTACAATCCCCAATAACTTAAAAAATTTTAAAACATAAAATTAAATCAAAAGGGAAACATGATGATAATAAACCACCTCTTTTGTTACCAATCCAAAACAAAAATACAAACAAATTTCCAACCATGAATTGAGACAATCCAAGCATGCTTTATTTATATATTAACAAATAATATATATCTAAATAATTTTTTCCACTCTAATACATAATAAACAAGATAGATTTCTTACGAAATTTTTATATATTATTATGAGATGGCTCTGATACCAAATGAAGTGAAAAAAATCAGGTTTTTCAATTTTTTAATTAAAACATTTTAGGACCGATCTCATACAACATATAAGAATTAAGTAATCTAGAAATTCATACCTTGATATTTTGAGCAGATGAACAATTGAGAGTTGTAGATCCGTCTCCAAACGATCTTTTAGTGCTATAACTCAAGATTAGTCAACATTGGACGTGTGGACGTCTGTTTCACCATTCCCAATTGCAACTAGCTTCTATTAGATGTTTTTTGTATTTTTCTCAAAAGCCTTAGGATTCTCTTCTCTCGTTGTCTTAAGAGAATAATGCCCTTTTTATAATATCTTATGAAAAACCCTAGTATGTTTGGATTAGGATTCCTATTTAAAATAGAATTCCTCTTTTAATTTAAATATTTAAATATTTAAATTAAATACTATCTCTCCACTTACGTAAAAATTGAGAGAGTGTGTAACTAATTAGAAGACCACCTTGTAAAATATCACAAGCCCCCTTTTACACTTGAATATAACATACTAGGCCTTAACAAATATTATAATTATGATTTTCATCTAATATGCCAGCTTTTCTTGCTTTTGAGTCCCGTGATGGTGTTGTCAATTAAATGAGCTAACCCCGGGGATCATTTAGGAACATACAATAGTGGCTACAATAATTAAATTTTTTATTAAACAAATATAATTATTTAATTCTAATTCTACTCCACTATAAGATTGGGATTGACCTCCATAATTGTATGCTCGAATATAATTCACCCAAGCCACATTGATTTCTTTACTGTACAGTCATTTGTACCACATCGTTAATTTAAATTGATATCTCAACTATCCAATCAATTTAATTACATCTTGTTCCTTAATACTTACTGGTTTTCTCTAATGATCATTTCAATATATTTATTTATGTTGACACACTCTGGCCAGAGAATTCTATGATCAAGTACTGGAAACCTATCAAGAGATGTGTCGTACAAATTCTATATTGTTATTCTATAATTTCAATACTTGTAATTGCTCCCACCAAGATACCGGGTAATCTTGACTACAAATATATGTCGTGCCCATTGGTAACTTAAATGAAATAACAATTACAATCAAGAAATTATAACTAACTCAAGATTAAGATTACAGTAAATCACTGCCTGTGAGATTTAATAAGTCTGACAGTTATTACTAGGTTAATTAAATCTCATATGTGATGCAGTTCAATGTAGTCATACTACATCAATAAATTTATACATGATTAAGACAAATCACTCAATGAATTTATTACAGTCTATACCTAAATAAAGTGCCCAACTTTTATTTATCAACTGTAAACTTAATTTATTTAATCATAAGATAACTTGTATTTATGTCTTCTACGAATCCATATGGTGATCGCATAAATACATATAATATGATTAAATAGACTTTACTCTAAATATTAATGCAAATAAAGATACAAAATTCCTCATTTATTTTATTAATCAGAAATATATTTGTTACAATAAATATATAAATATGCTTTAAAGAGCATATTTTTCAAACAGTTAGATCATAAACTTGTCTTTGATCAAAGTCCAAAAATAAAGCTTAGTCCATTTCATAAAAGTTTCTAAGTTTGGTAAGCTTCAGTGGTAGGTAAGATATATGGTGTTAGGTTTGGTGGGTAGGATTTTCGACATTTTAGATTCAGTCGCATATTCAGAATCTCCAAATTCTTATTCAATTTGTGAGTTATGGTAAATAGTAGCATGATGTCATTCCACGTTCCACAATTGAAGGAAAGCAAGTTTGACAACTGAAGTATAAAAATGAATCCTTTATTGGGTGCACACAATATGTGGGAAGTCATAGAAAAGGACTTTACTCTACTAGAAAATAAAGCTACTTTAACTACAACGTAAAAGGAGAATTTAAAAGACTTGGAGAATTTGAAAGGCTTGGAAAATAAATAGAACGAAGCAAAGTATCTCATCTTTCAATCAATAGATGAAAATGCTTTTCAAAAGATCGCTGGTGCAACCTCCTCAAAAGAAGCATGTGAGAAGCTGGAGACCTCTTACAAAAGAGTGAGAATAAGTTAAGGAGGTTCGTCTCTAAACATTAAGAGGAGAATTTGAGTCCGTACAAATGAAGGTATCCGAGTCAATTTCTAATTATTTTTTCTCAGGTTGTGACCATTTCTAATGAATTAAAAAGAAATGGTAAGGAGTTAAAAGAGATGAGGATCATTAAAAAGATACTTTGATCAGTAGACTCAAAGTTTGACCATACTCTCATGGTGATAGAGAAGACCAAATATTTGGAAACTATGACGATCGAGCAATTTCAAGGAAGATTGCAAGCATACGAAGACAAACTGAAGAAGAAACAAGAGATTAAAGAACAACTCCTCAAGATGGAAATTAATCTAAAGAATAGAGAAAAAAAAACTCCAACAAGAAAAAATAATATGTCTAAGTTAGAGGCTGAGGACGAAGTTGAGGTTATGGTCATGGACAATACTACAATTTCAACGATAATAAATCTAATTATAAAAAAGAAGAAAGCTCAAGTAGAGAACATGGAAGAACCCACTCAAACCCGAGGTATAGAAAAGCTCAAGTTCAATACTATAATTGTGACAAGTTTAGGAATTATATTTCGGAATGTACAACTCTGAGTACCAGAGTTAATGACGAAAATTGTGCACTTTTACTAGTATGAAATGACACTAATAGAGGTCAAGAAAATATATGGTATTTTAACACAATGCTAGCTATCACATGAGCAAAAACAGAAGCATATTCATGGAGCTTAATGAATCTGTGAATGGCAATGTCGCTTTTGGAGATGACTCAAAAGTACCAGTGAAGGGAAAATGTACTACGGTTTATACAAAAGTTGGTAGCCACCAATTAATTTTAAATATTTACTATGTGACCAATATGAAAAGCAGCATCCTCAGTTTGGGTTAACTCTTAGAAAAGGGTTACGATATTCACCTGAAAGATTATAATTTTATTTTATGAAATAAAAAATGAAACCTAATTATAAAGGTAAGAATATAAAATTTTCTTTAAATATTCAAAATGATATTGTAAAGTGTGTCAAGGTTTTTCATAAATATCCAACTTGGATTTGAAATCTTCGATATAGACATCTTAACTTTGGAAGACTAGAGCTACTATAAAAGAAGAATATGGTAAAAGGCTTAACTTCAATTAATCATCCTAATCAAGTTTGTGAAGGATGTCTACTTAACAAATAATTTAGAAAGAACTTTCCGAAGGAGTTAAACTCAACTGTTCGGAAGCCACTCGAGCTTATTCGTACTGATGTGTTTAGTTTATTCAAGTCAAGCTTCCTTGGTAAAAGTAACTACTTCCTTCTTTTCATTGATGATTTTTCCAAAAAAACTTAAGTGTATTTTTAAAATCAAAATTCATAAGGTTTTGAAGCTTACAAGAAATTCAAAGCTACAGTGGAGAAAGAAAGTGGACATAAGATTAAAGGCATTAGATCTGATCGAGGTAGATATTTCACTTCCAAAGAATTTGTAGATTTTTGTGAAGTAAATGGAATTCAAAGCCCTTTGACTGTTCCAAGATCTCCACAATAAAATGGTGTTGCAGAAATGAAGAACAAAATCATTCTCGATATGGTGAGAAGCATACTCAAGAATAAAAGATTACCCAAAGAATTTTAGGCTAAAACTATTATATATGCAGTCTACCTATCCAATCAATCTCTAAAAAAAGGTGTGTAAAGTAAGACACCTTAAGAAATATGGAGTGGAAGAAAGTTCACCAATGCCCATCTCAGATGTTTTTAAAAGCATTGCCCATGTACATGTACCAAACGAAAGAAGAGGCAAGCTGGTTAATAAAGGTGAGAAGTACACCTTCATCAGCTATGATAATAACTCTAAAGAGTACAAACTGTAAATCTAAATAATGGGAAGATTGTGATCAGTTAAGATATAATCTTAGAAGTAAAAGAAGAATGAGATTTTGTCGCTGGTGTGGATTAATTTAATTTCTTTTCTATTGAAGAAAATGCTCATGCACAAGTAAAACAAGATGAAAAACAATAAGAGCCAACTACTCCAACTATCTCACCAGCATCAACCAAAAGCGAAGATTTACCAAAATCTTTCTTAAATAAAAAAACCGAAGAGCGCACATAGAGTCTTCAAGATCTCTATGAGATAACTGAAAGATTTGATAATTTCACACTCTTTTGCATCTTTATTAACTGAGAGCCAATCCACTTTGAAGATACTGAGCAAGATGAAAGATGGAGAAGAATGATGGATTAGGAAATCAAGTCAATTGAGAAGAATGACACTTGAGAACTTACTACTCTTCCCAAAGGTCACAAGAAGGTTGGTGTAAAATGGATGTACAAAACGAAGAAAAATACAAAGAGAGAAATTGAAAGGCACAATATGAGGTTAGTTGCAAAAGGCTATAGTCAAAAGGTTGGCATAGACTACGATGAAGTATTTGCTCATGTAGCCCGACATGAAACTATCATACTTATTATTTCTTTGGCTACTAAAAAAATTGGAAGATTCATCAGTTGGATATAAAGTCTGCTTTCCTAAATGAAGTTTTTAATGAAGAAGTCTACATTGAACAACCATTAGGCTATTAAATGAAAAGGCATGAAGACAAAGTTTTAAAATTAAAGAAGGCACTTATGGGTTAAAACAAGCTCCAAAATTATAGAACAAAAGAATTGACAAGTACTTCCAAGAAATTGGCTACACTAAATGTTCCTATGAGCATGTTTTATATGTCAAAGTCAAAGATGGAGTCATTCCGAATGTGTGTTTGTATGTAGATGATCTTACCTTTACTGGAAGTAATCCAAGTTTATTTAGAGAGTTCAAGAAAGTAACGACAAAAGAATTTGATATGATAGGCATGGGGTTAATGTCATACTACTTAGGCATTGAAGTCAAGCAATAAGAAGATGGCATTTTTATCTCATAAGAAAGTTATGCAAAGAAGATTTTTAAGAAGCTAAAAATGAATGATTGCAAGCCAATAAGCACACCAATGGAATGCAAAGTTAAGTTTTCAAAGCATGACGAAAGAGAAAGTATATATCTAACACTTTACAATAGCCTGGTTGGAAGTCTGCGCTACTTAATTTATACAAAGCCTGGTATTCTTTATGCTATTGGACTAGTTAGTCATCACATGAAAACTCCAGCTATCAGTCATTTCAAGGATGCAAAGAGGATTCCTCGATATCTAAAAGGCACAATCAACTTTGGCTTATTGTACCCAATTTCTAATGATTACAAGCTCGTTGGATATAGCGATAGTAGCTGGGGTGGTGACATATATGATTAAAAGAGTATCAAAGGTTTCGTGTTCTTCATGGGAGATAATACTTTCATGTGAATGTCAAAGAAACTATTGCCCTATCCAAAATTCCAGTCTTTCATGATCAAAGCAAACACATAGACACTTGCAATCATTACATAAAGAAGTGCATCAAAAGAAAAGAAGTACCAATGGAGTATGTGAAGTTCAGAGATCAAATTGTTGATATTTTCACCAAACCACTCAAATATAAAGATTTTGAAAAAATCAAAAATATATTGGGTGTTATAAAACAAGTTTAAAAGGGGGTGTTGGATCATAAACTTGTTTTTAATCCTAGTCTAAAAATAAAACCTGGCCCATTTTAAAGAAGTTTCTAAGGTAAGTAAGCTTCAGTGGTAGGTAAGATATGTAATGGTAGGTTTAGTAAGGTTTGTGATAGTAGGTTCGATTGGTAAAATTTATGGTGTTGAGTATGGGTATTAGGTTTGATGTATGGTTATAATTTGTGTGGTAATTAAGTTAATTTATGGTTGTGATTAAGTTGTAACAAGTATGAATAACTCTCTCGCCTTTGGTTCATGCATCAAGAGAAGTAACAAAATCTCTAAGTTGTAGAAAGTAAAAACACCAAGAGTTGTAGTATTTGAGGAGTGTTGTTGAAGAAATAAAAGAGTGTTTTTTGAGTGTTTAACTTTTTAAATTCTCCTTCAACCATCACTATTTTCATTTTTTGCTTGTGCTGCTGTCACAAGCATAAGATGAATGAAAATGGATTACACATTAACATAAAGAGGTATGTTAAGCCTAACTTACTAGCTATTCAATTCTTTCTACTCAATCAATTGCTAAAACCTTATTGTAACTTAATTTGTCCGTCCTATATAAACCACTCGATTTGCATAACATTGACTTTCTAATATTTGACAATTAATAGTTGCCTTCCATGTAGGTATATGAAAACCAAAAATATTCTGTCTAGATTATTGTACGAAGGAGTTTAACTATATATGGTGGATTTTCAGCATTAAATTGTAAATTATTAAAGGTGGCAAACAACTTAATTACTATCATTTATTGTTATTGTTATTATATTTATTATTAAGGTGCAGTTGTTTATACTCTAAAAATTAATGTGAAGACTCATTTTAAGGATGAAGTAATTTGAACCAATCAAAATACTCTTCACAATCATTTTTAAATTAAAATTTTCATTATTAAATATCAATACATCAAATTACTGCTTTAGAGAAAATATTTTTGTTTAAAAATAATTATTATTATTTTACTCTCTTTGAGTCCCGAAAATCATCTTCAAATTATGATGCCCTTCGGAGTGAAAGAATTTGAGATGAAATTTAGATTGATAATAGCTAGTAATCACCAAAACCTAAAAGAGTTATTAATTGTTCGATCAAATTCAAATAAAGTTTCATTTATAGAGAAATAGAAGAGAGAGAGAGAGAGAGAGAGAGAGAGAGTTATAAAGTAATAATTATAAAAAGAATTAAATTTATATGTTGAACGTATAGGTATATTGTGCAATATATTGGGTTTATATGGTAAGCATTAAACTTTCATGAGATCAAAGTGGGACCTCATGAGGTTTGTTTAGTGAAAAGAAGGCCTAGAGTAGCAGTAAAAATGCCAGTGATGAAGTTGAGCAAGTCGAGGTCAATGGGGTTGCTCATACATTTAAGTATAATTCATCATATTTTATATATAAAAAAAAGTGTTACAATAAAAACACTCAACACATTTATTCGTGTAGCTATAAATAAATATTTAAAAAAGTATAACTTCATTCCGTCCATTTGTAGGGATATGTGAGATATTGAAGAAAGTATAACTTAATAGAAATGAATGTGATTTTTAAATATTATTTTAGTGATATATTTGTTGAAAAAATGTTTTGTGTGAGTTTTGTAGAGATAGAGAGATGTTGATCCCTTCCATTTGTAGAGATATATGAGATTTTAAAAAGAGATTAAAGTTGATGAGTATGAGAATGGCATTTTAGGCAAAAGCTCAATTATCATACACATTAAATTATAAAAGAGTGGGATTACTTTCATCCATCAGAATACTCAATAGACCCATCTTTTAATGAATTTTTTTTATCACTAGTTTATCCCCGATGTAACTTATAATTATAGATAAGATAATACCGTATTTTTTTTTCAAATCCCATCCTGATCATCTCTGCATTGCTCTCTCACTTTTTTCAATGAGGATTCAAACAATTGGGATTAAAAAGCATGAATTCATCAACTTAAAGGATGTCTTTTATCAAGGAAAGGACAGTGCAAGAGGAACAAAAGAAAAATAGCTGGTGGAGAAGAGATTTTGTTATTCACTGTGGTTTACCTAATCTTGGAGCAGTTATGAACATACATCCCAAGTTTAGGGGAAAAAAATATAATTTAAGAGTGAAACCTTCACATATACAATGGTGGACAGAGATTAAAAAATAATTAGTGATAGGGAGAGAAACGGTTGCAGAAGTCGTTAACAAAAAATTACACAAATTATGATAAATTAGATAATAACAGTATCATTAGGCTTGGCAAAAAGCCGGCCGGCCTACTCATAATGACGGGCTTCAAGCCCAGCCCGCATATTAATTTTAAGTGCACGGCTCAAAATTAAAAGCCCGTACTCAACGGGCCTGGATATGGGCTCACCTGTAAAAAGCCCGGGCTTATAATACATTAAAAAAAAATAAAACAATTAAACAAATAACATTATTCAATTTATTCCGTCATTCCGTGTGATCTAACCCTAGTTACCAAAACAAATTGAAAAGCAAGATAAACAGCAAATTGAAAAGCAACCACACATCGTCATCTCCATTCTCCAGTCTCCACCAAGCTGTCCAACGGCTGGCCGGCCACACATCGTCATCTCCTCCAAGCACCACCAGCAGCAGTAACGCCAGCCACAGCCACACGCCCACAGATCGTCTTCATCTCCACCAGTCTTCACGAGCCAGCAGCAACGGCCGGCCAGCAGCAGCTTCACTCTGCTGCAGCGCGTCGAGCTCCAACCAAGCACCACCAGCAGCAGCAACGCCAACCACAGCCACACGCCCACAGATCGTCTTCATCTCCACCAGTCTTCACGAGACAGCAGCAACGGCCAGCCAGCAGCTTCTCTCTGCTGCAGCTCGTCGAGCTCCAACAAAGTACCACCACCAGCAGCAACGCCAACCACAGCCACACACCCACAGATCGTCTTCATCACCACCAGTCTTCACGAGCCAGCAGCTTCTCTCTGCTGCAACGCGTTGAGCTCCAACCAAGCACCACCAGCAGCAGCAACGCCAACCACAGCCACACGCCCACAGATCGTCTTCATCTCTACCAATCTTCACAAGCCAGCAGCAGCTTCACTCTGCTGCAGCGCGTCGAGCTCCAACCAAGCACCACCGAAGATCGAGAACGGCCGGCCAAGATCGCCTTCACTCTGCTGCACTCGTCGAGGACCAACTCATCTCGCCGCTTGATACAAAGATTCCAAACTTTGAGGTAAGTGTAGTTTTGATTTTTTTAATTTCTTAAAAAAAAGATTTAATGTATTGGATTTAATATATTACTGCTTGTGATTGTATTAATTTAATATATTACTGCTTTAATTTTGTCTAGGATTATAATGAAAAATGTTTTTGATTTGCCTCAAACTGCTGAGATAGAAAATGTTCAGAGAGAAACAAGGTCTGAAAAAAAAAGAAAAGCAGAGGGTCGTCTCAAATTGTTGGGATCATTTCACGAAGATAGAAGTCGATGGGGTAGAAGGCAAAATGCAATTATCTAGCAACAATTCTTAGTTGTGGAGTCGGAACTAGTCACTTAAATAGACATGCTAGACAAATTCATGGTTTTAATCAGCCGACAATGGAAGAGGTTCTTGAGAATAAGCAACACTTGGTGAAGACGGAAAAAGGTGAGCTTGGAATTAATAAATTTGATCCATTGGTTGCCCGTAAAAAACTTACAGCAGTGGTTGTAAAGCATGAGCTTCCTCTTAGATTTGTGGAGTATGAGGCATTTAGAGATTTTGTTGATTATTGTAATCCATTAGCGAAGCCTATGTCCAGAAACACTTTAAAAAATGAGATATTTAAGTTGTATGATGAGGAAAAGGTGAAGGCAATGAATTTGCTGGAGATTAATAATAGTAGGGTGGCAATTACTACCGATATGTGGACTGCAAGTAATCAAAAGAAAGGTTATATGGTCGTTACGGGACATTTCATGGACAACTCTTGGCACTTACAAAGTCGAATCCTAAGGTATTTTATTAAATATTAAATTTTTTATTTAATATATTTTTTATAACTTCACATAAATTTTTTTTAATGAATAGGTTTATATATGTGCAAGCTCCACATACAGCTGATTGTCTTTCTCAAATTTTATTGAAGTGTTTGATAGATTGGAATCTGGATAGAAAGATATCCACGATTACTTTGGATAATTGTTCTACTAATGATGCAATGGTTGAAAGACTGAAGGGATTGTTGTCAACAGAGTCAATGATTTTGGGTGGTAAATTTTTTCATGTGAGGTGTGCAGCTCATATTTTGAATCTAATTGTGAAGGATGGGTTGTCAATGATTGAGAGTAGTATTGTACGTGTTAGAGACAGTGTGACTTATTGGAGTTCGTCGCCAAAACGGGTGGAAAAGTTTGAGTTGGTGTGCCGTCAATTGCAGTTGGACGTGAAAAAATTGGGGCTTGATTGTCCAACCAGATGGAATTCTACTTTTGCTATGCTTGATGTTGCATTGAAGTATAGACATGTTTTTTCTCGACTACGGACACTTGAGCCGCAATACAAGTGTTTGCCAAGTAGTGAGGAGTGGAGATGGCTAGCGAGATATTAGATTATTTGAGGCCTTTTCAAGATTGATCGAGTTGTTTTCGGTACAACATACCCCATCGCTAATTTATTTTTTCCGTTGATTTGTAAAATGAGGATTTCAGTGAAGGGGTGGCAAACATCGGATGTTCCTATGAGTTAAGAACATGGCGAGATAGCATGATTGAAAAATTTTTGAAGTATTGGGAGGAGATTAGTGGGATATTGATGATGGCTGTTATTCTTGATCCGAGATACAAAATGATATTGGTTGATTACTATTATCCAAAGATTTATGGAGTTGGTCTTGAAAATCAGCTTAAGAGAGTGCGTGAGCTTTGTAATGAAATGATGAAGTATTATGAGGCAAAATCCACAACTGCGAACTACAGTGTTGTTGGTGAGTCTTCTACCCCAATTGTTGTTCCTTCTAACTAATCTTCTATTGATTTTGATGACATAGATGATATGGGAGATTTTGATACATATGCAACACAAAATTATCAACCTATTAGTCCGAAGTCCGACTTGGATAGGTATTTGGAGGAACCTTTAGTCAAAAGAACTGTGGACTTTGATGTTTTACAATGGTGGAAGACGAACAAAGGAAAATATCCTATTTTGGCTGAAATGACCAAGGATTTTTTAGCCATACCTGTGACGACTGTTGCCTCGGAGTCTGCTTTTAGTACGGGAGGTAGAACCTTGAGTCCACATCGTAGTAGACTATATCCAGACACGTTAGAAGCGATCATGTGCTCTCAGCATTGGTTATGGGCTACTAGCGGTCAAGGTATAAAAATATTTTTTAGAAAATCAATTTTTAATTGTTTTTGCTTTATTGTTTATTTTAATAATTTTTTTTGTTAGGTGGAGTTCCTGAAAAAGAAGTTTTTACTAGAGAAGAATTGAACAATGAGGAAGAAGATGGTCCACAAACATTGGATTAGTTTGTTTCGATATTAGTATTTTGTAGTTTATTATATTATATTATTAATATTTTATGTATTGGACAATTATGTATTAGATAATCACGTATAATTTAAATTTTTTTTAGTTTATAGTATTATTAAAAATTTATTTTAAAAAATTAATAAAAGCCCAAGCCCGTTCGAAGCCCGCTCAACTAAGCCCGGCCCGAGCCCGCTCAATATGGGCGGGCTTTTTAAGGGCTTGGGCTTATTTTTAAATACATGGGCTTGGGCTTGGGCTTACAAAAGCCCAGCCCAGGCCCGCAAATTGCCAAGCCTAAGTATCATGGACATTAACATGGGTGTATAGAATTAAACATCAACTTTTAGATTTTATTAATGGGTCTATTGAGTAAATGATTTATTGAATATATTAGTGGATTTAAATAACCCCATTCTAGAAAAGTCATTTCAGCGTATACAAATTAGAAACTCATTTACTTAAGGTTTTTGTCAATTTTCTATGTTTATTTAAGGTTTCTTTTGGTCCCTATTCAAACGCCATCGTTTTAGTTATTTATTTTGCTGTAAATCATATTAATTTGAAAAGTTGATAAGATGACTAAAAGTTTGACAAAATGAGCAAAACTAATAAATTATACAATGACGAGCCTAGCTTGTTTTGTTTACAATTTACGGTGTGTTTGATACATCATATTACACCATATTAGAACTCTGCATAACATTAGGTTAATATAATAATACGTTTAGTTGAAAAATATCATGTATAGTATTACTATTGTACTCAGCCAAACCACGCATTAACCAATCCCCCGGGTGGGAGGGGGGTGTTTGATTTTGCGGGGTTTTGGGTTTATGCTTGATTAGTTGATTGCAATACAAAAGACGTGAAATTAAAATAAAATAAATCTCAACCAAAATCCTCTTCATCTAGAGCGGGGATCCAAACTTAAGGCCCTTGCTCATGCCTCTGAATACCTAATGGCGGATCTACGACACCAGCCGCAAGCCCATGAATGGTGGTCCGCTTGATAACGATACGATAGCAAGGGCATCTCGTTTTCTTTTCATCACATAAGCACCTGCACCTACCCACAAAATCAAACTCATAACCATTGTTTCCTTCATCACCAACACCATCACAGAGTCCACCACTGCCGCGCCTTCATCGCCGGAATCATCGCAATGGTCAGTGGGTCTTTTACTTTCTAGATAATTTTAATTTGTGATGAAAATTTTGTGCGTTTGCTTAAGTTTGGATTTTAATTCAAAAAATTCAATCGGTATTTGGAATTGTTGATGGGATTATTAGTAAATATTATTTATTTTTCTTTTATGACTAATTGGCTTTCTCATCTTGTTAATGGTATTTCTGCTCTTGATTTGAAGAAATGGATTTTTGATTAATGATCAAGATCTAATAAAAGAATGAGAAAGAAGAATTTAATTTTTTTTTTTTGTTTGTTTGATTGGATTGGTAAAATTATTTTGTGGATGTTGTTCAATAATGGCAGTTATGTGATTAGGTGATTTCTTATAAACTGATGATGGTAGCTATGAGTTTTACCTTGAAAAATTACTTTGGATGAGAATTTCTAGGGTGTTTAAATTGAATCTGTTAAAAAAATTAAATGAAAGCACATGTTCAAAGTTTGGCCAAAATTGTTCAAATTTCGGCAAAGCACATGTTCAAAGTTTAGCCAAAATTGTTCAAAGTTTGACTAAAAATTAGGTAATCACCAAACAAAGTTTGACAATTTTAAAGGTTTGGTGAAATAGTACTACCATGCATTCTTATAAATAGCTATTGTTCTTCATTTGTTAAGGCATCCCACAATTAAGAGCAATTGCAAGTGAAGCAATTGAGAGTTGAGAGAGCTTCCACTTGAGTGCTAAGAGAATTCATTTGTGTGTATTGGGGTATTGGGTTTTTGTGAGTTTTTCCCAATTTGTAAATTCTCATTTGTTAGTAAAATTATCTTCCAGTCTTTGCCCGTAGATGTAGGCTTTACGCTGAACCACGTAAATTATTGTATCAATTTTCTTTAAAATTATTTACACCACACTTACGTTTCTCCAGAAGTCACAGTTAGCATAAATTGGTAAACTGCTCAACCCGCGCTTTCGCACAATAATTGGTATCAGAGCCAAAGGTTCGTACTTAGGGTATATGGTACTATTCATAGATACAGTACTAGACACGACCAATTGTATTTGGAGAACAGTCTATTGTAAGTAGTGTGTATTTTTGCATGTCTAGGAAAGTTCTGTCAACAAGACGATAAGAGTCTAAGGAGTCTGGGTTTTAAGTGGGACCATTGTGACCCCTCCATTGTCCAGGAAACTTTCTTGGTGCATTTATTCACACGAAATAAGCATCATAGAGACTGTTTTTTGTTGAAGGAACTGATTATTTGAGGTTGAGAAGGATGGCAAAAGTGTCATCGTCGTCTTCGTCAGCAAGGACTACTATGACTAATGCAAAGTTTGAAGTGGAGAAATTCGATGGTACCAATAATTTTGGTATATGGCAATGTGAGGTGTTGGATGTCTTATGTCAGCAAGAGCTGGATCTTGCTCTAGAAGAAAAGCCTGAAAAGATGGATGACAAAGAGTGGACAAAAATCAATAGACAGGCATATGGTACTATTTGCCTATGTCTGGCTAAATATTAGAAGTACTCTGTCATGAGAGAGACATCGGCAAACAAATTGTGGAAGACACTCGAAAAAAATATATGAAGAAAAGCCTTGAAAACAGGCTTTATATGAAAAAGAAATTCTATCGATTTACGTATGCACCTGGTATGTCGATAAATGACCATGTGAACTCATTCAATAAAATATTAGCAGATTTGCTAAATTTAGATGAGAAATTTGAAGATGAAGATAAGGCATTGTTGCTGTTGAATTCGCTTCCTAATGAATAAGATCATCTCACTGCTACTTTGCTTCATGAGAAGGACAATATCACATTTGATGCTGTATGTAGTGCACTGTATAATGTTGAGACCAGAAAAATAGATAAAACGGATCACAGAGATACAGTTGTAGAAACATTGACAGCAAGAGGTCGTTCACAAAGCCACAAACCTGGAAAAAGGGGCAAGTCTAAAGGTAGGCCTGCTAAAGATGAATGTGCTTTTTGTCGCGAGAAAGGGCATTGGAAAAAGAATTGCCCTAAGTTACAAAAGGGCAAAGTTATTTCTGATGCATGTGTAGCCGAGCATGATGAGGAGTCAGAATTTACTCTGGTTGGCATGACGTTGACATGTCAATCAGATGAGTGAATTTTGGATTCGGGTTGTACTTATTATATATGTTCTAATAAGGGCTGGTTTTCTAGCTTCAAAGAGCTAGATGGTGGAGTTGTTATTATGGGCAATGATAATGCTTGTAAAATCATGGGAATAGGTTCAATCCAATTGAAGAATCATGATGGCTCAATCCAAGTCTTGACAGAAGTTTGCTATATACCAAGTTTAAATAAAAGTCTCATCTCATTAGGAGTCCTAGAATCCAAAGGGCTTATAATCACTATGAGAGATAGATTTTTGAAGGTAGTAGTTGGTGCACTGATGATGATGAAAAGCACAAGAAAAAATAACTTGTACTATTTCCAAGGGAGTACTGTTATTGGATTAGCATCAATAGTTTTGAGAAAGAATGCAGATTCAGAGGCAACTAAGTTGTGGCATATGCGTTTGGAACATGCCAGTGAAAAAGCTTTGCAGTCTTTGGTTAAGCAAGGCTTATTGAAAGGTGCAAATTCTTGCAAATTGGAATTTTATGAACATTGTATTTTGAGCAAGCAAACAAGAGTAAAGTTTGGTTCAGTAATTCACGATACAAAAGGGATTCTGGACTATGTTCACAATGATGTGTGGGGACCTACTGGAGTAGCTTCTTTGGGAGGTATACACTATTTTGTTACTTTTGTTGATGATTTTTCAAGAAAAGTATGGGTGTATTTGATGAAGGACAAAAAGTATGGGTGTATTTGATGAAGGACAAAAATCAAGTTTTGAGTATTTCTGAAATGGAAGAAGATGGTCGAGACTTAGACTGGTTGAAAGGTTAAAAGACTTCGCTCAGATAATGGTGGAGAGTACAAGAATGATCCATTTTTACAAGTATGCCGAGATGAGGGCATTGTGCGACACTTCACTATTCAAGGTACAACAAAACTGAATGGGGTGGCAGAATGCATAAACCGAACTATACTAGAAAAAGTTCGGTGTATGTTGTCCAATGCTGGATTGGGTAAGGAATTTTAGGCTGAGGCTGTTGCATATGCGTTCCATATGATTAATCGTTTGCCATCAGCTACAATTGAGGGTAAAACACCCATGGAAATATGGACTAGTAAACCTGCTACTGATTATGATACTTTACATGTCTTTTGGTTCTACTGCTTATTATCATGTAAAGGAATCTAAGTTAGACCGAAGAGCGAAGAAAACATTGTTCATAAGTATAACTGGTGGAGTAAAAGGATACCGCTTATGGTGTCCAGATACGAAGAAGATCATTTTCAGAAAAGATGTGACTTTTGATGAATTAGTCATGTTAAAATAAAAGGATTCACAAAAGTATGACAACACCAGTAGTACTCCGCAGTAGGTAGAGCTTGAAAAGGTTAAAGATAATCCAGCTAGTGTTGAAGAGGTAGATGATTCTCAATCGACCGAAGATGAAGAAAAGGTTCTGACTCAGGAACCTTTAGAGCAACAAGATTCAATTGCATATAGAAGGCCACGAAGAGAGATTCGTAGACCTGTTCGCTTTGTTGATATGGTGGCCTATGCACTTCCAATTGTAGATAGTGATGTTCCTTCCACTTATAGAGAAGCAGTAAGTAGCCTTGAAAATGTACAGTGGAAGCAAGCAATGGATGAAAAAATGCAGTCTATTTAAAAAAATGGAACTTGGGAGTTAGTTACACTGCCTAAAGATAAAAAGGCAATTGGGTGCAAATGGGTATATGCAAAAAAGGACGGATTTCCTCGTAAGGATAAAATTTGATACAAAGCTAGATTAGTAGCAAAGAGTTACGCTCAGAAAGAATGAATAGAATACAATGAGGTATTTTCTCCGGTTGTGAAACATTCGTCTATTCGGATTTTGCTAGCCATTGTTGCGCAATATGATCTTGAACTAGTTCAACTTGATGTGAAAACTGCGTTCTTATACGGTGATTTGGAAGAGGAAATCTACATGACTTAGCCAGATGGATTTAGAGTTACTGGAAAAGAAAATTGGGTTTACAAACTGACAAAGTCGCTTTATGGATTGAAACAATCTCCGAGGCAGTGGTACAAGCGATTTGATCGGTTTATGAAAGGGCAAAGGTACACAAGAAATAAATTTGATCATTGTGTGTATTTTCGCAAGCTACAAGAAGGATCTTTCATATATTTAATCTTGTATGTCGATGATATACTAATAGCATCTAAGATCAAAGATGAGATTGAGAAGTTGAAAACCCAACTCAATCAAGAATTTGAGATGAAAGATCTAGGTGAAACTAAGAAGATTCTTAGCATGGAGATATGCAGAGATAAAGCTTGTGGTAAATTCAGCTTATCTCAGAAGCAATATTTGGAGAATGTATTACAACAGTTTGGCATGAATGATTAGAAAAAACCTGTAAGCACCCCATTGGCTTCTCATTTCAAGCTTTCTGCACAACTATCTCCTTCAACGGATGAGGAACAAGAATACATGTTGCAAGCTCTGTATTCAAATATAGTTGGTAGCTTGATATATGCAATGGTGTGTACAAGGGCTGACATTTCACAAGCAAATAGTATGGTGAGCAGATATATGCATAATCTTGGTAAAGGACATTGGCAAGCTGTGAAATGAATTCTACAGTACATTCAGAAAACAGTTGATGTTGGTTTACTGTTTGAACGAAATGATACACTTGGTCAAGATGTGATTGGGTACGTTGATTCTGATTATGCCGATGATATAGACAAACGACAGTCAACCACCGGATATGTATTTACACTTGCTAGAGGGCCAATTAGTTGGAAGTCTACACTACAGTCAATAGTTGCACTGTCAACCACAGAGGCCGAGAATATGGCAATTACGGAGGCTATTAAAGAGGCTGTTTGGTTACAAGGCTTGCTTGGAAACTTGGGATTGATCTAGGAACATGTTAACTTGTATTGTAATAGTCAAAGTGCTATTCACTTAGCAAAGAATCAAGTTTATCATGCGCGTACGAAGCATATTGACGTACGATTTCACTTTGTGCGGGAAATTATTGATGAGGGGAAGATTCTTCTTCAAAAAATCAAGACTACAGAGAATCCCGCAGATATGTTGACCAAGGTGGTGACAACGATCAAGTTTAAGCATTGTCTAAAATTGGTCAATATCCTGAAAGTTTAAAACAGTGAGAAAGGTAGAGATTGGAGGATCATTTAAGATATAAGGGAGTTCAGTAATATTTTGAACTACGGTTGGCTTGATCCCAAATTTTGGGTACGTAGGCAGTCACAGAGATGCAGCAACTTTGGGAATGATGGTTCATTGGTAGTCGGCTCAGATTTCGATAAATCTTCACCGAGGTAGAGAATTGTTGAAAATATCAAATGAAAGCACATGTTCAAAGTTTGGCAAAAATTGTTCAAAGCCAAATTGTTCAAAGTTGGGCTAAAAATTAGGTAATCATCAAACAAAGTATGACAATTTTAAAGGTTTGGTGAAATAGTTCTACTATGCATTCCTATAAATAGCTATTGTTCTTCATTTGTTAAGGCATCCCACTGTTGAGAGCAATTGTAAGTGAAGCAATTGAGAGAGTTGAGAGAGCTTCCACTTGAATGCTAGGAGAATTCATTTGGGTGTATTGGGGTATTGGATTTTTGTGAGTTTTTCCCAATTTGTAAATTCTCATTTATCAGTAAAATTATCTTACAGTCTTTGCCCGTGGATGTAGGCTTTACGTCGAACCATGTAAATTATTGTATCAATTTTCTTTAAAATTATTTACACCACATTTCTGTTTCTCCATAAGTCATAGTTACCATAAATTAGTAATCTGCTCAACCCGCGCTTTCGCACAACATAATCAGTGTAGGAGTAGAGAGTATGGTATATGGTAAAGAATGCATAATTGATATCATAGAGCAAGGATATAATTATTAGTTTGGTAAAATGAAATTACTTTAGATTTACTTCTACTTCAACAACCATAAAATAAAATATTAGCCTGGATATCAAAGTGAGTGTAAAATTTTTAGTAATTTTTTTATATTATTATTCTATTGTTTCTACTGCATAGATCCAGTCGAATTCTAATTATTGTGATTCATTCTATTTATTCTATTGTTTCTATCTTTTATTAATTTTTTTTAAGGATGGGTACAAGTGACAGTGCCTCAGAATGCCTGGGTGATCTAGATTGGAAACCAAGACTTGGTATGGAGTTTGATTCTGAACAAGCAGCTTATGACTTTTATAATATGTATGGTTTAAAATTGGGATTTTACATTCTAAGAGAATAATGTTCTATGAGTAAGTGTATTGGTGATATGACACAAAAAATATTTGTTTGTGGTAAAGAGGTTTCGTTTAAAAGATAAGCGAGATCATTTGACAATAAAGGCTAGAGCACAAACAAGAATTGGTTGTCATGCTTAATTAGGAATCAAGTTGAACAGGAATAAAAATAATTTTTTTGCCAATCATTTTGTTGAGAGTCACAATCATCCTCTTGTAATGTAAGAGTGTGCACATATGCTACCTTCTCAGCCTAAAATCACTCTTTCTCAAGCTGTTGAAGTTGACTTGATAGAACAATCTGGGATTCCATTGAGGTATGCCTTTGAGTTAATGGGTATGCAAGCAAGTGGAAGGGATTCTCTTGGATGCACGAAACTAGATCATAAAAACTATTTAAGATCAAATAGATAAAAAGAAAAAAAAGGTTAGCATATGGAGTAGGAAATGTCTTAAAATATTTTGCTGATCAAACATTAGAATACCTATCATTCTTTCCTTCCATACAATTGGACAATGAAGAAATGATTACAAATATGTTATAGGTAGATGCTAAACTGATAATTGATTATGGTCATGTTGGAGATTTTGTAAGTTTTGACACAACTTATAAAACTAATTGAAATAACTCGTCCCGTCCCCAAAGGCGACCTATCTCAAGAAACTGAACTCAAATATTAAAAATCTTATTAATGAGAATTCTACCAAAAATTTCGGCAGAACTTCCCCTAAACATATAACATTCCCAAACTTGCAATTATAACACAAGCACTCCCAAAATAGTTTATTATGCATCAAACTACTTCAACTAGTCTTATTCAGTAAAATATCCAATAGTACACAGTTTCCTAATTTTTATATCACAGCCCTAGTATAATTACAAAATGGGATGATTATATACACTAACCAAAAAAAAAATTATCTATATTCTTAGACACCATCACGTGGCCAAAAACAACTCCAAATATGTACAACTATCCTTAAACAAATACCCGGAGGAATAATCTTGTAATATCCGGACCTCAACGGACGGCAATGATGTACTATCTGGGTACCATCAAGCCTGGAGCTACACGGATAGACGGGGACGTGCCATCTCATGCTTATCATCATAATTCATATCTGGATCTCAACAAATGTGCAACGATACGCTATCTGACGACATCATATCCAGACCATCCAGTTTTAAATCTCATCATATCTCAATATCTATCTACATGCATATGCCCCAAAAGGGCAAAAACGCCCAAACACACGGCTCAAAGCCTTTATGTGTGCTCAGACAGGCCCAAAGGTCTACTATCTCTTCTCATCTCATCTCATCTGGAGGGAATGGGTATTTGCTTCATGATTTTTCATAACTTATATACACGTATATAAAATTAAAATCATTCTCAAAATCAATATATATACACTTTAAATCATGCTCAAAATCAATCATATACACTTTAAATCATGCTCGAAATCCACATAAAAACACTTTAAATCATGCTCAAAATCAATCACCTCTTTTACAAATTCAAAATCGATGCGAAGTATAAATGGATATATATAGCTTAATAAAATATTCATACATATAAAACATTTATTTCGAAGAACCATTAAATGAAAACAATTAAAATACTTATTTCACGAACAAGCTTTAATATATAAAAACAAAACGCACACAAATAGTTTTAATATATTCCACTCACAGTGATAAACTCAAACTCTGCTATCACCCAAGTCCGTAGGTAGATTTTCGTTTGCAAATCCACCTATTTTAAAGAAACGATATAATTACTTCCATATTTATAATTCGAACTAATATCACAAAAATAACGCTTAAAGTAAATATTCGTTCAAACATTACAACTCTTAATTCTCTCGGCTTACCGTATTAATCCCATATTCGTAATTTACTAATAAAATATGAAATTATACTTGTCGACAACCTCAAATTCATAATTTACTAATTTATTCTTGACATCATAAAATCATCAATTCATCCTCAATTTAGATTGCAAAAACATCCTCAAAGGTAGAATTTATGAAATTACCCTCTATGTACAAAATTACCAAAATACCCCTACCGTCAACGTTGACCGAAATTCACCTAATGGCGGAGCTCGGACTAGACAATTCTCATCGAATTGAGTTCAACGGTGCCGGTGGTGACCTCCCACGCGTAGTGGTGGCGTCGGATCGAACCCTTAAAGCCGCGGCTTTTTGGGTGGTCGATCGACGGCAAATTGGCCTCCTAGGTGCCTGTGGCTGGTCAGGAATGGAAGATGATGAGGTAGGGAACCTTTTCAAACTTGTGGCCCAGCCAAAGACAGTCAAAATCAGCAGCGCTCGTTCATGATAAACTTGCAGAATTTTTTAGCTTTGCCGGCGGCTTTCCATGCGGTTTCTGGCAGCTAGGATATGTGGAGGTTGACGGCCGGCTCACAAGCTTTCGTTTGTTACCTAGCTCGGCCGGTGAGGTGGGGTTCCGGGTCGGGTCGGGTCGGGTCAAACGGGTTCTCTCCCTCTCTCTCGGTTTCAATCTAAATTTCCCACCCGTTTCCCATCTCATATACACACACAAAATATCAAATAGACCCCTCTTGTTTTAATTATTAACATATATAATTAAAAAAATACATATGTTACACTAATAATGCAAATAGACTATTTGCAGTGTTCGTTGGATTTAATCATTATCGGGAGACTGTTGTATTTGGGGCAGCTTTAATGTATGATGAGACTATAGTTACGTTTGTATGGTTGTTTGAAACTTTTTTGCATGGAAAGTCGGGAAAAAACTTCAAAAACTATTATTACTGATCAAGATGCAATAATGGCAAAGGCTATTTCACAGGTGATGCCTAACACATACCATAAACTTTGTATATGGCATATGATGCAAAATGCATTAAAGGATGTAAATTCTGTGTTTAATGGTTCAAGTGGGGTAAAAGTGTTTTATTTAATTTAATGGATCAAATAGAGGAAGAACATGATTTCTTAACTGCTTGGAATAATAATATGCTTAATGAATATGATATGCATAACAATAAGTGGCTGAGCAGCATATTTAAGTTAAAAGAGAAATGGGGCCTTGCATATGTTAGCCATGTGTGGTTTGTTGTCATGAAAAGTGCTTGACTTAGTGAAAGTTTTAATGCTAGCTTGAATGATTATTTAAAGTTAGAGCATTATGTGTCACAATTTTCATGCACTTTGAAAGAGTGTTGAAAGACAAGCGATATAAGGAGTTAGAAGCTGAATACGAATCATGTTTTTGTTCGGTTAATACGAAAATATACGTGAATATGTTTGTTCAAGCAAGTGAAGTTTACACAAAGACGATATTTGAAGATTTTCAAGATCAGTTTGAAGATGCTGTTGATTTATCTATAGTTGGTGCAGTAGTAGATGAAGGAATTACTTTTTATGAAGTCAAAAAATATGATTAGATTAAAAAGCAATGAGTGAGAAACAAGATTAATGATTCATTATCTTGCAGTTGTAGAATGTTTGAGAGGGTGGTAATATTATGTAGTCATGTTTAAAATTCTTTGAGATTCCTTGGATATAAAAGAATTAATCCCCAGATAATATATCTTAGAAAGGTGGACAAAGCAAGCTAGAGCTAAAGTGTGTAAGAAATGAATGGATGCAAGATCCAAGCAGATATTTGTGCTCGATCTTCACTAGGATATCTAGTAGGGCTTTTGAGAGTGAAAAGGCCTATAATCTTGCAAATCTATACGCAAGTAATTTCGCTAAATTAGTTGAAAATATTTTACAGTTAGAAAGGGAGGGTGACAAGAAAAAAGGATATGAATTATCCCCTCCCATAGAACAAGTAAGCAATAAAATGATGGAAAGTGAAAAAGACTTTAATTTTTCCTTAGCTAAAGGATTGAACAAGAGAGACATCTCACAGAAGACGTAGATTTAAGAACAATTTGGAGAAAATTTTAGCCAAAAGAGAAAAGAAGGCCAATAATCCGCCACAATATGAGTGCCTCCGGTGAGTTTTATATTTCATTTAACTAATCATTTTGGTTTTAATATCAATTTTTGTTTGTTAAAATGCAAATAAAGTAATTTATAATATATTGGTTTATAATCTAGGCACCCCAATTGAGTCAGCTGGATGACCGTATAACTTATTCATCAACGAGCTCCCATAATCCCAATCTTGTAAGTATTTTTTTCTATTTAAAAAAATAGTTGAAGAAATTTATACCTATTTTGGTAGTATTAGTTTTCATTGCTGATTTTGAATTATCAAGTGCAGATTAAACTTCTTATATTGGATGAGATAATTATCATGTTCATGTCCAATTATCTATTTTTGACCTTGTCAAATTGTTAAATAAGGTGTTCAAATAAATAAGTTAATTGCCGAGAGTTGCTTCATCAACAGTCTCAACAAGCAAGTTTCCGAGAGTTGCTTCAACAAAATAGTGTCGGAATTCTGCATACATTTCAAGTCTCTCAAGCATCAAACAACAACACTTCAATTTAGTGATTGGAAATTTTAGTTTAATTTGTGATACTTCTTTTGACTTCTTATTTAATTTTTACAGAGTTTTTTTCATTTGATTTGTAAGTTCTCAATTTTTTGAGTAGAATGATTTTTGTCTGTTCAATCTTAATATTTTAAAATAAAAAAATGTTACTTATTGAAATATTTTGAACGTTTGGCAGCCTTTCTTAAAGAGTTTAGAGGACAATCCAAAAGAAAAGAAAAATAACGACTGAAGAAAAGGGGGGAAAAAAACTAAAAAGGAACGATTAAAAAAAATGAAAAAAAATAATGGCGGTTTGTTAGTTAGTTTGTTTTAGAATTTTAATTAGTCCAAAACGGTAAGATTTTGAGTTTATTAAGGAAAGTTAAGAATAAATTTAATCTTTTCCATAGAATCATTTAATTGCCATGTGTCAAATCTCCTATAAAGATTAGGAAAAATTAGATTAGGAGAGGATCCAAATCCCACTTTTATATATCTTAATTTTCATACTTTGTAATGTTCAATTTCAATCCAATGGTATAAATCTTTTCTTTTTTTTTTGGTTAAAAACGGAACAAGGTATATAGCATTTAAATAATTTATCAATCTATTATCCGATTAAATTATATATTGGCCAATCCAATTTTTAAACCTTCATCCGAACTTGACTCTTTCTCATCTTCTTGGTTTTTTTTTTTTTGGTCATATTCAGTGTCAACAAAATGTTCATAGAAGAAATATGCAGAGAAGTTTAAAATGACGATAAATTGTTTGAGACAACTATGAGCCTGCTTCGTAATGATTCTCTCTTCTCAGGATATTTACTTGACTCAGAAAGCTTCTTATCACCTTTAATCACAATTGCATCAAGACATTTATCTTCAACTTCCTCAAATTAAAGTGTTTTTTTGGAATTAAAATTTTAAACGTCAAACTCTGATATGTTATGTAAAAAATATTCAACTAGCCAAATTATTTCGAAACTTTCATTATTTTTTTTATACAACAACAAAACAAAATCCAAGACATTTTATTTATTTATTTATTTGAGCAAGACTAGTTTCTTGATCATTTTTCACCATTAGATTTGATACCGCCAGTTTGTTAGGATTGAACTGAGCATATTGATCAATTAATCTCCAATGACGAACCGATCTTGACGTACTCTATGAGCAATTTGAGGCTTAAACGATCAATTGAAAACAAACAAAGATATAAGAAAACATGCACTGCAAGAAAAAGGATCTAATATGACGGGTGAAAATTGTATTAATCTTAGAAGGTGGATGACGGTTGTGCTTACTGTCGTTATAGCCAGCATCAAGAAAAGATAACAGGCAGAAACTCAACATGAGTTGTGATAAATTTTACTTGTCATAATTCTGTCATACAATTTATAGGAGAGAAATTGATTTTTTTAGAAATGTTTTGGCCAAAAAATTTAAATTTATGAAATTAAAATTCTAAATTTTTTTTTTTGGGATAAAAGTTGTGTATCATATGTTATAACTGATATTTTCTATCACAATTTTAAAAAATTATCATTTACTGATTCAAAAATAAAAATTTATGCAATTTTAGCATCCTCGGATAAAAATTTAAATTATTAATTTATATGAAAGATAATAAATTACTAAATGTATTCAAATCAAAATCAATGAACTAATTTAATGAAATTTATTATCTGTAAAAATATCCAAGGTACAAAAACATACAATTCAAACTTTACAATACCTCCGTTTTACCGGTCTATTTGTCCTCAATAATTAATTCTCGCTGACCGTGTCCTATAAGGATCATCGAATCAATAGCAATAAGTCCTATTTGAAGAGGTTCATATACGAAACGTCATGAAATAATACCCAGAGCAGGGGTGAGACGACCTGTCCTATTCCCAGAGGTAACCTATCATAAGAAACTGAACTCAAACATTAAAAAAAAAAAAAATCATATTAGCGAGAATTCTACCGAAATTGCAGCAGAACCTCCCCTAAACATATAACATTTCCAAACCTGCAATTACAACACAAGCACTCTCAAATCATTTATTATACACTAAACTACTTCAACCCAATCTCATCTAGTAACATATCCAATATTACACAGGTTTGATAATTCTTATATCACATCCCTAATATAATTTCAAAACATGATAATTATACATTAACCAAAAGAAATAATTGGTCTATAGCCTCAAACAACCTCACGTGACCCAAATGACTCCAACTATGTACAGCTGCTGGGTTAACTGTTGTACCTGTAATCTTCTAGGGGAGGGGGGAAATATAATAAAATGGAATGAGTATAAAACTCAGTGAGCTCAGTGAGTGGATAGTAGTTTTTAAAACATAAAATACTTACAAAAATAAGTGCATCACTTGTATAATTACTTTCCTCAAATAATTATTTTTATGTAAAAATTACTTTTAATTCAATCATATTCTGAACATAAGAAAAATTGATATTGCCACAAAATTAATAAAAAAACATCGCATATTGAAATATCATCTCAAACTGAAATATCAAACACTAAGTAAAACAAATATCCTTAAACAAATACCCAGGGGATAATCTAGTCACATCCGGACCTCAACGGATGGCAATGATGTACTCTCTGAGCACCATTATGCCCAGAGCTACACGGATAGAAAAGGACGTACCATCTCATGCTTATCAGCATAACTCATACCCGGATCTCAACGGAAGTGCTATGATGCGCTATCTTACGACATCGTGTGCAGACCACTCAGTCTCATATCTCAATATCTGTCTGCATGTATATACCCCCAAAGGCCTACTATCTCATCTCATCTGGAGGGAATGGGTATTTTCTTTAAAATATTAAATCATGCTTGAAGTCAATATATATACACTTTAATTCATACTTGAAATCCACATATATACACTTGAAATCATGCTCAAAATCCTTATATATTCACCTTAAGATCAGATCATATACTCTTTAAATCATGCTCAAAATCAACATATATAAACTTTTAAATCAAGCTCAAGATCAAATCATATACTCTTTAAATCATGCTCGAATTCACATAAAAACACTTTAAATCATGTTCGGAAATCAATCATCTCTTTTACATTTTAAAATCGATACGGAGCATAAATGAATAAATATAACTTAACACAATATTTATACGCAATAAACATTTATTTCGGAAAACCATTTAATGAAAGCATTTTAAATATTCATTTCATAAACAAGTCTTACTATACAAAAAATCAAATAATTTTAATATATTCCACTCACAGTGAAAAACTCAGACTCGGCTATCACCCAAGTCCGCAGGTAGATTCTCGTCCACAGATCCACCTATTTTAGAGAAATGATATAATTACTTCCCATAATTATAATTCGAACTAATCTCACAAAAATAACGCTTAAAATAAATATTCGTTCAAATGTTACAACTTTCAATTTTCTCGGCTTACCGCATTAATCCCATATTCGTAATTTACTAATATAATCTGAAATTATACTACCCTCAATTTCATAATTTACTAATTTACCCTCAATATCATAAAATTACCCTCAATACGCGAAATTACCAAAATGCTACTACGGTCAACGTTGACCGGAATTCACCCAACGGCAGTGGGGAAACTCGGACTAGACACTTCTCGTCGAGGTGAGTTCAACGATGCCGGAGGTGGCCTCCCACGCGCGGCGGTGATGCCGGATCGAGCTGGTGAAGCCGCTGCTCCTTAGGATGATCGGTCGGCAGCAAAACGGCCTCCTTGGTGCCGGTGACTGGTCGGGAATGGAAGATGGTGAGGTAGGGAAGCTTTTCTAACTGGTGGCGCTGCCAATGATAACCGGACTCAGTGGCGATCGTCCGCGCAAACCCGTGGAAGTTTCGAGCTTCACCGGCGGAGTTCCACGCATTTTCCGGTAGCAAGAACAGTTGGGGGTGGACGGCCGGCTCACAAGCTTCCGTTTGACACCTTGCTCAACTGGTGAAGTGGCAGGAAATGGAAGAAACCGGTGGGTCGGGTTTCGGGTTTAGGTTTATTATTTATATATATAAATATAACAAATTCATATGTTACAAGGGAATTCAATTAATCTAGATTCAGAAGCTGAAATTTCACCTCGACCATAAATAGGTTTAGCTAGGGCATTTATAACACGACCTAGTTAATCAATATTCCAAAGTCAAGCTAATAGCCAACAAAGACCAATATAAAACATTAAAAAGTATCTCATTTCATCAATGGAAAATATTCCACGAAAAATAAGTTTACACATGAAAATAGTAGATAAGAAAATATTCAGTGAAAAATAATGTGACAAAGCACTTTTTTCTTTCCTTCTAAAGTAAGGCACTAAAAAGGATTAAAGAAATTTAAGCAAACAAAATTAAAAATAAAAATAGAAATTATACAGTATTATTAGTTGTGTGCAACACCTGCCATTAGTTAATCAATGTCCCAAATTCAGACCAATAGTCAACATAGACCAATCCAAAACCGAGCAAAGTACTCGGCATTCAGCAACATCCAGCATCAAAGCTAAGCAAATGTAGTCTTTTTCCAGCAACAAAATCCAGCAGCCCCAAAGCCAAGTAAAAAGTATCTCATATCATCAATGGAAAATATTCAACGAAAAATAAGTATTTACACATGAAAATAGTAGATAAGAAAATATTAAGTGAAGAATAAGGCGACAAAGCACTTTTATTTTTCCTTCTAAAGTAAGGCATTAAAAAGGATTAAAGAAATTTACACAAACAAAATAAATAAATATAGAAATTATACAGTACTATTAGTTGTGTGCTTTCCCATCATCAATACCAATATTATGTAGTACCAAGTCTACAAGTTGTGATTTTATATTGCACACTAAGGTAATGATAAATAAAAATAAATAAATTCAATAGCTATAGCTGTAATTCTTAGGCTAAATCAAATTTATATGTACATGAGTCCATTATTCTTTAACTTTTGCTCTCTTTAGAATGCCTTCGTACTGGTAATTATAGCCGGCATTATTAAGGTTTAATTCTTTTTGGATTAGAATATTCCAATAATTTGAATGAATATTGAAATTATAACTCTTTAAGATTAATGGATTGCATGCTCTGATGCTCAGCCTCCGCAAACTTATCAATTAATGTTTGCATACCTGAAAAATAGATTAAAAAGAAAAACAGGAATTAAAGAAAAACTAATACAAACAATTCCTTACTTGAAAAGTTTGACATCACATTTCAGAATAAAAATAAACATAACAAAATTTTCCATATCTAAATTTACATGAATATCATTATCAACTTTGATATCACGAGATAGGGATTCGCCCACTTCCCCCAAGCCACCTCACCTATAAAATTCTGTAACCCCTTTGGAAAAAGCAGTAGCAAAATAAGTTTTTGTTCATTGAAAAAGATGTTTGAAAACTAGCTAGTGAAGATAATTAGCAAGTGCATTAATAATATCCCTTGACTCAGTTTCACGGCAAAAATCAGGTCTCCTTCTTATGAAATGATTTGGAAATTATTTGGTTTCAAGTTGCCGTCTTATGCATGAACAGAATTTTAAAAGAAGAAATTATTCAGTTACAGGTTGCGCTCCTTTTTATGCATGGAAATATTTTTGTTCTTAATTGAAAAAAATTAAAATGCCACAGATCATCTATAAATAATAGAAACCTTTGTTAACATTCATATAGATATACATACAATACAAATATTTTCTTGCAAATTTTTATCAATGGAGAAATCATCTGCTTTCTTCCTTTTCACTTCTATCTGTTTCATTTCAATGTTTGTCCCAACCATTTCTGTAACAGAAAATGTTACAGTTTCATTAGATGGAACAGCTAATTACACTTCCATTGGAGCTGCCATTAGTGCTACACCAAACGAGTCTGAGTTCAGTACGTATTTGATCTATGTGAAACAAGGGATATAATTCGAGAAAGTCACAATTGGCATGGAGATGACTCATCTCATCCTAACTGGTGATGGGATGGGCAAGACTGTAATCACATACAACAACAGTAACAGCACAGGATTAAGCACAGTAAAGAGTTACACTATGGGTGAGTTTCATTGTCTATTTCATTATTATATTTTGTGTTTTATATGTTCATAAAATTAAGGACACATTTGTGATTGGTGTCGTAATTATATGTTCATGGTTTTTAGCCAGAGACCTCAGCATTATAAGTTTTGCGGGTTCAAAAGGAGGACAAGCTATAGCTCTCAAAATGGCGGGAAGAAGCATTGTGTGTCATAAATGCTCCATCGAGGGGCATCAGGACATATTGTTCCTAACGTATAGAGAGCAACAGTCTTTCTACGAGTGCAATATTATTGGCACAGTCGACTTTATCTTCGGTGACTTTTCTGTTATGTTTCAGAATTCCAACATTTACACGACAAAGCCAGCTGAGAGCCAAGAAAATGTGATCACCGCACAAGGAAGAAAATTTGAAAATACAAGCACTGCCATTGTTATCCACAACTGCACAATTAGTGCAACAGTTGAATTTGAACAGTAAAAATCACTGTGAAGACTACCCTTGGGAGCCCATGGAAACAGTACAATCGGCCCACAATCATGGAGTCTTACTTGGGGGATCTCATTGATCCTGAGGGATGGTCTGAGTTCAGCGGGATATTTGCCTTGGACACTCTGTATTACGCCGAATATGCAAACCGTGGACCAGGTGCTTCCAAAAAGGGTAGAGTCAAATGGCCTAGCTACCATGTCCTCACCAATGCAGCTGAAGTTCAGAATAAAGAGTTAAGAGTTTTTTTCATGGAAGTGAGTGGCTTCCATAATTGGTAGTTCCATTCATTGCTGGCCTGATTGGTTAATTTGTTTGTTTGTTCTATCTCTACGTTAAATTAAACAAATACGTTAAATATCAAATTTATTAATATATATAAATTATACATCTCAATTATATATGTTTATCTAGTTATAATATTTATGGGTAATGTTTTCGATATATTGTTAGTGTAAAGCCACAAGCGTGCCCTCTAAATTTCTCACAACACCTCTATTTGAAAAATAATTCAATGAAAATATTTCCAAATACTCACATTTCATGCTGAAATTTCTTCCTTATTTTTTATTATTATTATTACTACTTTTGGGTTGAAAAAATTGTTGTGCTGAAGTGCGGGTTGAGCAGATTACCAATTTATAGTAATCGTGATCATTGGAGAAACTTAAATGTGGTGTAAACAATTTCAAGGAAAATTGACACAATAATTTATATGGTTCAGCATAAAGCCTACATCCACAGGCAAAGACTGGAAGATAATTTTATTAACAAGTGAGAACTTACAAATTGGAAAAAAAAAAAAAGCTCACAAAACCCAATTCCCCAATACACCCAAATGAATTCTCCTAGCACTCAAGTGGAAGCTCTCTAGTGCATTTCCCTCTGGAATATTATTGTTTGGGTACGACCGGATAACTACCGATATCTATTAATATCTTGCTCTCAATTGCTTCACTTGCAATTGCTCTCAATTGTGGGATGCCTTAACAAATGAAGAATAATAGCTATTTATAGGAATGCATGGTAGCACTATTTCACCAAACCTTTAAAATTGTCAAAAGTTGTTTGGTGATTACCTAATTTTTAGCCAAATTTTGAACAATTTGGCTTTGAACAACTTTGGCCAAACTTTGAACATGTGCTTTCATTTGACTTTTTCAATAATTCTCAACCTCGGTGAAGATTTATCCAAATCTGAGCTGACTACCAATGAACCATCATTCCCAAAGTCACTGTATCTTTGTGACTGCCTACGTAACCAAAATTTGGGGTCGAGCCAACCGGAGTTCAAAATATTACTGAACTCCCTTATATATTAAATGATCCTCTTATCTCTACCTTTCTCACTGTTTTAAACTTTCAGGATATTGACCAAGTTTAGACAATGCTCAAACTTGATCGTTGTCACCATCTTGGTCAACATATCTGCGAGATTCTCTGCAGTCTTGATTTTATGAAGAAGAATCTTCCCCTCATTAATAATTTCCCGCACAAAGTGAAATATTACGTTGATATGCTTCATACACGCATGATAAACTTAATTTTTTGCTAAGTGAATAGCACTTTGACTATCACAATACAAGTTAACATGCTCTTGGATCAATCCTAAGTTTTCAAGCAAGCCTTGTAACCAAACAGTCTCTTTAATAGCCTCCGTAATTGCCATATACTCGACCTGTATGGTTAACAATGCAACTGTAGACTATAGTGTAGACTTCCAACTAATTGGCCCTCTAGCAAGAGTAAATACATATCTAGTGGTTAACCGTCATTTGTCTATATCACCTACATAATCAGAATCAATGTACCCAATCACACCTTGACTAAGTGTGTCATTTCATTCAAATAGTAAACAAACATCAACAGTTTTCTAAATGTACCGTAGAATCTATTTCACAGCTTGCCAATGTCCTTTACCAGGATTATGCATATATCTGCTCACCATACTAACTGCTTGTGAAATGTCAGGCCTTGTACACACCATTGCATACATCAAGCTACCAACTATATTTAAATATGGAATTTGCAGCATGTATTCTTGTTCCTCATCCGTTGAAGGAGATAGTTTTGCAGAAAGCTTGAAATGAGAAGCCAATGGGGTACTTACAGATTTTGTCTGATCATTCATGCAAAACTGTTGTAATACCTTCTTCAAATATTACTTCTGAGACAAGCTGACTTTACCAGGAGCTGTATCTCTGTATATCTCCATGCCAAGAATCTTCTTTGCTTCACCTAGATCTTTCATCTCAAATTCTTGATTGAGTTGAGTTTTCAACTTCTCAATCTCATCTTTGTTCTTAAATGCTATTAGCATATCATCGACATACAAGAGTAAATATATGAAAGATCCTTCTTGTAGCTTGCCAAAATACACACAATGATCAAATTTATTTTTTGTGTACCTTTGCCCTTTCATAAACTGATCAAATCGCTTGTACCACTGCCTCGGAGATGGTACCAATCCATAAAGCGAATTTGTCAGTTTGTAAACCCAATTTTCTTTTCCAGCAATTCTAAATCCATCTGGCTGAGTCATGTAAATTTCCTCTTCCAAATCACCAGGTAAGAATGCAGTTTTCCCATCAAGTTGAACTAGTTAAAGATCATATTGCCCAACAATGGCTATCAAAATCCGAATAGACAAATATTTCACAACTGGAGAAAATACCTCATTGTAGTCTATTCCTTCTTTCTGAGTGTAACCCTTCGCTACCAATCTAGTGAGCAGGTCTACGAATCTCTCTTCATGGCCTTCTATATGCAATTGAATCTTGTTACTCTAAAGGTTCTTGAGTCAGAACCTCTTTTTCATCTTTGGTCGATTGAGAATCATTTACCTCTTCAACACTAGCTGGATCATCTTTAACCTTTTCAAGCTCTACCTGCTGCGGAGTACCACTAGTGTTGTCTTCCTTTTGTGAATCCTTTTGTTTTAACATGACTAATTCATCAAAAGTTACACCTCTGCTGAAAATGATCTTCTTCTTATCTGGACACCATAAACGGTATCCTTTTACTCCACCAGTTATACCCATGAACAATGTTTTCTCTCTCTTGGGTCTAATTTAGATTCCTTTACATAATAATAAGTAGTGAATCTAAAGACATATAAAGTATCATAATCAGTAGCAGGGTTTTCAGTCCACATTTTCATGGGTGTTTTGCCCTCAATTGCAGCTGATGGCAAACAATTAATCAGATAGCATGCACATACAACTGCCTCAGCCCAAAATTCGTTGCCCAATCCAGCATTGGACAACATACACCGAACATTCTCCAGTATAGTTCGGTTCATGCATTTTACCACCCAATTCTGTTGTGTTGTACCTCGAACAGTGAAGCATCACACAATGAATCATTCTTGTACTCACCACAATTATCTGAGCGAAGTCTTTTAACCTTTCAACCAGTCTGAGTCTCGACCATCTTCTTCCATTTCAAAAATATACTCAAAACTTCATTTTTGTTCTTCATCAAATACACCCATACTTTTCTTGAATAATCATCCACAAAAGCAATAAAATAATGCATACCTCCCAAAGAAGCTACTCTAGTAGGTCCCCACACATTACTGTGAACATAGTCCATAATCCCTTTTGTATCGTGAATTGCTGAACCAAACATTACTCTTGTTTGCTTGGTCAGAACACAATGTTCATAAAATTCCAATTTGCAAGAATTTACACCTTTCAATAAGCCTTGCTTAACCAAAGTCTGCAAAGTTTTTTCACCGGCATGTCCCAAACGCATATGCCATAACTTGGCTGCCTCTGAATCTGCATCATTTCTCAAAACTGTTGATGCTGATCCAATAATTGTACTCCCTTGGAAATAATACAACTTATTTCTTCTTGTGCCTTTCATCATCGTTAGTGCACCAGCTACTACCTTCAAGAATCCATCTCTTATAGTGATTGTAAGCCATTTGGATTCTAGGACTCCTAATGAGATGAGATTTTTCTTTAAGCTTGGTGCAAAGCGAACTTCTGTCAAGACTTAGATTGAGCCATCATGATTCTTCAATTAGATTAAACTTATTCCCATGGTTTTACAAGCATTGTCATTGCCCATAAAAATAACTCCACCATCTAGCTCTTTGAAGCTAGAAAACCAGCCCTTATTAGGACATATATGATAAGTACAACCCGAATCCAAAATTCACTCATCTGATTGACATGTCAACGTCATGCCAACCAGACTAAATTCTGACTCCTCATCATGCTCGGCTACACATGCATCAAAAATAACCTTGCCCTTTTGTAGCTTAGGACAATTCTTTTTCCAATGCCCTTTCTCGTGACAAAAAGCACATTCACCTTTGGCGGGCCTACTTTTAGACTTACCCCTTTTTCCAGGTTTGTGGCTTTGTGAACGACCTCTTACAGTCAATACTTCTACAACTGTATCTCTGTGATCCTTTTTATCTTTCTTTCTAGTCTCAGCATTATACAGTACACTACATACAGCATCAAATGTAGCACTATCCTTCCCATGAAGCAAAGTGGTGGTGAAATGGTCATATTCATTAGGAAGCAAATTCAACAGCAACAATGCAGTATCTTCATCTTCAAATTTCTCATCCAAATTTAGCAAATCCGCTAATATTTTATTGAATGAGTTCATATGGTCATTCATCGACATACTAGGTGCATACGTGAATCGATATAGTTTCTTTTTCATATAAAGCCTGTTTTCAAGTCTTTTCTTCATATATTTTTCTTCCAGTGTCTTCTATAATTTCTTTGCTGATGTATCCCTTATGAAACAGTACTTCTGATCTTTAGCCAGACATAGGCGAATAGTACCACATGCCTGCCTATTGATTTTTGTCCACTCCTTGTCATCCAGCTATTCAGGCTTTTCTTCTAGAGCAAGATCCAACTCTTGCTGACATAAGACATACAACACCTCACATTGCCACATACTAAAATTATTGGTACCATCGAATTTCTCCACTTCAAACTTTGCATTAGTCACAATAGTCTTTGCTGACGACGACGACGACGACGCTTCTGCCATCATTCTCAACCTTAAATAATTAGTGCCTTCAATAACTATTCACACTTGCAAAACAGTCTCTATGATGTTTATTTCGTGTGAATAAATGCAGCAGGAAAGTTCCCAGGAGAATGGAAGGATCCCAATGGTCCCACTTAAAATCCAGACTCTTTAGACTCTACTTACAATACAAAAATTTCCTAGACATGAAAAAATACACACTACTTACAATAGACTGTTCTCCAAGTACAAATGGTCGTATCTAGTACTGTATATATGAGCAATACTGTATATATGAATAGTCCTGTATATGTGAACAGTATCCTATACCCCAAGTACGAACCTTCGGCTCTGATACCAATTGTTGTGCGGAATCGTGAGTTGAGCAGATTACCAATTTATGGTAACTGTGACTGTTAGAGAAACTTAAATGTGGTGTAAACAATTTCAAGGAAAATTGACACAATAATTTACGTGGTTCAGGGTAAAGCCTACATCCACGAACAAAGAGTGGAAGATAATTTTATTAACAAGTGAGAATTTACAAATTGGAAAAAAAAACTCACAAAACCCAATTCTCCAATACACCAAAATGAATTCTCCTAGCTGTAACATATGTATTTGTTTTAGCTATTTATGTAAATAATTAATTTAAGAGGGGGTTTATGTGATATACCATGAGGGGGTCTAGTTGATATTTTGTGGGTACTTATAAAAGGAGAAAATCGGTTAAAATTTGAGCAAAACCGAGAGAGAGAGAGAGAGAGAGAGAGAGGAGAGACCCGCAAAACCCGACCCGTAAACCGACCCGTCGGTTTCTCCCATTTCCTGCCACCTCACTGGCCGAGCAAGGTGTCGAACGGAAGCTTGTGAGCGGGTCGTCCACCCCCAGCCAACCTTGCTACCGGAAAACGCGTGGAAAGCCGCCGGTGAAGCTCGAAAGTTCTGCGGGTTTGCGCGAACGATCGCCGACGATTCCAGCTGTCTTTGGCCACGCCACCAAATGCAAAAGCTTCCCCACCTCACCATCTTCCATTCCCAACCAGTCACCGGCACCGAGGAGGCCGTTTTGCTGCTGTCCGATCACCCCAAGGAGCCGCGACTTCACGAGCTCGATCTAGCTTTGCCGCCCCGCGTGGGAGGACACCACCGGCACCATTGGACTCACCTCGACGAGAAGTGTCCAGTCAACGTTGACTGTAGGGGCATTTTCGTAATTTCACGTATAGAGGGTAATTTCGTAATTTCCAGCTTTGAGGGTGATTTTGTAATCTAAATTGAGGATAAATTGGTAATTTTATGATGTTGAAGGTAAATTAGTAAATTATGAAATTGAGGGTACTATAATTTTGGATTATATTAGTAAATTACGAATACGGGATTATTACGGTAAGCCGGGAAGATTGAGAGTTGTAATATTAGGACGAATATTTATTTTAAGCGTTATTTTTGCGAGATTAGTTCGAATTATAATTATGGAAAGTAATTGTGTCGTTTATGTAAATTAGGTGGATCGGAAATAAATGTTTATTGCGTATAAATATTGTGTTAAATTATATTTATTCATTTATTCTCCGTATCAATTTTAAAATGTAAAAGAAATGATTGATTTCCGAACATGATTTAAAGTGCCTTTATGTGAATTTCGAGCATGGTTTTAAAGAGTATATGATTGATCCTGTGTATGATTTAAAATGTATATACATTGCTTTTGAGCATGATTCAAAGTATTTATATGTTGATTTCGAGAATAATTTAAAGTGTTTACATATGGTCTTCGAGCATGATTTAGAATGTTTATACATATGGATTTTGAGCATGATTTTAAGTATATATATATGTTGATCTTGAGCCTAATTTAAAGTGTATATACATAATGATTTCGATCATGATTTTAAGTTTTAAGCAAATACCCGTTCCTTCCAGATGAGATGAGATAGTAGGCCTTTGGGGCCCGTCTGAACACACATAGAGGCTTTGGGCCGTGTGTTTGGGCGTTTTTGCCCTTTGGGGGCATATGCATGCAGACAGATATTGAGATATGAGATCGGATGGTCTGGACACGATGTCATAAGATGGCGCATCATAGCATGTCCGTTGAGATCCGGGGTATGAGATATGCTGATGAGCATGAGATGGTACGTCCTTTCGTCTATCCGTGTAGCTTCAGGCATGATGGTACTCAGATAGTACATCATTGCCGTCCGTTGAGGTCCGGATGAGACTAGATTATCCCCTGAGTATTTGTTTAAGGATATTTGTTTAAAGATATTTGATTTATTTGATATTTCAGTTTGAGATGATATTTCAATATAAGATGTTTTTTGTTGATTTTGTGACAGTATCAGTTTTGCTTATGTTCAGAATATGATTGAAATGAAAGAAATTTTACATTCAAATAATTATTTGAGAAAAGTAATTATACAAGTGATGCATTTCTTTTTAAAAAAGTATTTTATATTTTAAAAGCTACTATCCACTCACTGAGTTCACTGAGTTTTATACTCATTCCTATTTTATTATATTTCTCCCCCCTAGGAGATTACAGGTACAACAGTTAACCCAGCAGCTGTACATAGTTGGAGTCATTTGGGCCACTGAGGTTGTTTGAGGACATAGAAAAGTTATTTTCTTTTGGTTAATGTATAATTATCATGTTTTGGATTTATATTAGGGATGTGATATATGAATTATGAAACGTGTGTATTATTGGATATGTTATCGGATGAGATTGAGTTGATGTAGTTGATGTTTGATAAATGATTTGGGATTGCTTGTGTTGTAATTGCAGGTTTGGAAATGTTATACATTTTGGAAATTTTGGTAGAATTCTCATAAATAAGATAATTTTAATATTTAAATTCAATTTCTTAAGATAGGTCGCCTCTGGGAATGGGGCGGGTCGTCTCAGTTGGTATCAGAGCATGGTTTTAGATTCTGTAGACTTTACTTGTTTAGGAAGAATAAGTTTATAATTTTGATAAGGAGGAATTTATATTTTATAGGGAGCATCATGATTCGTCGTAGTAGTAGACGTGACTATGGCCGTGGCCGTACACGGTCAGTAGCTAGGTTGACTCCTAGTGTTGTACCTAAGGGGGCAAGTGAACCTGTAGAATCTTCAACGCATGGGGCTGCACAACAAGCTCCTGAAAATGCTCCAAATATTAAGCAGTCATTTGATTGGCTAGCTCAGATTATGACTACAGCCATCCAGAATCAAGCTCAATCACAAGCTGGTAGTTCTAACACCATAGAGCGCGTAAAAAGCTTAGGAGGGAAAAGTTTTAATAGTATTGGAGGGCCACCTGAGGCCGAGTCGTGGCTTGTCAAGCTAGAGTGTATTTTTGCAATGATGAAGTGCTCAGCGGAGGATAAGTTAACATTTGCCACTTTTCTACTTGAGGATAGAGCTTATCACTGGTGGCAGACTGTAGAACGATGGTATCATGGGCATGCTGATATTACTTGGGACATATTTCGTAAAGAATTTTATGCTCATTATTTTCCAGTGGTGTATCAAGACATCAAACGCAGTGAGCTCCTCCGATTGGTCCAGGGCTCGATGACAGTGGAAGAGTATGAGACGAAGTTCATGGAACTTTCTCGATTTGCTACGGCTGTGGTAAGTGATGAGTGAGAGAGATGCAGATGATTCGAGGAGGGTCTTCGATTTGAGATCCGCATTGTTGTAACTGCATCGAGATACATCGAGTTTGCAGAGGTAGTTGAAGCAGCCAGGAGGGTTGAGCACAATATTGCGGAGGGACGTAAACTTCAAGCATTGAAGCAGAAACGGAGCCAGAGCTGGACAAATGGTGGCTCTAGTAGTAGACCACCTAAGCGAGGGAACATTGGTACGGGATATTTTGAGGGCACTCAGAGGAGTCAGGGTATAAGCATTAGAGAGACCGAGGCGATCATCGACCATGGCTCGGTCAGCGATCGGTGGGAAGTAATGTCGGAGTCGGGACGGTGATGGCGGAGTAAAGGGGGATTTCGTGATGATAGTTCTAGGGGTGCTCAGCCTAGTTCTTGCTCTGTATGTGGTAAGAACCATCCAGGACAGTGTCGAGTTGGAGAGAAAGTTTGTTATCGCTGTGGTCAACCTAGACACGTCAAGAGATTCTGCCCTACCTTATCTCAGGGTGACAATCCTGCACGGGGAACATCTTTTCAGTATCAACCTTACACTAGACAGACTCAGGGCCAGAGAGGTGTGCAGATAGGTGATTCTACATCGACTGGTAAGAGTCAGACGACCGTTTCAGCTCAGAGAAATCAGCCTAGCCGACCTCATACTCAGGCTTGAGTTTTTGCTTTGACACAGTAGGAGGCACATGCTACACCAGATGTTATTATGGGTATATTATCTATCTTTGGCTGTGAAGCACATATTCTTATTGATCCTGGATCTACACATTCTTTTATTTCCCGTACTTTTGCTAAGTATGTAGAGTGAGAGCCTGAAGCATTAGATTGTGAATTAATTGTTAGTACACCTACGGGAGAGTCACTTCTTGCGGAGACTGTGTATCGGAATTGTGTGATTAGAATGGGTGAGCAAGAACTAAAGGCGAATTTGATTGTTATTGATATTCGTGATTTCGATGCTATTTTGGGTATGGATTGGCTTGCATCCCATTATGCTACGGTGAATTGTTTCAAGAAGGAAGTTGTGTTTAATAAACCAGGGAAAACTGTAGTGAAATTTTGTGGGGAGCACAAAATTTTACCCTCATGTGTCATTTCCGCCATTAATGCGAGACGGTTGCTTAGAAAAGGATGCTCAGCTTACTTGGCATATGTGGTGGACACAAAAGTTCAAGAGTTGAAATTGGAGGATATTCCAGTAGTCCAAGAGTTCCTAGATGTATTTCCGGATGAACTGCCGGGGATGCCACCTGATAGGGAGATTGAGTTTTCCATCGACTTAGTTCCTGGAATATCTCCTATATCTATGGCACCATACAGGATGGCTCCAGTAGAATTGAAGGAACTTAAGGTTCAACTACAGGAATTAGTGGATAAAGAGTTTATCAGGCCTAGTGTTTCCCCTTGGGGAGCTCCAGTTTTGTTTGTAAAGAAAAAGGATGGTACCCTCAGACTTTGCATTGACTATCGGCAGTTGAACAAGGTTACAATACGTAATAAGTATCCACTTCCGCGTATTGATGACTTGTTTGACCAACTTCAGGGGGCTAAGGAATTTTAGAAGATCGACTTGCGATCGGGATATCATCGACTTAGAATTAAAGAGGATGATATTCCTAAAGCAACGATTCGAACCCGATATGGACATTATGAGTTTTGGTAATGTCGTTTGGGTTGACTAATGCTCCAGCAGCTTTTATGGATCTCATGAATAAGGTATTTCACCAGTATTTAGATCGATTTGTAATTGTGTTCATCGATGATATTTTGGTGTATTCCCGAAATAAAGAAGAGCATGCTCGATCATTCATGGAGGGTTCCGCAAACTTTGAGTGAAAACATGACTTTATGCTAAGTTTAGTAAGTGTGAGTTACGGTTGGACGAGGTGACATTTTAGGCCACGTGATATCAGTCGAAGGCATTTATGTCGATCCCCAAAAGATTGAAGCAGTTGTAAAATGGGAACGACCTACAAATGTCACAGAGGTTCGGAGTTTCCTTGGTTTGGCAGGGTACTATCGTCGATTTGTAGATGGATTCTCCAAGATTTCCACTCCGCTAACACAGTTAACCAGGAAGAATGCTAAGTTCCAGTGGAATGATGAGTGTGAGAAGAGTTTTCAAGAACTTAAGGCACGTCTTACCTTAGCACCAGTTCTTACACTTCCAACGGGAAAGGAAGGGTTTGTGGTATACAGTGATGCTCCAGGCAAGGATTGGGTTGTGTGCTAATGCAACATGGGAAAGTAATAGCTTATGCTTCTAGAAAACTTAAAAAGCATGAACAAAATTACCCAACACATGACCTAGAGCTGGCAGCGGTGGTGTTTGCACTTAAAATATGGAGACATTATTTGTATGGGGTTACTTGTCAAATTTTCACTGATCATAAAAGTCTCAAGTATTTGTTTACTCAGATGGATGGAGTTAATTAAGGATTATGAATGCACTATTGATTATCATCCTGGCAAAGCGAATGTGGTGGCTGATGCATTGAGTAGAAAATCTTCTGGTTCTATGGCTCATATGCGAGTGGCCAGTATACCTCTGTTTATCGAGCTGAGATCTTTGGGATGAGTTGAATGCCGATAACTGCGGAGCTTTGATAGCTAATTTTCAAGTTAGGCCGACTTTGATTGACAAAGTCCATCGGATGCAAGCACAGGATCCCCAGTTAATGAAGTTGATAGAGGATGTGCAAAAAGGTTTACGAACTGATTTCATGGTGAGAGATGATGGAGTTTTAGTCATAGGTAATAGACTGTGTGTACCAGATATTGAGGAGCTAAAGAGGGAGATCATGGAAGAAGCTCATTGTTCAGCCTATGAGATACATCCCGGAAGTACGAAGATGTACCATACCTTAAGGGACCATTACTGGTGGCAAGGTATAAAAAGAGAGATTGCAGAATTTGTTTCTCGATGTTTGGTTTGTCAGCAAGTTAAAGCAGAGCATCAGAGACCTGCAGGGTATTCCCAGCCGCTTCCTATTCCCGAGTGGAAATGGGAGCATATTACTATGGACTTTGTATCAGGACTTCCGCGTACCCGGCGTGGACACGACAGTGTTTGGGTGGTTGTAGATAGACTTACAAAATTTGCTCATTTTCTACCAATCAAAACCACCTATTCAATTGATAAGTTGGGGAGTCTTTATGTGGCTGAGATAGTTCGTCTTCACGGAGTACCGGTATCTATTATTTCAGATAGAGATTCTCGATTTACTTCGAAGTTCTGGACTAGCTTGCAAAATGCTTTAGGTACGAAGTTGAATTTCAGTATAGCTTTTCATCCTTAGACTGATGGCCAATCAGAACGTACCATTCAAACTTTGGAGGATATGCTGCGAGCATGTATTATGGAAATCAAGGGTAATTGGGACATTTATTTACCTTTGATGGAGTTTGCGTACAACAATAGTTATCAAGCTAGCATAAAGATGGCTCCATATGAGGCTCTGTATGGACGAAATTGCAGAACTCCAGTATGTTGGGATGAAGTTGGCGAGCGGAAGTTATTTGGCCAAGAATTGGTTCAGGATACTAATGAGCGGGTACAACTTATTCGAGATAGATTAAAAGTGGCTCAAGATAGATAGAAAAGCTATGCGGATAAGCGTAGGCGGGAACTGGAATTCAATGTTGGTGATAGAGTGTTCTTACGGATATCTCCTTGGAAAGGGGTACTTCGCTTTGGAAAGCGTGGGGAGCTCAGTCCATATTACATTGGACTATATGAGATCGTAGAGCGTATTGGTCCATTGGCTTATCGATTAGCTCTACCACCTAAGTTGTCCAGAATCCATAATGTGTTTCATGTTTCAATGTATGATCCGAGTCATGTTTTATCGAAGCAACCGATTCAGTTGAAGGAGGACTTGACTTATGAAGAGGAACCAGTTGAGATATTGGAGGGAAAACACAAAGTGTTGCGTTTGAAAATCATTCCTTTGGTAAAAGTGCTGTGGAGGAATCACTCAAAGGAAGAGGCTACCTGGGAATCCGAGGACTTGATGCGAGCCCAGTATCCTCATTTGTTTCTACCTAGTACGTAAATTTCGAGGACGAAATTTTTATAAGTGGGGAGGATTGTAACATATGTATTTGTTTTAGCTATTTATATAAATAATTAATTTAAGAGGGGGTTTATATGATATACCATGAGGGGGTCTAACGGTTTATATTAATTTTGTGGGTACTTATAAAAGGAGAAAACCGGTTAAAATTTGAGCAAAACCAAGAGAGAGAGACAGGAGAGACCTGCAAAACCCGACCCGTAAACCGACCCGAACCCGCGAAACCGACCCGCTGGTTTCTCCCATTTCCGGCCACCTCACCGGCCGAGCAAGGTGTCAAACGGAAGCTTGTGAGCGGGCCGTCCACCCCCAGCCAACCTTGCTGCCGGAAAACACGTGGAAAGTCCCGGTGAAGCTCGAAAGTTCCATGAGTTTGCGCGGACGATCGCCGGCGATTCCTAGCTGTCTTTGGCCACGCCACCGGTTGCAAAAGCTTCCCACCTCACCATCTTCCATTCCCGACCAGTCACCAGCACCGAGGAGGCCGTTTTGCAGCCGTCAGATCATCCCAAGGAGCCGCGACTTCACGAGCTCGATCTCGCTTCGCCGCCGCACGTGGGAGGACACCACCGGCACCGTTGGACTCACCTCGATGCGAAGTGTCTAGTCCTAGCTTCCCCACCGCCATTGGGTCAATTTCGGTCAACGTTGACCGTAGGGGCATTTTGGTAATTTCACGTATAGAGGGTAATTTCATAATTTCCAGCTTTGAGGGTGATTTTGTAATCTAAATTGAGGATAAATTGGTAATTTTATGATGTTGAAGGTAAATTAGTAAATTATGAAATTGAGGGTAGTATAATTTCGGATTATATTAGTAAATTACGAATACTGGATTATTACAGTAAGCTAGGAAGATTGAGAGTTGTAATATTAGGACGAATATTTATTTTAAGCGTTATTTTTGCGAGATTAGTTCGAATTATAATTATGGAAAGTAATTGTGTCATTTCTGTAAATTAGGTGGATCTGCAGACGAGAATCTACCTGCGGACTTGGGTGATAGCCAAGTCTGAAATTGTCACTGTGAGTGGAATATATTAAAATTATTTGATTTTTATATAGTAAGGCTTATTTATGAATTGAATATTTAAAGTGCTTTCATTAAATGGTTTTCCGAAATAAATGTTTATTGCGTGTAAATATTGTGTTAAATTATATTTATTCATTTATTCTCCGTATCGATTTTAAAATGTAAAAGAAATGATTGATTTCCGAATATGATTTAAAGTGCTTTTATGTGGATTTCGAGCATGGTTTTAAGGAGTATATGATTGATCCTGTGTATGATTTAAAATGTATATACATTGCTTTTGAGCATGATTCAAAGTATTTATATGTTGATTTCGAGAATAATTTAAAGTGTTTACATATGGTCTTCGAGCATGATTTAGAATGTTTATACATATGGATTTTGAGCATGATTTTAAGTATATATATATGTTGATCTTGAGCCTAATTTAAAGTGTATATACATAATGATTTCGATCATGATTTTAAGTTTTAAGCAAATACTCGTTCCCTCCAGATGAGATGAGATAGTAGGCCTTTAGGGCCCGTCTGAACACACATAGAGGCTTTGGGCCGTGTGTTTGGGCGTTTTTGCCCTTTGGGGGCATATGCATGCAGACAGATATTGAGATATGAGATCGGATGGTCCGGACACGATGTCATAAGATGGCGCATCATAGCATGTTCGTTGAGATCCGGGGTATGAGATATGCTGATGAGCATGAGATGGTACGTCCTTTCGTCTATCCGTGTAGCTTCAGGCATGATGGTACTCAGATAGTACATCATTGCCGTCCGTTGAGGTCCGGATGAGACTAGATTATCCCCTGAGTATTTGTTTAAGGATATTTGTTTAAAGATATTTGATTTATTTGATATTTCAGTTTGAGATGATATTTCAATATAAGATGTTTTTTGTTGATTTTGTGACAGTATCAGTTTTGCTTATGTTCAGAATATGATTGAAATGAAAGAAATTTTACATTCAAATAATTATTTGAGAAAAGTAATTATACAAGTGATGCATTTCTTTTTAAAAAAGTATTTTATATTTTAAAAGCTACTATCCACTCACTAAGTTCACTGAGTTTTATACTCATTCCTATTTTATTATATTTCTCCCCCTCAGGAAATTACAGGTACAACAGTTAACCCAGCAGCTGTACATAGTTGGAGTCATTTGGGCCACTGAGGTTGTTTGAGGACATAGAAAAATTATTTTCTTTTGGTTAATGTATAATTATCATGTTTTGGATTTATATCAGGGATGTGATATATGAATTATGAAACGTGTGTATTATTGGATATGTTATCGGATGAGATTGAGTTGATGTAGTTGATGTTTGATAAATGATTTGGGAGTGCTTATGTTGTAATTGCAGGTTTGGAAATGTTATACATTTAGGGGAGGTTCTGCCGAAATTTCGGTAGAATTCTCATAAATAAGATAATTTTAATATTTAAATTCCATTTCTTAAGATAGGTCGCCTCTGGGAGTGGGTCGGGTCGTCTCGCTAGCACTCAAGTGGAAGCTTTCTCTCAACTCTCTCAATTACTTCACTTGCAATTGCTCTCAATTGTGGGATGCCTTAACAAATGAAGAACAATAGCTATTTATAAGAATGTATGGTAGCACTATTTTGCCAAACCTTTAAAATTGTCAAAGTTTGTTTGGTGATTACCTAATTTTAGCCAAACTTTGAATAATTTGGATTTGAACAATTTTGGCCAAACTTTGAATATGTGCTTTCATTTGACTTTTTCAATAAAAATGGGTCTTTAGAAAATCTACAGTCAATTGAACAAAAACTATCAACAGCATAAATATTAATAAGAAAAAACTCATTTTTGGAAAAAAAAAAGTTGGGGAAAAATTTGTCATCATTCAACTATTCTTCCATTTTACTACTGAGATCATGGGTCAAAAGTCCATTATATGTAAATGAACTATTTTTCTTTTTCTATTATTTTTTATATTTTTAAAGAAAAGGAATCATAAAACAAATTGTTACAAGAACTAGATATGAACCCTAAATTCGTAAATTACCCCTCTTCATTCAATCGTTTGTTTCTCTATTCACGGCAAATTAAACTTAAAAGAGAAAGAGTTTTTACTTGTGGGGTGTCAAAAGGGACGAATTATATGAGATTTAATTGCATGTGTCCATTTATGAAATTTCACAAACTATTAAGACTAAAAAAATATTAATTAACGGTTTCGTAAAGACTTTCGAAGGACTGTCGAGGGTGTCAAATTCAACACTAGCCACAAACTTTTAAGATTGTAAAATTTTGAATAAGGGTTTTACACCTCAGTTTATGTATGCACAACACTTCACTACTACCTAATACTTGTCATGGATTCAACAAGTTCACACCGCATGAGCATTTTGCTTTTAATTTGTTCTGTTGTAGTTATGATAATAGGTGTATCTGTAGCTAATACATAGGCCACAGGCAACAAATGCGACAAACACGAACCTAATGACTTTTGGTGTATGCAAAGGACTTGAACTTTACCTACATTTCTAAATCACATAAGAATACACAAGCAGATTCTTGTCTAGCCAAAATACTTCAAATGGTCAATATCACCAAGTCACATCCCAGATCTAAAATAAGCCTACATTCAACTTCAACTCAACATCATCATCACTTAGAACAGCAAGCCATCATAACACATTCACAAGAAATGTAAATTAAAGCCATTACAACACATTCACATGAATGATTAGCATTCCAGTGGAATTTAAGTTTGAACAATGATTTAAGGCTACAACACATAGAGCCCTTACAAGTGACAGAAGCACACTATATAAATATATACAATCAGGCAACTATTATAGAAGTTAGTTGTAGTTAAACCAAGATAAGTATATATCACCCATTCTTTGGCATCAGAATGAAAGTCTTATCTTTTAAAAAAATGTTTCAAAAGAACTCAAACCTATATGTTGGGCAAGCAAGAAATGAAACACCACCTATTGATGCTCTCAGTACTTCAAACGTGTTGCATCATCTGATTCCCGCACACTCTCGCCTGGGAAAAAAAATTATGGGCTAGGTTATGTGTTCTGCCTTCTCATCATATCATTTCAGCTCTCTGTTCTTTATTCTGCCAGGTGCTTCAAGATTGAAATCAAACATCATTCTTGAATCCTGAGTCAAATGCCCTACAAACATACTGCATATGAAGAATAAAGCCTACAAACTGATGCGTATAAGCATATGGATAAGAGCATTATCATACCGAAGATTACCATCATCATGGGAAGTTGACTGTGTGTGGCTCAATGGATTGCCCAGACCCTGTGACGTGGTGTCATCAGCTGGTGTCTACAAAGGCCAAGTTACTAATTAGTTTAATATATTACAAAGATGATCAGGTGTAGGTTAAAGATTCGTTAAGCATAAATAGTTAAGATTCATAACAAACTAACTGCTTGCAAGCTTTATCCAATTTTTGGCTTATAATGCAAGCATCATCTTAATGGAATGAAATACAGATCTTTACAACAAATAATCCATTTTCGCTCCTCATTTTTATCAGCAACAAGGTAAGATCTTTACAACAAATACTAAATACAGATCAAGTCCATTACAATATGCATTCACAAACCCAATTTTGTTTAACTCAAAAATCAATTCTTTTCATGGTTTGCACAACATTTCCAGTGATTATCAACTCAAAAGCTTAGCATAAATTGCAAATTTAAGCAAAATCAACAAATTTATTCTCGGTCACTCTTTCATTTCTTATATTTTACCAACATTCCTCTAAATTGAAACAGCAACACCCAAATGAAGCAATTTTTTTCCTTTTTCTCAAAAAACTATGATTTCAAGTTTGAAATACACACCTAGTATGCTCTTGAATCACTGACAATTCAGATGCTATCCGTCGATGAAATTCAGATTAGCAATCTCAATAAATTTGAATCAAGAAAAATAACCACAACTATCATCTTACACATCACCAGTAAAGCAATTGATATTCACAAGAAACTCTAAAGGTCCTAGACAAATGCACGAAGTATTTCAATTGAAGGGATAAAAAAATGCAATATGAAGAAAAGGAAATAACTTCTACAGCTTATTCTTTATATGAAGGTCGTCGATCTAATTTATGTAAAAAATTTAGAGAGCAAGGTATTCAAGAAGCATCACACCCATAAGGAAAAGTATAGGAAACTGATTAAGCTAAGAGAAAACATAAAAATAAACTCATGAGAATTATGGAGTGGTGGTACAAAAAGGATTATTTTCTGAAGTCGTGTGGTTTACTTAAAATGCAACTAGTCAAGATGGTTTGCTTAAAATGCAACACCCATAATTGAAAAACAAGATGGTTTACTTAAAATGCAGCTAGTGTAAGAAGATTCTAATTTAAATTGAAACACCCATAGTTCATATTGATGATTGATATTCCTTCTATATTGAAACATATGAGCAAGTTGCATCAGTCATACGATAAATAAATGATATAAGTACACTTTGGTGATCAAAAACTCTAACTTGAGCAACTTTAAATACCACACATCATAAAAACACAAAAAGCACAGTAATTCATCCAAATTGAATCTCTGTCAAAGCTTGAAATAATATAAATTAGTTATATACCCAAATTTGCACTTTCACTTGTCAATTTCTAAAAAACGCATCAAATGCATTGTATTCAATCAAATAAAGATCATCTTACCATAAAGAAGACAAAAAAAGAGCTCACCATTGATATAGGACTCATTATTGAGATTCAATCTTGAAAAGTTCATGGATGTGGATTATGAATTAGCGTCCCAGTTAGAGTTAGACCCAGCAGAGTTGCTGCGTATAATCATGTCAAAGGTTTTAAGAGTTCAGTAAATGAAGATTAAGTGGACAGACTATGAATCAGGGGATGCGCTTGATAGATGGGCTTGGCTTGGTCTGACTTCACCGTCAAGAGAGGAAAGATGAGGGATTACCAGCTCGCAAGAAAGTCACATATTGGCCCCAGCACTGAACAAGAATAAAAATAAACAACCATTTGATTCAAAGAAAAGGCATATGTATTTAGGTAATTCTTCTTTTTGTTCTCTTAAAACCTGAAACTAATCAACAATATGATCAGGATTGGACCACCAAACTCTATGCTTTGCGCATAAACCATCAGCTTCTTGTGTTTTTTTGGATAGAAATTAGAAGGGCTAGTTTTACGAATCGCCCAAATTGAGCCCAATAATGGCCCAAAGCCATGAGCCAGGATGTGTTAGCTTGGCCCGATTCTGGAAACTTCCACAATTCTCTAGTACAGTTGTACATAGACTAGAATTCTCTAGAATTTGACACATGTATATAGAATTCTCTAGGCATAAAATTCTCTACAATTAGGCAAGCCTCCCTATAAATATTGGTTGACATTAGGCATGTCAGCATCCAAGCATGGAGCAAGCACTTAAAGCACTCTTGTAAGCTCTCTTGTAATCTCTCTTCTCTTTAGAACTTTTAGAAAACCTCTTAGCTTAGTTATTGAGAAGCTCAAAGGCTTACTTAACAAATTTTGCCAAGTGTTGTCTAAGTGCCACATGGGTTTGTAGCACATCCCATGACAAGTGGTATCAAAGCTAAGGTTTGTACGCACGCAATCCAGTTCATTTCGGAGTAATGGCCAATCTTCCAACTTCAAGCACAACACAAGATAGCACTCTTGGTGTGGAAATACTCCGGAACAAAGTCGGGGCCGCGATGAAACTCACGGGCAAGCCAAAACTCATAGCAAGTCCAAGGCTACTTTCATCGATGCTTTGGAGCCTCACATGACTACACTCAAAACTTTAATGTCCGCCGCTCAGGACACCCCCAAATGTTTGGAGGAAAGTGTGGACGGTCTCAAGGGCGAATATGCCAACTTTACAATGGCAACCAAGGCCTTCATCCAAGACCAAGTCAACACCCTCCTAGGGAAATTTCAAGCTTTCTACGAAGAATGGCTAAAACTCTGCAACTTCGTGCAAGATGAACTGCGCGCTGTCTGCGCGGAACTGGAAGAAGTTGGCATGGATTGGGTATAGCACAAGTGCACACTCTTTACTAGCCCAGCTGCCACGAGCACGAGTGATGCGCGACGTATTGACGTGCTAAAACCCAACACCTACAATAGTATACGCAACGCCACTATCTTATATAACTTCCCATTTGGGCTACACCAATAATTTGATGCCATGGGCGTACGAGATGAGGCATCGAAGGTGGGCACTGCACCTACATATCTCTGAGGTGTTGTACAAATATGGCAATGTCAGAAGCATGGTGTAATGGGCAAAGGCATCTGCATCATCGATACTTGGGTAGATTTCAAGCAAGAACTCCGGAAGCAATTTACCCCAAGCAACGCAGAAAAAGAAAGCGAGAGCACGCCTACGTCGCCTCAAGCAAACGGGTAGCGTGCGAGATTACATCAATGAGTTTACTACCTTTATGCTTGAGATCAGTGACATGTCAGGCAAGGACTCACTCTTCTACTTCTAAGATGGCCTCAAGAATTGGGCTAAGACAGAGCTCGATAGGTGGGGCATCCAAACTCTTGATGATGCAATTGCCACAGTGGAGTCGTTTAACGAGTACTCCACCTAATCCAAAGACAAAAGACCTAGCTAAGGCAAAGGTAGGGGAGAGAGTCGCAAGGACAAGGGCAACAATTACAAGGATTAGAGGTAGAAAAGACTCCGAGTGGTAAAAGCAGGCAAGGCAAATTGGAACGCAAGAAGGAGCCACCAAAGCCACGAAGCCCATGCTTCATTTATAATAGCCCTTACTGGTTAAGCAACTGTCCAGAGAAGAAGTCACTCAATGCACTTGTTGCTCAACTCAAGGGCAACTCCATACCAACGCTGGAAGAACCCCGAACTAGAAAGGGTTCTCTTTAACAACTTGGCGTACTCAACAGCGCACAATCGGCACTCGCTAAGAAAGGGCTCAAGTACGTAAGCGCGAAGATAAATGAACATTTCATTTGTGCGTTGTTGGATACAGGAGCAGTATATAACTTCAAATCTAAGGACAAGGACAAGCGCCTAAGCCTCAAAACTACTGAGGAAGGAGGCACAATAACGGTGGTAAATTTACCCACCAATCCTATTGTAGGCATGGCACAATGCGTGCATGTTGCACTTGGCATATGAAGTGGAAAGCTCAATTTCTCCATCATGCCTATGGACGACTTCAAGATGGTCCTTGGCATGGAATTCTTTGACAAGAATCATTCCTTCCCACTTCAAGCTACGAACTCCCTAAGCATCCTCGACGAGAGTAAGGCATGCATGGTTCCTACAGAGTGTAGTAAGTTCAAGGAGAAGACAATTTCAGCCATACAATTCAAAAGGGCTTTCAAATAGAACCCAAGTTTCTTAGTGTCCATCCGGGAGCTCAACGAGGGGGAAAATCTATAAATGCTCCAAGTCAAGTCCCTCCGACGATAAAATCCGTCCTCGAGAAATTCAAATACGTGATGCCACCGAATCTTACAAAGAAGCTCCCACCTAGACGAGAGGTGGATCATTAAATTAAGTTGGAGCAAGGTTCGAAACCTCTAGCCTTAGTGCCCTACCGCATTTACTAGACGCATGCTATGTTCTCCCGTCTAAAGCCTCATTCGGTGCACCGATCCTCCTTCAAAAGAAAAATGATGGCTCACTAAGGATATTCATCGACAATAAAGCGCTCAACAAGATCACTATTAAGAATAAGTATCTTATTCCCTTGATAATGGATATCTTTGACTAGCTTGGCAAGGCACGATACTTCACTAAACTCAGCTTGTGCTCCGGGTACTACCAAGTTCTTATTTCCGAGGGGATGGACCAAAGACAGCACCAGACACATTTTACACACTCATGAACAAAGTACTGTAACCATTCCTCGATCGCTTTGTGGTCATGTACTTGGCCAACATAATGGTGTATAGCACTACGCTTGAGGAGCATGCTGAATATTTATGACAAGTCTTCCAAGTACTTCGAGAAATTGAGCTCTACCTCAAGATAGAGAAGTGTTCATTTGCTTAAGAAGAGGTAGAGTTCCTTGGGCATAAAATAGCCGTCGGGAAGTTAATGATGGAGAACTCAAAAGTGAAGGTCATCTTCTATTGGGAGCCTTTCACGAAAGTGCCCGAGCTTTGCTTATTTCTAGTGTTGGTGAATTATTATCGCTGATTTATCAAGGGCTACTCAACCAAGGCAGCAACCTTGACCGACCTTCTCAAGAAAAATCAAATGTGGCATTAGTCCGAATAATATCAGCATGCATTCAAAAGTTTAAAGAAAGTAATTTCGGAGCAGCCTGTACTAGTTCTCTCATATCACACAAAGCCCTTCAAAGTACAAATGGATACCTCTGACATTGCCAGTGGTGAAGTTCTCATACAAGAAGGCCACCCTATAGCTTTCAAAATTCAGAAGCTAAGCAATACAGAGAATTGCTAGACGATGCAAAAAAAAGAAATGAACGCAATCATTCATTGCTTGCTAGTGTGGCGACACTACTTACTCAGTTCATACTTCATGATCATGACGAACATTGTAGTGACAAGATATTTTCAAACATAAAAGAAATTGAGTCCGAAGCAAGCAAGGTGGCAAGAATTTCTTGTGAAATTCAACTATCGGCTCAAATACAACCTAGAGATAGATAGCCAATGTCGTTGTGGATGCACTAAGCCCTAAGGCAGAATTGGTAACACTTAGCACAAGCCAACCGAAGCTCGACCTTATTCACGTATCAAGAAATGCCTCCAACAAGATCCGTTGGCTAAAAACTTACTGGAGAAAGTTCTCCTAGGAAAGACAAAACGATTTTGGCAAGAAGAAGGCATCCTCATCACCAAAAGAAACCAGTTGTTCATGCTAAGGTAGGAAAACTTACGTAATGAAGTAATTAAGGAGTGCCATGACTCCAAGTGGGCTGGTCACCCAAGAATCGAGCGCACCGCCGCATTAGTCCAGGCCTCGTACTTTTGGCCAAACACGCAGGACAATATCGAGGCCTATGTGTGAACTTGTCTTGTGTGCCAGTAAGACAAAATAGATCACCAACTACGTGCAGGATTGTTGGAACCCCTGTCTCTGGGGAAATGTCTCAATGGACTTAATTACGGCCTTACCTAAGTCCGAAAGATACAGCCACTTTATGGTCGTGGTTGACTGACACAGCAAGTACGAAACTATCATTTCCGCACCAGTAGATTGTAAAGTCGATGAAGCAACCCATCTCTTCATCAAGTATATAATAAAGCTTTAAGGAGTTCCAAAGAACATTGTAAACGACCGAGACCTATAGTTCATTGGACGTTTTTGGACAGAGCTCTTCAAGTTATTGGGACGAATTTCAAGTTCTCAACAGGGTTTTATCCGTAAATGGATGTCCAGACCGAGCGTATCAATGGCCTCCTCGAGATATACTTGGGGCACTACGTGAGTGCTTATCGACGGGATTAGGTGAAGTTGATTGACGTTGACCAATTTTCTTACAATCTCTAACGGAGCGAGGCTACTAATAAGAGCCCATTCGAAATCATCAATGGATTTCAGCCCATGACTCCCAATGCCATAGCCTCGACTTACAGAAGAAAAATCATGTGGCTTATAAGCTCCCCTCGAATGGCACGAAGAGGCAGACATCACGCAAGCTTACCTCAAAAAAGCCATAAAGAAAATGAAAAAATGGGTAGATAAAAAGAGATTACACGTTGAGTACAAGGGAGGTGATCAAATAATGATCAAGCTCCAGTCCCAACAATTGAACGTCTCTTATCTACTAGAACTTCCGTCAAGACTCAAGATTCATCTAGTCTTTCACATGAGTCTTCTCAAGCCTTATCACGAAGATGTGGGAGACCAAATTCATGGAGAATCAAGGCGTGCCCCAACAGCTTTTATCACTACGTTCTACAAAGACGTGGATTACATCCTTGCTGATCGAGTAATCCGAAGGAAGGGCATGCCAGCATACCATAAGTACTTGGCAAAGTGAAAAAACCTCTACGAGAGCAAAGCTGTTTGGGAACGTAAAGAAAATTTATATCAATTCATAGAGCACATTCAGAAATTCAAGCACGAGAGTGCGACGAGGATGCCGCGAGCTTATGTGGGGGAGGATGTTACAGACTGTCCAAATTGAGCCCAAGAGTGGCCCAAAGCCATGAGCCAAGATGTGCCAGCTTGGCCCGATTCTGGAACCTTCCATAATTCTCAAACAACTCTATTACACTTGCACATACACTAGAATTTGGCATATGTATATAAAATTCTCTAGCCATAGAGTTCTCTAGAGCTAAGCAAGCATCTCTATAAATATAGGTTGGCATTAGGTATCCAAGCATGAAGCAAGCATTCAAAGCACTCTTGTAAGCTCTCTTGTAATCTTTCTCTCAAGCAATACAATTTTCGTATTTGGCTCAATTGCTCTCTAGCTCTCTTCTCTTTAGCACTTTTGGAAACCCTCTTGGCTTAACTATCGAGAAGCTCAAAGGATTATTTAGTAACTTTGGCAAGTGTTATCTAAGTGTCGCATGGTTTGCTATGTAAAACACTCATCCTGTGACATAAAGCTCACTCGAAAGCCCAGAAGTCAAAAGGACATATTAGTTTTACAATTTAAGTTAGAAATTATAAGGTAATTATTAATTAAATAAAAAATAGCAGGTAAAAACTATTATGTTAGAAGTAATCATTGGATAAAGATTAAAGGAAAATTAACCATATCATAAACTACTTCAAGAATAAATTAACACAATAACCTGTAGAAATTATAATGTGCCAGGGTTTAAGGTGAAAAGAATAGGATCTTCGAACAGTGAACAGAGGCAGTCCAAATGGACAACAGTGGACATAATTCATATGCTAAACTGGCAGATCTAGGCTTTGTTATAGAGATTAGAATTAATTAAGAGGCTGTTTGTTAAATATCTGAAGTCTGAAAATTTATTAATTTAAGCCATTTTTTAAAATTTATTTGTTTGTTTTTTTTTATAACTTATATGTAATTTTCATACATTTACATCTAAATAGAAAAAGTAAAATTTTGTGACTTTTAAGCATGCACGACTGCAGTCATATACAATGGGTGCAAAACAAAAAAGTTTAGCATAAAATAAGATTTCAACTGATGTATTTAAAAACTCTGTCTCATAACACTCATATGATGCAAATGTAATGAAATTGTGAGTTATTTTGTTGTTGATCAGTGATTGCATCTCCTCATCCATAGTTTGTTTTTATTCCCTTGACTTATCACTCTTAACAACTCCTAAATAAGTTTATGGTTCATCATTTTTAGCTTAATATGTTGCTATCAATGCAAATACAATGAGATCTGCATAAGCATACTTCTTTAGTGGTGTTATTACTCATTCCTCTCTATCTGTCACTAGCTGATAATCATTGATTTCTTGATCACCTAGAAGATCATATTTATGTCACAAATCTCTATATTAGATCCTAATTCAGACTAAGTCCTTGGTTTTTATTTTGACTTAGAAGCTGACAACTTCACCTCAAAATGAGACTTCTGATCTTTGACTTTAGGCTTTGTGACAATAGGTTTTGAGTATGTTTTACCTTAAAGCATCTCATTTTCATTAAACACAACGGCTCTACTGATAATAACTCTTGGCAGCTTTAAATTAGTGCACCATATCTTATATGCCTTCATTCCATCTAGATAGCCAAGGAACACATACTTCAAGGCTCTAGGTTTAAGCCTTTATTATTTAATGCATATGTATGTAGAACAACCAAACACCTACATGTTAGTTGCTGGTTTACCAGCCAAAGCTCAATTGGAATTTTGATGTTAATTCTATAATAGAGGCTTCTATTTACTTTATAACATGTTGTAAATAAAGCCTCTTCCCATAAAGACATGGATAACTTTGAATGTATAAGCATGCATCTCACCTTCTACTTCTCCTTCTCTTATCCTCTGTATAGCTCGTCGTTGGTCCTTATCGATGAGTGCCCACTGATGGCTCAATCATCTATCTATGTAATTTTCAATTCCACTTTGTTAGCAGACAATCTTACTAAAGTCATGTTTATCTTTCCAGTTAAACGATTTTTCTTAGGCGTATGCCTTACTGTCTTATGCCTTACAATGGCATGTTCAGCACAAAAATCATCAAACTTCTTATTACAAAACTCCAGACTATTATTAATTATAAGCCTTTTGACCTTCCTATTTGTTTTAGCCTCTATTAATGTCTTCCAACCCTTAAACTGATCAAATACATAATCCTTACATTTCAACACATATACCTAAACCTATATAGAAAATTCATTGAGATTATTTAAATTTTCTATATGTTGTGTTTTGGATGTGAACATGCCATAATAACATATCATATAGAATAGGTAGTGCCACTCTATACATAATGATATATGTCATTCATATAACATGAATTCATGTATATTGTTTGAAATTTGCAAATACTTGATAATATAAGATATCACTTAGATAATATTATAGGAAGCATGCAATTAACAATATATGTATGTTTTAAAAGGAAAAAAACTAACTTTTAAATATTGAGTGAGAGAGGAAAGATTTAAGATAATTTTTCTACGGGCTCCATTGTTAGTTCAAAAATAAAATTATATATATACCTTAACTTCGTGATACGGTGATACTCCCTACAGAGGGTATATATATTAGAAATTTTATTTGATGAATTTCTTTAAAGATAATATCAAAATATTTTTCAATCTGTTGATCACCCTAACGGTGGTTGTATGATATGAGAAATACGTAGATTAAAACAATGGTTATACACTCAACAAAATTTGTTATTAACCTTCCCAACGAAACTCTGTTAAAAAATTTTGGCCCTAAAAGATAACGATAGTTATTTATCTTGTTACGACATGAAAGTAAATAATCTAATGGTTAATTAGGTCTAGTAAGTGGTGGCATGACTTTCCCAATAGATAGCTTGCTAAAGCGGTACTAGATTATCATTACAATAAAATAAAATGCATTTATAATTTTTTACATTTTAGATTTTTATTGTGAATGTTATATCAATGTATTTATGCACGTATGTTTTATTTTTACAGAAAATGTCTTCCATCAACCCACTATTAATTATCCTGTTTAAAAATGAACTCACTGGTGAAAATTACTTAGATTGAAAACGCAATCTATTTAATATTTTCACTACTAAAGACTGCAAATATGTTCTGACCCAACAATGCCCTCCAATACAAACGTTATACAATTATAGAAATCAGAGGGAGTCTTATGAGAAATGGTGCGAAGATAACAAAATGGTTAAGCGCTATGTATTGGCTTCAATTTCTATAGAACTGCAGAACAAACTTCGAAGCATGGAAACAGCCACTGAAATATTGGCTAGTCTCCATCAGATGTTTGGGAAGAATACTGATTATTCCAGAGAAGCAGCGTTAAAACGTGTCACTGACACTAAGATGGAAGAGGGTACAAGAGTTCATGATCATGACCTCTAAATGATGGACTATTTGAATGAAGTTGAGATTCATGGTGTTGAGATCGATGATAAAACAAAGATTAACATGGTGATTAAATCATTACCTGATACATTCAGAGAGTTTAAGGTCAGCTATATCTTAAGCAATAAAGATATGACCTTAATTCAATTGATATACGAACTACATGCTATAAAAGCATATCATCGTAGCAAAGAACTTCTTGAACAAGAATTCTCTTTAAGGCTTAAGTCGAAAGACAAGGGTAGGCAAAAGAGAATTGGGACAAGAAACCTGTCTACTAGAAAATATGGCAAGTAAAGGCAAGTGCTTCAAGTGTGGACAGAAGGGTCATCGAAAGAAAGATTGTCCTAAGATTATTAAAATCAAGTATAGGAAATCTTTAAGCTTCCTAATTAGTTCAGTTTCTATTGATTAATGCAATAGTAAATTCTGAGATAACTAATTTTATTTGTAAATTCATTTATTTGGTTTTTAGGAAACCAAGAGATTAAGTGAAGAAAGCTTTAAACTGCAGTAGAGAAGGATACTAGTTTATATCAGCTGAGAAGACTAGATCAATTTTCTAAGACTTTAAGTTTTGATATTTGTTCTTGTGCTCCAAACATTAGAGGAATTTAATTTCAGTGGCTTGTTTTTATAAACAGGAGTGCACTGTTATTTTTGGATCCTCTGTTAATAAATTATTTTGGTACTTTACAAAGACAATTAATATCATATAAGTCTATTGATCTATTCAAAGCAATATATAATGATAAAAATTATATGCATTTATCTAAGAAAAGAAATATTTCTTCTAAAACCAATAGCACCTCTAATATTTGTGCTTAAATCATATAAACTATAATAAGATTTCATGAGAATGATTAATAATAGGTCTTTCCTGACCTATTGAGGTTGCTCATTGATACTCCACAAATTTTATTTAGAAGAGTAATATGACAAGCTAGCTATTTTTTAGCTAAAAGAAAGCGTAATATTGTATTGTATGGATTAGTACACACAAATGTATGCAAACTAATTATTTTACATGTTAGAAGAGGTTATGAGTATTCTATCAATCTTATTGATAAATATTCATCGCATTTATGTTTGTCTAAATGAGTCATGATTCCATGGCTTTAGAAATTCAAAAGAGTACATGGATAAGACAAAGAAGCAATTAGACAAGAACATAAAAGAGCTTCGATCTGATCGAAGTAAAGAATATCTCTCTAGAGAATTCAAAGTTCATTTAGTTGTAAAATGGGATAAACTCCCATATATAATGAACATTGTGACATAATAATGTCATTACATAGAGAAACAAGATTCTTTTGGATAAAACAAGATATATGCCTAGTAATTTATCATTTACCTTTTTTATTCTAGATACCAGTATTTGAAACTGCATAGAACATTGAACCTAGTTTTATCTATATCGGTGCCTAATACTCCATGGAATTATGGAAATATCATAAACTTAATTTGTAACACATCTATAGTTGGAGATTCACTAGTGTTTATACTAAAATTATAGGCAGAAAAGATGGATTCATGTTCAAAAGTTTGCACGTTTTAGGTGTTCTAAAGGAATAAAGGAAAGTCTAAATTATAGACCTCAAGAAATGAATGTATTTTTAAATATACAATACACTTTCCTTGAAGAAGACTATATAAATGACTTATAACCTAAGAGTAAGGTAAAACTAGAGAAATCATAAAGATATTGATTCTCAGTTTTCTATTTATAATAAACATAGAAAAGAGCAAGCATGATTAACAAAGGATTATCCCTGAACAAATCATCATTTTTAGAACCTCATCGTAGTGGGAGGGTAACTAGATTACCAAATAAAATACATGTTATTAGGAGAAAACTATTCGCCTATCTCAGATAAACATGTATAAAATCCCACTAGATATAATGAAGCTCTAATAGATAGCGATGTTGAACATTGGAAAAGGGCTATGAATCAAGAAATGGAATCCATGTATTCCAATAAAATCTGGGAACTTGTAGAGACACCAAATGGGGTAAAACCAATAAAATGCAAGTTGATCTATAAGAGGAAAAGAGAAGTAAATAGAAGGATGGAAACATTTAAAGCAAGATTAGTAGCCAAATGGTTCACTCAAAAATAGGGAATTTATTATGAGGAAACATTTTCTCCGATTGTTATGCTTAAATCCATTAGAATTCTACTCTCTACTGCTGCAGTGCTAGATTATGAAATTTGGTAAATGGATGTTAAGACAGTCTTTCTTAATGGGCATGTTGAAGAAAACATCTTTATGCAGCAACCAGATGGATTTATACAAAAAGGCCAAGAACATTTGGTATGTAAGTTATAGAGATCCATCTGTGGATTAAGGCAAGCATTCCGGTCATGGAACATCAGATTTGATCAAGTGATAAAATCGTATAGATTCATTCAAAATATTGAAGAACAATGTGTGTACAAGAAAATTCAGGAAAAATCTATAGCCTTCCTAATTCTTTATGTAGATGATATTCTCCTTATCAGAAATGATGTAAGAGTAATAACTACAATAAAGAGTTGACTAGCAAAATAATTTGATATGAAAGATCTAGGAGAAGCTAGTTATATTCTTGGTATCAAGTTACTACGAGACCGGAAGAATAAAATGATAGATTTGTCTCAAGTGGTCTATATCGATAAGATATTGGTTAAATTTAGCATGGTAAATTCCAAGACTGGTTTGTTACCATTCAGACATAGAATTTTATTCTCTAAGGATCAGTCACTTAAAACTTCTAAGGAAATAGAGAAAATAAGATGAGTTCTCTACGCGAAAGCTGTGGGAAGTCTCATGTATGCCACGCTTTGCACTAGACCAGACATATATTTTGCGGTTGGGATGGTTAGCAGATATCAATCTAATCCTGGACCTGAACACTGGACTATTGTCAAGCATATAATGAAGTATCTGAAAAGAACTAAGGATTATATGCTTGTGTATTCTGGTGATAAACTTACTCCATTGGGTTATACTGATTCTGACTTTATGTCAATATAAGGATTCTAGAAAGTCTATTTCTGGCTATGTTTTTACATTAGGAAAGTAGAGCTATTAGTTAGAGGAGTGTGAAAAAAATCCTCTATCGCAAACTCCACAACAGAAGCTTAATATGTGACTGCATCTAAAGCTGTATGGCTCCATAAGTTCCTTCAAAATCATGAGGTGGTGTCTGCTGCAACTACACCACTTAGATTATTTTGTAATAATAGTGGTGCAGCGATTCAATTAAAAGAACCAAGAAACCATAAGAAACAAAAACACATTGAGAGTAAGTATCATCTCATATAAGAATAGTGTAGAAAGGTTATCACCTACACTTAGAGTCTTACAGCATATGCAATATGCCAGATATACTTTGAGAGCTAGTGGGAGATTGTTGGATTATATGCTCTTCAAAGCATATTGATTTTTTGATTAATAAAACAAAATAAGGTATTTTATTCATGTATCTTTATTGCATTAATATTTTGAGTAAAGTCCATTTAATCATATTATATGTATTTATGCGATCACCATGTGAATTCGCAAAAGACATAAATACAAGTTATCTTATGATTAAATAAATTAAGTTCGCAGTTGATAAATGAAGTTGGGCACTTTATTTAAGTATAGACAGTAATAAATCCATTGAGTAATTTGTCTTAATCAAGTATGAATTTATTGATGTAGTATGACTACATTGAACTAGATCACATATGAGATTTAATTAACCTAGTTATAACTGTCAGACTTATTAAATCTCATAAGCATTGATTTACTGTAATCTTAATCTTAAGTTAGTTATAATTTCATGATTGTAGTTGTTATTTCATTTGAGTTACCAATAGGCACGACATACACATGTAGTCAAGATTACCCGGTATCTTGGTGGGAGTAATTACTAGTATTGAAATTATAGATTAATAATACAAAATTTGTACGACACATCTCTTGATGGGCTTTCAGTACTTGATCATAGAATTCTCTGGCCATAGTGTATCAACATGAATAAGTATATTGAAAATGATCATTAGAGAAAACCAATAAATATCAAAGAACAAGATGTAATGAAATTGATTGGACAGTTGAGATATCAATTTAAATTAACGATGTGGTACAAAGGGTTGTGCAGTAAAGAAATCAATGTGGCTTGTGCGAATTATATTCGAGCATACAATTATGGATGTCAATTCCAATCTTAAAGTGGAGTAGAATTGGAATTAAATAATTATATTTGTTTAAATACAAATTTAATTATTGTAGCCACTATTGTATGTTCTCAAATGATCCCCAAGTTAGCTCATTTAATTGACAACACCATCAGTGGACTCAAAAGCAAGAAAACTAGCATATTAGGTGAAAATCATAATTATAATATTTGTTAAGGCCTAGTATGTTATATTCAAGTGAAAAAGGGGGCTTGTGATATTTTATAAGGTGGTCCCTTAGTTAGTTACCCATTCTCTCTACTTTTACGTAAGTTGAGAGATCGTATTTTATTTAAATATTTAAATTAAAAAAGGAATTCCATTTTAAGTAAGAATCCTAACCCTAACATACTATGATTTTTCATAAGATATTATAAAAGTGATATTATTTTCTTTAAAAAAAAAAAAAAAGAGAATTCCAGGGCTTTTGAGAAAAATACAGAAGACATCTAAGAGAAGCCAGTTGCAATTGGGAGTGGTGAAATGGACGCCCACACGTCCAGTGTTGATCAATCTTGAGTCATAGCCTGGAAGATCCTTTGGAGAAGAATCTACAACTCTCAATTGTTACGGATCTACAACTCTCAATTGTTCATCTTCTCAAAACATTAAGGTACGAATTTCTAAATTACTTAATTCTTATATATTGTATGAGATAGGTCCTAAAAGGTTTTAATTAGAAAATTAAGAAAAACCTGATTTAATCCCTTCACTGCCATCATCTTTTGCCTATGTTGTTGTCATCACAAGCATAAGATGAATGAAAATGGAATACACAATAAGCAGAGATAGGTGAAACCTAACTTGGCTCGCCATCCTTAGTTCTCAATTAGTTGCCAAAACCTCATTGCAACAATAAATGACTTAACATATAATATGGTATGTGATAAAGATTTTCTAATATTTGACAACTAATAGTTGTCCTCCAGGTACGTAATTGACAACCAAAACTAACGTGAGAGTATTATCAGTTCTATTTGGCTCAAAGATACAACTCAAAAACAAGGATTTTGGGTGTAAAAAAAATAAAAAATAAAAATTAATGATAAATATTACGGTAAGAATTTCCTTTTTATTTACATTTTTGTTCTATAATCTAATCTGGTATGGACGGTCTGTGTATGGAAAATTTGTTGTTTAGACTTAGAGACTTGAGGGTCAAATGATGTGTGTGTGTGTGTGTGTGTGTGTGTGTGTGTAAAGTTCTTCTCCCATATGGAAATAAATATTTGGTAAAGATATTAACGCAGGACTCTCTCACGCATGATAAATAGAACTAGAGTTCACAATGAAAGCAAAATAGAATTCATACAAAGCCAAAACATCACCAAATACAAAACAGTTATGAATACCTTCTTCTTCAAGTTTGCTTTCGTAGTTACACTCCTGACTTTTGCTGGTAAGCGGATTTTTTCGTTACTTAATATTTGTGTAAATTGCCTTCGTTCACAGCTCATGCTGGCCGTAAATTAAATGTCTTTTGCGTCTGTGGTCATTCGAGTTTGAATAATTAATTATAAGGGAGGGAGGGAATTGATCTTTAATGGGTGTGGGTGAGGTCAATCATCCCATCTAAACCTTTTTGAGAAAATTTTGTATAAATATTTCTCGAAATTAATATTGGTAAAATACATATTATGGTATGACTATTTTGTTAAAAGCTAAGGGACAATGCCCATACATAATTTAGTTTGTAATATACAGAACAACAGAAATGCATGCATGCATGCTTATATTTGCAGAGATGCATTTATATGTATGTATGTATGTATAACTTCGGAAATTTTGTACTTCTATGATGCATAATAGTCATAAGAAGTAAGTAATAAAATAATATTTGTGTTGCATCTTTCTGTTTTTATTTTTTATTTTTTTCTGTATTTTAATAAACACAATAACTTATCCAAAATCAATTTACATACAACCTAATACAGAAACCAATTGGTTAGACGTTTTTTTTTCTTTTTTTTTTAAAAGAAAAGGAGGGCTGACAAGCTCAAATACAATTTTTTAATCTCCTTCCCACCCCTAGAATCGAACCCGGACTTCTACAACTCTACATCGAGCATGGTGACCAACCCGACCCTTGGGGGCAACCAATTGGTCAGACGTTTGTATTTTCACTGTAAATCTTAGACCAGGGTACTAATATTTAAAGATATATTTATAAATACTTTACATAATATTTCCATATGCATTAATTAATTTATGTATGTTGGGCTAGCTCTTCCTTTTATCTTATGAGCGACACAAAACACTACTAGAAAAATGGCCTTTAGTGATACTAAAATAGTGTCACTAATTACTTTTAGTGACACTTATTAATAGTGTCAGTGATCTGGGAGTCAGAAAAATACTGACACTTGAATGTAGTGTCAGGGATTACTATTACTATAGTATTACAGATTTTATGACACCATAGTGATAGAAATTACTAATAATTATTACGTGTCAAAAATTCGTATCACTATAGTATTATTAATATTGTGACACTCTTGTAACAGTATTTACAAACAATTATTACATGTCAATATACAAGGGAATAAGTACAAGATGTGGGGTGGGCAAGTCGTCACCCAAACAATAGGTCCAACAATCTTTAAAGGTAAACTAGCTAAAGTAGTGCTATTACAGCTTCTAGACGTATGTTGAAATATAGCATGATTTAGTCTTTTAAGCCTTCGTTGAACTTCAGAAATGGTCCAAACAATCTCGATCTTGCTGTTCTTCTTTCTATGATTAGGTTTACTACTTCTTGGCAATCTGATTCAATAATTAGAGAAATACATCCGCATTTTCTACAATTAGGCCCCAATTTATCGCTTCGACTTCTCATGAGATCTTGCACTACCATAAAATCTAGATTTCTTCACAATGAACAACAACAAACTCTCCCTAATGGCAATTCCCAACTCAACATATTGATCTTTTGACTTGATGTCCGCGATCCACATTCATTTTAAACCAACTCGCAGTGGAGCTCCAGCTTGGCTAACTACAACATAGATGTTTTCCTCTCGAGTTATACCAAAACTACAACATATTGTAAGCAACAACACTTGAAAAGACTCCAACCACAGCTCAAATACAGCCTCCTGATAACAAGAAAGACATCTAAAATACCACCAAAACCTGCTCAGAATGGGCCAATAGGAAATAATTAACCAAGAGAAATTCTATAGTCACTATAATGTGAAGACCTCTTCAAGGAGTTTGAACTGAAAATTCTAAGCATCTAACTTCATAAATAAATTAATAATTACAGCCTTGATAGCAATCTAAACTTCAATAGCAATTAACAAGAAAATTCACAAAAAAGAAAAATTATAAATTATTTTAAATCATTCGTAATTGATCACCAAACACTGAGATGAGCATATACCTGTCCTTTCCCAAAGATGAGCCCTGGAGTCCACATAACCTTTGCCTCGCTTCTTGTCGATCAGGGGCCTGATATATCTTTTTGTTTCTTTAACCAACACTCAGATGAAAATGAAATTATAATTCATTTCACACAGAGGATTCATTGGTATAGAAATTAAGCAAGAAGGCACTGAAAATTGCAACTGACCTCACCAAATCGTGATCCATAAGACTTCTTGTTGCCACAAAACACCCAGGTATCACACAAACAAGGCCCATCGTTGCCAGTACACATAGCTTTACAAGCCTCACAACACTATTTAGAACTGTGTTTCAGTGAGCATGGCCTTATGTGTGTGATATTCCTGTTTTTCAGTGCATCCTTGTTACTAGCCGCTCCCATAGATCCCAAGAAGAGACCCTGGCAAAAATAAAAAGAATCACAGAAAACAACCTGAATTAAGAGATTTGGGCTTTAAGTAACTCAATTGAAGCAAATTCGTATTTGGTAATCATAATGAAACTGTCAATTATATTGCTGAATGATGAAATCAATATTTAGTTACCTGTTCAATCTCACATGGAACCCTGTCTTCTCTCAAACATGTTGTTAACGCCAATCCAAAGTGGCTGGCTTGTTAACCCACCAGAGATATATTTCCAAATTTACCATAAAAACTACAAAACCATACTAGAAATTCAGCAGTTTTAGTCTCTCAATTGCCTTACTCTGTATCATTATCTACTTTGGAAATACAACTAGAAAGCAACAGCCTTCCAGTTCTATCAACTAAGGCTTTCACCCAGATTTTTTTGACTATGGCAAGCGGATGAGTCTATTAAATTAGATTGAAAGGTGGAATGAACTCTACTCCAAGAAAGGCTCTTGTGATTAGCTACAAGTTGAATTCCTAAACAATTTTGAACATGACATGACTCACGCTTGACTTCAAAGCAAAACAAGAACTCATGATGTCCATAAACATGCACAACATAGATCACAAATTTGGGAAATTCATGAACTCTACTCCAAGAAAGATAATGCTAGTTAAACAGTTGAAAACAGGGAATTATAAACTTTAGAAAATGGAAGGCAAGCTAGTTTAACCAAAATACTTATTTAATCCTCTTGTGGTTGGCTAACCTAAAATAAATAACATGCTTTCCAAACTCAATAGTCACTATGCACAAATTTGTAGAACAAAACTTAGCTTTATCACTTCACCTCACTGTCAGAATCAGAAGACTCATCCCTTTGTACGTAATCGCCTCTAAGCTCACTTCATCATCCCTTTGGCTTCAACATAACCTTCTCGGATCATTTTGTCTATTAATTTGCGGACAGTTGATTGATTGGCATCTTCAATCTTTGGGTTTCCAGGAAAAATAACCAACTCGACTAAGTCCTGTAAATACAGTTAGCCAACTGTCATATTTCCACCGGAACTAAACTGCAAATGGTTGACGCGTTTCTTTTCTTTCTTATTACCTGAATATTCTCAGACAAAAATCAGTTTTCATCCACAATGACAAATAAAGAATATTTCAACAAAAATACACAGAAACTAGAAAACTACAATAGGCAATCACATAAAAGTTCAAAACTGCAGTTGCTTTATGAAAGAGAAAGCAATGGCTTGTTTATACGAGACGTGGCGCCCCATTGTCGACACACAGATTCCAGCCGACAAGTAAGTAAATCCCTGATAAAAATGTCAGAAATTTCAGCTTCTTCAAATTCACAGTCAACGTTCACATCCTTTTGGCAGTTTTCCTTTCTTTAAACAGAGAAGTTTAAGAAGAATACACAACAGTAATATATAATTTACCTGTTGCATCTACTTGGCCAAAGCCTTCATCTGAATGTGATTGTTAGCATCGAAGTCGCAAGAATAGGCAAGGCCTCATAAGAGCCCAATCCTCGATAGCAACAGATCATAGCAATAGCAAGATAAGTAACCATAACAATAACAAAAACAAAGAAAACATGAACCAAAAACAAGAAATCCAAAATAGCCTTGGCCCTCAGCTTAAACTCTTCCAAATCACACTTGGTGGACCCCTCAATGATTCATCATCATTAATAAATAATCATTTTGTGATCAGAATTATCATTATAAACAACAATAATTCCTAAAATATTACCAACTGCTTGTTGTAATCCTGTATGTTCTTGTTCCAATCAGACATTCTTTTCTCGACCTTTGCTACAAAGGGAGCTTTCTCCTAACATCGCATATCCAAAGAAATATGAGCAAACAAGTCAACACATACAATTTTTAAATTAGGTAAAAAAAAGATGAATAAATTGAATATAATACTTACATCATCCGACATTGACTTCCATTTTTCTCCAAAGACTTTGCCAACCTCGATTCATAAGAAAGCTCACATTAAAATCGGTTAGGAAAGAAGTAATATAAATATATATCACTTAAAATTCGCATTAAAATTATGTAATCACTTACAAGTAGAACAGATTTGTTGTTAGGATGAGCTTCTTTAAACCGCTTCCTGAACTCCTCCCTTAATTTCGTCAAAAATAAATTGAGATTTAAAACTCTCGAATCAACACGGAAAACATAAAGATGATTTTTGTTTTGTAAATTCAAACAAAAAAAAAAAGAAAACAGAAACTCATACATGAAAACGAAGAAAGCACTAGGAGGCCTCTTCGGCTTGTTTAGATCTTTCGCAGCCTTGGGCTTCGCTGTTCAGCTTGCTCAGGCCTCGCCTTTGCTCTTCAGCCTTTAAACACCAGAAAAAAAAAATCACAAACAATATTGAACGAAATAAATATACAAGTAACTCTAAAAACAACAAAAAAAAAAGAATAGATCTACAGATACGATATTATCAAAACTACGAAAACTCACTTGCTATCGGTCCTCACCGCGTCGACTTCGATCTGCCTCCTTTCATGATGAATCTCGCACTAAAACTGATGTAAACCGGTGAGAATCGGTGAGAATCGAGAGACTCGAACTCAAGCTGCACGGAGAGACTCAGATGAGTTACCCGCAAAGTTAGGGTTTTGGAAGACAATAGGATATGCTTTGTTCGTGCGCGTGTGTGGACCTTTGTTTTTGGCTTTATGAGGCGGAGTGACATAACGAAAGATTAATTTTGGAGGAAATCAAAAATTTTATAAATTGAGATTACGAAAATCAAAACGAAAGAAAAGATAACAGTAAAGTATGATTTTTGAATTAATTGAAATCAACTTGTAAATAGAGAAAAGAACAGAAGATATCAAGAAAAGAGAAATGAAAGAGAAAGCATGAGGGAAAGCATGAGAGATCGAGTGAGAGATAGGTGAGAGTTAGCGTTAATTAGGTTTTGTTATCTTTTTGTTATTATATTTTTGTTTTTAAAATCTTTAAAACGAACAAATTAAGTTAATTCAATATGGCTTGATGGTCTCTGTTTCAATTGTTAAAATTTTAAATTCTAGAAGTCTCGAGTTCGAGTTGGCACTAAAACAACTATTAATGAATTTTTTTTATCTACGATACTTTAGTGTCGGTGATTATTGATGTTTAATTCTATCGACACACTAGTATCAATAATCTCTAATACCTACTTGTTAATAGGTGCATTTGTTCACAATTACTGATACTTTTTACTAAGTGTCAGTAAACTAAGTGTCAGTAAATGTCATTTTTCTAGTAGTGAAATATAATACAATAAATTCAATACTTTGGTTTAAGATCTGGATTCGAATAGGCTTAGATGAGTTTTGCTGACCTTTTAAAATCTAAAATACGTTGGGTTTCGTAAGATTTCATGAATTTGGGTCCAGTGCTTTACATTTTTTAATAATCTTCAGTCAAGTGTGTACTTCTATGCCTGCACTAAAATCACATATTTAGAGCCAGTAAGATTTGTTTTCTTTTTGTCCTCTTTACATTACACGCCTCTCCATTAATTAATTTTATTTTAACCCTTTTTCTTTAACCAGTTTCATGTTGGGAATAAAAATAAAATCTTGAATAAACATACATGTTTAACAATAGAGAAATTATCTATTGTCCGCCTGATAAAACACAGAAAGCCATCCCTTATATGTGAGAGTATTATCAGTTCTCTCGAGCTAAAACGCGCAACTCAAAAATAATGAATTTTGGTGTTAATAAAGGTCTCTTTTTTTTTTAGGGTATTAATTATGTAACAAATTTGTATAGTTGTTAATTAACGATGTAAAATATTTGTACCAGTAAAAATATAAAAATCTTCAAAAATATATAACCGGTTAGCAATTCATATTTAAAAGATTATTTTGAAAAAAAAATAGTTATGACAAATCAATAACTCTCTTTCTTTCTTGAATTTATAAGCCTCTCCGTTCAATTAGAATTCATCAACTTAATTTTAAATCTCTTCCTTTTCCATTAGTTATCTTTATTAGAGCCAAACTTATAAATACCTTTCCTAATTTTTTTCTTTTTTTTTATTTATAGCCTAATGGAAACTTAATGTCCTCCTCATGCACTCATGTGAATGCCGTTCGAACCCAGGCTTTTTATTTTCACTCGAGATTTTACCAACTAAATAAATTGTACCCAAAAAAACAGAACTATTGAGACTTTTTAGAACATAAAAATCACGTTTTCTAATTAATGACTCTCGTATCTACATAAAACTCATATTTAGGTAATTAAATAAATTGGATTCAACCATATTCCAAAATAAGAACTAGCATAGTAATCTACCTAAAAAATTAATCTTTGGTTAGGATATCTTCTTACTTTAAATGCAGGAACCTTTCACACATGATAAATAGAGATAAAGTTCACAATACAAGCAAAATAGAATCCGTAAAAAATCATCATACACATCACCAAATACAGAAGAGACATGAATACCTTCCTTTTCAAGTTTTCTTTGGCAGTTTCTCTCTTGGCTTTTGCTAGTAACTGCATTTTTTCACTACTTAATAGTTGTGTAAATTGCCTGTGTCTGCAACTCAGCTGGCTGTAAATGTGCTTGGCAGCTACGGTCACTTAAATTTGAATAATTAATTATATAGGTTGGGAATTGGAGTTTAGTGGGTGAGGTTATCATCCCATCAAAACTTTTGTGGACAAAAAAAAGTGTATGTAATGTGTGAAAATAAAAACAATGTTATAACGATTGTTTTGTATTGAAATCCTTTCCAAAAGAAATTACTTTCAAATTTATCTTGAATAATATCAAATATTATATACAGCTAACATACTTTAAAAGGTATGTTTAATATTAATTAATGGATAGTTGATCAATGCATGCAGGTCAGCAGTTTGGAGCTGAAGCAAGGTGGGGTATACGATGGTGCAATACAACTAAGGATTGTTCTCCACCCTGTAAATGTGATGGTTATTTCTGTAGTTGTCATGTACAACAAAGAGGGTTAATTGATGAAGCAAGGTTTGGTGTACGCCGGTGCAATACAACTGCGGATTGTACTCCACCCTGTAAATGTGATGGTTATTTCTGTAATTGTCATGTACAACAGGAAACCGTCAATGTTGGACAAAAGCCAGCGTATCCGTATGTTTAATTTGCAATATACTGAATAAAGAAGTGCATGCATGCCTATATTTCCAGAGATGGATTTATATGTTTGTAAGCATAACTTCTGAAGTTCTGTACTTCTATGATGAAGTAAGAAATAAAATAATATTCAAGTTGCATCTTTATGTTTTTATTTTTATTTTTTTCTGTATTTTAATAAACACAATAATCTATCCAAGATCGATTTACATTCAACCTATCACAGTAACCAATTGGTTAAACATTTGTATTTTCACACTGAGAATCTTAGACCAAGGTGCTAATATTTAAAGATATATTTACAAATAATATACATAAATTTATGTTGATTAATTAATTTATGTATGGTAGGCTAGCTTCCTTTTATTTCATGAGCGACACAAAATATAATACAATAAATTTCAACACTTTGATTTAAGATCCGGATTCGAATAGCTTACATGAGCTTTGCTGTCCTTTTAAAATCTAAAATACGTTGGCTTTCATAAGATTTGATGAATTTGGATATAGTTATTCATATTTTTTTAATAATTTTTGGTCAAGTGTGTATTTTTATGCCAGCACAAAAATCACGTATTTAATAGCCAGCAAGATTTGTTTTTTCGACATTCCGGATTCATCCGTGAGTTCAGCTGAAATAGTGGCATGATGTCATTCTAAGTTTCACAATTGAAGGGAAACAAGTTTGACAATTGGAGTATCAAAATAAAAGCTCTATTGAGTGCACATGATGTATAGGAAGTTATGGAAAAAGGCCTTCCTCTACTAAAAAATGAAGCTACTTTAACTGTGGTACAAAAGAAGAATTTGAAAGACTTGGAGAAAAAAGAAAACAAGGCAAAGTATCTTACCTTTTAATCATTAGATGAATATGCTTTTCAAAATATTGTTGGTGCAACATCATCAAAAGAAGCATGGGAGAAGATATAGACCTTTTACAAAAGAGCGGAATAAGTTAAGAAGGTTTGTCTCCAAGCATTAAGAAGAGAATTTGGGTCCTTTCACATGAAGGCATCTAAGTCAATTTTTTATTATTTTACTTGGGTTGTGACCGTTTTCAATGAATTAGGAAGAAATAGTGAGGAGTTAAAAGAGATAAGGATCATTAAAAAGATTTGTCGATTATTAGACTCAAAGTTTAACTATATTGTCATGACAATAGAGGAGACCAAAGAATTGGAGACTATGACAATTGAGTAACTTCAAGTATGACAATCAAGTAACTTCAAGGAAGATTGTAAGCCTACGAAGAAAAACTAAGGAAGAAGCAATGGATTGATGAACAGCTTCTTAAAATGCAAGTCAAGGAGAAGACAACAAGCCAATGCAGTGAGAGAGAGCAATGGTCTCGAGGTAGAGGTAGAAGCCAAGGAAGAGGTGGAGCATGTGGTCATGGACAAGATTGGAATTTTAGCAACAATAACGAGAGAAGCGAGAGCTCAACAAGAGGTCGTGGAAGAGGTCACTCAAACTCGAGGTATAACAAATCCCAAGTTCAATGTTACAATTGTCAAAAGTTTGGCCACTATGCTTCAGAATGTAGGGCTCCTAATAATAAAGTTGAGGAGAATAGTAAATACGTGAAAGAAAAGACCCAGAAAAGTGGAACATTGTTAATAGCATACAATGACAACTATGAAGGGTAAGAAAATACATGATATCCTGACACCGGTGCAAGCAATCACATGTGTGAAAGAAAAAACATGTTCATAAAGCTTGATAAATCATCGAGCTACAATGTTTTATTTAGAGATAATTCCAAAGTACCGGTGAAAAGAAGAGGAAAAATCCTTATCTATTCAAAAAATGAAAGGCATCAATTTATTCAAATGTTTACTACGTGCCCAATATGAAAAGCAACATTTTGATTAAAAGACTTGATAATCTTACTTTCATTTATCTCATTGTTGATTATGATCCAATCCACTTTGAAGAAGCTGTGCAAGATAAAAAATGGAGAAGAGCGATGGATGGAGAAATTATATCAATTGAGAAGAATGACACTTGGGAACTTGCATCTCTTCTTAAGGCCGTTAGAGTAAAATGGGTGTATAAGATGAAGAAAAATGTCAAAAGCAAGATCGAAAGGTAAAAAGCGAATTTAGTTACAAAAGACTATAGTCAAAGAACTGGCATAGACTACAATAAGGTATTTGCTTCAGTAGCCCGACTTGAAATTATTAGACTTATTATTTCTTTGACTGCTCAGAAAAAATGGAAGATTCATCAGTTGGATGTAAAGTATGTTTTCTTAAATATAGTTCTTGAAAAAGAAGTCTACATTGAACAACCGTTGGACTATGAAGTGAAATGACATGAAGATAAAGTTTTGAAATTGAAGAATGTACTTTATAGGTTAAAAACAAGCTCCAAGAGCATAGAACAGTAGAATTGACAAGTACTTACAAGAAAATGGTTACATCAAATGTCTTAAGAGCATGCTTTATATGTCAAAGTCAAAGATTAAGACATTCTAATTGTGTGCTTGTACGTGGAAGTAATCCAAGCTTATTTGAAGAGTTCAAAAAAATAATAGATATTGGATTAATGGCATATTTATCTAGGCATTGAAGTCAAGAAACAAAAAGATGACATTTTCATTTCACAAGAAAGCTACGCAAATGAGATATTCAAGAAGTTCAATATGAATGATTGCAATGCAATAAGCACAACAGTGGAGTGCAAAGTCAAGCTATCCAAGCATAACGAAGAATAAAAAGTAGATCTAATTATTTTCAAAAGCCTTATTAGAAATCTGTTACTTGACATGTACGAAACCTGACATCCTTTATGTTGTTGGACTTGTAAGTCGATACATAGAGAATCCAAAAACCATCCATTTTAAGGCTAAAAAAAGAATCTTTCACTACATCAAAATTACAATTGATTTTGGCTTGTTTTACTAATTCCCAAATGACTGCAAACTTGTTGGATATAGCGAGTGTGATTGGAGTGGAGATACATATAATCAAAAGAGTACCACAGGATTTGTGTTCTTCATGGAAGACAATTCTTTTACCTGAATGTCTAAGAAGCAATCAATGATCACACATTCCACCAATGAAGCTGAGTATGTAGTTACCATTTCATGTTTTTGCCATGCAATTTGGCTAAAGAATTTGTTGAGGAGTTGGATTTATCGTAAATAAAACCAACCAAGATCAGCAATTGCTCTATCAAAAAATCCAGTCTCCTATTATTAAAGCAAACATATCGACACTAGCTATCATTACATAATGAAGTACATCACAAAAAATAATGTATAAGTTGATTTTGTGATGTCAAAAGACCAAACAGCTGATATCTTTACCAACCCACTCAGGCTAGAAGATTTTATCAGATTCAGAAATATATTTATTTAAGTGTTGAAAACAATAAACTTGTTTTACGAAATATATTTATTTAAGTGGAATAAGATGTTGAGTTGTACACTTAGCCCTTCATCATTTTGCTTCATAATCTGTCCAAGAAATATATAATTAGCTTTACACTTTAGATGCCATTAAAGGATTTGTTTGAAGCATGTTAGGTGAGTGGAATATGTTTGGTACTATGATGAAAACTAGGTAGAAAATACTAGGTGATATGCATTATAATAATTATGTTTGCATTTCATTTACTATAAATACCTATGCCATTTGTGTTGTAAGGATCAAATCTAAGAAGAAGAAAGCATAAAAAGTAAAACAAAACTTCTAAGAGTGATTTGTGGGAGTGTGTGAATTATTCTTGTAATGTTCTTGAGCTTTCATTTATAATAGTTTGTGTTTTCATTCTTTAAATTCTCCAACAATAATTACTATCATTTATTGTTCTTATTATTTTCTTTAAAAAGTTCTACATTCTTGATAAAATTATAAGGTAAATTAATTGAAGGTGGAATTATTTTGACCATAAAAACTTACCGACTTCATTAAGCTTAACCCAATTTTGAAGGAAAGAATTTGAAATGAAATTTAGATTGACAATAGTACTAATCGTTTTCCTTTCTTAATATACCTAATAACTGCCCTCTTGCATCCTCATAATTTCTTTTGCAAAGCTAGGAAATCCTTAATTGTCCATTTGCTAGATCACAGCATTGTAATTAACAAGACATTTACGAATATATACATTTGTCCATTGATCAATTGGGTTCTCTTGTGCCTTCAGAAAGTATGATTTTGTTAGGAAATTGAGTTTTCTTCCAAGATCACTCCAAGTAGTTTGTCAAGAACAAATCAATAGAAAAAATTAAATAGAGAATGCATCAATCTCACAACACAAGATTTATGTGGAAAACTACAAATCCAGATAAAAAGTCACGGTACTGTCAAAAGACAACCAGATAAGAATATTCACTCAGTGAAAAATTATTACAACCACATTCTCATAAATAATTTTCTCTCACCCAAACCCTAAATACATAATTCTGAGAAATATTCCTTAACAAAACATACTCGTAAAACTCATATTGAGGAGCTCAATGCTCCTACAATATATCTACATATTTAAGAATATTTCTCTACATTTGGATGGTCTTACCAAAACTTGGATTTCTTCTCACCCAAAACTTGGATGTCCAAAATGAGGGGGAGAGCCCCTCTATTTATAGCCAAGTATTTGGCTTCCTCCTCTTTCCTTTTTTTCTTTCCTTTACATGGCAGCACCTGTTGTGCGGAAGCGTAGGTTGAGCAAATTACCAATTGATGGTAACTGTGACTTCTAGAGAAACTTAAATGTGGTGTAAACAATTGCAAAGAAAATTGACACAATAATTTACGTGGTTCGGCGTAAAGCCTACATCCACGGGCAAAGACTGGAAGATAATTTTACTAACAAATGAGAATTTACAAATTGGGAAAAACTCACAAAAACCCAATAGTCCAATACACCCAAATAAATTCTCCTAGCACTCAAGTGGAAGCTCTCTCAACTCTCTCAATTGCTTCACTTGCAATTGCTCTCAATTTTGAGATGCTTTAACAAATGAAGAACAATAGGTATTTATAGGAATGCATGGTAGCACTATTTCACCAAACCTTTAAAATTGTCAAAGTTTGGTTGGTGATTACCTAATTTTTAGCCAAACTTTGAACAATTTACCTTTGAATAATTTTGGCCAAACTTTGAACATGTGCTTTGCCAAACTTTGAACAATTTGGCTTTGAATTTGAATTTTTCAACAGCACCTACCCATTTTCCTGTCAAATTTGACGACTTAAAAAATGATGTGCCGCCATTTTTAATCATTCAAAGTCTTCATTCAACATTCAAAATTATTGACTTTTTTTAAACAGATTTTGCCTCTTCTATTTTCTCATATGAAATATTCATTCCAATGCCGATATATATACATATGTATAATGAAGTTAGGTCACTTGAGTCGTAACCTGACCCCCAACTCAGTCAAATTAGTCATAGCCAGGGGCGGAGCCTCATTCAAATCTTTCAGGAGCAACATTTTTATTTATACTTTTTCCCTTGAAAGTTGAGGAGCTAAATGTTACATGTTAGAGATTGAGGCGCTAAAGTCTTAAACAAGTATGTAAATCTGGGTTAAAACGTGACTCTTTTAAAGATTTAGGGTATAACATGATGTGAGAAAAAGAGTGTACGAAGAAAATATTAGAAAAACTGAAGGTTGATAGGAACGAGGTATGATTGGGCTGGTTTATCCTATTTCTCAATTATTTTTTAATTAACAAGATAAACCTGACCTCGTCTTAATTTATTTTTGTCAACGTTATGTCAAATCTGTTTAATTTAAATATTGGATTGCCGGCTTTCATGCTACAGCTTCATGTGTGACCGTTGGATCAAGATTTAAGAAATTGAGCCATTACCAATTCAAATTGAAACAATAATGAATGCATCCTTTCACAATTTAATTGAAATTTTATATTTTTAATAAGGCACCATGAAAAAATGTGGCTCGACAATGTGGTATATTGTCAGTATACTTTTTAATTATGTGTCTCTTCAGTATAGGACACCATCTATTCTGAAAATAATACCACACTAAACAGCAGTTTGGATCATAAATTGTAGGGAAGTATTTTTTTTTTTTATCTTTTTATAACACAATTGAGTCTTTTCTTTTCTTCCTCTTTTTTTTTTTTTGTCAATAACGTTATGTCCTAATTTATGTAGAACTTCGAGTATAATTCCAAAATCCTTGGTTAATTCCTCCTTTAATGATCATTGGTGTAATTCCAATGCTTAATAAAAATAATGAGATGATAGTTTGTTGATGATAGGGTGACAAACACTTTGTATAAATTTTTGTTGTAACTGATGGATAAAGGATTTGGATTTAAAAAATTATGTGAAATTTTATTGAGACATGCATGTCAAACGCCAACCCAATGCTAGTCCAAACGCGAAAGAGAAAGACATATGGCTGAGTCAAATGTATAATCACCATTCTTGTTTAAGTAAGTACTCCCGTATCTCCATATAATTCATATTTAGGTGATTAAATTATTTAGATTCAATCATATTCCATAATAAGATATATTTCTTAATCTATCCAAAAGATTAAGATTTGTTTTTTTCTTGTCTTTTCAACTTTTGGTAACATATTTTCTAAATCATTAATATGCACGACTCTTATTCACATGATAAATAGGGCTAGAGTTCACAACGAAAGCAACATAGAATCCATACAGAGCCATCTTAGACATCCCCAAATACAAAAGAGATATGAAGAACCTGTCCTTTAAGTTTGCTTTCGTAGTTGCACTCCTGATTTTTGCATCTGGTAATTAACTGCATTCTTTCGCTATTTAATATTTGTGCAAATTAACATTGGTGCAGCGTGTGCAAAACAATATTGATATTGTGGAATTATTTTGTAGTATTTGTTTGAAATTCTAAAAAAAGAATAACAATAATTTCTCAAATCATTGTACTTTTCACATCTCCAAAGACATTTGATCACTTTCCAACGTGTGGTTATTACTATTAATGGTGGCATGGTTTTTAGGGGAAAATATTTTTGATAGCTATTTTTGACAGTAGTACAAATAAAAATATATCTTTTCAAGTATTTTTAAGAAAACATGCGAATTGACAGCATTTGTTACCAAAAGTATTTTCAAATTTCCTGAATAATAACAGTACTATTATATCTATACTTTAAAACAGGGGCGGGCCAGAAAAATTTTCAAGAATCCTAAGGGCTTGGATTGACATATTAGCTCTTGTTTTGCACATTCTATGTTTATCCCCATATTTTCTCAATTTTTCACATTATTGCCTACACAAGATTACATGGTTAACTAGTCCATTATGGTCCTCTTTGTTGACCCTGTCAGTTTTAATGAGTTTATGTTCTAGCCAACTCAAGTTTTTGGTTTCTTCATTGTAGCCCCAGTCGAACCAAAATCATGGTTCCGTCATCCTTCAACATATTTAATCGATAATTGATGCAGGCCTAGAGTTTGGAGCTGAAGCAAGGAATGTATCGCGCCCATGCAAGTCAAATGCTGATTGTGATCCTTCACACTGTCATTGTGACTTAAATCAAAAACTGTGTATTTGCAATGGTGCAGAAAAAGGGTCGATTTCTCAAGCCTTGAATATTGGGCATAATGGATCACCATGACTTTGTAACAGAAGTGCCTATATACGTGCAGCGATGCTTGCATGCATATATAGATATATGATCAATATTAAGAAGTAATAAAAAAACGTTCAAGTTGCATCTTCCTAGTTAATTTGTATATTATGTTTTATATGAGATGATAAAACTGACGTTATGTGACACAAATTTGATTGAACACTTCTAGAACACATTCCTTTTAATTTATAAGAGTAATGTTACATATTTTAAATTTTTTATCTCAAATAACTGTCTTAAATAATTTTACATTCATTAATTGATTGATAATTTTTTACAAAATTCAAGTAAATTAATTGTATTATCTCACTAACTAATTGAATGTCATATTCTTTGGGATGATTATTTAGAATGTATAGAATTTATAATACTAATTTTATGTGCAAGATTTGCTTATCTTTATTCTATTTTTGCTAATTTAAAATTTGATAAATAAAAGCTGTCTTCCAAGTGGGTAAGTGAAAACTAAAATGTTATCCCACCGGGCGTCCTTTTCAATTAACCTAATTGATTTTTAAAATTACATATGCTAAGAATAAAAATGAAAATAACTTTTTTTTATTTTTTGAATTTCTTTTCTTTCTTATCGGCCCTAAAACATAACAAAACTAACACTTACGGCCAAAAAAGGATCCTCACTTTGGAAACCCACTAGAACGAGTCGGTTTTTTTTTAAAAGTAATCATTTTGTAGAAGATTAGGAGGATAAGGAGTTTTTAAATTTGAATGGAATTATGGAATGGTGAGGAGGGAGAAGTTTTCATGAACTTACCGTTTCTTTTAACATGTTTACTAGTTTTTCACCTTAATATTTCCAGCATCTTGTTAACTCAGGATAGTGAGGAAAACAAATGTTAGTTGTAAATAAATAAGATTTTTTTTAATAGGTAACAGAACTTTGCAGTCAAATACAAGTAATTAAATTTAGATTTTTTAAAAATTAATTATACGAATTAATATAGGCTTAGGCCTTAAACTGCTGGCTTAATCATCTGTGATTTATCTATCACAACTCTTTAATAGCTGGTGATGAATGACCTATTTAGTAGTGATAAAAATAAATGGTAGCCATGGTGATTAAGAGAGTGTGTCTGCAAGTGACAGAGGAATTTTTTTTTTCAATTTTTTAATAAGAGTGATTCTAGAAATAAATGGGCTTAATTGAAAAGTGGAGATGATGACATAATTTGAGAAGTCAAATATCACTACCCTATTTCTAGTTAAAAAGGTAAATCGAGTTCAGTCTTATCTTATTCTGCCAACGTTCTCATCAAATTTTTTGTCTAAATATCATTGTTCTAGATATATATTTATTGTGTTGTCAACATTCATTCATGATACATCTTCATTGGTGACAACTGAATCAAGATTTAAATTTAATCACTGGAGTGAACCATTACCAATTCAAATTGAATACCAATGAATCAATGAATGAATTTTTTCATAATTTAGATAAAATTGTATCTTTTCCATTGGACACCAAGAAAGAATGTGGCTGTACATTATGGTACAATAATTTCATTGTACTTTTTAATTATGTGTCTCTTCTATATACACAAGATAATGCATATTTTTAAAATCAATAATACTATATATCCCAAATTTTTTATCCCAAATAATCATCCCAAATGATGTGGCATTCATCAATTGGTTAGTAAGATACTATAATTAATTTACTTTAATTTTACCAACCAATTCATGAATGCCGCATTATTTGGGATTTTTATTTATTATAAAAAAATTTGAATATGTAGTATTACTCTTTTAAAATAATACAACACCAAATAGCAAATCAGATCATAAATTTTAAAGAAGTATTTCTTTTTAATCTTTTCATTACACAATTGAGTTGAGTTTTGTTTTGTTTTTTTTTTTTCAATTACACTATTTAATTTATCTAGAACTTTGAATATAATACTAAAACCCTTTGTTAAATTAGTGCTGTAAATTTAGAGGATTTGGGTCGAAAACATTATTTGAAATTTCATTCTAGAAAAGAATAAGTCATCCTAATTAAACGCTCTCTCCATATAATTCATATCCATAATGCTACATATCTTTTGTTTTAATCCTAAAATTTTATTATAAATAATGTAACATTTATTTATTGGTTGATAAGATATGTAATTAACTTATTTAGAATTTATGAAAAATCATCGAATGACATATCATATATCATATTATTTTGAATGAAATTTGAGATTAAATTTTAGGATGTCTAGCTATCTGTACTCAATTCATATTTAGGTAATTAAATATAATTTGGATTCATTCACAGTCCAAAATAAGGAACATTCGTTAATCTATCTAAAAAATTAATATTTGGTAAGAATTTCTTATTTTACTATTAATTAACTTTTGGTAAGGGAATCTTCTAATCTTTAATATGCAAGAATTATTCTAATGATATATAAATAGAGCTAGAGCTCACAAAGAAAGCTACATAAGATCCATACAAAGGTATCTTACAGATCCCCAAATACAAAAGAGAAATGAAGAGCTTCCTCTTCAAGTTTGCTTTTGTAGTTGCACTTTGGCTTTTGCTGGTAACCGTAATTTTTTTTTCACAGTAATTAATTTTGTTAATAAAGAGCTTTTGGCCGCATGCAGCTCGACTAGCAGTGAATGTGTTTAGTGGATGAACATTTGTCATCCTATCCAACCCTTTTGAAAAAAAAAATCTGTATATACTTGTGCAAATTAATATCAATGTAGTGTATGCAAATTAAAATGATATTTTACAAAATGACTACTCTTGTAGCTAGTATTTTTTTTTAAATTCTTAATAAGAAGAAAAATGATATTATTTTTAAATGTATCCTGAATAATTAATATTAAAAAATTCCATATGTAGCTAGCGTACTGCAAAACGTAGGTTTAAAGTAATTAATTGAGATCTATTGATCGAAAATATTTAGGTCAGCAGTTTGGAGCAGAAGCAAGGTATGGTGTAGGCATTCATTGCACCAAAGATGCTAATTGTCAACCTCAGTGTAGATATGACCTGGCTTTAACCATGTGTAATTGTGTCCCAGCAGGGTCAATAGTGAAGCTGTGAGCATTGAGCAAAAGCTAATGGATAATCATAATCACCATGGATGATTTTTTTTGTAATACATAGAAGTGAAACCATTCTTTTCAGCAGCATCGCTGCTGCTTTTTTTGCAGCTTTTGTTGTTGCTGGAACTATGTAGTGTGGGTCAGCACCTAACCCCATCGAATTATTTGGTTCCACCCGTTATCAATGGGATCAAGGATACTTTCAGCAAGAGATATATCGAAGCGTCAGTGCTGTACACACGACCTGTTATATAAATAGGTAAATGCTCACTTTCATTATGGATAGCTAATTGTCACGGGATGAGTATTTTACGCAGCAAACCCGTGCGGCACTTAGACAACTCTTGCCGAAGGTTGCTAAGTAAACCTTTGAGCTTTTCAATAGCTAAGCCAAGAGGTTTTCCAAAAATTCTAAAGAGAAGAGAGCTAGAAAGCAATTAGGCAAATGCGGAAATTATACTACTTGAGAAAAAGATTACAAGAGAGCTTACAAGAGTGATTTGAGTACTTCCTCAATGCTTGGATACTCAAATGTCTAATGTCAACCCATATTTATAAGGAGGCTTGCCTAGCTCTAAAGAATTCTATGCCTAGAGAGTTCTATACACATGTGTCAAATTCTAGAGAATTCTAATGTATGTACAAGTATGATAGAGTTTTTTGTAAGTTTCCAGAATTGGGTCAAGCTAGCACATCTTAGCTCATGCCTTTGGACCATTCTTAGGCTAAATTTGGGCGACCGTAACATAATGCTTCCTTTTCATCATAAATGATCCGCTTGTCCGGAAATGACTTGACCCGATAGGCATTTATACTTGATTCAAGGACTAACCACCGAAAAGGATTTGGCAAATATTAACAAAAAGAAATGTTCGATTACTCCATAAATCCTATTTGTTTCTAAAATTTGTCATTGAAAAGATAAACATAAATATTATTTTATCTACCCTTATTATTCTAAAATCGTAAATCCCAAGTTTTTTTATGAATAGTATATCTAATTGTATTAGTGTCTATAATTAATTTGTTCTATATAATACTAATCGATAAGACCTCATTGGTAAGTTCTACAAGATCTCTAATTAATTTCTTCTATACTTGATTTCATCTGTGTAATACAAATTGATAGAATCTCATTATTAAGTGCGATAAGATCGTACTGCAATTGTGTATGTTCACTCTTCGTAGACAAACTTGGGATTTGCGATCTTATAATAGTATCATGACTTGTTTGCAGAGATGCTTATATATGCAGAACTTGTGAATTTCTTCACTCTTATGAAGAATTATTAATATTCTTAAGACATAAAAATATATTTTTCAAGCTGTATCTTTCTATTTTATGTTTAATTTGTTTTAAAAAAAGTTAAGCTTTCTTCACAATAAACTCCAAGAGTACCATAAGCAACGAGAGGACAACAGTACTAAGACTGATATTGTTGACTGGCATGACTCATGAAGCTAAATCAATTTTATTTATTACTATTCTTTAGGATTATGATCACTTCTTCATGCTATGTTTTTGGCACCTAGTTGTTATGCTCAACATATAGCATATTTTTCTGCAATTCAATTTTCCTTATATTGTATAAATAGATTATTTTGTTGCTCAATAAAATATATCTTTGCAGTCTCTAAATTAGCTTTCTCTCATCTTTAGTCTTTGGTTTTCTAAATATCCAACAGAGTGGTATCAGAGCATTAATCTTGGGGGACCTGTGAGATTGAGAAAGCTTGTACACAATTCCTAGACAATTATCACATATCCCTCCACAAACACAAAAAATTTTTCCGAATGAATTCAAAAAATACATTCACTGCAATTGCACTTCTAGTGTTTGAAGGAATAAATTATCAGGACTGGTTTATTAGAATGGAAGTCTATCTTGATGCTAATGATCTATGGGAAGGTGTTAAACAAGTATATGAAGTTCCATCTGTCAAAGTTGGGCACCACCACCGCCCTTCTAGATGGGTGGTGCCCAACTATCAAACACGGCACACGGTGTTTGAAAAGAAAAATATATATATATATATATATATATATATATATAATAATAATAATAATAATAATAATAATAATAATAATAATAATAATAATAAATAAATAATGCATAGTAGCCAAAATGTGGCTATAAATTGAGAGCCTCTTCCCTCATTTCAATCATCCCAGAAAATTTATTTCCTCTTGTATTAGAGAGAATTTTGAGAGTTAAATAAGTACCCTTAGTATTGGGTGTAATTGGGGTATTAGGAAGTGATAATAGTTTTCTCTTATTTATAGAGAGAGTATAATTATTCTCTTATATTATTAAAGAGAAGTTATTATTTTTCCAGTATAATAAAATTATTTCCTTCTGTTTTTGCCCGTGGATGTAGGCTATAAGCCGAACCACGTAATTTATGGTGTCTAAATTTGTGCTTGCTCTTTATTTTTCTTCTAATCTCACTTAGCTAAGCTTCTGCTTCACCCATAAATTTCCTAACAGTGGTATCAGAGCCAGGTGGCATTCTTTGGAATCGGGTTACTGTTTACATGTACAGTTACTGTTCACGTGAAACAGTGAGAGCCGATCCTAACTAAGGTAGTTTGTGGTGAAAGTAATGGCGGCAAAATACGAGATTGAGAAGTTCAATGGGAACAATTTCTAGTTGTGGAAAATGAAGATGTAAGCTATTCTGAGGAAAAACAATTGCTTGGCAGCAATTGGAGAAAGACCCATAGAGGTAACTGATGATGCTAAGTGGAACGAGATAGACGGTAATACAATTTTTTATCTACACTTAGCACTTGTAGATGAGTTGTTATCCAGTGTGGCAGAGAAAAAGACAGTGAAGGAAATATGGGATACTCTCACAAAATTGTACGAGGTTAAGTCGCTGCACAACAAGATCTTTTTAAAGAGGAGACTCTACACTCTTCGCATGACGGAATCTACATCAGTAACCGACCATATCAACACCTTGAAGACTCTATTTTCGCAACTCACAACGTTGGGTCACAAAATAGAGGAAAATGAAGTAGGTGCAAGACCAAGGAAGATAGACATGCAAGTTCGCAGCAAACAGAAGCGCTATTGGTGACGAGAGGGAAATCAACAGAACGTCGCCCCAGTGGGAGTTACAATCATAGTAGATCAAAATCCATAAGTAAGAAGAATGTGAAATGCTACAATTGTGGCAAGAAAGGGCATGTGAAGTAAGAGTGTTGGAGCAATCAGAAGAGTTGAGAGAATAAAGCACCCGAGTCATCAAATGCTCAAGGTTGTGTGACTAATACTTCGAATGATGGTGAAATTCTCTATAGCGAGGTAGCTGCTGTTACAGAAGGCAGAAAGCGGTTAGCTGATGTCTGGCTTATAGACTCAGGAGCAACATGGCATATGACCTCTCGGAGAGAATGGTTCCACATATATGAACCAATCTCAGGAGGATCTATGTACATGGGCAATAATCATGCCTTGGAGATCACTGGTATTGGTCCTGTCAAAATAAAAATGTATGATGGTACAGTTCGCACAATTCAGGAGGTACGATATATCAAAGGCCTGAAAAAAAAATCTATTGTCTTTGGGACAAATAAATAGTCTTGGGTGCAAAGTCCATATTGAAAATGAGATGATAAAAATTTTCAAAGGAGCATTTGTGTTAATGAAAGCAGAAAAGATCAGTGCGAATCTATTCATGCTTCATGGAGAAACACTATAGGAAGTTGATGCGTGTGTCGCGTCAAATGGAGAAGAGTCAGCGATGATGTGGCATCTCAGATTTAGCCACATGTCAGAACAAGGTTTGAAGATCCTCTCTCAGCGACAGCTGCTTCTAGGACTCAAATCGGTAAGTCTACCATTTTGTGAGCATTATGTTACAAGTAAGCAGCATAGATTGAAATTTAGCAGATCTCATGCTATAAGTAAATGCATTCTCGACTTAGTTCATTCTGATTTTTGGGAATCACCAGATTTATCCCAAGGAGATGCATAGTACTTCATTACTTTTATTGATGATTACTCCATGAGATATTGGGTGTATCCAATCAAGAAAAAATCAGATGTGTTTCCAGTATTCAAGGAATTCAAAGCGCGGTTTGAACTTGAATCCAGGAAAAAGATCAAGTGCTTAAGAACAGATAATGGTGGAGAGTATACAGATGGTGCATTTCTTGCATACTGTAAGCAAGAAGGTATTCAGAGGCAGTTTACAGCGGCATACACTCCTCAACAAAATGGAGTGGCGGAACGGATGAACAGAACTCTTACAGAGAGGATAAGAGATATGTTGAGGACTGCTGGTGTACCTAACTCTTTTTGGACTGAAGCAGCCAAAACTGCCTATTATACGGTAAATCGATCTCCATCGACAGCTATTGAGTTGAAGACGCCGATGGAGATGTGGACAGGTAAGCCAGCTGATTACTCTCATTTACATACATTTGGATGTCCTGTATATATAATGTATAATGCCTAAGAAAGAACAAAGCTAGATCCAAAATCTATGAGGTGTATCTTTTTTAGGTATGCTGATGGTGTAAAGGGGTATCGTCTGTGGGATCCCACTGCCCACAAGATTGTCATCAGCAGAGATGTTGTCTTTGTAGAAGATCAACTGCAAAAGAAAGAATGGGATGATAGTACTGTGAAAGAAAAGTTAGAGACTACACCGGTATATGTAGAAAATAATCAGGAAGATTTAGAGTCTTCTGAAGCAGCACCAGAGCACGAGGAACAAGAACCAGCCGAGTCTGAGGCTCTAGAAATTTGTCAGTCAAATTGAGAGAGACGACCACCAACTTGGCACTCAGAGTATGTTACAGAGATCAATTTTGCATATTGTCTTTTAACAGAGGATGGAGAGCCATCAACTTTCCATGAAGCTTTAAACAGCTCCGATGTTACTTTGTGAATGGCAGCAATGCAGGAAGAAATTGAAGCTCTACACAAAAACAAGACATAGGAACTTGTGCCACTGCCACATGGAAGAAAAGCCATTGGAAATAAATGGGTCTACAAGATCAAACGTGATGGCAATAATCAAGTGGAACGGTATCGTGCAAGATTGGTGGTAAAGGGATATGCTCAGAAAGAAGGTATTGACTTCAATGAGATATTTTCTCCAGTAGTTAGACTCACGACAGTCAGAGTAGTCTTGGCAATGTGTGCTACATTCGACCTGCATCTAAAATAGTTAAATGTGAAAACTGCATTTCTTCATGGAGAACTTGAAAAAGAGACTTATATGCTCCAACCAGAAGGTTTTGCTGAAACATGCAAGGAGAACTTGGTTTACATATTGAAAAAATCTCTATACGGTCTCAAACAGGCGCCGAGGTGTTGGTATAAGAGATTTGATTCCTTCATCATAAGCCGTGGATATAATAGACTCAGTTCAGATCATTGTGCTTATTACAAGAGATTTGAGGATAACGATTTTATCATTTTACTGTTGTATGTGGATGATATGTTGGTCGCAAGCCCCAACAAAGATCAAGTCCAAGAATTAAAGGCACAGTTGGCTAGGGAGTTTGAAATGAAGGACTTGGGACCAACAAACAAGATTCTAGGGATGCAAATTTTCTGAGACAGAAATAACAGGAAGATTTGGCTTTCACAGAAGAATTACTTGAAGAAAATCTTGCGGCACTTCAACATGCAAGATTGTAAGCCAATTTCTACCCCACTTCCTGTTAATTTCAAGTTATCCTCGAGTACCATATGCATCAGCAGTGGGAAGTTTGATGTTCGCTATGATTTGTACAAGACCAGACATTGCACAAGCAGTGGGAGCAGTTAGTCGATACATGGCGAATCCTAGTGGAGAACATTGGCAAACAGTGAAGAGGATTCTAAGATGCATCAAAGGAACCTCAGATGTTGCATTATGTTATGGAGGGTCAGAATTTACTGTCAGAGGCTATATGGATTCAGATTTCGCAGGTGACCTTGATAAAAGAAAATCCACTACTGGCTATGTGTTTACACTTGCAGGAGGAGCTGTAAACTGGGTTTCAAAACTGTAGACTATTGTGGCTTTATCTACGACAAAGGTAGAATACATGGTAGCTACACAAGCATGCAAGGAAGCTATTTGGATACAAAGGTTACTTAAGGAGCTCAGGCACAAACAAGAGAAAATTCCTATGTTTTGTGACAGTTAGAGTGCTTTGCATATTGCAAAGAATCCAGCCTTTCATTTCAGGACAAAATATATAAGGGTTCAATATCACTTCGTTCGAGAAGTAGTGGAAGATGGAAGTGTAGATTTACAGAAAATCCATACCAAGGAGAATCTAGCAGATGTTATGACTAAGTCAATCATTACTGACAAGTTTATATGGAGTAAATCCTCTTGTGGCCTAGTAGAAACGTAAGCAACATGCCAATGGCGAAGCAAAAATGATGGTGTGGAGATTGATTGGTTCTCAATCAAATCTCCAAGTGGGAGAATGTCAAAGTTGGGCACCGCCACCGCCACCGCCCTTCTAGATGGGTGGTGCCCAACTGTCAAATACGGCACACGGTGCCGTGTTTGAAAAGAAAAAATATATATATATAATAATAAAATAATAATAAATAAATAATGCATAGTAGCCAAAATTTGGCTATAAATTGAGAGCCTCTTCCCTCATTTCAATCATCCCAGAAAATTTATTTCTTCTTGTATTAGAGAGAATTTTGAGAGTTAAATAAGTACTCTTAGTATTTGGTGTAATTGGGGTATTGGGAAGTAAGAATAGTTTTCTCCTAGTTGTAGAGAGAGTATAATTATTTTCTTCTATTATTAGAGAGAAGTTATTATTTTTCCAGTATAATAAAATTATTTCCTTCTGTCTTCGCCCGTGGATGTAGGCTATAAGCTGAACCACGCAATTTTTTGTGTCTAAATTTGTGCTTGCTTTTTATTTTTCTTCCAATCCCACTTAGCTGTGGTTCTGCTTCACCCATAAATTTCCTAACACTATCTCTACCAGACTCTTGCACAAATCAGAAATCAAAAAGAGACGAAGCAAAGAAACTCAAAATCAAAAGCAGGCTTGTTTGCAACAGTCTCACTCGCCAATTTTTCCAGAATGATGATGCTGAGAACAGCCAAGGAAATTTGGGATTTTTTGAAGCAAGAATATGAAGGAAATAAAAAGATCAAAAGGATGCAAGTGCTGAATTTGATCCGAGAATTTGAGATGCAAAAGATGAAAGAATCATAAACAATCCAAGAATATTCTGACAAACTTTTTGTCATTGTTAACAAATTAAGAATCCTTGGTACTAATTTTTCTAATTCTAGAATTGTTCAAAAAATCTTAGTCATAATTCCTGAAAAGTATGAGGCTACAATTTCATCTAGGGAAAACTTAAAAGAGTTGTCAAGCATTACCTTGGCAAAATTGTTGAACGCATTACAGGCACAAGAACAAAGGATACTTATGAGACAAGAAGGATCTGTAGAGGGTGCTTTTCAAGCCAAATCACAGAACAACAAAGATGGAAAAAAACAAAAGAGAACAAAAACAACAAGCCTAGAGATTCTTTAAACAGCAATAAAACAACCAAAGCTGCAACATTCAAGACTTTCCACCTTGCTCTTACTGCAAAAAAAAATTAATCATCCACAAAATAAGTGTTGGTGGAAGACAAATGCAAGATGTCACAAGTGTAGTTAGTTAGAGTAAATGAAAAGGATATGCAAGACTCAACAACAACAAGGAAAACCCAAAGCTGCTAGGGATCAACCTCAAGAGGAGGAGCTGTTTGTGGTATCATGCTTTGCCACCAACAACGCCACAAAAAGTTGGCTTATAGATAGTGGTTGTACAAACCACATAACTTATGATCGAGAGATCTTCAGAAAGCTTGACAAGACTGCTATTTCTAAAGTCAGAATTAGAAATAGAGCACACATTGCAGTAAAGGCAAAGGAACAGTAGCGATTGAAGTGATACAGGTCTGAAATAAATTACTGATGTTTTATATGTTCCCGGAATTAACTAAAACTTTTTTAGTGTTACTCACACTACTAGAAAAATGGCCTTTAGTGATACTAAAATAGTGTCACTAATTACTTTTAGCGACACTTATTAATAGTGTCAGTGATCTGGGAGTCAAAAAAATACTAACACTTGAATGTGGTGTCAGGGATTACTATTACTATAGTATTACAAATTTTATGACACTATAGTGTTACTAATATTGTGACACTTGTAACAGTATTTACAAACAATTATTACATATCAATAAAATATAAACAGTAATACTTTAGTGTCAATAATTACTATTACTATAGTATCACGAATTAGTCATATCAGTAGAACAATAAGCTCAATAGAACTGATACTTTATGATACATTTTAAATATAAATGATTTTTATTAGTTTTCATTGTCATTTTAAGTTTTGTCAATCTAATGATATTATTAAAAAATATATTAAAAATAAACTAAACTGCTAAAATGAACAATTACATATAAATTTTGTAACAAATTTTAAATAAGTCTTAATCAAACATTAATAAAAATATAATAGTAACAAAAATATGTCAAATATAATATAAAATCAACATAGTGACAGTTTGGAGAACTCAAAACAAATCCTCAAATATAATTTGAAATCAACATAATGAACATTTAATTGCAATCACTCAGTTATCCCACAAACATCTACTCCCCCATCTTTGCCTTTCCCTTCACCTTCCCTACCTACAAGTGCATCATATAGATTTAATTAACTAGCATGTTATACAAATCAATTTTCATATAGTCAAAAGAAAAAATATATATTTATAATTTTACCTGATTATTGTATGCTACAATTAACTTTGCAACATACGTGGCCCACTCATCGCGAAGTTGCGAAATATCATCCATAGTGTACTCATCATAGCCCTTAAACTTCAAAAATAAAGAAACAAAATGTGTAAATATATTTTTAAATATATTCTACTTAACATAAAAAATGTAGTTAATTATACAAATAAAGAGTATCATTATAGTAAACAATAATTAGCAAAATTGTCTTACAAGCTAATACTTTAAATTAATTATTTTACTTGAAATGAATATTAATTGTCCTAATGGCAGCTGGAATAGAAACCACAAATAATCCATGTCCTTCGTAATATTATCATATAAGCCACAGATTTTGAAATAGGCATTTGCGATCCTTCATTTCACTACATGCACAACAATGTTTTCACCTATATATTCAACAAAATTCAAAAAAAGTTATAGAGGAACTTACATTGTTTTCAAGAATGTATAAATCTCGAACAATCTGTTGGATGTACTTCATCACATAATAGCCACATTCAAAGGTTCCAGCTTGTTTTGGACACTAAAAAAAAAATATTAGTCTAAAAAAATCTGATGAAAGTAACAATGAATGTTATAACTTTGTTTTGATAATACCTTAATGAAACCCACTCGCATGACCTTCTTTTGTAGTCTTCACTGATGTATTGTTATCCCACTATAAGCAATAAATAACAGATGTGAACAAATGAATCCACAACCAAAGTAATAATAATAATAATTAAACCAATTAAAAACATACTCATTCACCATCTGTCTCAGCTCATTATCAGGATTATCACCTAATGGATCAAGATAATACACTTTGCGCCTCACCATATCAATTGATACTAGCACCCAGTGGCCACTAAACAACCAATTGAAAAAAAAAATGACAAATAGATTACAAGATAAATTTAAATCATTCATGGAAACAAAGAAAATGGATAAAAAATAAATAATCTATACCCTGGGTTGTATGGGAAAACAATGATCTGGGCTATTTGTATCTTATCCAAAAGGTCTGAAATATAGGAACACCTATGTGGGTAACTTGCTTGACTTGGATGTAGCTTACCTATACATCCAAATTGAATTGGACTGACATCACCACCATTATCCATCTCCTCATACAAGTGTCTATACAAAAAGAAACTTATTCATATATTTTATAAGAGATAAAATAACATATGTCTAAAATTAGAAAACATAATAAATGCTTAAATTAAGTTTTTTTTCTTACTTGATCCATATCTCAATAACCGAATTTGAGAGCTCTGCAAACTGTATGATTTCATTGCAAATTTGTTTGTCCAATCTACTCTCCCAGTGCACACCAAAAGTTTTGAGATCCTGTGCAATCATAATCGACCGTGGTAGGGAGCTCTCAATCATCAAAGAAAAGATTTCCATCTGTGCACTCTTGGTCTCCTTTCTTGCTTTGACAGCTCCGCGGGTATTTTTTTCTCATAACAAGTTTCCTTGTTGTCACTGGTTTCACAACAATGGGTTCCTTTGGTGTTCCTTTCTCCTGATACAAATATATCACACCATCTGCAGGAGACTTAAGACCATCAACTTTCTTGTTTAGGGAGTGAATCTTGAAGATCTTCTTGGGGTCTGTTTTAAAGTGGCTTCACAATCTACTTGGGCTGGAATTTGGGCAGGAGCTGGCAGGGGCAGTGAGTTGATGTTCTTGGCAGATTTTAGAGTAGGATCGATGATTTATCTCCATCTTAACACTGCAACCACCTTTGGAGTTAGGAAAGTTGGAACTGCCAACTTCAGTGTTGTTGCAGCCATTTATCCTTGCATTCATTTGATCTAACTAAGCTTGCATAAAGTGAAAACTCTCTTGATACATTCTCCGTTCTCGTGCCAACTCAGTATGATTAGGAATACTGAAATACATGGCTAGGGTGATAAATTGACCCAAGCCCTGCACCCGACTTCCATTAGGCTTCTTCTGAAGTGCTTCACCTAAGATATCATTTGGTCCCTCGGATTCGAATGTTCCTTGCTCAACTTGACTTTTTAGCTCACTCTGCAAAATAAACACAAAAAGATTTCGTGTACGTGTAAAAGACATAAAACATGCACAGGTGGAATCTCTGTTGGGCAATTTTTTTTTCCAAGTCAGATTGCATGTAGACATGTTGACAAACAGCAAACAGATTACAATAGTAGCATTCAGTTAATCAATATTCCAAAGTCAAGCCAAATACCCAACAAAGACCAATCCAAAACAAAACTAAGTACTCAACATTTAGCCACATCCAGCACCAAAATAAATACAATTGTAGTCCTTTTCCAGCAACACCATAGCCAAGACATGAAATGTCATCAATTCTATTACATCTCTTAGTTAATGGCACACAATGGATAAACATTTACAAGGGCCATGTTGACAAATAGAAATCAATAGGTAATCAATATTCCAAAGTCAAGCCAAACACCCAACAAAGACCAATCCAAAACAAAACTAAGTACTCAACATTTAGCCACATCCAGCACCAAAATAAATACAATTGTAGTTCTTTTCCAGCAACACCATAGCCAAGACATGAAATGTCATCAATTCTATTACATCTCTTAGTTAATGGCACACAATGGATAAACATTTACAAGGGCCATGTTGACAACCAGAAAATAATAGTTAATCAATATTCCAAAGTCAAGCCAATACCCAACAAAGACCAATCCAAAACAAAACTAAGTACTCAACATTTAGCCACATCCAGTAGTAGTGGTAGAAACTTACAATTCTCTCAGCTACTTGTTGCACGTTAGGGGTGTAACTTCCATCTTTTCTCTTGTGCGCCAATAACCAGGCCTCACTACGATCAATCTCTTGCTCAGAAACTCCGAGCTCCAACTTCTACAACATATCAATAAAATTAGATTGAAAACTACTCGGAACCACCTTATTATTTGTATTAGCAATATTATAAGTTTATATTATAGCAGTTATTGTACTTACTCTTTTATGCAACAGCCCTGCATATCCTGCCAGCCCAAATGATGGTTGTACAGATTCTTTGCTCTTTTATCCTTTGCTGTCTAACTTTTTTTCTATACAAAGTGGATATCGATTAAAATTCATTCAAAAGCTCTCAATGATATTATCAAACTCACATAATTTAAAAAATACCTGAAAGTCTTCGGATAAAACTTTATCAACAAAGCTCTTTCAGTCTTCTTTTCTAATGGCCTCATACTCAAGAGGAGGCTTTTTCAAAGAATTTAAGTTGTTTGCATTGGGCAGAATATATTCATTTGCCAACTTACTTCTAAAGGACCTTAATGCAACTCCCATCCATTTTAACACTTGGGTTTTGGCCTTCAAACTCAACTTGAACTTTTCCTGAAAATGAGACCACAATGTCTCCTTGATGTCCAGTGGCACTTTCCTCCAATCATCGTATATGATTGGAATTCTTTCCCGTGCAATCAGCCCAATGTAACTCCTCAGGTCGTTTCTCTTCTTTCTAACCGGAACTCCATAAGAATTGTAAGCGAGCTCAGTCTCCTCATTAACTCCTTTCTGCAAGTCTTTCTTTTTTGTAAGGTTTCATCTTGGTCTTCCTTCGAGATTTGGATTATATTCCCTTTCATCATTTTCTATTATGTCTCCAACTAATCTGCAAATGCATAAAATAGATAAGCGCATTAGATATCAGTATAATTAATTGAATAATAATTAATAAATCAGTTTTTTACTTAAGGGAAATAGTGCTAACAAATTACCATAAATTTGTTATTCATTTTCTGCCTCAATATTTACATGAAAACATCACCATCTGATATTACACATGTTCTTCATCACCCACGTCTAACTTACACTCTGGAAGATTGTTGGATAATGGCGCATACACATTCATGTCATCATACTCAACCCCATTTGAATAATTACATTTTTCACTCACTAAACAAACAATTGATTTATTATTATCTAGCTGGTCTTTCACATAAAACACTTGCTTTGCATGACCAGCTAGAATAAAACTATCAGATTTATAACCTATTCGATCAAAATTAACTACAGTGAACCCTAACTCATCATTGTTAACCCCCCTATCATCCACCTAATCACACTTAAAAAGAATTTTCTTAACCCCCAAATAATCAAGCTGCCAAATTTCATCAATAACCCCATCAAAAACCATATCCCCAGAATGGGGATTTTTGTCTTTTGAGCTTGAAATCTGTAAAGCTTTGGCAACAACACGAACACCATTGTTTTGTGTTACACGGTTTGTATCCCGAGCCCTCGTACCAAACTTAAAACTATTAATACAATACCCTTCATATGTCACCACGCTTGAGCGTGGTTTGTTTGCCAGCCACCATACTATTTCCTCAACCGCTGCATTATTTTCTTTATTAGCTCTTACCTATAGTTTCAAAAAATAAAACGACATTAATTAGTTAAATGGAAAAATTTGTTTACTTTTACTTGGAAACTTTTTTTATACCTAATTAAGCAAATCTAACCTTTTGTTTCAACCAATCAGCAAATGTACGAGAGTGCTCGGTTAGCAACCATAAAGGCTTTTTTATTTGACGAGGGTGCTTTAATTGCAATAAGGCCAAATGCTCCCTAAAATTATACACACAGAATTAACAAAATTATACCTTTTTAATTACTAAGATTACAACAAAAGTTAACAGAAGCTAATGTAGGAGTTTGCAAAATAAACATACTCTATGTATGGTTGAATCTCAGGGGTGTTCACTAAAACACATCGGTGTGCTTGTGCCAATGTAGGAGCATCAACCACCTTAATATTTACACCTCCGACTGGCCTTTCAATTGTAAAATCATTTACACAATCAGTAGGCAGCCCAATTGATTCACAACTTAAAAGGTATTCAGCACAAAATTCAAGTGCTTCCTCAGTAATATAGCACTCGGCAATGCAACCTTCAGGACGATTTCGTTTGCGAACATAACCCTTTATAGGTTTCATTTCTCTCTCAAATGGATACATCCATCGAAGGTAAACCGGACTACATAACCTAACTTCTTCTACTAGATGGACTGTTAAATGGACCATTATATCGAAGAAAGCAGGTAGGAAGTATTGTTCTAGATTGTATAAGGCGATTTTAAGTTACTTTTGTAATTGGTTTAGAGAATCAGGCTCTACTACCTTAGAGCACAATGAATTAAAAAAGAGACACAACCTGATTATGACAGTTCTAACATTTTGAGGCAAACAATTTCGGATTGCCAATGGTAGTAGTTATTGCATCAAGGTATGACAATCATGAGACTTAAGCCCGTGAAGACGATAATCATCCATTGAAACAAGATTTCTAAAATTAGAACAGTAACCATCAGGAACTTTGACATCTTGCAAGGTTTTGCAGAACATTTGTTTTTCTTTCTTACTTAAAGTGTATGGAATTGGGGATGACTTTGTTTTGCTGATCAGGAGCTAATGCAATAAAAGCTTTGTTCATTGATTCTCTAAGGTTTGGATGTGTAAGATCTTTTCTAGTATTAATTCCATCTTTTGTTTTCCCCGGTTGATGAAGTAATGTGCCATAAATGCTCTCACATACATTTTCAATGTGCATCACATCTAATTGATGACGAACTAACAAGTGTTTCCAATATTCTAAGTCAAAGAAAATTGATTTCTTTTTGTACAACAATTAAGCTACATCCCTATTACCCTCACCCTCGCCCTCGCCCTCAGCCTCACCCTCACCCTTGCCCTAGCCCTCGCCCTCGCCCTCGCCCTCACCCTCACCCTCAACCTAAACCTTACCCTCACCTTTATCTTCACCCTCACCCTTTCCTTCACCACGTTTTCGCTTTTTTTGGACCTTTTTTCCCAAACTTGGTGTGAATGTTAGCCACCAAATTTAAGATCTCAACTTCAGACAAAGGCTTAGAAGGGTTTTCAAGAAACTGTCTATGGCCCATATATGATATTTTTCAACTATGCGGCAGCTAACATGCACATGTTTTTATCCCACAAATTGGACAACCATAGTATCCCTTAACAGTACACCCGGACAGGTTCCCATATGCTGGAAAATCACTAATTGTCCACATTAACACAGCCCGTAAATTGAAAGTTTGGTTCCTATATACATCAAAAACATCGACACCTACATTCCATATGATTTTCAAGTCCTCAATTAAAGGTGCTAGGTACACATCTATATCATTTCCAGGCTGTTTAGGGCCAGATGTCAGTAGAGATAACATCTTAAACTTTCTCTTCATACATAACCATAGAGGAAGATTATAAGTTATTAATGTAACAGGCCAACAACTGTAAGTCGTGCTAAGTGTGCTATGTGGACTAATCCCATCAGATGATAAAGTCAACCGAAAATTTCTTGGTTGTTGGGCAAAATCAAGCCATTTCTTGTCAATTAGCTGCCAAGCAGGCGAGTCTGCTGGGTGGTGAAGCTTGCCATCTTTAATTCTTTTATTTTCATGCCATATTAAGTTCTCAGCAGTTTGTGGTGATTGAAACATTCTTCTAAACCTAGGAATTATAGGAAAATACCATAACATTTTTTTTGGCACCCCCTTCCTAATTTTTTTTTATCCATCTTTTTTTATTTGCCACCTAGATTCTCCACAGCTTGAGCATTCACTAAGATTTTGGAACTCATTCCTATAAAGAATGCAATCATTTGGGCATGCATGTATTTTCTCATAATCTAAGCCTAATAGCTTTATTGTTTTTTTGGCCTCATACATAGACTTAGGCATACTATTATCATTTGGAAATATCTCATTGAACACTTCCAATAAGGCTGAAAACCCACTATCAGACCAGCCGTAAAGTCGTTTTATATTGTACAGTTTCATTAAACCTGATAACTTTGAATGATTTGAACTCGGATATAAGGGTTTTTCAGCATCTTCAAGCATATCTTTAAAAGAACTAGGATCTTTATCACAATATTCAAAAGCATCATGAACCATGTCACCTAAATTACTGTAATCTAGACATTTAAAACGCTGACTTTGTGGCTGGTCGTGGCACTTTCCAAATGTAGGTTTTGGGTCCTCCTCACCATGCCAATTCCAAATTAAATATTCTTTTAGAAAACCTTTTTTAAACAGATGTAACCTCACTTGTTCAGGAGTTAAAAACTCCATATTGCAACAAGAGGTACAAGGACATTTAATCAACATTCTATTTTCTGAATTAATAATGGCAAACTCCAAGAAATCATCAACCCCATCATAATACTTATCCGACAATCTATCATAGAACATCCAAGTTTTGTCCATAATATGTATTTTTACCTGTTCATTTATTACAAGTTGTTAGCTTAATAAGTTTAATTAAGCTATCAGAACCTATACTTTAAAATGTAATTATTTTAAATTAAGACATGCATATATAACATAAATCAGACAAGCATGAACTTAGGTAATTTCTATCATAGTTATTCTCTATTAAAAATCTTCCAACAAAAAGGCACGAATGATTCTGCTAAAAAGTAATGATAGTCAGAGCAACATTACCAAATGGAAAAATTTAACAAAGAAAAGTTGAGATTCTGAGCTTCAATAATAACAAACCTTTCCCCGACAACATCTCCAGACAATACTCCACTATAAGCACGGTTCACAGTCCTCCTGTTTCTGGACAATCTGGACCTCTTATATTTAGCAGGTCTCAAGTGAGGAATCTGCAGGCAGAGAAACAATCTTATCATACTTTGGTAAGCAAGGTGTTAATGTCCTCAAACAAACTCATAATGACTCCATAATGATTTTAAGATAAACAATACAATTAAATATCAATTTGGCTCTCAGTTTTCACCAACACAATCATCAAAGAAATGCAGCAAAAACTCTGTGAAGATAATGTTGGTGGCTTTTATGTATTCTACAGAATAATACCTGGTCCACCTCCACCACCACCACCACAAACAGAGATAGGCATTAAATTTTCATTTGTCCATGTAAGCAAGCAGTCTTTGTCTCTTTGATTTAAAAAATAGCCCATGGCAATCACTGAACTAATATCTCTATATGACTGAAAGTTAAGTAAATACATATTTAAGACAACCTGTAGTTCACATTCCTTGATAAAGATAATGATAAAAAAGTAGCAAATTGCATCACTAATACAGTTGAACAGTTCTCCAGTACCTCCATTACGGCCGACATAAAATTAGCAACTTTAACCAAAATGTTGAATATCAGTTTGCTACCTAACAAAATGTAAATTAGACTCACTACAGCATAACAATTAATCAATTCCTAGTGGTTTGGGATATATGAAAGGCAGATCCGTTTGCCAAACAAGAGTTAATAATTTCAACAACGACGTCAACTAATTAACTACCAAAAAGTTTCTCCCGAATAGGTAGGGCACAAAACAGGTACAAACATTCCAACCTAATCTAATTAGCAGCTACTGTCAGCCTATTTCTTGTTGTAACCAATGGGTTTATTGTTTAAAATTATTAAACCCAAAATTTTTTGGTAACAATTTCTTACAAGGCATTTTCTTCAACATTGAAAACCAATACTAAGAATTCTCTAAACAATTTTTTTTAAAAAGAAGGCATAATTACCCCTTGAATTCTCTTGCCAGTCACAGGACACTTAGCGAACCAACTCTGTTTAGTTCTCTATTAGCAAAGCAGCTTCAACGCTCTCGCTTCTGTGACTATTATCGAAACCCTAGAATCCAACACGCCATCAGAAGAACTTGCAGTGCCAACTTCGACGCCTTCGACGAAAACCAAAACGAAACTATCAGCCACGATAACACCGTCAACTCAGCAATTAGGGTTTTAATTTTTTTTTTCAATTTAGAGAAACCATGAGAGATCGAGTGTTTGGGTGTGATAGACAACAGAGACCAGAGAACAGAAGATATTAAGAAAAGAAAAACGAAAGAGAAAGCATGAGGGAAAGCATGAGAGATCGAGTGAGAGATGGGTGAGAGTTAGAGAGATCGAGTGAGAGATGGGTGAGAGTTAGAGAGATCGAGTTTAGGTTTTGTCATCTTTTGTTATTATATTTTTGTTTGTTTTTAAAACCTTTAAAACGAACAAATTAAGTTAATTTAACATGCCTCGATGGTCTCTGTTTCAAATGTTAGAGTTTTAAACTCTAGAAGTCTCATGTTCGAGTTGGAACTAAAACAACTATTAATGATTTTTTTTTTTTTTATCTCTGATACTTTAGTGTCACTGATTATTGATGTTTAATTTACTAACACACTAGTATCAATAATTTCTAATACCTACTTGTTAATAGATGCATTTGTTCACAATTACTAATTTACTAACACACTAGTATCAATAATTTCTAATACCTACTTGTTAATAGATGCATTTGTTTACAATTACTGATACTTTTTGTTAAGTGTCAGTAAACTAAGTGTCAGTAAACGTCATTTTTCTAGTAGTGTCAGTTATTGGAAAAAAGCTATAAGGTGCTGTTTGAAGACAAAAATTGTGTGATTAAAGATACAAAAGGCAGAGAAGTGTTCAAAGTTTAAATGAAAGGCAAAAGCTTTGCCTTAGATTTAATGAAAGAAGTGCAGGCTGCTCTACACAAAGAAGATAGCAATACAGTGCTTTCGCATAAGAGATTGGGGCATCCATCATGTTGCTCTAATTTACATGAAAAAGAACAATCTAGTCAAAGGCTTGCCTGAATTTAAGGAAGAGCCTTCTAAATGTGCTACCTGCAGTATAGGTTTGTTTTTAACAAAACAAGGCCTGGAAGGCTACACAGAAGCTGCAATTAATACACACAGATGTGGGAGAACCAATGAAAACACCATCTTTGAATGGCAGTAAGTATTATATTATTTTTATTATAATTACTCAAGAATGTGCTGGATTTATTTTATGAAGCTTAAATCTCAGGTTGCTGACATATTCATGAAGTTTAGAACTTGGGTTGAAACTCAGAGCAGATACAAAATGCAGGTGATCAGGTCTGATGATGGAACTGAACATACCTCTGAAAAATTTAACAAGTTGTGTGAAAATGCAGGCATTGAACTTCAATTGACAGCATCTTACACTCCTCAACAGAATGGTGTTGTGGAGAGGAAAAACAGAACAATTATGGAGATGACAAGGTGCCTACTTCATGACAGAGAACTGCCAAACAAATTTTGGACCAAGGCTATAAATACGACAGTTTTTCTGCTAAATAGATTGCCAACAAAAGCTTTGCAGAAAAGACTCCATTTGAAGCATCGTATGGCTACAAGCTAAAGCTGCTTGATTTGAAGACATTTGGTTGCCTATGTTTCTCTTACATCCCTGAAGTTAAAAGAGACAAATTGGATAAAAAAAGTAGAATTTGGGTTTTTCGTAGGCTATAGCTCAACTTCAAAAGCCTAAAGAATCTACTTACCACAAAATAACAAAGTAATAGTCAGAAGGAATGTTCAATTCTTTGATTTAGATAACTGAAGTTGGGAGAATGACAAGAAGCTTGAAGTTCAGGAGAAGAATGATAATATAGATGACGAACATGTTAGAGAAACCAGATCACTCTCTAACATTTATCAAAGGTGCAATATTGATGTAATGGAGCCTGCGGAGTATGAAAAAGCTATAACTAATCAGAAGTGGATAGCTGCAATAGAGGATGAGTTAAAGATAATTGAAAAGAACTAGACATGGGAGTTAGTAGATAGACCTAAACACAATAAAGCTATGGGAGTTAAGTGGGTTTACAGGACCAAGCTCAAATCTGATGATTCTGTAAACAAGTACAAGGCAAGACTTGTTGTCAAAGGATATGCCCAGACGTTCGGGGTAGATTTTTCTGAAACTTTTGCCCCAGTTACCAGGTTAGATACTATAAGGATGTTGCTAGCTCTTGCTACATAACAAGGTTGGCTTATACATCAAATGGATGTCAAGTCAGCTTTTTTGAATGGATGCTTGGATGAAGAAATTTTTGTAGAGCAACTTGAAGGGTTCATTTTTTAAGGACAGAAAAAGTATATCGACTAAAATAATCTTATACAGTTTAAAACAAGCACCAAGGTCCTAGTACAGCAAAATTGACACACACTTAGTGAACTTAGGCTCTGAAAATAGTCTGAGTGAATCTACTTTATGGCTAATGATAAAATACTTGTGGTATCTTTTTATGTTGGTAATCTACTCGTTACAGGAAGCAGCAAGGAGTTGATTGATAAGTTTAAAGAAGAAATGAAAGTTGTATTTGAAATTACAGATCTTGGAAAGATGACATTCTTCTTGGTATGCAAGTATATCAAAAGTAAAATGAAATATTTCTATGCCAGCACAAATATGCAAAGGAAGTCCTCAAGAAGTTCAACATGGAAGAGTGCAAGCCAACTGCAATTCCAATGAATCAAAAAGAGAAATTTTGCAGAGAAGATGGAGCTGAAAAGATTGATGAAAGGTTGTACAGAAGCCTAATAAGCTGTCTAATGTATTTAACTGTAACCAGGCCAGATTTCATGCATGCAGTGAGTTTGCTATCAACGTATATGCATTGTGCTAGTGAAATTTATTTTCAAGCAACAAAAAGAATTCTTAGATGTGTTAAGGGCACAATTAATTATGGAATAAGGTTTAATCCAGTTAAAAACTTCAGTCATCATAGATATTCTGATAGTGATTGAGCTGGGTGTGTTGATGATATGGAAAGCACCTCAGGTTACTATTTTAGCTTTGAATCTGGAAATTTTCATGGTGTTCTAAGAAGCAAGAAGTTATAGCTCAATCCACAGTTGAAGTAGAATATGTAGCTACTGTTACTACTGTGAATCAAGCCCTTTGGATCAGGAAACTATGACAGATTTGCATATGGAACAACAAGAAAGCACACAAATATTTGTGGACAACCAAACTGCAATTTCAATTACTAATAATCCCGTGTTCCATGGCAAAACAAAACACTTCAAGATAAAGTTTTATTTTCTAAGAGAGGCACAAAGGGAAGGAGAAGTACAGCTAATCTACTGCAAAACAGAAAATCAAAGTGGTAACATCTTAATAAAGGCACTTCCAAAGACTAGATATGAATTCTTGAGGAAGAAGCTTGGTGTATGCAGCTCCAAAGTCAAGGAAGAGTGTTGACTGGCATGACTCATGAAGCTAAATCAGTTTTATTTGTTGCTATTCTTTAGGATTATGATCACTTCTTCATGCTATATTTTTTGCACTTAATTGTTATGCTCAACTTGTAGTAGATTTTTCTGCAATTCAGTTTTGATTATGCTATATAAATAGATGATTTTGTTGCTCAATAAAATATATCTTTGCAGTCTCTAAATTAGCTTTCTCTCATCTTTAGTCTTTAGTTTCCTAAATATCCAACAGCTATAATTAGTTTCATAAATATTTTTGGATGTAAAGAGATAATTAATATGAATATTTATTAATAAGATTTAATATAGCACAATTTTGGTATTTGAAAATATGTGAAAAGAAAAAACTAAATTTAAAAATTTGTCACATGAATATACGAAAGAAAAAGGTGTCCAAAGTATAATTTAGGTGCATATATATGGGTAGTGTAGTATTATTATCAACAAAATTACACAAACCGTTATCCCAAAAACTTATATAATATCATACAAATAAACTAAATGCCAATATTCAAGAAAGCAAATCACCATCAAAAGGCACCCCAGTTTCAGGCAACCAAGCATCTCCTTCAATGAAATTGGACACAGTAAAATATTCAGCATCAGTATCATTTATCACATAGTAACCAGGCCAATTAACCCTGTTACTAGTGTCCGATCCGGGACCAGTATTTCTAAATTCTGCATAATATGTTGTATTTAGTGCAAAATCACCAGACCATTCTTTCCAACCAGCAGGATCAATCAAGCTATCCATGAATGATTGCATATAAACAGTTCTCGAATACTCCTTCCATGGCCTTCCGAGGTACGTTTGTGTCACATTGACGCTATTGGCCAAGTCTTCAGCTGCCCTGATGGTGCAATTGTGTATTGAAATGCCAGTGTTTTGGTTAGGATCAGTTCTGCCTTGTGCTGTAATGGCATTGAATTGGTTATCCAATGGACGCCGCAGATACATGTTGCAATTCTGAAAAACAACGGCCGCATTGCCAAATATGAAGTCGATTGTGCCATAAATGTCGCAGTCTCTGTAGAATTGCCTCAGAGAATGTGTGTACAATGAGTCTTGGTAGCCTTCAAAACTGCAGCTGTAGAATGTGGAGAAGTCAGCTCCATTTCGGGCAGCCACTGCTTGATGCTTAGTTGGTCCTGCTGTGTTCCGAAATGTTATGTTCACTGCAACAAATCCTTGCCCAACGACAGCTGCAACAGAATTTGTTTCATATCAATATGAAGGCAGAATTATAATGAAATTATTTCTTTAGAAGCCAATGGTGTGGATACTAATCAAGCAATTGCCAAGTAATGAGCTTGATTGGTGCATAAAATATAAATTGACGACCATGAAAATAAGCTACAGTGTCATGCTATATTTCAACTTTAGAAGTTTATATAGTAGTAGTAGAAATTATACTGACCTGAAGAATTTGAACATAAAATCTAAAATAAAGTACGGTGATGTAAAATTATGTACTTTACCAAATGTTGCTGTGTTGAAAGTAGTCCATCCATCAACATAACTTCTATTGCCAGTGATCACAGTAAGGCCTTTACCAGCTCCAATCATCATCAAATTTTTTTTCTGCTTCGGAATTGAAACATACTCTTCATAAACACCAGCAGCCACATAAATCAAATAGTATCCGTTGCTGCTACTATCAGTACTATTTGGTGCTGCAGCGACTGCATCACTAATGGTTGTATAATCAGCAGTTTCATTTGGATTCACAACCACCATTTGGCTTACTGACACATTGTCCACAAACTGATCATCGTTTCCTTGAAGAAGCTTTCTCCCAGATACAGACTCATAAATTTTTCGATCTCGGCTAGACATTTTCAAAGGTAAATGATCACCATTGATGCCATTCCTCATGTTGGAAAATACATGCTTTCTTTCTGTTAGCCATCTGCCGTTTTTCGTCCATGAAAACCAACCGTGAATCACTAGTGCAAGAGAGACACTGTAAAATTTAGCCCCATTCTGAAGAGGGGCAAAAAGTGCTTCCATAATACTTGAAGCTGAAGCAGTCTCTAGAAGACCATCTAAGCAAGTTTGTTGGTTTGTCAAAAGGGCACTAAGCAAAGTATGCAGATCATCAGCTTGCAGGCTATGCAAAGTGTGTGTAGAATTTATAGTATTTGAAGCATGAGACAAGTAGTCTATGTTCATTCCAGCTAAGAGGCTGCAATCTTCGAGTGGGCGAATGGTGGATAAGTATGATGTTGAAGGAAGCTTGCGGTAATGATCAACTAATGATTGAAATTTTCTAGCTTCTGATAAAGATTGATGAACAGAGTATCTGCCATAGTCATGAATTGTGCCAGGCTTGTCACGGGGCAAATTGGCCTTGCAGAAATCCGGATGAGGGGTGAATTTGCAAATGGGGTCCAGAGTTGATGAGAATAAGCTTGTAACAAAATCATCATCAGCGAGTGACGGAGAGAAGAAGAGCAAGAGAAAGAGAGAAACTATAAGCAGAGTTGATGGATTTGAAGCCATGATTATGATAAGCAAAATGTTTGATATTGAAAGTTAAGCTTGGAGATTAGGCCTATTTATAAATCTTATTTTGGGCTTAATTACTTGTGTTAGTAATCAAATGCACATTGATTTTCTTTATTTAAAAGGCACCGCCATGGCTGATCAAGTATTGGATCTCATATAAATTTGTTTTTGGTCGTTATAATTGAGATCTCATCCTGTGAAGGTGATGGGAGGCCAAGAATTTTTAGTAGTAGAAATCTTCATAACGTGCCCCGCAATAAGAGCAAATGAACCTAGAAATCACATTAGAGCTTAGACATTAATCACATTTCAATTTTATTTTTTTTTTTAAGAATCATGACATTCCAATTCTGATTACACGTTTTGTGTCACTAGCTTGGACAGCACTTAATTTATAAATTAATCATTTATCACGTCTTCTAGTCAACACTTAAACTTGGAGGGTCTTTTTGTCTTGTGCTGGACCGGAAAAGCTGATAAACAAATCTAATTTTTGATGATTTAGGACAGCTTGCTTAAAATCTTTGAGTTTGTGGGATCCAAGTCTTATCTCAGGTCAATTTACTAATATCAGCAAGTGAATGTATAAATCCCAACGTCTCAAATCTGTATATATCCGAGGATGTAAGAACCTGGAGCAAACATATTTGAATTAATCTTCCGGAGGGACTATTGGGCGGGTACTCCAGTGCATTGCTCCTTAACTAACATTTCCAGGTTTCAACACTTCATACGATATAAATAACGTCTTAAGACGGCATACCACATAAGCCATTTGTGTATTCATTCAGTAAAATTTAAATTATAAAAATAAATGATGTGGTATGATTTTCTCAACTATATATATTGTAAAATATTAAAGAATTTATTAAAATTAAAACATATCACAAGAAAGAGATTCTGTTAGTGAAATTTTATTTTATTAAACTTTTGTTTGGCGGGTCAAAAATACTCCGACTTGCCAATTTAACCAATACTCCGACGCAGGGCCACTTGTAGCCCTCGTTAGATTAAATCTTATTTCGGGTAGAGAAACGAACTTATTATCGAAAACTTGAAGCCTTTATCCATACTTCCCTAATAGTTCCCCTCCCTTCAACGTGAAGATTATTTTAGATGTTCTATTTTATGCAGGTCTTGTAATTCAAGTTCCTTCAAACATACAGAAAAATGAAAACACAGCTTTAATACTTCAACTAAGAGCATGCATTTATTTCCCAAAAGATGAATAAAAGAATGCGCAAATATAAAGAATCAATCTAGTACTGTATTACACATATACATCAATAAAGTATATAGGAGCCACTCATGGCCAAAGTGCTAAATAGACACAAATAAATCAAATGAAAGGGGGCTCAATCGCCCAATCCTGCTGTGAACCTGATACCGGTACCCGGCAACCAAGCCATCCCGTCGATGAACCGGCCAGCAGTAAAGTATCTAGCCGTGGAAGCATCGCTAATAATGCGGTAACCAGGCCATTTGACTCTACCATTAAGAGAAGCACCAGGGCCATAGTTCCTATATTCACCATACCACAATGTGTTCAAAGCAAAATTCCCATACCATTCAAGCCAGCCTCTAGGCTGAACCAAGCCACTCATATAAGTGTTCATGTAAACTGTCCTTGAATATTGCTTCCAGGGCCTGCCCAAATAAGTTGGCTGAGTGGCCACAACAAAGCTATCTTGTATCGAAAACCCCGTGTTCTGATTCGGGTTTTTCCTGCCCTGTGCTGTGATTGTGACCTTTTGTAAAGGTAGTGGAACTCGAGTGTAGATCTTGCAGTTTTGTAGAACGGCTGCACCGTTGCCAAATATGAAGTCGATTGTGCCATAAATGTTGCACTCGCGGTAAAATTGTCGCAGAGAGTGCGCATAGAGTGTGTCTTGGTAGCCTTCCATGCTGCAGCGAAAGAAGGCTGATTGATCTGAATCAACTCTAAGGGCCACTGCTTGATGGTTCTGGGGTCCGGCAGTGTTGCGAAATGTCACGTCCCTTGCTATAAATCCTTTGCCAGAAACAGCTGCAAAGCATAAAGCCATTCAATATAAAAGTTACATTTCCATGCGATGGAAATTTAGTAAAATAGTATAAATTTACTCGTTATTTATTTTATGCATGATATAAGGTCACAATATTCACTAATAACAGTTCGATGTATTATACATGATATAACATCACAATATTCACTAATTAGAGTTTGATTGTACTGAACACACAACACATATAATGAATCAAAATAAATGGTTGTCACAGGACAGGAATATGGTTTAGGAAAAGTAAAAAGTGCTCACAAGGCACGGTCATTAGGTGCTTACCAACGGTGGCAGTGCGAAAAGTAGTCCAGCCTTGCATGAAATTCCGGTTACCGGTCACCACAGTGGCTCCAATGCCATCTCCGATAAGCATAATATTGGTTTTCTTCTTCTTCATGTCTATGTTTTCTCTGTAAACTCCTCTCTTCGCATATATGACATACCTTCTCTTACTGTAACTTGGGGCTGCATTTATTGCTTCTGTGATGGTACGGTAATGGCCGGTCCCATCTAATGCAACAACTGCATCGACGTGCATTCTTGTTGGTTTCATATCCATAAGCCCTTTATCGCCATCAGTCATCCATTTCGGGAACTTTGAGCTTTCATTTCGTGTATCATTGATTCTAGGTGGCTTGAAAGGCATGCTATGCAACTGAGTGTACAGAGCTAACACATTGGTAATGAGTTGTGTAACTTGTTGCAGGCTTCCGTTTATGAAATTCTCCAGACGCCGGTCTGTGCCCTCGAACCCTTCAAGGCATGTGTCTTGGTTACTCAATGCAGCACTTAACCAAGATTTCAGGTTTCCTTCATAGTGTACATTCTTATCTCCAGCTCGAATCTGTTTCATTTCACCTAAAGACCAGGCCAATTCAGAAACAGAGAAATCTAAGAGCTCCTTGCAGTCTTCAATGGCCATCTGTTCACGAGAGCTGATAGACAAAGAGTTGAACTTTGTTATTGATTGGATTGCCTGTTTTGCTTCAGTAAGTGACGCTCTAAGAGCTGCATGTAAGATTGAATTTGGAGTTTGAGGGATCTTGTTTTCAAGTGCTGTTTGTAGATTTATGATACAAGAATCCTGGTTTTGAATACTTGAACAAGCTAGTGTCATCAGGGCTTGTGGGGATAAATTTTGTTCGTCTAAAGATGTTGCATTGGAGACAGCAGCAAGTGAAGTCCAAAGAATTAGAATTAGAAAAAAATTGGCCAAGGCCATGGTGGCAATGATGAGAAGGAGAAAGGAGGAGAGAGGAGATGGTTGTGATTTTTTTAAAAGAATACAGAAGAAACTTTATATCTGATGATTTGCAGAGAAGGTTTGCTTCCAAAGGAAAGTGATGCCTTTTGAGGCATAAATTCAATTGCTTTTTTGCTTTTTTCTCAAGTGAAGATCAAGTTATGCTTTATTTAGAGAGCTAAATTTAGAAACATTCCTTTCACATTTAGGCTTGTTGGCTAAGTTGGCTGCTGCTCTTGGTTTGAAGGTAATCCCAGTTTAAAGCATGAGGTAAATATGTAAATTGCATAAATATAAATACATATTAAAATGGTAATCCAGATTCTAAACTTGGAGGATCAAAAATCTAAAGCAATGGAATGAATCTGGAACTTTTTACAGCACATTAAGCACTTCCAGATTAACCCACCAAAGAAACAAAAAGGTGAACTCTCGGTAATCACATGTTGAAGTCACTTCATTATATATAAGCCTTGTTATATACTATACTGTTTGGGGGAGGGGGGTGGTGGGGGGTGCGCATGGGGGAAAAGGGATAAATTACAAGGCTGTATCATAAAGTAATCTAAGGAAGTTGAAACACGCACACAAAGGACATACAAATGAGACTGTTTTGTCCGGTGCTGACAGAAATAAATTACATTGTAGTTATTAATGCATCTGTAAAATGAGATGGGATTCTTTTGCCACAAGGGGATCAAGGATCTCAGTTTGCCTTACTCGTTAAAAGCTTATATCAGTCCCATCTGATCTTGCAACCTGCTGTGTGGAGGGTTTCTAGTATTTCTGAGGAAAGTAAAAACCTGATGGGAGCGAGTAACTTAATCTTTTTGATCCGCATACAACAGGACCTAAGTGCTAGCTCAAAGCCTTCCCTTGTGCAATTGGTGAGGTGCACAAGCTTTGCATCTTGCAGGCGTGTCAAATTCCCCATCACCAAGCACAAAGCCATGTCTGAGACAGCACAATAGCTCAAGTTTATCTGCCAGCATTAATATGGCTCAGCATTTCATCATAAAATCAAGAACTTCAACTAATGGGTAACAAATTACACGTCTTATGAAATATATAAATAGTAATAATAGATTATCTTAATTCAAGTAGTCCTAACTATACCATCAAATCATAACCATACCTGTCGCAAGTTCTGGGAATAGTAGGCCAGTGCCCAGAAGCCTGAATCATCAATTTTGTCACAGTGCTTCAAATCCAAGTCTGCCAGTCTCTTACACCCAGCAGCTAGTGCTGTCAAACCTGCACTGGTGATCTTCATAAGCCCTCGTAACTCAAGGTCAGAGAGGTCCTCCATGGAGCCAATATGCTCTATCCCTCTATCGGTAACATTAACACAATATGACAAGTTAAGTTTCTTCAACTTCTTGCAACCATTAGATAGTGCTGCTAAACCATCATCTCCAATACCTGAACATCTGTAAGCCAAAATAAACAAGAAAATGAACCAAACATTCCATATGAACGATAAATATTTTTGCAAACTTAACCTCAGGCTTAAATTACTTGTACAGATCAAGTCCCTGAATCTTCGGACAATTGGAAGCAATGTAGAAGAGTCCTTTGTCTGATATATTTTCACAAAGTCCGAGTTTCAAGAATAAGAGTTCTGAACATCTAGACAGATATTCAAGTCCTGCAGACAAGAAAGTGAGTGTCATTATAAAAATCCAGAAGGGGAAAAGTAAAGAGTTATTTACTAATTTAGAACTCACCTTTGTCATTTACACTATTACAATCGGTAAGATCTATCTCCTGGAGTCGTAGGCAAAATGATCCAAGATGATAAAGACCCTTTTCAGTAATCATATTGCAGGACTCTATCTTTAGGCATACAAGACCCCTACAAGAATCTGCTATTGCAGAAATTGCAGCATCAGTAATCGAATGGCAACATGTCAGGTCAATGGTTTGCAAATTAACACATCCAGAGACAAGTTGTATGATGCCTGAGTTGGTCACCCCCAAGCATTTGCTCAACCCAATTTCAACAAGAGACTTGCAATTGAAACTGATAGTCTGAAAGCAAGAGTCAGAAATTTGAGCCCCGTCCATTATGATTGCTTCAAGGTTCTTCAAGTCCCTCATATGGTGGAGAAGATTTGTGGACAGCTCCTGTTGTAAGAGTTCTATTTCAGGTTTAAGTAAAATCAAACCTATAAATGCTTGCAAAACTGAATAATTGAGCAATTACTCACAGAAAAACAGTGGCCAGCATTGAGCTGCAGAAGCCCGCTATGTCCTCTTATTACAGATAATACTCCAGTTGAACTGACAAATTTGCACCTTGATACAAAAATTGTCTAGAGCATATAGAAAATGCATATTATTAGTTAAAAAATTGTAATCTATCACTAAAAGTCGACGTATTTTGTGTAGTTCTTACTTTTTAATAACTTAAGGTTGCATGTCATAATGTCACCCCAATAAATGCAGGCTGTTTACCTTCAGCAAAGGGCACCCATTTTCAAGAAACCGCAATCCAACATTATCTACACAAGGGCAACCCACCATAACCAAAGACTCCAGCTTAGCCAAAGTAGCAATCGAACAGAGTGAATCATTTGTCAGCTGTACCAACACACAGACAAAATTTCATAAAATCATCAACACAAATACCATCTGCTTATTTGGTAAGGCAGCCAGAAGAATAATCCTAAAAGCAAAAACATCAAAAAGATTAATCTAATTGCATATTCTCAACCAAGTAGCTTTAACGCCAAATGAAATAACTAGCTACCAAGTATAACCATCAGCTAAGTGGCGGGTAAACACTAGGTATGATATAAGTGGTATTTGCCAGACTTGTGCTTTCAAAATTAAAGTTGAATTTACAACCGTAACAAAAAGGCTTTCAGACTCTCATTAGCCTAAGTTTAGCAGACTTCAATTTTCCTTTATATACAAAGCCTTCAATTATGGAAACCATAACTTTCAATACTAAAACTTCCATTTCTTTCCTTATCTGTTTCCTTCAATTTCTTGGCAACCAAACACACATTTGGACAGAAAGCCCCAATGAAATCAATACATAAAACAAACCTTAAGATAAGACACATCAAGAGACTTCAAATCAAGACATTTTTTGCACAAAAGATCGATGCCCAAATCACTAATCTCCATGCACCACTTCAAGCTTAATCTCTCCAAATTCACACATCTAACAGCAATCTTAGCCAACCCAACATCTGTCACATTCAAGCACTTGTCCATCTTCACCTCCCTCAGCCTGCCGGCAAACGACAGCGCCGCCGCCTCCATGTCACCAAACCCACAGCAGTATGACACGTCAACACTCTCCAAAAAGGGACACGCACGTGCTAACATCTCCAAACCTTCAAATTTTATCCAAAACAAAAACTTTAGTTCAGTAATTTGTTATAAGCGGGAACAAAAAAGTTAAAATTAAAAACTTTTGATTCAGTGTCTCCTAAGCTCAAACCTCTATATCTCAACCCAGTAGAGCGACTCAGAATGAGAGACTTCACGCTTCGGGTCCAACTCAGTGAGTGCTGACTCAAAAGAAACGACACCGTTCCATCATTGACACGTGGACAAACAGAGAGGTCCAAAGTTTTGATATTGGGGTATTTATCAAGTAGACGGAACAAGAACTCGACTCGGAGGACTCGGAGAGTAGACCGAGTCACTGAATCAACACGGGAAAACTCTTTGCAAACGAGACGCCACGTCTTACTATCCAATTCATCGCCGATATTCTCACGAACACGCACCAACAAATCCTCGGTCAACACATCGAGCGCCGACGAACCCGGCATTAAAACGTCGCTAAAACTAAAACTCTCTCCTCTCAAAGTTCAAAACTTTAATGTTGTTTTATCGCTTTGAGGAAACTAAGGTTTCTGGTTAATCTTATTTCGGAAAATTAAAAGGAGTTTTCGATCCTTCTAAGGATTTTTCTTATGTTGGGACGAAGAGAAAGAGAAGGCGGAGGTAGTAGAGGGGAGGTGGGTGGGCTTAAACAGGATCCGAATTATACTAAACCGGGTTTCTCGGATCGGGTTCATGGTTGTTAACGATGACCAATATTTCGGGGTTTTCTTCCCGGCAATGAGCGCACGGATTATTTATCAACTAAACTAAACTGAAAGCGGAGGAGAGGAGTAGTAGAAAAAAGAAGAAGAAGAAGAAGATAAGAGCAATGGTTGAGTACGGAGGCAACATGATTATTAAATGGTGAGGCGATAATTGATTGGCTGAGACTGAATATGTCGTGTGTCTTATCACGTGCTGTTGATATCAGTTTTGACTTTTGTATGCGGAATGGTTCTCATTGGTTGCCCTGTTGTGTTCGCGTGGGGGTTTTTAACAGTGGATATTTTGTGGATCTGATTGGAAAAACCAAAATAAAATTAGGCCAACTTTTCGAATGACAAAATTGCCCTTACTCCCGACAACAACGCTCGTGTTAAAATTTAAATTTGTCTTGATTAATTCAATCAACTGATTAGACTTTTAATGAATTATTTGCAGATTTAATAATTTTTGAGAATTGAATTTTCGCTCTTTCATTATGTATTGAGTCAGTCTTAAAAACCTAATAATTAGATTGGAAAGCTAGAAAATGAAAAAATTTGGGAGGTATAATTCCTAAGGGTATTTTGGGGATTTGAGTTTCAGAAATGATGTAGAATATCGCGCATGCAATCACGGAGCAAAAAGGAATCGTGCAGAATTTTTCTGGAGTGTTCGATTAGATTGTGATGGCAACTGAGTGGTTCTGATTGGGGACACGTCATGAGATTTGCAGCAATTCAAGTAAGTGGTACTAAAAGTACATAAGATGCTGATGATGTACTACGTACCACAATTTCCACGAAGCTGATGCGAGGCCGTGCTTACTAATTTGTACGGTGCTTACGGGACCCACAAGCCTGCAAATGACCGTACCTATCTAACATTATTTGTCGAGAGAAATAATTACACCAACATCCCTGTATTACTAAATATTCTCAACTAAGGAAACTATTGGTCTCGTTATGCCAAATAAGTCCCTAAATTGTAACTTCTATGTTATAATCCGTTACCATTACTACTTACAAAAATAATTGGACTTTGATCCTCCCTGGAAGAGTTACAAGAGCTGAAATAGTTGGAGTTTAGTTTGTTAAATAGAAAAAATTATAGTTGTTAAATATAAAAATTGTAGTCATGAGATTAATATAAATTTTAAGCTAAATAAATATTATCATTTGACAATTTATTTTCACATTCCTTATTTATATATTAAGAAAATATTTTATTACATATTTAAAAATAAATTTAACTCATTATAAGTTTAAAAATTCAGATAATTTTATGAAAGTTATAACATAACTTTCTTAATAAACCTCAATATGTTTTATAATTTAAATATCAATAAATTGTAATATAATATTTCAAATAAAAAGGTCCTTTGCTAAAGTCAACAGAAATTGGAAAACTATCATTAAAAACTTAGAGTTTATGTGCTTAAGAAAAAAAAAGGAAATTTGAAGGAACTTGTATGTTATTATCCATATGGAATGGCCAATCGAAAGAAAAATATCAATATTACTTTGACGTGATGACAAATGGGTAGGGACCACTGGCCCAGACAACCACCTTTGGGTTCTAGATGGCTTTAGATTTAGATTAATCAACATCAACCCATGGCTATTGCCTGGTTAGGATTACTTTTTTGTTTATTAAATGATTTCTATTTGGTATTTTTCTGGTAAATGTCTTAATCCATAACATAATGAAATGAATAATTTAAACAATGTGATTACGGTGAGTTATTATAAGTTAATTGAATTAAATAATTAGTTAAATTGAGTTAATTAGGTTGAATTTATCTAATTTAATCATGTTTATATAAATAATAATATTTATTCATTTAAAGGTTGGTAAATATTTTAATTGAATTTATAACTATTAATTGATATGATAGTATATAGTTACTTAATAAATTTATTATTTTTTAAATTTAATTTTAAAAATAAGTTGATTTCAATTTTAATAGTGAGTTTTATTGAATTTTCACAAACCCTATATAACTCAAGTCACAACCACCCCTGCTTATTCTAATTTGATAGGCTTTAAATTAATTAACTCATTCTATGATTAGAATTATGATTCTTATTTAGTATTTTTCAAAAGTAAATGGATTAATTAAAGATTATGGATAAAAAAGAAATTTAATTTTAAAAATAATGAAGATTAAAATAGAAATAAATTGAAAGACAAAAGTACACCTAGGAGCTACTGAAATCCGAGCCGAAAAATTAAAGCAATTAATTAATCCAACATGTGAAGACGTAAAGACAAAATATAATGAATAATTTAAACAACGTGATTGTATCTACTTTGGAAATTGAGATCAAAGTCTTGATTAATGTGTATTGGGCGGCTTCTAATTTGGTAGGTTTATGTTAATGAATTGGTGACAAGAGAGAAGGAATTATTTGTCATATGAAAAATAAAAATGGGTGGATGAAAGTTCAACAATGAGCTTCTTCTACCCTAAGTAGAAATAATGAGGTACCGCTCTCCGAGCGAACATTAAATATTGACAACTTGATTCTATACAGACCCCACTAACAATCCATCTAAAGATTTGAAAAATGATTCTGGTGTCTCTCGAGTCAGAGATTAGAAAGAATAAGGTCTTTATTGGGCAACTGGGCATCTTTAAGTTTAATCCCACTTGCATCTTCCATTAAATTAAGCCTTGATTAGCTGAATATCTGCCACTACTAAAAACACAATCTCAAAAGACATACCATATATAAAGTGCACACATGCAGATGCAGGCTCAAGTGTGATCATATTTCAATAATTGGCAGAAGCATATGCTCTGCCTCCTGATAGGAGAAAGCATTTATATAATCAGCAACTTGTATATAATTTTTACCCATTTCTGTATAAAAGTACATAGTGATACAGAAACAATGTAATTTCATGTAATAATTCCTCTCTTGTACAACTTGTCGCCGCCTTCTGCCAGTGAATAATTTTGAACCGGTGGCCTAGGAATGTTGTCTGTTGATGCAGCCATTACTGCTTTAGCATTCCAGTACCAAGGTTGAATGTAGGGTGAGGTAATGGAGGAGGATGACGACGATGAAGGATGAAGTAAAACAGAACCCCAATCTCTAAGTCCAAGTTTTGTTTCCTTTATTCTTCTTCGGATCAACAAACTCCCCACATCCTCCTTCCTCATTTTGGATACACTTCTAAGTATAGAGAAGCATAAAAGAAGTACCAAAACTGCATCCTCTTCAGGCAAAAATTCTATTACTAAAAGTTTCCAATTCAATAGAGCTGTTGCTTTCCCAGTCGGGTTCTCATCTGTGAACCGGACAAGAGTCACAAAACCCTCATCGTCATCATCTTCCTCTTCCGCCTCTTTTTCTACTTCGCTTTGCTTCCTCCCTTGATACTGCATTTTCCGCCCTCTCAACAGTACCAGCTGCAGATAAACAATGTTAATAACCGCCTAAATTTACTATTGCATCAAAATTTTCATTTCTCAAAAGGAAGCAGGAATCTTCACATTACCAATGAATCTGGAGATGCTGCATTTTTCAGAGTAAATTTCAAGCCTGATGTTGAGGGCGATGATTCCCAATTTATCATCAATTCATCCCCTGTTGAGAAATCCCATGCAGCTTGACATTCTGCTGTAGGTTCTTTTGGTGTTGCTGTTCCTACCACTTTCTCTGTACTAGATGGCAACAATGATGATAACATGTTTAAATTTTTATTCAATAGACCTTACTCCATAACAAAACAAATTTGGACTCGTAAATATTCCATAAGATCGATGCAGCAGAAACTAAAATCCAGCCGAGAAGACTGCATAACACAACCATTACTTGGCCTGGGAAAAAATGATCATAATTGCGAAGTAAAAACAGCCACATAACACATAATGCAGAATAGCTAAATCTATTCCTTGCCTAGACTAATGTATCATGAGCTGAATTTCAATCCTGTCAATCACGATATACAGTTATCATAAGTAACAACATACCAGGAGCTCTACCAATGGAACCAGCAACGTAAGACCAAGAGCCTTCACGTATCTCTATAATCCTATCCTCCCATTTCACAGCCGAAGGAGTTTCTCCACCTCTTCTCCAAAATCCTCCTCCTCCTCTGAAATTTATTTTCAAGTGTCCATTTGAAACATACAAAACAAAGATGTCACAGTTTACTCATTTGAAATAACAAAATCCTCCTTAGATAATAAGTGATCATTATTGAGAACTTTTACCTTATGCGAACAACAAAACATTGTCTGCCTGCATGATCAAGAACAGTACGAGACAACCACCGACCTTCTTGGGGCCGATACCTGTTTAACCTCAGAATTACATCTGATATCATAGCTCCTGAATCATCTGTGACTCTGTCTGGAACACATTTCAGTAAGTATTGGGCTTGGACTGGAGGAGTTATGGAAGTAACAACCCTGAATTGTTCAATTTCTCTTTCCATGGTAAGCAAGGGTGCTCTCAGTAAATTGTTCCAACGAAATTCTACAATGCCTTGCAATGTGCTTCCCTTGAAGCAGGTGCTACCAGGATGACGAAGCTCAAGAATTAAACCTCTGGTTCCAAACTCACAGTATAGATGCCAAACTTTTTGCCATGAATTGTGGGAGAAGTTGGAGATCGGTTTACGAAGCTTGAGCTCCCTGTGACATCTTACCATTCGAAGACGCAGGAAATCACATTTAATATCCTGTTGCATTGCCTTCATCCCAGATTTGAGTTTCAGAAACATACATACCTGCCATATAAGACCAAAATCAATTTCCTCACCAACTCGTTATAACCCAACTAGGCCCAATTTTCTTAAGCTGGTTGTGGAAGAATTTATTAACATTGCTGTATGAAAGCATTAAAGCTGATGTAATGCAAAATAGCTCGATTTTCGGAGTTTAAATGTAAATTTATATGAATCCATTACTGCAGAAAGCATCGTCAGAATCTCTTATAAAATGCTCCTTTTTTTTTGGCAGTTTGTCCTTTTTTTTTTTTAATGGTCCATTTTTCCTTTTATATATCCTTATGTCTCGAGGTTAAGCTTGCACATTTTAGTCTAGAAGATTGAAAGTAGTCAAGATGCTAATTAGCATTACCTAAAGTCCATTTCTAAAAGAAAAATATTTGATTAAAATAAGTACAATCGCACCTAGTGTGCGCTACCAAGAGCAATTTGTCTAAGTGTTGCAAACCATTTCATAATTGATCCTAAGCATACAAATAGGGGCAAAACCAGGATTTTAATTTGGGGGTTGCCAAAATATACAGCAAGTAAGTATTTTTAGAAAATGGGGGTTGCCTTGAAAAATAAGTTGGGGGTCATCTTGAAAAATTTTTGATCTTTACCTCATTTTTTAAAAATTTTCAAAAACTTGGAGGGTTGGCCCAATAGTTCTGCATCTGAACACCAATCACTTGCTATAAAACAATGCAAGGAATGCAGTCATTTTCCATTACCTAACATTGAAATAGTATCCACTAAAGATTATTGCCCCTAATAATACAAATTAATCAACAATCATAAAAGAGAAAAGGACTAAATCACAAAAAAAGCTAAAAGCTCTAGCCACAACAAAAATAAAGCTTATATAATTATAACCTATACCCACAGAAAGATTTTATATTTTAGAAATTTTAGAGTGAGTTTATCAGCTGGGCCTGGGACTGGAAAATTTTAGAAATTGTTTTGACGAGAAAACCAAACTTTCAACAGCTTTGGCCCCTTATATTTCATTCAATAAGCTAAAAAACACTATAAGTAATTAAACAACAAAAAGTGAACTGAACTGACCTCAAGTAGGAACCTGGGCAACATGGATTTGTATTTGCTGTTGACATCTGTATCTGAAACATTCCAGTAAACAGGTGGCTTGACAGAGGCAATCCCATCAGATTCCAAAGCTAACCCACCACCAGCTTTCTCATAAGGCTGATCAAAAGTTTTTTCCCATATTTTCTTGGTTTCTTCCACATCTTTTGCCTTCACATTTCTCCACACACCCACCACCTTCCCCATATCGTCCCACATGTCCTTCAAGTCCTCAGCATACACCGCGGGGTAGCTCTAGTTGATTCATTAAAAATTAAAGTTATTTAATGGATCAAGATCACAGAACGTAACAAAGAAATTTAAATTAGATTCATTAATCATCACCATCACAATTCAAACACACACGATATAAGCAAATTTTAGAAACAACTATAGGTGCAATTTGGCTCAACCGGTAAATTCTCTTCCACTGGTACAAGAAGTCGGGGGTCCATTCTTGTTTTCAATTCCTTATTGTTAAGTAAAATACTCAAACTTCACCTAACCCTATCAAATGTTCATAGTCATCAAACAGGATTATTTTTCTGAAGTTATAAAAACCAAAAAATGAAAGTAAGACAAAAAGATAAGTCTTTATCACACACAACTTACAAACACAACTATTTGAAAGGATAAAATGCACTGAGAGTAAAGTAAAGAACTGAAAGAGAAACTCATGAAAAGAAACAGAATTTAGACATCACAAAAGAACAAACACAAAATCAAAATGGAATAGACAAAAAGAATTCCAAAAGATGCAGTGTTGATCAACAAAGTAACAATGATGAAGAAAACCAACCAGGTGAGTAAGCCACATTAGCTGAATGTCAGAAGCAAGCACAAAAAGAGAGCACCCATCAGAGAATTTCTGCAATATGAACAGGAATCCTTTGTATCTTTGTCTGGCTGCTATCAAATACACAAGCTCGTACATGTATGGCTCTGAAAACTTTGAGTACAAAAATCTTTGCCTTTTTACTTCATTCAATATATCTTCATTTGTAACACAAATTGGATTTTCAGAATCTGAATCCACTTCATTCTCAAAAGACTCAGATGGGTATTTATGCTCCCAAATTTCTCTGCCTCTCACTAGGGCATACTCTTCATTTTCGTCATCAAAAATTGCCGGCTTCCCAATTAGTTTTGAGAACCTTGACTCACAGTATTGCCTGTAACTGACCTGAGAAATGTAGTTGTCGACTTTTACATTGCACACCAAAACTAGATATGTAATTCAACTAGAAATGTCCAAGATTTTCTTTGGTTGATGGAAAAAAAAATAGAAATGAAGGGATTCAAATTGCTCTAATTAACTAAAAAGAAAATGCAAAATGGGAATTAATCGTCAACTTATTAAAATAACTGGTTATTTATTAGAACTATAACTAAAATAGCTTCCATCTTTTATTTAATATAAGGAAAGAAAAGCTGATCTGTTTCCCTCACTTTCTCAGCAATCAAACAGAAAGTTGACAAAAGTAGTAACCAGCTTACCGGGTTCAAGGAATGACAAAACCAGACCCACTCAATATCAACTGGAGGAAGAATCATAGGCGGCGTTGCCCCCACCGTCAGATCAGAAATCAGCGGCATCCACAGCTCATCATACCTTCAAAAACAAAATAAAAATGATCTTTCTAAGCAACACTGACAAAAAAACTAAATTTAATTATAATCTTTGTACCTTCTTATGGCTTCAAGAATTGTTGGTCTCTCATGTAACCACTGAGACTCATTGACAGTTCTCAAGAACCCGATATTTTTTCTAGTGGCAGAAACAAGATCAACACTGAGTCTTATCGTATTAACTTCCGATACCTCGCTGAGAGTTCTTGTCCTTAAGTTGTCCGAAATCTCGGACCCAGCTGATGACATCGTTGAAAAAATAAAAACACACGCACACAGAGAGTAAGTGAAACTGTATAGGATTGTGTTTGTAATTTGTTACATACAACAGGAGCTTTAATTAATGATGATGCCCGTGGCTAATGTCTACAGAGAGAATAAATATTATACGAGGAAGAAATAGCGTTGTGTTATTGCTATCGCGACTGAGGTGGGACACGTGGCAAGTGGGTTTTTGTTTTCAGGTGTGCCGTTTATTAGAAGAACAGAAGTTTGTATTGAATTGAAGGACCTCAATTGTAACATCACACGAATGAGAGAGAGACATTTTTGCTTCAACAAGAAAAGAGTATTTCGTATGGAAGGTGGCTGTTTCACAAAGGAATTGAAAATGACTTCAATAAATTGTTGAAGTTGTTGGAGTTATCGTTTATATGGCAAAAGTTTAAATGATAAAATTTAATAACAATATATATCTCAAATTTTATTTTAAATAATTTATTATTCATTAAGTGGTGAATAATTTTTTTATAAAATTTGAGTAAATTAATTTTATTATTTTAATAATTAATTAATGAATATTACATCAATTCAGATATTCATAAAAATTAAATTGTATATTTAATTGTTTAATGTGAAATAAAATTACTAATAAATGTACTTTTAAATTATAGAAGTAAAATTAATAATTATTAGTTGTCAAGTAAACATGGATATTTACTGAATACTTCAACCACGTGGGTTTATTAACATAAATATTATGGACGCAACGTTACACTTATTAACAAGCATATATTGACAAGTATCTCTTTCTTTGTCCAGTTAGTTGGGATACAAATTTTCCTTCATCTTTAGAATAAGACTTACGCCGTTTGTCAATCCACATGTGGGTTAGTATAGCTCAATGCTGTCCAAAGACAAAGCACTCTCATTTGTGTTGTCACCAATGAAGTCAATAAGCTCCACTGGCGAATCATTCACGGACAAGACCTACAAACATGATGTGGGCAGCCATTTTCATTGCTTCTCCTTTTGTTTCTTTTTTTATCATGTATAGGGATTCACCACATAAATGGGCCCGGATGGCCCACGAGATGAACCATTATCATGTTTGGACACATGAGATATTTCTATAACTAGATGAATTTCATCAACTTTTCCCCTATAATTTGGCCTAATTAACGAACTTGCTTAATTTAGAAATGTGAGATACTTACTACTCGAAAGAAATTCAATGATATTAACTTTTAGCCAAAACCTTGAGAAAAAGGGCATTATTTTATTATTTGAAGTTTTAAATGACTTGATTGATCACGATACTGGATTGAGTTTAGATAAATTGCAAATTAGAAGAGGAACAATTTTATTGTTTATTTGTCATAACAATACTATTATGATAATAACATTATCAAATCGTTTTAGGTAGTCGGACAAATAGTCAAGGATCACATGATATGACAAAAGATTCTAGATGGTGTTAATAGATTATGATGGTGGCCTTGTTATTTCAACAAAAAGAAGACGAACTTCTCAATTACATTCTTTAGGTCAAGGGAGAAAAAATTTCTAATACTCAAAAGAGCTGAAAAGATACAAAATGACAAAACAATTGGCACCCATTTAACAATAATTGTTCACAAAATCGTGCCCATATCCTTGAACAAAGAAGGGGAATATTTTTTTTTTTTATGTTAGTGAATCATGTAATGAAATATAGAATTTGGAATAAAAGAAAGGCGCTTTCAGACTCAGAATCCAAAGCAATTAATTAAACAAAGATGTATGATGTTTTTTATCAACCCTTACTGTATGGAATCATCTAGGGCAATGTTTAAACAGTAGCGGCGGCTTTGAAAGCATGACAAATTAGCATGCTTGTAGCTCCTTAATTTTGCTAGCTTGTGCCTAGTAGTTGCTTTGAAAAGAATATTGGCCCATTTGAGTTAAGCCAGGGTCCTGTGGTCCACCACTGCTGAAAACTGTGAATGCTATAGTGCAACTGAAGGCACAAAACTTTGCAGACAAGAGGTTAGATTTGGATGAAAAAAATATATATATTATCATTTAGTATTTCTCAAAGTAATTGTTGTGAAATTCATTTTGTTGGTTCACAATCTTAGTCCAATAAATGCCAAAAAATAACATTTATTGCCAAATCTACATAGAGTACTGTTTCATCATAAATGGCTACATTGCATAAATACACCTTTTAAGGCGTTGCAATTCAGAGCTTTCTCCTCTGCTGATCCATCAAACTTCTTCTCTAGAAATCGCTTTTCACAATCACAAAAGCCACCCACTTCATCACATTCCCCAAACAATCCAAACAAGTTTGCCCAACAATGACTTCAATCATCACATTCCTTTTGCCAGCCAACACACAAACTTGATAATCTCAAACCAAAACTCCCAAGCAAAGAGCTCAAGCATTATGTGAAACCCACGGTTCCTGCTGCCTCCGCTGATATATAAGCAGAAAACCCTAAAGCTACATCCCCATGCTTGTTCTCTTCCAATATCGCTATCACAATACCCATTTTCAGAATAGCACCGTAATCAATATATTTTATAACAAAAAGCAACATATACATCAACTTGAAGAAGCTAAATAATGTCTCTTAGATGTCTATTGACAGAGTCAACAATCCAACCAAAGCAAGTGTATTCAAAAAGAGAGCATAAATGGAGTAATCAAAGGATCCTTTTCTTCTGCATAACTGGCTGACGCAGTACTGACATTGATTATAATGTTGAGGTCTAAGAAATGAACGACAGCCGAGAGCATAAAACTTGCATGATGAGTTTTTGGGAGATTAAGTTGCTAATCCAGTCTCTGAAAACATCTAGTGTGGACCAAGAAGATCTGTAGATGATGACAAAGCCACAATGGGGAGGATGGTCATCAGCTTGAGATTTGAGTGATTCAATTCAGGCATGTTAGAAAATAGTTTCATGTAAAAACAAGAAGCAAAACAAAGGAAACAAAGTGAGTAAAACTATGAAGATAAAGTTGAGATTTTTTGGTGCCATCAACAGATAAATGGATCGACTAGTTCCACATTTACAGCACCCATTAGATGTTCATCTCTGCCACTGGAGCCAGCTGAAACAGTAAAAAATCATCTAACAGAATTATTCAACCAGACCAAACTTCTCAACTCAATTGCCTTTCATTTGGCATATGCAATAAAATAAGATAACAAAAGAAGATAAAAATATATATTAGTCTATTAACATCGCCTCAAAATTGCAGAATGTCAGCAAGGCTTCACAAGCCATACAGTCCTGAAAGATGGTATTTTGTAAATGATATCCTCATAGGCTAAATTTCCAAATGCAAACAAGAAGCCACAAACTTATGTCAAATGATCACCTCTCCAGGGTAAAAATACAAATAAATAACACAGGGCCTCAGAATTGCAGAATGACAGCAAGGCTTAAAAAGCCATTCAGTCCCGAAAGATGGTATGTTTTGAATGATATCCTCATAGGCCAAATTTCTTTAAAGAAAATTAAAAGACCACTTTCCATAAGTTTCGAATGATATCCTCATAAGCCAAATTTCTTTAAAGAAAATTAAAAGACCACATCCCAAATGATCAAAGCCGAATTGAATGAAGAACCGTCAACATCATCATGGCATTTATTTGTTACTTGTTAATTTGGAATCTACAAACATAATTGTTGTGCCCCATTCAAGTATTAGCCACCATCACATCATTAGAGTTTAAAAATTAAGTGTAACTTGTGTCACAGAAAAACAAACACATAAGAACAAGAACAGAATTCATGAAAACTACAGAAAATGACAAAATATATGACTCATGGCAATTCCCAAATGGTAAATGCAGCAACGCCGCTCCACAAGGCGATGGAATATGAGACCTGCCCAAACGGAGGAGCTCCAGCAAAGGAGGACCATCAACAAAAGAGCATTTCTTTCTGACGGTTACTTTGGAATCTACAAACATAACTGGTTTGCCCCAAACAAAGTATTCGACTTCTTTCCAGAAACCCCGTCAAACAATTAGAATAGCAAAAGAAGTAACCTATGGAAACTAAATCAATAACAACATGCACAACACCTTCCGAGAACAATAAGAACCAATTTTCAATTCCAAATAAATTGAAACTAAAAACATGTAAATAGAATCAGACTTTATCAGAAGATATGAAGCATGTGTGTCTCATGGCTAATCCCAAATGGTAATGGCAGCAACCCACTCCACAAGGCGATGGAATATGAGACCTCCCCAGATGGAGGTTCTCCTTTACAGGAGAACCATCAAAATCAGAGCATCAATTTGTGACGGTTACTTTGGAATATACAAACATAACTGGTTTGCTCCAGCTAAGTATAGGACTTCTTTATAGAAACCCCCATCACATTAATGTTAAAATTCATAATGAAACAAACTTTTAATCACTACATCAACAAGAACACACCCATCACCAAACAGAAAATCCATTACAAACAATGAAACAGCCAAACTAAAAGATAGTTAAGATTATAACTTGAACTCTGCAAGATTCTAACGCACATACCACTGGGTTTTTCACAAACAAACTGCTGCTGAACAACAATCCCAAAAAGCACAAAATGCACCATCTGACTGACAGCAATGACAAGGGTTACAACAAACAATTCCAATAAAAAAAATTGCCATTATAATTTCTTGTAAACATCAAGACATTCACAATTATTAACATTGAACGTTAAGTCTATCACTAAATGGAGGAAGTTCCCTCAGAAAATAACATAATGAAGCTTTCATTCATCTAATTATCAGAATTAGCATGGTCAGTAATGAAGCATCACAGGGAACGGCCCCAACTTAATCAGACATCCAAATTTAACGAACATAAAAACATGCAACCGGATACACTTTTAATCATCAAAAAAAGCTTTAAAGCAAGACGAAAAATTTTAATTTTTTCAATAAACTAAAGACTAGATACCCTCCAGTCATGAAAAATTCAGATATACATTAGCTTTCAAGAGCACAAAAAATCTGCTTATAAATACAAAACCATCCACAACCCATTTGAACAAATCAAAATTTTAGAATACCACTTGCTTATTTACATAAAATGCATTGGAAAAACATGATCTTTACAAAACAGAGACACATGCAAACAAGCACACACAGATTGCATCAACTGAAATAAGAAAATTAGTCTGTAGCTCAGATAAATGTTGGAAAATAAATTCTATTCCCTGGCCTAAAAAGACCTCATAATGAGCTGGGATTATACATTTATCATCACTGACTGCAAATTAATCTTTTTTTTGTAAAATTGCACATCGAAAATTCATCTCGAACTCAATTAAATCACAAAACCATTTAACTAAATCAAACAATGCTTAAAAAAATTTTGCTCGAATGATAAAGAGAGCGAGGTAGAGAGGGCAAAAGGCCGCGGCGAGGGAGATTGTGGCGAGAAGAGTAGGAGTTAGGGTTTTATAAAACACTATGGTTAGGGTTTTAACGAGAAGATCGTTTATTTCCAATTTTGACCCTAAAGCTTTAAATTTAGGGTTTTTTTTTTTTTTCACACCGACTTTTGCTAAGTGCTAACGATCCGGATAAAAATCTGAATCCGAATGCAGGTAAAATCTAGAGGGATATCTGGATATCCAATGCTGTTCATTCGAAGAATTTTCATTTTATAAATTATAACCCAATGATTCAATGAATTTTACGAGTATTCGTAATATATGGAAAATTTAGCTCTAACAATTGAACAAACTAATAGCATGTTTATTATTAAGGTTAGTAATAGTAAAGATGCCGTGGTATTTAAGTTATAATTATTGTAGAAAAAAATTTATAATAATAATAAAAATAATTATGAATATTTAATAAATATCATTAAGACTTAAATTGAATTTATAATTTTTTGTATAAAATATTGAAAATAAAAATAAAAAGCTACAATTGCCACATCCCAACTATGTCTCTGAAGTTTTTTTTTTCACTTTATTTGAAATCAAACGTCCAACACAAGTTGATTGACTATTATAAATTTAGTGAAAAAAGTTGTTTGATTCCAAATAAAGTGAAAAAAAAATTAATTTTAACTACTAATTTTTATTAAATAAAGTGATACAAACAGTGAAAAAAAAAAAGAAAAGAATTATTGTAACAGAAAAAAAATGGTTTACTTAACGTGACATGCGCTTTCAAATAAGATTTTCATTTTTTTTTAAAGTAAAGAAAAATGCTCTAAATAATAAGTTGCTATAAAGAGTGTTGCTAAATGGCCGTAACGAAGAAAGGACGATGGACTTTTTGTCATTTCATGCGCGCCTTTTCTCTCTTTCTATGGCCCACAGTACTATTAAAGCAATATTTAAAAAAAGGGCAAAAGTAATGCAAAATAAAATTAAAAAAAAAAAAAAAGGCGGCCATTTAGCGCAGCACTCTTATGATCTTATCCTTAAGTGCGAGTGCGAGATCTGCATTTGTTTCTTTCATCTGTTTTGCAGTACGTTCACAAATACGTAGTTGGATACTGTTGCCTCTACTTGATTTTGCCTCTATTCTCAGTACTGCTGACGAGATCTGCATTCGGTGTTGACGACGACCAAGCCAACCACAGAAGCAGCTTTGTAGTTGATGAAATTGTTACCGGTCAACTGATAATTTTCTCTCTCCCATTACATTCAAATAAAATTAGCTTTGGATGTGTTTTATATATTGGCGATGACAGTGTTGGCTCCACGATACGTCGATGTGATGGTGGTGGCTCTGTTGCTTCCTTTGTAGGTTGGCGTGGCGGTGGCAGTTCTGTTGACTGCAAGGTTACGATTTTTTTGTACGTTTGAGATTGAAGTACGTAGTTTTTAAAAGTTATAGCTAATTGAAAAAAAAAATAATTATAAAATAAAAGTTAATAATATGTAATAAATATAATTTTTAAATAATAATTTTAATAAAATTATTAAAAATATAATAAATTTTATATCATATAATAAAAAATTATATTAATATAGTTAATATAATTTAAAAATTACAACAATTAATGTTTACCAAATATTTTAATGTTGTATCTTAAAAATTATAGCTGTCTAATCTCAATATCAAATATACTTTTTATTTTGTTAGTGGTGGCTCCGTTATAGACCATTGGCAGGGCCTCGGGACGAGTGCTAATACAGAGGATAATGTTTAGCGTGTTATGGTCATTTAGCATTTTCCCTAATATGAGTATCTTCTGGTGAGCAATTATAATTCTACAAGTGTATGTTTATAAAGTTTCCATAAAGCTCAAATTATAATATATTTACGCATTATAATTTCAAAATCTACTTAACTTCAAAACCTTGTTTCGGTGAATGAGAATCGAGCTAAGAATCGGAGACTATAGAAATTATGTAAAATTTACCGAGTATTTAATCAACCGAGTGAGCCTTGAATTAATCAAGGATTTGAGTGTTGAGTACAAGCTCCGTTGAGCTCTAAATTCTTCTTTTAACTTAATTGTTTCTAATATTTTTTTTTAGTTTCAAAGTTTTCGTTACTACGTGATTATGACTCTATGAGGGTAGGTTTCAGGTGTTTATACTCTCTTATACTTATTTTTTTAAGTATTCACATATTGGAAGCATGAGATCCTTGATCGATTCCCCTAGCCCTGGAAACTTTATTTAAATGTACTTAGAAATTCTTCATCTCATTACATAATTAACACAACGAAGCCAAGGTGGTCTAGCTTTGTGATGATTGGCCAACACAGAGTGAGTGGTCTAACTTTGTGATGAATTATCATATTAAAATCACTCAGCAATCTCATTAATTAGGCCTAATCTAAATAGGCCCCCCTTCTAAATGCCAGACTTTTCACTACTTTTAAACATAGCTCAACTACGTTATCATCATCACTCCCATCACCATAGAAACTTCCCAATTCAATCTCAACCATTGATTGAAGGAATTGCTTGCCCGCGTGGTTGAAGTTTCTCTTGCATTTAATGTATGTAATTAAACAAAAGGAAAGGGATAAAATATATATATATATAAAACATTAATCCTAGACTTTAGTCCCCTCAGAAGAACAAGAAAATCCAATGAATCAGTCGTGAAAAGTTCAGATATACCTTCCCCAAAAAACCGAAAAAAAGGTCCAAAAAAAAATTGAATTATAGAAGGGAACAAAAGCATAACGAACACCAAAAAAAAAAAATCAACAACCCAATTGAACAAATCAATATTACGCAGTACCTATCTGCTTATTTACATCAAAATACAGAGAAAAATGATTTTATTTTATTTTTTTTAGCGAAAGAAACAAACACACCGATAGCATCAAACAAAAAAGAAGAAGAATAATTAGTGTGAGGCTCAGATAAATGTTGGAATCAATATTCTAGTCCCTGGCCTACAGAAGGCCTCATAGAGCTGGGATCATACATTCATCATCACTGACTCTTTTAAAAAATTTTCTTTCTGTTGAAAAATTACATACCAGTAGATAGTTAATCTAAAATTCATCACACTTCAATCGAACAATAATCTAAAACAGAAATTGTGAGGAAATCTCAATGTGATGCGAGGGAGGGTGGGAGGCTGCAGCGAGAGAGTTGGCGTTGAGAAGAAAGCAGGGGAACTAGGGTTTCACTTTATATAGACAGGGGTAATGTGTGTAAATTAAATAAATATCACGGGGTGGCATGGGATTTGATGTCACCCCCTTCAATTTGTTTTTGTTTTATTTTTTCACCCAATTAAGAGAGGGTTAATTTCACCATACCCCCTTGTTAGATTGACATATTTTATTTATTCCTTAAAAATATGAAAACTTTAATTTACTCTTTAAATATCATTATTTTTAACAGTTAACTAACTAAAATCCAAGAACACCTGACCGGTAATTAACATTTGTATAGAGTTAACGAGGATAATTTTCTTTCGCCCCTTAAGGTATGATACGTATTAAGTTAAGTGATAAAAATGAATTTATTAACAAAACCTCTAAATAGTAAAAGATCTTTAAAAAATTAAATTAATTTTGACTTATATTTTAATTTGTAAAACAAATATAATAATAAAAAATTTTATTTACAATATCAATTAGTTGACTTTTACCATCCAAATTACTATTTTATCCTTAAAGTATCTAAAAGATAAATTAACCCATAAAATTTATTTACATTCCATTACTAATATAATTCAATGGATTAGAAATTAAAAAGCATATAAAATTTACCAAAATTCTAATCCCAAACTTTTTTCGGTTTCTTTTTTATTAATATTATTTGTTATAATATTTAATCTTACTTTTTTTTAAATAATTGTTTTTATTGAAAGTTATTTTGGTATATTTTTCTTCTCAAACATGAAGCTAAGGGGTAAAATAATAAAATAAGTAATCATTTATAAATATTCAAGTATATCCAATATTTATCATTTTTCTAAAAAAAATATTTATTATTTTTTATTCATAAATATTAGGAACCTTGACCAGCAACCCTTTTTTATTTATGATTAAAATGTAAAAAATAAAACATTATAATCTTTTAAAATAAAATTTGAAATGAGTTATTGGAAAAAAAACTAATTTATTCCTGATTTGGATTTTGAAATCTAATTCAAAAATTATAAAAGCGGAATTTTTTTCTCTCTCTTTTATTTTCTTCCTCGTCTTATTCGTTCTCTTTCCTATCCAACTTCTTCTTCATTTCTCTTTCTTTTTTCCTCTTTCACTCATTTAACAACTTCAAAATCACTTTCATGTCTAATTTCTACAACCCTACTTAGAATCTATTATTTAAAAATAATTAGAAAAATACTTAATCTTCATCACAATACTTTGATTAAAACTTTAATAAGTAAAATCTACTCAAATTAGCAACACATATAATTCAAACCATGCCCATCTTCCAACAAAATCTCTGGTCTCATAGGGCCATGCCAAGCAACTCATGGCTGGGCGTGATCCAAGCAATTGATGTTGATGGTTTTAACTATTATTTTAATTTTAAAGTTTATTGGTAAATTTGGGAATAAGTTGAGTTTTGTTTAAAGGAGAAGATGGGCCAATATTTGGAACAATGGTGTTGAGAGCATCATCGTAAGGCTCCAAATCTTCATCGTGAGTTGTTGTCATGGTTGCCATGACTCTATGATTCTTGGAAAAGATGAAGCATGGTGCATATGAACAAAAAATGTAGGAAATGGAAAAATGAACCTAAAAAGGTGAAAATTTTTAGAAAATAAAAAGAATATTGAGAAAGAAATTTGTTTTTCTTATTTAAAAAAGAAGTAACTTATTAAACAATTAACTAATTAAAAAATAAAAATTATCAATTTGGCTCCAAAGTGAATTTTATTGGTATGTTTGAGTGTTTGTTGAAATACTTGAATTTTGTGAAAATTAGCTTATATGTTTTAATGGAGAGAAAATGATATTAATAAATTTATAACAAACGTTATTAATAAAAAAGAAACCAACAAAAATTTGCAATTATGATTAGGGGCTAAGGCTTTGATTTTTGAATTTTGCTAAATTTTATATTTGTTTATTCTTAATCCATTGAATTATATTAGTAATGGAACGTAAAAAAATTTTATGGATTAATTTATCTTTAGATATTTCAAGGGTAAAATGGTAATTTGAATATTTAACGTTTTTTAATATCTATATTTTTAAAAATACATTTTCAAAATGAAAAAAGAATAATAGTGATAATAATAATAAATATAAAGGTAAAATATTAATTTTTTCCATTTTTAGCTTTTAATTAATTTCTATAATAATTTTTTTTAAAAAAGTAAATTTAATATGTTCAAAAAAATTAGTCATATAGGGGTAAAATAAAAATATTTTAAAGTATTAGCGAGTGTATTATAAATATTTAAAATATTTATGTGTGTTTTATAAAATTTTAAAAATTTTGAACCCATGAAAATTAACCAATATTGAGGTTTAACTTTATTTTTTATTATTATTGATTGTTAGGAAAATGTACAAATATTAGTTTATCCTTTTGAGCGTAAAATGTAATAGAAAGATAAAGACTTTTAGGGAGAAACTTGATACTTTCGATAGTAAGAAATTAATTTGAAGATTGCCATTTCATGAGGGGGTTAGATGAAATTAATTCATTAACAGATTCAATAAATATTGGTTTATTTTTCAGTCCTTGGGTCGGCCCAGTTCAACTACAACATAAAAGAAGAAATAGATGCATGCTTCTAGCCCCCCGCAAAACTCCTCATTAGAACCCTTTTGTTTGTGTTTACCATGTTGCATTTGGGCCTCTCGCTTTTGTTCCAAATATATGTGATGTGAATTTTCATTAAGGGTTAATTGTGGAATTAGCATGGGTGCTTTTGTAAGTGTAATTATTTTAGTACGGTAAAGCGTTATAAAAGAATTTAAATTTTGAACGGGTGCTAGAAGCTGATCCACACCAGGAGAAATCACGTTGGTTAACATAATAATAATTTTTTTTTTTAAGAAAGTAATATTTTCAATCAACTAATTCAAACTTAAAGAATAATGTTAAATATTTTAAAATTTCATTCTAAATAAGGTGGTATTGATCGAGTGGATAACGACATAATTTAATTAATTCATACTTATCATTAGAAAAAAGTATGATAAAAATATGAAATTTAACAGTATAATATTTATTTCTTTGTAACATGTTAACTTTATATCACAAATCTGCATTTTACATCATGAAGATATCCATAATAGAAAGTATTATCATATATTGACTATGATGTTAAAATATATATATATATATATATATATATATATATATATATATATATATATATATATATATATATATATATACACGCACGAGCAGTAGAAATATGATCGAAGGATGATATTCTAAATAAAAAATTAAATAATATTCAATTTTAATAAAACTTTATATGATTATTAGGTATGTGGCGTTGTTTCGCACTGCAGTCGATCGTCATGAATCGGTCTTGGATCCAAATCGGACTTAGAACCGGTTAATAATCCGCACGTCCGGGTTTCCAATCGATATACTTTTATAATCTTTAATTAATTCTAATTTTAATCTTTAAATAAAAGAAGATCGGTACGTAACTTTGTTAAACCAGATGACCGTAGATTTAATTACGCTTTGGGATCAAATCTGACTTAGAACAGATCTAGATCTTGCACATCGGGTGTTCAGCCTATATACCTTGACTTTAAGACTTTAAAATTAAAATCTTATGCAACCTTAGGCAATATAAGGTTCATACACAGTAAGATCTGGATCCCAGATCTGGTGCTCTGAAGGGATGGAGGAAGAAGAGAATATAATTGAGAGGAGAGATCTAGTTTCTATGCCTAAGAGGCTACATAACAGTTTATATGGCAGATCTGATATAGAAGATCAGTCTGCAGATTTTGCATAAACTTTAAAAATAAAGGTTATTCACCCTTAGATTTATGCTTTAAAATAAATAAATGCTTTAAATAAATAAATTACAGAACTTTAAAAGCTTTAAATTAATTTAGATTAAATGCTTACATTTGAAATGAGAGCTTAAGAGCTTTAAAAAGAATTGCAGAAGAGGAAAAGAAAAGGAAAATTAGAAGACAGGAAAATTTCCTCAAAGTCTTCTACTCATTTTCTAGGGAGATGAGAGAAGAGAGAAGAATGCAAGAAAGAGAGAGAGGGGAATTGTAATCCGAGGAGTCTAGGCCTTCCTTTAGATTAAATATAAACTATTTAAATTGTAGATTGTATATCGTGGCGTCTCTGTAGCAATTAAACCGTATTAGCATCGTGTATCGTGGCGCGCTTGCATGCGCTTTAACTGTAGCATTGCAATCACTGGAGTACGTTTGTAGCTTTATACTGGGGCTTTCCAAGTACAAATACAAATAAAAATAAACTCATATAAATACAAATATACATATATAATTGTAGCTTTGTAGCTTTACAAATACAAAAATATAAAAAGTATAAATGCAGGTAAATATAAAAATTAAAAATACTCTTTTTTTCTTTTACATATACATAGTATAGTTACAAACTAGCTTTAAGAATGCTTTAATGATAAGAAGATTCCGAAGCAACCATCTTCATTATCATCTCCAAGAGAAATAAACGGCTCTTCACCTGATGAACTAGAATCATCTGGTGAGCTAGCAATAGACGGATGTGATCTTGAATCAAGGAGTCTGCGATAACTTTAAAATAGTCTTCTTCAGTCTTGACAGAAGGCAAAAGAGATTAGGCTCTAGATCTTTGAGCTAGAAATGTGCTCTGGGCTTTAATGTCTTCAATTCTGAGTTTGAGGAGGCCTTTTGTAGAAAATTAGTTCTGAATAATAGTTTCAGAAAGCTTTGAATTCTCATCAAATTTTGACCACCATTTAACTTTAAAAATTCTTTGTAGGATTAATTGGGATTCTTAGGTGTGATACTGAAGGTTCCACATCCAGACCTAAGGAAGGAAGAAATTTGTACAGAAACAGAGAAAATGAGGAAACCTCTTCTCAGACACAGAAGGAACATAATGGGCTTTAAAAAGATTTAAACAATTTATAGTGTTAGGGGCAAGAATGTCTGGGCTAGGACCAAAATAGTTCTACCATTGTTGGAACCAGTTAGGTAGGCTTTATACAATTATGTTCGAGTTGAAGAAAAATAACCATGAATGAGTTTTCTTTGGGTTTTGAATGAAAAATGTGTTAAACCAAGCCTGCTGGTAATCATAATAAAAAAAAAAGACAGGCAATGATTTAGATGCATTTCAAAATTGGTGGGAAAGGCTTTAGTCTTGTGGAGCTGGTCACCCAACTGCTTTGCACTCAAAACTTTAAGGATGATTGCCGTAGAATAGGCAGGCTCTGTATGAGTTTTACTAAGAAATAAGTGATTAAACTTAACTGACTCAGTGATCTCAAGAATGGCTTGATAATAAAGTTGAGGTTTTGATAAATCCCATGGTTTAAAAAACCAACTTTTAGGGAAAATCTTTGAAATTGCTTGAAAAGCATCAGATTGATAAAATCCATTTTCCATAGTTAAAACATTTTGATGATAGGTTTTACTAATCCAGTTAGATTTTTGGGAAAACTTTTGTTGTGAAATAACAATTTATGAAGATGAACTTTCTCCAGAAATAATTGTTTTAGAAAAAGAATGTTTTACAATTTCTTTAGAAACCGATTTTTCTTTCTCAGGAATTTAAGAAAGAGCTTTAGATTGAGAAATATTTTATAAGGCTAAGAAAAGTTCAGGGAATTTAGAAATTGATTGAATCCATTCATTTACCCGGTCGGCAGAGGCAGAAGTTTTAGATAGATTTCTTCTTCTTCAACCATATCAATCCAAGATTTGATTGGTATTGTTGAATAAAGTAATTTTTCTTTAGAATGGGATAATTTGGATTCTTTAGAAGTAGTTGAAGGTACATGGTCTTTAAAAATGGCTTTGCCTTTGTCTTTTTTCTTTGGCATCATTATTTGTTTTGCAAAAATTTTTTGGTTAGGAAATTTGGAATATAATTTTTATCACATTTAATAAACTCAATATCAAAATCAAAAACACTTAAAATAGCTTGCTATCGTGCAAAAATCTGTTTTAATGCAATGTTTTGAACATTATTTTCTAAAATATGTTTTACAGCTTTGCAATCAATTCTAAGTAAAAATTTTTGATTTAACAAATCACTATGAAATTTAGATATACATAGAACAATGGAAATAATTTATTTTTTAATAGTAGAATAATTTCTTTAGCAATCATTCTAATGTGCAGAAATATATTGTACTATATGTTCTTTATTATTTTTAACTTGCTTTAAAATTCCTCTATAACCTAAATCTGAGGCATCAGTTTCTACAATTTTAGGTAATGTAGGAGTAGCTAAAAATAAACATGGTATTTCTTTCACAGTACTTTTTATTAATTTTACAACTTTAGTGTGCTCATCTATCCAAGCAACATGATGCTTCTTTAGTCCGTCATGTAAAGGTTTAAACATCCTATTAATATTAGGGCAGAAATCAAGCACATAATTTAAACTACCAAGAAATCTTTACAATTGGGTTTTGTCAAAAATCTTATCAAGAAACTTGTCAGCAAATGCAATAATCTCTCAATAGGGGTAATAGTTCCTTTGGAGATGTAATGTCCTAAGAACTTGATTTTAGTTTGAAATAGAGAAACTTTAGAGCTTGAAACAACTGCGATCAACTTTTTTAGTGGCATAATAAAAAGTCTTTAAATGTTTGAAATGTTGATTAATTGTTTGAGAAAAGATCAACACATTATCGATATATACAATACAGAATTCTGAGTAAGGATTATAAATGTCATTCATAATCATCTGAAATTCTGAGGGGACATTCTTTAAACCGAAAGGCATAATCGTCCATTTATATTGGCCAAAAGGAACAGATGAATGCAGCTTTTATACCTATCTTTAGGATGAATCGAATTTACCAAAATCCAGATTTCATATCAAACTTTGAAAAGATGAATGCGTAATACTATTTTGAAGTAAATCATTTTTATTAGGTATTGGATACCTAATCCATTTTAAAGCTTTATTAAGAGACTTGTAATTTATGACAAGTTTCGGTGTGCCTCTTTCTATTTCAGAATTCTTGTTGACATAGAAAGCAACAAAAGACCATAGAGACCTAGACTTAACAATAAGTCATTTAGACTCCAAATCTTTGATTTCATTCTTACAATGTTGTTCCGAGTCCATATTCATTTGGATTTGACGAGCTTTAGTAGGAATTTGCTTTTCATCAAAAGAATTTTTATATGGCAAATCTACCAAATATTGCTTTCTATCCCAGAAGGTAATTAGTCAATCAGCAGATATTTATCTTTCAATGAAGGCTTTGAAATCAGAAATCTTTTGTTTTGTAAAATCATTTTAAAGTTAGACTTCAATTCTTTGTAAATTTAAATCCTTTTTTTGAACAAATCATATCATTCTGATTTACCTTTATATATAAATATATATAAAGCATTTCTATATTTAAAGTAGTTGGTAAAATAAAGGATATATATATATATATATATATATATATATATATATAATTTAAGAAAATGCAGATTACGAGCAGATTTCATTCTAAATGACTTGATATTCGCCGTGTCGAAGACATTTATAAGTGTATTGAATTAAATATTTTAATGAATTTTTATTTTGGTATATATTATATGTTAATTAGTTTCTTAAATTAAACTACTGTTTAAACTTAGCTCCTGCTAAAAATAATTCTTGGCAACACCATTGCTTATATATATATATAGAAAGAAAGAAAGAGAGAGAGAGAGAGAGAGTCATTCTCTCATATGGGTACCTTTATTTTTTTCTAATGCGAATACGTTATTAATCCATATGATTTAATAGTTCAGTGAAGACGGGCTAATACGTTATTAAATCATATAACTTTACAGTTAATTAAAAATTACCTTGTTAAACTATATAGTTGAAGAAAGAATCGAATATTCCCAGCTCAAATCATTCATTGCACTTCCATGGTATGATCAATCCTTTCTTTTGACTTTTAAAGAACTGATTAATCAAACGAGAATAAAGATAGAAAGCGGGTAATTCGGTTTAGTAGCTAGGTTACTTGACAAGATGTCGGTAATTTCTTGTACTGCATTCTTAAAGCACAATATATATTTTGTGAAGAAAGCTATTTAACTTTTCCCCTTCTTTGTTTTGTCAATACAAATAGGAGAATATCACTATTATTATATTTAAATATCATAGAATGTGTCAATAGTTTTCGACTCTGTTAGACTAGAATCAAATTCGACTAGACCTAGATGCTCAACATATGATAAGGAAACAGAGAATATAAAGAATAAAGAAAAAACAAGAAAGGAAGGATAAATGAAGGGTAACAGGAGATTATAAAGGAGATTATTCGTCGTACTCATCTTCGGCACCCGAAAGAAAATTTCTCACATCTCTTTTGGGTGCCGAAATAATAAAGATTCTTAATTCCATTTATTAAAGATTCCTATTAAAAAAAAAAAGGAGGGCGCATGCAATAGAGAATTTCTAGGAGGGCGCATGCAATAGAGAATTTCTATATATATATTACGCATCTCTGCATGTATAATAATAGTCCATCCATTACACTAATTAATATAAAATCAAATAGACAAGGAAAAAAATTATACAAATTCTATGCCTTCATTTTATAGAAAAAGGCTCAATGTGATGTGTAAACAAATTAAGAAGAAAATGACTCAGCCTTCATTAATCACATTCTTTAGGTCTAATCTCAATTCCTTCAACAATAAGCCCCCTTTCAAATGCTGACCCTTCACTTCTTTCAAGCACATCTTCATTTCCTTACCATCACCTCCGTCATTATAAAAACTTCCCAATTCAATCTCAATCCATCCATCTTCACGTTCACTACCAAACCTTTCACCATCTCCTTCGAAAACCCTGTATCTCATAGCTTCAACGCGATGCAAAAAGTACACATGCGCTAGAAATTGTAACTGCTTCTTTCTTTCTAGCCAACGCAAATAAACTGTCCCTTGTGATTTCAGGTTGCCATTACCAACTTCAAGTGATACTTCTGATGGCAATGAGTCTAAACCGAAAGCTCTCTCGGCAAATTTAACGATGAGATAGGCAGCGTATTGTGTTTTTGGTGATATGGTTTTTGTGTTTATTTTACCAGTTATTTCTAGCCAACTTACGGTTCTAAGTTCAGCTACTTCTGTAAATCTGAAATGACAAGTGAATACGTGAGAGTTTGAACATGAAATGTTGGGCCTGATACCACGTTAAAAAAATCGCTAATTGAAAAAATTAAGCCGATAGATAATGATCCAGCACGAGTATTAAATTAAAGATACGTTTCAACAAAGTTGATCATGTGAAGCTGTATGCAACCTTGATTGAGGGAGTGGTTTCCAGGTCCAATAGAGAGGATTGTTTGCCCATTTAATTGAAAGTTCTCTTGCACTTAGCATGTACCGTTTCTTGCTTGTTGATTGGTCTAGAGAAAAAGTCTGAAAATCATTAATTAATGCAATCATCATCAATAAGATTTTGTCAATAAATTAAACAATAATGGAAAGGAAAATTAAATAACAGGAAGAGGAGATAAAGAAATTCTGACCATCCAAATTGAATTATAACGACAAGCTAGTTTTGATGGAAAATTTGACAATATTATATATCCTGAAATTTGATTTTGGTTAGATAAATCAACCTTTTTTACTTTCTTGATGATCTGTTTGTTGGTGATCTTCATCAAGAATTATATTGGGAGAAAAAGTTGATCCTAACCAGCTAAAATGTGGCAATCTCTAAGGCTGAATTCGAATCTACAGGCGGTGGAGCAAATATGAATTTCAACGAAAAATTCATATTTGTTCCACCTCCTGTGCATTCAGAATCACACCCGAAACTGCCACCTGTACATAATTATAATGTATTTATAAATTTAACGTGTTTATGTAATTTATAAAAGTAAAGCCTAGGTTGAATGCGTTCACCTTTTTACCTCGGTCAATTAGAACTGGGGTACATAACCTCATAAACAACTCTTTCTTAGAGAAGTACGCCAGCGGCAACACTAATCTCGCGAGAATTTCCTGATAATCAACCGGCAGAAATTTCTCCCACACATTGTCCGAATTCGCCGCAAAACGTACCGCCGACGAGACAAGCGAAAGCCGGCACGCATCCCTAGGAGATGTGTATGATAAAATTTGAGCAAAACAATCTTCAGGCAGAAGATCTATGTTCATTTTTATCTTTTCTTCCTTTAGATATTAATGTCTTAGAGCTTATGTGTTTGTGCTTGTTGAATTTAGAGGGTTTGCGTATGTATATATATATATATACAGCATGTATTGTAATGTTAGTGTAACGTTAATATGACGACACTTTTGTTTCAGGGTCTGGTTTAAATGACGACATGAAGTGAACAAATGAGCACATCTCTTGTCAAAATTCTGGTTGCTTCATAAGAGCTTCTAAACAGCAAGCAAAATATACAAATGATTGTCAAATAAGAATTCAGAATTAATTAACTCTTTAAATCTGTTTGGAATTGAAGTGTCGTGGCTTTTAAATTATAATTACTGCGAAAAAAATTTTAGTTATAAAATAAAAGTTAATAGTATGTAGTAAATATACTTTTTAAATAATAATTTTAATAAAGTAATTAAAGATATAATAGATTTTTCATTATAAAAGTGAAAAATTATATCAATATAATTTCCAAGTTACAGTAGTTAGTGTTTACCAAACACTTTAATACTGTATCTTTTAAATTACAACTGTCTAACCTCAATTCCAAACGCACCCTTAATTTCTTATTAACAATGGACACTTGACATAAGAATTTTAAAAGTTTGAAGAAGATCATAAATAATTTCTACATACAATTTTATTAGTTAATTATACTATATCTTGAGGTGATAACATATTTTTGCTTGCAATCTCTCTCTCTCTCTCTCTCTCTCTCTCTCTCTATATATATATATATATATATATATATATATATAAAAGTTCAAAGTCATCTAAGAATCTTCATTTTGACCACCCCATATGAGCGTCTGGTCCATTCAAAAGATGAATATTCTATCTTTTATATGTTTTGGCAGGCATTTTGGTTAATTTGATCTCTCGCTCTATGTCTAATAGATCAAAAAATCAAAAGAAATTATACAACTTTATCTTTTGGCATAAAACTTTATCATCATGATCATTTAGGCATCGCTTCAATGCCTTCAATCACAGGCATATCGTTTGATTTCCCATTTATATGAACGTTTTATCAAAATCCAACCCATATGCTTCACGTGTGATTTTAATCAAAAGATAAGCTCCTTACATTGTGTTCGCTGGTAACGTGTGGGTTCTGATCTTGCCTTCAACCTCTAAAAACCTGGAAGCAAAATGCGTTTGTTTTACTAATAATTTCGAAATAAAATAGATGTAAATTAAATAAGCAAGATTAAAGGGCTACCGTGCTAAGCTAGTTTCCGTTTATATTCTTGTAATATATTAAAGTTGAAAACAGTAATAAAATAAGTAAACATAAAAGCTTGCATTCAGATTATGCATAAGAAAAAATTAACCTTGAGTTTCGTGAAGGTTTCCATCTCCAATACTCTGGATTATCACAATGTAATTGAAAGATAACTAATTAATGGCCCAATTGATATTTGGTTTTGATTATAACATTTACTTAATGAAAGATAACTAATGGCCCAAATCACAGAAAGACATATTGAATTATTGATGTTGGATATAGAAATTGAATTGGGTGTTGATCGATCGATTTCCATAGCTAATTGTTGGTTAAATACTTCGATCAATGATTGATTGTATGATTACGGCTTACGAGAGAGAGACGTTTTTGGAAATTTACCGTGCAATTTATTTAATTGGCCAAATTGCCCAATCTATCTTTATCAAAAAAATTTGGTTTGGACAATGACAGTCCTTTATAACTTACAAGGTGTACCAAAATAAATCCGAAATGGACATTAATTTGATATAATTCTATCCATTCATCGTCACAATTATAAAAACAATAAATCATATTTGGTTATAGATTTTAATATATCATACTCCCTTGAGTGTATGGCAAACAGTTAATGCACTTGAGTTCAAATAATAATAATAATGATAAGAGTATGTTTTATTTTAGCGAGTAAAATTTCTCATTCCCGACGAGCTTTGATAAATATATATATATTTTTTTTATAAATTTACATTAGGAAAATCTATTTCAATAAAGATATTGGCATGACGTAATAAGTAATGTTGATGTAGTTTTCTGCTCACTTTTAAGCAAGATCGTCGCTTTCCAGTCATTGGTTGCTTAAACATGATTTCCAGTTAATTCATGCGTTGTTTTATCCACTGAAGTGGTAGTGTCCTTCGATTTGTATTCACAAAAAAAATATTAGGGGTTGCCAGGTGTTTTTCCTGCGAAAACCCTCCGATACTCAAGTCAATAATCGGGTTAATTCTTTACAAGTTCTCTATTAATTTAAGAGAAAACCGAAAAAAACTGAAAGGTTTAAGAGATAAGGAATAGGAAGAGAGATCGAGTTGGAATTCAGAAAAATAGAATTTGAACCCTTTTACCTTACCTTTTGTCTCATATTTTCCCTTCTGTTTTTCCTGCCCCTTTTGCTTGTGCCCCATCCCATGCATTAATTGCGCCTGCGTCTTTCTAATAGTTATGGGTTGCTACGTACAACCTGGGGTATGGGATGTCAGACGGCTTTGGATTCCCGTGATCAAATGATGATGCCGTGTAGGTTTGTGCAAAATGATAACATTGTGGAGACATGCGCCGATTATCGGTAATAGTATCGAGACCTTACGGCGTGAGGGTGTCTGTCAGTCATCGATCGTAGTGACAAGTTGTCGGAGGATGGGGCCGCCATGTTTATGTCTGCTCTACTCGAGCTCTTGTTTCTCCTTGTTCATGGGATTGCCCGTAACATGGCCCGGTCTCGCTTGGTAGTCGAGGGTCTTTATGGTATTACCCGAGCAGGATGGGGATATCAGGGCCCGACCAGCTTTAGAACACTTGACTTCAACTAGTTTTGACACTGAGTAGGAGTGTCTTCGTGCTAGCAATCAAGTCTTTTGCTATGTCTGGATTGTCCTCGAGTGGGTCTGTTAGGCATTCCCCAAACAATTAAGTTGAACCAAAAATAAGATGGAATTCTCACATTTAACATGAAAATAATAATAATTTACAATACAAGATCAACTCGTCGAAATATTGCATTTCACAAGCCTTAAGATCAGCAATGTGGGCTCATGCAATTTAATGTGATACAATGAATATAGCGTGTTTCAATTTTGGCGTCTTCGAACGAATTATAAGACAAATATTTTTGACCTGCTAGCACAAATTAAATTGAAATATATTATGGTTAAGATATATACAATTCAATCAAATGTTAAAGACAGCAAACAGGTTCTAGGCTCCACCAAGAATATAATTACTTAATTATTTAACTAAAGCAATTGGGCTGATGAGAACGGGAAGATTCTGATAGCCGAAAAGAAAAAGAACTGGGCACCATTTTCAAATTTAGAAGGACCCACTGTGTATGAATATTTGTTTTTGTAAATTGGAATCCGGTCGGGCACGGAGCAGCCTATTACAAAACCCAAAAGTTAGCTTTAGGCTGGGCTGGTGCTCGAACATTACACAAACCATCATTCAATTCAATTTGGGCTGCATTTGTTGTTGACACGAGCGGAGCTCTCAACACCCCCCTCAAAGCCTTATAACTTCCTGCTGAATTTTTACTTCCTAAAATATCTCTGTTTATGTTACGAAAAATACTTCCCATGTATTAAAATTTAAAATCAGCCATCTTGTCATTAAAATTTCCTCTTGAAAAAAAATTTCTTTTAAGTTTTTATTTTAAAATACATAAAAATAATATTAAATTATTTTTTCTTATTATATAGTTTCTATCTCCATAATCCTAAACTCTTATAAATTTCTTCCAAAAAAAAATTGCAATTAAAATTTAATATAAAAATAATGATATAAATTATGAAATAGGATGGGTGCTAAAAAAAAAACTCTTAGAAGAAAATTTCATCTAAGTTTGTAATTGAAATTCTATTTAAAATAAGAAATGAATTAATTTGACTTTGGTTATTTTATTGATTTCAATTGAAAAGGGGTTTTAGGAATTTTGAGGGGGTTAATTTACCATCTAGTTAATGATAGAATGTTTGATGTTGGCCCAAATCATGCATTTATATTATAAATTTTAAAATTAGAGGAAGAAAATGAATGGGGTATTGATTTTCATAAAAGAAGTGTTATATAGATATTCTAATATTTTATAATAAATAATATATTTTTCATCAATATTGTAATTAATTTAATTTAATTTTATAAAAAAAATCAACCACTTAATACGTAGTTTATTGTAAATTTTTCAATTAATTAGTTTGTTTTTGTGAGAGAGATTTTTGACAATGTGACTTTTACTATTTATTATTCAATTGTAGGTCCTAATTGACTTTACAAGCTGCCCAATTTGCCGAATCCATCTCCATTGCAACAGAATTTGGTTCTGACACAACGTGGGGCATTTATAGATTGGGCGTACAGGCAATTCCAGCCCATTTCAGTGGAAGGGCGCGCTATTTGTTTACATTCATTAATTTGTAAGGGATTCAAGGCAGACTTTGCTGGGGATCAAAGTCTTCCATCACGTAAAGTAAGTGCCAAAATAACTCAATAGAGTTACGGAACAATATCTTTTGGGATGATTTTATTTTTTTATTCTCTGACATTTATATATGTTATGACTATATCATAATCTCAGCATTTATTTAAACAAGTACATGACATTGATAGTTGATAATTTATAACTAAGAGAATTTTAATCCAGCTATTACAATAATCATAATTACTAACAAATTTAACATTTAAGACTAAACATTTGACATCGTAAGGGATATTTTAACGACAACTGTTCGTCAGATCAAAAATTGACTCCTTTTGACTCAAATAATTAATGAGCTGGCCAAATTGCCTAACCCATCTCTGTCGCCTGAGACAATTTTTGGTTTTAACAATGGCAATTTGACAAATAGTGTTGACATGATGTTGGCATTTGTATGATCCTTGGTTTCGATCCAGTCTTTCTTAATTATAATTACCAGAATGACCCAAAATATAGATTTTCACATGCGATTCACAAAGCCATATTTGTAGGAGGAGTTTTCATTACCTTAAACATCACATCACAATTATAAATAATTATAACCTTAACTTGTCATTAATTATCGAATGCAAACGTTCACGCATGTAAATGGAAATTTGAAAATAGACAATACTATTTAACTACAATAAATGGTTAGATTATAACTAAATAGGTCTCACTTCAATGCCTTCAACTATAACCCCACCTTTTAGTTGATACCCTTTTACCTCCTTCAAGCTCATTTTCACCTCACGAGCATCATCATCATCACCACATACAACATTATTATAGAATTTTCCAAGCTCAATTTCCGCCCACCCTTGTTCCTTTTCGCATGGGATTTGTTCGTTTTCATCACCTTTATTTATCAACTTGGATGTCACCATCATTTTCATGCCATCCACTAATATTGATGAATTACTTTTTGGCTTGCTGCCCAAATAAGCCTTGCCTTTCGACACTTGATGACCACCAATTTCAACTGCAATCTCAGCTGCTTCTGAATCAAGGCCATATGCTCTATCACTTATTTTCATTATAAGATAAGCCCCGTACATTGTGTTTTGTGACAGCATTTTGGTCTTGATCTTGCCTTCAATTTCCAACCAATTTGATGTTCTCAGCACCGCAACTTCTGAAAATCTACAATAACAAGAAAAAAAAGAACACATAATTAATTGTCATATGAGATGTGCGTTTAATTAACAAGTTTATATATATATATATATATATTTAGAAAAAAAGGGGGAAAAAAAAGGAACCTTGATTCAGGCATGGATACCCAGCTCCAATAAATTGGATTATTACTCCACGTTATATGAAGAGCTCTTGCAGACAAAATATAAGACTTTTTGCCTGATGATTTCTCTAACTTGAAGCTCTACATTTTGACGAAGAAACACAATTAAACGTTTTATAATTAATCAATTTTCTTAAAATGGTGAGTATTTTGTAAAATTAGCAAATTTAATTGGCACTGAGACTGCATGCGAACGTTCGTACTAGAGAATGGAATGATTGGAGGAAAAAGTAATAAATTACTCACCATTTTGCCGCCATCAATGAGAAAAGGGTGGCAAAGGAGAGCAAAGAGCTCTTTCTTGGAGGAAAATGCGAGCAGGGAGACTGATTTGGAGACGATCTCAGGCCAATCCGAGGGCAAGAACTTGTCCCAGATAATGTCAGACTCCATGGCTGATCGAAACGAAGAAGAAACAAGTGATGATCTGCATGCATCTAATGGACAAGTGAGGGAGAAAACAGTGGCAACACACTCTTCTGGCAGCATGTTGAAGTAGCAGTTGATATTGAAATTTGCTTCCATTGTTTTTCGGAAATACCTATAACTTTAATTCTCTGATCAGAACCCCTCAAAGCTACTAATATCTTTGTGCTTGCCTTTGATTTTTTGTCTTTGTTTTTGTTTTGAGGTTGCTTTCAGGACGGGGAAATCGTTGCAAAATTGTTGAAAGAGAGATATATAATTCATAAAAAAAATGTGTAGTAGTTGTGATAAAGATGTGTCCACTCCACCACGTTAGCTGTAGGGAATACTATGGAATATAATTAAAGAGCGCTGATAGATGGATAAAGAAATGAGAAAAAGCTGAGAGAAACGGCAGCGAACTTCCCGTTTCTTTAGCCATTTTTTTAACTTAAAAATTAAAATAATAATAATAATAATACTTTCTTTCAGCTTTCTCTCATTTCTTTAGTCATCTAGCATTTTTGTGTAAAAAAAAATAAAAATTATGCTGAGATTCACCATAGTCTATTTATAATTAGTAGAAATTCTATGATAGAATTTACAAATAAATTTATTATATTTTATGTCAGGCCAGACTCACGCTTTACCTAAAAAAGTCTGAATCCATGTGAGCAATGTTTATAAAAATAAACGAAGATAATTTATTTTAATTTAAATACACATTATAATATTTATTTATCCCACTTATACCATATATTTAAAGCTTCTCAGGCAATAAGGAAAAGGACAAATTTGTAATTGCCTTGCTAATTAGATTAATTAACTAAGTAGGTATGCAAGGAAATTAAAATTCTTAGCAATCTCCATTATTTTAAAACAATTTAACATAATTATTTGTATTTTTGTTTCTCCCTTTTATTTTGATGTGGCCCTCACATACAAACTCTCAGAAAAATATACATGTGACAAACAAGCACAATTTTTATGAGCTTAAAATGTATAATACATATTATTTTAGATAAATTTTAGGAGGCAAGGGAAATATTTTATTTATCCCACTTATACCCTATATTTAAAGCTTCTCAGGCAATATTTATGTTTGTAAAGGTAAATATAATCAATTTTTTTTACTAATTAAATAATTTATTTATAACTTGTCATATGTTTAATCAATAAATTTAAGTACTGTTAACATTTATAAGGTTATATATGTAAAATTATCATATTCCATATGTTTTCTTCGTGAAAAACAAACAAATGAATGTTTATATTTAGATATTTAAAAAATAAAAATAAACACGTCATTCATATATATGTATTTGGATCTATTTAAACTTCAGCTAAATTCAGCCTCATTCAAATTTCAAACAAAAAAAAACAAACGCTACCTCAATTTAGACAATGTCAGTCTTCTATAACTTAAAAAGTAATTAAGTATCAAAATAAATTCAAATGGACATTAAATCATATTTAGTTATAAATTTTAACTTTTCATGCCTACTTGGATGTATGGTTAGTCATTAATACACTTTGCAGTTTGCGCACGTTGATTGAATTCAAATAATAATAAGAATAAGATTTAATGATTATTAATGGGTGAGATTTTTTATTCCCATCCAAACTTTAATAAATAAATAAATAAAAGATCGAACATTTCACGCATGCTATACATACGATTGTTCTATTGCAGCTATATATATGAGATGTTTTATAAATTTGTATTACGAAAATCTATCTCAATAAAGGTACTTTTTTGGTGTAATAATTAAGTTCTACCAAAATGAGATGGAATTCTCATATTTCAACATGGGCAAGAATTAACTAACATTACAGGATCAACTTATTGAAATATTTCATTCTATAAGGTCAGCTTCCCATGCAAGTTGGTGCCACCATGAATGTGTTCAATTTTGGTGTGTTCGAACTAAAACAAATATTTTTAACTTACTAGCACAAATTAGATCTCAACATATCATAGTTAAAAGATATGTAGTGGTAGCCAAAACCTATCTAAAAATAATAAATTTTGTTTTAGAGTGTGAGAGGTACATTGCTGAGTTATGGAGTATGGACTATTTTGAGAATTTTAAACATAAAGGAAGAATAGGAGATGGGTGTTAAAGGCTGCGATTTTGTGTGAAAAAGCTTGAAGAGTTGCCTTAAACCTGAAAAATAAGAAAAATAATGTTAAAAGTCGAGCCAGTGGTGGCTGTCGACCACACTTCAACGCTCGAGTCAGCTACTTAAATTTTTTGGGATTAGAGAGCTTGCAAGCTCCTTGAAAATGGAGGTTTAAGGTTGAAGGTTGAAGGAAAAGATTTCAGCCCTTTTATGATGTGTGTGTGTAGTGGTAAATAATAATTTGAAAGAACATGACTATTCTTATATATGGTGTATTTGAGGTACTTTACCCCGTGACATATTCTCAATGGTCATCCTACTGTCAAATTCATAATATTCATTGTTCTTTTATTTTCATCAGACCTTTTATACCATTAAGATTGCACATTGGGAACAGTGGAGATGTTATTTGCAAGTGATAACATGTGGGGTATGCTATCGTACGATGAAAGAATATTTCTGCAGGGGTTGTCTGGTAGTTATTGGTGGACTGCTTTATCATTTTGGAAGATATGACAGCTGTTTGTTTTCTCTTTTTGGATAAGATATTTTTTATTTGATTTTGTCAAATTAATTATTATCTTTTGGTGATAGAAACAACTCATGTGATGAATATTTTGAGGATTGTTGATCATTTCGATTTTTGTGCCGCATGTCTTTTAACTCATCTAGTATTTCTAGGGTACCCCAAGTACCCCTCCAGTTATCTTATGTATGCATCGAATACCTCAGATGCCCTTAATAACTAAAGGTGTTTAGGATGGATCGAGTATCCTAAATATCTCAAATAATAGTTTTAATTACAGAATTTCATATTTGACACGTAGTGCTTCATTGTTGTTTTTCTATTTCTTCCCGAAATAAGATATATGTATACAGATTCATTCAAATTAATTCATGTCATAGACAGCAATAGGAGTGTGCATTGCATCTGATATGATATGATCTAAAAAATTCGAATTTGGATGAAGATTTTAATCTGATCAGATTAAGTTTTAGCCAACCCGATCTGATCCAAAAATTCAAATGAAAAAAAATACTTATAAACACAAAATATTCAATCTGATTGTTGAATTTGAGTTACATTTCTTCTAAACCAATTAACTCGAAATTGGATCAAATGGACCTGAACTCAAATTTGCCCACCAATAGACAGCAAACAAGTTTTGACTCCACTAAGAATGTATTTAATTAAACTATAATAATTGGGTCCCTGGCTAGCTTAGAATTTGGGTAGTTACACAAACGTCCCGTGAGGTTTTGGAAAAATTAAAAACAACACAACGCTAATCATAATATTCTAGGCTTCTAGGCTCTAGCTAGCAAAGAAGAAATAATCGGCATCAGGTACCTACTACAAAGATAAATCAATCTTTGTTTAACCATTTCTAATTATTATTATTATGGAGTTTTGCGATGAATGCTGATTTTTTTTTTAATGCAGCAGCAGTAGTTTTAAAGTTAAAATACTTTATAAAATCTTAATTTAATTAAAATTTATAAAAAATATCAGTCACTTAATAAATAATTTATTACATATACGGTGAAGATAAATTATAGGATAAAAATTTAAGATGATTCGTTACTCCTTTCATTAATTAATTTGTTACTGTGAGAGATACTTTTGACCATACGGCTTTATTATTTATTATTCTATTGTTGATCTTAATCGACTTTATGAGTTGGCCAATTTGCCGAATCCATCTTCATCGCAACAAAAATTTGATTTTGAAACAAAGTGTTGGCATTGATACGAGACAGGATGTCAATCAAGAGAATCACTGAAAAAGTAAAAACCACGAAAACTTAAATAAAAGACTTCCAAACCAATTGATCCAATAAACTAATCCATTTTTTGTCGGATTGACCGTTTAATTAGATTGAATTGAGTACAAAATAAAAAAAAATATTTATATAATGTTATTGGATTGGTTTAGATCTGTGTGTTAAAATCTAACATAAACCAAACTAACTAATTAATTTTTATGTTATTTATTTATTTGTTAAAAAAGCTACATGTCTCTTTTATATTTAACTTGCTTAAAAAAAAAAAACTTATTTTTCTTATAAATAAATAAAACCTTATTTTGTACAACTAATAGAATAACAATATAGAGTACAAACTAGAAGCCGCAACCAGTGTTTACTTTCAATGTTCAAATTTTAATTTTTTTTTAACCTTATAATAATAAAGCACATGAATCATGAAATATTAAAAGAATTTGTATATATATTTTTTCAATTGTCGGTAATTACAACTCTGGAGAGCAATTGGTAATTTTTATTTATAAATTCTTTTTTAAATTATATTAATTGGATTGATTGATGAAACTAATTTTTTTATTGGTTTGAATTTGATTGAATTGGATCTAAAATATAAAATCCAATGAATTTGAACCATTATACAGTCCTATATAGAATCATATCTTTTAGAATGAGTTTTTCACTCAATCTATTTTGACACTTTGTCTGTTAGGACTATATGACTGTACATCATAATTGAGCTTTATCCAAACAAATATTCGTTTGTGATTGATAAACGCAAATTTATATTTATTTAAAAATCATTCCAATGTTAAGTAAGCTTACATCAAGAGAGAATTCTCTACTCAAAATGACCATAATTTTTTGAAACTTTCACATTTCATACAAAACATTTGACATTGTATGAGATAAATTTTAAGGTTATTATTATTTGACTACTTTAAAAATTACAATATATCAAATGACTACAAGAAATGTGGTGGTCTATCTAGTACTATATCTTTACAAAACTTATCATTTTACTATATTTTCATTAATATCGTTAGTGGACCAATTAGTTGATTGATAAAATATTAATTTTGCTCTTTATATGATTTTTTTTTAAAAAAAAAAAACACACAAAGTATTAAAATGTTATAAATCAAAATATAAAGTAGCTAAAAATAATCCCTATAAGCCTATATATATATATATATATATATATATTGAGAATATATGAAAATAATATTTGATAACTCTATTTGTGCAGTTCTTTTTTAAGGACAAAATTAGAATTTTATTAGTCAACTAATGTTACTAACAAAAATGTTGTAAAATGATAATTTTTTTTAAAATATAGTAATAAATAATAGACTACAATACTTCTTGTAGTTATTAAATTTTTAAAGATATAGTAGTAAAATAATATTACAATAATTCATGTAGTTGTTAAACGATGATATCCTAAATTTTAACACCAACAACAATGGTTCATTATGCTGTCATTCCATGCTCATCAGATCTGTTTTAGGTTCATTCGACGCGATTTAATAATTAGTTGGCCAAATTTCCTAATCAATCTCTATCAGCTGAACCAAATTGTGGGTTTTGACGATGGCAATTAGACAAAGTGCTAACATGCATAATGATAGGCATTTATATATGACATAAGGTTTCAATCAACCCAAGTACCGAAATAACCCAAAATAGAGATTTTTAGTGCATGACCATACATTTTAAAATGGAATTAAATTTAAGATGGACAACACGTTTAACGACAAAACAGTGTTAAATTATAGCTAGTTAGACAATATCATTTAACTATAATTTTTTAGCAAGACAAATATTTTCTTCACGTTTCAACGAGTATGATGTTTTATATATGTTACGATGACATTAACTACAGCTTAGGTTTTCCTTGAATAAGATGTATGGAAACTCATATATCAACAGAGGACAAGAATATTACAACAAATCAACTTATTGGCGGAACAAATCTATTTGCTTTCATAACTATCAATGCTTAGGTCTCACTTCAATTTCACCTCCTTCAAGCTCATTTTCACCATCATGATCATGATCATGATCATCACATACACCATTAGAGAATTTTCCAAGTTCAATTTCCACCCACCCATCTTCTTTTTTGCATGGGATTTGTTCATTTTCATCACCTTTATTTATCAATCAACTTTGATGTTACCATCATTCTCATGTCATCCACTAATAATGATGAATTACTTTTTTTGCCTGCTGCCCAAATAAGCCTTGCCTTTCGACACTTGATGACCACCAATTTCAACTGAAATTTCAGCTGCTTCTGAATCAGCCCATATGCTCTATCACTTAATTTCATTATAAGATAAGCCCCATACATTTTATTTTGTGACAGCATTTTGGTCTTGATCTTGCCTTCAATTTCCAACCACTTTGATGTTCTCAGCATCGCAACTTCTGAAAATCTACAATAATAATAATAATAATAATAATAAAACATAATTAATTATCATATAAAATGTGTGTTTAATTAATTAACAAGTTGACTTCGAGGTCTCGATCTCTTTTTAGCAGCAAAGATGCTACAACAATTATGCTACAGCAGCTACACTACTCCAGAGTTATCTTTAATTTTTCATCAACCACATTATTTTGTCGTCTCTTTAAAATCGCACAAAATTAGAGTATAAAATGATTTAAAATAAAATTAATTTATTAAAAATAAACTAGAACAACTACTTATGTAAAATATAAATAAAAATGCAATAAAACACATCGTTTACTCTCTAACTCTAAGTCATGTTAATTCAAGCTTAAGAATTTCATGATCACTCTCATTTCATAGAATTATCAGACAACAAAGACTATGCTAATTTTATTTATTATCAATTCTAAAAAAAGAGACTTAAAATAATAATAATAATAATATAAATTAGTCTAACTAAAGAAAATACCAACTATAAATAAAGAGGGTTTTATGAATTTTTAAAAAAATTCCACAAAATAGAGAAACTAAGACTATTAAAATAATAATTTAGTAAAACCTTTGATTACATGAGAAAGAAATAATAATAATAAAAATTTTAGTCAAATGATCATTCGCCACTACTAAACATACATATAATACATGTCAATTCTATTATTAATTTTTATTGAGATTATCAACCGTAGACAACAATAAGTTTTATTAATTTTTATCTTTCATTAATGTGTCGTTAGGCAAAACAAGTCATTCACATAATCTCTAATTATTACATAATTTAAAAAAGTTATTTAAATTTCAGATAATGAAAGTATTAAGTAAAGAAAAATATTAGGTTGACCAAGGAAATAAACATATATGCTCGGATTATATAACGTAGGTTATGTTCTTCAATTAAAATAACTTATTCCAATTTGTTACTGATGATTAAAATATCAAAACAATTATGGATAAAAGATTTTAATCTAACAAAAGAATTTTTTTTAAATCCTATCTAATTAGCCACTCAGACAATAATAAAATTATAAATATTAATTATATAAGAATATAAATAATTTCAATTAAATAAATTAAATGATAGAAATTAAATATTAATTATATAGCATATTTGAGCTTTTGAATTTACCCTCACCCAAATAAAAAATTTAGTCTAACATAATTGAATTAAAATAAAAGAATTAAAAAAAGAGTTGGTAAAACTAATGGTAAAGATTAATCTCAACAGCTGGCTCTGCTTCAATTTAATTCTTTTCACTGACTTCTCCTCTATTCTCCATCTTGGTTGTCTCTATCTCTCGGGTTGTGTGCAGCTTCTTCTTGTTGTCCGTCACAAAGGCCGAATTCATGCCTTTATATAGTGGTCACTTAGTAGACTTAATTATGCTCAATTCATTAGGCATGAATAATGCTAATTCATGCATGCATATGGCTAAATCTTTATAGGATTTCAAATCCAATTTCAAGCAATTTAATTTGCTTCCTTTATTATCCAATAAACTAGCCAACCCCACTTTAATTCATGCCAAAATATTTGCTTTATTAATTAATCACAATATGCTCTTTATACTAAGATTTTCATGTGAATGCATGGATGATAATTAATTAAATCAAATCTTCTTTAATTTATTTGAATTAAATTTCTTTATATCTTTCCCATTCTGATTATTCTGAGTATTTCTTTCTGAATATTTTGATTTAATTTCTCTTTAATATCAGACTATATCTAAGATAACAAAATATAAAAATTAAGATAAAAATTAGTATAATAAAATATAATTTAATAAAATAACTAAAATAATTATGATATTTAAGATTAAAAGTAAAAAAATAAAATAATTAATAATAAAATATAAAAAAAATATGCACTTATTATAACAACTCTATGCTCTTTTGTTGTGCCCAAAACAAATCTTTCATAATATCTATATTGTCATAATACCTATGCCACTCAAGGTAATTATGCTCAATAACTTACTCAAAAGTTGTTACATTTGTGATTTGCCAGCCATCTCAATTACTTTATATCTCTGTTCTGCGTTATTGACTTCATTGTAGAAACGTTATGCGGATTTTTTTTTTGTTTTTTTCCCAAAATGACTAAACTATATTTTGGCTTACCATATTTTTTGACACGTCATTGATATTGATGTTTTATGCTTTGCAATTAATAGAATGTCGTTACTAAAAATCAGTTTTATAAGACACATAAAGCTTTATTGTTTACTAAATCAAGATCTTCACAGTAGTACCAACTGACAGAATGAAGGAAAAGTAGCATTCCATAAAGCGTGTAGACACAAACCAGCAGACCAAACCAAAACTATATAATTTTATTAGTATTAGATAGCTAAAATTAATTGTTACTCTCATAAGAAACATAAAGTTGCAGGAACGAACTATTAAAAGAAGTGAACCTCGGCAAATGAGTTGAAATTTTGCTTAGAAGCAACTGGTTCCATCCGTGCTTTAATCTACTACTCACATGCATCCAAAACTGTAGCCCCATAAATATCAGAAGCAGCTCTTGGCGAAGCATTGGGAACCAAATTTATTTTGGCAAATTCAAATACAATAAATACAACAAAAAGAGATACCCCTCTTAAATTGCAAGCATTAAAGTGCATGGGGAAGACTTATGTAATTAAATGAAAAGTCAAAAAATTAAGTAAAATTTGTCTCTTATTTCTTTGAAATATTAGCAGTTAAAATATGTTATGGTTATAAAAATAAACCAAATAAAAAATCAGAGATAATTGTTTGGAGTATTTGAAATTGATTTAGAAATGACACTAAAAGAAAAACCTTCAAGGACAAGAAATCACTTTCCTGGAGTGAAAAGAAAATTTTTTGACGAAATCACTAAAATATTTGTCTGTTTGTTACTATTGACGAAGTCTCACATGCATGTGAGTTTACTTGTACGTTTCGAATGTATGAGTAGAAAAGAAAACATAAAACAAAAATAGAATGTAAATAAAAAATTTTCAAACATGTTCGTGATTCAAATTATTGTTAATATTACTTTGTTCCTTCATAAAATCTATATCCATCAAATCGATGACAAATTACTTTGTTACTCTTAATCAAATCACATGTACTTATTTAATAAAAATATATGGCTTAACAGAAGAATTACATCTCTTGATTAATTGAGGTTTAATGAAAATATTATTAGGGTGTAATAAAATTATGTTGAATATAAAGGTGGTTAAAGAATAAATATTTTTTTTCTTTTTATTTATATTCTAATATCTATAATTGTAATTTAATTTAAGGGTATTTTAATCATAAAAAAATATTTTCAAAAGTAGATTTATTGAGTAGTTTAGTAGGTTCAAATAGACTTCACCCTATTTTTAATTACCAGCTACCTTATATGTAAGAGGAAAATTAACATTTGTATACTTTAATTTACTTCGTTATCAAACATACTACAATACTTTCAAAATATATCAGTCGTCCATCTTAAGTTCATAAAATGTATCTGTCATCTAATAAATTGTTAGTTGCTATTTAAATGTGACAATGTCAAAAGAATAATCTAGTCTTTTCTTATGAAAATAAATTATATAAGTGATAATTTAAGAGTATATAAGTGATAATATAATAATTTAAAAGTATACAAATAATTATTTCTCTTTCAAGGGTAAAATCATTAATTTGTTATTGTTTTATTAACTTTTAAATGACAATTAAAGATTTAGTAAATGATAAATATGTTTTATTAACTTAGGATAAATAATTAATATACATTAATAATATTATAATATATTTAATAAACATATATCTAATGGCATAGGAGTTATAATTTCTCAATGTAAAAAAAGTAAAAAAGGAAAATTTTTCCAAGTTCCCAAAAGGCAAAAGCACACCAACAGTGACCACCATAAATAAACGAACAGGTAGCTTTGGCGCGTTATCTCTCTCACAAACCCACCAAAAATCAAGAACCCAACTCCCAAAATCCTTCACTTACATCAGTTGCACTACAAATCTTGAATCTTTTTCAATTCATGTCAATGGCTTTAACCCAACACTTTTTGACACCCACCATTAATCCCACTTCATCTTCCTTCTTTCACCACTCATCACTCACTTCAAAAGCTCCACTCTCACTAAAAACACACACCAACTCACTCTTTTCAATCCCAAGAGGTCACAGTCTTCAGAACCCAGCTCCCACATTCACTAGAAGATTGTTCATGCCTTCAGTTTCTGGCATCTGGGATGCTTTAACTGGTGGCAACAACAATTCTCGTGAAGCTGTTATTGCCATTAGAAGGGGAATGCTACTCTTTAGACAGGTGCATTTTGTTTCTGTTCGTGTTTGTTTCTTATAATGTGTATAAAGCTTTTATTTTTTTTTGTGAGCTCTAGATGGAACTGAGAAGCATTTGTTGTTGCTAAGGGTGATGTTGTGGGGTCTGTAGCTGAATTTGACAAGGCAATTGAATTGGATCCTCGGCAAAAGGCATGTATGTTTCTAATATTTTTTCTCGGAAATGGGAATCGTTATATGCATATGAGTATATGATGATGTAATTTGTGAATTGGTTGTTGTTTAGATCTCTGGCAAAGGGGCTTATCTCTTTACTATCTCGATAGGTACTAAATTTTTCACTTTTTATAGGCGATTGAAAAGGGCTTTTTTAGCACAATGAACTGCTTAATTTCTTTCAATTAGTTGGGATCATTTTGAAGAAGTTGATTTGAGTTTTACATTTCAATAGGTTTGAAGAAGGTGCAGAGCAGTTTCGGCTAGATGTTGCTCAGAATCCAAATGATACTGAGGAGTCAATATGGTGCTTTCTCTGCCAAGCTCAGTTGTATGGAGTCGACGAAGCAAGGAAACGATTTCTCAAGGCAAGTTAGTCAAATGTTGCTGAGCGAACATCATTATAGAATATATTTAGACCATTCATTGACAAATGAGATTCTAATGAAATGAGAATGTTTCTAAGAATTGGTGAAACGGAAAGGTATTGATGCTTAAGATGCAGAGATGAATGGGTTGCTACATTATGCTTCAAAGAATAAACCAACTTCTTTGTGGTGTTTAACCCATCATGTTTGTCTCTGAGCCTATCTAATCCTATAAAAGCTGAATGCAGATTGGTAGAGATCCTCGTCCTGTAATGAGGGAAGCTTATAACATGTTTAAAGATGGTGGTGATCCAGAAAAGGTATTCTTTGCTATTCTTTTTAATTCTGAGCTGCTTTTTGCAGTTTGTGAGGTCCTACTGGCACTGTTTCTATATTAACCTTTAGGACATTCTTATGTTTCATTAGGTAGTTATGTGGCCTATGCAAGTTAATTATATGGTTTCATTCATGATTTTCACCACGTAAATTATCTACTCTCTAGCTACAGATGATTTAAAGTTTTTTCTACTGCTTCTTCTAGATGTGTTTATTATAGAGGGAGAACGGAATTATTAACTTACGCTGCTTGTGTCTCGAAGTCCTTAAGTTTGGTAGGCAAAAGGACTTTGGTGCTTGCACTTATTGGCCAATGGGATGGATATCCTTGTGCATTTGTATTTATAAATTATTTTTGGCTAATAGTGATCCCTCCTGGCAACCATTAATATGATAAGATATCTTAGATACGTGTATAAACATTACAATCATTTACCATGGTAGACATACATAGGAAATTAGAATATGAATATTCCCAGCTTAGTTATGTGATACTTTATGTGTTATGTTTCTGTGCGCATTCTCAGTTTATACTTTGGACATTAGTGCACTTAACATAAATACTCCAAGGATGGTAGGTGATATATCAAATTAGTAACTATTGATTTGCAAAACTCTCGCTTTTGTAGGAAACTGATAATATGTTCTATGATGTTGCATTGCACTTATGTCTTTGGGGTTGCATTTATTGTAAGAACGTCATTTGACTAAACCAGTTATTTTTTCTGCATAGCTTGTTGCTGCATTTTCGAGTGGCCGTGAAAATGAGTATTTTTATGCTTCCTTATACGCTGGGCTGTACTATGAATCTCAGGTTTGTTCTGAAACTCTAATATTTCTTATGGACCTTATAATCTGTATAAGCATGGCTTTCTTACCATGATAGACTAATAAAAAAAAATTCTCCTACAGAACTATTAAGATCCACAAGGATGACTGAACTGACTGTTTGTCTGTATTACATTCATGTCAATAAGGAGTTTCTGTAGGTACATGGACCATTGTTTTAAAATTGGAAATTATTAGTTATGTGATACACTTGCATACTGTTGAACTTTCCCGGGAACATCTGAAGGAGGATGGACCAATTTATATTCCTGAGTATATATGATATCTGAAACAAGAAGTGTCACTGGACAAAAGTACTTGCTGGTGTAATTTTCATTTTGGTAATTCCTTGTGTACGAGTTACAGTAAACATCTTTTAATAATTTGCTATCTGCAGAAAAAAGCAGATGCTGCCAAGCTTCATATTCTTGCAGCATGCCAGTCTCCATATGGACAAAGGTCTTAATTCGAAATACATCTGCACTATTTAATGAGTCAATTGTTCAGCAATTTATTTCTCATGTAGATTGCTTACTATTTCAGGTCTGATGATTACATGGCTGCTCTTGCCAAGGTTCACTCTCTTTGTCGGAACTGGATCCCTGTTTGAATATTGAGCTCAAGCTTGGCTCTATATGCAACTTTTGATGTTCACTTGATGGGTATACAGACATTTTTCATTAAATTAGAGTACTCTTGACTCTTGAGGTGAGTTGAATAGACCATAAAACAATCTATAAACTAGCTGTATCATGCATCTAATTCAATTATAAGATTGTGTTAACTTATTTGCATTCTTTTCTGGAATACTGTGGGACACGGATCCATACAGATATGCAAATATTCGATCAATACACATTTTTGTTTCTATTAGCTATAGAATAACATATAGTTATACCCATTGAAACACATTTAATCCTGGCCTTGTAAATCAATGTTAAGAAACATGCCGCAGAGAGAAAATCGTTGAACCTTACATATATGTTTTCGAAGAAAATTCTTGGCTCTGGAAATAGAAAAAAGAATGATACAACAAAGGATCAAATGTGCAGTCAAAGTTTTATAAAAAGAAAATGAGCTTGAACGACCAGCTGACAAGGACTGAATCACTCTACAGGTAAGCCTTATAGAGTTCATGTTTAATATATTTGTTGCGTCCCGTTTTAATCATTCTTAGTTTAGCTTGAAGCACACTATGAGCTTGTGCCAAATCCAACAGACCTTCATTACCAGTCCCTTAAAAACTTAGAAAGAAATGCCAAGTTGCCAACGAACTTTAAAACTGCTCAATCTTGACCTTGGGTTTGTCAGCTTGTATAATTTTAGGCGACTTAAATGATAAACTAAGTGATCTAAGCCAGGTAAATTTGAAGACTCTTCGGTTGTTACCCATTGCCAGTTGATGAGTTAACACCCATTCTTATCCAAATTCTACACATACACATGAGCTTGTTGCCACAAGAAGCAAAAGAAAATGAGATAAAGCGTATGTTTATAACTATATTGCTTCTATTTAATTTTGAGAAAACAACCATTAAGGTGTATGTTTAATTACTCGATCTTACTTATAAGGACTCACCCATTTACACTTTGTAGTCGATGATTGAATCCAATCTATGATCCGTCTCCACCTGCAAGAATTATTTTACAAGTCATGAATCCGTGTCACAAATTTGACACAAATAATTTTTTATGTTATAAAATTGACGGTTCATGTTGTTCAAAAAAATTGAAATAAATTGCACAAACATGTTGCCTAATAACCTGAGGGTGAGCTGTGACCTGTCCAACTTGTGCAAGTATCACAAGCCAGACAAAATGTTCCTAGCATGCATTAATTGTATTTGTTTAATTTTCCTCAACAAAGTGGAACACAGAATCTTATGTAACTAGCTTATGCCAGATGCCAATTAATATCAATTATTAATTAAATAAGAGTCTTAATCCAAAGCATATTTGGCTTGTACATGTAAGTATGTAACTTGCAAGATATCAATGATTTGCCATTTCAGCATATTCTCAGCGATCAGCACATAAAGCAGGATATTCTTGAAGTGATTCTGCTTTTGACGTATGCCATTTGGCCTCAAAATTTACAGACCAAATTGCCCTCATGGACATTGACCAATTTGTCCAAATCCAAGAGAGTTTGACTCTTGGCTCTACTTGAAGAATAAACTGAAAATTCCTTTTCGAAAAAACAAAAAACTGAAAATTCAAAGCTACAGATTTTGTGGGTATTATGATTTTATAAAAATGTCAAAAAAAATAAGGGTAAAAGGGTAGTTCACTTCCATTTATTTGCTACATCTTTTTACGCTTGCCAATATCAAATTAAAGTTTTTTTTTTGAATTACAGATTAAAGTAATTATGAGAAAATAAGGTTGCTTTAGCTCAACAGAAAAGTAAACTTTAAACTACATCATGATACAAAGATTAACGAGATCTCTATACAACAGCTTTTGACAGTTTCCACGTGTAAATCAACGGTAAAGAAGCCCTACCGGTCTTGCAGTTGTCATACTTAGAACAGAGTTTCATGAAAAGTCCATATAACCTAACGTTACTATCACATCATCGTCCTTTTCTCTTCCTCAACTATAAAAACTACTAGGCCCTTGTCTTTCATTTAAAAAAAAAAAAAAAAGAAGATCTCAGTTTCTTTGCCTTTTATAATATCAAAGCTTTGTAAAGGACATGCAAGAGCAGGTTCCTGGGGATTTTCTTGGGAATCAAACGGGAGTTTTTCCATGTCAACGGAGAGACTCATTGTTAACAACGAACATTCTGATGATTATCATCAGCAGCAGCATCACACAATGCAGCAACACCGTCCAACGGTGACTGTATTGCCACGTAATAACTCCTCCAAGCAATGTGCTGCAGAACATGGACAAGTTTTTGATGAGTTGCCAAAAGCTACAGTTGTGGCAGTGTCACGACCAGACTCAAGTGATATTAGTCCCATGCTTTTGTCTTATACAATTGAGCTTCAATACAAACAGGTACCGATACGTTGCTATATATATATATATATCAAACATGCAAATTTGTTAACAGTTTATGTGCTTCTGTGTGTCTAATTATGCTTCTTTTTTCTTTTTTGGTATGACATATTGAAGTTGTGGGGAAAGAACGAAAAATTGGTTTTGGGATTTTTTTTGTTTCGAATAAAAATAAGAACAGCGGAATTTTGCGAGTCAAACTGTGTGTACACATAGAGGTGGAGTTGATTTGATCAGAGGGATTAATTTGACACAATGTAGAGTTTAAGAATTCGTTAGTTATGTTTTTTGTTTGTTTGCTAAACGGTTTTGTTTTGTGTGTTTTCTTTTTCAGGATAAATAAAATGATTAAAAGAATAAAAACGAAAATCTACAATCTAATTGAATTTGGAACCAGTTATTCTTTATTGGTATCCAGAACCTGCCAAACAATCTCAATCTTTTATCTTTTCTGTTCTTTTGTATTGTTATGTGCCTTTACATGCTGCAAGAATTGTTCAAGTGCTAACTGTACTTTCTATTGGACAGTTCAAGTGGAGTTTAGTGAAGAAAGCTTCACAAATTCTCTACCTACATTTTGCTGTGAAGAAACGTGCGATTATCAATGAACTTCATGAGAAACAAGAGCAGGTTTTCCTTTTAATTGAACTTGCCTTTACCTCCTTTATGTCATTTCTGTACCATATTTTCAGAAGTATTCAAATCCATGATGTAGTGTGCATGTATGTTTGGACCAGTGTAGGTAGCTTCTGTAAGTTCTCCTTTGTTGCTGACTTTTTCTGATTTTTGATCACTTTCTTATTGGCATATTGCATTTTAGGTTAAAGAGTGGCTTCAAAGCGTAGGAATAGTAGATCAGGTAGCAGTTATGCAAGATGATGATGAACCTGACGATGGAGCTGTACCTATGCATCCCAGTGAAAGTGTAAGAAATAGGTAATTTCTTCTTATGCACCTCCTATAATGACTGAGGGATTGCAATCATAAATCCCTTCGTACTATTGCATTTATCTTTCTTATGAGGTAGTTTGTTTTGCAGATACGTTCCATCTATGGCAGCTTTATCAATTCTTCGCCCAGTGCTAGGAAAGAAGACAGTTGCAGATAGAGCAAAGGTGGCAATGCAAGGGTATTTGAATCACTTCATGGGAAACATAGATATCATAAATTCTCGAGAGGTGAGCATACGTACTTTGCCAGTAGTCATCTTTGATGGATCTCTTATGTGATGGTGAACTTGTTGGATATTGGATTGGTTTTGCTTTCTGTTATTTCTTATCAATTTTTACATAACATTTTCATTTGTCGTAACAAATGGCTCTGGATTATAGGTGTGCAAATTTTTGGAGGTATCTAGGTTGTCATTCGCAGAAGAGTATGGTCCAAAGTTAAAAGAAGGTTATGTTATGGTGAAACATTTATCAAATATCTCCAAGACTGATAATGCCATACATTGCACAGGCTGTTGCTTTAGTTGTTGTAACAACAACTGGCAAAAGGTAATAGAATTCATAATCCTTTTGATGATGGTTCACTTATCTTTATCCTTGTAATATCAATTGAGATCATCTAGCTGTCTTCACCCAGCCATACAGGCAACAGCATTTGTAATTAACAGATTTTCCAAGTGGTAGGACCTGTAAATAAATCCTAATAGGCTAACAGATACCTCACTTAACTGGCTTTTATGGAAAATCATATAGATCCTTATTTCTAAAGAATGATAACAAGGAGTATCATCAAATTGCTTAAGCATTGAAAAATAGGATATCTACAACAATTGTTAGAGTTGCTCTGAAACCAATTTGCTAGTAAAACCAATTCTATTTTCAAACCATGATTAAATATGTTCCTCCTTGAATTTCACATGCTCTGTCCTGTTACTTTTTAAAATAAAAATTACCATTGTCATTTCAAACTTTATCTATGTGCAGGTCTGGGCTGTTCTGAAACCTGGATTCTTGGTCTTGCTAGAAGATCCTTATAACACCAGAGTCTTAGACATAATTGTATTTGAACTTCTACCAACCACAAATGGGAATGGAGGACCAGGAGTATATTTGGCAAGCCAAGTAAAGGGATCCAATCCATTGCGCTACGCATTTCAGGTCAGCTGATTTTGTCTTTTTTGTTGTAGAAACTAGATGAATTTAATTAGTTTTTGGCTTGAAACCTTGGTTTATATTTAATTCACGAATATTTTCTTGAATGCACTATGTAACCCCTTGTCTTTCCAGTAGAGCTACACCTATTTTACTAATAATTAACATGTTTGGACATTTGAAAAGGTTTCTTGTGGAAGTCAGAGCATAAAGTTAAGAACCACAAGTAGTGGCAAAGTTAAAGAATGGGTTGCTGCAATTAATGATGCTGGTCTAAGGCCTCTTGAAGGGTGGTGCCATCCTCACCGATTCGGTTCCTATGCCCCTCCAAGGGGTTTGACTGAAGATGGGAGTCAAGCTCAGTGGTTTATAGATGGTCAAGCTGCTTTTGAAGCAATTGCTTCTGCCATAGAAAATGCAAAATCGCAGGTTTAAGTCTTCCTCTACCAAGACCAAATGCATTGAACAATATGCCAGTTCCTATTCCTTGTAATGCTGAACAATAAAAATTTGCCTGCAGATACTGATTACCGGCTGGTGGCTTTGCCCGGAGCTGCATCTCAGACGTCCCTTTGAAAATCATCCTTCCTCTCGCCTTGATTCTCTCTTAGAAGAAAAAGCCAAGGAAGGGATTCAGGTACAAATATAACAACTCTTTCTATTATTGATAATTTATTCTGTTCAGGGAGTTGAGTGGCCATGGTTTGCAATTTTGACTTAGCTGATTGAAAGTTTACTCTAGTCTTTTAACTCAACCTGTTGCTTAGCTTGGGATGATATGTTCTTATATTTCTTTTTCCCAATTAGGATGTCTATGTTTTAATATATGATAGATCACCATTATATACTTTAAACTGCACTGTTCTAAACAACTCTTTTGAAAGTTTCTTGATGTTGCTTTATCGACATTCTTGTTATAAATATAACAAATTTTAATTTTGATGGTTATGCAGATTTACATTCTTCTTTACAAGGAAGTTTCTATTGCTTTGAAAATTAACAGTATGTACAGTAAGAAAAGGCTCCTAAAAATTCATGAGAATGTGAAAGTACTGCGCCATCCTGACCATTTCTCAACTGGAGTTTATTTATGGTATTCTTCTTAAGCAGTTTACACCAAGCACTTTCCTCCTCGTTTGTTTTCTTGCTTCTGATCACTGATTATATATGACATGCAGGTCTCACCATGAAAAACTTGTTATTGTTGATTATCGCATTTGTTTCATTGGAGGATTGGATTTATGCTTTGGTCGTTACGACACAATTGAACACAAAGTGGGAGATTGCCCTCCTTCTTTGTGGCCTGGGAAAGACTATTATAATCCAAGGTGTTTTTTATTTTTTTTTTAATTTGAGAAAATGGTTTTAGCATGAATAGTAGGGATTCAACATCATTTTTGTAAAAGTATGCAATAGACGAAATGAAAGAAAACTTTCCAATAGTTTAGTATTGATTGTACCTGTCAATATGATTTGATTATAGAATTTTGTCAACTGCTGTTTGCTTATTCAAATAGTTGAAAGTGTTTGGTGGTAAGTGTATGGACTTTGATCTTAATACTTCTTTAATGTTGTTCGGCCAGAGAATCTGAACCAAATAGTTGGGAGGACACAATGAAAGATGAACTGGAGCGTGAAAAATATCCACGTATGCCATGGCATGATGTCCATTGTGCTTTATGGGGACCACCTTGTCGTGATATCGCTAGGCATTTTGTTCAACGCTGGAATCATGCAAAGGTTGATCTTCTGAGACTTGTGATCTTCTTCTTTTATTTATTTTTTATTATTATTTGCCAAACTTATTGGCTGATATTAATTAACCTTACTTTTAGAGAAGCAAAGCTCCAAATGAGCAAAACATTCCACTACTCATTCCTCATCATCACATGGTTCTCCCTCATTACATGGGAAGAAGTCAAGAGATAGGCATTGAAAACAACAGCACTGAAGAAAATCAGAAAGATCTCACCAGACGGGATTCCTTTTCCTCACAATCACCATCAGAAGATATTCCATTGCTTTTGCCTCAAGAATCTGATAAACTTGTTGCTCCTAACTTCGATGACAAGTCAAATAGCCTCAATACAAATCATAATATTCTTGATAAGCCATCTGGTGTCTATGGAATTTGTACAGTCTCTTCTGAAGAGTACAAAACTGAAGCTTTAGCTCCAAATTCTCAGATGATAGGTTCCATAGATGACCTTGATGCTGTGGATCTTCAATGTAAGATGAACTCAAATTTAGTTCCGGAGTTTGGCTTGGACAAGACAGAAGAGTGGTGGGAAACAACTGAGGAAAATCATGACATTTATTCTAGTAAATGCGGACAAGTTGGTCCACGTTTGGCATGTCACTGCCAGGTTAGCTACAACTCTGGCTATTAAATAAAATCTCGTGGTGTTCTAAGATTCTATGACATCATCAAATTGTAATATAAACTTACCAGCGGTTGTTACACCATTCCAGGCAAACATGTTTGCCATGTGCTATTTCTAAGCTTATTTGAGTTTTTGTGCCAAAGCATGTATTTAGACATGTATTTTGGGCCAAGTAAAATTGTTAAAGGCCAGGTAAAAGGTGTCATCAACATAACATGTAGGTTACAGAACTCAATAAATTCAAGCAAAAGAAAGTCGTGTAGATTAACTTGTTCACAGTGATATGTGAAGGAAAACTTAAATCTTGGTCACAATGAAAACAATGTAGCATATACATGCAGCTGGTATCACTGTATTTTCTGCCTAATGTATCTGAAATCTAATTTTGTTCCCTTTGTAATTTTAGTTTCCTGCCATAATGAATGAATATGTGCAGATTATCAGAAGTGTCAGCCAGTGGTCTGCAGGAACAAGTCAAACGGAAGATAGCATTCACAATGCTTATTGTTCTCTCATTGAGAGTGCAGAACATTTTATTTATATCGAGGTAGGAGAACTTTATTTGATGAAATCTTTTCTTTTCCTAAGATGTTGGTTATTGAATGAACTTTTAGTCTTCTAGATTGTTCATTTCATATGCTGACGATTTTTGCTACTGCTGTTGCCTTCTTCCAGAACCAGTTTTTCATTTCAGGTCTTTCAGGAGATGAAACCATACAGAACCGCATCTTGGAAGCATTATACAGACGTATTGTGCGAGCATACAAAGAACAGAAATATTTCCGGGCTATTGTTGTCTTACCGCTCATACCAGGTTTCCAGGTACGTGCTTTTTTGGGCTTTGCCCACCTCAAGTTTTAGTTATAAATTAACAAGATGCTTAGAATCGTTTTTTTGTGCTTGCATTGACAGGGGGGTATTGATGATGGTGGGGCAGCAACTGTTAGAGCCATAATTCATTGGCAGTATCGAACTATTTCCCGAGAGAAAACTTCGATATTACATAAACTCAGTATGTTGCTTGGACCCAAAACACGAGACTATATTAGTTTCTATGGTTTGAGATCATATGGAAGACTATGTGACGGTGGTCCTGTAGCTACAAGTCAGGTATAATTTAAATTGCATTCCTTCGGTTTATTTAGCTATTTTGTTTTCTAAGATGGCTTTGTTCTAAGCTTGACCTTGGTTTTTAATTATTCCCTTGATAAAAGAAGTGAAGCATAGTTTTTGTTTGTGGAGAATGGCTTGATTAGTTATCTTATGGGAGCTTTGCCTTGTTGCATTCTTTAACCAATTTTTAATCTTGATTTCCATTCAGGTGTATGTGCACAGCAAAGTGATGATAATAGATGATCGTGCTGCCTTGATTGGCTCATCCAACATTAATGATAGAAGTTTGCTTGGATCAAGGGACTCTGAGGTACCATTTTAATTGTACCAAGATATGTGAGAAGGATGATTTAGTATTTCTTATCTGGTCATTTTAAGCAAGTTAAAGACAGATAACAGTTTATGCATATATCCATCTCCTCGTATTTGAGTATTTGACTAAGCCCTCTCTCATAAATTGATTCATTTATAATTGCTGCTTCAGATTGATGTGGTTATTGAAGATAAAGAATTTCTAGAATCATCTATGAATGGAGAGCCTTGGAAGGCCGGAAAATTTTCTCATTCTCTCCGTTGCTCCCTCTGGGCTGAGCATCTTGGTCTTCATGCAGGAGAGGTTCGTACAATTGAAGATCACAATGCACTCCAGACTTCTTGCTTACTCAATAATTTATATCGAAGGCATTTTAGTTCCTGAATTTAATGAGTTCTTTTCTCTTTGTTTCCTTAAAAGTACTGAAAAGTAAAACACTGGTGCAATTCAATCCTGCTTTTATTTTCCACAGATCAGCAGAATCAGTGATCCTTTGGCAGACACCACATATAGAGACTTATGGCAAGCAACAGCAAAGGTTCATAGAACAGTTTATTTTTAGACAAAACATCTACTGCTTGCTGGCATGTTTATGTGGAGTGTATTTGATTATTTTCACTCCAGGCAATCACTTAAATTTTTATGCTTACAGGAAAACACCCTGATTTATGAAGATGTCTTTGATTGCATTCCCAATGAAGTTATCCACTCAAGGTACAAAATGTACCATTTTTCTGGTCTTTTCTTTCTTTCCCATGTAGGCACTCTCTCATTTTGCATTCAAAATGCAGGTCTGCTCTCAGGCACAGCATGAACCAGAGGAAGGAGAAACTTGGGCATACAACAATCGATTTCGGAATAGCCCCAGAGAGGCTAGAAACCAAGGAGAACGGAGAGATCATAGCAACAGATCCAATGGAAAGATTGAAGTCTGTTAAGGGACATCTTGTTACTTTCCCTTTACAGTTTATGTGTCAAGAAGACTTGAGACCAGTATTAATGGAAAGTGAATTTTATGCATCTCCTCAAGTATTTCACTAAGAAATAACCTCATCGACGGACAAATCATATAGAGAAACGAAAATTTGCACAAGTTGCTGTAGTTGCAATTGTAGATATGCATCAAGTAGTTTAAACTTTAAAAAGACATAGGGTTAGCATAGCATCAGCAGCAACACTCATTAAAACGTCTCGGCACTGATAATGGTAGCATGTATAGATTGAGAGGGACTTCTATGCCCCCATTGGGCTTGATTAAATGCTATGTATAGAAGCCTTGATGTACATAATTCTGTTTCCCTTAGCTCAAGCGAATAAATGAAATGTAAAAGTACTCGAACAATTCCTGTTCAGATTACTTCAAATTATTGCATAAGTTGATTAATTGAATTGCTTCAAGGCCGTTCGTCACTGTTGCGTTTCTGCTTAATTTTGAAACCACAGCAGTCAACTACAGATTGCATAACCCCAATCTCAAACGGATTAGTGGCTGATTAACGTATTACTGGAGGAAAAGCAATTGAATTTGAATACGCACTTGACGTGAACAACTTCTAATCAACTACAATGAACAAAGTGCGATTATCTTCGAGAAATGATAAACAAGTAGCCGGTTCCTTGTTCATTTCCATTACTATTTTGGACTTAAAACAGCATGAACTTGCTGAGAAAGATAAGAAGAGTGAAAAAAGAGACAAATGGCTGAAATATCATCCATTGCAATTCCCTTCCTCTTGCGTTTCCATGCATGTACAGCACACTCAACCAGACGCTTAGCTGATTTTGCCCTGTTTGGTGTTGAAGATACAATTTGAATTGCTTCTTGATTAGAGATTACATCCCATACCTGAAGAATTAAACCAAGAAAATGTTTCAACTTATTTTCTGCAATCTTTATGAACAATTGTAGTATTGCAATAATGCATTATGCATACCCCATCAGTTGCAAGCACAACAAACTGGTCTCTGCTGGTTATATGCCTTTGTGTCACTTCAGGCACAGAAATGAGTCCATAATCCTTCACACAATAATCACCGAAGGCTCTAGACATTGCCAGCCCAGGACACTCCCCATTTGGAAGCCAGACTCTGTGCACTCCTGGCTCGTCTTCTAAACAGAAAACACGTCCCTTGCATTGAATTATCCGCTCAGCTTCATCTGCAAATTCAATAAAAAGCAATGTAAACATTAGCAACCATTATGAATTCACCCTGGTGAAACTATAAAAAATATATATATTCAGAGAGATATTATATATAATAAAAAACAATAAAAAAATATATATTCAGAGAGATACTAACGAGGTAAGTTGGGCTTGAAATCGACTGTTAGCTGAACTGGTACCAAGCTTCCGTCTTCTGAAGTGGTGGCTAATACAGCTCGTGAGTCGCCAACATTAGCAACCATTATGCATTCACCCTGGTGAAACAAAAATAACTAGCTTGTTAATTCTGATGAACATGTATAAGTTACACGTGACTGGTTAAATAATTTACAGTACCTGTCTGACAATTGTCAAAGCAGTTGTTCCGCTGTAGAATGAATCAATCTTTCGATGCTGCTCAAGCTCTTGATCAACAGCAGCACAAGTCTTAACATAAGAATGCTTCCATACGTTGAATCTATGAGTCTTTTTATCCGAATCCAAGTCCATATCGGGGAGAAGAGAAGCTTCAGCAAGAGTCTCCTGCCAATTACAAAGCAACCACAAAGGCATTGATTCTCGGACCTTTTTAGCCACAAAATGACCCCAAGGACCATGCCCATCAAATATCCCACAAAACATCATGTCTGCCTGACATCCAAATTCCTGCTCCAAAACAAAGAAAGAGCACATTTTTCAATCAAAATTGAACCAAGAACCAAATTTTGCTCACAACTTGGCTATCAAAAGCAGCTTCTGATTACATAATTGTCTATGTCAATGCTTTCTATCAGTAACACTTCATTTGATAGCCAAGACAAGCCCAAGAGTAGCCATTTTCACATACCTCCCAGACAATAGTGCAATCTTGATTTACTCCTTTTTCACCTCGCTTGGAGAAAACTGCGGCAAAGTTATTGGAACTATCAACATTTACAAAACCAGAAGACCTTAAAATCATTTCATTCCTTTTGGCTTCTTTAGCCATTGCTTCTGCAGCTCCTCTCCCATCACAACTCTCAGAATTTTTCCCTTTTCTGATCGAAAAGGACCTCGCCAATCCGTTAAACATGGAGGAGAAATGCCCCATTTCCTCAAATTCAATCCCCCACAACACAGTCAATGTTTGCTTCTTCTTTCCTTTTATGTAGACTCAAAATCTGCATATTTGAAAATAAACAAAAGAAGATTTCAATATTCTTCTTATTTCTAACAAATTATTTATTAAGAACCAGACAGATAATTAATGCATATCAAATTGAGTGATGCGGTAACAGAAGTAAAAGACACGATCCTACTCAGAAAGGCAAGAATCTCTCAATTTAATAGAGTAAAAACAAGAAACGGTGAATGTGAAACAGAATTTTATAAAAGTTAAAGACAAAAAGCTATGAATCTGAAAGACATCAGGGAGAATATTCATTATGACATGGAATTCCAATGTCTCACGATCTAGAATTTGTAGAAAGTAAACAAAAAAAAAAAAAAGGATATAAAACAAACTTAGCAGCCTATGCATTGTTTGGTTCCTGAGAAAAAGTAGCATAACTTTTAAAATTAGGTTTCTCATATTTTCTTCCATGTACCCACCTTCTGTTTGTTTCTTAAGAAAACAAAGGAAGAAAACGAGAATCTCAAGATAAGTCTTAGCTAAGCCCATCAAGAATCAAAGCATTGCTCTATATTTCAGCTGCACATTCTTTGATTACCAAATCATTTAAAGTAACAAAATTTCAAATAAATTTTAACCCACTTTTGCAGCAAATTTAGATTTTGAGAATCCAAAATATAAATTTATCATGAAATGCAACAATGAAACTTTCATTTTCTCCTTGTTTTTCTCCCAAAACTTGCTTGGAAACCAAACAAAACAAAGAAAAATGGAACTTTTTTACTCAAAACAAAGACAACCCACTTGAATTTTTCGCATTCATCACACAACAAACCAAACAAACACATCAAACATTCACTTCATTTCCCTTATTTTCCTGTCAACTTTCTCAGTAACCAAACAACATACTCTTTTACCCTTTACCCAAACCTCAACAAAAACAAACTCAAAAAAGTATGTGCATGCAAGACCTTTGATGGAGAAACAAACGATATCAGATAGCCGGGCTCTGAAACAATAGCCGGAAAACTGAAGTCAGCCGGTGGTGTCCGAAGCAATCCCGGTGATCACTTATTGAGCTGAGAATTCTAGAGAAAAGATCTTGACATAGATTATTGCTGCAATAATCCATACTGAAAAAGAGCTTTTGTTGCCTTGTGTTTCTCTCTTTTTAACTGTGGAGAAGAAAACAAAGACGCAAGTCTTTTGTTGTTGTTGCTGTTGTTTGTACACATATTACATATACATACAAAAGCACTTATGTTGTATAATATGCTTTTGCTCCTATCTGTTTTTCAACTAAAAGTGCTTTTAGTCTGTGGTTTCAAAGCTTCTAGTAATCCTTCCTGTTAGTTATTTGTATACTCAATGCTTATACTTTCCATTTTATACTATGTGGCAATTTTTTTTTTCGAGAATTATGTAACAATTTTAAAACACCATTTTTGACCATGTATTCTTGAAAATGATGAGTTCCAAATCGTTAGCAATTGCAGACTTATTGGACTATTGACAGCTCCAATAATATAGGACTACTAGCACGTTAATAAGCTTGCATTATGTAGAAACTTGGGTTTTATTAATTTAATAATATTTCAATATTGAGATTAAGAATATCAATTAATTAGTTAATCATTATCTAAGTTTTTGATAAAACCAATCAAAAAACAAAGAAATACATAGATGCCTTCTGTTGGCCAAACATTATCACCTGGATTAAATTTTTAAATCAAATAGAATGTCTACCATATGAATTATTCCAAAGAGAATTTAATTCAAGCTTTTGTATATTTTTAATGTATATTTTATAGTAACAAATTTTGTGCCAAAAAAATGTGTACCATACACATGGCTAATTATAAGCCAGGTGCTTCTTTTATTAACGCTAGCACAGTCAAAATTCAAATTGATTAAAATAATATGATAACAATTAGTTGTAAATAGAATATAATTGATAATTTAGATGAGGTCAATGGGAGAGGTCAATTTGGATAGCCAATCATAAGAAGCCACCTTAGGAAATATAAATCAAGAAGAAAGGAGTAGGAAATGTTCCTCGAGTTTGCATAATATAATGTCTATTATATGACTAAGCTTGTTGACCATGCTTATGCCATAATTTATAAATTTAAGTATAATTTTTTATTGCTAATTTCATGACAAGAAAAAAAAATTGAGGAATTGCTTTTACAAACGAAGTTAACAATATTTTCCTAAATTTTTACCATAGAAAACAAATGTTTTCAAGCATTCTCTATGAAAGTACTTTAAGAATTACCAAATTTTATTGAATACAGTAGTTTACACTATTTGAAATAGGTTTTTAGAATTTACCTAATAATTAAAAAGTTTTAATTATGTTGAAATTATTTTTTTTATAATTATATAATTAAAATTATAACAGATTTTTTATTAATTTATTATTCTATATATATATATATATATATATATAACTATAATTCATACTCTATTTTAAACTAACTTTAAAATAATCACAGTGTAATTAAAAATACCTCGACAAAACTTATACTTTCCATATAATAAAATCTTGTCACAATTGGAGCTTTTGAGGATAACGCATGAATCTCTCAATTCATAACCAAAAAGATCTAAGGACAATTTGATGACCCCTTGGACCCAAAGTCAAATCCAAAAATAAACGGAAGCTAGGTGTCAAGACACAAAATTTGGCACGTGAATAATAATTTTTTATCACATATGCGAAGATTGAAAAGATGAAAAAAAAAAAAACAGTTTCTCTTCTAACAAAGCCTGAGCATTTGTCTTTTTCTCTCTTTTTTTTAATTCTTTATTTTATTTTATTTTATTTTAATCCATGTGAATATCTTTTACTGGAAAGTTCTATCCACTTTCTGTAAACCCATAAGTTCTGCCTAACTTCCATAAATATGTAGTATCATTTTCTTTATTACGCAATTTGGTAAATGCTAGAAAAGAATAAAGAAAGAAGTTCCATGCAAAAGTAATGAACCAAGAAGTACTTTTGTACCAGTGTTCCCTCAATGAAAGCATTTATGAATTATGAAAATACTATTAATTGTTAATATATAATTTTATTACTTTCTAATAACGGTGATAATGTTATAATATATATATATATATATATATATATATATATATATATTGACATTTTTTTCAATTAGATAAAATCATAACACTTTTTTATAATAAATTAAAATAGTACTAACATTTTGAATCCCTAATTAATTCAATTTATTCCATAAATATATGACATAATTGCTTTATAAAACAACTCTCTAACTCTAATTGGAAAAGCAAGAGTTAAATTGGGATATATTTGAAAAAAATAGAAAAATATGTTAATATATAAAAAATTAAAGGGTATAAACAAAATTTTCGTGATGTAGTCTGCTACGGATCTTATGAATATGGAATAAATTCTTATTATTGGACAAGTAGGCATAACCAATTAACAATTCAAATGTAGAAATGTTAGAATAATAATCACACAATTTAGTCTAATTTGCCCCTTATTTTATCTTCCAAATATAGCCACTTACCTTAATGTGCCTCACATTAGATAATACCATTGTTATAAGAAAAAGAAATACATGAGTTATAATTAATTTTTTCACTATTAAAACAAAATTTTATTAATTAAGAGTGTTCTCATGTGTCTGTTGTAAAACACTTGTATTTTCTAATATATCTCACGTAATAATATTTTTGTTATTAACAATACAAGTGTTAAGAAATTTTTATCTAACTCAAGATTCACCAAGCAAAAATATTAAAAAAATAATAAATAAAAAATTAATAGAGAATAAAATCAATCACATTATATAAAAATTTATGTTAGAAATTTATATACTTGAAAAAATTATGATCGTAAAAAACGACCTGAGAAAAATTCATAGTATGAAAAGTTATTATAATTAGTCTAATATTTTTTATACACTCAAAACCTCAATAACACACAATCACTTAATAGACTTTTTTTTTTAACATTAAAAACTATCTACTTATAGAAAAATTAATTATTATGTTATGCCAACAAGTTAACCAAACCTCATTAGATATAATGATTATTTCTTATAAGAAGAGTATTAATTCTCTTATGTAAGTTATATTATTTATTGAATAAATTAAGCCCTAAAGACAAAATTATTTATTCTTGAAATAAAAATTTTTCTAAAGAGAAAAATATTTTTAGAAAAATCTTATTGAAAAAATTAGATATATTTCCTAATAACAAGAAGTTTAAAATAATTTTTTCGGTACATTGAGTATTTCATACATGCAATTTTGATTTTAACATTAACAGGCTTGACAGTTTCTTGTATGGATTTTGTAAATATAATTTCGGTTCGTGAATTTTTTGTGCTTAATTCCGGAATTTGCATCATTTAGATAGCTAAAGGAACAAATTGCCCACGATGAAAAGGTCATTTTATGGAGATGTTTGGTTTGATTTTTAATAGGCATAATCTGGGTTGTTATAAGGAACCGCAAATTTGAAGAAATGAGAAAAATAAAACACGAAATGTGGAGTAATAATGCGAGGAAGAAAATAGGTAAGTTGATTTTTTTTTTTTTTATGACACATTTTCATCCGTTTACACTTTTATTTTGATAATTTATTTATTACTAGCGTTAGATTTCGCAGACTCGACCTTTAGGGTTGATGAGGTGGACAAAATATAAAGCGGTGGAGGTGATGGAATGGTCAAAATCAGGTGGGTCCAATGCCCACTAAAGAATATGATGGGCAATGACCAATCACCATTGATTTCACTTGAACCGCGACAGACGATCTCCAGTTTATTAGATTCGAAGACTCCATCTTTTGGGTCGATGACTGATAAGGTGGACCTAGTATTGTTAACTGTCGGTAACAATTATTTCCCTTCACGAGAATGTTTTTGGTGTTGCGGAAGCCTATAATTCTTTGAAAACACCTTACACGTGGCTGGCCTACAATTAATCACAAGTAAAAACGTCTCTCTTTCGAACTCTACAAAACTCTAAATGAAGATATCGGCACATTTAAAAAGTTTATTAATGATAGTACCGTATATTATTTTATATAAATTAATTAATTAAAAAATTATTATTATTATTTTAAAATTATATGACAGTATGATATTTTTAATAATTAATTTCTTTATATCACATTAATTTATATAAAATATTTATGATTCAATCATTATTTTGTAAAAATTAAAAATATGAATTTAAGTCAAATAATTTTGTTTAGTTTGTATAATTTCAACTGAACATTATAATTTAATCTTATCTAAATCTACTTATTGTAACTTTGAATCTTACTCATTTAAGATAAAAAATAAAAAAAAAAACTAATGTGTGCATGTGAAATAATATTATGTATTTTAAATTTTTTATTTTAAATAATATAATATTTATTAATTAATTAATTAAATTAAAATAAATTAATTATATTAATAATATTATAATTTATAACAATGAAATGCTGCGAGGAGTCCATGACCCCGCATCACATGCAAGACTCTGTTCAGTAGCCTGATAAATGCAAACTGAAGCAGTAATGCATGTGATATATACACAGAATTGTAACACCCCACCTCAAGCGCCTCATGATGAAGTCGGTAGGGGAAAAAAATGGGGCGACCGATTGATTACACGGGGGCCACCGGACGATCAAGGGGGGACCCGACCAGAACCCATTAATGGAGCGTAGAATCTAACAAATAAGAAGCCGACACGTGACACTCAACAAACGTGTGGGGCGGCGCACGGCATAAGGGACACGCAAGCTTCCAACACAAATGCATAAACATGAACCAGCAACAGTAGTAGCCATTAGCCTCCTGCCCTTTCTTCACCCTTTTTCAGTGGGTAGGTATTGACTTGTTGACTTTCAAGTCTGTCTTAGTTATATAATAAATTAATTAAATTAACCTATGAAAAATTAGAATAAAATCACGAGAAACCGATGGTTGGTAATTTTAATTGGTTAATTTAGAACAAGGGTGACCCATGAAAGATCTCTTGGGCCATTTTGGCAAGAAGATTGATTTCTCATGGGGCCAAGACGATCATTCTAGGGTTCTTAAATCTTATTTTAACATAGTAATCATTGTTCAATTTACATATAAACTTTTTTTTTTTAATTTTTCTAATGAGATTTTGTGTGATGGCTTTTGGATGAAGAGTTGTGATTATAATATTTTGATGGGAGGGAACTTTTATGGGTGTCTTTTGAGTGCGAAAGCTTCATTGTTTTTGGGTTGGTGTGTTAAAAAAAATGTCTAGTGGGGGGTAATATTCTAATGAATAGAAAATGACAATGGCAATGGATAGTTGAGTGAGTGAGTGAAAAGTCGCAGAACGAAATTAGTGGCAACAAGGAAAATGAAAGTGAAACTGACAGTCATGTGATGATGATGTAAGGAAGGATAAAACTATTTACTGTCGATAGGGAGTGAACAAAAGCACTTTAATAAGTGCTTCTGGAAAGCACTTTTCTGTATTTGAACCACGCTGTACACAATGCGGAATATATTCCCCTATCTTAAGATTTTATACTGTAGATAAAAGAGATTTGATTCTACAAGTTGTTGATCCTAGATGAGGAAAATTTTATATTTGACACTCCTAAGAATATCATCAATCGGTTCCTGAACGTATAAGATGTGAATGCTAAAATTAGACAGCTGTGAATTTCCACATAAAAATAACTTAAGAAATTGTAAAATACATAATAAGAAACATGTTACATGTGCATGCGAAGAGTCTACTGTTATTCACATTGTCATCTGCAAAATCAATATCCCCAGCACATTGCTCCATCTTTGCCTAGGTGAGAGGAGAATACAATCAAGAAGCATATCAATATGCCAGTCTAGCCTGTTGTTTTGTTAATACGACTCAGATTTTATTAAGGAAACAAAATCAAACTTTGACATTTGAAACCCCGGATGCATTCTGCTAACTTATTCTAATTGAGCAAAGAATAGTTGGTAGAAAAATAACGAACTTTTAGTGGGAGCTTCTGTATAAAACAAACAACACTACTGGTGCTAAACTGTGAATAAGCTGGAAAGACTGGTGACACAGGTTAAGGTCAAGGCCAGCAACATGCCTACCTACTCGTGCCTGCGAGATTGCCTGAAACAGAAGGGAACATTAGAACACTTTATTTTAATAATTAATTCAGGAAGCCTTCAACCTTGTGGAATGATGATATCAACCTCTGACCTCCTAGTCCGCCTCAATATGAAGCTCATATTACATTTATTTCTTGTACACTGTATACTAATATAAATTATTTTAATTGTTTTATATTTTATTGAATTAATATATTACTAATGTTAAATATTAAAGAACAATCTTAACATAAGGCGACCCACCGTGCTGGGCTGTAGGATAAGATACAGCTGTTATACTACTTGACTGGTAAGAAAAAGCTTCCGTAAGAATTGGAAGAGTCTTATATTTACATCTGCTATTGGTGGACTGTTGCACATAAAGGTCGACAGAAGCAACCTTTCTTAAGTGGTAGTAATTGCGAACATCTGCAGCTGAGGGGAAGAGGCTTCCATGAGAGCAATCTTAACAAACTTATTTATTAAGTGATTTTGTATTAATGAGTCTGATTTTGTCATATCTTATATAGTAGTATATTATGGGTACGTATAACATTTAATTGTATTATTATATCTCATAATGGGATAGGTAATTTTGTAATAATACATGAGGGGTTCTTACACTTAGCTACAGTATTTAAGTGACTTCAGCATATTAGGAGTTAACTGTTAAAAAATCTGGGTAATGAGTACAGTGCACTTCTCTTCCTCTTTTCCTCTCGATTTCACTGTTCATATACACAATAACGCAAGTAATTTCGATCTGAGGTGAAGGCAGCAGCTTTGTAGTACTTGGATCTGTTTCTCAACAATCTATATAAGCTCCATAACAAGTTTCTAACCCTGGATTTATGTTTACTCAAGATAAATCTTGAATTTTTCCTAAAATATATGTTTAATTGGAAATACAAGATTAATGGCATTAAGTTCAACTAAATGTCATTGTAGCTAATGTAGCTTCATCGCGAGGAAAAAGATAAGTGTAGTGAAATTATCATTTCGGTCCCTAAAGTTTACAAATGTATATTATAGCTCAAATATTTTCTAACTTAGGATAATATAATTTATATCCCTAATATTTTGTATAATTCTTATGTAGCCAAAAAAAATTATCATTCGGATCCTTAATCTATTATGAAATTATGTTATGGCCCAAATATTCTCTAAATATTATTTTAACCCTTATGTTTTGGGAAATTATAATATAGACTAGAAAATTATTTACTTTTATTTACAGCTCAAGCTAAATGTTTTGTTATTATAAACAGTGGTTATAATTCTGAAAATTCTCCATTTAAATCCAAAGCTTTCATAATTTTTTACAATTTTTCCTAATTTCAATTATAAAATAATCCATCATTATTGTATATTATGGGCATGATATTCATACATTTTGTTGAGGCATATAGATATTTTAATTTAATTAAATATTTTAATAAAAGTTTTAATTATGTTTTATAAAGCTTATTTAGTCTCAATTTTAGTTAATGTATGAAATAATATGCATGACAAATCTTTAATTTAGAGTGATTGTGTATCTACTTGTAGAATCAATTATGATAAATTATTCGGTATTTTACAATTAATTGCCCATTTATAATTATTGATTATAGATTGTGTAGTGGATTATTATTGCTATAACCAAGATCCATACGGGTGATGATATTGCCCTGTTGGCAAATCACTACTTAGTAGGATGCTTGGGTAGGTAAAAAGATATGTTGGATATTTTCTACTGAGTGACTTAATTACCATATCGGTAATAGATTAATATTGGTGTTATATTCAACTTATCTACTTTATCTTTGGGTTAGAGCACTCATTTATTGTTAAATGATATCTAATATATTGTGTTGTTAATAGAGAATTGTAAAATGAGGAATCATTGTTTATGGCATGATTTTGTTTTCACATGCCTAATAATACTTATTGTTTATTCCTCATCTCTAGATATTCTTTTTTTCTCCAAATTGCCTCTATTAAGACTTTGACTGGGATAAATTATGAGGACTGACGTGGATCCATTATGTTCTATTTATCTACATTGAATAGAGACTTGGCTTTGAGAGTTGATAAGTCATCTAAGCCCACAAATAAGAGTACTGCTACTGAAAGAGCAAAGTGGTTGACTTGGGATGAATTCAATAGACTCTGTCTGGACATAATGAAATACACCATTGATAGAACGATCAGAGATAACATCCTTGCATGTGACAAGACTAAAGATTATTTGGCAGCAGTGGGAAGAACTTTTAAGAAGGTAGACACAGCTGAAAGGGTAACTTTTTGAGATTGCTTGCTAATACCCAGTATGATGGTTTTTTTGAGGTGAGATAGCTCATTCTCAAAATGATAAGTTACCATAAAAAGCTGAAAGACATGAATGTTAGTTTGCTTGATGATTACCTGGTATTCCAAATTCTTTAATCTTTTTCACCACAGATCGACAATCTGAGAAGTCAATACAATACTCAGAGAGACACTTGGAATATCAATAAGTTAATTGTTTATGTAGTTCAAGAAAGGAATCATTGAAGAAGGAAAAATATCACACTGCTATGATGGCCACTACTCAAGAGAATGGGAGAGTAAAGAAAAGCTCTTCAAAGGGTGGTGATAAGTTTTTAAAAGAAGAAGTTTAGAAAGAAAACTTCATGTAGCAAACTTTAACTACTTTTGGTTCCACTTCTGAAGGCTTTAAGGGAAAATGTCATTTCTGTAAGAAATTTGGGCATGAGAAAACTGAATGCAGAGGATTCAAAGCATTACTAGAAAAGAAAGATATTCATTTAGCTTTTGTAGGCTTTGAATCTAATTTTGTTAATGTTCCTTCTAATACTTGGTGGTTGGATACTAGTGCGACCATTAGTATAATAAATGCCTTACAGGAATTCAGAAGTAAGAGGGAGCTCAATGAAGAAGAGCTGATTGTACATATGGGCAATAGAGTAAAGGCTAAAGTTAAAATAATAAGAGTTATCAGACTACACCTAGCAATAAGCCAATTTTTGGATCTATCATATACAACTTTTTTTTTAATAACCCCTATAAATATTTTATAGGGGCTCGAACCGTTGCTCTCAACATTGTGAGTGCAATGATTCTCCCACTAAGCTATAAGCCGATTTGTGATACAACTTATATTCTTTCTATTAGAAGAAACTTGATATCTGTATCTATTTTAGATAGATGTGGCTATACTTTTCATTTTGGTGATATAAAAGTTTTACTTATTCCGCAATTCAGACTTAGTTGATTCTGACACTTTATATGATGGCTTAGACATGATTGATTTATTTCCTTATACTGCCGAATCATCATCCAATGCGCATATTATGAATGTTATTGGCTATAATTGTAAAATGATTGATGAAAATTCCTCTATATTGTGGTATAAGCGGTTAGGTTACATTTCCAAACAGAAGATGGAAAGGCCCATTAAAGATGGTATTCTCCATAATCTAGACATTTCTGATTTTGACACTTGTGATGATTGTGTCAAAGACAAATTTATTGCTAAAACTAGAAAAGAGAGAATTCGGAGAAGTTAGTAGATTCTGGAATTGATACATATAAACATCTGTAGGCTCATTAATCACATTCATCGATGGACTTTTCTTGTTATGGTCATATTGAGCTTCTTACTGAAAAGGTCAAAAGGGTAAAAGAATTAAATCATATAGAGGTGGTGAGTACTATAAGCGATATGATGAAACTGGGCGTAATCCTAGATCTTTTGCTAGATTTCTTCAAGAATGTAGAATAGAAGCTCAGTACACAATGCATGGGATTTCTAAGCATAATGGAATTGCAGAAAGAAGAAACCGTACTCTTCTTGACATGGTGTAATACATGTTGAGCAACTCCACCTTACCAGATTTTTTATGAGATGAAGTCTTGAAAACTGCTGCTTACATTTTGAATCAGGTATTCAGTAAGTCAGTACCCAAAACTCCTTATCAATTATGGTCATGAAAGAAACCTAGTCTTCGTCACTTTCATGTTTGGGGATGTAGAGCAGAAGTGAGGCATTATAATCCAGAATTAAGGAAACTTGATCCGAAGACTATTATTGATCATTTTATTGGCTATTGTATAGGCTCAAGGGGTTCTAGTTTTTATTGTCTTTCATATACTAATAAAATCATTGAGTCTGATCATGTTATTTATTTTGAGAATGATCATAATAATGGGAGTACTAAACCTCACAATCTCACATTAAAAGAAGAACTTGTGGTTTTACCTATCTCATCTTATCCAGCTTCTGTAATGGGATTACCACGTATTAATGTTCATTTTCTTGATCCTAAATCTTATTATGTTTTGGAGCATATAGCTTTAGAGGATGATGTCACTGATGTGCGATTGAGACGATCCGAGAGGGTCAGGAGACCTGCAATTTCTGATGATTTTGAAGTTTACTTGCAGGAACATGATATTGATAGTGATTTATCATATGATCCCGTTACCTTTCTGGTAGCCATTAGTTGTACAGAAATCTTTATCTTAGACACATGCTATGTAGGATGAGATGATATCCATGTACCATAGTAATTTGGGACTTAGTTGAACTACCAGATGGATGCAGGCCAATTGGTTGCAAATGGGTTTTTAAAACCAAGAGAGATGCCAGAGGTCAGGTGGAAAGATACAAAGCCAGACTTATGGTCAAAAGTTTTAGTCAGATAGAAGGTATTGATTACATGAAACCTACTCTCATGTTTCTACCAAAGACTCATTCCGTATTATCATGACATTAGTAGCTCATTATAATTTAGAATTACATTAGATAGATGTGAAGACAGCTTTTCTTAATGGAAGCTTGTCTGAAGACGTGTATATGGTGCAACATGATGGTTTTGTTGAGCTTGGTAAAGAAAACATGATGTGTAAGCTTAAAAGGTCTATTTATGGACTTAAACAGGCGTCCAGATAATGGTATTTAAAATTTCATGATATTTGTCACCTCTTTTGGATTTCAGGAAAACATTGTTGATCAGTGTATATACTTGAAGATTAGTGGGAGCAGATATATCATTTTTGTACTTTATGTGGATGATATATTGCTCGTTGCTAGTGAACTAATTTTTACTTGAGACAAAACATGATGTTATCATACAATTTTGATATGAAGGATTTTGGTGAATCCTATTATGTATTAGAGATAATGATTCTTCGTGACAGTTTTAGAGGAGTTCTAAGATTGTCTCAAAAGACCTATATTGATCGTGTTCTGAAAATGTTTAATCTATAGTCTTATGCTCTTGGAAAAGTATCAATTTCAAAGGGTGACAAACTTTCTAAGTCTCAATATCCAGATAATGATGTAGATAAAGGTAGAATGCAAATAATCTCATATGCATCAATTGTAGGTAGCTTGATATATGCTCAAGTTTATACACGCCCTGACATTGCTTTTGCAGTGGATGTACTTAGAAGATACTTGAACAATCCTGGTTTTAAACACTGAAGGGCTGCAAAGAAAGTGCTCATATATTTACAAGTTACCAAAGACTTTGTATTAACATATCAGCAATCTGACTACCTAAATATAGTTGGATATTTTAACGCTGATTTTGCAGGATATCTGGAAGACAAGAAATCCACATCTGATTATATCTTTATGATGGCAGGAGGAGCTATATCATAGAAGAGAGTCAAGTAGACATTTATAGTTTCTTCAACAATTGAGGCATAATATATAGCATATTTTAAGACTACACGTCAAGCTTTATGGAAATAAAATTTTATCACAAGACTAGATTTTTTGTTGACTGTGCTGAGGACATTAAAGATATACTGTGATAATTCTACAGTTATTTCTTTTTCTCATAATGTATCCAAATATATTGATGTTAAATACTTATTTGTGAGAGAGAAAATTACTCTATCTTATATATTAGTAGATTGTATATCTACAGAACTCATGTTAGGTGATCCACTTACTAATGCTTTAACTCCAAAAGTGTTTATGGATCATGTGACTCATATGGGATTGTTAGAATCCTCTTTTACATGTTGAGTCAGTGGGAGTTCTGGTTTGTATTATATATTACAACTTAAATGAGATTTTGTATTACTCATATTTTGTTATTATGCATGCATATTGTTATATAACACTAATACTTCATATATTGTGTACACATTTGGTTGAATATGACATTATGTATATCGTAAGAATATAGTAGTCCGAAACATTTGGTTTAGTCTCAATATAGAGATTTTGAACTGAAGCATTTAGGCTTGGCTTCGGTGTGCTTTCTTGAGACATTTGGTTTCAGTCTATTTATAATTATAAGAAAACACAGCTTATTTGAGACATTTTAGCACTAGTCTCATTATGATAAAATGGAAGTTCGCTTCATTGAGGCATTTTGATCTAATCTCATTATGGTTGTATAGAAGCGATGGTTTAAGAGATATTTTAGTTTTGTTTCATTTTACTAGACATATGGACCTTATGGAAATAGGCATGTTGATCACATTTCCATGCTATTTTCATTATTATACTTGTATACCACTGCTTAGTCACGTGTTTATAAATGTCTTGTTGTATAGAACATCTTGTCAATGCACACATGATTTAATACTTATGACACATTTTGGACTTATTTATATTTGGGTGATTGCTCACATTTGACCTTTTGGTATAGTTACATATTGATTAATTCGGTTGTTTTCAAAATATTTTATTTTAAAAAACTATCATTAAAATAACTTATGTTGTCCAAGTGGAAGATTGTTAGATTTATTTCTCACATATTGTGGACTAAAATGATTTATGCTTTACCAAATTAATATGTGACTAATGTCAAATATTAAGGAGCAATCTTAACAGACTCATTTATTAAGTAATCAAATATTGTGTTAATGAGTCTGATTTTGTCATACCCTATAGTAGTATATTATGAACACGTATAACCTTTAATTGTATTATTATATCTCATAATGGAATGATCAATTTTGTACTAATATATGAAGGGTTCCTGCACTCAGTCACAGTATTTAAGTAACCTCAGCCTATTGGGAGTTAACTGTTAAAAAATCTGGAGAATGAGTACAGTGCACTTCTCTTCCTCTTTTCCCTCCCGATTTCACTGTTCATATACACAGTAACTCAAGTAATTTCGATTTGAGGTGAAGGCAGCAGATTTGCAGTATTTGGATTTGTTTCTCAACAATCTATGCAAGCTCCATAAACAAGTTTTTAAGCTTAGATTTATAGCTAATCAAGGTAAATTTTAAATTTTTTTTCTAAAATACGTGTTTAATTATAAATAAAATATTAAGGACATTAAGTTTAAATTTATTTCAACAGCTTACTCATAAATTGGCAGGCCGATCCAACTCGATCAGCAATTATAGCTGTAGCTGTCTCTACAGCATGATTTGTAATGTAACCTGGTGGCAAAGATTTTAAGCTTTAAAATGGTAGGCTATTATCATAAAAATAATAATAATAATAATAATACAAATCTGGTGCAATCATCTGGCATCTAATATCAGCACCAGCAATACAATACTAGAATGGTTGGCCTGTCTCAATAATTAATCTCACTTAGCAGATCAACAACACATAATAGGAAAACAATACTCATAAGAAATGGCTCAAACATCATTTGTTGGCACCCACAGAAGATAAAGGAAACCAGATTGGACAAATAATGTTTTCTGTTAACTTCCACATAACAAATATCTAGATAACTGTGAACAGCTTCTCAAAATTTTTCTCTTATGATGAAACCTACTGATAAGTAATCTGCCAGCAAGAGTAAAATGTGACTAGCTGTTCATTTAAATTGTTATTAAGCTATGTGAGCTGCAAACCAATTGCTAAATTTATGAGTTTTATCCTAGATCATGGTCCCTTGAGGGCACTTACTCCCAAGAGAACAATCAAACAAATTGCTGCTTGCAAACACATCTGTACAAGATAGGAAAATTAGTATTTATAAATATTAAAGAAATCCTTTCATATAGTGCCCACATGCACACGTTTTCCACATCTGCTACATACTTATCAGCTGCCTTTTTTTTTATTCGTTTAATCTTTCCTTTAACTGTTGAACTTAACAACCTTTGCTGCACTTCTATTTGATGTGCTTTGTTTTATACAACTGTTTGCTGCATATTTTATAGTAGAAAACTACGGTAAATCTTGTTCTTTTCAATGAAAATGGAGGCATTTTCATTATCTGACTATTCAGAGTATCCTAATTTATATGAAGAAATTGGGAAACAAAAGAGGTGTGACAGATTAAATGAAAAATACCAAGAGAATTAGCTGACTACCGGGAGAGCCAACAAGCTAATTTATGCTTTAATTTTCCTAAATATTGAAGCAGCTACTTGTACTTGGCTTGTACCAGCTTGGATCCTTTCTTCCTGTTTGGTTCGTGATCATCACAGAAATGGCACATGAGGATTCTATCTGACCCACCTAAATTCAGGTAAAATAAATAACCTAGAGTCAACTAAGTTCAGGTAAAATTTATTTGCTAAATTCTATATAAATTTTTAATTTGTAGAATTTTTGTTTTAGAAATTAAATTTTACAAAACATTATTCGTAAAATCTTTTTGGTATAAATCCATCTCGCACATAAGACTACGCAAATAACTAGTAAAAATATATCATCCGCTTGAGGTTATTATAAAATTCTTCAAATATTTTATGATCCTTTAAAGATATTGTTATCGTATGAACTAATTTTTGTGCATGAGAAATATTTTGTTGTTTCTAACTTTTAAAATGTTACTAAACAAAGTTTGAGATATTGTTTATGCCATTACTTTATATCATTTTTGTGCACGAGCAATATTTTGTTGTTTATAACTTTTCAATGTTACTAATCAAATTTTGAGACATTGTTTATGTCATTATTTTACATATATATATATATATATATTCTTTATATTGAGAAGTACAAGATAGTTGATTTGTCATAAAGAAAATGATTAAATGATGGACTATTAATATATATATATAATCTTAGATTTTGTTAAAGAAAAGTATTAAACCGCATAGTTTAATATTGTGGTTTAATAATTTTTTCGGACTTTAACAAAATAAAATATCCTAAACTATATATATAGCCATTCTCTAATGCGAGCGTCTCATTTTTTTTTTTTGTTTGAATCCGTTGTTAAATCGTGCGATTTAATAGAGTTAATTTTTAATATTATTAAATTACACAATTTTATAGTATATTAAAAATTAACTTTATTAAACCGCACAATTTAATAGTGTGTCCGCATTAAAAAAAATGAGTACGCCCATGCTTGAGAATAATTTTATAAATATATATGAAGAAATTATTTCTAGTTTATATAACAATTTAAAATACCATATTTGATCTTGTGCTCTTGAAAATGATGAGTTAAAATAGTTAGAAACTGCAGCCATATTGGACTGTTGACGGCTCCAATTAGCATGTTAACAAGCACAATTATATAACTTTGTTTTTTTTAAAAAAAAAATGAATAACACTTTGATCTAGAGCTAAGTATATCAACTGTTTAATTAGTTAATTGTTGTAAAAGTTCTTGAAAAACCCAAAAAACATAAAGAAATACATAGATGCCTTTTGTTGGCCAATCATTATCGCTTCGATTAAATTTTTAAATCAGATAGAATGTCTACAGTTTTAATGCTGAATTTGACAAATATTTTCTAGAAATAAAGCAAGTTCACAGCAGAGATCCGATGGTTTACTGAATATATGAAAAGTTTCAACTTTTTACTTGTCAAACATTTAGCGTCTGATAAATTTAATTTGATACCTTTACTTAACTGCCTGTTCAATATTAAAACTGCATTCTAAGTTGCGGGATTGTTCATGCGATCAGCCTGAAACTGTCTCAGAAGCTGCAAAGACTGGTGATACAGGTTAAGGTCAAGGCCATCAACATTCCTACCTACTCTTGCCTGCAAGATTGCCTGAAACATAAGGAAACATTAAAACACATTAATTGAATAATTAATTCAGGAAGCCATCAACCGTGTGGAATGACGATATCAATCTCTTACCTCATAGTCCAGTTGAATATGAAGTTCACCGATGAACTGGTAGATCGATCCAACACGAAAGCTAAGGTCTCTCAAGTGCTGAGTGTCAATCTTTAGGATGGCATTTCCATCAGCGATTGCAGCTATAGCTGTCTCTACAGCATAGTCCTGTAACCTGGTGGGAAAGATTTTTAAGCTTTAAAATGATAGGCTATTATCTTAAAAAATTAATGATAGTTTGAACCCAAAAAAAAAAAAAATCTGGTGTCTAGTATCAGGCTATCAGCACCAGCAATACAATACTAGAATGGTTGACCTGTCCCAATAATTAATCTCACTTAGCAGCTAAACAACAAATAATAGGAAAGCATTATTAATAAGAAATGGCTCAAACATTATTTGCTGACACCGACAGAACAAAATTTCCTGGTCAAAAGGAAACCTGATTGGATAATAATGTTTTCTGTTAACATCCACATAACAAATATCTAGATAACAGTAAATAGCTTTTCAATATTTTGCTCTTTTACATGATCAAAAACCTAATAACAAGTAAATTCCACCAAGAATAAAATGCTTCTTTAGACAGAAACTATCAAGGAATTCTAATGTTATTCTAATGTTATTTTACACCACCACAGCAATTCTAATGTTATTATCACCAGCACTAATGCCACCACCACAGTTCCATCTCATCTCATCATCTGACATAATACAGCACCACACTCACCACCATCTTCAACAACCCCTCCATTGCACTCTAGCATTTTTTCACCACTAACAATATTCACTGAGCACTAATTTTTACCTCAACTACATTATCACCACTCAAAAAATCCAGAAAGAGAATCAAATCATGATCTAATACTATCAAAACTCAGGAATCCTCTCAAAAGATACAAAAAACTTGTCAGGGAACATAGACACTAAAGCCACTTCAGTATGAAGATGCATGCAAACAAATAAAAATAACAAATGCAGTTAAAAGTACGGCCACTAAACTTTGAAATGTCAAAAATCTTACTTCCCAGTAACTCTTAGCGAAGCCCCTTCCACGTAGAATTGTGAAGATGGGTGTAGCTCTGCTAAAGTAACCAATGCCCCAGATTTTATTGCAGAAGATGCCATCGAACCGTCACCAATATCAGTTCAATCGAGAATCTATTAAAGGAAAAATACCAGCAAGAATAAGAATATCACTACATTCTGTGGCTGAATTCTTTAAATCTACATCCAAAAAAGTTCAGTATTCTAAAAAGTCAACAGCAATGTACAATTTCATAAAATTCATGTGTAGCAAGTAGCAGCGAAAATGCTGAACCTCATGAGATACTAGTTCCAACCTAAACTCTTGTAAGCAATGGCACGATAACAGTGTAAGGGTAGAACACAGCAGCTGTACCCTTACAGTCGCCAATTTTTTTTGTTACACTATTCAAGTTTTTTTCAAGTTCCTTTAAAGACAAAATATGATGCATAAATTGAGAAATTAACAGAAAACTTAAGACTTGAAGTGGAAATTTTGACAGCTATAACGTCACAGTTATTGTACTGTAGATTGAACCTAATTGTTAATGTGTGAATGAGACATCAAACTTCAGCCATACCCAGATGAAAAAATAATGAAATAAAATAAAATCTAAATTCCATATGAGGAAAAAGCAAATATCAAACAACTGAAAACAGTATGAAAGCTTCTTTGAGGCATATAATCAAACAGCTTCCGCACAATCATGACAGTTCAAAACTAAACAAGAACTCATTAACATATCAAAGTTCCATCAGCAATGTATTTGCAGTGATATTATCAAATATCTTTCTGGGTCTAAGTGACCTTACATATAAAACTGTTTGATTATGGCGGGTTCCCTTTGATTTCTGTAATTGCGGGAACTGTCAAGCTGAGCAATTTAAACGACTTTTTCTAAATGACGTGTCAATTTTCAATTTGGTGTGGTATTTTTTATTTTTTTGGAAATCACATTTTAAATTTTTTAAGTCTAAAATTCAAAGAAATCCTAACTGGAGATATAAAATTATTGTATAATTTTTATGTTCAATTACGTAAAGAATTCTTTTGAGATCCCTTTATCCAGGCAGCAGATGAAAACATACGTTTAGAGAACAATCAATACAAGGTTATTTTATCTTTTTTTACTTTTCATGATAAATTGGTTAAACTAACAAAAAAGAAAAAAGAAATCGCATTGAAATCTATTTTTATTGACCAATCAGAAATGTCTCCCGTGATCTATAATTATCTCACAAAGTCCAATATACATACATTATTCAACCTTTTGAATAAGTGTCAAGAAGACTTTATGAAAATTGAACACTTTCGCATAGAAGATGTAAAGTAGATAATGGGTATTTTAAAAAGAAATTGAAAAGCATTTCACAACTGATTTATCAAAAAAAAATTAGTTTTAAATTAATTGAATTTAGTGCAATTTTTCTATTTTTTAGAAAAAAAAATAGAAAATTGAAATGGCTTTGCGTATTTGTGTTTGGATTTTAAATAATGATACAATCAAAGTATTTTAAATAAATATTTGGAAAGCTCATTAATCTTAGTTTAAGGCGAAACTTACTAATGTTGAATTTGAAATTTTTTTTTTTTAGTGTGTGTATTAATAATGAAAAAAAAATGATATTTTGTAGGGATTTTGAACTAATTTTAAAAGGCTCTGGCTAAGTTACAAACATTGTAACTTACAATACACACACAATGTTATATAGAGCCCATTATTTATTACAAGTTTTTACATATTTTGTGTGTGGGTTGTAAGTTACAATGTTTGTAACTTAACAAAACTTATTTTAAAATTGTATTGGGAGTACCACAATTGACTGCAATAATAATAATAGTAGGAGAATGAGAAAATGTTCAAGGTTGAATATTGGAAAAATATGAGCTTAACTTTTGTACAATTTTGATTTGTAGAAGTCATGGTCCAAGGATGTGTTAAAATTATAAGTTGGTGAAATTTAAGAAGAATTTTTAAATCCCCAAGTCTATGTTGAATGAATTTAGAGTTGAATTTTCATTCCTTGATTTTTATGAACACAGTACGTACGCATCAAAATTATTTGGAAAATTTAGTAGCTTTGGGTTGACCCTTTTGGCATTTTTGTCAACTCCTTGAATTGAAGTCTCATCATGTTTTCGATTTTTGCACCTCCCACCGCAGCTTGTTTTTATTGGAAATTTGGAATCATATTATTGAAGGAATAATGGCCACATTTTAGAGGTCAAATATGTTCCCTTAATTTATATATTAGATGTCCATATCAAGGCTTTATATTACAGTGAAATTTTAAATAACTTAAATGTGATATTAAGTTAAAATAAAATTCAATAATTCCAATCAATATACCATTTCTATCATATGGTTTCGATAATGGTGGAGGCGTGGAGCTGAGGTGGCGGCCGAATACAGGTTACCTAAAAAGAGCTCGTTGAAAAAGCGCGAAGGAGCGCGTAGATCCCAACAGTAAGATGCCGCGTGAAGGGAAGTGAACCTTATCGCGATAAAACGAGAAAAAACTTTCTATCGTTGTCATAATGGCTCACAACGTGCGCACCATACGCTACTTTACATTTTCACTTCGAACATTACGCGCTTCTGACAAGTGCGTGGACAAGTGAAATTCTGGCAGGTGACGTCTAGAACTTGTACTTGATGGGATACGTGGCAATTTTGTGTCTTGTAACTCTATCTATCTTTTTGTTTGTTTCTTTTTTCTTTTTTTTTTCTTCGAATAAAATACGTGCAACTTACTAACTTCTTCTTGTTAATCGACAATAACACAATTATTTATTTTGGGACTTAGGTAAAGTATTTAGGTTTAAATACTTTATCTTTTTCTGTTAAGGGTATATTTATTTTATTAAAATAAAAATATATTTTTATGAGAATTTAGAATTGTTATAAAAAAATATATATCTTCAATATCTTATAATATTTTAAAAATAAAACAATGAGAAATATAATTGATATGTTTTTTATATTAAAATGTTACGATTTTTAATTAACAGGAGTTGTAATTTTTAGTTAATAACTATTGTAAACATTTATTAATTATTTTTATACAAATCCATCAAAAAGCTCATGTTTTCTTTTAAATTAACACCCGTCAACTTATTTATCAAACTATTGTACTTTCAAGAATTTAGGGAAAATATTTTTTATTAATTAGCTTAATTAAACATGAGAAAATCTAAAGTGATGCAACGTACCGTGTCATTTACAGGCTAATGCTATAGATTTTAAAGATGTACACATATTATTTGAAATTACTATTCCGAATGATAATAATAGATATAAAATAGAATCATTTAAATGATAAGTTTATCTACGGAATATGAATTATCATAAAGTGCAAGGACCACTTGTTCATGAGTTATTGGTAGATTGATGCCTTGAACGACACTGAGAATACCACCGATTTAATTTCAATAGACTTAATAACCTCCTCCCATAAACATAAACGGAATTAGCATATTACTTATAATTTACATATATATTTTAGCTATTGTTGGTAGAAATTTGATGCGGATTTTGTACGATAAATGCATGTACATGATTGTAGGACACGTTTGATATCCCGCATAATATAAAATAAAAATATTATTTACATTAAGTTCATATTAACACATGTTTGACTCTAAATATGTATCACATTAGTATAAAATTAATGCGGTCAAATCCGCATAAATTATACGGGAGTATCGGGTTTACGCGGCATCACATTACAAGGCCAAAAAAAAATAAAAAATAAGTAATTTTTGAAAAATTTTCACACCACTGCTTCACGATGAACTTTATATCACCCAATCCAGCACGCCAATCGACCTTAACATCGCCATCACCTACACCTTCACTGTGCCGTGCGACGCCACAGCCCCTACTCCTCCACCACCACCGGCCTGCTCTATGAAGAAGATGATATGAAGACGCCTTCACTGTGGAGAAGATGAAGCCTAGAGGAGGAGGAGAAAAAGAGGGGAAAACAAGAAAAACAAACTGAAGGAGACAAAGAAAGAAGGAGAAAAGGAGGTTAAAAAAAAAAAAATGAACGAAGAAGGAAAAGAACCGGAGAAGACGAAGGAACGAGGAGAGAGAGAGAGAGAGAGAGCAGACGGTGATAACAAAATTATCCAAAGTTAAAAATTGAATAGAAAATGAGGAGGGAGAGGAAAAAATAATGTTTTTTAAATAAATATAATATAATATAATATAATAAATTATATTAAATATAGTTATAGAATTTCAATAAATCCTAAAATATTCGAGCAATTGAAAAATAAATAAAAATAGATGAGGATTGGGACCACTAATTGCGGAACGGAAAAGTAAAGAGCTTTTAAATGTGGGGTGATGGGCTTAGTCCTTGTCTTGTCATAAACAAAGGGACTTATCTAACGGTCCTGACTTTCACTGACTAACCAAAACATTATCACGTTTCCATAAAAAAGTGAACGAATCTGGTACCCACTGTACCACCTTGATATTAGTGCTCCACCGCCTTTTGTTTCCCATCAAACTATAAGGCTACGAGTCTCTCATTAATTAAAATGTGACAAATCCTTTATTTCACTTTTTGTAAACGTTTTATTTATTTATTACTTTAAAAAGAAAAAAGAAAATCCTAAAATAGAAACCGCCTTTTGCTTTCTTGGTGAATTTCGTGTATTTAGATGGAGCGAAAAGATATTGAGATTAATGTTAATTTGTTTTCTTAATCGTGTAATGTTGATGCGCGGGCTTTTTTTCTTTTTCTTTTTTTTTTTTAAATTATTATGTTGGGTAAGTTATACTTTATTCAAAAATGATGTGCCCATAAATTTTCAAACATTTGACTTTATTGGTACAAACTATAGGTACGACGGCTATTTGACTAATCTGTCTTAAGGATACGTTAGACAATTTTTAATCAATTTTATATATATGTGGACATAACACCCTGATTGTTACATAACAGTCCAACAAAAATTATTTTCATTTTAGTATGTCGGGTTTCATTATTTCAAAAACCAAGTAATAATTAATGTAATTGATAAGTAAAGTTGTCTATAAATATATAATAAATAGTGACACCAAATATTATTTATGTTAAGTTTGATTTCATATCATTGTTATTCATTTATTTTTTTCATATATACATTATTAAATAATTATGAATTCGTGATTGATTTAAATTTTTATGTGCTCACTTTATCTCAATTAAATTTAACTTAGATTTTTTTAATCTTTAACTTCAGTCTCATCAATACCATATTAGGTATAACTCAATTAGACGTTATTTTGAAACTAATGTTGGATCGCAAATTCGCAATATTGTTATTTTTAAAAATAAAATTGGATCTCATTAGAATTTAGAAGTTGCACCCTCACCAGAACAAGACAAAAACCAGGTGTTTATCGAGAGTCCCCACCATCAATATCGCGTGATCACCCGCGCGTCGGATTCATCGAGCGCGAGAAAAAGAAACACAGTATCGCGAGAAAACAGTTCTAAGTGAATCCCGAAAATTGCCAAAAAAGTGAAAGTGACAGACATGTGGGCCCAAGTGGACGTGTGTAGCGAATATTCACCAAATTTGAATTAGTGGTTTCGAATCCGCAGCTCCACCCACACTTTCCCATTATCTCAAGTAATGATAACCAGATCAACCGAAAGTGAGTGGCACGATTACTTATCAAATAACTGCAGTCACTTATCAAAAATGGATCAGTAGAAAAAGATAGAACTCTGTACCATTTTATCGAAGATAGCGAGACTAAGTCTCTCTCTCTCTCTCTCTCTCTCTTTCTCTCTCTAAATTATCTTCTCTCTACGTAGCCTTTGAAACCCTAGAAATCCTCGAAACTTTTGCTAAATTAGGGATTCTGGAGGCTGAAGTGTTCTTGGATTTAAGCTTGCGTTGAGCTTGTTTGAGCTACGATTGTCGTTTTGAGTGAGGGAAGATGTCGTCTTTGAGCAGGGAATTGGTGTTTCTTATACTCCAGTTTCTCGAAGAAGAGAAATTCAAGGAATCTGTTCACAGGTAAGGCTTTTTTAATTCACTTTTTTCTCTGTTTTGCGATATGAAATGAAGGTTGAGGATGGTTTTGTTAGATATGGGTGAGTTTGAGGGGCCTTCGTGAAATTTTGTGACTTTTGGGGGTTGGATTTGGATTTTGCGAAATTTTACTTTGCTTTGGTGGTAGAAATGAAATTTTGAGAAATTATGTGACTTTTGGGGCTAGAATTTGGATTTTGTGAAATTTTGACTTTGTTTTGGTGGTAGAAATGGGATTTCGGATGTGTTTGGTATCTTCGTTATAGTGCAACCTTGTATTTCATTTGTAGCTACAAATTTGTCCATCAATTTTCAAAATAAATGTATGTATGACAGGACTTTACTGGGTTGTTATAAGGATGAAGTGGTATGAGGAATATATTTAAAACTTTTTTATGGAAGAATTATTGTGACTGCCAACTTGTTTAACAGTTTTCAAAATAAATGTACTTTGGTGGGACTTCATTGGATTGTTGTACAGATGCTGTGGTATGTCCAACATTTGTACTACTTTGTAGCGAAGAGCTTTTGTTTTGTGATTTTGTCTGGAATTTTTGAAAACAAATATATGTATAGTGGGATTTTATTAGGTTGTTGTATGGATGATATGGTATCGGACGTGTTTGCTACTTTGTAGCAGTGAATTTTTGTTTTGTGTTCTGGCTTTCTCATTTTGTTTGGCAGTTCTGAAAATAAATGTACTTTATTAGGTTGTTGTACTGTGTATCAGACATGCTTCCCAATTTGTAGCAAAGAGTTTTTGTTTGTGCTTGTTGCTTCGTTGTTTTGTCCTGCAGTTTTGGAAAGAAATGCATGTATGGCGGAACTTTATTGGATTTTTGTACAGATGATGTGGCACAATGTATGTATTTAAAAATTTTTGGAACTAACTGGCTTGACAATTTTCAAAATAAATGTATGTGTGGCAGGAGTTAGTAGCTTCTTGTATGGATGATCTGGTACAACGGATGTACTTACCACTTCCTAAGGAAGAGTTTTTGTTTTGTGCTTGTGGCTTTGCCGTTTTCATTGTAGAGCGTTAAATTATTATTGATTGATTTGTAGTGAGTTGAGACTGAGCGTTTGCATTAATTTTATATTGCCCTATCAGAGTGATTTTTAAACTAAAAAAATTGTTCTAATCTTTTTGAGAAGCAGTTTACTAGGTGCTTTACTAAAAGCACTTTATAACAAGAAAACCACTTAAAATTACTATTTGTAAAATTTATTTGCATGCTTTTTTTGTGAAGCAGTTAGTTTAAACAAAAGCATGCTAGCAGCTAGTGAAAACCTCGTTAGACAAGTAAAATTTTAGAACTTCATTTTCATTTTAACTGATTTATTAGGCTTGGCATAGTGGAGAGGAAGTCTGTATAAGTTCATATTCATTTTAAGTGATTTATTTAAATGAAAATCAATATTTGTTAAGATTTTCACTTTTGTTCTTTTGGGGTAGGCTTGAGAAAGAATCGGGGTTTTTCTTCAACATGAAATACTTTGAGGAGAAAGTTCAAGCTGGAGATTGGGATGAAGTTGAGAAGTATTTATCCGGATTTACCAAAGTTGATGATAATCGATATTCCATGAAGATATTCTTTGAAATTAGGAAGCAGAAGTATCTTGAAGCGCTTGATAGGTATATACAATGGATATCGGTTTTAAAATTATCTATATTTTGTCTTTATTTCGGAGGAGTATAATCTCAGTGACCTTTGGTCGTTTAATTGATATTATAGGCAAGACAAGGCAAAGGCAGTTGATATATTAGTGAATGATTTGAAAGTGTTCTCGACGTTTAATGAGGAATTATTCAAAGAAATCACACAGCTTTTAACTCTCAGCAATTTCAGGTAATTTTTTTTAACTCCCTTCCAACATGTATTTTCACTTTTGTCTCTTAGATAGCAAGGTATAGTTGATAATTTAAATTTGTTTATAATGAATTAGGTTGCTGAGAATTTTTTTTTTTTTCAATATTCCGAGTTTGAGATAATAGAATCTTAGTTTAATTGAGCTAAAGTAAGAGCTCTGCTTTTCAATGAAACAGAGTTAGAAACTTAGCTTAGGTGAAGAGTCTTGAAAAGTTTTTAATTTCATATAAAGATTAAGCAATATTTATGACAATATTATGATTTCATTACTTGATGTTTCCTCTACTTTCTCATTAGCTCACCAGAAGATTGTGTCCTTATAAATCCATGTGCTTTTAAGTGTTATTAGTAGGGAGGTATTTATGATGTTGCTTGTTTTAGATTTTTTTACTTAATGACACACTGATACCATCTAATTACATTTCGTGTGGTTTTATTTTCCTATTTTCAATTCAGGGAAAATGAGCAGCTGTCCAAATATGGTGACACTAAGACAGCTCGTGGCATAATGTTGATAGAACTAAAGAAGCTCATAGAAGCAAACCCCCTGTTCCGTGATAAGCTTGGTTTTCCTACCCTGAAGTCATCAAGATTGCGGACTCTAATCAATCAGAGGTAAAATGATATAATATTGGATAAATGACTAATTATGGTTTATCTGTTTTTATTTGGTTTTGCCATAAATTATCCAACTTTTTTTTTGTCAACTATTCATCATGCTTAAGCAGCAGCCTGTGCTTTATTCTTTTCTGTTGATTTTTTTTTTTTGGACTCCTCTTCGTCGTCGTTTAGGCTTGCTTCCCTAGCAAATTAGCTGAACTTGAGTCCACTTGCTTGAACTTGGATTATGTTATCTGGGAAATATTTTGTAAGTTATGGTTATTGAATTATTGAAGAATAGTCATCTTACCTGAAAACTGGAGTTGTCTTTCCCTCCTCTCTCTGTGTGCTTGCGTAAAAAAAAAGGGAAGCACGTTCCTTTCCAATTATGTTTCATATTTATGCTGTAAGGGTATGGTAGACTGCCATTATTTTTAAATGGTCTTCATACAAAAGGTGTTTCAGCGAATTACTTTATTTGTCCGTTACCAATTCCATCAGGACTTCCTCTTTGCAGTTTGAACTGGCAGCACCAGCTATGCAAGAACCCAAGGGCAAACCCTGATATTAAGACTTTGTTTACTGACCATACATGTTCACCTCCAAATGGTCCTCTTGCACCTACACCTGTCAATCTTCCAGTTGCAGCGGTAGCAAAGCCTGCACCCTATGCATCACTTGGAACACACAGTGTATGATGCTCACATCTTGTTTTTCTTAAAAAAAAAAAAAAAATGTTAACAAGATTGAGGATATAATAAACATTGAATGATCCCTCTTTTTTTTTTTTTTTCAATTTTCTTGTGCATAGCCTTTTCCACCTACTGCAGCTGCAAATGCAAATGCTTTAGCAGGTTGGATGGCCAATGCTTCTGCTTCTTCATCTGTTCAAGCAGCTGTTGTTACTGCGTCATCTATACCTGTTCCTCAAAATCAAGGTTCGAATTTCAATTGAACTGCAGTTGTTCATTTAATTGGACATTACAGCTTTGAGGGAACAAGAAAAAGCAACAAGGACGTGGCTTTAGAGAAATTGAGCTGATGAGCACTCGGAGAACTAGTTGCTTATGACTATCTTCCCGCCCTAAAGAGTTTGGAGGATTGGGGAAGAACATTTATTTTGATGTCATTTTCATCGCTGCTACTATATGAATTTTGAGTAGATTTTCTGAAGTTATTTTAGATGCTTAACATCTATATCTCTTAAGTCTATATATCCTGTAAATTTTTGTTCTAATCTTTTAATATGGCCCTGGCAGACTTAGTTTAACTCAACTAATAACCCAAAAGGTCTAACCTTTGATATGCGATAAGAATGAGCTGTTACATTCACTTCAGCTTATGCATATAAAGAATGTCCTTGTAGTTGTCATGTATGTGTGCTTACATGGTTTACTTTTGTATCTGTGTAGTTTCGGTCTTAAAACATCCAAGAACACCTCCTACTCCTGGAATGGTTGATTATCAGACTCCTGATCATGAACAACTTATGAAACGGCTGCGTCCCACTCCATCTGCTGAGGAGGTAGTTCCAAAATTCATTTGTATCATGCATACAATTTTAGGATATTTTATCGTGTTTTTTCTCATTCCGCTACCAAGCAACTCTATAGTTTGCTTTGTATTCGTTACAATGCTGGTTTTCATATCTGTGCTTTAATTTTCAGGTTACCTACTCATCATCTCGACAGCAAACTTGGTCACTGGATGACCTGCCAAGGACTGTGGCTGTGTCATTGCATCAAGGATCAACGGTCATAAGCATGGATTTTCATCCTTCTCATCAAACATTGCTTCTTGGTATGAAAGTTCATCATTCTAATTAAATCATTTTGTTAGATTGTTTTTGTAGATAAGTTCCGATCAAATAGGTTAAAGCATATTTTTTCATTTGGTGGCTTATATTGTCATTTGAGCAGTTGGTTCTACTAATGGTGAGATCACACTGTGGGAACTTGCGATGCGGGATAGGTTGGTTTCAAAGCCATTCAAGATCTGGGATATGGCAGCTTGCTCATTGCCCTTTCAGGTTTTATGTTCCTAATTTTTCATAGATTTCTGATGTAGAAGTGCCGCAATAAGACATTGTGGCAATTCCATTGGAATTTATTTAATATCCTGTATTCTGTTGCTTGAGAATCTGAAGGAACTGTTTCTGGTAAAGTCTCATAGTTGGGGATTTCTTACAGGCTTCCATTGTCAAAGATGTACCAATTTCTGTAAGCCGTGTTGCATGGAGTCCAGATGGAAATTATGTGGGTAAGTTTCTTTTATCCGAACTAATGTTTTTGAGGTGCCAAGTTTGTATCTTATTGATTTTCTTACTGCAGGGGTTGCATTTACAAAACACTTAATTCAATTGTATTCCTATGCTGGATCAAATGATTTACGCCAGCATTCGCAGGTCAGTTGATGTTTTGCCATCTGTCCAGCAAGGCAAAAATTGCAACTTCCAACTTCCCCCTTGTGTTTTTTTTTTTTTTGAATATTTGTAACTTAAGTTTGAGTTGAATCTTTCTGTCATCACAGATTTGAGTTGAATCTTTTTGTCATCACAGATTGATGCTCATGTTGGTGCAGTAAATGACTTGGCCTTTGCTCATCCAAACAAACAACTCTGTGTAGTTACCTGTGGAGATGATAAGCTAATCAAGGTATGAGATAGACATGCTCATCTGGAAGCTTTTGATTAAATGGCCAACTCTATGATTCTTTTACGTTTTAATTAAAACAGGTATGGGAATTGTCGGGACGGAAGATTTTTAACTTTGAAGGCCATGAGGCACCAGTATATTCCATTTGCCCTCATCACAAAGAGAACATTCAGGTATCTCGACAATGGAAAAGGCTTATTGTTCTCTGCTTCATGCACTTTTATAATAATATTCAAATTAAGAAGGGCGTGTATATCTGTTTAACCTAACTTAAGGCTTCAACTTCACCTATTACTAATGTCTTATTCCCTAGGATGGGAGGCATGAATCAGAAGCTTTCATTTTAACTGGATTTTTATGATGGGAAATTTGTTTGGTTTTCCCCACCATCATCTTGTCAATTGTAATAATGATGCCAGTACCCATTGAATGCATGGATGTGTGGATATGGTATGACTGGTAGCTGATGTTAAGAATGGTTCTAATGCTGTTTATTGAGTATTCTCAACTTCTTTTGCCTAGTTCAAGTGAACCTGTGTTTCACTGGTTTAAAGTCTTTCATTGTGGATCTGCAGTTCATATTTTCAACTGCTATTGATGGGAAAATAAAAGCCTGGCTGTATGACAATTTGGGTTCCAGAGTTGACTATGATGCTCCTGGAAACTGGTGTACTACCATGCTTTACAGTGCCGATGGAAGCAGGTAAGATCCTGGGAATGAGAAATGCAGTCCTTAATAATTTGGGAGTAAAATTGGTTTTTGCTCTTTTTCCGGACCTACTTTTCATTTTAAATGGTATAGTGACTCAATATATTTTATACAAGGTTCTTTTCTTATTATAATTTTTTCCAGATTGTTCTCTTGTGGAACAAGTAAAGATGGAGACTCATTCTTAGTTGAATGGAATGAAAGTGAAGGAACAATAAAGCGAACATATGTTGGATTTAGAAAGAAATCTAACGGAGTAGTGCAGTTTGACACTACCCAAAATCACTTTTTGGCTGTTGGTGAAGATAGCCAGATAAAGTTCTGGGATATGGACAATAACAATATTCTGACTAGCACAGATGCAGAGGGTGGTCTCCTGGTGAGTTAACAAAATTGACTTAATGTCTCTGTAAAACTCACCTACTTGGAAGTTCGGACTTACATCATCATCTTAATTTTGTCAGAATCTTCCTCGATTGAGGTTCAGCAAGGAAGGAAATCTGCTAGCTGTTACTACTGCTGACAATGGATTCAAGATCCTTGCTAATGCTATAGGCCTCAGATCTTTGAGAGCAGTTGAGAATCCAACTTTTGAAGCATTGAGAACACCAATTGAATCTGCCGCATTGAAGGTGAGAACATTTACCATTTTTGGTTGCTTCCTAGAGAATGTTCATATCCTGATACCTATTGGTCTATATACTGTGTCTATTATTAGGTTTCTGCCAGTTCTGCAGTTTCAAGTGGCACTCCAGCCAATTGTAAAGTGGAAAGGAGCTCTCCTGTCAGGCAGTCTCCAATTATTGTTAGTTCAAACTTGTGTTTTTGTTTTTATAACTTTCCTTTGGTAGAAACGGTGTTTGTTGCATGCTTGTGGCAACAGCTTCGTGGGTTGGTTACCTGCTATGAAACTGTGAATCTATGTTTATTAGGTATAGTTATTTGTTAGTTCATGGATATTTAGTACTACTCAATCAGGTCACAAGAATCAGGCTTCACTGGTCTCCATCGTATGCTGACTATGCTCTGTTTAGCTTCTGCATCTAGACTAAGTCCTGTGTTGGCATAACATTTAATCTGACCTTATGGTTTCTGTTTTAAGAATGGAATTGATCCTACCAATAGAAGTTTGGAAAAGCCAAGAACTGTGGATGACGTTGCTGATAAGCCCAAGCCTTGGCAGTTAGCTGAAATTGTGGATAGTGGCCAGTGTCGGTTAGTTACCATGCCTGAGAGCACAGATACATCCAGCAAGGTGGGTTAAAGACTTTCCTGAAATAATCTGATATAATTTTCTTTTACTATTTAGTGCTTCAACCGTTTCCTTCATATCTAGGTTGTTAGGCTTCTATATACAAATTCTGCTGTTGGCCTTTTGGCACTTGGCTCAAATGGTGTCCAGAAGCTATGGAAGTGGCACCGTAATGAACAGAATCTAAGTGGAAAGGTAATAAATTTCACAGGTACATGCAGAAATTTTGTTCAGACCTATAAGAAAGCTCTGTTTAATTTTGTGTATGTTTAATGAAATTTTTGTTGACAAAGAGATTCTGAAGTCGGTCAGTATTTAAAGGCCACTGCCAGTGCTGTCCCACAGCATTGGCTACCAAGCAGTGGTCTTCTTATGGCTAATGATGTCTCAGGTGTCAACCTTGAAGACGCAGTCCCATGCATAGCGCTTTCTAAGAATGACTCATATGTAATGTCAGCAACTGGTGGAAAGATTTCATTGTTTAACATGATGACATTTAAGGTATGTCTGCCCAAGGATACCTTGCTACTATATTTACTGTTGTAAATGCAGTTCTCATGAATTTTACATTCTGCAGGTAATGACAACTTTCATGTCACCTCCCCCGGCATCAACCTTCCTAGCATTTCACCCCCAGGATAATAACATCATAGCCATCGGAACGGAGGATTCCACCATTCACATATATAATGTTAGGGTGGATGAGGTGATTACATCCTAAGACTGTTTCTCTTATTTTTATTTATTTTCCAGGTATTTTTCAAGCTCTCGAACGCCTACTGATGTGTCCTGATTTGCTTATTCTAGGTGAAATCTAAATTGAAGGGACACCAGAAGCGTATAACTGGTTTAGCCTTTTCCACAAGTCTTAATATTTTGGTTTCATCAGGTGCTGATGCTCAAGTAAGTGGAATGGGATTAGTTTAGAAAAGCTAAAAAAGAGCACAAGTCATTCTAAGAGCTTGTTTTGCTGTTCTGGTTACATAGAACTTGTCAATATCGTAACTTTTTTCTGCAGCTTTGTGTGTGGAGCATTGATACATGGGAGAAGAGGAAATCAGTCACAATCCAAATTCCTGCTGGAAAAACACCTACTGGTGACACTCGAGTACAATTCAATGCAGACCAGATCCGCATGCTGGTAGTTCATGAGACCCAACTAGCCATATATGATGCCTCTAAAATGGAACGCATACGGCAGGTCGGTAGTCCACACATATGTTCAATTATATTTTGCAATTAACTAAATAATTGCATTCTAGTCACGATGTGAATTATTTCATGCAGTGGATACCACAAGATGCACTGTCTGCCCCCATATCTTGTGCTGTATACTCTTGTAACAGCCAATTAGTTTTTGCTACCTTTTGTGATGGTAACGTTGGGGTTTTTGATGCTGATACCCTCAGACTAAGATGCTATATCGCCCCATCTACATATCTGTCACCGTCAGTTTTAAACGGGTAAGTTAGGGCATCATGGCATATACACAAATTTGCAAACACTAAATGAAACGTCCATTGAAGTATTCAAATCTCAATCTTTCAAGGCACCTCTTTTTTTTTTAACCCAAATTATCTTTCAAGGTTGTTGTTGTAACATTTGCTGTATACATCGTTTTCCAGAAGCCAAACTGTGTACCCACTTGTTGTTGCTGCACATCCCCTTGAACCCAACCAATTCGCCATTGGACTAACAGATGGATCCGTTAAAGTGATGGAGCCTTCAGAATCCGAAGGAAAATGGGGAGTGTCTCCGCCTGCAGATAACGGGATACTGAATAGCCGGACAACATCGTCATCTACAAGCAACCACACTCCAGATCAGTTGCAAAGATGAGAAGAACTTGTATCTAAATCTGTCTGTATTTGTAGATTTTTAGGATATTAGTCTTCCCGTAATGTTCCATATCAAAAGGTAAGTTAGGATATTGTATTAGAAACACAATTACAGATGCACATTTTTCTGCAGTTCTAGTTCAACATCAATTTGTTATTTATTTTTTTTCCCCTTTTGAGTGCCCTGTTCTTTGAAATGATCAACAGTATTTATTGTTTATTAATATTTATACTAATAAACTCAATCATGATTTATTTTGGTTTCGTTTATAGCCTCAAGAGGACAATATAATGGAATAAATTAATTGCATCCTTCATATTCTTTCTATGAATATTTTGCTAAGAGACTAACTTATCTGTACATCATCTTTAATTCAATGGAGTGCATGAAAAAGCTACTGGTATTCCAGTTCTTTTATCATTATTCCAGCTGCTGCAGATTGCATTCACAAGAGAGCTGTATAATTTTGATCTTTCAGATTTTGTTCATTATATCTCATTTTATTGGAGATGCAAGATGAAAGCAAATTGAGTTGACAAGTTTTCAGCAGGTTCCAGCTGCAGAGATGAGCATCAAATGCGTGCTGCAAATGTGGAGCTTAATCGATCATTTGTTTGATTTAATAGAGCCCATAAAATGTTATCTCTGTTTTAAAGGTGTATTTAAGGCTGAGGTATAGTAGTTTAAAAGTTATAATTGTTGTAGAAAAAAATTATAATTATAAAATAAAATTTACGTAATAAATATAATTTATAAATAATATATAATAAATATAATTTTTAAATAATAATTTTGATAAAATTATTAAAAATATAATATATTTTTTATCAAACGAAAGATTTTATTAATATATCTTTTAAATTATAATAATTAATATTTATTAAATATTTTAATTAAAATTTAAAAATTACAACTATTTAACCTCAATTCTAAACATACGCCTCATTCCTCTTTGCTTCTCTGTTATCAAGCCTGGCGTCGGGAGTCATAAAACTGGACTAGCTAGTAACTCCTCCCTCCATTCATATCTGTGTGAGTCGACTAAATTCCTCTGCTCAAACCAGAAATGCAAACGGAAAACCACCAGATCACGATGAAGGAGAAGTTAGAATTCGTTGGGCAAGCGTGTTTGGATTGTTTGGGGAGTGTGATGAAGTGCGTGACTTTTATGATTTATTTCTATGATTGTAAAAAGCGATTTATAGAGAAGAAGTTTGATGGGTCGGCACAGTGGAAAACTTGAATTCATGTATGCAATATACCCATATATGATGCATAAAAATGTTGTTTCTTCTGGGAAATTTTATTATATAGCCACTTTCCAAAACTCATTATCAACATTAGCTATAGAATAAAATTTATGGTAACACTTGTTTTAGACTAAACAATCTCAAACTTTCTCCAAAATCTTAACACAAAGTTACTCTCATTTCATATGAATCAAACAACAAATGTTACCTATCACTGAAGATAAAATCAATTAACAAAAAAAAAAGATCAAGAATGAATTAATAGTGTATTTACATTTCCGAAATGGAAATCGAAGTGGAGGAATCAAAATAAAAAACATGTTTATTTGCTAAATTAAATATGGGAATTAGAATGAGAATGAAATAAATAGATCCCACACAACACTAAAGAATGAATACTCGGTTTCTAATTTTAGTGGGTGGATTGGGAATCAGAACCTCATTCTCCCTATGACGAAAATGTTACCATAAATTTTGTTATTTTCCAAAAATGTTCTTTTTGTCGTTTCACCCTTTAACCTCCATCACACTATCTTCTAGTCCCCATTGCAGTAAGTTGTCATTGTCCTCATCATCGTAGTTGTGGTCGTCGTCGTTGTCGCTAGTCACATCATCATTGATGTTCATCATCTTCATCGCTGATTATTGCCATCTTCGTCTTCATCACTCATTTTCACCATTCGTCGATTTTCACAATGATGATGATGATGCCGCTGCCGATTCCAATTTGTTGTTGCCGTTAATGATGATTATGATCATGATTATTTTGATTATTATTATTTTTTAAATAGATTATTATTATTATTATTATTATAAAAGTATTATAATTAATTATTATGCTAACAATAATTATTAACAATAATAATTTTTTAGTTAAATTGTCAACAATAATAATCACAGTAATTAAAGTACTAAATAATAATTATGATAATAATTGATTAAGGACTTTATAGTAATTTAAAATAATTTAACTCATTTTGATTCTAATTTTAAGACAAAGTAAACACATCAATGGCAAATACAGCTCATTTTGATTTCGATTTCGATTTTAATTCTTACAGTTTAAGTAATCAACTTATTATGATTCTCATTCTCTATTTTTATTTTAGCCCATTCTCATTTTTATCCACTCTGATTTTAATTTAATAAACATACCATAAAGTTCGTATTTTTAAAATTTGAATTGTAAGATTGAGTGAGTTTTATATATAACTTTTGTTTCTACAAACATCTTCATTAATTTTTATTACAATATGAATAGATATTTACTCGTGTGAATAAAAAACTTAGGATAAATGTAGTAAATTTTGTGTTTCTACGATGTTGTAGAGGAAACCCAAATCGCAGGTGATGGCTGGCATTGACCACAATTTGAAAAACCTTCCGCGAGCGATGGCATCTATCTCCCGTAGCCATTTCCCGCACTTCTTGTATGCAATGGTCGACATCAACCGAGCGATGGCTGGAGTCGACTATGATTTGAAAAACCTCATACAGGCGATAACATCTATCTTTAACAGTCATTTCCCATACTTTTCGTGGGCGATAGCTTGCATCGACTAGATGATGGCTCGAATCGACAACTGTTTGAAAAACCCCCCTGCATATGACAACATCCATCGCCCGCATATCTCACAAGCGATACAAACCTTCGATCGCACTTCTTGTAGGCGACGGCAGTTGTCTCTTAGGTGACCTCAATTACATGATTGTATTTTTAATGGCACCTGTCGCCCACATCATGTGCAGGTGATGGCACCTGTCACCTGCACCCTACCTACAAACAACATAAAAAAAAATAAAAATTTATAAAATAAGTGTAAAATTCATATTAGTAAATACTTTTGTTATTAAAGAGTGTATAACTAGGAACCAGCTTAGCAAATTTATTAAGACGATTGAAAAAATTTCTTGGAGACGTTTTAATGAACACTTAATATATCATATTTTGTAAATATTAATCTAAAGAAAATTTTGAATTGTTCATGCAAATACATATCCTAATGTTCTTTTTTATCAATAATAATCTACTAATTAATTAAAAATTTCTGTGATAGCATAAAAAAGTCATACCTTTTAATAAATAGTAAGATTGCGATGGAGGTTGTGATAATATGAGTTGTGATGATGGGTGATGACAAAATTTAGGCGAATTGATCGATTTAAACAATGGTCTTACGTTAAGGATAATTTAGTCCAAAATAAGTTTGTGCTTATTATTTTAACGAATTTTGTCCTATAACTAATTTTGATGTTGAGTTTTAGAAAGTGGCTATATAAGAAAATTTATGGTTTCTTTTTGGGCCTTTATTAGGCTAAAGTTATGGGAAATTTACAAAAATAGCTAAAAAAATTTAGTGAATTTCTAAAATAACCACCTAAACTTTTTCTATTATATGCAGCCATATATTCCTTTTATAAACTTAAATACTCTCATATCTATAAATAAAACTAATAATTCATACATTCCTAACCAAAACTCTTCAAAATCCAGCACACTCTAATCCCTAAAACCCACTTACTAATCATCAACTCATCAATTAGAAAGCAAAAAGTTGAGTTAATATTTATTTTACACAATGTGTAGTTTTATTTTTCGATTAATTGAAATTTATGAATTATTTGAGTAAAAACGAGTTTGGAGATGAACTTAGAAAATGTGGTTTTCTGAGAAGAAATGTGCGACAGACGCCTGTAAGTACGAATTTTTTTTCTTAGGATTAATGGAGTCAATTATTCTTCAAATGTATTTTGATAGATTATAGGAGGAATTGACAGATGGTCGTTTTGAATACAGAAATAGAAAAATAGAGCTTTTTTAGTTTTAAAAAACTATACGTTTAATGTATTTCTTTTAAAAAACTGTATGTTTTGATGTATTTTTTGGTTTCAAAATAGAGCTTCTTTGAATTTTCAATACATGAATTAATAGATCCCATTACAGATTTTACAAACTCTCTTTGTTCTTTTCTAAACTGTTTTTGTTCATTCCGCTCAGCCTCCACATTCGACATTATCTTCGTCATTATTTCTTTCATGTCAATAATAGAACGATTAATTCTCTCCATTTTATGAATGACATAATCATACGAAAACTTTGATTTCGACTGTCATAAAAAATAAAAATAAATCCATTTATATATAACATCATTGTTTTAAAATAATTAAATATTAAAAATAGCATCTAAAGCATCTAACCTCTCTTGCAGCTTCATATTCATGACCAACAGGTGGCTGATCATCCATTTTATATTCATGATCAACTGGATCATCCATTTCATAATCATATTTAACATATAGTTGATCGTCTATTTTATCTTTGTTAGGTGATACGTTGGGGTGATACTGCAACATTGATAGACCTGATTACTTAAAGAACTTGCGGCAATTGAAGATTCAATAATAATATTATAATTGAATTCAATTATTAACTCACATTATGGACACAACGAGAAATTGATATCTCATAATCCTTTACGCTTCTCTAAAATGACGTATCTTTCTTCTGTGTAGTCGGATTAAGTGTTTGTTTAATAATCCCCTGGTAATTAAATAACTGAAATTAGTCATCGCGCAAATTATCTTGTACACCTCAATACTTAAAGAACTTGCAGCAATTGAAGATTCAATAATAATATTATAATTGAATTCAATTATTAACTCACATTATAGACCCAACAAGGAATTGATATCTCATAATCCTTTACGCTTCTCCAAAATGACATATCTTTCTCCTGCGTAGTCGGATTAAGTGTTTGTTTAACAATCTCCTAGTAATTAAATAACTAAAATTAGCCATCGCACAAATTATCTTGTACACCTCAGTAAAACTTAATACTTACAACACGTGTATTGTCGTTGTAAAAGTCATAAATATTGTACTTCACCTCTTTAAGAGTATTACCCTGGAAAGCCTCAATTTTCTTGTTTAATGCAGTATTCAGACTTTTATATACTCTTTTCCAGGATAAACAACCCCATGGAAGACTTCTAAAGTCCTCAAGATCATCAACATAGTTTAATAATAACGAATTCAGTACACGTTCATCTTTTCTACCATTAAGTATTCTATCCGCAAAGTAATATAGCGCGATCTTTAGCGCATCAACATCATTTATAACATTAAAGTTTAAATCTTCAAATTTTTCATCAAATCGTTTAAGAGTAATACCTAGATTACCTTCAAAGTACAAATCACGTGACATATTATTCGCAGAAAATTTGGCTTCTTTGTGTAAGTCGTATGTACCATAGTAAAGTCCCGTAACTAAACATTATTCAACGATTGATAACCGTGGTAACTGGCCACTAAATTTAAACTACATCTGATTTTCATCATCTTTATCACAACACGCTATTTGCTTAAGTAGCGCGTTGTGAAGGATTGCACCAATAAACACGTAGCTATCTATCTTTGTAAAATGACCAAATATATCTTTCCTGAATAATCTTAATTATTGTTTCGTTAACTTTCTCTTGATAGTTTCCATCACATTTCCAAATTTTAAGGTATTTGTAATACGCTCGGGGAAGTGTTCCGTTTCCAGAATCTTCATCGTACCTGGTTTCGTGGCCATTACGTTTGTAAAAACATCAAATTTTTTAATTAGTTAATCCAATAATTTAAAAAAACACATAAAATTAATTTGAGAAAAAATATTATTTTAAAAATCTTGTGATATTGTGCGACATGATCCTATTGCACGCATGCATGAGCGACGGACGCCTGTCCCGTGCGTGCGATTTCTACTTCCGTTGCACCTGCACTCCACCTTATAATCACACCATCAACACCTTAATTTTGTATATACTATCAACTATTTAATCTAGCCTAAGGGCATTTTATCGAGCACCTCGCGTACCATTCTTTAAACCTAAATTTCACTTAATAATCTTCAATATTTATGGACAATCAATCCTAACCTCATCTATATGCATCTATATACTGACTTATCACTAATAAAACTTACCAAAATAGAAAAAAAATAAAATTAACAAAGTGAAAACTACTAAAAATTAAGGATAAAACACTTTCAAAATGCCGGAACTAAATTCGTCCAACCGCCGGAGATGAACTCACTCTAAAAAACTCACACAACTGTCATTGATTGTTGTCGAAAAATGTAAAATGGAGCTAGTGCCGTGAGGAAGGATTTTGTCGAGTTTTGGTTTGGAAGTGATAAGGGTATCACGGCAAAAAACTTGGTAAATGGCTAAGAAAGAAAAAAATATTTAAAGTAATTATTTTAGATATTTATTAAAATTATTTAGTTATTTTTATAAATTTCCCAAAGATTATGAAACTGTAAAATGAAGTTCACGTACACCAATTATGTTCAAGAGTGCAAGTCAAAATCTATAAGCAAGTTTTCCTTGTGCGTGGAGTACGTGGGGATTGGCGAATATAAGTAAATACCTCCCAACATATTGCACATTACATTATAATATTTTAATTGTTGGTTCTGATATCACATTTGTTATATATACGAGTTTTATTTGATAAAATCTATAAATTATAGTACAAAGTAGATTTTATCATTCTGCTCTTTTGAGAGTGCAATATAAATACAAAATAAATTCAAATCACCATGCGTTTCTCCACATATTAAAGTTAAAGAATTAATTTCGAAATTTGAAACCATATAAAATTACTAACAATTAAACCTTCTTCCACATATAAAAAAATTGAAGTTCAGTTTGAAAATATGAAAGTATCAAAGTTGAAATTGAGTTTCGAAAATCTGAAATTTATGAAACAATAAATAAATATACAATACAAGAGAATTATATAATAATAAGGATGTTTTAGTTTACTTGTCAAAATGAGTTGTCTTTACTGTACTAAAGACTCCATAGAATAATACACGAAGAGCGAATTCAATCAAGTGTACGTTATTGTGCGTGACAGTAGATGTGGCAAGTTTTTATTAGCTTAAGTAGGGGCCGACGTCACAGGTCGGCCAATAAGAACTCACCACATTTACTATTGCACACACAATAACGTGTGCAAAGTGGCACTAGATCGGTATGACTACAATAAAATCTATTATTTAAGAAACAATGAGCTTTTAAATTATAAAACTAAAAACAAAATCTAAAAAATCCAAATACGTCGGCGTTTCACCAAATTTTTTTTCATTTTTCCTCTTTTGAAAGGCAAATTCCCCTATTGTCGAAACAAATCTTCTCTTTAGAAGCTGAAGCTCAAAAGAGAATGGCGAACCGTACGGACCCAGCAGCAAAGAGCATAAGAGGAACGAACCCACAAAATCTAGTGGAGAAGATCGTACGGTCGAAGATTTACCAAAACACGTACTGGAAAGAGCAATGTTTCGGTTTAACGGCGGAGACGTTGGTCGACAAAGCCATGGAACTCGACCACCTTGGCGGTACATTCGGCGGAAACCGTAAGCCGACGCCGTTTATGTGCCTCGTCATGAAAATGCTCCAGATCCAGCCCGAGAAAGACATCGTTGTTGAATTCATCAAAAATGACGATTACAAGTAGTAAACCCTAAAACCAAAACCGCAAGTGTATTTTATTTTCTCGGATTTTTTGTTTGTTTATTTTTAGGGTTTTTGTTAATTGATTTTTTTTTCTTCCAATTGCAGATATGTGCGTGTTCTGGGTGCGTTTTACTTGCGGCTTACGGGGACTGATATTGATATTTATCGCTACCTTGAGCCTTTGTATAATGATTATCGGAAATTGAGGCAAAAATCTGCTGATGGGAGATTTACTTTGACGCATGTGGATGAAGTGATTGATGAACTTTTGACAAAAGATTATTCGTGTGACATTGCCATGCCTCGCATTAAGAAAAGGTAATTTTTTTAGATGTTGATTCATTTGCAAATTGCTACCATTGTTCTTTCGTCTGTTATGATTGTTTGTGTATTGGTTGCTGGCTGAACATTTATGGCTTGCTGATGTTTTTTAATATGCATTAAAGGTTTTGGTAATTGCTGCTGCATTGGAATCTGTTATAAGAAGTGTTGTATATTGTGTGTTGGATAACAGATTGTATTTAAAGGAAATTTGGGAAGATTGTGGTAATGATTATTATAGCATTTGCTTTTTAATGAAATTTCTCTTATAACTTGCTTCTTGTCTGTTTCTTTATTCTATAGATGGAATCTTGAGACTGTTGGTGCTCTGGATCCTAGAAAAAGTGTTTTAGAAGATGATTTTGAGGAAGAAGAAGAGAAAGAGGAGAACGATCAGCTAGATGATGGATTAGAAGATGGTGCTTATGAAAAGGTTGGCATGTCTTTCCTGAAGCATGATCTTTTTTTCTCCTTTCGTTATATAAAAATTCTTTTTCTGACATGTTCTTTCATGTTAACAGGATTACCACCATGGGCGAAATCCTATAAGGGAAAGAGATAGAGATAGAAGACGTGACAGTTACAGATACAGGTTTGAACTATTGATCTCCTACTGCTTTCTTTGTTCCTTCTCAACACGTCATATGGAATTTTTTTATTTTAATTTTCTTGTTTATCATTTGCCTCTGGCAGAATGTTTTATTATATTGTAGATTTTCTACTACGAAGTCAACGTAAGTGATCATTCTAAGTTATTGCCAAAAAGTAAAATTTCTCAGTCATCAATTAGAAGTCTTAAGTCTGATGAAGATTACCTTGAGACACAATGGCATGACATCACATACGTTTATGCATTCTTATTATATATTCTTGCAGGACAAAGGAAAAAAGACTTGGTGAAAATTAACTTAGTCTTCCGGAAAAATGACACTAAAGAATGTACATAAATGTGCTGTATACTGCAACTATTATTTGTTTTCTTTTTCCTTTTCTTAATAGAAAAAATCAGCACCTTCTGATGGTTGTTTTAAACTTAGTGACATGTGATGAGGAACTATTTGATAGACCAACATGAATTGACAGGTTTTGGTGGATTGCCACAGAATTAAATTTTAAGTTGTCCAGTAATTAAGTCTCTTGCTAAACCCAGGACCTTCTTGTATTGCTAGTTTGTTGGTGGAAGCTGTTTTATGGAATTGTAGTATCTCAGCATATGTAACTATCCCATCAAACCATTATGTTTCCACCTTGGCATTTAAAGCCATGGTGGATTAAAACAGCTTCTCATAGTAATATCATATGATCCTGCCAGGTTTTTCTGTACTGACAGTGTACAGTGAGAAGTATGATGGATCAAACAATATTGTTGCTTGTTATTTATGATCTGTTGCTGTTTATACGATTTTTGGTGAATGCAGTGACAACTGTTTGCCTTTAGTGACAGCATGACATAATGTCAGATGGAACATTGGCTTATGAATGCCTCAAATATTTTTCTAGATAGAAGTTTAGACATAATTTGGTTCCAAAGCTCACAGGGGTCATTTGTGTTTTATTTCCTCAGGGATCTGGACTATGATAGAGATTATGACAGGGATCGGGACTATGATAGGGACTACGACAGGGACCGAGGACGTGGTCGAGAAAGGGATAGGGATAGAGATAGAGACAGAGACAGGGACAGGGAAAGAGACAGGGATAGGGACCGCTATCGCTTGAGAGACGATAGGGAATATGGTCGTGAAAGAGATCGAGATAGAGAGAGGGAAGGGAGGGATCGAGAGAGGCGAGATAGGGATCGTAGGAGGCGGAGAAGCCGTACAAGGAGCAGAAGCAGGAGTAGGGATCGCAAGAGACATGCTCGCAGTAGCATGAGTCCTAGAAGAGATAGGGATGAACCAGAGGATGTGGGCACCCAAGCAGAGCCAAAGAAGAAGAAAGAGAAGAAGGAAAAGAAGGATGATGGAACAGACCACCCAGATCCAGAAATTGCTGAAGCTAACAGGATCCGAGCATCACTTGGGTTGAAACCATTGAAGCTATAATCACAAAATTGAAGATGATATGCTTTGTTATCTTGGCTCTTCAGCAACTTTTGCTGTCAGAACCGCATGTATACATTAGAAAGTGCATATCAAGGATGTGTCGTACTTTTTTGCTCAGATCTTATTGAACTGTGATGAATCCATATTCAGCTATATACTTTATAGTATCAAATCTTATTGATGCAGATTTGGAATTATATTGGAGTTGGATCCGAATGGAAAGCAGACATAAATAAATTTAATTTTCGTGGTTCGCATACATTGCAGCAGCATTTCAAAGCTATAACCTTTCAAACACCCAACGGCTAATGAAACCATAAGAAACGCAAGAGATGAAAAAAGGAAAGTTGGTTTTACGTTATCACGGAATGTTCTCTGGTAACAAAATGCCATCCTTATCATACTTCAAGGTACCTGAATGATGCAGTGGCCTGCATTTCTCTCCCATAAGGATCCTCTTCTTGCATAGCTCCTCATCTGCTCTCTGTTCTCTTTTTCCCTCTTCTTCGAACTGCCTAATCAGATTCTTTCTCATGGACCTATCCCTCTTCAACTTCTGGCGGGAGGTCAGTATTCTTGCTGGAACCCTTGCTAATTCAGGAGACCTTTCCAGTTTCCCAAACACAAAATCAGTTGCTGCAACCCCCTTTGCACCACTTAAACTTCGTCTAGAGTTGCCTCTACAGAGAGAAAATCCATCCTTCTTTCTGTTGAAGAAACTTTTCAAAGGCAGTTGCACTTCATTAACAAGTCTCTTCTTCTTTCCTCCCTCTTCACGCACCAAAATGTTCTTCATCTTCGGCAACTCTACACCTGCAACATCTTTAGATTGCCTACCTTCACCATTACCACCCTTTTTACTGCCTTCCCTCACACTTTCAACTGATCCCACCTCACCAACTCCAACCTTTCCCCCATTGCTGAAAGCCTTGCCCTTTTTGGCGGCTTTTGAAGAGCAAGTCTCCTCTCTTTTCTTGTGACCAAAAACTTTGCTGAAAATCAAACCAACCCTCTTTGCGAAAAGCTTTTCCGGTGCATTATCACGTTTCTTCATGTTGTCATTGCTCTGGTCATCGCTTCTTTTGTGTATGCTCTTTCCCAAAGCCTTAGGAATCTTGATTCTCATCTTCGGCCAAGCAATTGAAATGCTAAAGAAGTATGACAATGGAGATTTTGGTGCATTGCATGAATCAACAAGAACCCTACAAGTCTTATCAGCAGCTGCATTTGCATGGCTTTGTTCTTCAATTGCATCCATTTTTTGCGATGAATTTGCCATTGTTGCTAACTTCCAATGCAAGCTCTGTAAGCAATTTAAATATTGATCAAATGGAGATGTGTACGTGGGTTAAGAAGTTGCATTTTTTATGGGATTTTGGACCTTTAATTTTCCATATTTCGCTCTTAATACGTGATTAATTTACTTAAAACTGGGTTTAAATTTGAGGGCTAATTAGTAATTAGAAGCTTGAAGATAGAATAATTCTTGTCAAATTAAAATTTGAAATGTCACTAACGGAATCTCTTTCTCAACACTATCCCAACATTTACTTTTTGTCACGTACATATATATCAACTCCTCAATATGAATGAAGACGTCTAAAGTTTTAAAGTTTTTACATTGAAATGGGTTAATTTGACTAATTTTCATTTTGACTGAACAAGATCTAAGCTACTAAGTATTTGATATAAGAACCAGCATTATTGTATTTTATTTTAATTATTATTCCAAGTTAATTTATTTATTTTATTAGTTATTTTTGAAAAAATAAATTGCCATAATAATAATAATAAATCATAATCAAATATTGAATGTACAGCTAAATGAATGATTAGCCAGCAAGAAAATACTCATTATTTCATTAAATTATTAATATGAATTGTTTTCCCCACATAAAAAGCGAAAATGGGCCATAAAATTCTAATTTTAAGCCCAATATATTATCTTTTGGGCCTAATCCTAACCAGAAACGGGATCCAAAACTCAGGCAAAACAATTTTTACAAATCTGTAAAACCCTAGACTTGCTTTTTATCTTCTACAAGGAAGTGCGAGCGGCCACTCTCATCTCTATCAGTGTCTCTGCAGGTGGGTCTCTCTCGCTATGGTTTCCTATTTGTTTATAGACGCAGCTCTGTGGTGTATATATTTTTTTTAATTATACGATCATAAATTTACGTTTCCTAAAATTTTTTTTTTTGACCCATTACGTTTTTACGATTGTTTTATCGATGTAATTTGAAGAATTCTTAATACTGGAGCTTTTTAGATCTGGGTTTCGTTCATTTGTTAATGTAAAGTTATTTTTTTATTCATCTACTGTGAATAAATTGGGGAGTTGTGTGTTAGATTTAGCGCTTGCAGGCTTTTAAAAGATTTAAATTGATTGAATAGAAGATCGTTTTACCTTTTTATATTATATCTCTTTGGACGATTAGATTTTGCTTCTCAAGTTGCATTGTGGTCTGCTGATGGGTTTTGATTTCTGTAGTGGATGGCAAATATTTATTTTGGTTTAATAATTATTTTGTTTTGTCTGTAATATTGTGCAGGTTTTGATTGAGACATTTAGATTTCTTTGTTGGGTGGGCTGCAAAATTTAGATCAGTTATGGCGACTTATGCCAAACCTGATGCTGCATTGAATCAAGCTGAAGGTCAGATTTTATTATTGTTTTGTATCTGTTGTCCCTTAATATGTGGAATTATGTACATGTTTGTGCCAATTTTTATCTGATTTGTGGTCTGTTTTGGTGCAGCATTGATCAATGTTGGGCAGAAGCAAGATGCATTACATGTTCTTCATGATTTGATAACTTCTAAAAGACACCGGGCATGGCAAAAGATACTTGAAAAGATAATGTTCAAGTATGTTGAGCTTTGTGTTGACATGCGAAGAGGCAAGTTTGCAAAGGATGGTTTAATTCAATACCGAATTGTTTGTCAACAAGTGAACGTGACTTCCTTGGAGGAGGTCATCAAGCACTTCATGCAACTGTCCACTGAGAAGGCAGAGCAGGCTCGTAGTCAGGCGCAAGCTCTAGAAGAAGCACTTGATGTTGATGACCTTGAAGCAGATAAAAGGCCAGAAGATCTAATGCTTAGTTATGTAAGTGGGGAGAAGGGAAAAGATAGGTCTGATCGTGAACTCGTTACACCTTGGTTCAAGTTTTTGTGGGAGACTTATAGAACGGTGCTTGAAATATTGCGGAATAACTCAAAGTTGGAAGCACTATATGCGGTATTTTCTGCTTGAACTTGAATTTTGTTTCAGTAAAAAATTAGAAATTAATTAATCTACTTGGTAACTTAGAGAAGAGAAGGAAGTCTAAAATGATTTTGATGATGTGTAGATGACTGCACACCGTGCCTTCCAGTTCTGTAAGCAATACAAGCGCACAACTGAGTTTCGTAGGCTTTGTGAAATTATCCGGAACCATTTGTTGAACCTTAACAAGTACAGAGATCAAAGGGATCGGCCTGATCTTTCTTCCCCTGAGAGTTTGCAACTCTATCTTGACACCAGATTTGAGCAGTTGAAGGTCGCTACTAACCTCGAGCTCTGGCAGGTCTGTATGATTTGTTTTTCTATGTTTCTTATCATAAGGCATGGCTTGTGAAGGAAATTGTCCATCTGTATTTTTTAACGGACGAAATTGTGCATCTGTATTTTTCAATGGACACCTTACTATTTTTGCATCACGTTCTCAATTGTTCTCTGCAGGAAGCTTTTTATTCTGTTGAAGATATACATGGTTTGATGTGCATGGTTAAGAAAACTCCAAAGCCATCGCTGCTAGTTGTTTATTATGCCAAGCTAACAGAGATATTCTGGATATCATCAAGCCATCTTTATCATGCTTATGCATGGTTCAAGCTTTTTACACTCCAGAAAACATACAATAAGAATTTAAGCCTGAAAGATTTGCAGCTAATAGCATCATCTGTTGTTTTGGCTGCACTTCTGGTGGTACCTTATGATCGCAGTCGTAGTGCATCTCATTTGGAGCTTGAAAACGAGAAAGATCGCAACTTGAGGATGGCTAATCTTATAGGATTTGAGCTTGATCCTAAACTTGATAATAGAGAAGTGGTAATCTGATCCATTCAATTTAGCTTTGTGCTATTTTATCATTTAAGCCTCTTTTGTCTGATGATTCCCATTTCTTGCAGCTTTCAAGATCGTCCCTTCTCTTGGAATTGGTAAGTTCAAAGTGATAAGCTTTTATGTGTTTCTATTTTCACATACTTGGTTTATATGTTCACTTCACTCCCTAGAAATCCACACCCTTGAAAGTGGGTAAAAGAGATACAAGTTTCTGCCATGCTTAGAAGAAGTCAAACAAAAGTTACACCCAGTGTGCTATGTTTGATAAATCTTTTGTGTGCATATTAGTTTCTGATTGTTGTTTAAACTGGTTATCTTTTCTTCAGGTATCCAAAGGTGTTATGAGTTGTGCAACTCAGGAAGTGAAAGACCTTTACAATCTTTTAGAGCATGAATTTCTTCCTCTAGATCTTGCCTCAAAGGTGCAGCCTTTGTTGACCAAAATCTCAAAGTATGGTGGTAAGCTTGCTTCAGCTTCTTCTGTACCAGAAGTGCAACTTTCCCGATATATTCCTGCCCTTGAAAAGCTTGTCACTCTTAGGTTGCTTCAACAGGTACCTCATTTTATGGTTTCTTTTCAAAGTATGTGCATTCTTTTCCTTGTCTTTGGTCATTAACACTATATGCTTTTCAATTTCTCTTATCTTTTTCCAGGTGTCTCAGGTGTATCAGATGATGAAAATTGACAGCTTATCTCAGATGATTCCTTTCTTTGATTTCGCTGTCGTAGAGAAAATTTCTGTTGAAGCTGTGAAACATAATTTCATAGCTATGAAAATTGACCATATGAATGGAGTTGTAGTTTTTGGTAATTTGGTAAGTTCTGTGCATATATTATTGGACGACTTGAGTTTCTCTAATCTTGTTTTGATCTATTATTTGATTTTTGTATTGTGCCAACTGTTCCAGGGCCTCGAATCTGATGGTCTAAGGGGTCATCTGACTATTTTTGCCGAGTCTTTAAATAAGGTGTGGGCCATGATATATCCTCCTGCAAATAAGGCATCAAAGCTAGGTGATATGTTGGCTGGTCTAGGGGAGATTGTAGATAAGGAACATAAGAGGCTTCTTGCTCGGAAATCAATCATTGAGAAAAGGAAGGAAGAGCATGAACGTCAACTTATTGAAATGGTATTACCGTCTAAACTGCATTGATGGCTTGTAGTTTTTATTTTTTAATTGTTTGACAATCAAGGAATTTAAGTAATTACTTTTTTTGTCACTTTCAAGGAACGTGAAGAGGAGTCTAGGAGGTAGTTTTTATTTTTTAATTGTTTGACAATCAAGGAATTTAAGTAATTACTTTTTTTGTCACTTTCAAGGAACGTGAAGAGGAGTCTAGGAGGCTAAAGCAACAGAAGATTACAGAGGAGGCTGAGCAAAAGAGGCTTGCTGCTGAATTTGAGCATAGGAAAAATCAAAGGATCCTCAGAGAAATAGAGGAGCGTGAACTTGAAGAAGCACAAGCACTGCTTGAGGAAGCTGAGAAGCGCAGTAAAAAGAAGGGAGGCAAAAAGCCAATCTTAGAGGGGGTGAGTTAAAATTTGGTTACACAGAATCTTATTTGTAAAAGATGGCCAATTTTGACAATTTCATTTTCATTTCTATTATTAAATGCAGGAAAAAGTAACAAAACAAACTTTGATGGAGCGAGCCCTGACTGAGCAGCTCAGGGAGAGGCAAGAGATGGAGAAAAAGTTACAGAAACTAGTCAAGACAATGGATTATTTGGAAAGAGCAAAAAGAGAAGAGGCTGCCCACTTGATTGATGCCGCTTTCCAACGACGGTTGGAGGAGGAGAAGGTGCTTCATGAACGTGAACAACAAGTATGTATTTGATTTCTTCTCTTAACATTTGATAAATATACCCATTGTCAAGCTTTTCCTTTTAATTTTTCTCTGTATTTTAAATGATGGTGTCATCATTTTCTGTGATAACATGTTTCTGTTCTACTAAGCATGTCGTGTTTGATATACTTATTTGCTGCCTTTAGAGGAAGTCTCAATTTTGTTTTCTTGCTTTGCAGCTAGAGGTTGAGTTGAGCAGGCAACGCCATGATGGGGACCTGAGGGAAAAGTATAGGCTTTCAAGGATGTTGGACAACAAGGTGTGTACCCTGAATAGAGAGTTCTATTGTTATAAGATCTAATTTGTCTTTTGCCTGTTCATACAACTCTTTTGGACTGTTGGCTTGCTTGTTGACATGACATGGATAACCAAAGTTGCTGACATCTGTTATTTCTCAGAACATATTCCAGGAAAGAGTGCTGAACCGTCGAAGAGTTGAGGTCGACAGGCGCAAAGTGGAGAGGGAAGAAAGAATCAGCCTAATTATTAAGGCCCGAAAACAGGAGAGGGAGGTTAAGAGAAAGAAGATATTCTACGTTAGGTCGGAAGAAGAGAAAATAAAAAGGCTGCTCGAGGAGGAAGAAGCACATAAGCGCGAAGGTATACATATAAATATATTTTCTTGCAAATCAATTATATTCTTTTGTTCCCTTGAGCCCTACATGAGAGATTCGGTGTAAGGTTCCTCTTCTATCGCGAATTCTCAATAAGCTTATTTTCCCCCTAATATATTCCCTGGCCCCATGATAAAAAATGAACATAAAACAATAACCATAGTAATTATTTGCCTCTAGTATTTCTTGAATTTATATTTCTATTTTGTGTATTTTCTTATACTTCTTTTTGGTTTCTTTTGCTTATGCTATTCTGGAACATGCAGAGGCTGAGAAACGAAGAAAGGAAGAAGCTGAACGCAAGGCAAAATTGGATGAGATTGCTGAAAAACAGAGGCAAAGAGAGCGAGAGCTTGATGAAAAAGAACGTCTCAGAAAAGAAGCTCTCTTGCTGAGGTCATCTGATGGGGCTTCTAAACCTTTCGAGCCTCCTGTTCGGGCATTAGAGCCTGGATCTACTGCTCCTGCTGCAGCTGCAGCTGCACCAACCGCTGGAAAATATGTCCCCAGGCACCTGCGTGGGAAAATTGAAGGTGCAGGTGGAGGTGCAGATGGACAATCACCACCTCGTCAATCTGAGGAGCGGTGGGGCGGCGGTACCAGACCAGAACTTGATTCTGCTCGATGGGGGCCCAGCAGGCGGACTGAAGGTTCCAGTCAGGGTCCACCAGAAGCTGATCGCTGGGGCAGGCCAGATGATCGCACAGGCCCACCCAGTGATAGGTGGCGTCCCGGTGGGGGCTCAAGGTCATCCTCTACTTGGTCATCATCCAGACCGCCACGTTGATCTCTTTACTTTGATCTAAGGATTGATTCTAGCTGATGCTTCAATTGGGTTATCTTGATTTTGTGCTGAAATGTTGATGGTTTTTGGTGATGCCAGTTCAAGAGGAAATAATCTTGGCTATTAGTTTTGGATTCTTGGGACTTGCTAGAGTTATTTGTTATTCATCTTGTTTTATTTTTCTTATGTATGGCAAAACGTGAGGATATTTGTTAGTCGTCTCAAGCAAGCAACTTGAAGATTTTTGACACTCAAAATCTTGGTACAGTTGGATTGGTAATGTTTTGCCTAAAAGGCAAGTGAAGCTGAGAGCAAGTATACCTCATTGTTCAGAGTGTCTTAGACTCTGTTGTCTATATGCCAATCAAGTTTTATTGGTTTCCTAGCCGTCACAACTGTCGAAGGTTGACAAAATGTAAATAGCAGCAAATTTCTGTTTTGCGCTTCTCCCATGCCTGACTCTTACGGATCTGCCCTCGCAAGTCTCTCTGCATTTTGGCTTTTTTGGGAGCAGAGCGTGCAAAATTGAGCAATGGATCTTAGATTATCAGATGTTTTGATCTCACACAAAGTGACCTTTCTAATTCGAAAGATGAATATTCTGTTTAAGTTGAATTTACATTTAGTACCGCCAAGAGATATTTTTTGGTACCATAGAGACAAGAAACAGTATAGTATATAAGTAAACACTGTTAGTAAAACTCGTTTCCGCCATTTTAATCTGACGGTTAGGTTCAAGAGATATAAAAATAAACACAACTTTAAATACAATATTTTTACTATTATTAGATTAGAGGTAATTAAAAGTTAAGATTAAAATTAATGACTTTTTTTTAATTAAAAAAAAATTAACTATTTCCCTAATTCTTCTCTCTCTCACTTCATATTTTCCCTCTTTTTGACTTTTCTGCTTTGAAGCCTCAAAATCAAATTATTGCTTCGAATCAAGAATCAGATTTAGGCCTGCCGAAAAACTATAATAATAAATCTTGAAAAACTAATTTCAAGATTGAAAGAAAAAAAAAAGTGGTAGAATGCAAATTTTGTTTGGTGAAGACTAATAACACAGTTCCAAAAAAATCAATCACCATCACAATAACTTCTTGTGTTATATTTCAATCGATTTCAGTCATAGCTAGATTTATAATTCCTGGTTCATATGGCATCTGTTAAATTATGAAGAATGTTTAAGGAGCCAATTATTTAATTTGCTCAGCCACTTATTTAATTAAAATTCTAGATGTGAATTTAATTTTCAAATTTTTTTATTTATTTCAAATCATTGGTAAATACATTACAATTTCTCTTTGGTGAAACATTGGATTTTTAATTTATAGCCCAAGAGATAGGTCGGATCTTTTAAGATCCGTATCCCAACAAAATGAAAACGGGTCAGCCCATGAACCAAAACCCGAACATTCTAAAACCCTTCCTCTCCCCTTGCCTGCGTCCTCTTCTTGCATTCACACACACGCAAATCGAAATTTCTTGAAAATGAGTTCACTTGCTGCTAGATTAGCTAATTTTCTACGAGTCCCTGCTTCTTCTTCATCACACGCCACCTCACTAGGTGTCTCTCTCTCTTTTCCTCTTTATTATATACAATTTTTATTTTTTTTATTTTGTAATGCCTAAGTGGATGGTTTTGTGGAATTATTTGTCAATATAAGCTGATGATTATGTCCTTTTTGTAGAAGGGTTTTTCTGGGTTTTTGATCAAACTCTCATTTTGATCACTTTTTTAATGCATGTTTAATATATGTGCAATTTGTTCTTTGGGCCAAGAGGGCAAATTTTTTTTTCTCGAATTTACTTATTGTTTTAGTAAAAATATCATTTTGAATATTATCTGAATAAATTTTGAGCATTGTGATACATTTTTTTAGATAAACTGCATGGGGATGTGTCTAGTGAATTGCTTATTTGTGTTTGGTCTTATATATGGATAGTGGAGAGAAAGGTGAGTAGTTGTGATGATTTTTTATTATGTTTGTAGTGTTTGGCGTGCAAAGGAGCTCAAAGATGCGGTACTCAAGTGGGTCATTTGATGGCAAAAATGATGATCGGAATATGGATGAGGCGGACGATGAGTTGGACGATTTTTTTGTTGAAAAGCAGGAGTTACAGCCTCAAGGCGTGGATCCTAGGAGAGGTTGGGGTTTTCGTGGTGTGCATAAGGTATTTGACACTGAATTCTACTTAGAAACATTTAGCTTCTTTTTGGATATTCCATGGATTGTGTTTTATGTAGCACTGAATAGGACAAATGTTTTGATATCACATATGGCCATTGTAGGAAACTCATTAGCACTAATGATTGCATGGGGTGATTATTGGGTAGTGTGATTTAGTGATGAATTTTTATATTTCCCGTCCTAATCTGCATTACAAAATAAGGAACTTGTAGATTTCGTGCATCTTCTTAACAAGTTCTTACCCAGCTGCACTGTTTTAGAATTTATTTCTCAAGTAGTTGTTTCTGAATGTAGGAAACAGAAGATTCTATTGAATCTATTTCAACCTTTTAGCTATTAGTTTTGTTGAATTTGAAGCTCTTCTGATTTGGAAACCATTAGTCTACAATTCTTTTTAGTTTACAGAAAAAAAAATCATAATATTAAAAAATTCTGAGTACGAGTTTTCGAAAATAAAAAATCCTTAGTCATTTAGAGAAAAAACTTATCTTCAGTTTTCATGGCAATTTTGAAATGTTGATTATTATATTACATTGTGCAGGTGTTTTTACTCAATGAAAATTTAACCCCAGTAATAATTTTTTCAGGCAATTATATGTGGAAAAGTTAAAGACACCCCTGTGCAGAAGATCTTAAGGAATGGAAAAACTGTAACCATCTTTTCTGTTGGAACTGGAGGTCTGTTTGACCAAAGAATTGTAGGATCGAAAGACTTGCCGAAACCTGTTCAGTGGCATAGAATTGCTGTGCATAACGAAGTACTCGGGTCTTATGCCGTCAAACAACTTGTTAAGAAGTATATGGATCCACTTTATGAGAAAACTATTTCTATCATTAAGAAGTTAAAATAATTTTCCTTATACTGTTTTGATCTAACAAAGTGAAGCTTTGACACAGCTCTTCAGTTTATGTTGAGGGTGACATTGAAATTAGAGTTTATAATGACAGCATTAATGGTGAAGTCAAGAATATCCCAGAGATATGTATTCGTCGTGATGGTGATTCCTACTATTAACTCTTTCTTCTCTCGCATTTTTTGTTTTATTAAATTAATGCTTTTTTTCTTTTGTTGGTTTTCTGCAGTGGCATATTAGTCGTTATACTGTTTGGATTCACCTAGTAATGCAACATGCATATGATTTCTGCAATTTTCCATGTTAAAAAGAGAAGCCAAACTTTGCAATGTCTTAACCCACCTTAAATCAACTAAGACTTAATCTTAAACTAGTTTGGTCCACTAAATTAATCTCAGACCATCAAATCAGGAACTTTGATGATGGATTTTTTGAATAAGGACTGCAAGAGGCTGAAATAGTCAGCAACCTAAATATTGAATGCAACGTGCCAATGGCAGTTTCCTTGAATATTTGATTAAATACCTTTAATGCACTTTCTTCTCTCCCATCTGGTGCGGGGTCCATATGAAGGGTGGATGGGTCTAATAAAGGGAAGTGTGGGGTGGGGGGTGGGGAGGGTATGGAGTGACATTCTTGTTATGCATGTGATTCATTTTACAGATTACCAGGAAGGTAATATTCTTATTCAACAATGGTACAGTTCATTGTATATTTCCTTCATAGCTGTACATGCCCATTGCAGGGACACTTCGCCTTGTCAAGTCAGGGGAAAGCATCAGCAAAATATCCTTTGATGATTTGAGTAAGTTTTCTTCTCTTGTCGATTTATACAATGGTTTTCATGGCCTACCAGTAAGGTATTGCCATTCTTAATTATCACAATTTGATCGGGGGTTAATGATTCTTCAATATTTCATATTACTTCCCAATCTAACAGGTCTCAGTGAGTGGTACTTTCTCTTTTAATTTCTTAATCTTTTGAGCAACACCTTTTGATTTTTGGCAGGAGAGGGATTGCTTTAGCCGAAAGTCAATAGACACATTGTGGAAATCTTATTCATTGGTAAGCGGGAGTAGCTGAAGCCTAACTTTTGTAAGAAACAGATATTGTAACTAGCCAAGAGAAAGTGATCCTTTGATGGTTTTATTGTTTCTTTTCCTCCCTCTCATTCTCCGATGGATATGACTATTTCTGCCAGTGAATATGATTATTTCTGAATTTCTCTCTCTCTCTCTCTCTTCAACAATATGATATTTAAGGTCACATGATACAGTGTGGATATACTCTGCAATTAAAAACTCCATCTATTTTACCCGTACAGGGCAATGTGATTGTCTTGCTTTGTGCACTGTGAGTGGTAATACATATGAAGGTCTTGGGTATAATTTTAGAGTAGTAGTGGGTGTGAAAGCAAGTTAGGATTGATATTGTTAATTGCCACCTCAAACCTTAACTTTTATCTCTACTCATGTTTTTATGTGTAAACATTATGTCACTGGTATGAATTTTCATTGTTTCTTGTTGAACGAACAATTTTGTTAGGTTTTCTCAGTTGTATAGTGTAGAAGCATTAATTTGATTGATGCTATGATGTTACTAAAAACTGCCCATATCTCAGTTTATTAATGGGTACATGTCATTATTGATTCTTCAGCACAAGTTTGACTGCTTTACAGGCAGTTTCAGTTCTGCTTTTCTGGCGAGAAGAAAGAAGAGTCTGAAGTCCTTGTTTTCTCTTCTTCCTTTCCTTTTATTCTTTTTCACAATAACTCATAGCTTATTATCCTGTTCTTATTAATATCAGAATCATAAAATCATACCGGGAATCTGTGTAATCTTAATTGTCCCTAGATGAGAAATATTTTAGGTTTCAACATGCAGTCTATGATGATGATGCATATAACGGCATGTCATGCAACACATGCATGGGCCGATTATTTTACTGAAGATGTTGGGAAATAATTATCCTCAATTGGAAAATATCTTAACACCATGTAAGATTTGTACCATTATTTTGTGATGGAAAAATCCAGATTTGTGTCGCCATTTATTTATATCTTCTCTCGCAACTTTGAAAGCACTTATAAACTATAACTTGGTTTATTAAACTCCACTCAAAGGGCTGACTGGAGAGTGCATTCGTTAATTTGATTAATGCTGACACTGCTTTGATGTTATGAGTTGCATCAACTTTTCTGTATGGTGGTGTGTTCGGCTGGCCCAGGGCATATAAATACTAACGTTTAACATACCAAAATGTGGCGTTGGTTTTTCCATTTTGAATTTTTTATTTTTTTTATAATAATCTGTTGAATGGTACCGTGATGATGATATAAGTAAAAATATAGTTGTATTCCCCAGCAATCTAGGATGTAGCATTCAGTCAAGCTTTGTTGATCTTCTTGCTTATTTAGTTTTTGCAACATAGTAAATTCACCTTGGTGATTTTCAGTTGACACATGGTCAATTGTCATGTTATATTATTAGCTTCTTCTAAATCTTCTGTGTGATTGTGTTGGGTCGTTTAATGTGCACCATTAAGGCTCTGTTGACCTTGGGGACATGGCCCATGCCCACATAATGTCCCTAATAAAGTAAAATAAAGCCATACAGTATCTTAGGGAACTTGTCAGCTTGCTCTTTCCTCTTATAATCAAGCCTAATTTATTTTTTTTAATTTAATAGGGGGCACTTTAGAAAATGGATTCTCCTCAAAGGGCAAATGGCCTCTGGATATTCTAAACAAGGAAAGTGGGATTTAGTCGTGCCATTTCCTTAACACGCATCAGCTTAAAGAATCATTTGTGCTATAAAAGGAATTCACACGGTATATGGAAATCCTATTGGTGGGACACACTTGATTTGTCTTGGACTCACGCCTTGAACGCAAAGTTCTTCATCAATGGATGCATTACAAGTTCAATTTTCTCCCGGTTTCCCTGGTCTGCGGGGCTTTTCTGGTTGAAATTTTTCTTAGTATATTAAGGGTATTTTTAGGATTGAGGTATAGTTTTTAAGCTACAGCTATTGTAGAAAAAAAATATAATTATAAAATAAAAGTTAATAATATGTATTAAATATAATTTTTAAATAATAATTTTAACAAAATTATTAAAAACATAATAGATTTTACATTATACAAGTGAAAAATCATATTAACATAACTAATATAGTTTAAAAGTTACAACAGTTAGTGTTTATCAAACACTTTAGTGCTGCAGCTTAAAAGTTATAGCTGCCCAACCTCAATCCCAAACATACCCTAAATCGTTGGGTTAACACGATTTCACTTTTAGAATATGGCTGATTCTGGTGTATTGGATCCACTGTGTTCTCTATTTCCCTCGCTGCGTATAATGTCACAAGTTATTTTGTTATTCACTGGTGTTCAAATCAAGTGAGACCACATGTTGCTGGTTATTTTGTCAATCATTGGGATTCCATTCAATTGATGCCAAACTAATGACTGAATAATTGAATGATAAGGAATCAGACTTACTAGTTTTATATTCAATGCGGGAGTTATTTGGGGGGTCCATGTTATAGCTAGCTAATAAGCTTCGAAGTTCATGGGGGTGCATAAAACTTTGATAATAAGTATTTAATTCAGTTATTACTAGTGATGGTATATAAAATCCTGCCAACATGCCAGGTGCCAGATCAAAGGTTCAGTAGTAATGCACTAAGAAAACTGCATTTTGATTGGGCCTGGAATTATTTTTCAGTTTTCACTCTCCTTGCACATGTAATGTGACAAATTAAAATAAGTACTCTTCAAAAAAATATCTTCAAATGGAAATTATTTTAATCAGACTTGTTCTTTCAATTATAACACTTCTCTCTCTTAAAAATTAACGAGATAAAAAATAATTTAATATTAAATTCGATACTTCAAAAAAAAATTTTAAATAAAATTTTTCAAATAAGATAATAGTATTCTTTCTTCAATATTGAAGAGAGAGAGAGAATAACATCTTATTTAAAGAATCTCATTTAAATAATTTCTTAAAACTTTGTTTAAAAAGTTTTTTAGTGATGTTATTATTAACATTTCATTTGAAGTGTTTTTTGGTGATGATATTATTAATACATATTTCTATACTTTTACTGATGTTCTCATTTGGATAGTCTTTTAAAACTTTTTTTTGTTGATATAGCTATTCAAATGAGATATAAAATGAAGATGTTCTTATTAGTCCATGTTTCAATACTTTATTAATTTGTTTCCGCGGCTCACTCTTTAATGCTGTATAAATAGGCTCCAAAAGCTCTAGCAATTCTTGCTTCACTATGACGTTTTCCTCACCTTCCGTTCTTAGCACGAGAGTGAAAATGATGCTTGTGATATCTTTTGTACTCACCTTGGTAACCCATGTGTCAGGTTACAATGCTTGTCCCAAATGTGGCAGCATTGAAGTTCCATATCCTCTTAGCACAAATGAAAACTGTGGAGACCCCATGTATAGAGTGTATTGCAAAAATGACGTTCTACAGTTACTGTCAGCTGAAGGTTTTTACTATGAAATCATCAGCATTAATCCTAGTTCTTATAAGCTTGTTATAAGCCCTCCCTTGATACCACAAAACACTTGTTCCTCTTCTGATCTCGTTTCAGGAGGCTTTAGGCTTGATGATGATTCACCCTTTAACATATCTACTCGTAACACTGTCATGTTACTCAACTGCTCCGATAATATTCTCCTTTCCCCATTAAACTGTTCTTCAAGCAGCCTCTGTAGGCTTTTTGAGGAGCAGGTTGAGGCGGGAAGTGGGTGCCGAGGTACCCTTTGCTGCCATTTCTTGAAAGATTCATCCATGACTTCACGGAGGATTAGAGTCAGAGTCGGGGGGTGCACTGCTTATACTTCTGTGGTTGACATTAGGCCAGGGGATTCCATTGATTCATGGAACTACGGCATTGAGCTGCAGTGGTCGCCCCCAAACCAAGTTACAGAGAAGCCTCGTATCATTAGTTGATAATTCAGAGCATAGTTTTACTTACAATGCTTTAACCTTCTCAGCAAAATAAGCGCCCTTGGTCGAGACTTGAGAGGGAGCTTCTAAACAAGTGCCGTCTTTATACTTCATGTGTGCTTTTTCACCTCGTATGCTTCTCTGCAGTTGTTGCTTGCTTTGTCTGGATGGATGTTCAGTTTTTGTTTTATGAATGGTCTTCTTGTGGAGGTAATATGTTCTTAATATTATTCTTCTTTGTGTTAATAAGGGATTTCATTGAGTGAATCTATTAATCCTGCTCGTAAGCCTTCCCGTTATTTACACAATATTCTACCCCTCAAAACTAGCCACCCCAGATGGTTAAATTTTACTTTAATCTAATATTGATGTGGCAAACTTACCACATTTAATCATGAAATGAATACTATTAAGCTGAGGCCCACGAATTGCCCCTGCTTTTACTACTTTGGGTCACTGAAATTTGCATTTACTAATTTTATGGAAACGTCAGCTAAAGATTAACATTATTTTCGTCAGCTCCATGGCTCTAGTATTTGGTTCAATATTTTATAACATCTCCATGACTCCGACAACATTAATAAAATTTTAGTTTGCAAGCCTAAATTAAGTAAAAACTAAGGAATAATCAAACAATACTCTGATGACCATCAATTTGAATCTCAAATGTCCCATGAAGCTGTCAAATAGTGACCATGTGGAAGCAGCTTCATCTGCAACGAGATTCTGGAAAAGGGTGTGTATGGAAAAGGGTAAGGAGGGAAGAAAACTTGCTTCTTCACTATGGTTTACCCATTTCAGTGGCAAATATGACTTGCACAAAAATGGACAAACTAAAAAACCTTAAATGGAAAGTAAAAGAAACCACATACAGAATGAGTTCTTCAAGATTGCAAATAATTTTGTGAAAAAAATATAATATATTGTTATAATACAGCATATTCAGAGAGCAGAGGAGTTAAAAACATCACCTTTTAACTCTCAACAGAACAAAGAAACAGATGCAGCAACTGCACATATGCCACTATGCATACTTCGTTTTTAATTACAGATTCAAACAGTTAGCAACCAAACTGTCACAAACATATCTAATCAGATAGCATCTTTGTTTCTTGGCGGTCAGTACAATAGCCAGGCACAAACCAGAATCCCACAAAACAACGAATAAAAAACGCCTACTCTCTGTATCTCTACCTCATTTCTTACACATATCTATTAAATTCACCACCAGAAAGTGAAAAACCAAACATGCTCACACTGCCAGAGGAAAACTTTACCAATATTTACTTTGTTATCAAATGAATAACTATGTTATCACTGTGGGTATACTCGTCCTCTTTCCTTCCATGGCATCTTTCTTTCTCCGACAATTTGTGCAGAGAAAGGGGCCTTCCCATGGCTTTGATGTGGGCGAGAAATAAGGCCCTGAGTTTACTGATAAGCCATCACTTGGTGGTTGGTCCACTTGGCAGACTGCACATCTGGAAAGACCAGAGCTTGCATTCGAAGGAAAATCCTTACCCAACCTGCAATTCCAATAATAAAATCAAAAAGTTGAAGACTATAAACCTACAAAAAATGAGGGCCATCCTCTAATCCTGTTAGAAACCATTCAATAAAAGTGTATCTTGTTTATTGCATAGGATGATAATATCAGTTTCTAATCAACAAGCGGAATTATTATGCAAGCAACTGCAATTATACTAAGTAATTGTCTTCTTTTAGCGGCTTCTGATTGTCATCTTTTAACAAAAACTATAAAATTTTTCAAAAAAAAAAAAAAAGATGTGGGTACGTTTCTATGCATGCATGTAGCTATACAGAATTGAAAAGACAAAAGCTCAAGGGAAATGAATAAACTGCTGACAAGAGGAATGCTATGATGAACAAACCTTTCAGCAAGCATGGCTGAACCCTCTTCAAACAACTCCTCCACAACCCCAACAGCAGCAAGCTTGTTTGATGTTTTGTTCATAGAATCCTGAGCTTTCTTCCCAAAGATAAATGAACTTATCACATTCTGTTTCTTTCTAGGTGTTGGAGCTGGGACAGGATGGTCAGAAGGTATGATATCAACAACCAGGCAGGTTGTATCATCCTTTAGTCCCCTTGACCTCAGAGCCTCCTGATAAGCAGAAAACCAGATATTCATATTACGACAAAACAGGCACTATCATTCCCGATGTATGATTTAAACAACAACGCTAGACGTCACCTTGACAACCAATTTTGCAGCAAGCTCTGCCGGTAAACCCCGACAAGACTTGGCAGCCATATCAGAAGTTAATGTATCCCAGATGCCATCAGAGGCGATTATGAGTCTTCCTCCAGCATTTGAAAGCTAAGTAAAGACCAAAGACACTATAAGCTTCAGACTGCAAAGCCAGAGAAGGAAATAAGACCTTTACCAATAGGAACCAGAGTTCTCACCTTCACTTGCTTAACATGAGGAATCGGAACAATAAACTCTCCCACATCAGTGTCGCCAATTGACCTCGAAAGGCATAAGCCCCCAGGCCAGCAGCGAAGGGGACCGACCTACAAATCCAATAAAGATTAAGCTTAAATAAGAAACGGGAAAGAAAACAAAAGGAAACGCAGAAAAGAAGAAAAATTTTGGCCACGAATAGAATTAGGAGGATAAAAATGTTAATACCTCATTCCCACCGAAAACATTGAGCCTTCCTACTTCACCTCCACTTGCAGTGACACGCTCCCTCTCTTCAGCATTCTCTTCTAGCCTGTGATCAACAGTCAAAAGGGAAACAATACCTCCCTGGGTGTCCAATATGCATCGAGAATCACCAACAGATGCAACAGTCACAGTCCACCCATCAATCACAACAAATGTCACTGTTGTCCCAGAAGTTTCACCTGAGATTTACATAGACCAGTAACGATAAGCCACAAAATAAGAAAACCGGAAATCAAACATTTGAAAGGAAACCAATTCATACCTTTTTGTTGAAATTCTATGTCAGTTTTCACAAAACCTGCAACAAGGGCCCGAGGAAGGGCTTGAAGCCACTCATCCCTACTAGCACCTTGAGGGATTGCACTCAAGACATTATTCAATAAGCTCTCCTTTGTAAATATGGCAGCTGATACACCATTATGCCCATCGAAAATCTGCCAACAAACTCTGGACTTAAACTTCTATTGGTATCACGACTATAACAAACTTATTCTATGCTCTTGGTTGCAAAGTTGATCAAGTGATTCAGTTTTAAAAAATGTAATTTACCTTCCCTCAGATTTCTTTACCTCAATCTTCTTCTCAGCAACCAAACAAAGAATAGGAAAGAAACATAATTATTGAACAAAGAAAAATTAATACCGCAAAAACAGAAAATGACGTTGATGCATTTCCAGGAATCCTCTGGCAATCGGGTTTTATCAGAAAGTAATCCTCTCCTTTCTTAGCTAATGCAGCCTGTCCATATTTCACAAAAGGTTTTTCAACCTTTTCATTCCTCAGCTCACGACCGATCAAAGTCGCAAGAGGAACAAGAGGAGGCTTCATCTGGGTTACTTCAGTCTGGTTCATGTTTGTTTAATTTTCAACATCTCCAAGTCCTTTTCTCAAAACACCCTAATCAACCAAACAAATCAATTAGAAATTTTGTTCACAAATGCTGACGCTGCCATATGTTACATGCCCAGTAACAGAGCATAGATCAATCAAAACATTTTCTCAGTTTTACTCTAATCCATATCAGAAAGCAAATCACATTAATCTCTCCCAACTATATAAAACTCCCCCCAGAACAAACTACTACAATGTAGCACACAATTCTGAACAAAGTCAATAGACTAATGACCAGCAAAAATTTTACAATACAATAACACAAACCAGAACACCATTTTATCAAATCCAATCAACTAACATTTGTTTGCACATTTTCACCAACCCATCACATAAAAATCAACAAAAATCTTCACTCATTAGCTTAACTCCATCATATATCCAATTATCACAGCAAATCACACTACACAGTGAACCCAAGCGAAAACAAATCAATTCGTAATTTCCTTTAAAAAAAAATTTTAATGTACACAAGCCAGAAAAAAGTTCCTTAAGGAAGATTCAGACTTTACACACAAAAATCCAAACTTTAGCAAAATGGAACTAAGATTGAGCATAGGGTACTCAAAAAAGTGCTAAAAAAGTTCAAAAATAGAGAAATCAAGAAACCCCAAACTCACATCAACAGATCAAGAAGAGATAACTGTACATTGAGCATTCAATCTACAACACTCTCCTCATTTGCCCCCAGAACGTCACTTCATACACAAAATTTTTGCACCAATATAAAACCCTAAGAGAGAGAAAGTGAACTTTTTAGTGAGAGAAAGAGAAGCAGGGTAACTGTGGCGTGATTTGATTGGTGGGAGAAATCCAGAGAGAGAGACGCGGGGTTTAACAGAGAGAGAGAGAGAAGGGTATGATTTTTAAGATTTTAGGACACTTTTTTTATAATGACATTTATGTCCCATGTTCGTTTTGTAATTTGCCATAGAAGAACATATATGAAATGACATTTTTATCTCCGGTTTTTTGTTTTTTTAAAAGAAAAATTATTCGGTCGTTTAGGTTTGTTGTCATTTAAAGTTGTACAAAAATATTCAAGATTACTAAGTATCATGTTAAATGTTTTAACTATGAGTTAGGATATTTTAACTTTAAATAGGCTAAAATGAATTTTATTGAAGAATATTGCAACTACAATTATACATTCTATAATATTTTGGAAATATATTAGAATTTTAAATTAATTAAACGACATCATGTGATAATATTATTTAAATTTAAATTTTTATTATCTTTTTATTTAAATAAATCGCAAAAAAAAAATTAAAACTTTATAAACAAGTCTCTCTTATTAACAATCAAAAAAAAACATGATAATGATAGATTAATAGTAAGGTTAAGCCAAATGTCAAAACATGTTTATGTTATACATACAATTAAAGGTTTAATTAAACAAGGGATGATGGCAAAATGGTCATTTTATGAATGTTTGACTTGGGTAATCATTCGTGTGCTCATTCACATAGAATGATTCGCCCATACATACAACAAACATAATGCTGTGTTTTGGTTGGCAAAAATTAGGCGAGTTAAGACAAAATGCAAATTGTTTTTTTTTTTAATTATTTTATAATTTGATTAATATAACAGCCCAGATAATAAAAAAATTAATCAACATAGACCAATTAAACCCAATTGTTGACGAATTCAAGACAATGTGAATGTCAAAGGGTCACGAAAATTGAACAAGTAATTAATTATTCATGCTTCTATTTCATGGAAACATTTACCATAACAATTTTTAAAAAATATTATAAAAATATAACATTTGTTTGGAAATAATAAAAATGAAAATAGGATTTAATCCAAAGTGGGCCTTTTTTTCTCTCTAAAAAAAAAAAGAATTTAAGTCGGCATTTGAAATTTATTTGTAAATTGGAAATGAGATTATGAATTCTTTGTTTGGGTCAACTTTGTAGCTTGTGTTTGGTGGGGTGGTGTCTTGCTTGTGAGTTGTGATTATGGAATTTGTGGGATATGTTTGCAATCCAACTCACATAAAAATTAATAAAATTTAAATTATAAAAAAAAAAAAAAATCAAGCATAAGATGACGTGGCCATGTGCAAGTCCGGCCCACGAGGGGTTTAGCCACTCATTTGGTGTGGGGAGGTTTTTTGAAACCCAGCTGGAAAGTTGAATCGACACAACACACAAGTTGGAAGTTTGATGGATGTTTCATGTTTGTTGCTTGCTTGAGTCACCGTTTGAATTATGATCACAAAACACAAACATTATCTCCCCAAATCACACGGTTTCTTCATCAACTTCTTGACAATCTTTCAATATCTAATATTCGACTTTGAGATGTCCAGTTGATTAGAAGTTTATCAGAGTCTACAGATAATATATTGCATAAGATTTTTTAATAATAAATGTTTACACATTTTAAAAGATGTAATTGAGATGAGATTTATTCACATTAAACCATGATTGTTACATCGTTTTTTTTTTTATAATGATATCGTCATGTATAATAAACTGGTGACATTAGGCATGATCATTCGGGACGTGCTTACAAAACTACTCTAATGATAATCCTTAAACTTGAATATGACTCCAATGATATGATTGTTATTCTTCATTACAAGCATTTAAGTTGTAAGTAGACAAGTGGAGGAAAGGAAGAAAAAATAACACAAGTAGAAATAACCATGTAAACAAATTTTCTTTTCTTCTCATTTGGTAACTTTTTTACTTTCTGCATCTACTGTGAGAAAGAACAATTGTGGGGAGAAATGAAAAAATTAAAAAAAAAAAAATTTACAAACTCAACACCAACGTGATCATTGATCACCACCAAAGAAACTCAAGACACAAGAAACATTGCCTATTTGACATTGCTGCTAACTTCCAATGCAAGCTCTCTAAATAATTTAAATATTGATCAAATGGAGACGTGTACGTGGGTTAAGAAGTTCCATTTTTTATTGGAATTTGGACCTTTAATTTTCCATATTTCGCTCTTAATACGTGATTAGTTTACTTAAAACTGGGTTTAAATTTGAAGGCTAATTAGTAATTAGAAGCTTGAAGATAGAATAATACTTATCAAATTAAAAGTTGAAATGTCACTTACAGAATCTCTTTCTCAACACTATCCCAACATTTACTTTTTGTCACAATACATATATATTTCCTCCTCATTGCCAAGACGCTAAATCTTTTATATTAAAATCACATAATTCTATTAATCTTTATAATTGAGATTGTGAACAAGATCTAAACTACTAAATATTTGATATAAGAACTAACATTGGTGTCTTTTATTTTGTTTATTATCCAACGTTAATTTATTTATTTTATTAATTATTTTTGAAAAACTAAATTATTATAATAGTGATGAAAAATCATAATCAAATAATGAATGTTGAGCTAAAAGAACAATTGTTTAGCAAGAAAATACTCATTATTTCACATTGTTAACTTATTATTAAATACTATAAAATAACATACTTAAATAAACGTGAAATTACAGTGTACATAAATCTAAATAATAAATCAAAAAATTGAAGTTTAATTTTTTTATTAAATTAAATTATTAATATGAATTGTTTTTCCCACAGAAAAAGCGAAAATGGACCATAAAATTCTAATTTTAAGCCCAATAAATTTTCTTTTGGGCCTACTCCTAACCAGAATCGGAATCCAAAATTCAGACAAAACAATTTTTTCAAATCTGTAAATGCCTTTCATCTTCTACAAGGAAGTGCGAGCGGCCACTCTCATCTCTCTCTCTCTCAGTGTGTCTCTGCAGGTGGGTCTTTCTCGCTATGGTTTCCTCTCTCTGTTTATAGACGCAGCTCTGTCGTGTATTTTTTTTTTAAAATAAAGGATCGTAAATTTACGTTTTCTTTAATTTTTTTTTTGACCCATTACTTTTTTGCGATTGTTTTATCGATGTAATTTGAAGAACTATTAATACCGGGGCTTTTTAGATCTGGGTTTCGTTCATTTGTTAATGTAAAGTTATTTTTTTATTCATCTACTGCGAATAGATTGGGGAGTTGTGTGTTAGATTTAGCGCTTGCGGGCTTTTAAAAGATTTAAATTGATTGAATAGAAGATCGTTTCACCTTTTTATATTATATCTCTTTGGACGATTAGATTTTGCTTCTCAAGTTGCATTGTGGTCTGCTGATGGGTTTTGATTTCTGTAGTGGATGGCAAATATTTATTTTGGTTGAATAATTATTTTGTTTTGTCTGTAATATTGTGCAGGCTTTGATTGAGACATTTAGATTTCTTTGTTGGGTGGGCTGCAAAATTTAGATCAGTTATGGTGACTTATAAAAATAAAAACAAAATCTGAAATATCCAAATACATTGGCGTTTCACCAAATTTTTTCCATTTTCCCTCTTTTTAAAGGCAGAATCCCCTAATGCCGAAACAAATCTTCTCTCAGAGCTGAAGCTCAAAAAAGAATGGCGAACCGTACGGACCCAGCAGCGAAGAGCATAAGAGGAACGAACCCACAAAATCTAGTGGAGAAGATCGTACGGTCGAAGATTTACCAAAACACGTACTGGAAAGAACAATGTTTCGGACTAACGGCGGAGACATTGGTCGATAAAGCCATGGAACTCGACCACCTTGGCGGCACATTCGGTGGAAACCGTAAGCCAACGCCATTTATGTGCCTCGTCATGAAAATGCTCCAGATCCAGCCCGAGAAAGATATCGTTGTTGAATTCATCAAAAATGACGATTACAAGTAGTAAACCCTAAAACCAAAACCGCAAGTGTGTTTTATTTTCTCGGATTTTTTGTTTGTTTATTTTAGGGTTTTTGTTAATTGATTTTTTTTTTCTTCCAACTGCAGATATGTGCGTGTTCTGGGTGCGTTTTACTTACGGCTTACGGGGACTGATATTGATATTTATCGTTACCTTGAGCCTTTGTATAATGATTATCGGAAATTGAGGCAAAAATCTGCTGATGGGAGATTTACTTTAACACATGTGGATGAAGTGATTGATGAACTTTTGACAAAAGATTATTCGTGTGACATTGCCTTGCCTCGCATTAAGAAAAGGTAATTTTTTTAGATGTTGATTCATTTGCAAATTGCTACTATTGTTCTTTCGTCTGTTATAATTGTATCTGTATTGGTTGCTGGCTGAACATTTATGGCTTGCTGATGTTTTTGAATATGCATTAAAAGCTTTGGTAATTGCTGCATTGGGATCTGTTATAAGAAGTGTTGTATATTGTGTTGGATAACAGATTGTGTTTAACGAAAATTTGGGAAGATTTTGGTAATGATTATTATAGGATTTACCTGTTTTCTGTTTTATTATCCTATAGATGGAATCTCGAGACTGTTGGTGCTCTGGACCCTAGAAAAAGTGTTTTAGAAGATGATTTTGAGGAAGAAGAAGAGAAAGAGGAGAATGATCAGCTAGATGATGGATTAGAAGATGGCGCTTATGAAAAGGTTGGCATTTCTTTCCTGATGCGTGATCTTTTTTTATCCTTTCATTATAGTAAACTTCCTTTTTCTGACATGCTCTTTCATGTTAATAGGATTACCACCACGGGCGAAGTCCTACTAGGGAAAGAGATAGAGATAGAAGACGTGACAGTTACAGATATAGGTTTGAACTATTGATCTCCTTCTGCTTTCTTTGTTTCTTCTCAACTTGTCACATGGAATTTTTTTTATTTTAATTTTCTTGTTTATCATTTGCCTCTGTCAGAATGTTTTATTTTATTGTAGACTTTTCTACTACGAAGTCAATGTAAGTGATCACTCTTAAGTTATTGCCAAAAAGTAAAATGTTTCAGTCGCCAATTAGAAGTCTTAAGTCTGATGAAGATTACCTTGAGACACAATGGCATGACATCACATACATTTATGCATTCTTATTATATATTCCTGCAGGACAAAGGAAAAAAGACTTGGGTGAAAATTAGCTTAGTCTTCTGGAAAAATGACACTAAAGAATGTAAATAAATGTGCTGTATACCACAACTATTATGATTTTTCATAAAAGACCTCAGAACCTTCTGAGGATTGTTTTAAACTTAGTGACATGTGATGAGGAACTATTTGATAGACCAACATGAACTGACAGGTATTGGTGGATTGCCACAGAATTAAAGTTTAAGTTGTCCAGTAATTTAGTCTCTTGCTAAACACAGGACCTTCTTGTGTTGCTAGTTTGTTGGTGGAAGCTGTTGTATGGAATTGTATCTCAGCATATGTAACTATCCCATCAAACCATTATGTTTCCACCTTGGCATTTAAAGCCATGGAGGATGAAAACAGCTTCCTATAGTAATATCATATGATCCTGCCAGGTTTTTCTGTACTGACAGTGTACAGTGAGAAGTATGATGGATCAAACAATATTGTTGCTTGTTATTTATGATCTGTTGCTGTTTCACTTTTGAATTTTTGTTACGTACGATTTTTGGTGGATGCAGTGACAACTGTTTGCCTTTAGTGACAGAATGACGTGTCAAATGGAACATTGTTTTATGAATGCCTCATATTTTTCTAGATGGAAGTTTAGACATAATTTGGATCCAAAGCTCACAGGGTCATGTGTGTTTTATTTCCTCAGGGATTGGGACTATGATAGAGATTTTGACAGGTATCGAGACTATGATAGGGACTACGACAGGGACCGAGGACGTGGTCGAGAAAGGGATAGAGATAGAGACAGAGACAGGGACAGGGACAGGGACAGGGACAGGGATAGGGACCGATATCGCTTGAGAGACGATAGGGACTATGGTCGTGAAAGAGATCGAGATAGAGAGAGGGAAGGGAGGGATCGAGAGAGGCGAGATAGGGATTGCGGGAGGCGGAGAAGCCGTTCAAGGAGCAGAAGCAGGAGTAGGGATCGAAAGAGACATGCTCGCAGTAGCATGAGTCCTAGAAGAGATAGGGATGAGACAGAGGATGTGGGCACGCGAGCAGAGCCAAAGAAGAAGAAAGAGAAGAAGGAAAAGAAGGACGATGGAACAGACCACCCAGATCCAGAGATTGCTGAAGCTAATAGGATCCGAGCATCACTTGGGTTGAAACCATTGAAGCTATAATCACAAAATTGAAGATGATGTGTTTTCTTACCTTGGCTCTTCAGCAGCTTGTGCTGTCAGAACTACATGTATACATTAGAAAGTGCATATCGAGGATGTGTTGTACTTTTTTGCTCAGATCTTATTGAGCTGTGATGAATACATATTCAGCTATATACTTTATGGTATCAAATCTTATTGTTGATGAATTAGGCGAGTTAAGACAAAATGCAAATTGCTTTTTTAGTTTATAATTTGATTAATATAACAGCACAGATAATCAAACAATTAATCACAATGTCAAAGGGTCACGAAAATTGAACAAGTAATTAATTATTCATGCTTATATTTCATGGAAACATTGACCATCACAATTTTTAAAAAATATTATAAAAATATAACATTTGTTTGGAAATAATAAAAATGAAAATAGGATTTAATCCAGAGTGGGCCTTTTTTTCTCTCTAGAGAAAAAGAATTTAAGTCGGCATTTGAAATTTGTAAATTGGAAATGAGATTATGCATTCTCTGTTTGGGTCAACTTTGTAGTTTGTGTTTGGTGTGGTGGTGTCTTGCTTGTGATTATGGAATTTGTGAGATATGTTTGTAATCCAACTCACATCAAAATTAATAAAATTTAAATTATAAAAAAAAAAGAAAAGAAAAATCAAGCATAAGATGAGGTGGCCATGTGCAAGTCCGGCCCACGAGGGGTTTAGCCACTCATTTGGGGGTGGGGGGGGTGAGAGTTTTTTGAAACCCAGCTGGAAAGTTGAATCGACACAACACACAAGTTGGAAGTTTGATGGATGTTTCATGTTTGTTGCTGCTTGAGTCACCGTTTGAATTATGATCACAAAACACAAACATTATCTCCCTAAATCACACGGTTTCTTCATCAACTGCTTGACAATCTTTTAATATATTTAACACTTAATATTTGATTTTGAAGCGTTCAATTGATTAGAGGCATATCGAATCTACAGATAATATATTATATAAAATTTTTAATAATAGATATTTTTTAATAATAGATATTCACACATTTTAAAATGTGTAATTGAAATAAAATTTACTCACATTAAAGAATGTCTGTTACATTATTATTTTTTAATGATATCGTCATATATAATAAACTAGTAATGATAATGATAATCTTTAAACTTGAATATGACTCTTAACGATTATGATTGTCATTCTTCATTGCAAGCATTAAAATTCTAAGCAGACAAGTGGGGGAAAAGGAAGAAAAAAGAACACTAAGTAAAAATAACAATGTAAATAAATTTTTTCTTTTCTTCTCATTTGGTAACCTTTTTACTTTCTGTTTCTAATGTGAGAAAGAACAATTGTGGGGAAAAATGAAAAAATAAAAAGAAGAATTTACAAACTCAACACCAATGTGATCATTGACCACCACCAAAGAAACTCAAGACAACAGGAACATTGCCAATTTGACATTCCCTCTCCCTCTCTTTCTCTAAAACTAAAGAATAGATACACAAATGAAGAAAAAAAAAATGATAACAACAAAGCCACTTCCCTTCACAGTTATGAGATCCTTACTTTGCATGTCCAGTTTTCCTCTTTCCATCAACAAGACTAAGCTGCCTTCCCGGCTTGTGCAAAGATGGACTAATCCCGTTGCTTAGTCTCCTTGTTGGCGGTGAAGGAATTAATGATGGAATCAAACTCCTACAGAATAATTCAAATACTTGTATTAGAACAATCTAAAATGGCAGGCCTACGAGACATAAGCATAAGTTTGCCAGTTAATAATAGTTCTCAAAAAAAAAAAAAAGAGTAAACTATTAGTGATCGGATGGGTACCTTGTTTCTGTACTCTTTGTTGGGGCCTTGAGGTGAGACTTCTTCGGTTTAGAGGCTACACTACTCGGAATGTTCGAAACTTTAGGAATGTTGCACTGCCACAGCGAGTCTGGTTCTGAGCAATCACTAACTGCAGCCTCAAGATCAGACTCATCGGTGGAGGCAATTTCACTCCTACTCCTCTGTACATCATAGTCTTGATTGTCCTTTCTGCTTGCTGTCAATCTATTCGTTGGATGTTCTGGGTATATCTTTGAAGGGTCTCGGTGATGATTCTGATAGAACTTTTCAGAAAACAACAGTTTGTGTTCTACTTCGTAATTTCCGAGCTGGTTATCATCTCTACTTAAAAGGTCTTGCTTGTTCACCATGACCTTATCAACCCAATCACCAGAACTTGATTCTCTTTCTTCCTCTTTTCCATTTGGTACAGAAGAACCATCCGTTGGCCACGGGGGTGAACTCGCAAGCAAATCTCGAGGATCAAGGCTTTTTCTTCTCGGTTTAGATGCAGAAAGGTTCCATACCTGCAGCCAGTACACTATGTAATCTCCATTTTCTTAAAGAAAAAAAATGCTATTTTCTTAACAGGCTGCCATATGATGGTCACACACACATACTGCTGGAGATTTTTTTTCTTTTTTTCCATTGCTGGATTTTCATCTCATTTCATATTATAAAATTTTAGGGGGGGGTTTCAATTCTAACATTTTAGGTTCCATTTCGAACGAATCGGTATCATACTAATCTTAGTCTTTCTCATGGGCTCTCTTCCTATGTAAAGCTACAAATAATACAGTTGACTCATTTACATGCCCAAATCCCTGGACTGCATGTTATGCATTGCACGAACCCTTGAAATAGAACTAATCCCAGAGAAACTAAATTCTTTGGAAAAAAACAAACACATACATTGAAAAATGCACATTCACACCCACGCACACTTTCTTCATGTACACACAACACATAGCAATATTATTTCTGAAAAGGAATGACGGTTAACTCATACCTGTATGTTACCAACTTCCTCCATTGGTTGCCAACGATTGCTAGAGAAGTCTCCTAAACTGGAGCAACTAGATTTCAAAGGAGAAGACCCACCAGACTTCATTGCTGATCTTTCAGGGGTGCTAGATGAAGTATATTGAAGGTGATCTGAGTCTCCATCCTTCCTTGCTAAGGCTGCCTTGAGACTAGCTATCTGGAAACAGAAAACCAGACAAGATAAGTCAGACATGCTTATCAAATTATACTTCAAACAATATTATGTCAATAACTACGACAGGGAGCCATTTTGTAGTTAGCAAGTGTAACATCAGTTTTCAGACAAGGAATGAAGACACAAGAAGGGAGAGCTGATCTTGTCGTGCGAAACTAACAAGCAAATCTTGTCGTGCAAAACTAACAAGCAAACTGAAGATAAAGAAAGAACCTGTTCTTTAAGCTCTTTCACATCTGAGCTATCTTTGTTAACTCGAGCAGCACCAAGTTCAACAGTGGCAACCCGTTCTGCAAATTTCAATGTACTAATTGTTTCTCCAAGGGCTTCTAGCTCTGGACTAATATGTACAAACATCAGTGTTTTTGCTTGTCCTCCTGATAAATATAAGAACCAAGACCATGATTAGGAAGGAGTTATTAGTTAAGATAGTCTTTGTACACAGGAATAAGATAGATTCTTACCAAGTGAATCTTGAAGGAGTTGTGTAAGTTTGCTGTTTCTGTAAGGAACATGTGCATTCTTCTGAGCAAGGGAGGCAATCACATCTCCTAGAGCAGAAAGAGATTTGTTGATATGTTGAGCCTCCTTTAACCTATCTCCTGTGACCTCTGACTTGTCAACCCTTTCACTTCCTGCAAGGTCCACCAGATGCATTGACCCACGCAGAATTGCTCCAGATGTCAGGTCTCTTCCTTGAACATGAACTGTCAAGCAGCTGCAAGTTGATGTGGTTTAGAAGTAAATACCTTTTTAAACATTTAAAAATGTACAATCATTGTTACAACAATCATCATTATATAAATTTATAATACAATATTAAATGCACCTATGAGATCGACTACTCCGATCATTCATCGCTGTTGCACCAACTGCACGGTTCTTTTGCCCAAGATTCATCATTTCTATAACATCATATGTTGATGAAACAGGTACAAGGTTTGCATCTGGCACATTGATTCCGTTTTGTGAACTGTTACGGATTTCTAATGTATTAAGAAGTTAAGGAAACAAATAGGAATGTGATATGCTCTGAACCAGAAATAATAGAAAGAAAGTTGTGCAGTATCATGAAGGATATTTTTTGTTAAGGCCATCAGTCACGAGGAGATCCCTCACTTGCTCATTGTAAATTTCAAGCATTTGAACAAAAATATCATAGTGAATGGTGTCTCTTCTCTGATTCGAGAGAAGAAACAGATCATTCAATGCCCTGTAGTTTACGCCTAGACTTTCCTCTGTAAACTCTTTCGGTCCTGTCTGGATTGATAAAGAATATATATTTTAATCATTTTGACAGATCTCTATTTCCAACAATAAATGAAAGGACTCATAAAAAATTCTGTCATAAACATTGTCATCATAGTCATAATGTGCTGCCTCTCTCACCATGGTGAAAGTTTTTCCCGATCCTGTTTGACCATAGGCAAAAATGCAAACGTTGTAACCATCAAGAACAGACCGAATCAGAGACTGAGTATCTGAAAACACCTCCGCTGCAGCAAAAAGAAATGGATTTTAAGATTTAAAAGAATATGCTTACAAATGGGAATTACTCTGAAAAAAGAGTAAAACAACTTAACCTTGGGTTGCATTAGGACCAAATACTTTGTTGAAATTAAATGATTTCCGTCCCTCTTTTCCGTACTTTGAAGGGGTAGTAATCGCTATATTTCCTTCCTCTATGTGCTCCACTGCACTCATAAAGCTTGATTGTCCATTCAAGAATGGCCGGACACGACAGTACACCCTAATATTCCCTAATTAAACATAATGGATGACCATCACATCCAGCTAGGATACTCAAGCAATTTTCCAAGATTTACTTATTATATAATATTTTGAACTCCTAAAATTGTTACCTTTCAGGTCTTGCACTTGATTGTACAACTTGCGGTTTTCTTCGAGTACTCTCTGGTAGCTTGAAGCAGCATGGGCTAGACCATGCAATTGCTTACCTATTTAAAGGAAAAAATTAATGAGATATATATTATGTTTTGACCACCCCAAAAGAGTACAAAAGTTCAATCTACATTCACTACCTAGAGCGTTGAAATCTTCCCTGTACTTCACTTGCAAGAACTGCATTCCTGCTTTCGCGGTATATAGAGTTTGTTTCAATTCCTACAAGAACCAACACTGACTTATACAACATATTCACATTTGGTGAAAATAATCTTAATGTAGCACAATGGTACTCCAAATTACCACTATGTCTCTCTGTTGCAGCTCAACTAACATTTGTTGTTTCAAAAGACGGGTTTTTGATTCCTCATCATGATCAGGCATCTGATTGGTATGTTTGTTTCTCTTTATTTCTGTTGCAGCTTCTTCTGTATTTTTGTTGATGGGACATTCACCCTCCTTTTAAACATTTCATCAGTTTTCCAAATGCATATAAGATGTAAAGTATTACAAATTCAACTTGCAAACTAAATCATAATTAAAATGGTGTGAATTTATTGCTTGAGTTTTATCAGTCTGAAGTGCTAGTTAAACTTACCTCTACATCACCAGAAGAACTAGTAAGGGAGTTGTTGGGGCCGGATATTTGGATAGTTTTTGGAGTTGATTTTATCTGGCATAACTGAAAGGAATTAGATAATTGGCAGAAGCTCAATAAGAGACTTTACAGACTGATCCATGTAAACAATTCGGATACATATTAGCTACTCAACCCCTCATAATAATCGTACTCCAAATTTAGAGTGAGGGCTTTGTCGCATTTGTTTCTGGAATCAAAAGAGATAATAAAGAAAAGCCACCAACCAGTTCATTTTGGTTTGCTAATCGACGTTCAAACTCCTCCATGACTTTACTGAGCATAGATTCCACAGTCTGTTACAAGGAAAAATATAATTTGATTCAGATAAGAGAGCAGCCATAAAGGCAAATTTTGATTTTTGGGAAGACTGCTACAAACCTAAGAGTTAATATTTCCCAGTTGGATCAATTAATGGTTTAATGTACCAATATTAAGGAATCGAAGAATGCTAAGCCAACTCCTATAATGTAATCACATTCTTATTACCAACTTAAATACTCCGACGATTGTTGACCAGATATAGGCATTCAAAAAATTAGCATAACAACCACTGGAACACTTACAATTGGAATTTCTTCTGGCTTCTTATCTGAAAGAGCTGCACGGACTAGAATATTTATGTTAGGCAAAGTTCCCTGCAGATTAGAATAAAAACAGGCTTTATAAGGTTCTTTCTTTCTTGCATCATGAGAGAAGGAAAAAATAACATTTAAAAAGAACAAAGCTCACTAACTGCTTCATTGGGGTCATGGCCTAGATCACCATTCAAAGCCTGCTCAGTGCACACTCCGTCTAGAGATTTCTCACCCACGGATGAGATCCTTGAAAAGGAATTCATGAATGGTTCTGAAGTTTTCCGCATAAATGGTTTCCCACTCCCACAGATTGAGGGTTTCAAATTACCAGCATATTTCCATGGACCTTTTTCACCACCTTGTTTCCACTCACCATATGATTTAAGTGCTAGAACACAGTTCACAATCCTTGCCATTGCTGATTTCCCACCCTGAAAATACCAAATACAAAAACAAGTAACAAGAGAAAGCCTATGTTCATAATGTGATGCCTTTAAATTAGACCAGATTGGTTCATCAACCCATTCCCAATTGTTATAATGGAGTCATTGCCAAATTCAAGAGTAAGCATATTATAGATGGAATTCTTCACATTTTCATTATCATGATTTAAAACTTTGGAATTCACCTGTTCCAAATCAGAGGCTTCAAATGTTGGAAGCCCTAATTCTTCTGCAGCTACAAGGAAGTTTCTCACATTTTCAAAGTATTGGAAAGCTGATAGAGCTGCTCCATCAGGAATAACAACAGAATCACAAGGACCTTCTACGACCTAATAAGAAGCATGCAATCGCGATCAATGAAACCACAACATAATTCAAAAAAGAATCTGAGAACTAATTCTAGACAGGAAACCAAGTTGAACCATACCTTTGCCACAGCTCCAGGTTGAACCTTGTTAAGAACATTGCAAAGAATAATTCCACTTCTCAATCCAAGCCTGAATTCTTCTTCCGAAGGCTGAGCCGGCAAATCTTTACCCACAACAACCCCAACTGACTTTCTCAGCCACCCTGCTGCTTCATATCTCCTCAAGGCTGCAAAACAACTTGATAAATCACAAAAAGGAAAATAAAAATAAAAACAAAAGAAAAAAAAAAAGCCCCCTAACATTATTCATTTTCCAAATTCTATGCAACAGTAAGCCACCAAATTATGGATTTGATTCCAACTCAACGTCGGTGCCAATACCAAATTTCATGCAACCAAATCCTATATAGCTTCTTCAATGCAAGATCACAATAAAAAAATTCAAATACAATCAACAATCAAGAACCACTGCATTAAATTGGATAAACATGAATACAAATCTTCAACATTCAATGTCAAAGCATTAATTCACAAAATTAAATGCAACACCACAACATAAATTATCTAAAAAGAACAAGAAATATGCATCTCAAATTAAATTTAAAAAAGAAAAGTTCAAGAAATGAAGATCATTACAAGCTTCATCAGCTTTTCTTGAAGCAAAATTAATATCACTGAATCGAGGGCCATGTTGTTGGAGCACATCGGCCACAACAGAAGCTACATTGAATGCCAAAACCTGTTCTGTTGCCATTTCCTTCAACACAACAGAACCCCAGAGAAAAGAGGGAAAAAATTATCCTTTTTAAAAGAACCCCACAAGAAAATTCAATCCCTTGAATTCAAAAAGAGCTTAAATTTCCCACATTCATCATCACAATCCAATCTTTTTCAACAGAGCTGTTCAAGAAAATGATCAAAACAAAATGGGATTCTTTTTTCCTTTTTTTTCCTTTTTCCCTTTTTAATTTTAATTTTTCTGAATGTGGGTTGTTATGAGAAGATATAAAGGGACTACAGAGATTTTTTAAAAAAAAAATTGAATCTTTTTAAGAACAAAAGGAAAACAAAATGAAATGATCACTTTCTCTCGCTTTCTTCCTTAAGTTTCTTGTTCTCCCTGCTAATATTGAAGGGAAAAGCTACAGACCGAACCTGGTTCCGAACCTACCGGTTTTTGAGAGCTTTATATTTTTTATACGTGTAGAGAAAATAATGGGCTAATTTTATCTTCTATTTTTATTTTTTAATTTTGTTTTATCTTTTCACTTTTGAATTTTTATTAATACCTACTCTCTCTTTTTTACTATAGTAGTTTTCGTAAAACAAATTCAATTAAATTCTGTTGTATACTAAAAAAATAATTTATTCCTTAAAAGATAAGTTAATTTACTTTAAAGAATTTTACATTTTAAAAAAAAATTATTTTGGTGATGATAATGTAATTATTGAATAAATTTTTTGGTTGAAATTGAGAAAATTAAACTCTATGGAGCAACTTGCCATGTCAGTCTCTACGTGACTCATCGAGTGGATACAATTCATTTCGTGCGTATAACTAAAAATTAAAAAAAAAATAAAAATATTAACTTAATGTATTACGACTAAAAAGTTTGATTTTTAAAAAAAAAAATTCCGTGTGTTTGAATATAAATAATTCCTTTCAATTAAACTTTCATGATTTTGACATCTAAAAATTTTCTTATCATCGAATTTAAGAATTTCCTTATGTGATTATTGATATTTTTAGAATTAAATGTAATCAAATTAGTAGGATGTTAGTTCTTTACCATAAATTACAGTTTTTAATACGTGAATCTCTTCATCGAAATTGACAAACACAGTTCACATTATCTTCTTTTAAAATGCTTGCCAAACTATGACACTTCAGTTTCACAAATACAAACAAGTGTCCTTTCCCATTCATGCATGTCATTATAATTGCAAGATTTTAATTAAATTATATTTGAGAGATTCCATGTCAATTTAAAGTGAGTAGATACAAATAACCCATCAAATTTCCTACAAAGATACGACATTGCTTTCATTTTATAAATATTCTTACTCCCCCGTTTAATATTGTAGTTAAATAATTATAGTTTAAAACTTATAGTACTAAAATATTTAATAAATATTAATTATTATAACTTGAAAATTAAGTGGATTTAATTTTACACTTGTATGATAAAAAATCTATTATATCTTTATTAATTCTATCAAAATCTATTATTTAAAAATTATATTTATTATATACTATTAATTTTATTTTATAATTACGTTTATTTTTTCACACTAACTACAGCACCTTAACATAAACATGGCCTTAATCTCATAATATGTTATTCTTGTTGTCAAAAAGAATAAGAAATTCATGCTTACAAGCCGTTTATAATTTTAATTTTACTTGAATTTGAAGTAACTCAATCACTTCGGAAGCAATTTTCTCGTTCTTAATTGCATGTTATGAATTGAAGTAATCACAGACTTGTTGGTTATGTTGTTAGAATTAGTGCCGTTATTTATAATTTAAGTTAATTTATTCCATAATCAAATGTTAACACCATGAGTATAATATTTCATATTATAAATATATATTGTGTGTTCTATATCTTGTTGATTTTAGCAATAATTTCAAAATTTGCTTCGTAATTGTATAAGTAATTTCATAATATCTTTTGAAAAAAAGTTTATTTGATCTCATTATTTGGAACACAAGCATGAAGAATTGTAAAGTGAAAATATTAAAAGCTGTAAATAGTCATTATGTAAATGGTCATTTTTCAATCATCAAAAAAGTTGTTAAAATTTGATTTCCAACAGTATTTTATGGGTCCTCATCATGAACCAAATAATGAGAACTTGTTTATGTGTGACACCATATACATTCAAAATAGGGTAACAAGAAAAAAAATAAAAAATAAAAATTATAAACCCAAAACGAAATTGGAGCCTCTAAAAGAAATTGAAACCTTATCTTCATGATCTAGGGCACTGCCACGTACCATTTTCTGTAAGGAAATTTTAAAAGAAAAAAAAAATAGAAAGGGCAATGTCTTTTTTTTTTTTTCTTATTGTATAGCTTTTTATGCATGTCACTTGTCACACGTGTGATGTCTAGCATACATGCATTTTACAAACAAATTTATAATTTTTTTTAAAAAAATCTCAAATATCATTTAAATTCAATTTACTATGAAAAATAATTGTCTCCTTTATATTCACTAATAAATGAATTAAATAGTTAAAAGCATCGTCTTTATCGTGACCTATTTTACAAACATAAAATTATGATTAATTGTGCTCTTAATTCAATGCTAGAAGTTGTGATATTGCATTACACGCATAAATATGTATTGATGTGCAAATATAAGGAATTAGGGATTAAAAGAAAATCACAAGAAGGGTATTTTTGTCAAATACTTGGTATTTCCCTCCAATATTCGAAAATTATTCAAACTTTTGGCTCGGACCCGAACCTAAGAAGTTCGGGCATTTTCTATTTATTTTTCCTTTTTCAATCCCATTAGTGGGACCTAACCTAAATCACGATGCCGGCATGTCATATAGTTAAGGGGAACAAAGGCTGCCGGCCCAATCACAGCCGTTGAAACAAGTGGGCTCCACCGGCCCAACTGAAGACCCGCCTAAACACATTTTGTCATGTTGATGAAAAGCGGGAGAATCAAATCGAATGTTTTCATCAATTTTCAATTTTACTTACTGATTAATAATCATATCCAAAAAAAAAAATGACATAAAAGAAAATGAAAATTAAAAAGTTAAAAAAAGAAATTTCTTTACACTTAGCAAAAGGAAATGTTGATTGATAGAACTTAGAGTAGGGCAATGTTTAATTTTATTTTTAATATTTTTGGTGCACAGAAGCAAGTGCATGTTCTGACAGTTTGAGAATAATTTTCTATATTTTATATTAAAAATTCATAAAAAATAAACTCAAAATTTTCTCAATTTTTTAAAATAGAAACTTGTATACATTTTTTTAAATTAAAAAATTATTTTCTCAATTTTTCATAAATGCATCAATTTCATTTCATGATCTTTTTTTTAAGATGATTCTTAAACATTCTCAAATTTCAATGATACCGATTTTAGAGAAATGACTAGTGCTTAAAATTGCTATAGATAACAAATTGAAAGGATATGACTTGATCCTAATTCTTTAATTGTTCCCGAAGTTTGAATCATGATTATGATTATTTTTGCATAAAAATGAATAACGTTAAAGGCTTAATTTTTAAGTTAAGAGTTTAGTTGGTTGATTAAGACTTCTCGACAATACGAGGGCCTCTACTTCCACCAAGTGCCCTGCAACCACACACAACTCTCTCTCTCTCTCTCTCTCTTTCGGCTCTTTTAGCTTACAAAATGCTCCAGAAAATTCCATTGAAACCCCATATATATCTTTGAAAAATAAATAATTTTTTTAGTTCATGTTAATCAATGCATTGGGTCCAAGCCAACCCATTATTAGGTTTAATTTTAGTATAATATTATTGTATTTTATTATGTTTATTAAAATAGAACACTTTTATAAAAGTGATGAAAAAAAAAAAGAAAAAGAAAAGTTGCCACAATCTAAATAGCTAAATTTATAGTTTGCTTTCATAAGATAAGCAGCAAGCATCCAATTGCTTTATAATATAACTCATTAAAGTTAATAGTAATAGGTGTGGTGCTAATAATTATAATAAAGAATGAGAAACCTATCATATCATATCATATCATATGGTCCTGCATTAGTTCATTCCCAATAAATCAAGACACAGCTCATTTCTTTCTTTCTTTCGGCTCCCACACTCTTTGGGGCCAAGAGTTAAAGCTCCACTCCATTTATAAAAATCTTCACATGCCCATATACCAACTTTCACTGGTCCAACATTTTCTTTAAGATGTTTTTCAAAGCTTCACTGAAAACTTTGATCAAAATCATTGTGTTCAAATCACCTATGCTTTCATGTTTCATTATCTAGATAGTTCTTCTCAACACAGCCCATGTGACACAGATTGTTTAAATTACGATCCTCTTATTTATTTGTTAATTTAGTTGTAATAGTACTTATTTGTCTTCTAAAACCCCTTTTTTTCCATTTTGCCTAGTGACTTATCAAATTATTATGCTCCATCTGCTTTTTATGTTAATCCTAAACCAATGGGATGTAAAATTAAAGCTAAGTAGAGGATGCTCCTCTTTTAGGAGCAAAGATTCAATTATATATGAAGTACTAAACACAATATTAATTAATTATCAAAATAATCAAAAAAAAAAAGGGAAACTAAGCATATGGTTGTCATTAACAGTAAGGGTCAATGAATTGGACAACTCAACTCTCTTGGAAGCACTTTCTGGAGAAAGTGATTCCAACCTCAAATATTAGGTACATAAAACTAAATACATGAAAAAGTGTGTATCAATGAGTTCATACATTATACATATAAATAGAGAAAGCCGAGAGAGCTTTTAGATTAGCATTATTATTGTTTCCATAGTGTGTGATGCATTCATGGATTATTCATTACAAGCCTACAACTTGGAACTGGGTTTGTGAAAGCTGCTTTGTACTAAACTATTCACAGCATCATTGCAAAAGTGTTCACAGAAATTATGCACTCAGCCAAAGGAACATTTCACATAAAATAGTGGAGACATTCCGTTTGCAAAATAATTCTACTAGATTGAACATATTCAGGATTGAAAACTCATTTTTGTGGTCATTATTGGGTTCATATTGTTAAGGTGTCTTGTAAGATCGTGTTCTTATTTTTCTTCTTGGAAATATTAAGGTGTCAATTTTATTGTTTGTGAAATAAAGTTTTTTTTTTTTAATTCAATTAAAAGATAAAATGTAAATATAAATTATGAAATAGGTGGAAGAAAAAATTATTAAAAGAATAATTTATTTAATTGTTTAATTGAATTGTTATTTAAAAAATAATAATTTATCATTGGTTATTTAGATAATTCCATTAAAAGGGGGTTTTATAAAGATTTTAAAAGCTAGTGAAAATGCCTACTTTGAATTTCTAAATGAAAATATGGACAAAGAGCCTGAGCCCAAACTAGCAGAGCAGAACACACTGGGCTTCACTAGAGAGCCCACCAAAAGACTGCCTTTGAAGCTGAAATTTGCTGGAAAATGTAGCCCAATTTATTCCACAGCAATTGGGAAAATGATAAAAAAAAAAGATGGAAATAAAGCATTTACTGTTCTTTGGCATACTCAGCTCGGCCTTGAAATAGGATTATAGAAGCTTGTAATTAAATAAATTAATTTCAAATTCATTTTTTCTAGTCCAGCTAGCTCAAACCAAGGCCAGTATTTATTTGGGCAATTTTTCATTAAGGGCATAGGTTGTATCCAGCTTTCCATTGCTTTAGTTTGAAGGACAGAAATTGATGATATTAATAAGAAAATCTTTTGCCAGAAGAAGAGTAAATCTACTTTTATTAAAAAAAAATGCGAATGTGTTAATGCTTATCATCACATAAACAAAGAAAATATATACTTGGAAATAGTAGGATAGAATTTTTCAATTATTGTTGTTGTTCTCTACATATTAAGGTATCTCATTCATTTGGGGTGAAAGCTTGTTTTTTTGCAATACACTCAACATTATTTTAAGGGTTAATGTCACCTAGTGATGGATATTCTAATAAATTGTAAAAAAGTGATATATTTTTTAAAAAATAAGTAGGTTGATGATAAATTGTTAATTTTTTTTTTGTTAATTTGAACGAGAACAGTAAAATAATTATAAAATAATATTATTACTTTTATAATTAATTATAAAATGACAACAATATTAAGAGATAAAGGATTATGAGTGTTATGCAGGAACATTGTCTATATAATAATTACACAATAACGTTTCTACCTTTGCAATTAGTTATAAAATGATGTTTATATTCTTTATAAAATTATGTTTATACATTTACTCATTATTTTTATTTTTTAAATACAAATATAAAAAAACACCTAAACCTAATTAATTGGTTTTTTTTTGTTAAAAAAATATTTTTAAAATTTTTTTTTTGTTGAATCAAAATTTTCTTATTAAAAAAATAAAAAATTATTTAATTTGACACCAGTTAATTAGACTTCCCTTATTTTAAATATAAATCATATGCCTTGCATGTTTATAATACACCTTTTCATATCAATTTTTAGATCAATGGTATATTTAAATTTCAGCATCACATAATTGATCTAATTAGCATGTGATTTTCCTAGATAAAAATAAAGTAAGAATATAGAGTTACAAATGCTGGTGCTAACTGACATCATATAATTCAGTTGATTAGATTAAGTAATTATTGACCACGTGATTTATTTTTATTATTTCACATTTTCATTCAAATTAACTAATTTGTGTCACATTTATTCATGCCAAATAAATTTATAATTCTATCATAATTCTTAAAAATTAATCAATTTCAGTAATACGTCCGGGAGTATACAACCTTCACCTTCGGAATGAAGATGAAGGCCAAAGAGATGCCCGTGCCCACTAGACACGGGGAGTGGTCTGCGCACGTGCTTTGATTTAAAGATCGATATTTTGATTTACACCGTATGGATCGTGCGTAACCAACCATGTTGCTCAAAATCAACGGTAATGATCAAATTTCCAACTGATGGTGATTTGGATAGCTACGCAACGCGCGTCGTAGTGGATAATTATTTTTATGAAAAAACGACTAAAAGTAAGATTAACTGCTTTACCAGGTTAAAGGATATTTAGGTAAATCTGATACGTCAGATTACAGGTACATCGGCAATGACCTAATACGCCTTAACAGTTTACCAGCCGTGACTAATCACGGAATCTAATCCAATTCATTTAAATTAATTATTTTTGTAATATAAGTCAATCATTTATTTATTTTTCACTGTGAATGTTTTGACCAACTATATTATCTTTAGCTACTACTTCACCGCAGTGGAGAATTCTCAATCTAATTTGAGAATATTATATTTGTTTTAAAAAATTAAAAAATTTTCATATTTTTTAAAGCTAATTACTCTTAAATGACACATATTTTAATAAATTTTTTAAAAGACACTTTTTTTTTAAAAAATAAGTGAGAAAATAACAATCCACTAAATTCATTGTTAACTTTAACAGAAACAATAAATTAATTATAAAATAATTTTTTTACTATAGAGTTAATTATAAAATAATATTTCTATCTTTATAATAGTTATAAAATGATATTTTATTCCTATAATTAGTTACAAAATGTTTTTGCTTCTATTTAATTATTTTAAATTTTAAATATAAAAAATTTAAAAAATTACATCTAAATCTATTTAACAGGCTTTTTTTTTTGTTAAATCAAACAATTTTTTTTTATAACAATTTCTTATTGAATCAAATTTTACTGTTAATTTTAATAAAAAAATTTTGTTCTAATAAGAATTTTGTTAAAAATATTTTATTTAAAAAACAAAAGCTTGTTAATTACGCTTAGATGTAATTTTTTATATTTAAAAAATTAAAAATAATTGAGTAGGGGTATAAACATATTTTGTAACTAATTGTAGGAATATAAATGTCATTTTGTAACTATTATAGGAATAGAAATGTTATTTTATAATTAACTTTAGGGGCAAAAGTATTATTTTATAATTAATTCACTGTTCATATTAAAATTAATAACAAAGTTAAGGGATTGTCACCCTCTCACATATTTTTAAAATATGTGCCACCTAAAAATAATTAACCTTATTTTCTAAATACTCATGAGTTAGTGATTATTTATGCCAATTCATTTTCATAATTATTTGTATTTGATTATTTATATGTAATTTTTTTTACATCAATTTAATTACCTTTTTACCTATGTGAGTAACGTTTGAATTTTAAATCATTTATATGATAGTGAAGTATTCATTCTTTTGATTTAGGCTTGAGTGATGTAATTACATTTCCAAAGTTTCTTTCTAAGGTTTTCTTTGATTGAAATTAAAAAAAAAATGGATAAAAAAACCTTATCAATTTGATAGATTCTTAATTCTTATTATCACTTAAATTCAAGATATTCTTTATGCAACTTTTAAGAAAGTTAAAAGTTATACACTATGTAGTCGAGCAACTCCATAAAAATGGCATCATGTGATTCGCTACAAAGCACTTGCATTAGCCCAATGAGTTACCTCCACGTTTCAAGGAGCCCCACAGTAACGCAATTATATTCCACCTTACCTCATCACATCCCAAAGTCAAAATCACAATGAAAATAACACCAAATTTCAAGGGTATTTCAGTAAATGTATAAGAAATGATCGGCGAAGCTGCCTACGCCATATATACATGTTAAAACTCAAAACCATTAATATCTCTTATTGGAACTCATTTATGTGAATGATTATCTCCGTCTTCTTCGTAAACAAATAAATTATTAATTTTTTATAACAATTAATTATTTTGAAAAAAAAAAAATTAAGAAAATGCGCAACAACTGAAATAAGAAAAACATTTTTCTAAAATCCACGAACGTTTTCCTCTGTTTTCACTGGTTTCTTTGTCCCTCCTCACAGGTAAGGTAACGCCAAAACCTGCTCCCTTTCTCTCTCTATTCTGTTTTTCTATAATTGGCTTTGTTTGACAATTTGATGTTTTTAGGGTTTCAAATTTATTTGTCAGTGTCTGAAATTTTATTGACCTTGAGCTTCAAGATTGTAATTTAATGGAAATTAGTTTCTGGGTTTTGTTTTTTTTAGTGAAATTTAAATTTGTTTGTCAAAAGAGAAGGTTTATCTTGATTTTTATTATCTGGGATTGATTTTTTGTTTTTAGGTTTTTTTTTAAATGTTTTACCTTATTTGGGTTTTTATGTTATAGGATTAGATCCATGGTGGAGAAATAATTTGGAAAGGGGAATTCTTTTGCCTTATTAGATGGTATTAATATTGTTACCTTGTTAGAGTGGAACCTAAGCAAGAAATAGACAGGAAGAAGAATTCAAGAATCTTGGAATTTAATTGGATGCGTTATGAATTGAATTGATTTGATTCAGTTGGATTTGGTATTGCTTTGTGAGGGGAAATAATATTTAATTAGAGTATTGGGTTTTGGCATCTGGGTTCTTGGACTTGATTGGTCTTTTTGGGTGTGGGAAATCATGGGAAGGGGAGGAAAGGTTGGTTCTAAGCAAGGTTTTAAGAGAAGAGCTAGGTCAAAAGATAAGGGTTCTGATGATTCAGATGAGGATTATGTGATTTCTGGTGAAGAAGATGAGGTATCCGAAGATGAATTGGAGGATTATTGCTCTTCTGTCGATGGATGTGCGTCAGAAGAAGGTTTCGATAGTTTTGTCGAAGAGGAGGTAAATGTGAGGAAGGTTGTTAGATCAAAAGTAAGAAGGAGAGAAGAAGTTTTTGCTAGTTTTGATGAAGAGGAGGAAGATGAAGAAGAAGAGGTAGATGTGAGGAAGGTTGTCAGATCAAAAGCAAGAAATAGTAATTTAGGGGATGGGAAAAATGGTGTTAAAACGGCACGAAAGAGGAAAAGGGTAAGGTATGGAGAAGACGAAGATGAAGATTATGAAGAGGAAGAAGAAGATGAGGATGAGGAGTTTACACCAGATGATGATGATTGTTTGGATGAGGAAGAGGAACTGGTGGTCACAAAGAAGAAGAACAGTAACAATAGGAAGAGGAAGAACAATAACTCGTGTAGAAAAGATCTGAGGAACAGAAGTTCTGTTAGAGGTCGAAAAAGGAGAAAATCTATGGTCTCTAAGAAGCCTTTGGAAAAGAAACGAAGAAATCGTGGGTTAAGGAGGAAAGAAAGGAGCGATGATGATGATGATATTGACTTTATAGATGAAGGGGTAGTCGTGAAAAGAAAGAGCAAAACAACCTTAAGTCGGAAAAGGAGAAGGTATGTTGTACCTTCAGATTCAGATTTTGTATCTTCAGGATCATCCGATTATGAATATACAATCTCAGAAGAAGAGAGAGAACAAGTGAGAGAAGCCAGTCAATTGTGTGGAAAAGTGAAAACTAGTTTGCGGAATTCCTCATCCTCCAAGACAATTCAAGAGGATGGCAATTTAGGCCAGCCAAGAAAAACTCTGGGAAGAAAGGGTAAGGAGAAGATAGAAGAAGTGAAGACTGAAGTGGCAAAACCGGTTTGCGGGATATGTCTGTCTGAGGAAGATAAAAGAAGGTTGAGGGGAACCCTCAACTGTTGTAGTCATTATTTTTGTTTTATTTGCATCATGGAGTGGTCGAAAGTTGAATCTCGTTGCCCTCTGTGCAAGCAGAGGTTCAAGACAATTACTAAACCGGAAAGATCAACAGCTGGTGTTGATTTGAGAAGTGTGGTAATTCAAGTACCTGAGCGGGATCAGGTATATTATTTGCTTTTCTCTGATTCATGCTTCTTATCTTTTTGTTTATCATAGTATGGCCTAAAATGGGATTACTGCTAAAACAGGTTTATCAACCATCTGAGGAAGACCTTAGAAGTTTTCTTGATCCCTATGAGAATGTGATTTGTTCAGAATGCCACCAAGGAGGAGATGATGGCCTTATGTTACTGTGTGACATATGTGATTCATCAGCACACACATATTGTGTTGGCCTTGGGCGGGTTGTGCCTGAAGGCAATTGGTACTGTGATGGCTGTAGACCTGTTGCTCGTGGATCTTCTAGTTCCCAAGCTCAAGATCCATTGCCTGACCTAAGGACTGCAAGTACCAACTTGTATAATAGACCATCACCCATTGTAAGTTTTGGGGAAGGTTTCGACCCTTATTCAGTGTCTTCACCTCGTGTACCATTAACTCCAGGATCTGGAAATCTTTCATCACCCCGATTTAGTGTTGGAGATGTTCAGGCAGCCTCTCCTGGATCTGGAGCAGGGGCACCAACTCTTACAGGAAGACGTTGGATACACCGTCACATACAAAATCTCCTTTCAATGAATAGAATGAATTTTATGGCTGGTAATAATGATGGAATGCCAACAGCCCATTTGAATAGTGAAAATTTTAACTCTCGAGTTGATCAGGGTAGGGAAACAGCAGTTCAGCCTATAACGGAACAAGAAACAGAGCCTTTGCATCAGGCAATCTTTGAGGAGAGGTTACACGATCATCCCACTTCTTTGATGGAAAATGGGGATTTTTTAGCTCCAAGATTAAACCATTTGAGAAGACAAGCAGTTCAGGATCCAACAATCAGCACTGCAAATAGGTCTGTCAATTTGACATTGTGGCCTGAACTTGCTGGGATCAATTCCTTGCCTTCCTTTGGGCAACTCCATCAGTGCAGCAGCATATCAAACATTGGGACCGATGGCTTTGCGGCCCCTTTCACAGCTAAAGAAGAGTTTGATTCTCATGTAGCAAAGGAACAATTGCAATCAGTCGTCAAAAGTCATTTGAAAAACTTGTCCAGAGATATTCAATTAGGTATGAATGTGCTTCTGTCATCAATTTTATGCAATCAACCTTTCACAAATTTTAGATAGGGAGAGTCATTTAGAAATAGGCTTTCTGGTTTTAGTACAAAATGTCATTTTCCAGATGCTGCGTATATAAATCTTAACTAGGGCTTTCAGTTTCGGATTAGGTATTGACAAATAACTGTTATGTGAAATGAATTTTGGTCCTCCATGCTTTTAAAATGATCAAACAGCCTTGTTTTGTTTGATGCAGACCCCAGTACATTCAAGGACATAGCAGGAAGTTCAACTCACACCATCTTAGCTGCTTGTGGGCTTGAACACAGCAGGAGTGAGGTTCACATTGTGCCCCCACCATCAATTTGTTCCCACATTGAAAGAGTATCATCTGGACAAACAAGCCTGATGAAAAGTCATTGCTCATCATGTTTTGATTCTTTCATAAAAGATGTAGTGAAGAGAATAATGGATACAAGACTACCACAATGGTTAAGTTTAGGCCTTTAGCATTATTGCAGAGTGTAGTTGATCTCTCTGATTATTACTTTTTGTTAGGAGATAGACAATTTTTCTTGTAACTTGTTTATAGAGATAATTAACTGACATTGAGCACCAATAAAGGGCTCCAAATTCTTGTTTGATCATTGTAGCAGCAGTCATTGTTTAGACGGCACAAGTCAAAACTATTTGATTACTGATTGTATAACTATTTCTTCCTGCTGTATATATCTTCTTTGTTACTCTCATTCTGATAAACAAATTCTTAAAAGGAAAAAACAGTGATTAGTAAGCTGGCAAAAGAACCGAGAAATTATTTTCATTTTTTTTCTTTTATCTTCATCATTAACTTATGATCTGAAGATTGAAAGGTAACACAAAAGTCTGTTCTGCCCTAAAGAAAGTACTCTTGCGGCATAAATTACACTCATACTACACCTTATTGAACACACTGTCTAACACATTGGCATAACTACAAGCAAACCATAGATTGCACGGCTTTGGTTTTAACTTTGGAGGCCACTGATGCAGCAGCTGCCTTCTGAATTATCTTCATAAAATATCATCAAGAATGGTGGACAACAACAACCCTTGAACAAAGTCCGATCTTTTTGCCTTCTCTTCCTGATCCTTAAGGGACACGGGAGCTGACTGGACATTTCTGTCATAAAAAACCAAACTATTAAACCATGGAAAGTGAAGAAAGCATTGAATTTTGCTCAACCGATCTGATTTGGATTGAAGAACTATTATCCAAACACAGCCAAACTGATGTCAAAAAAGAGCAATTGCAAAAGGTTCAACCATTTGATTATAAGAGAATGTATTCAACAGCATTACAGTTATAAAATAGTCTTAAGATTTCCCCCTTTACTTTGTCACAGAATTATGGCTTCAATTACAATCCTATAACTATGATCCTAGTGCACAGCTACATAAAAAAACACTGAGAGGAATGATAGAAGTGTGCATACCGTACAGGCACCTTCGCAACTGAGCTTTTTTTGGCTGAGTTTGTTGCAGTTGCAAAGGTAGACTGACCACTAACAGAATCATCAGCCACGGGCAAAATAAATGAAGATAACAACGGATCAGCTGCCACGTTGGATGATGAAACTATACAAGAAGAGCCCCCAAAAAGGGACTGTAAATTTCCCTCTCGCAGCTCTTTCCTCAACAAAGAAAGTGTTGAATGCGATCCACCTCTACGTGATTTCCTCTTGCGCTGCATGTAACTGCTCGTTAAGGAATTCATAGCAGTATGTCAACTCTACATCATGATTATATTTTCAGAGAAAGCCTCGAAAATTGTAGAAATGTCTACATCAAAAGCAACATAGAAAAATGTATGGCCACCAGAATGACTCATAAATTCTGGCAATGGTAAGATGTTTAAAGATCATTAAAGATAAAAATCAAAGTCAATTATCAAGAAAAGTTAATTAGAACTTCAATATCATCAGTTCACCTCCTTTGCAAAAATAATCATGAGAGTAAGTTCCAAAACACTAGGATGTTTAATGCATTGGCATATTAAATCGTAATCAAGCACAAAAAAAAAGAAAAATAAAGAACACAGCAAGGCAAGAATCCAGAAACCCTTAAAACACAAATAAATCTTTGGGAAAAAATGGATATCTTAAATATATTTCCATGTTGTAAGGTAATGTGGGCAACCATATCCACCCCCACCCTCATTGCACAAATTGGACAAACCTGCATGCAAAAAGCCCTGATCATTAGTAAGATCCAATATGTTATTCTAAGTTCCAACCCAATCTATAACAACAAACACCAAAATAAAAAAATTCAAGCTTCCATTAATCGAGGTTTTTTTAGCCTTTCTCCTTTTCTTGATGAGATTTATTTATTTTTTTATTTTTTATTTTTAATACTATTATTATTTTTTTGGTGGGGAGAAGGGGGAAGAGTGATCAATTTGAACATTAGCCATCCCATTTCACCAATGGATGCGTACTACAGGAAGTTGATCCCATCTCCTAATGAAGAAAAGCCTTCCCAACAGAGAAAATAAAGCTCATTAGCAGGTATGAACATTTAAGTCAACAACATAAGAGGTTTGAGCCCCATTGTTAAAATCAATTAATGTCTATCAAGGGATGGAGAAATCTACAGATGACATCCCTCGATTAGATGACAGAAGAGCTCTATCATCATAAGGATCAGAATCAAGTAAAAATTACCATGAGTCAATAAACAAAGTATAGGTGACCTAAGGTCATGCCAACAGTATGGGATCCTGCAGACAGATCCCATTATAACGAAGATTTTCTTCAACTGGTTAAAAATTATGGCTTTGCTGATTTGAGCAGATGGAAGCTGGCAAATAATGACAGTTGGGACAATAATCAAAAGAAAAAATTAACGTTAACCATTTGAATTTTCATTCATCATCAACAGGCTATCTCAGCTCTTAAGCATCAAGTGTTTTTTAGAACTACATAAAAGATATGAACAGGAATCTCATACATATACATATATAAAATCTGCTAGTAATATATACCCCATTCTTTGCTTCCACAGGATGCTCGTCATCTATGTGGCAGCACAAACCAACAATATCAAAATACTCCGAGCAGAATGGGCAGGGAAATTCCTCCCTTATATCATCATCTCCATCAATTTCTTCAAACCCCATGAACATCTCTGCAATCACATAAAATAGTTTCAATAAGCAAAAGGAAGGTTAAAAAGCTTCCTCATTCTTCAGAAAGCATTAAGCACCATTAATTATTAAGATGTGAGGAAAGGAAACTAAATATCTTATATAAACAATCTCCCTTTGTACAAGTACATTAATCCAGTTCTACAAGGCTCTAAATATTAACATTAAGAAACATAAAACTCAAAACTTTGGACACTTTTCTTCTTTCATTCTCCAAACACTCACCGCCAAAAGGAAGTTATAAGCAAAATTCTTTTAAGAAAAAAGTAGTAAAATAGATAAAATTCTAAACTCTGAATAACAAGCTCAATATTTTTTATCAAAATCTAAACTTTCCAGTCGCAAGTTTTTGACATCTAAACTCTGAATAACAAATAATAAAGCTCAAATTTTCGAATTCTTTCTTTTCCCTTTATTTCTCAGAAAACAAACAGAATCTTTACATACAGAGACCACACTTTAATCAACTAAGATATAAAAGTTAATAAAAACAGAAAACCGAAAACACAGAATCAAATATAATAAACCCTTAAATGTAAACAAATAGATTCACAAATAGCCAAATAAAAATTAAACTCTCATAGTTTTCAACATCAAATTCCCATATCTTCCATCATTTCTAAAAAATCCCATAAAGGAAAAGTAACCTAAAAAAAAAAAAACATTAATAAGCTGACCAGATCGTGATTGCAGAGCAGATTGGTATCTCTTTGAAGCTGAAGAGAGACGGGCACTCCATGAATCAGCATCCATATTTATGTATAATAAGCTCCTTTTTAAGCTTGGAGAAAAAGGAACAATTTTTAAATGGATGTTTCAAAGCCTTGATCTTGAATTCAAATACAAGTTTCAATTTTGATCAAAACCCAGAAAAATTATGTTGATGGAGAGAGAGATAGAGAGAGAAAATCAATGATGGGTGGGTAGGTTTAGGATTTGCAAGAGAAAGAGAGTGTTATCTTCAGCTGTGCTGTTATTTTATACTGTTCATTGGTGTTTTTTTTTTTTTTTTTTTTATAACAGGATTTTAGGTTATCTCATATATTTATAATTTTTCCCTGAGACATTCATGGGATTGTTTTATCCCTTAAAACTATTTTTATTAGGAATCTGTCTCACCTAAAAGCTGATTAATTTCTATAATTCTAATTATATAAATTACGAATTATCAATTGCACAGAAATATACAAAAAAAAAGTTTAATTATATTCTTTAAAAATTTTACTTGAAATTCTTCCCAAAAAAAAAATACTCTATAATTTTTTAATCTCTCTATTTTTCTCAATATTTTTAAGAATTTATTCAAAAAATTTAATTGATATTTATTTATTTCACATCTTTTCTTTTTGAAAGCATTTATTTGACAACTATAATAAATAAAATTTCTATTTTCAGCATAAATGTATAATATTACCTAGTTAGTACAAACTGGGCGAAGCCCCAACATGAATCCGACCCGATCCAACTATGAAGTCCGGCCCCGCTAAACAAACATGAAACGAAACAACATTAAACAGCTCTACTCCACAGCACAGTAATAATTAATTTTGCATTTTTGGGCGTTTAATTCTCCAAAAAATATATAAAATTTTGACTTAACGCTCTTCCGTTTGAACTGTAAAAGCATCTTCGACGGCACGTGACTTTCTCCCGCCGGTCACGCGACCGGAGAAGAAAGGAGACTTCTACTATCTTCTTCATCTTCTGATTCAGATCTAAAACGACATCGAATTTGGAACAGAAATTTTAATTCATTTGTTTAGTTTTTTGAGAAAATGGCGACGAGAAATCGGACCTTGATATATAAAAGGTATAGAGATGCCTTGAAGACTGTTCGGGTTCCGACGAGCACGTCGCCTCTGCAATCTTCGGGGAAAAGTTCCGGCAGCGGACCTGTGATCGAGCTCGTCAACTCCTCGCTGTTGAATCCAAATCGAAATTATGCTCCTCTTAGTACCGAAGATCCCGGCAATTCAAGGTATTATTTTAGAGGTCAATTTTTTCATTTATTTTTTATTTAGCAGAATTATTGAATATGTAGTTTTATTTTTAAACTTTTTGTATAATGAACTAAAATGTAATGTTAGTTGAATTTGATTGATTCTGCTCTTTCCTTTTCTAGGTGGCTTGTAAAATTGAGGCGATTTATGCTATTGCATCTTTAGTGCATTTGAATGAAATTTGAAATTATAAGATGAATAATGTAGCTAGATAAGAAAGAATAAGAAAACAAAAAGTAATAACACAAGCTGAAAAGGGATTTGGAGTATGTTAGGTTTCCTTTCGTGGCAATAATAACACTGGAATTGGTTATCTCTGAGGATTATTTTCTTAATAAAAACAAAATGTTTTGGGATTGGTTGCTTCTTGATTAGTTGATGCGTGGTTTAGTTTTTAAGTTGAAGCTTTGGTTTTGAGTTCCTAAGTTCTTATACTTACTTCTAAAACCCATTAATCAGTCAGTATTAAACTGACTTTAATACGGAGAAGAGTGATTTAGTTTTAGTGGTAGGGTGAAGTTGCTGGTTTTTGCTTTGTTGAGTTGAGGAGGCTGTGAGTCGGTTGGTGGATTCTTTTAATGGCTGGGGGTAGAAAATTTTTGCATCCCTGATGCAAAATATTTGGAAATAGATATTTGGTCTTGTAAATTGAATAATGGGAATAGAGACTAGTAGCTATTACAGTCCCTCCAGAATATGGCACATGAGCAGGGGAAAGCTCAATTTGAGCATTTATTTGAGGTGATGAGAAAGATCTTGAGGACTGGAGATACCCTCAAATTTTAGAAGGTATTTGATGGCTACTGGCATACTTGAAGAATTTATTCCAAACAAGAGAATATTTGTGAGTGGGTTGAGATGTAGTTGACTGTTTATTTTCTTCTTAGCAACGCCTTTTCTAACTCTTGACTAGTTCATCTATTACTTTACTTCTATTGAAGTGCATTTTTGCTGTAAAGTTCTTTGTTTGGGAAATGAAAAGTATGCAAATGTTTCCTGCTGCAGTGGGGGTGCAGTTACAGTGGGTCTTCCACCAGCTTGGGTGGATGTATCTGAAGAAATAGCAACCAATGTGCAACGTGCTCGGACGAAAATGGCTGAGTTAGCCAGGGCTCATGCAAAGGCTTTAATGCCATCGTTTGGAGATGGTAAAGAAGATCAACATGCTATTGAATCTCTTACCCAAGAAATTACGAACCTTTTGAAGAGATCAGAGAAGAGATTGCAGCAACTTTCTGCAGCTGGGCCTTCTGAAGATTCAAATGTCAGAAAAAATGTGCAGGTATGACTTTACATTCTCTGAATTTCCTTTAGGTAGTATCATACTTGTTACTGCTTGTGCAGTCATGGTGATGCTGTTTCAGCATTTTTCATCCACTCCTGCTCCCATGTCAGGAAAAGACATTAGTAATTACTTTTTGTGGCCTCTCAAATGATAGCCCATTCTGCTGAACTACGCTTATGAGTACTTTTTTTTTTTTGGCCAGCGGTCACTTGCCACTGACCTACAGAACCTTTCTATGGAACTTCGTAAAAAACAGTCAACTTACTTGAAACGCCTGAGGCAGCAGAAAGAGGTGCGTGAAGAATTTCCCTATAGAGGTGCTATTGAACCACTAGCACTTTACATCATTTTATTTTATTTTATTAAACAGACAGATTCATTTATTGCTGTGATTTTGTATATGGACCATCACAGTTTTCTGTCATAGTATTAGTGGTATAACCGCTGGACTGTTGGGCTGGTGGCTTACTGTTCTTTACATGGTTATGGTATTCAAAAGGATATTGATTTTCTGTGTTCCTTCATTTCTATTAGTTCCTTACAACTGATCTCTTATAGACATTCAACTGTTTTTAGTTTATGAAATATTTATTTCATCGAGTCTCCTATATTGTTGATTTGCCTGATGCAGGGTCAAGATGGGGTTGATCTGGAGATGAATCTAAATGGAGGTAGATCTAGAATGGAAGACGATGATTTTGATGACATGGTATGTGGATGTTTTACCTTTTCCTTCGTAAAACTACTGTTAGGTTTAGTGAACACTTTCTAACATTAGCTTACATAAAATTATATAACACAATAGTTCTTGTGGTGTACAAGGATCTTGTGGTTGAATGAATTTATATGTTAAAAATTTGAGCTCTAATTTGCATTTTAACAACTGTTCCACCTTCCTTTTTTAAGATAGTGACTTTTGATAATTGTGGGCACTGGGTTTTACAATTTTTCACCTCAACTGAATGCATATAATCTACAAAAATTTAGGTGTTTAATGAGCATCAGATGGCGAAGCTGAAAAAGAGCGAGGCAATTACAGTAGAAAGAGAAAGAGAGATCCAACAGGCAAGTGGAAGCTCTATTCTTCCCTTTTGCAATAGTCTAAGTTGTTGTTTCTTAAAAGCAGCTGCTATGTGTTTTCTTATTACTGTTATTTTGGTAGGTTGTGGAATCAGTAAATGAGCTTGCGCAAATTATGAAGGATCTTTCAGTACTTGTAATAGACCAGGTTAGAAACTGTCCATCCTCCAATAAGTCAACTGGCCATTTTAGATTCCAGTGACTAATTTAATGAACTCTGAACAGGGCACTATTGTTGATCGTATAGATTACAACATTCAAAATGTAGCAACAACAGTTGAAGAAGGCCTCAAACAACTGCAGAAGGTACGCATTCTGTTCTCCAAACTTTTCTTACTCACTTTTGCTTTGTCCAACTGTTTCTCTGACTCCTACATTTCAATGCTGGGATTGCAGGCGGAGAGAACACAAAAGAAAGGGGGGATGGTAATGTGTGCTACAGTACTTGTTATTATGTGCTTTGTCATGTTAGTCCTCCTAATCCTGAAGGAAATAATCTTTTGATTCCCAAACCTAATTGTTTGTACGAACCATTCACATATCACGTGTTGTTGCTGACTCTACCCGCTGCCAACTCTTTCACGCTGTGGGAGAATGGCATGGCTGGCTATGCCTCGCAGGAAGAAAGCGGGAGTTTTGAATTGCCTCTTTTACATATACGAAATTATGGGACAATTTTTGTTTCCTTGTATTTCCTTTTTTATTTCTTTTTTCTTTTTCTTTTTTTTTTTTGGGTTGTGGGGGGGGGAGGATGGAGTTAATAGTGGAAATTGTATAGTGCTGATATTGTTTTTGTGATCATTTCGTGTCATCTATTCTTAAGGATGAATGAATGAATACACTGTACTCGGGGGTGGCACTGCTGCTTTTTACGAGGAAATGAGGCATTTGATTTATTTGTAACAATTTTTTCCTGTAATAAAATGAAAGGAATCTAATTGTCATACTTAGGTTTTCTTAAGCTTTTATTATTAAAAATGGTTTGAGAATTTTTTACCATTGTCTTTATTCAATCGTATAATAATTTTGTTATTAAAAATAATTTGATTCAATCGTTTCGAATACACACAAAATGACGACTTTATGCTAGAATCAGATAGTTTTTCATGTTTTCCTATTTGTCTGAAATATGAGATAAGGAAAACAAAAACAGTTGTCTATTTCATCTGTAAAAGACACTTTGCTCAATTAATAATGGTACGATGCCGCTCGACTCAATTAGAACCGTCACTTGGTCTTTTAATCAACTTTTATTATGGCTTGAGAATATTTAGTCCTGTCAATTCATTCAGTCAAAAGTGTTAAGGGCACGTTGAAAGATGTCACGGCGACAAAAATCCCAACTTTGAATAGTTCATAACAGAAGCAATATTGGGCTTTTTAGCCTTCTGTTTTTCTCTGGCGATGAATCAACGATTAGAAGTGCTTTTCTTGCATGTTATTAATAAACCAGCGTTGGACTTTTAGTTTTTGATGATACGATGCAGATGGAATCCAATAATAATGGATGTGGTTAAGTAGAGTAAAGCTATTAGCACCCTCACAAAATCCTTCTAATTCCTAAACTGTCTGTTTATATATGTAATAATTTTTCAGTGAGGGTAGTTTTATTTTAATAAAATGAGTGTTACTAATAAATAAAAAAAATATAATTTTCCAAACATTGAAATTTATGTGTTTTTTATTATTTTAGTATCTATATATCCTCGCTGTGCGGTGATATACATATAATTATGACCAAGGTTAAAATTGTAAATAGACAAGAGGAGTTTTAAAAGAACCTCAAAGGGGTGGCCGTAGTCCACTCTACGATGAAAGTACAAAGGCGGTGCCCATGACCCAACAGTGGTCTCAAACAAAATTATACATGTGTGGGTTTGGCTTTTGCGTTCATAATAAGTTAAATGATAATACAAATTAATTGCTGCAGTTATCATCTAGCTTTCGTAGCTCAGTTGGTTAGAGCACCCGTTTAGTAAGCGGGAGGTCTTGAGTTCAACTCTCAACGAAAGCATTGTATTAAACTGTTTTTATTTCCGGAATGAAATTAGGTATTAGATATCAAGCAATGTTCAAAGGAGGTCAGATCCTCATCTTTTTATTCTATATCCAATATCCTCTCTTGCTTATTTTTATTATAAATTAAATTAAATTAATTATATAAAATAAAAAAATAAATACTAAAAACAAGAAAGATATTTATTTTAAATTAATAATAAGATATTTTTTAATATATTTTAATTTAATAAATATATATTCAATATTTCTAAAATAAAATATAAAATAAATGACTTATTTATCTTTTTTTTTATTTATTTTTTTTTATAAAAAAATTATTGAGTTTTATAAAAATAATAAATAAATAAGTGGTATATACCACCTCTCATTTATTATTTTGGAATATTAATGGTTATTCTCAATTGACTCCTTGTTATTTGACAAAAGAGGCTTAGAGACCAAAAGTTTAAAAAGTATATAACTTAACTTTTTAAAAAGTTTAAAAAATAGCTTAACTTTCGTTCGTCCTAGTGGGCGACCCAATCCCCCGTCAGAACGAACATCAGAGACCTTTAGTTAACAAGCACTCACCAAAGAGATTATTTAGGTCTAGAAGGGAAAATATAATAAGCGTGCTTTTATTTATTTGTACCACTAGCAAAGTAACCTTAAAATTTCTCAAGGGACATTCAAAAGAAAACTCTAATTTGCATCCAATATTCCAGCTCAATGTTATATCAGGAACAATATCCAGAATAGAGAGGAGAGAGGAAAAAACTCACTAGAAAAATTAAAAATTTTAATTATACAAAAAAAAAAAAACTTTTTAATATTTGAGTGTATAGTTGTTATTAAGTTGGTCAAATGTTTCCTCAGTCTTACTGCAAATGGTCACGACTGCTTTCACCAACCTACTTCTAATCTTCTATTCTTGGACTTGTAGAATACACAACACAACATAAACAAAATGCAAAAGAAATATCAAAATATGATTCTGTTTATTTTGGATTACAAAGCGTATCACCAGAAACGGTGGCTGAATAAATAATGGCTTGTGATTTGTGAATTCTTCCTATTGATAAGAATGAGTTTACAAATTACAAATTGATGGTCAGTACATCGATTACACAGACTACTCTTCATTTGAATCCAGCTTTGATTTTTTCTTCTTCTTAGGGTTTATCAAATCTGAGGGTGTGAAACCCCTTTCAATCAGGTCACATAATGACAACTTCAAGTCAAAAGTTAGTCTCTGAAGAATCAATGACAGGCAGTTAACATCCACCATGGCTCTGTGAGCCGAACCAACCAATGAAATTCCATAGTGTTCGCGTAGGGCTTGCAATGATAATTTTGAGGGAAGGTTGGATCCTGTGGACAACATAATATTTCAAATTATCAAGTTTTGGCACTAATACATTGATGCACAAATGCATAAGCAATTATGCATTCACGCCAGCACACACACATAGAGTCAGAGAATGATCTAAGTTACCTCCAGACTTCACCAATTCCCTGGCCAGAGTTAGTGTATCCATAAATAGCCAATTTTGGGGAACCTCATATGAGCAACGGCCGAATTCATTAATCAGAAAGGGTACATCAAAGGAACGGGCATTGTGAGCAACAAACATTATATAGCCCCCAGGTTTCTGACGGCTTTTTACATACTGCAGTAAGATTGGTATCAGGTCCTCCATCCTACAAGGAGTGCATAGAAAGTGATTATGTCAGTACAATATTATGAAAATTTGCACTAGAAAAAAATTACTGAACAAAATTGTATAAAAAGTAATGTTAAACCAATTGTGTTAATGCTCAATCACCTAATTAGAAGAGGCAAATGGTATATACTTGATGGAAATACACAAATAAAACAAAGAACCATCTTGGGGACCTACAATATCCATGTAGGATTTAAAAATAAAATAAAAGAAAGGCGGTGTTTTTTTTTTTTTTTCTGGGTGGGCAGGGCAGGTGGGCACGTTGTGTTGTTTGGGGTTTGGTTGTGAACGTAGAATCAAATCGGTTGTGAATGTAGCATCAAAGCACTTCATAGCTGTAGATTATCCCAGTTATTGACCAGTTCCATCTTTAAAAGTTGGAGAAATCATGCCTGATGATAAGTATAGAGACCCGGTATGGTAATCATTATTATAATGACCCCAACCCAACGAAATACTTGATTCATCCATGCCCACTTACAAAAAAATGAAAACAAGCTCCGGAGTGGCAATGCAACTAGCAATCCATTAACAATTCCCAAAAAAATAAATAAAAATCAACTACAAATTTTGCCAATGAAAACCATACGATACCTAACCAGACATGTTTCACCATATGGCCTGATCTGATAGAAGGAAACCTTGAAAACTATTAGCAAACTAAAGGGAAACTATACCTCGGAACATCAGGTCTGCAGACCATATCAGTTGTGATGCCATGAACATGTGCATTTGGAACTTGCCGTTCAGGATTCACAAGCGTCTGAAATGTGCTGTTTTCACCCCCAAAAAGATCTTGAAGAGCTATCTCAATGATTCGTCCATTCTCTCGGCTAAAGCCAGTAGTCTCAATATCAAAAACAATAGCTGTCACGAGTTTGGCCAAGTCTTTGTTCTCGGCAATTATTTGTTGAATATTATAGGGTTGAATTCTTTGAATTTCACTTATTTCTGTTTTATTTACATTTATGTTAGTGCTTGTTGCTTCAAACTTGACATTCTTCAATTTATGGCTCTGGACGGTCTTTTTGCTTCCTTCTGTTCCTGTAGTTATTCGTCTTCTAGTCCACCTCTCAGTATATGAATGCTGACCTTCATAGGTTTTGGAGCAGAGCAGCTTAAAACAGGGACTGTATCCATAACTTCTACTCAAAGTATGGAAACTTTCCCAACAAAAGTTAGCTAAGCTATTTATTCTGCCTTTGGGAACTTGCAAGATTGAAAAGCACATAGGAACTGTCCTCATCTGAACTCAACAACGATAAGAGATCAAGATTCCCACAGTTAAAGAATTCTGCATCACATAAGCACTTGCCTATGACCTGAGAATGAAAACCGAATCGATTTAATGAAATTCGGTTTAACATTGTATGTATCACACATAATGTCATAGATTCTTCAATCTCTCTAACCAAACAACTAAATTGCATATCATATAGAAAGCTGAAATGGAAAATATAAGACTTCAAAAACCTAATTCTTCACTTTTAAGGACCGGGGGGAAAAGAAAAAAATGAATCTGAATCTAATTAAACTATCTGGCCAAGTTGAGGTTATAACTTATAATTTCCCAAAAGCCAAACTAAGGTGATAACTTATAATTTCCACAAAACCAAAATGACTCAAAACACAAGGACCTATCATTCTTCCAGCCCCTTACAGTTCACACCAAACAAGCTTAATATAAGGGCACTTCATAGACTCACTAATCCCATATAACAGCAAGATATACAATTCATAATCACAAACGAAAAACCAAAGATAAAGAACTTCAATGAATCATTTGAAAGCCAAATTTTTCTTCACAATCAAAGAGATCAGAGGGTATTTATCCTCAAGCTACCGCATCACAATCAAAAACTGCCAATAAAAATATAATAATAACTAAACAGGCACAAGCGGTTTCATCAAACAACTCAGCTCTACGTTGAATCAACATTTAACTAGCAGATTAAACAAATAAAGTTATCATTTTTACCAAAATTTTTTAACGGGCATTAATGAATGCAGCGGGCAGGACATTAAAATTCGAGACATTATAACTTTCTCGGCAACCAAACACGTAGAAACTGACTAAAGAGGAAGAAAGAGACATGCCTGGATATGAAATGAAGTATAGAATCAAGCTTCTTTGGACAAAATTTTTGAAAAAATAGGTGACCGTGAGATGCTGTTTCGTTTGGGTTTCAATTCTTAACTTTTAAGAAGCGATGATCATGTGGGGCAAGAAACGATGTCGTGTGGGTGATTGTGGATACCCATCACTTGCGGATGTAGAGTCCGATCCATATTCCTCGGTAATGGGACCCAATCTCTGGCCTCGCGCTTTAATGCAACGACGCTTTAAGCATATGTTTTTATTTTTTATTGTTAATACAAATAATTAAGATTTTCTTACAATATAGTTCTATTAGAATTTAACATTACTGAACTTATTTAAAACCAATTACAATTCATAATTACATTATGTTGTAAATAATTTTCTCTTCTTAGGGAAAGAACACTTTATAAGTATCCACAGAAAATTATCTAAATGACATTTTGACCCGAAATAATTATTTTCCACTTGAATAAAGCATATATCTCAAGCACGTGAGATTATGCTTTACTTAAGTCACTAGAGCAAGTAAAGACGAAACACAATGCACCAACAAGAAGCAATGCTAATTAATTATAATTATATGCTGCTATGTCGCTTTGGTCAACAGTCAACATCTGATTTCATGGGAGGAAACTTGGGCGTGGAAGCAATCCCATCGCTATATTTATATGCGCTTCAATTGAGCCCAATCCTTTCATTTTAGGCCCATTGTAGTATAGTCTTCAAGATGAGTGAGGCTTTTCACAGCCCTTACATCATCTATTTTTGCAACCATAGTTCTAGTGCTAGAGAAAACTACATGAAAGAACAAAATATCTTTACAAATCATCAACCCTATCTATCTTTAAATGCTAATATATGATACAATTATTTTTATCTTTACAAACCATCGACCCTAACTATTGTTAAATGCTAATATATCATATAATTATTTTTTTGATAAAATCGAAATAATCTTGAAACAACGAAAAAATAAATATCTCTGAGAATATTAATTTTGTTATGAATAATATGTTAACGATTTAATTTATTATAGGTGATAGTAACTTTAATTAAACTACTTTGTAATTTTTTTTTATCCTTTTTTATAATTTTATCGAAACTATAAATATGAAAAAAAAAACATGGAGTTCATAAGATTTTTATAGGGGTTTGAGAAAAAAAAAACATGCTCTCATTACTTCTTGGACCTGAGTTAAGCCCAGTAGCTGTAACTTTGGGCCCAACACCAAATGATGATACAAGAATTGAGGCCCGTGATAGCCCAAGCCAACAGCATTGTACGGTTCCATTTGAGCACGACGAACCAGTAAACCAGACATTCATTCGATGTCATCATTATTCATGAAGCGAGTAATTTTGCTCGGCTCGGGTTGAAACGAAATCACTTAAATCTCAATTATCTGAAAGGTGCAGAGCATTAAATTCGGATCCGTTTAATGAGAGGGGGAAAAAAATGTCAAAATTAACGACAGAGAGGATATAAGATAACATAAAACTTCTCTGACTAGCCAAAATATTATTTACAAGTTCACATTCGTCGATTCTCTTCTTCAACAGCAACTATATCCTAAACAAAAGTTGCCATTTGATTTCTTTTTCTTTTTTTTTTCACCAAAACAAAAACAAGAAAACTAACAAGATAGTGAAAGGTTGTATCGATTAATGGGCATCTGGAGGACCCATTTTTTTTTTCTGTTTTGTTTTAGTTTCTATTATCTAAGCGAAAACAAAACCACAAGATAAAGCCATCAAAGAGAAAGCAGCTTGTTCTTCCTCTTTCAACTTCCTCTTCCTTTGGCACCTTTGCTTCTTCGCCACTACGGATGGTAAAAAAAACGATGGCGATGATTTTGATGTTGTTGATGGTGGTGGTGGTGGTGATGATGATGAAGACGATGATCTTTGCAGAAGCACTTCTTTGCCCAAAGCCATTAACCTCATTTTGAAAGAATCGCCTAGCCCATTAACACAACAAGAAGCGTTACTAGTACTATCAGCCTTTTCAGCAACAACTTTGCCAGAAGCAGTAGCATCATTTGTTGTTTTGTCTTTTTTCTTATCCGATCGCTTCTTTAGGCCCTCAAAAACTCTCTTTTTCTTCCTAAATCTGATCCCACATGCGTTACAAAGCGACTGAAAAACACCCAAAAAAATAATAACAATAATAATAAACCCATTAGTTTAAAAAAAAAAGCGATCATGATCATGGACAAGAGTGATTTCACCTTGGGACCAGCGGGGCCACCTCTCCAAAGTGGAGTCTTTGTGGTTTTGCAGTCCGTACAATACTTCAAGCTGCTGTCGTTTTGATACATGAAGATGGTGCCTCTTCTTCAAATTCAGGCAATGATTTTCTGCACCAAAAAAATTAATGATGGTTATACTCTCAAAATTTCAACTTTATAACAACGAACCCATCATCAAAAGTCATACTTCTTCTCAAGTTTCTGAACAAGAACCACAGAGACCCAAAAGAGACTTGAGTGAGAGGTACTATGGCAGGAGTGGCAACAAAATACTCATTTCTCGCAGCAGAAAAAACATTTGAGGACTGGGTTTGTTTCTGGCATTTTTAGAAAACAGAAAAAAAGGATAAACCGACATGCAAAAAGAGTGATGAGCAAGAGAGAAAGAGAGAGAGTACAAAAACCCTAAATCTGAAGCTAGGGTTTTAGAATGACGAAAACGACCTTGGTTTGTGACAACAACAATATCTGGGTCAGCTTAAAATATATTTTCTCTTTAGGCTGACGATAACACCCGCCATTTTTTTGAGAGGCGCAGAATCCAGGTGGCAACATGCAACGAGACTTATTCATACTCGCGGTGGATTAAGAGAGATTCTGTACTCGCTGTATTTACACTGTCAAGTACAACGAATTTTTTTGTGGCTACTTATTTTTGTTGTTCGTAATCTTTTTAGGGTAATTGTTGCTTTGCATTATAGGGCAACAAATATTATAAAATTAGAAATCATTACATTTAATTCAATAGTTAAAAACATATTGAATAGTTGGTGATAAAAGAATTATGAAAATAGAAAAAAGATATTGATAATATTTATTATCCGATCATGTAAGATAATAAATTTTTTTTAGTACTGCATAAAACAATAATTAAATTTTTCTCTATTCTTAAAAAAATATTATATATAGTAAATAAAATTTTTAAATAATAATTTTAATAAAATTATTAAAAGTATAATAAATTTTTTTATTATATAAATAAAAATTATATTAATATAATTTTTAAAATATAATAATTAAATTTTTATATTTATTTTTTAAAAAATTTAAACACTTACTCTTATGATACGTAAACTTTTCTACTAGCTGAAAGACCTATAGGTAAAACGAATGCATGGTAAAAAACACTATTTTTCGTCTTCATAAAAGAGACAAAAAGCCATCTGACCTTAACACAAAAAAATTGCTCGTACCAACACCATGCCCTTCTGTACAACCCAAAGCATTTATTTTATTTGGATTAATCACAGATGGGAAACAGAAGAGCCTGAAAAGGAGATTGTGTCTGATGTTAAGCACTCTCTCCAATGCTATTATATTAAAATCAATTAATCAAATTGGTAAAATGTGGTTTCTGTTCTTTGTCCTCACTTCCCCAAGCTGCAGGCTTTTAAAAACAGTGATTTCCATCAAAAGTAGAGCTTTGAGTCTCCATTTCTCTCTAATAAGTGTGGAGGACAGATAAGTGCTTCGGGAAGAAAAGCTGAATTTGCCTGAATCATTTCATTTTTTCGCTAACACAAATTCATGTAAAATTTTTATTTTTTTCGTAGGCCTCTCAGCTACCGAGGCAATGTTTCAAAGCTGAACCATTACTGTACTGATGTCCCGTGTAATCATCACTCATCAATTAGTAAGTTCAAAGAAAGTGATGCAAATCAATTTTGTAAAAAAAAGTTATTTCTTTCCATTCAATCCTCAAGAAGTTTTGAACAGCTTTAAACACGACACCAGTGACAAGACAGTATACCCATGCTACGCTAAGAAGATGACCCTTTTGAAGTGACAGACAACCAACTCAAAATGTTAATGTTCAACAAAATGGCATATGCAATGAAACCCACTGCCATGGCAATGACAGTATTAAGACAAAACTATTTTAGAGTATATTTGCTTATATGACACACAACCCAAGCTCCATGGATGGGAGGCACTTGCTGAGAATGCAATGCTTCCTCGACTTATTGCAGCATCTGCAGATTATCAGTCTCATAATACATCCAATGTAGTTCTGTATCTGCAGCAGCATTGCTCAGAATCCGAGCTAGTCCATCCTCCAAACGCACACGACACACAGAGATTGGACTGAACTGGACCAAAATATGACTGACAACCAACGCCTAACCAGAATGCAACACCATCATACTCCACATGGACTTCGACATGAAAGCAGCTAAAACTCCTGAATTAACTGCCAAAATTTAAATCAAGCGTCAGATTAACATTAGAAAACTAACACTGAAACATTAGTATTTCCAATGGTAAAAATTACACGCATACCTCTAGCTGAAATTGAATCCACCAGATGGAGCAGTAGGATCCCCATTGCCTCCAAATCCGAAATTAGGTTGGGAAGCATCCCCTGGTGGCATTGTCTCATCCTCGTCATCCAACCAATATGTTTCGAGAAGCTTTACAGACTTCTCATAAATCTCAGCATTGTCATGAGTTTGTAAATTCTCAATTTTCTCTAACCCCTCGGCATCATCAATCATTTGAGTAAAGACATTTACATCTGTGTTGCCCAAATTCTTGTCAGCTTCTCCCACCTTCAAGATGTTTTCAAGCCCTTCCAGACAGACGGTAACAATTCTTGGATCAGGACATACAAGAAGATCACACAAGGGCTTGATGCACCCTTGACTTACAAGGAATCTGCAACCACCAAAGATAAATAATATTGTCAAGACCAATACGCCTTCCATAGCTACAAATAAAAATGGTAAAAAAAGTATGTTCATACTTTATTTGCTCATGAGTACCACCAGATGTGGCATTTGAGATAGCCCATGCAGCCTCTTTCTTTATGTCAAACTCAGCACTTTGAAGTAGAGCAACAAGGGGACCAATTATGTTAGCCTCAATCACAGCCTGCAAAAAATTCATTCATAATAAGTAATGAGACACAATCTTATATTCAGTATGTATGCCAATCATATGGCTAATTTATAAATAATAGTAAAAAAAAAATTAAAATAATTGAGAATAGATGAACAAGCCTATTTACCTGAATTTGCTCCCTGTTGCCAGCAGTGATATTCGAGACAGTCCAACAAGCTTCCTTTTTAATGCTCTTTTTATAATTGCCAGACAACAGATTAAGAAGGCATGGCAGTGCTTGATGGCTGATAATGCACTGAGTGGCAACCAAAAAAAGGAAAAATGGGAATCAGCCAATGAAATTTGAACTTCAATAAGTTTTCATCGGTGTCTCTCTTACATTACTTTATTATTTAATTCAGTCAAAGTTGGTTGGAACACAGCTAAACATTTGATAACCATTAACAAATTATTAGAAAGAAAACAGCAGTTAAAGGGACAGCAGCTTGTAAAGCATCTTATACCTGAGTTTGCATATCATCCCCAGTGACTATATTGCCAATTGTGCGAAGAGCAGGTATGAGCACCGAAGGAGAAGGGTGCCTGGCAAATTTATCATAAGTTCAGAGATCTAAAGCACAAAATGAATAGCAAAAGGAGAGCATAATTACATAAAGACTCACATTAGAAACTCAACCAGACGTGGACATACACCAGCTTCAATAACAGCTTGAATTTTGTCATTCGTGCCATCAGAAAGATACGAAAGTGCCCAACAAGCATCCGTCAAAACTTCATCATCATTTGAATGAATAAGATGTGCAAGAGCAGGAAGCGCAGGCCTAACCTACTTATTAGAAAAAACAAATAATAAAACCAAACATAGTAACAAAAATCCACAATTCAGGGATACATTTTAAGGCAAGAACTACTTAAGAAATTAGAATGTTATAAGAGTCAAACCTGGTCAAAAGGTGGTTGTGGCTTTCCTCGACAAAAGTTTGAAAGAGTCCAGGTAGCATTTCTAAGCATGGAAAGCTTTGCTTGCTCATTCAATTGTGCCAGCAAAGGAGGCAAACCTCCTTGGCTAAGAACAAGATCACGGCATCGTGGAGAGTCACCAGCAATATTTCCCAATGCCCACACAGCCTGTGTGGGGCGGAAAGAAATGAAAAGGGCATCAATCACAATGCTCATAATTAGTAAGGCTTGCTTAGTTAATAATTTTATCAAACAAAAAAATACCAATTCAAAATGAGAGAAATAAAAGTACAACATTCAGAAAGTTAAATCTAAACCATATCAACATGATTTAGCACTAGTATTTGTAAATACCTGCTCACGAACATCGTCACTTGGAGAACAAAGAAGTTTCACAAATATTGGAACAGCACCATGATCAATTACCACCCTAGTATGCTCAGAAGTCCCAGAAGCAATGTTCGTAAGAGCCCAAGCCGCTTCGAACTACAAGAATTAAAATAGATTAGAATCTTAAAAGATATTTCATTAATCATAACCTTGACACATACAAGGTCCGCTAAGTAGAACCTTAAAATATACCGTGACATCTAGCAAACGAAAACATACCTGAAGTTGCGGATAATCCTCCCTCAGAAGAAACTCAACAAAGCGAGGAACAACACCAGATTGTATAACTTCTTCAATTGGTGGACTGCGTTCTGATGCAAAGAGAATTGAGAAAAAAAAAAGTTCAATATTAAAAAAAATATAACAATCAAACAATGAGCATTCAAAATAATGCAATAAAAGAACCAATGCCTCACCAATTGACAGCAACTTTCGAAACTGAGTGGTACACTCATACTGCATACCACTGTCATTAGACCAAACACCGGCTACCATCACAGGTAGATTTTCCAACTGTTAAACATTATAAACACAAGAATCATAACTTGCACATAAAGTAAAATTAAACGCAAGCCCAGAACAAAATCAAACAAAAGGATCGACAATATGTTAACCCTAATAAACTTCAACAATCATATACTGCATAATTAATTAAAAGTTAAAACCGATAAAAACATACCCTAGTCATGATTACAAGCAATATGAATTAAAATATGCGCAAACAAGCTCTGGTTTCCGGCAGTACATTCTTATAATCTTTTACTTTCATTAAGTTGAGATGTTTTTTTACAAAACTTGTCCTAGAAGTTAGAGGATATAGAGACAATACTCACAATATACGGAAAACAAACCCTAATTAACTGCAAATACTACATTAAAAAAAATAATTATAAATTAAAAAGGAAAAAGATTGGACGAGTTATTTACAAGACTGACCTTCTTCGCCGTACCAGGAGCGTTGACGTCATTAGCGACCGGTTGTTGGTTTTGCAGGCCTTCGCGTCGCTTCTTCTGCAAGCTTTCTTCTCTTTTGTTCTTTCGGATCTCCACCATGTTATCCTCTCTCCTCCGGCGACCTTCATCGGCGTCAACTGCGACCTTGTATTTGTTGCGTCGACTATCGGCTTTCGAGTTCGGCCTCAACGACATCGTTTCGCGGTTGAACTTAAAACCCTAATTAAATTTCGAAGAGAGCGAGAGGGAGATTGTAGGGGCCTGGGGGCAGTTTCAAGAAAGTGAAGTGAGAGAGGGAGGGGAAAGAGGAGGGGCTTTTATAGGATTGTCAAGGGGAGGTTGCGGAGTGGCAATGGGCTTCGATCGTGAGTTTATTGCGGGAATTGCCACTGCGTTTTAGTTTTTGAAGTCATTAACGGCGTCGTTTAGATATTTCATTATCGTTTGATTTGTGATATCACAGTTGTTAACCCCACTTGGAAGTTGGAACCATGTTTATCTTCCGTGATGATAAAATAGAAAAAGAAAAACTGATGTAAATAAAATAAAATTTCACACAAATTATCTCAACAATACTATAGTTTAGAATAACAATTTTTATGCTTAACTTTTAATATCGAAGGGCCAAGAATTTCATAAATTGATTAATTGTCAATTAGATTAAATTTTCATAAAAATCGTCAATTATAAAACATTACCTTTCTTTGCTTGTTACTGGGTTAATATTTTCTACATGACAATTGAGAATTGTTAATTAACCCTCTTTTGTTAGGAAATATATTTCCTTGTCAACGTGGATTTAACGTCCTGATTTTTAGAAAATTCTTTAAAATATTTTATTATTTTGTGTTTTCTTTTTTAAGGATAATTCGTGCTTAATGAATAAAGTATTTCTTTTTTAAGATTTATTAATTTAAGGTGAAGCAAAGTTTGTTTAAAAAATAAATAAAATATTTCTTCAACGAGAAATAGCTTAGAATATCTTCAAAATACTATTTAAATTTTACTCTTCAAATAATCATTTGTTTACTTATATGACAAATAAAAGATTAAAAAATAAAATTTCCTCCAAAAAACTCATTAAATTAAAATAAATTAATATTATTTTAATCAAATATTTCCTCTTATTAAATTTAACTACTCTCGATTTATTATCAACAAATTTAATAATCTCTAAGAGACCAAAAAAAGGTCTTTTGATAATTGTTTTTTTTTAAATAAACATAAATAATAATTATAGTAGTCTTATCTTTTTAATAAATAATAATAAAATATTAATAGAAGAGAGAGAAACTCACTAAGTAATATTGATAAAGAAATAAACAATTATTATCTAAAAAAAATAAATTAATATATCTTTTAGAATATTTTATATTGGCATGAAGCTTCAAATAAGAAATAAAATCTTATTTAAAGAGTCTTTTGGAATGCTCTTAATAACAATTGAGAAAATAAATTCTTATAGTTAATTTTTCCTTAGTTTCTTTCTAAATTTGTATGCAAATTATTGTATCGTGCAATTAATTTATTTCTTTTTATTTATATTTCTATGACAATCGTGGGATATAGGAGGAACAAAAAACCCAGCATATTATGATTATTATTTTGCAGTTTTTGTGAGATCATAAGAATTATGTTTGATAAACGACTTAAAGCAAGTGGACAATCCGTATAATTTGTATCTTGTAGTAAAACTAAGAGACTTATAGTTTAAATTATATTTAATTATACTTTAAAAGAGAACGGATAAGTTTAACGTTAAAAAAAAAAGAGCCATATTAATGCAAATATTCATAAAAATATGAATTGCATAATAAAGTAATATGATATAGAATTTTGGTTGGATGAAAACACAAATTAATAAAAATAAACTATTTCGTTGATTTCATACTACAACCTATATTATTATGCCATATCAATTAGTTTAAAATAAATTTTACAAGTCATTCAAAAAATAATAATGAGATACACTTAAACGTGACTTGGTTAATAGATTAAAATATAATTAAAATGGACTTTTGTTTAAGCATTGCATCTTAATCCAAGGAAAATCAATTCGATTTCCTCAACTCCAGCGTTAAGTGCCTCTAATCATAATCATGGGCCTTGTTACAAATAGTAGAACTATGGGCACTCCTCAAAGCATCTTATACAAGATAAACCCCGCACACTTCATATTTACCATTTTAATCATAATTATAAGTACGTAAAAGAGCAACAATTATCTCTCCACTGCTGCCTATAGTTTTACGAGACCCAAGAATGTTAGATTTATTTCTCACATATCGTGGACTAAAGATAAATCATTTTAATTGTTTTATACTTTACCGAATTAATACGTGACTAATGTCAAATATTAAGGAGCAATCTTAATGCAGCTCATGTATTAAGTGATCAAATATCGTGTTAATGAGTCCGATTTTATCATACCCTATACTAGTAGTATATTACGGACAAGATAACCTTGAATCAGTATTATTATAACTCATAATGGGATGGGCATTTTGTACTAACACACGAGGGTCCCTCGACTCACCACATGATATAAGTGACTTCAACCTCATCGGGAGTTAACCGTTGGAAAATCGTGAATGAGTGCAGCAGACCTCTCTCGCTGCTTCTCTCCCGATTTTATCTGCTCATCTACACAGTATCTTCAAGCAATTTTGCTCTGAAGTGAAGGCAGCAGCTTTACAGCACTTGGATCAAGTTCTGGACAATCCATACAAGCTCCATAACGTGTTTGAAGCTTGGATTCATGGCTAATCAAGGTAAATCTCAAATTTTTCCCTAAAATATGTGTTTAATTGGAAATGCAAGATTAAGAATATTTATTGCAACAATTAGTATCAGAGCACATGGTTATGCATTTCCTATTGAACCATGGCCATTTTTGGGGATGAATCAAGCTTTGACTCACCCATGGAATTTTTCTTTATTTTTGGATTTTGTGATTCTGAGCATATCTGACCAAACGGTCATTGAATAATTCATGGGTGATGTTTAAGGAGTCAAAATATAATTTTTTCATGTTTTTTGGTGGCCAAAATCGGGTTGTTCAAGAAAATACAACTGTAGCTACTGTAGCTACTGTAGCTTCATCGCGAGGAAGAAGATGAAGTGCAGTGAAATTATCATTTGGCTCCCTATATTTTCTAAATTTATGTTGTGGCCCAAATATTTGGCAAAAGTTTCAATTTGGTCCTTGACCGAAAGTCAACATGGTATAATATCATTTGGGTCCCTGATATTATTAATAATTATTTTTTAACCCAAAATAATTATCATTTGGGTCCTTAATATATTAGAAAATTATTATATGGCCCAACTGTTCTCGAAATATTATTTGTACCCTATATATTTTGGGTAATTATATTAGAGACTAGAAAGTAATTTAATTTTATTTACAGTAAGGGCCAAATGTTTTGTTATTATAAACAGTGGCTATAATTCTGAAAATTCTTCATTTAAGTCCAAAATTTTCATTAATTTTGACAATTTTTCAGAATTTCAAGTATAAAATAATCCATCATTGTTGTATATTATGGGCATGGCATTCATACATTTTATTGAGGTATATTAAATATTTTGGAAAAAGCTTTAATTATGGTTAATAAAGCTTATTTGGTCTCAATTTTAGTTATTGTATGAAATATTATGCATGGCAAAACTTCAATTTAGAGTGATTGAGTATCTACCGTCAGTAGAACCAATCATGATAAATTATTCGGTGTTTTGCAATTAATTGTCCATTTATAATTATTGATTATGGATTGTGTGATGGATTATTGTTACTATAACCAAGATCCATACGGTGATGATATTGCTCGCTTGTGAAATCATTACTTGGTAGGATGCTTGGATAGGTAAAGAGATTTGTTGGGTATTTTCATCGAGTGACTTAATTACCCTCGCTTGCAATAGGTCAATGTTGGTGTTATATTCAACTTGTCTCGCTTTATTTGTGGGTTAGAACACTCCTTTTTGTTGGAGAATTGTAAAATGAGAAATCATTGTTTGTGGCATGATTTTGTTTTCACATGCCTATTAATACTTATTGTTGATTTCTCACTCTAGATATTCTTTCCTTTCTCCAAGTTGCCTCCATTAAGACTTTGATCGGGACAAACTATGAGGATCAGCGTGAACTGCCATGTTCTATTTATCGACATTGAATAGAGACTTGGCTTTGAGAGTTGATGAACCATCCAAGCCCACGGATAAGAAGTACTCGCCATCGAAAGCGGCAGAGTGGATGGCTTGGGATGAATCCAATAGACACCGTCTCGACACAATGAAATACACCATCGATAGAACGATCGGAGATAGCATCCCTGCATGTGACAAGGCTAAAGATTATTTGGCAGCAGTAGGAAGAACTTTTAAGAAGGTAGACAAGGCTGAAAAGGGTAACTTTCTGAGATTGCTTGCTAATACCCAGTATGATGGGGTTTCTGGGGTGAGAGAGCACATTCTGAAAATGACAAGTTACCATAAGAAGATTCATGTAGCTTTTGTGGGCTTTGAATCCAATCTTGTTGATGTTCCTTCTAATACTTGGTGGTTGGATACTGGTGCAACCATTAATATAACAAATTCCTTACAGGAATTCAAAAGCAGGAGGGAGCCCAATGAAGGAGAGCTGATTGTACATATGGGCAATGGAGTAAAGGCCAAAGTTGAAAGCATAGGAGTTGTCAGACTACACCCAGCGACGAGCCAATTTTAGATCTATCGACATGACTTATATTCCTTCTATTAGAAGAAACTTGGTATCCAGATTCATTTTGGATAGATGTGGCTATACTTTTCATTTCGGTGACGTAAAAGTTTACTTATTCCGCAATTCGTAGCTAGTTGGTTCTCGCACTCTATCCGATGGCTTATATATGCTTGATTTATTTCCTTACGTCACGAATCATCATCCAATGCTCATGTTATGAATGTTGTTAGCTCTAATAGTAAAAGGGTTGATGAAAATTCCTCTATGTCAGTGGCATAAACTGTTAGGTCACATTTCTAAACAGAGGATGGAAAGACTCATTAAAGATGGCATTCTCCATAATCTAGACTTTTCCGATTTTGACACTTGTGTTGATTGTGTCAAAGGCAAATTTATCGCCAAAACTAGAAAAGAGAGAATTCAGTAGAAGTCAGCAGGTTCCGAGTCGATACATACGTATATACGTGGGCCGCTCACCCCGCAGTCTATAGGTGGTTATAAGTACTTCATCACATTCATCGATGACTTTTCTCGTTATGGTCATGTTGAGTCGCTACATCGGTAAGGTCGAATCCTTATCCGTGTTTCAAGTCTTTAAGGCTAATGTTGAGCTCCAAAAGGGTAAAAGGATTAAATCGATGAGATCGATAGAGGTGGTGAGTACTATGGGCGATATGATGAAACCGGGCGTAATCCTCGGACCTTTGCTAGATTTCTTCGAGAATGTGGAATGAAGCTCAAGACACAATGCCCGGGACTCTCGAATGTAATGGAATTGCAGAAAGAAGAAATCGTACTCTTCTTGACACGGTGCGATGCATGTTGAGCAACTCCACCTTACCGATTTTCCGCAGGTGAAGCCTTGAAAACCGCCGCTTATATTTTGAATCGGTACCCAAGAAGTCGATGCCCAAAACTCCTTATCAATTGTGGTCGGAAAGAAGCCTAGTCTTCGCCACTTTCATGTCCGGGGATGCAGAGCGTAAGTGAGGCCTTATAATCCACAATCAAGGAAACTTGATCCAAGACTATTAGTGGTCATTTTATTGGCTATCGTATAGGCTCGAGGGGTTCTAGGTTTTATTGTCCTTCCCATACTACCGTAATCATTGAGTCCGATCGTGCCATTTATTTTGAGAATGATCGTAATAGTGGAGTATCGAGCCTCACAATCTCACATTAAGAGAAGAACTTGTGGTTTTGCTCGTCCCATCTTATCCAACTTCCGAATGGGATTACCACGTATTGATGTTCATTCTCTTGATCCCGAACCTCATCATGTTTTGGAGCCTATGGTCGTGGAGGATGATGTCACCGATGCGCGATTGAGAAGATCCGAAAGGGTCGGAGACCCGCACTTCGATGATTATGTGGTTTACTCGCAGGAACATGATATTGATGGTGATTTATCATCCGACCTGCTACCTTTCGCGAAGCCATCGGCTAGACTGTAATCTTCATCTTGGACACATGCCATGCAGGATGAGATGGCATCCATGTATCACAATGGGGTTTGGGATTTAGTTGAATTACTAGATGAATGCAGGCCAATTGGTTGCAAATGGATTTTTAAAACCAAAAGAGATGCCAGAGGTCAGGTGGAAAGATACAAGGCCGACTTGTGGCTAAGTGGTTTCAATCGAGAGAAGGTATTGATTATACGTAAACCTACTCTCCTGCTTTCTACCAAAGACTCATTCCAGTATTATCATGGCATTTAGTAGCTCATTTTAATTTAGAATTACATCGATGGATGTGAAGACAGCTTTTCTTAATGGAAGCTTGTCTGAAGATGTGTATATGGTGCAACCTGATGGTTTTATTGAGCTTGGCAAAGAAAACATGGTGTGTAAGCTTAAAAGGTCTATTTATGGACTTAAACAAGCCTCCATGACAAGTGGTATTTGAAATTTCATGATATTGTCACCTCTTTTGGATTTCGTGAGAACATTGTTGATCGATGTATATATTCGAAGATCAGTGGAGTAGATACATCATTTCGGTGCTTTATGTTGATGATATCTTGCTCATCGCTAGTGACACCGATTTTTACTCGAGACAAAACAGATGTTGTCATACAAGTTTGATATGAAGGATCTCGTGAAGCCCATTATGTATTAGGGATGAGATTCTTCGTGATGCATCTGGAGGAGTTCTAGGATCGTCTCAAAGGACCTATATTGATCGTGGTTCTCAAAATGTTTAATCTACGCCTTGTGCTCTCGGAAAAGCACCAATAACAAAGGGTGACAAACTTTCCAAGTCTCAATGTCCGGATAATGATGTAGATAAAGCTAGAATGCAAACAAGTCCCATATGCATCGACTATGGGTAGCTTGATGTATGCTCAAGTTTGTACACGCCCGACATTGCTTTTGCAGTGGGTGTACTTGGAAGATACTTGAGCAATCCTCGGTTTTGAACACTCGGAAGGTCTGCAAAGAAAGTGCTCGGATATTTACAAGCTACTAAAGACTTTGCATTGACATATCGCTAACTCGACTACTTAAATATAGTTGGATATTCGATGTCGATTTCAGCAGTCGTCTCGAAGACAAGAAATCTACATCCGGTTATATCTTTATGATGGCAGGAGGAGTCAGATCATGGAAGAGTGTCAAATGTATAACTTATAGCTTCTTCAACAATGGAGGCGCAATATGTAGCATGTTTCGAGGCTACACGTCAAGCTTTTATGGATGCAGATTTTATCACGTGACTAGATTTTTGTTGGTCGTGCTGAGGCCATTAAAGATATACTCGTGATAATTCCGCAACTGCTTCTTTTCTCATAATACGAGGAGTTCCTCACGCTCCAAGCATATTGATATTAAATACTTATTTGCGAGAGAGAAAATTACTCTATCTTATGTATCAAGAGAGTATATACCTACTGAACTCATGTTAGCCGATCCCCTTACTAAAGCTTTAACTCCAAAAGTGTTTAAGGATCATGTGACTCATATGGGATTGTTAGAATCCTCTTTATATGTCGAGTCGATGAGAGTTCTGGTTTGTATTATATGTTTCAACTTAAATGAGATTTTGTATTACTCATATTTTGTTATTATGCATGCATATTGTTATATAACATCGATATGCCATATATTGTGTACACATTTGGTTGAATATGGCATTATCTATATCGTGAGGATATTATGGTCCGAGACATTTGGTTTAGTCTCATCATGGACATTTTGAATCAAGCATTTTGGCTTGGCTTCAGTGTGCTTTTCCGAGACATTTGGTTTCAGCCTCATTATGATTATAAAAGCACCGCCTCGAGACATTTGGTTTCAGCCTCATTATGATAAAATGGAAGCTCGCTCTCGAGACATTTTGATCTAGTCTCATTATGGTTATATAGTAGTCGATGGTCTAGGAGACATTTTGGTTTCGCCTCATTTTGCTAGACATGTGGACCTTATGGAAATAGGCATGTTGATCACATTTCCATGCTATTTTCATTATTATACTTGTATACTACTACTTAGTCACGTGTTTACGGGTATCTTGTTGCGTGGAGCATCCCTGCTCGGTGCACACATGATTTGATATTTGTGACACATTTTGGACTTGTTGATGTTTGGGTGATTGCTCACATTTGATTTTTCGCTATAGTTGCATATTGATTAATTCGATTGTTTTCAAAATATTTGATTTTAAAACTATCATGAGAATGACTTATGCCGTCCAAGTGGGAGATTGTTAGATTTATTTCTCACATATTGTGGACTAGCATAAATCATTTTAATTGTTTTATACTTTACCGAATTAATACGTGACTAATGTCAAATATTAAGGAGCAATCTTAACAGACTCATGTATTAAGTGATCAAATATTGTGTTAATGAGTCTGATTTTATCATACCCTATATGGTAGTATATTATGGACAAGTATAACCTTTAATTGTATTATTATAGCTCATAATGGGATGGGCATTTTTGTACTAACACATGAGGGTCCCTCGCACTCACCACATGATATAAGTGACTTCAACCCATCGGGAGTTAACCGTTGGAAAATCTGGGAATGAGTGCAGCAGACCTCTCTCGCTGCTTTCTCCCGATTTTATCTGCTCATCTACACATGATCTTCAAGCAATTTTGCTCAAGTGAAGGCAAGCAACTTTACAAAGACTTGGATCAAGTTCCGATCAATCCATACAAGCTCCATAACGTGTTTGAAGCTTGGATTCATGACTAATCAAGGTAAATCTCAAATTTTTCCCTAAAATATGTGTTTAATTGGAAATGCAAGATTAAGGGCATTCAGTTCATATTTATTGCAACAAAGAACACACAAATTACCTTACAATAAAATTAGTAATTCTACTCACTTCAATACTTCAATCCTGTTTGAATGATTAATAGTTTTCCTATAATCACTCCACTTGTTATCACTAGGAAAATTACTTATCAAAATTACATAAAATAATGCTCTTAAAGAAAAAGATCGTATAAGTTTAAGTCGTGAAAAATATAAATAATAATGTGGATTTCGTTTTCAAATTTTAATGAATATTTTTTATAAACAAATTCGCAAAGAAAGAAGGCATGTTATGGTATTGTACGCTTGTGCAACGACAATATGGGATTTTATTAGGGAAGAAGATGGAATCAAGGGTATTTAAGGAATATAAATATGTGTAAAGAAAAATTTTAATGTATTTTAATTATTGAACGGGGTGCTAATAGTTTGAACTCATCCCATAATGCATCAATTTTTCTGCAAGAGGCCCAAAACAAGAAAAAAATATTAAATAATTAAATAAATAATAGATAATTTTTTTAAATAATTAATTAAGTATATAATAATTAAATTAATTTTTTCAATAATTATATATATTTAATAATTATAAAAAACTGAAAAAACAAAGAAAAAATTTGTAGAAAAATCATAATTCATAAATAACACAAAGAGAAGACCATCGAAATGACAGCACTTCGACCCGATTCCTAACCTCCACCTACCACCTCGCAGTATCAACTTGCATCCAAAAAGAGTTCTTTAATGTTTTTCACCCAGACTTGCCTTGGCACTCGACAGCCGCAACAAACAGGATGCAAACAACCACCTCTAAATAAACAAACCATTATAACAAGACGAATTGTCCCATGTTCCTTCAACAAGAACCTTCTTTCCCTACTGATTCAGAGAACACAATACAATTATATGTACACATACCCTGATACCCATGCCAAACCCAAACCCAAACCCGGACTAAACTCAAGCAACCCAAGTGGGGGTTCAGTAAGACATGCTACATTACCCGATCCAAGTGAAAAGAAATGTTTTATTTATAATTTTTTTTTTTTTTTGCGCTTCAGGAAATATTAAATCAGTACCTTTCACCCTGTCTAAATAATTTAACCCCTGCCTAAGCAGTCATTTAATAATAGAGATTAGAGATTGAAGACGTGATGAGCTGAATCGGTCCAAGATAGTGGTGGAGCCTATATAAGTAGGCCCATATTGCACCGCATTGGCCTGTCTAAATAATTGTATTTTCACTGGACGCACCCAAATATCTGATACGAGTGCCAGGGTGTTATTCTGAAAAATTGACGTGTTGGTAGTAAAGAACAATAAAACTAATCAACACACGACACATAACTAATAAAAACAACCAACCCCCTAGGCCTTTGCACACATTCCAATCATTAACAAATGACACTCCTGTTAAACCCATTATTGAAATGTGAAATATTTCTTTGTTGGTATCATTAAACATATCAAGTCTATTACTTGATGGCAAACATCGGGTCGATCCAGCGGAACTTTGGGCCTGTCAATGACACGTGGTCTTTATGCGTTAAGCGTATAACGGGCCACACCTGCCTGATAGTGCACGAGGTGTCAAATCTACTACACCAGCATCAACAACATTATTCATATTCAATTTCTATAATTAATCGTCAATAAAGCTAAAGCAGTAATAGCATAGATACACACATCATGTTAATGAAAGAGATTTTATTTATAAAGAAAATATCACGGCTGAAATACCCACCCCAAAAATATAAAAAGATCTAAAACTACTCACCCCCAACATAGGGTGTTTAATTTAGAGATTAGAACAAAACGGGGGTACTGATTAGCAACATCATCATTAGCTTGTATGATCAGAAATGATCCAAAGCGATTGTCAGCAGCAAGAACTTCCCCGCTTGGCCGCTTTACCCATTGATGTGTTGACACGTGCTCTCTTGCCATCCGTTGGACCCGGATTAAAGTCAAAGCTCGTCCCAACTCCATCCACCATTTCTACGAACATCCTTTGGAGGTCCTCAAAACTGTCGCCCTGGAAGATAAATCAACCGACTGTGAATTGCAATTACAATTATAGCATGTCTAATGGAGTCGAAAAGGTAAGAACGCCAAGGATATACCTCGTCTTTCACATTGTTCATCATGGAGATCATCTCTTGCATAAAACCATAGAAGTCCTGTTTTGCAAAATTTCTCAAACTCGAGTACTTGACAGAAGATAATGCAAACATCGAAAATTAAATAAGATACTTCTACAAGACAAAGCGACGCCATATTTTGGTCGATTGAAAAAACCCGACTTCGTTTTACCAGCGTAGCAATTTACCGTGTATTGTAGAAAACCAGAGACTTTTAGTTGCGTTTCTACTTTTCAAATTCTAATCATGTAATACGACCCCGTATTAGCATAAAAAGAAGGTATTTTTGGGGGTACCTCGTCTTCCTCCTCGAGGGGATCGTAGAGTCCAGCATCGTACATTGACCTCTTGCTCTCATCAGAGAGGACTAACAAAATCAAACGGACGATTAACGCCGTTAATCGGTATTCAGTAGCTTTAAAAAAAAAATAAATAAAAGTAGAATTCAACGGCGTAGACACAAGCTTCCATAACGTTACCGGAGTAGGCTTCTTGAATTTGCTGAAACTGGCGTTTGGCTTCCCCCGCCACTCCCGGATTCTTTGCACTTCTATCCGGATGCCATTTCTTCATAATTACCAAAAAAAAAAAAAAAAAAATTTAACCGATCGGAAAGCATCTAACGAGAAAAAACGACGTCGTTTTGTGGAAAGAAGCTAAAATTACTACCATGGCGAGTTTGCGATAAGCAGAGCGAATATCAGAGAAGGAGGCGTCCTTGCGAATCCCAAGAATCGCGTAGTAGCTCAAAGATCCGCCGTTGGATCCTCCTTCTCGATCCATCACAGCAACCAAAAAAAAAAAAAAAAAACAACAATACGGATGTAATATGCTTGTGAAGATAAAATCATACGAAGAAACGGAAACAAACTGTTATGAACAGATCAATTAGAGAATTGATGAAGCGAAGAGAAGTAAATAATTTTTTTAGTTTCTCTTTATCTATATATATATATATACTCTCCTTCTCACCTCCTGTGTATGTTTTATGCTTAGAGAGTTCAAGGGAATTATTGACCGTGCGGGTGGTTAAGGGAGGAGAGAGACGAAAATATCTTACGGGAGGAGAAGAGATATGAAGGAGGAAACTTCGAGAGATTTGAGTCCGGAGGTTAGATATTTTTTTGGTAGATTTGGCATATGGCATTGGAGTTTGGGAAAATTTACGTGGATTGCCACTTTTGTGATCTGGTAATGTGGGTGTGACACGTTAGCGTTTTGTTTTAGATCGTGTGGTTGATCGATACGAGGTGTCCTAATATTCAATTTTTAATTTAAATCTTAATTGATCTGAAGTGATATTTATTAATGTAATAATAATTAAATAATTTTATAAATTATAAAATATAACATTCAATACATGAGTTATTTCTATTACTGACATTTAAGTTAAAATTTAAATATTAAAATTTTTAATATTATTATATTTAAATAAATAAGTTAATTAAAAAATAATTTTTTGAATTTTTTGAAAAATATTATATTTTGAAAGAGTATTCAATAAAAAGCTTTAAAAAAAACTTAGAAGAGTTCATATAATAAGATAATTTTAATTAATTAAAGCATGTTTATTTTTCTTGGCTTGTTTGTAACCCAAGAAAAAAAAAGGAACTGTATCTTATTTGAAATCATACGGAGAAAAGTTTGAGTAAGAAGTATTATTATCCGAACAATATTTTTTTAATTTTATCTGTAAAATGAAACTAATTTGATTAATTAACAAAATATAATAAATTTATGACATATCATCATTTAAGGTAATTTATTTTAATCACTCTATTTGGCATTGTGCAATATATTTGATGAAGCCAATACAGTGTAAGCTATTGTAAGTTAGCAGCTGGCAGCTTGAATAGAAGGTGCAATGTATTTGGCAATTTAATGATTCTACGAAGCATTGACATTTCAAAAAGTTGTAAGGGAAATTTATAAAAATAGTTAAATAATTTTAATAAATATATAAAATAATTATATTTAATATTTGTTTCTTTCTTAGTTATTTATTAAGTTTTTTTTTACTATAATATCTTTATCTCTCTTAAATTAAAATTCGGCAAGATCCTTCCTCACGACACTAGCTTTATTTTACATTTTTCAACAACAATCAACGGTGATTGGGCAAGCTTTTAAGAGTGAGTTTATCTCCGGCGGTTGGATAGATTTAATTCTGATATTTTAGAGATGTTTTTCTCCTTAATTTTTTATAATTTTCACTTTCTAAGTTTTAATTTTTTTTTAATTTTAGTAAGTTTGATTAGTGACAAGTCAATGTATAAATGCATATAGATGAGATTAGGATTGATTGTTCATAAATATTGGAGATTGTTAAGTGAAATTTAGGTTTAAAGAATGGTACGCGAGGTGCTCGATAAAATACCGTAATGCTAAATAAAATAGTTGATGGTGTATGCAAAATTAAGGTGTTGATGGTGTGATTGTAAGGTGGAGTACAGGTGCAATGAGAGTAAAAAATGTACGCGCAACAGGTGCAAATCGCGAGCATGGGATATGTGCCTATTGCTCGCACGACAGGTGCCCGTCACGCCCGCGACAACAACTATCCCGCTCATGCGGTGCGCGAAAAAAGTCCGTCGCACGCTCTACAGGTGTCTGCCTCACAAATGCGCGCGCGCAACAGGTGCTGTCGTACCGTGCGACAGGCCTGTCTATTTTTGGGTAACATACTTAAATATATAATCATTGTTTTATTATATTATAATAAGTAATAATATTTATGTAATGAATTGATTAGGTTTTTTTGAAGGTTCAGTGAAATATCGGTGACTGTGATCTGCATTCATTAGACTACACGAATCTTAATAGCTACATTAATGGTCAGGATGACTCAAAATCAAAACCATTTGCGAATGTTGATATGGTGTGTGTTATTATCCAATTCAATGAACGTCCTTTTATATTTAAAAATTTCAACATAAGAATGTTGAATATGTGTTTTTTTCTACTGTATAATAGGTTTTCGTTTCAATTAACTTTGAAGACGATCATTAGGTTATAGCTCGAGTAGACTTTGTACACAAGTGATTCTCTATTTATGATTCATTGAAGGAACATCGCGATTAAAAAACTTATTCTCAACTATTCAAGCTACTTCAACATATCTTTCCTCGATGGCTACAAGATGTTGGATTTTACAATATCCGCCCGGACTTATAGAGCGCAGAGCCTTGGAAACTTATACTAATTAAGAGTGTACCACAACAACAGCCTAGAATTGGCAATTGTGTGGTGTTTATGTTAATGTTTACAATATATTTAATGTTCAAAATACAATTTAATTTTGACAGTAGTCATGGGCAACACTTTATGAAGAAAATTATTGTTGACATATTTAATAGGGATATTAGATTATAAAATATATATTTGAACAATTGTAACTATAGTGCGATTACTCTTATTTCGATTTTCACAATTCTTCAACATTTATTATGAATAATCATATTAATAAAGATAGCTTAAAATATCGAACACATAATAAATATAAGAGTTTAAAATACATCATATTTAAAATATCGAAATAGAGTTAACAAAAATAGGGATGCATCCCTCATTCACCGAATTAGAGCTCATATGTATCAAAACTCTTACTATTTCATCATCAACTATATCCATAGGTATTGAACATATGGGCTTGATAAAACATTTCAACTGTAAAGTTGTTTTCAATGAAATACTGTAATCATTCAGATTTATTTGTAAAACTTCATATACTCTTAAAAGAAATATATCAAACGTACAGTTTTTTTAAACCAAAAAAGCTATATTTTTTCTATTTCTATATTCAAAATGACCGTTTGTCAATTCTTCCCATGATCCATCAAAACACATTTGAAAAACAATTGACTCCATTAAGCCTAAAAAAGAAAAAAATTAGTACTTAAAAAAATTTAGAGTTTAGACATGAGTTGGACAACCGTGCGACGGGATCCTGTTGCACGGTGACAAGATCTATCTAACAACAACCTGTGGTACATTTCTTCTCAGAAAACGTGTGACAGATGCTTGTTGTATGTTTTCTGGGTTGGTTTCCAAACTCGTTTTTACTCAAATAATTCATAAATTCCAATTAATCAAAAAATAAAACTACACATTATGTAAAATAAATACTAATCTCAACTTTTTGTTTTTTAATTGATGAGTTGATGATTAGTGGGTGAGTTTTAGGGATTAGAGTGTGCTGGATTTTGAAGAGTTTTTGTTGAGAATGTGTGAATTATTGGTTTTGTTTATAGATATGAATGCATTTAAGTTTATAAGAGAAATATATGGCTACATATGATAAAAAAAATTTAGGTAGTTATTTTAAAAATTTACTAAATTTTTTGACTATTTTGTAAATTTTCCAAGTTGTAAATACTATTATATTATCATAGACTAATTTATGCTAACACACGTATCACTTCATTTTAGATATATTTTTTTAAAAAAAATCATTTTAAATATTCTTAAAGATCAATGTTCCATTTTTTTTTCTTTTTCTTTAAATTATTACAATCAAATAGTCTTTTTTCCATCTTTAATTTTGATCTTTTACAAGTTTAATTTATGCCGTCGTTACCTCAATTTGAATTTTATTCTAATTTTCAAACAATATTCAATTCATAAATCAAAGAGCCCTTATTTTCTGTGTCGCTAACTGCTGCTTCGTTTAAATGATGATTGAAATTAGATATTGGAATATCATAATTAGGATAAAAATACTACTGAGGATTTTGGAGTGGTGATCTTTAAAACTTTGGGATGAGTTCGTGATTTCTAAAAGTTGAGGGTCCTAGAGAAAAGTTTTTCTTTCATTTTTTTTTTAAAAACAGCTTTCGTTTGAAAAAAAAAAAAAAGAAACAATTAAGATGCACATGCAAACCACTCAACCACACCTTATTAATTTTATCTCGGTGAACAAAATTATAACCTAAAAAACCAATCACCAACTATAATTTATTAATTTCAAGGGCATAAAAAAATTAATTTCAAAAGATTTGATCATAGATAATTAATGATTTTTCAAGAAATATCTCTCCGTTATAATTGACTAATTGTTAAAGAACATGTTGATTAAAGGCCAAAAAAAAAGGAGTGATTAAATGTTTGTTTGACTCGTCAAAGGTAATTGAGAGATAAGATTTCAAGTCCTCCAAGCAAATTAACCAAACTTAATAGAAATTAATCAATCTCGTAGCATGAAACTTTGTATACAAAAATCCTTCGAGAAAGGTTTGATATTGTAAGAGAGAATTGGTTTGCATTTATGTACCACCGAAAAAATAAATAAAAATGAACAAATCATAACCATTTCTTTTAATTATTTGAAAACTATGTACACGAGAGTAGTCATTGCTTTACTAGTTTAGAAAGCAGGCAAATCTGAAAGGAAACTAAGCTAACACATCAAGGAGAAACTTTTATATCTCCTGATAGCAAGAACAGGAAATTGGAAAAAAGAAAGCAAAACTAGATACAAAATTAAACTACCACGTCTTCTTATAAAGCAGCAATGATTTAGCGGGCGATGATGAGTGGTACCGCTGCTGCAGTTTCAACACCATCATGTGCGCAGTTTCTCACTGTAGATCGTTTTTGACCCGGAGAAATTTCCAAATTACTTGGCAGAGATTCTGGCTTAAAAGCTGGAGCCTAGTAATTCATATTTATATAGAAAGGCCTTGAGGCCATTCTTCTAGCAGCCAAATCTCTCCTGACTGATTCCAAAATGACAGCAGCTCTAATCTTGCACCAGGCTGCTTTTGGTTTTCCAATTCTGGAAATATGTACACCAAAATTTGAGTCGCTGCTTGAAGCGAAAAAAAAGCCATTGCTTTGGTCCCATATTGCATTACAGGGAGACCAAGCAGGCATCTGAGGCTGAGGCATTTCGACTGGTAAGTGACTGCTTGGCACCAATTGTGAACAACTGTGGTACCAATTGTTTCCTCCGTTGCCGTTGCCGGGTACCGGGGAAAAATCACCCATTGTAAGGCTGTTTTGGATGGGATGAAGCTGATGGTTATCTGCTACTGCTTCTTGGTCGTAAGAAGTTGAAGTTGATGCATGGTCTAAACCGAATTGCATTTCTGAAAGGAAGAGAAAAAAAAAAAGAAAAAACTTATGGTTTCTGCAAATATATTTCCTTGGTAAAATCTATAGAATCTATAACTCATATACCTTGATGGGCGAATGGGAACTCATGATTCTGCAGAATTGAAGTTGGACTACTAAGTGTTTCGTCTTGCAGATTTGAAAAGGGCATTATAGGTCCAAAAATGCCGCGTGCATCAACTGGGACGAATTGATTCACATTTTTATAAGCTACCCTCTTTAGATTTTCCACTGAAATCTGTCCAATGAAGGAGGTAAGTTGTTTAGCTTCCAAATCTGACGGTGTTTACAACAAAAAAAAAAGTTAATTTCTGGAAGTAAAATACATACCTTCTGAGGAAAGGCAAGATCACTCGGATGCACGCAATTTACCCCATCAAATGCTACTGCTACAAGCTTGTATATGGAATTGAGCAAGAGACAAATTCCATCTTCAGTAAAAGCATACAACTTCCCATCATTTACGACGCAAGTAGCAGCATGTTCCACTATGGTTTCCCATGTTTTATTTGAGGCATTAATTATCTACAATCCAAAATTAAGGTTGAATCAGTAACATCATCCTACATAAATAGCCTTAGTTAGCTATGAGGTAATTAAGATGCTCTTACTTTGCATAATGACCCAGGATCAGTAGTATGCATACGCAGGAAATCCTTCACGGTATGAACTTCCTTTTCAGCCAACCGTTCATGGTATTTCCCGTCTTTGGCTATCTTCTCCAAGCGCCATATATCATCATCCAAGGACGGAGGATAGTGTTTCTTGTTCACTGCAATGAACATTTTCACAAGTCAGTCTTCAAAGATTAGATACTAACCAACAAGAAAGGTTTATTAAGCTTTAAAACTTACATTCTCCGCGATGGTCCTTCACCATAAAAGCTTCGCTTTTAGCTTCCTTGATCCTCACTTCACTACAGCTTTTTTGCACAGCTCTGGCTCCTAGCCTGAACCTGCGACATCTTATCCAGCTACTATTATCGGTGAAAGTTATGTCACTGATAATTCCAACTCCATCTTTTAATGTAATATGCAGCTCCCCTGTCACTAGTGGGCGTTTACCCTCTCTTTCGCGAACAATTTTCTCTACGAATTCCCTTTCAGTCCAATTTTCATGGTCCTCAGGACCAAAGTCACCATCAAGGACAAGGATCTCGATCGTCATCGATGAGAGGGGGCCAGATGTTACCCTGGTCTTGCTGATAGGATCTACCAGCACAATCTTAACCGGCTCACCATCCGCAGCTTCTATTCTGCTGCCGGTGTAGATTGGAGAAGGCAGTTTATTAACAAAAAGCAACTGCAGGCCTCTTACTTCAGATGTCTCAACTTGATTAAACGAGGATCTGCAGCAAAGCCAACGCGAGAAACAAAATCAGACTCCCCACAGAAATTTGATGCAAATTATGCACCCCTCCCATTAAAGGCAATTAGGCACAAACAAGTTAACTCCTATAACATGTTTGAGAAACTAATCCAAAATTTATACCGACGATGAAAATTAGAGCTGGATGAATATATGATTCATATCAAACTTTAGGAAGCAATTAACAAAGAACACACCTTGCACTGGGGTGAAAGAAGGTGAGCAACACCCGTTCCACCTCCTCTTGCACCTAACAATAGATTTAAGTGGTTCAAGGCTAAGAACTTGTAGCAAATAATTTCTGTAATGACAGAAAAATCTCACTCATTACATTAACAGCATAAGATAACCGAGTTATTAGTTCATCTCTGATGTTACTCCTATTGAACCTATGTTGCCAATCACCAAGCAAAACTGAACTAATGCCTTAAACCTTAATCAAGCTGAGCAGAATCAAAAGCAAATTCACGCGAACAAAGCAACAGGAAGAATTTTTATCATCTTACCACTTTGCGCATCAAAGGTTCAAGTGAGGCTACGATTTCATTCTGCGAAATCCCCTTCATTACATCAACAACAGCACTGCAACAAAAACACGTAAAAAACCCACAATCAAAAACCAGCTACAAACACAAAAACAAGCTAATCTTTCAACTCAAAGAAAACCAAAAATTAAGCAAATTACTTCTTAAAAGTAAGTCTCTTCTTAGGCTCCGGAACCAGAACTCCGAGCCCATCATCATCAAAAGGCCTCTTTGGTACCATTTTAGATTCCAACACTAAACTTTCTCAACAAAATTCACAGCACAATTTCACTAAAAACTACTTAACTTGTTGCCCTATAAATAGCATTTAGCACTGACCTAAGGCATGGGAAGCAACTGGGAAGCTGCATTAATTTGAAACGAAACAACACCACAGAAATCATAGAAACGCGCTATGCACAAAAAGTCAAGATTATATTAAAGCTGAAAATGATAAAACAACACACGAAATGGAAGATTTGTATGCATGTTAGCATACTACAAAGTATCGTAACAACTTTGTACTTATCACTACAATGAAAGCACCTAAAATAAAACAAAAAAATAATGACAAGAACTTGAGATTCGTTTGGTCGTTGAATTCCATGATAACGAACTAACCGCGTGATGATTTGAAAGGTACAAAAAACACTTTAAAGAAAAACAAATGATGATATCATACCCGAACAATGAATTGGCTACGTGTGTTGTTGTTTTTTACAAGAAAACCAATAAAAGTTTTTACGAAAGATGATTTGAAAGAAAGACTTCACGCGTGACCGACTTGATTATACAAGAAGAAGGTTGGTGGGAAATTAAAATTACAAAAATAAAATTTCTGCATTAACGCGGATCCCATATTTGAATACCCTTCATGCACTGTATGTTGTTATTATCTTATATAAAATATAATTTTTTGAGTGTTGAATGTGAATTTCTTGACAAATTCTTTGATGGGTATGTTCTCGTTGGTTAGTAAAAAAAGGCATTAATTATGGTATTCGGATGTATGATTTTAGTATTAGTATCATCATCTCAATAGACTTAGACCAAAAGTCTATTGATTCCTATTTAGGATGTTGAATGCAACTTTCTCGACAATTTCTTTTATAGGTATGTTCAAAATGATCATGCATATCAAAGAAACACTAGAACATAATGTCAAACTCATAACAAATATACGTTAATACATAGCATAACTTTAAAAGAGGTATATTTAAAATAATTCATAATTTATTGTGATAACTTTGTCCTAATAGATTATATATATAAGAATAGTATTACATATTCTAAATTTTTTATTTTAAAAAATTATTCTAAATAATGTGCTATTCATCCATTCATTAATAAAATTATATAATTAATTAATTCACTTAAATTTTATAAATAATTATCAACTACTTAATAAATAATATACTATTTAAAATAAAATTTAGAATAAAAATTTTGTGATCCCTGTCATTATTAAATATATACGTGTGTGTAAGATTTAAATCGGTGATATTGAATTTTCTGATTTAAATTTATGATATTGAATCTCCAGTACGAGGCAATACATTTCCGCCTACAGGATGTCGCTTTCCACGTCGGGCCCTTTTGCAAGAAAAACTTGACTTGTATTGCCACTCTTAAGCAAAAAGTGCAAAAAAAAAATTAAAGCTTATTATTTTTCTGGAGATGCTTTTTATATATATTTTATTATTTTTTTTTTTTTGGTGGTTGCAAGCGGTCGGAGAGGAGACATGGGTTCAGATTCTTCTGTGCAATTTCTGCTGTTTGATTACCGTTTTTCCATGCTTAGAATTTCGGGGAAAATTCCCTTGTTTGGGAAAATACTTTGGAACTTCAAAGATTGATTCTGTTACCCTTTTATCCATGCTAACTGCTTGCTACTCAGTAGCTTATGCAGTCCGTTATGTTAGGTAGATTATATACGTATTTGTTATAAATTATTGAGAATCTTTAGATCCTATTTTAAGTCAAATATGTATGTATATAATATAATTTTGTATTGGAAGCTTTAATTTGAATACTTTCCATTTTGTAAACTAAGATAAACAAATTCAGGTTATTAAGATTTTAATAAATAATAAAATTTATATGTTTCAGTTTGGGCAAGTCTATTAAATTAATAATTTCGTTAAATATATAAAATAATATTTTTTAAACCTTTAATTAATTAATGAAATATAAAATTTATAACATTAAAGAGTTTTTTCTTACAATTTTAATTATTTAAATTTAACTATTTAAAAAATATGCACCTAAAATTATTTATTTATTTTTCTTTGTTCTAACATTTAACTGAGTCCGGTCTTTAATTTTACGAGGAGCATGCCCCATCACATTACATTTGGTATACTTTTCTTTCTTTCTTTCTAACATATTTAGATGTGGGGATTAAACAAATTGATGCATATTCTAATATTCAATGGACTTATAGTTTAGTGGGAGAATTATTGTATTTATAATATTGAGAACAAGAGTTCGAATTCCTATAAAAATATTTATAGAGATTATTTAAAAAAATATATTCTAATAAAAATGGTGGTGGGTTAACTCAAGATGGCAAAAATGGAAAATAATGGCGGCGGCGGAGTTAATAACAAGAATGGTAATAATGGTGGCGGGGCTAACGTCATAATATGAATGGTAATGGGGCAAAAAGAGAAATGGTGGTCTAATGGGTGATATGAATGGTGGGTTTCAGAACATGGGTGGTGGCCCTGTTGCAGGAAAAATAAATTAAGTTTTTTAATTTTTTAATTAAAATCTTTTAGAACCGATCTCATACAACATATAAAAATTAAGTAATTTAGAAATTCATACCTTTATGTTTTGAGAAGATGAACAATTAAGAGTTATAGATCCGCCTCCAAGCGATCTTCAGAGCTATGACTCGAGTTTGATCAACACTTGGACGATGTGGGCGTCTGTTTCACCACTCCCGATTATAGTCGACTCCTCTTAGATCATTGCTTTATTTTCTTAGAATCTTCGGGGTTCTCCTCTTATTATAATTTAAGAGTATAAAGTCCAGTTTTATAATATCTTATGAAAAACCCTAGTATGTTAGGATTATGATTTATTTAAAATAGAATTCTCTTTTAACTATATCTCAACTTATCTAAAAGTGGAAGGAATGTATAACAATTAGGAGACTAGCTTGTAAAGCATTCTGAGCCCATTTACTGACTTTAATATAACATCTTAGGCCTAACAAATATTATAATTATAATTTTACATCTAATATCACAGGTTTTCTTGCTTTTAGGTCCAGGTGATGGTGTTGTCGATTAAATGAAGCTAACTTAGGGATCGTTTGGGAACATAAAATAGTGGTTACTGATAATTAAATTTGTAATTAAACAAATATAATTATTTAATTCCAATTCTACTCTACTATAAGATTGGGCCGACCTCCATAATTGTATGCTTCGAATATAATTCGCCCAAGACATATTGATTTTTCTTTGCACAATCCTTTGTACTACATCGTTAATTTAAATTGATATCTCAATTGTCAAATCAATTTAATTACATCTTTTCCTTGATACTTCTTGGTTTTCTCTAATGATCATTTTCAACATACTTATTTATGTTGAGACACTCTGCCAGGAGAATTCTATGATCAAATCTTGAAAACCCATCGAGATGATGTCGTACAAATTCATATTGTTAATCTACAATTTCAATACTTGTAATTGTTCCACCAAGAATCTTAGGGTAATCTAGACTACATGTGTATGTCATGCCCATTGGTAACTCAAATGAAATAACAACTACGATCATGAATTCATAACTAACTTCAAGATTAAGATTACGATAAATCAATGCCTATGAGATTTAATAAGTCGGCGAGTTATTACTTAGGTTAATTAAATCTCATATGTGATCGAGTTCAATGTAGACAAACTACATCGATAAATTCATATATGATTAAGACAAATCACTCAATGAATTTATTACGATCTATCTCTAAATAAAGTGTTCAACTTTATTTATTAGCTATGAACTTAATTTATTTAATCATAAGATAACTTATATTTATGTCTTCACGAATCCACATGGTGATCGCATAAATACATATAATATGATTAAATGGACTTTGCTCAAAATATTAATGCAATTCAAAATATCCGAATAAATATTTGAAATATTTTATTAATCGGAAAATCAATATGCTTTAAAAAGCACATAATCCAACAATCTTCCACTAGCTCTCAAAGCATATCGACAAATTGCACATGCTTGTAGGATTCTAAGTGTGCGTTATAACCTTTCTACACTATATCCATATGAGATAATACTTCCTCTTAATGTGTTTTTGTTTCTCGTGGTTTCTTGGTTCTTTTGATTGAGCCACTTGCACCATTATTATCAAAAATAATTTAAGTGGTGCACTTGCAGCGAGATACCACCTCGAGATCTCGAAGGAACTTGTGTAGCCATACCAGCTTCTTTTGCGACCTACGATGTAGCCACGTATTAAGCTACATTGTGGAGTTTGCGACCGAGATTGTTCACACTCCTCCAGTGATAGCTCCACTTCCTAATATAAACACATAATCGAGTAGACTTTCTAGAATCATTATCGGCATAAAGTCGGAATCGGCATAACCCAGTTGGAGTAAGTTCATCACCTAGATACACGAGCATATAATCCTTGGTTCTTTTCGGATACTTCATTATGTGCTGACAATAGTCCGATGTTTAGGTTCGAGGATTAGATTGATATCCGCTAACCATCCTAATCGCAAAACATGTATGCGGTTTAGTGCAAAGCATGGCATACATGAGATTTTCCACGACTTCAGCGTAAGGAACTCGTCTCATGTTCTCTATCTCATCGAAATTTTAGGTAATTAACCTTAGAGGATATAATTCCATGTACGAATGGTAACAAACCGATCTTGGAATTTACCATGCTAAATCTAGCTAATATCTTATCGATATAGACCACTTGAGATAAAGTTATCGTTTTATTCTTGGGTCTCGTAGCAACTTGATACCGATAATATAACTAGCTTCTCCCGGATCTTTCATATCAAATTGTTTTGCTAGCCAACTCTTTTATAGTAGTCATTACTCCTACATCGTTTCAGATAAGGAGAATATCATCTACGTAAAGATTTAGGAAGGCTACAGTTTTTCCTGAATTCTCTTGTACACACATGGTTCATCGATATTACGAATGAATCCAAGCGATTTTATCGACTTGATCAAATACGATGTTCCATGATTGGGATGCTTGCTTCGATCCATAGATGGATCTTTGTAACTTGCATACCAAGTGTTCTTGGCCTTTTGTATGAATCCATCCGGTTCTTTGCGTAAAGATGTCTTCTTGAAGATGCCCATTAAGAAAGGCGGTCTTGACATCCATTTGCCAAATTTCATAATTTAGCTATGCAATGATAGAGAAGAATTCGATAGATTTAAGCATAGCGACCAGGAGAAAGCGTTTCTTTATAATCGATTCCCTCTTTTTGAGTGAACCCTTTGGCTACTAATATTGCTTTAAATACTTCTATCGTTACATTTACTCCTATTTTCCTCTTATAGATCCACTTGCATCCAATGGATTTTACCTCGTTTGGTGTCTCTACAAGTTTCAGATTTTATTAGAATACATATATTCCATTTCTTGATTCATAGCCCTTTTCAGATGTTCGACATCACTATCTATTAGAAGCTTAATTGTATCTAGTGTGATTTTATACATGTTCATATAAGATAGCCGATATCGTTTCTCTCGATAATATGTATATTGTTTGGTAATCTAGTTACCTCCCACTACTGATGAGGTTCTAAAAGTGATAATTTGTTCGAGGATAATCCTTTTGTTAATCATTCTTGCTTTTTCTATAAATGAAAGCCGAGCGTCAATATGATCTCCTTACTTATGATTTCTCTAGTTTTACCTCATGGGTTACAAGTCATTTATATAGTCTTCTTCGAGGAAAGTATAGTGTATGTTTACAAATACATTCTTATTTTGAGGTCTATAAATTAGACTTTCCTTTATTCCTTTAGAATACCTAAAACATGCATACTTTTGAACATGAATTCATCTTTTACGCTTATAATTTTAGTATAAATACTAGTAAATCTCCAATTATAGATGCGTCACAATTTAAGTTTGTGACATATCCATAATTCTATGGAGTATTAAACACTTATATAGATAAAACTAAGTTCGATAGTCTATGCGGTTTTTAAATCTTGGTATCTAGAATAAAAAGGTAAATGATAAATCGCTAAGTATACATCTTATTTTATCCTAAAGAATTTTGTTTGTCCATATAATGACACTATTATGTCATTTTACAACCAAATGGACTTTGAATTATCTGAGAGATATTCTTTGCTTTGATTAGATCGAAGTTCTTTTATGTTCTTGTCGATTGCTTCTTTGTCTTATCCATGTACTCTTTTGAATTTCAAAAGCCATGGAATCATGACACATTTAGACAAACATAAATGATCCGAATATTTATCAATTGGATTGATAAAATACTCATAACCTCTACTTACATGTAAACTAATTAGTCTGCATACATTTGTATGTACTAATTTCATGCATACAATATTATGCTTTCTTTTAGCTCAAAATGAGCTACCTTGTCATATTACTCTTCTAAATAAGATTTGTAGAGTATCAATGATCAATCTTCAAATAGGTTAGGAATGACCTATTATTAATCATTCTCATGAAATCTTATTATAGTTTATATGACTTAAGCATAAATATTAAAAGTGTCATTGGTTTTGGAAAAACATTTCTTTTTCTGGGATAAATAATATACTTTTTATCATTATATCTTGCTTTGAACATGATCGATAGACTTATATGATATTAATTGTCTTTGTAAAGTATAAAAATGAGTTATTAACGGAGGATCGAAAAAATAACGAGTGTGCTTACATTTATTAAAAACAAGCCACCAAAATTAAATTCCTCTAATGTTTGGAATACAAAGACAAATATCAAAACTTAAAGTTTCATAAAATTGATCTATTCCTCTCGGTTGATATAAACTAGTATCTTTTCTCTACTGCTTAAAACTTTCTTTACTTAATCTCTTGGTTTCTGAAAAACCAAATAAATGAATTTACAAATAAAATTAGTTATCTCGAAATTCACTATTGCATTAATCAATAGAAAACTGAACTAATTAGGAAGCTTAAAGATTTCCTATACCGATTTTAATAATCTTAGGACAATCTTTCTTGGATGACCCTCCGTCCACACTTAAAGCACTTGTCTTTCGACTTGCTATCTTTACTTAGTAGACAGATTCCTCGTGTCAATTCTCTTTTACCTACCCTTGTCTTTCGACTTAGGCTTTAAAGAGAATTCTTGTTTAGGAAGTTCTTTGCTATGATAATATTCTTCTATAGCATGTAGTTCGTACATCAATTGAACTAAGGTCATATTTCTATTGCTTAAGATATAGCTGACCTTAAACTCTCTAAATGTACCAGGTAAAGATTCAATCACCATGTTGATCTTTGTTTTATCATCGATCTCAACACCATGAATCTCAACTTCATTCAAATAGTCCATCATATTGAGGACATGATCACGAACTCTTGTACCTCTACCATCTTGGTGTCGGTGACACGTTTTAACCTGCTTCCTGCGCGGAATCGATGATTCGCCTAAACATCTCATGGAGACTAGCCAATATTTCGATGGGTCGTTTCCATGCTCAAGTTTGTTCTGCGGTTCCATAGAAATCGAAGCCAATATATAGCGCTTAGCCATTTTGTTAGCCTCGCACCATTTCTCATAAGACTCATTCGATTTCTATAATCGTATAACGTTGGTACTTGGAGGGCATTCTTGGGTCGAACATATTTGTAGTATTTAGCGGTGAGAATATTAAATAGATTGCGTTTCCAATCTAAGTAATTGTCATCGGTGAGTTCATTTTAACCGGGATGATTAACGATTGGGTTGATGGAAGACATTTTCGAAAAATAAAACATACATGCGTAAATATATTGATATAACATTCACAATAAAATTCTAAAATGCAAAAACCATAAATGCATTTTATTTTATTATAACGATAATCTAATCTTTGCTTTAGCAAGCTATCCGATTAGGGAAGTCATGCAGCCACTTACTGGACTCAATTAACCATTAGATTATTTACTTTCATGTCGTAACATGATAAGCAACTATCGTTTATCTTTTAAGGCCAAAATTTTGTTAATGAGCTTCGTTGGGAAGGTTAATAACAAATTTTGTTGAGTGTATAACCATTGTTTCAATCTACGTATTTCTCATATCATGTAGCCACAGTTAGGGTGATCGATAGATTGAAAAATATTTCGATTTTATCTTTAAAGAAGTTCATCGAATAAAATATCTAATATATATACCCTCAGTAGGGAAGCATCACCGTATCGTGAAGTCGAGGTATATATATAATTTTATTATTGAACTAACAATGGAGCCCATGAGAAAATTATCTTGAATTTTCCCTCTCCACTCAATATTTTAAAGTTTGGTTTTCCTTTTAAATCATACATATATTGTTAATTGCATGCTTCTATAATATTATCTAAGTGATATCTTATATTATTAAGCATTTGCAAATCTCAAACAATATGCATGAATTCATATTATATGAATGACATATATTATTATGCGTAGAGTGACACTACACTATTCATATGACATGTTATCGTGGTATGTTCACATCCAAAACACAACGTATAGAAAATTTAAATAATCTCAATTCATGGTTTTACTAATAAAATATTAACCCTAAGCCTAATCTTCATTGGAACTCATATCAATATCTTCTTCTTTGGATTATCTTTGTTGATGGCCTTGCTAATATGAGAACTTTAAATTTATTATTGGTCCAAATTTTAATTTTAAAGAAAATAAAATAAAATTTCAAATAAAAATTTTGAACCAAAAATAAATTTAATTTGTTAAACTATATCCATGCATTTTAATCCATTAAGCTCAAATTTTATTGGACTTAAAACTATGATTTACCAAGTCCAAAAACCGTTTCGTGACTTAAATGCATATAGTATACTAATTTTGGTCCAAGAGAAATTATACAGTACTATAGGGACTTAAGTGATATTCACCACTCAAAAACCCTAACTGCATTCTTTTCTCTCCGCTGCCATCAACGAAAACCCAGATCTTTCGGTTGTCTTTTCTCTGGCGAGTTCTCGCCGCTGTCAGGCCGGAAAAACGCCCCTGCCGGCGTCGGACATCCGATGCTGCTGCTGCCGCGGGAGGACGACTGCTGCTGCTGCTGCTGCGCTCACGAGACCTGCTGCTGCCACGCGAGGACTGCTGCCGCTGCTCTGCCCGCGCGAGGCCTGCTGCTGCCGATGCTGCTGCGCGAGCAACGTCTGCTTTCTGCAGCGCGCGCGGGCCAGCTGTTGCGCGAGCAGCGTCTGGGAGCCTGCTGCTACGCGCCCGTCCTGCTGCGAGAGCAGAGCGCGCGAGCGTGCTGCTGGCTGCCTAACGCGCGGTCTGCGCGCTGCGGGCTGCCTTCCGTGCGCGCGATGCTGCTCCGGAAAATCCCTTTTTTTTTATTTTACAGATTCCAATATAATGCTTTACAAAATAATTTTAAAACATAAAATTAAATCAAAAGAGAAACATAGTGATAATAAACCACTCCTTTTCTTACAAATTCAAAATAAAATACAAACAAATCTCTAACCATGAATTGAGACAATACAAGCATGCTTTATTCATATATTAACAAATAATATATATCTAAATAAATTGTGCCACTCTAATGCATAATTAACAAGATAAATTTCTTACATAATTCTTATATATTATAATGAGATGTCTCTAATACCAATTGAAGGGAAAATAAACTAGGTTTTCAATTTTCAATTAAAACATTTTAGGACCGATCTCATACAACATATAAGAATTAAGTAATCTAGAAATTCATACCTTGATGTTTTGAGAAGATGAACAATTGAGAGTTGTAGATCCGCCTCCAAACGATCTTCCAGACTATGACTCAAGTTTGATCAACATCTGGACATGTGGGCGTCTGTTTCACCACTCCCCAATTGTAACTGGCTCCTCTTAGATGCATTCTTTATTTTTCTTAAAATCCCTGGGGTTCTTCTCTTATTATAATTTAAGAGTATAAAGCCCATTTTATAATATCTTATGAAAAACCCTAGTATGTTAGGATTAAGATTTCTATTTAAAATATAATTCCTCTTTAACTATCTCTCAACTTACCTAAAAGTGGAAGGAATGTGAATAAATTAGGAGACCACCTTAGAAACATTACATGCTCCCATTTACTACTTTAATATAACATACTAGGCCTTAACAAATATTATAATTATAATTTTAATCTAATATATCGCTTTTTGCTTGTTAATGGTGTCATTAAATGATAACTGGATCATTGAGAACTGATAGTGTTATATAATTAAATTTGTAATTAAACAAATATAATTATTTAATTCAAATTCTACTCCACTATAAGATTGGAACCGACCTCCATAATTGTATGCTTCGAATATAATTCGCCAAGCCACATTGATTTCTTTCATCGCACAATCCTTTGTACCACATCGTTAATTTAAATTGATATCTTAACCGTCAAGTCAATTTAATTACATCTTTTCTTTGATACTTACTGGTTTTCTCAATGATCATTTTCAACATACTTATTTATATTGAGACACTCTGGCCAAAGAATTCTATGATCAAGTACTGAAAACCCATTAAGAGATGTATCGTACAAATTCTATATTGTTAATCTACAATTTCAATACTTGTAATTGTTCCCACCAAGATACTGGAGTAATCTAGACTACATGTGTATGTCATGCCCATTGGTAACTCAAATGAAATAACAACTACAATCATGAAATCATAACTAACTCAAGATTAAGATTACGATAGAATCAATGCCTATGAGATTTAATAAGTCCGACGGTTATTACTTAGGTTAATTAAATCTTATATGTGATCTAGTTCAACGTAGACAAACTACATCAATAAATTCATATATGATTAAGACAAATCACTCAATGAATTATTACGATCTATACCTAAATAAAGTGTCCAACTTTATTTATCAATCATGAACTTAATTTATTTAATCATAAGATAACTTAGTATTTATGTCTTCCGCGAATCCACATGGTGATCGCATAAATACATATAATATGATTAAATGGACTTTGCTCAAAATATTAATGCAATTCAAAATATCTGAATAAATATTTGAAATATTTTATTAATCAGAAAATCAATATGCTTTAAAGAGCACATAATCCCAACACCTACCGCACTGACTACTGCTAATGCTAAGATGGGTAGCGTGCCAATGGCCAAATGGGCAATATTCCTCTAATCCTATAAAAATATTTATAAAAATTATTTAAAAAAAAAATTCTAATAACCGTTATAATAGATATTGTATTAGAATATAAATGTAATATGTCAAAATAAGCTAGCTAGCATTATGATTAGTAGTTGTCGAGGAGATACTATCGACTTGAAGAAGCACAATTTCTGCACTTTTTATAGGTAAGTATGTACTTATCAAGAAAATTCTTCTTAGATAAAAAATTTCTTTATAAATTAATAATTTATTCATTTATTGTAAATAAATAGCTTAGTTATAGTTTTTTTTTTGATGATTACCGTAATTGAAATTCTTGATTGATATCCATAATTTATTTAGATTTTAAACATTGTTTCGTAAAACAAAAAAAAAATATAATAACATGTGGGTCTCGAATATTAAATAATTGTATACGTAATTACACAATTCGTAATTTCTCACTGATGTGACAGTGATAATTTTGAAGTTATTTTATTCACGACCCTATTTATTTCACTTTTTTTAAAAATAAAATAATAAAATAATTGATTTTATTAACCATCAATCTACCTGAGTACCTGACATTAATTATATACGGTGACAGTTTCACATTTTTCAGTCAATTTTCTTCCGCTCATCTAAATTAGGGTCCAGATATGATATTTGATTGTTCCCCAAAAAAAATAAAAGAAAAAATTAAGAAAAACTTGATGAACGACTCATAATTAATATAAAATGTAAATCATTCTGAGCAACTCTCTCGTAATTATGAGGATTGTGGAGGTTTAATTTATTTATAATTATAATTTAAGTAATAATATTATATAATTAAAAAAATTATTACAAGATGTTCATTAAGAATTGTCTTTTTAATTTTTTTAGGTAAAATAGATATTTTTTTGGTTTTATATAAAAGTAAAAATTGTAACCGAATCAAAATAAAATATTTTTATACGTGTGTGTAAAAAAAAATAAAAATATTAAGTAGCTGTACCAAGGACCGCATAAAAAAATTAAGCTGTATTCTCGTGATTTTTCTAAAACTTAGAGACTTAAATGTTAATGTCTAAAAACTGAAATTATTTTTCACTCGCAAGTCGCCAGTTGTTAGAAAGGAAAAATAAAAATGAAAAAATAAATTCATCTCGTCGGCTCATCGCTCACGGTCACAAATTACTGTTTCCGTTTTCAGATTATCGTTACAATCTCCATCATTGATCAAAATGGCCACAAATCCTTCATTTCTGCAAATCCCACAAACGCTTTTTGCATCCATTGACATGGGCACAAATTCTTTCAAGCTGTTGATCATTAGCGCTTACCCAAATGGCAAATTCTTCACAATAGACACTCTCAAACAGCCCGTGATTCTAGGCCGTGACTTGTCTTCCTCATGTTCAATCTCCACTCAATCACAGGCTCGCTCTGTTGAGTCATTACTAATGTTCAGAGACATAATTCAGTCCCACAACATAAGCAAAGACCACACACGTGCTGTTGCGACGGCAGCAGTGCGTGAAGCTGAGAACAAAGATGAGTTTGTTGAGTGTGTTAGGGAAAAAGTTGGTTTTGAAGTTGATGTGTTGAGTGGGGAGCAAGAGGCTAAGTTTATTTACATGGGTGTGCTTCAGTTCTTGCCTGTGTTTGATAGGTTGGTTTTGAGTGTTGACATTGGTGGAGGGTCCACTGAGTTTGTGATTGGGAAGAGAGGAAAGATTGTGTTTTGTGAGTCATTGAATCTGGGGCATGTGAGTCTGAGTGAAAAGTTTGGGACTTGTAGTGGGAATTTTGGGGAAGTTTTGAAAATGAGGGAGTATGTTAGGATGGTGATTTTGGAATTTGGCTTGGTTGAGAAAGTGAAGGAGAGTGGTTTTGAGGTATCTGTGGGCTCTTCTGGTACCATTAGAGCGATTGAGAAGGCTGTGTTTAGTGGTTATGATCAAGATTTTGTTGATCATGTGGGTGATTTTGGAGGTTGTAAGAGGGATTGGAGGTTGAGTAGAGGGGAACTGAAGGGCATTGTTGAGAGGTTGTGTTGTGGAGGAGATGGAGAAGGGGAGAGGGTTAGGAGGGAGAGGTTTTTTAAGAGGAGATCAGAGTTTATCATTGCAGGTGCTGTGTTGTTGGATGAGATTTTTGATTTGCTTGGGATTCAAGAAATGGAGGTTTCTGGGTATGGATTGGGAGAGGGTGTTATTGCTGATAGCTTGGCTAAGGTTTTTCATGGGTATGATTTTAATGCAAATGCTAGGTGGCGGTCTGTTGTGAGACTTGCGATGAGGTTTAACAATAAGAAGAGGGTAAAAGCTGCTGCTCAATGTGCTAGCATTGCAAAGGTAGTTTGAAATTTTGATTTTGGTCCTTTTCTGTCCGTAAGGTGTTCGTTTTAGCATAAATTATATCATGATGGTTAACGAAATTCATGATTTAGCTATAGAAACTCTAATTACCAGGTTGATGTCATGACTGTTGGCTGATTTTGTGCTAGTTTCTATTCTAGAGAATTATGCTTGAATTTGTTCCCAACTTCCATTCGTTTTTGGATAATTTGAACGGCACCCTTTGCGTCATATTGGTTGCTGTTGTTTGACACCACAATTTTCATTTGATTGTTGATTTAAGACATCACTTTTGCACATAAGTGAATAGCAGCCCTTGTTTCATCTTTGTTGCTGTCATATGATACCACCTGTTATATTGGATTGTTTTTTGAAGTTGCAGGGCGTGATAAAAGCAAAATGTCCTGCCAGTTCAGTCTGCATTTGAATTGAATTATAGCTAACATTATTTGTACAGTCTGATAAGTTTGGCACAATGATTGCTACAGGATATATTTGAAGGTTTAAGAAAATGTGATAAGCTTGACAACAATCAAGTAAAATTTATCGCCTCATTTGAGGACAAGGATCTTGAATACCTTGAAGCTGCTTGCTTGCTTCACAATATAGGGCTCTTCACCTGTAGAAAGGGTTATCACAAGCAGTCTTGTCACATCATTATGGTATGTTGTCCTTTGTAGAATGATCTTGGAACATTCGTGATATGTGGTATATAAAATTGCTCACGGCTATTAAAGAAGTTGTTAATATGTCCTGACCACCAAGAACACAATTTCATTATATAACTTTCAAAACTTCTGTCACTCAATGATGAAATTTCTTATTCCATTCTTGTTGAATCTTTGTTCCTGGCAATCTTGATCTTTTTTTCTTTAATAGAATGGTGACCATCTTTGTGGATATAGTCCTGACGAAATCAAGGTATGTTTTCTACCTATTGAATATTGATTGGATTTTTGTCCTAATTTTGCATATTAAGCATGTTTTTCTATGCTTATTAGCATTTGGTATGTCTGCAGCTAATAGCTCTGCTGACAAGATTTCACAGGAAAAAGTTCCCAAAGTTGCATCATGCTTTGTTAGAGGAGTTTCCTGAACAGGTAACTTATCCATATGCTCTGTGAATGTGGCCATCCATATAATTGGTATAGAAAATCTATTACGCTTGAATTTCTGAGGTTTGTGTTTATTGATTTTGATTTTATTGACAGGCAAAGCAGAAATTTAGGGTACTTTGTGCAATCATCCGCTTATCAGTTATATTACAGCAGAATGATTGTGTGAATTTGCGAGGAGTAGACTTCTTCCATACTCATGAAGGTTTTAAACTGGTATGCTTTATGTCCGATATCCCTTTGTTTTCCATTCCTAGGAAGATGGTATTTTCAATCTTGGATTTGTTTGTTTAATTTGTTTTTCTAGGATCCATTTTTCAATGATGGGATAAGTTTAATGAAAAGAGTATATACGGAGTTGGACAGTGTGTCCACAGGCATGGTTGTAGTTGGCATATTGGCTTCTATGAGATGAAATTAGGCTTTTACCCAACTTATAATCTATTAATGCTCAGAGGAATAACAACTCCGTGTTTCTTGTGTTGGCTTTTATAATAAGCATATTTATATTAAACATGAAGGAAATAATAGGAAACTACTCTTCCAGTGGTGCTGAATAAATGAAGATGTGGAGAAATTACTGGAAGAAAAGTTCTATTGTTGGACTTTGACCTATCAGTTGCTGTCTCATGTAATTTATATGATTTTTCTCTTGTGGTTGTTTAGTAGGACTTCAAACTATTTTACTTCCTTTCAGTCTCTTCAGCCTCTCTATTCTGGCGTTTACTTAATCTTATGGTGCGTAGGATGGTCACCCTCCTTTTACATTGACCTGAACGCCCTTTCTAGCAGGTAATCAAGGAAGCAACGGATCGACCTTATCTGCCTGGCAGTGCACAACCCACACTGGACAACATTGAGACAGAATTAGGGAAAGAGTTAGAACACTTCAAAATAGTAATTTCTTCAACCTGGCACTAGTATAATAATTTTCTTTTCTTTTCTTTTTCTTTGGTAAACATAGATTTCAATCAATATGATGAAAATTGCAAACAACTTTTATAAGTTACCACTTCTGGTATTTAAGCAAGAATTGTTGGTTGTGGTTCCATCAAGCAGCTGAAATGACCTGAAAGATAAATTTACTTGTGAAACAGATGTTGATCACTTGTAAATAATTTTCTAGAGCAACAGATTTGCTCCTATAACTGCTTCCACATTAATGGCTTTGGCTTGGAATTGTACCGGGCATATATAGGTACTGTTCTTGTCCAAGTACCACAATTGTTTCGTTGATGCCTTACAACATTCTAATACCTTTGTTTTTTCAATCATGTCCATTAGAGTTATGTGCTTGTGCTTATTCGACCTTGTAAATGTACTTATCATGGACCTTTTAGTACCTTTGTTCTTGTCCAAGTACCACAGCGTCAGATATGAATTCTCAACTTTTGTTAGGACTTTGGAGAAGTTGAGCCAATATTCCAAGTGAGCTAAGGCCTGGAGATTTGATATTCTTTACTTTATTTTTGTTGGTATTTTGATCTTTTTTGATCTGCCGATTATGAATTCTCAAAGCTTACTTAACAATCTGCCTGTGATTTAATTTGTTCCCTCTTTTACCATCGACTTATGGGCGACCTTGAGAAGATTGTCTAATTGGAGGAGAAAATTGTCAACCGTCATCAACATGGTCCTCAACATTTGCTATAATGATGCTTTCCAAAGCTGTTTATGATGACAATCCAGCAATTGCAGAAGCCGGAAGACAAGGAGGTTAACTTTCACTCCATTATAGTTGATGGAGAGAGACTCCATGTCTATACTCACAAGCCTTCGGCAATACTGGGACAGAGATCCAGCTTAGCTCAAATGGGCCTCAAACCATGAAGCTAGTGATTCTTTGGTAAGCATTTCACTTGTGACAATAATTATTTTTCAATATGCTGGAAATTCCTGGTTTCTGATTCCAGTGGAACTCCTTATATAGAATATGTCAGCTTCTGCTTTTCTCTTTGCTTTGCTTTGCTTTACTTTACTTTAAGTAAAAGGCAAAAAGCATAAAACACAGTACCTAGTTTCTTTATTAGATGTCACCTACAAAATTCCAGTTTTGTGCATGGACATGAAAAGTCATGTAATGTTGTGAAAGTGCTACCTGGTTTTAGCATGATATTAGCAACCAACAATGACAGTGGAAGCTGACTAGCCAATAGTGATTGGCTGGTTGGCATAATTTGGATTCTGAAAATTGAAATTTATTTTGAAGCCTTTTGTATTAGCATTGAATGCATATATTATTTTATCATAATGGGCATCTTTCATCAATAATACCCCATGAGAATCCAACCATAGGCTAGTGAATGATCTCATATGCTTGCCCAAGAGTAGCACTGTCTTTGTGTAATCATTTTTAATTTTGAAACTAATTGTACGTATTATTGAAACAACTACCAATTGTGATGGGAACTGTAGACATACTAAAGGTATGTTTGGGATTGAGATTAGACAATTGTAGTTTTTAAGTTGCAATGACTAAAGTCATTTAGTAAACACTATCTCATTGTAGACTTTTAAGTTTATATTAGTTATGTTAATATGATTTTTCACTTGTATGATGTAAAATCTATTATGTTTTTAATAATTTTGTTAAAATTATTATTTAGAAATTATATTTATTACATATTATTAACTTTTATTTTATAATTACAGCTTTTTTTTCACAGCAGCTGTAGCTTAAAAGCTATAGTACATCTCAATCCCAAACATACCCTAAGTATTCTAGCATGCCACGATTAAGGAATAAATGATTGCATGAGCATAACCTCCTACTTGGGTAGGATGGGATATTGAGAGGTGAAATTCTAGCCTAAGCAAGATGGAAATGTGAATTATTGTCAACGATAAATTAATGGGTAAAATGACCATGCTAACATAATTAAATAAATTTTTTGTTATTACTCAAAAAAAGGAAAAAAAAACAAAAGATATTTCTGTTGATTAATAATAGAATATCTAGAGTGTAGAATGACAAAAATAATATTGATCTAATAGCTTTTATAAAAACCAAATTATAGATTTTTTTTCTCTTAAAATTTTATAATGACAAACAATTTACTAATATTTACAAATAAAAATTTTGTTGGATTAATGCATTTCTAGATCAATTCTACCTGATACTATATAGTTGAGAAAATTATTAATACTTGTACATTTGATTAATTAATTTACCTTACTCAACAGCGTGTAGCAGATTGCATGATAAAAAGTGTGTGTAAGTTAAAATAGAGAGCGTGATCTAAAATGATAAGGTAGTCACGTGATCTAAAATGAATTGTAAAAGCCAAAGACAAATTTGGCTTTTTCACGGTAAATCATTTAAATAAACAGTAAGCAAATGATTTGTTTTTTTGGTTGCATTTCTTTTATTAAAATATTTTTTTAACTATTTGGATTTGTTTAATATTTAACAAACTTATCCACTGGCTTTGATCGGCTACCCCGTCGGTACCGCATAGCTGCTCATTTATTTACAACAATGATTTTCGTAGACTTGGTAGTTGGTACCATCTTATGACAGGTGGGGATTAATTAATTAGAATAACAATTATTATTTGAGTAGGATTAATTAATTAAAATAACAAATTATTATTTGAGTCCAACCTAATTATACACGACCTTCACAAAAAAAAAACAAAACTGATTATACATGATGATTTACTCTATTTTCTGTGATACTTTTAATTTACAAGTTCTTTTTGTAATGTCCTAGTTCGAATATTTGAAAAAAAATCAACTTCTATTATACTTAAAGAAGAGGCCGAGGGGACTCGAACTCCTAGGATGAAAAGATTATTTTCAAATCATGATTACATAAATCTACCATGGCTTATAAGCTATATCATTTTAATTTCTTTGATCAACGGTTGGAGATCATTTCAAAATCTGATCCCGTCCGTAGGAAACGAACTCTCTGTGCACCCCAAAAATAAATAAATTAAAACTGTTTTCCTTTTTTTTTTTTTGGCAATTATCTTATTTAATTGTATTTAAATACAAGATGCGCATTATACCATCAGGTACACGTTAGCTAGGGAAGAAACATCATGTGGGCAGAGTCGCAGACAGAGCTCCTCACTGTGTTGAGAAAAAGTAATGAGATAAAATAAAAAAAAAAAAATATGCCATTTTTGGAAAAAAATCCAGTGGGCCACAGCCCACGTTTTTGTCTATATATAGATATGCACACAATTCACAAAAGTCGTAGTATACACGAGAAGGAAGAGAGTGACGCACGGAGAGAAGCTTGCGGCATTGTAGAGAGAAAGAGAGAGACCAAAACTGTTGAATTAATTCAGTAAGTACGCTGTCTGAATTATTTTGCTTATTTTGATTTGACGCTTCTGTTTGGTTGCTGAGAAAATGGAGGAAAACATACGAAAGAATAAGAGTTTTAATTAAAATCTTTTTTTTTTTTTTTGCCGAGTGAGTTTCGTTTTTTATCTGTCTATTGTTTTATATATTATTAGACGGTGTTTGGCTACTGAGAAAGTGAAGGAAAAATAATATAGGAGTTTTGAGTTTTATTTTATTGTTTTTTTTCCAATTTCTAATGAAATGTTACTATAAAAAGTCAGCTCATTCATGCTAAATTACAAACTGGGTGAATTTTATTGATTTTACTTGTATGCCTATTTATCTTTGTGTGTTTGTGGCTAAGTAGTGTCTGTCTGTTATTTGAGTTCTATTTGCTAATTTGGCTAATAAAGGACTCCTTTTCGCGTGTAATATATTATTTGAAAGAATGAAGAACTGAAAAGTTTTACCTTCTAAGAGTTAGTGAGTGGTAGATTTCTTGTTAGTTACTCAAATTTACCCTCTGCTTGGTTTGTGAGAAACTTGAAAAAGAGAGTGATATGAAAATAAAAGGCAAAAAATTGCAATTTAGAAGGGTGGTTAGCAATTTGACTCCTAATCCCACGTAACAATTGGTTGGAGTTATAGTTAAATGTTTAGATTTTGCAATGTCTCTTAGTTTCTTTAGTGGGTTTTTTTTTCTTCTTAAGCCAGTAATATATGTTGGCTCACATTTGCTGGGTTGGATTTGGTGAATAGAACTATAGAAGTGTTGTTCTGTTTCTGGACTTGATGTGCTATTTATATTATTTCATACCTTTTCTAGATTTTTCATTGTGCCTTTTGGCCATGGGTTTGGAGGAAAGAGTTGTGGAGTCGTCCATTAATGGACACAAAGCTGACTGTGCATGGACTGTATCTGTGCATACATTTTCAGACATAACCAACATTTCTCCTGTTGTATTCCTATACCTTCTGAAAGAATGTTATATTCATGGTAAGCTGTTTCTTCCATCCTTGACTAATTTTATTCTTTGCAAACTTTATGATTTCCCATCTACGTTTTGGAGTCCATTTAGAAGGAAAAAAACGCTTTACAATTCCTGATTTTTTATTGTTGAGGCTGGATGACAGAAGCATATTAAATTTACAAGTTTAAGTATTTTGATGTATAGTGGTCCTTCACAATCCAAAGGAACTAAATATTCCTAATGGAATCTATTATACTCCAGTAAGGTTAGGTTGGCCTTGGAGCTGGATGCTACCATGCTAATGTGTAAATTCTAAAGGCAATCCAATGTAAAAGAACTTAGTTGGTTTCAACTTGAATCTAGACCTGGTATGGTAGACCTTCTAATATGTGTTCTAATACTCTTCCTTTCTTGCTCACTTTAGTAGTGATTGTTTTGTACAATCTGCATATTTGGTTCTGGCTAAACACATTTAACAGGAAGATGCAAGGCAACCAGAAAGTTCCGGGCTCTCCAACAACAAGTCTCACAAGCACTATGTAATTCTCCTGAACCTGGACCAACTACTTTTATAGTTAGATGCCTCTATGTCCTGCCTATATTTGGATTCTATAGTGAAGGGTTCAGTCACTTGATCATTTCTGCTCTTCGACGTCATCAAAAAATGACAGTCAACTCAGCAGACTCCTCTCAAGCCAAAAAAATAGCTGCCCACTTATTTCTTGACATCACCAGGGGGTTTGTTGACCATGATGAAAAGATAATGGTGAAGATACTTGAAGCTTTTGATGTCAGGTTGACAGACATTGAGAAAGCCATAACCCAATTGAAGGCGCAAGATGAACATAGGTTTGACACTGCAAGGACAGTTATTGAGAAACATATATTTGCAATGATAGACTCACAGTCATATATGATAGCAGTCTCTTTGTTAGAACACTTCTCCATTCGCCAATCTGGAGACTCTTTTCTCCTCAAAATGATACAGAACAAAGAATTCAAAGCAGCTGAGAAATGGGCTGCATTTATGGGGAAGCCAATGTTATGCCTACTTGTACAGGAATTTGTAGACAGGAACATGTTAAAAAGTGCTTATGATACTATAAAGAAAAATGATCTCCGGCACGATTTTCCTGACGTATATCACAAGTGCAAAGAAAAGTATGGCTTATCTTTCCTCATAGGTTTTCTTTTCCTTGAGAATTTTGTGCTGTTGGGTTCTCGATTCCTTTCACCCATCTTATTTCTCTGGCTCAAAATGCATCTCTCTCAAAAAAATAAATAGAAGAAAATTTAACTGTGTTCTATCTAGTGCAGCTTACTGAAAAGGCTAGCAGAAAAAGCATTGTGGGATATTGCAGAGGCCAAGACAAAGGGTGATAAGCGATTACTAGAGTATTTGGTGAGTAGCTTTGGATATGAGCGATTATGAATTCACAGTTTTTCTCAATTACATATCTGGAGCTGGAATCATTCTAGTAAATACTACTTATATAAACAATGTCACCACAAGAATTTTTCTGCTTGGTCACCCTTTTGGGTGTTTGAATATAATTTTTTTTTTTGCATAACTTCTCTAATAAAGATTCAGGGATAGTTTCTTCGCTCTTTGGTGTTTTCTCGTTGAAGTTTTTCTAGCTTATGGTTCTTAGATGATCAAATGATGTACTTTAGGCTTCATCATTACAGTATACTGTTCTCCTGTATATCTTATTTTGTACATAACTTTCTTCTTGACTGTTCTTTGACTATTTTGTAGATTATATACTAAACTTCCTTAATTTTAAGGTTTATTTGGCAATGGAAGCTGGTTACTCAGAAAAAGTTGATGAACTGTGCGAGCGATACTCACTTGAAGGGTTTCTCAAAACCCGAGGTAATGCAAATACTTAACACACACACACACACACACACACACAAGAATTATTTATGCTGGATAATGTCATCTGCTTTACTAGATAAATTTTTCATTTTCAAGTCATGGCTTTTGGAAGAATTTTTGTCAGTGACTTTTTTTTTTATTATTATTTTACTACTGTTTGATGTTGGTCAGAACCTGAGGCTGGTTTTGTGCATAGTCGCTTTTTGCATCTTAAGGAATTAGTTGTAGAAAACATAATATGGGTTGATGAAGTTGATGGTTTGCTTAAAGCAATTTGCCACATTGAGGGATGTAAGGTCGTGGGCATTGATTGTGAATGGAAACCCAATTATGTAAAAGGAAGCAAACTGAACAAGGTACTCACATCTCATTCCATTTTCCTGTAAATAATCCATTTTTTCAGTTACTTCTTCTCTGGATTTTCCACATTGCTTTGATGGGCAACTATAATAAATTCTACTTATTCTGATAATTGATAAATGTATTTAGCCTGTTCTCACATTGTTTTTGTAAGCCTCTGTCATAATATGTTGCTGCATTTAATTGAAATTACTCACAGAAAAGGAAAAAAAAAAATGTGTTTTTGGGTTTTAACAGATTTGGTGATGGGAGTTACTTTGTTCAGAGAAATGTTTGTTGTCAGCTATTCTTTACGAGTGGGCAAACAATATTTATCACTTCATCGTCCTATATGCATTTTCTTTGTATAATAAAAATGTCTGTTCCATCTTTCAGGTTTCTATCATGCAAATTGCTTCCGATGAGATGGTTTTCATTTTTGATTTGATTAAATTATCTGAAGATGTACCTGATGTTTTAGATAGCTGCCTAACTCGCATTTTGCAGTCTCCTGGAATTCTAAAACTTGGTATGAGATCAAAGCATTCTTGTTTTCCAAGCATTATTCTTATATATACAGAATCTTTGGTCCCTTAATTAATGGCCTTCTACGAAGGTCTACGAAGTAACCTAGATTAAAGATTACCTTTATTAAGCTGTTTTACACTCCTAAATTTGATCTTCCAATTTATATGCTTTAGTTCATCCCAGCTACTGCTGTACATATTGCTACATGTCTTGTCTATTTTGATGAGTTTAATTTCTGCTAGAATATTCTTTTATTTTTCCATTTACACCGGAACATTATAAATGTGTGCTCTGTGTGACATGTAGGTTATAATTTTCAATGCGATATAAAGCAATTGGCTCACTCTTATGAAGAATTGGAATGTTTCAAGCACTATGAGATGTTACTGGACATTCAGAATGTATTCAAGGAACCTAGAGGTGGTCTCTCAGGACTTGCAGAGGTAAGTTAAACGTAATATCAGTCCCAGCTCTTTCTTTCAAGTCACCACTGTGTTTTTTATCTAACTCAGTGCTTGCTTATGATTGTCCCTCATCCCTCTCTCTCTATTTGCTTATTATTAAATAAGAAAATATTGGGAGCAGGCTTGAACAAAACGAGAAGGAATAGCAACTGGGAGGAACGGCCTTTGAGTCAAAATCAGGTATATCCAATTTGTGATGCATTCATCTTTTCTCTTTCTGCTACATCTATGCCAAGCTAAAAGGTACAGAAGCTTATGCCAATGCTTAAAGGGAACTGGTAGCTTTCAGTTTGTGTCCTCTCTCCAACCACATTATTTATTAGTAGAAGTACAGTAAAACACAGATGCACAGCATCGCCACTAACTATGTGCATAAAGACCTATACGCCTTTACCAATAAGATCAGATTGGAGCAAACAACACGGTAGCTTGATGTCAGAAAACTTTGTAGAATTTAGTTTCCTTGGGTCATGCCATAGGAATCAATGTTCTTGTTGCTTTAGAAGATCTTTAAGTGAAGGATGGAGTATTGAATGTGCCATATCTTTTCTATATTATTATCTATGATGAATAAACTTTTAAGTGGCCTTGCTTTCTCTTTTATGGTATCTTGCAGCTAGAATACGCTGCACTGGATGCTGTTGTACTGATTCAAATATTCCACCACGTTCGTAATTACTCTCAGCCTACTGATGTCGCAGAGGGGCACGATAAAATTGAGTGGAAATCCTACATTGTGGGTATATTAACAAAAATAAATTTTATTTGGAAAGCAATCTTGTGCTACCCCTCCCTTTCTTTACAAGTGCATGTTGTAGCTTAAACTTGTCTGACTCTGGGATGGACGTGCAGGTCTCACATATGGATAACCCGAAGAAGTCCAAAAAGAGACCAACGATTGAAAATGAGACAGAATCTGGAGCCAACTACCATTGACAATCGAGTTTTCTAACTCCTCTCATTACTCCCAACATTCGTCTGTAAATATTGCCATTAAGTACGGATTAGTTAAAGACTTATATGTATATATTGCACATCTTTATTTCATGAAACTAATACAGTAGTTCTTCCTCGAGTTTCAATCAGTCTGCTAACCCCTCGGCTAAAATATTTTTGTTTCCAGCTTTGAGATTATTCATACGAATTTATCATTACTTTAAGAGAATCATATTGCTTATTTGCACAATGCTTCATGATTTCCAATGTCAGTACTGCTGTTGTTCAAACGAAGAAAAGGTTTTGAGCAAGACCAATGCATCACGCTCTCTGTACGGTCAAATTATCGTATGATGATTATGTGGCGAGCACAAGAGACTTGGGATTCGAATATCGTTCTCGCAAAAATGATTTGTTCTAAACTTTAGTTAAAATGTAAGGAAATTTGAGCAATAGGTGCCATTTATAGACCCAAATATAGAGAGTTTGAACACAAAAATTTTATAACCCCAAAATTCTTAGTAAATATTTTATCTTAATTAAACATCCTCCGCTCTTTTTCCAACAGAAAAAAAAAGAACTACTTCATTCTCCGCCTCTCTTTCTCTCAATAACAATAATAATAATAATAATAAAAAGATCCCACCCATTATATATATATAATTCGAAACTCTTGCTAATGTTTTCTCTTTTGTCTCAAACCACCACACAAAGTGACAAAGGGGAGAGGATCTTCCCTCGTGATGAACGAGTTCCGGCCGGCCTCCTACCGAACGAACGGAGGCGGCCACGACGGCCGGGACCTTGAGATCATTGAAGTAAAAATCCCCAGGACCGGTGTCGGCCGGTGTCGTTCGTCGCGCGATCACAATAATCCTTATTATCACAATCACAAAAGCAGCAAGATTGTGAAAAGAAACAAGAAAAGATCATCGGCATCGGCATTCTCGTTGTCATGGAACGATGCTGAGAATAAGAGAAGGACGAGAGTTGCCAAATACAAGTATTATTCTGTTGAAGGGAAAGTTAAGTCTTCGATTAAAAAAGGGTATCGTTGGTTCAAGAGCAAATGCTCTAAAGTTATTCATGCCTTGTAGCAGCACGCAAAAATCGGTGTGATATTCTAGGAAGCGATCGATCGAAGCAACCAAGAATAAAAGAGAAAGTTATATCGATTGATTTTGTTTTATATATGATTATGGGAATGTTAAAAATGTTTGCATGCATGCACATAAATTTGTTTGTTGTATACATGCATACGTAAGTTTTGTAAAATTAAAGCTTTCTCTATCTTGTAGATAAACCGATGTATACTTTTACTCTTGCCACTCATATATATATATATTTAATCTTTATATAATTGTGTATGAGATAAGCACGTAATAATACTGAAATGGTGTAAATCCCTAACATATTTAAGCTTAGCAACATTTTTTATAGTGATATTTTATATTCAAGTTTTTTTTTTTTTTTATCTGTCATTTATCAGAATTAGAGCTATAGTAGCTAGCTTGAATGTCTGTTCTTTATTTTAAGGTTCAGGGTTACTTCTAAATTTTTTCTAAATCATTTTATTTTTCTCTTCTTTCTTTTTTTCTTCGTCCGAAGTGACTTTTAAAAGACTTTTTATGGAAACTGCAAGAGAAATAATGGTAGGAACCGTACTTTTTAGCTCGTCTTTAGCCTTCTAGGTTGTTTTATACTCATCCATACAGATAAAATAGTGCACCTTCATGTATGATATTTTTCTCAGAAATTTTACAAAGTTCACAATACCATTCCATTTTATTTTAGTTTTAACCTAAGGGAGGCGCCTTAACATTATATATTATTTTATTATTTCAATACGATACGTTTTGTCGCCTTAAGACAGGTCAAAAACATTAATTAAGACTTAATTGTGTTTTTTTTCATAATAATATTTTCCGCTGCAGAAAGATGAAGAACCTCAAGTATTTAGCTAAGAGCTTCGCCGATAAATGGCATCAGCAGCCTCGCTCTCATCCAACTTCGCGGCACTCATGGCAATTTGAGTTAAACTTAATTAATTTTTTTAATAATTTATATGACGACAACACTTACCCACAATATGCATAATAATGTTTCCAAACAAATATTGTATTAATGTCTCATCTATTCATATCCATTTTTATTAATAGCTTTTACAAATCGCCAATTTTTTTAATAGCAACTAAAATATGCACCCTCTTGTAAGATTAAGAGTGGGTAGAAAGTGGGTAGAAACCGGTTCGATTCCGTTTTGCCCCTTAACTGAACTGAATCAAAATGGATTGGTTCATAAATATATGAACTAAATTATAGAACATAAATTTATTCAGTTCGATTCTATAATTTGGATTGGTTCGGTTGTATATAATTATTTGATTTAAGAATTTTAATTATTTTTTTTATATTAGCTAAAATTTGGACTTTTCACTTAAATTTGAACTATTTCTTAATTAAGTTTTATTGTAACCACTAGAATTCATGATTTAAACAAAAATATTAATGTAAAATAGTTTTATAACAAATAACTATTGTTGTTTATATATAAATAATATTATTTTATTTTATTTTAAATATTGAACTAATGGTTCTTTGTTTCGGTTTATTTTTGAACCGAGTTGAATAAGAACCAATGGGTTCTTAAATTTCTTAACCAATTAATTTTTTTACCTTAGAATCGAACAAATTAAATTGAGTAATTTTAATTTTATTCAACGATAATTGGATTGAATGACCACCCCTATTGAAGATAATGAGCATGTACACATTAGTGCTCACATATAATAAGCACTATAAGTGCTCATACTCAGTAACATGGGACAATAGTCTCAGAGAAAATTCTAAAATGCCCTTATTTTTAAAATCTTTTATAAAATTACTTCACTTTGTACTTAATTTTCTCGACTTTATATTACAAAATTCTAAACTATCATTTAAAAAAATCATTTATAAAATTACTTGACTTTTTGCTTAATTTTCTCGATTTTATACTCAATGTAAAATAAAATAATGAAATTAACACACGTTGAAAATTTTGTAATTTGTTTAATTAGTTTCACGTATTAATAATAAATATTATATAAATATTTAAAGTATCTATAAGTAGTAATTAGTGAACCTTTATTATATATCATGAATTAAATATTAAAATTATTTATTTATTAATACGAACCCTTCTCTTGTGGCGGGTGAATAACGGGTCCGGGTTAAATAGAAAAGGGCGGGAAGAGAAAAAGATAAAACGCAATCGTTTTAAGTTTTTTGCGCGCTTTTTCGTCCTCCATTGTATAAAATTCAAGAGACTGCAAATGAAACACTTGGTTTCAATTTCCAAGCATAATAATTTCGCGCGAGTGTTTTCACCATTGATCAAATGGACTCATCAGAAATGGGCTGTCACGATTTTGAGTTCGAGAAAGCTCGATTGCTCAGCCTGGCTCTTGAATTTGGCTTTGATCAAGAGTCCGCAAACAAATCCCTAAATCGCTTGATTTCACTCTACGGTACTTTTCCTTTCCCTAATTTTTTTTTTCAATTGTCGGTTCTTAAAGAATCTATTTATTTATTTTTTGGTGTTTTAGTTTGCTATTTTGCCACATATACAATAAATACACATTTTTATTTTATTTTATTAATCTTATTACGTTTTTGCATAGGTGATGATGGCCAAGATTTTATATCCGTGGAGCATTGTGGGGATGATTTTATTGCGACTCTCGCTGAGACCATGCAAGATCGTGAGGAATGGGATGATTTACAGGCCATGGAATCGGAAGCTTGTGGAGCTTTGAATAACATGTTTGATAAAAGGGTTATTGATAACAATGAAGCTAATGATAACGATAATGGTAGAAACTACATTGACATCTTAGACGATTCACCTGAACCTGAAAGACGCACAACTTTGATGGAATTGGATTCTTTGAGCGATATTGAAGACTTTACAATTCCGAAGCAAGAGGATGCTATACTTAATCTTTCCTCTGGCCCACATGGGAAAAGTCAAATTTTCACTCCAAGCTCGGTTAAACATTCTTCAAAATCTGTGGTAAGAGTCTTTTCTACTAGTGTCATTAGATTCTTCAATCTTAATCTTGGAGATGGCTTCTGTAGTTTTGTAATTTTTTGGCAAAATGATCACTTGCTTGCTGTATACAACATTAGGCTTACTTATTACTAAAGTAGTTTGGATACTGAAATGGTCGGTTTATGCTTGAAGGATTGTAAGAGTGGAGTTAGCACCAGCTCGGTTTCATCAGTTTCCAATAAGAAATGGCCTTCACTGATATCTGATAATGAACACCGGACTCTTTCTTTCGAAGAATTACAGGCTTTGGATGATATGGAATTCGCAAATGTTGTGATATTTGGCAACAGAGCATTTCGACCATTGCAGCATCAGGCATGTAAAGCATCTGTAGCAAAGCAAGATTGCTTTGTGCTCTTGCCTACTGGAGGTGGTAAAAGTCTATGTTATCAGGTGATATCTCTTTGTATATGCAATAGTTGTTTTCTTATCTTGGCACAAGTGTAGTGTGGGTCATAGTCTTTTTGTGTTTTTACAGCTTCCAGCAACTCTGAAACCAGGTGTAACAGTGGTCATATCGCCTCTGCTTTCACTCATTCAGGATCAAATAGTTACATTAAACCTTAAGTTTGGAATACCGGCAACGTTCTTAAATTCTCAACAAACTGTTTCCCAAGCAGCAGCTGTCCTCCAAGAGCTAAGGCAAGGTTTAGCTCTTTCTTAGCACTCTGACCTATTAGGAGATCATTTTTTTTTTTCTTATTTGCAGTTGATTTGAGCATTCTGCTGGTTAGTCTATTCTAGGAAGTCTTTCAGAAGACTTGTATAAAAGTTGGTTCTCTGATTCGCTCCGATATTTTTCTTTTGTACAAAAATTTGTTGAAGAAAATGCTGTCCATGTACCAATGCAACTGTATTATCTTTCATTTTTTTCATGTGCTCTATTCTTGACTAGATTTTCTCCATCAATTGATTTTTATATTTACATGTGCTTCTAGGAAAGATAAACCATCATGTAAGCTATTATATGTAACTCCTGAAAGGATTGTTGGGAACCAATCATTTTCTGAGGTGCTAAAATGCCTACATCGGAAGGTAGGTCTTTTATTTCTGACACGACACATTCAAAGCATATGGTAGCATAGGTTTTGTGAAAATTTTGATTACTGATGTGGTTTGTGCTTCCACATAAATGTCAGAGACAACTGGCAGGTTTTGTTGTTGATGAAGCGCACTGTGTGAGGTATGTTCATTTCTTTACATTGTGGTGCCCTTTTGTTCATTTTGATGGTTTTGACTAGTACATAAATGGGGAAAATCATCTTTTCACTTTTGTATAATTTGGTAACTCATTGTTTTTCCTGCCTTCGTGGAATCATAAAACTATTTGAGACATTTGTGAATCACTCATATTAGAGTACCTTTAGTGAAAAAGTCTGTTGCGTAGGCTCGCTACATCATATGGCAGATAGAATTTGCCAACTTACAAGGTCCTGTACAATGAGCATCAAGCATTGCAATTGCTAATTTGTGTCTTTGCGTTGCAATAAACTTCCACTAGTAAATTTCTTCTCGCTTTACTTGCATTTTCAGCCAGTGGGGACATGATTTCCGTCCAGATTACAGGGGTTTAGGACTTCTCAAGCAGAATTTTCCCGATGTTCCGGTGATGGCTTTGACTGCCACAGCAACCCAGTCAGTTCGTCAGGTAATAGTTTAACATTTCCAATAGTGGGGTATTTGTCTTTTGTCTCCGGTCTAAATGTTTTTTTTTATAAACCTTTCATCTCATTTGATTCTGCAGGACATTCTAAAAGCTTTAAGGATTCCTCATGCTCTCGTCCTTGAGACAAGTTTTGATAGACCCAATTTAAAATATGAAGTGATTGGGAAGTCAAAGGAAGCACTAAAGCAGATTGGACAGCTTATAAACGATCGTTTCAAGGATCAGTGTGGTATCATTTACTGTCTTTCGAAGAATGAATGTGTTGAGGTTTCAAACTTTTTGAACCAAAAATGTAAGATTAAGACAGTATATTACCATGCTGGTCTTGCTTCTCGTCAAAGAGTTGTTGTTCAAAAGAAATGGCATACTGGAGATGTTCAAATTGTGTGTGCTACAATTGCTTTTGGGATGGGAATAGACAAACCTGATGTTGTAAGTCCAGATTAGAACGGAAGTTACACTTTTGGATTTTCCTTTTTGATGTTTAATTAGGCTGTGGTCCTTGGTAATTGCATTATTGACTACACTATGTGCAGATATATCATCTTCCCTACACTGCAAAATCTAGTGCTTCCTCCGGTGATTGATTCTTTAATATAATTGCATTTGAATTGGCAGTCAAATGATTAAAGAACTTGTTGCATGTCAATTACAGTGGCTTTGACACAGGTTCGTGTGGTTTTTCGGTTCGTGTTGATACAAAGAGAATAGGAAACTTTAATGTTTGATAAATAATGAACAATACAAAACTATTGCAAAAATTATATTGGATTCTGAGCTGCTGACAAAATGATGCTTCTACTTAAAAATTCATTTGTTTTTCTTGGTTGGTTATGACAGATTTATTTATGCAATTTCATAGTCACACATGTTACAACATTTGTGGTTAGCGCAGCATATTTGATTTTCTAGCTTACTACATGGTTTGTTTTTCCCAATGTTTTGACATATGTTTCCTTTGATCAATGTCAGCGCTTTGTTGTACACAATACATTGTCCAAGTCGATTGAAAGCTACTATCAAGAGTCTGGAAGAGCTGGAAGAGATAATCTACCTTCAGTATGTATTGTCCTATATCAGAAGAAGGACTTTAGTCGGGTTGTATGTATGTTACGAAATGGTCAAGGCTTTAAGAGTGAAGCCTTTAAAACTGCAATGGCTCAAGCTAAGAAAATGCAGCAATACTGCGAGCATAAGGTAAGATATTTCTTGCCTCATCATGCAGTTCTTTTTTAAGTATACATTGTTTTCATTGAAATTCTTGCTACAAATTGCTGAAAATCAAGTTTATTCATATGAGCTTCGGTCATTGTTCATTACTGCGAATTCTTTAGGCTGAATGTCGGAGGCAAACCTTACTTGAACATTTTGGAGAGTGTTTTGACCGAAAAGCTTGCAAAAATGGTTCTAATCCTTGTGATAATTGTCTCAAGACTTCCTTATGAGCACATGGATTTTGGCCTTTGTCTGCAAATGAGGTGTGTTTTACCTTCTTCTGGGTACAACCTGCCTTCTCCTTTGGCTACCACTCAGTTTTCTTTGCTCCACGATGCCTCAATTATAGCTCGAGAAATGATATATTTTCTTCTTAAATGTCATTTCCGGAAGGTTAAAATAGAGGCTTCTTTTTCATAACTTGTGTAACAATCCCTGAAGGAAATGCTTGATGAAGATTACACTGTGAAGAGGAACCAAACTACATGTCTTTTTCAAGTTAAAGCACTTCAACCCAAGCCCGGTTTTTCATTTCAGACTTAACAAGACACAGCATTTGTGCATTTGTGCATCACATGCACTCAAATGCATATGTTGGTGTTTTCAAGGTGAGCTACTTCGGTGAAGAAATACGCTTAAATGTCTTGGCTTATATGCTTGTTTTTTTTCTTTTCTTTTCTTTTATATATTTACAATGCAAAACTTAGAACCAATCTTCATATATGGTCATAGATATGTGGTAGAGACTGTATGAAATCTTCATCTTCATTTCATGCATAGACTCGTGTGTGTTGCATATTGAAGACTTTATGAGAGTTTGGCTTTATTCCAGATTATCTTGATTCTTTTAGTTTTCAGAAGTAACTAAAAGCTGATCATAATGCAGATTTGCTTATTGCTTTTCAACTGAGCATTACTGATTTTTTATTTTTTTTACTAATTTTTCGAAGGCAATAGTATTAATTTTGTTGTATATTACTAATGCATGATCATGGGTACTCTGCCTATGCTGTTCAAACAGAACAGAAAGCATTTATAACTCCTTTTGTTAAAAGTGCTTTTTATAGAAACACTTCCATACAAATCATAATTTTTGCCAACCATTGATTATTTTACAGCGCTGGATAGTTTATTAATAAAAGATGAACCAAAGATCTAAGATGTGCAGTGGCACGAAGACTAGTTACAAGTGTTTTAAGAAAGATCACATGCAACTAACATGAAATATTGAAATTATTGGTGGTTAACGTTCATATAAAGAAAGATTTAGATTTGATTTGGATTAGATTAGATAATGAAATGTCAACGACCCAATAATCCATTCACGTGCTACATATTAACTATACCTTTCCAAAAGTTGTGAAGCTTTGCCTAAATCCAAAATTTTCTTTTATCACTTTTTTTTTTGGCATAAACTTTGGTTAAGGGGTCCAGTTTTGAAAATGAGCTCTGATTTGCTGATCCTCAAGAATCTTAACAGAATAAATCACTACCTAATTGGAAAAAGAAATTAATATTTGACTCCTCTTGTATTTCCTCCACCGGAATTATTTATTTTTTTCATATCACCAAAAAATCAATTTGCTAACAAAAATTCCGAAGATGACAAGAAAATATAGGCATGTTTTTTGGCTTAAAATACTCAAATTACCTGCTTAATGCTGCCATGCCTCCACTTTATAACGGGCGAGCAAAATTATGAGTTTTGATGCTCACATCAAATCACTACCTAAGAAGAGGAGACATTTATGTAGTCACTTAATTGTGTGTTAGTTTAATTAATAAAATTTTGAATGAGGTTCAGATCACGATCTTCCTGTAATTAGAAAAAAAAATTATATTTTTATAAAAGAAAAAAATGAAATATAGGTAAAAATAAAGAAACATAGGGGGAATTAAAAAAAAATCAATATAAAATTACCAAAGAGTTGAGAAGGGGAATACATAATTAAATGATTTTGTTAAATCTATAAATTTCACCTAGAAGATAAAGAGTTTCTTTTGTACAGGTTCAAGATGGCAACTGCCAACTGGCAACAAGTTATTGCATATGATGTCGGTATTTGCTGATTGGAAAGAGAGAGAGAGAGAGATGGCAAAAAAGAGAAAGAAAGGAAAATTATCAACATTTTATTTGTTAAAAACTTTTAATAAAAAAGTTTGATACACTTTTCAGAAGTAAAGAACCACTGAGCCAAAGCCACTCGGCCTGTGGCCTGTATACAGCTCAAGTTCTCACAAAATATGAGAGCTTGAGCTTGAGTTTGACTTTTCACATAATAATATAAGGATTTAAATTTTTTTTTATTTTAATTAAAATTTAAACAGTATTTGATTAATAATTTAATGTAATATTAATTACAATGTGAATACATCAGTTTTTTTTTAAAAAAACGACTGAACTAGGATCATTAACTTTTAGCGCTCCTTTTTGTTTTAACAACCAATTTTTTCTTAATTGCATTTTGACCCTTTGCATTTTGTAATGTTCTAATTTGTCTCACACACACACACACACACACACAAGTATTAAAATAGAAGAACGGAAGAAGGAAAAATCAAACCCTTCTTTAATATTATGGGGGCTTGTGCCTGTACAAGAAGTTTTGAACCCTGATGGAAAGTGCGTCTGCAATAGATTAATGCCACGTGGAAGTGGCACGAGCTTTCATAGGGGAAGAGCCTGTCTCCTCTGCTAGATTTATTGCTTGAAATTAGGCCAGACATTTCTTACTCTCCTTTATGTTAACTAATTTTCTCTTTCTTCAGAGTTCAGACAAACACTCCCAACCCAATTGTCTTTTTGAACTTTTTTTTTTTAATTTTTTTTTGGGTTTTGTAAATTGTAATGCCCTTTTCATTTGGACCCGTTTCTTTCTTTCTTTCTTTCTCTTTTTTTTTTTTTTTTTTTGAAACATTTGGACCCGTGTCTTATCTCATCAAAATTTCATTTTTATCTCACTCAATGTTTGCTCATGTCACCAATATTTTCTTCTGATATCAGCTTCTCATTCTTCAAGAGATTGAAAAATCCAAATTTTGCACTCACTCTTGGTTTAGTGCTTCGAAAATGGCCTAATATGTGAGAAAAAAGAGAGTGCTTGGTGGGATTTACAGAATGTGTGATGAGATTGCTTCAGATGATTCAAAGTTTGAGTCTTCGTTCATTTTGAACGATACCCAGTTGGATTTGGTTCTTTTCTGTAGTCCCATTGTGCTTTTTGAGTGTGAATTTACTTGATTTCGGAGATTTGCTGTAGGCTTGAGTTTTGCTAAGTGGGATTTTGCATTTGAAGGGCTTTTGGTAAGTTTCCGTACTTTGCTAAAATAAGTTTTTTTGATGCGCTTTAAAGATGTTCAACTTTGATTGCAACTTTTATATGTAACTTGAATGTATTTGCTGAATTTTGTGAATTAAAGATTAGGAACATAAAAAATGTTATTTGCATGTTAAGTACCTTTCTTTTAATAGAAAAAAAACATATTTAAGGGGTTCTGTGAGCTTGTTCTAGCTGAATTAACAATGTGGGTAAAATTAGGCATGATGATGGCTTAAATCTTGGTAGTCTGTTTCATTACATGTACCATTTTGAACTTTGTTTGAAATTTATGAATGCAAGTGTGATAAAACTTGAGTGTTTCCTTGTCAAATGCTTTGGTTAGTTTTGCGGTTAGATGAAATGATGGAGGCTGAGAAGAAACGTTCCAAGGGGGGTTTTCTTCAATTGTTTGACTGGAACGGAAAATCACGGAAAAAGCTGTTCTCAAATAATCCTGAGTTAGATGGTACATCGTTGTTTCTCACAGATTATGAAAATGCTTTCAGAAACCAATTTTTCAATTAGTTGTGTACTTGTTAATTCATGGTTTTTTTTTCCTTTCATCATAGGTGAACCGAAGAAGGGCAAAGAAAATGTTGGGACCATGGCTAAGTCACTGCTTCAAGTGGTGCATATTTCTTCATTGATTGAAAATTTTGTTGACGCTTTTGCATTTCAAAATAGTAGTAATAGTAGTAGTAATTATTGATGGTTAATATGTTTGCGGTTGCTATGTGACAGATTGAGGTGGATGAGAGCAGAGCAAGTTCAAGTAAAGGAAGTGGTGAGTTCAATTGTGCCTCATCAATAACTAGTGATGAAGGATATAGAACTAAAGCCCCTGGCGTAGTTGCTAGACTAATGGGTTTGGATTCGTTGCCAACATCAAATGTTCCTGAGCCTTCTTTGGTCCCATATCCTGACTTGCAGTCTCTAGGAACATTTCATTATGATAGGAGTATCCCTAATTTGTGTAGTGAAAACCATCCTGTGGATTTTCCAAACATTCCTGGTAAAGAGTGGATTTCAAATCCAGTTGAATCAAGGCCGCATAAGCTGCATAACCGGCCAATCGAGAGATTTCAAACTGAAATGCTGCCGCCAAAATCAGCTAAATCAATTCCAATCACCCACCATAAGCTGCTGTCACCTATCAAGAATCCTGGGATTGTCCCATCAAGAAATACAGCTTACATTGTGGAGGCAGCTTCAAAGATAATTGAGGCGAGTCCCCAGGCAACTACCAAGGGTAAAAGGCCATCAGTTGTGTCTTCAGCTCCCTTGAGGATTTGGGATTTGAAAGATAAAATGGAAGCTAAGCATAGAGCATCCAAGCCTCAAATAAAATCAAATGAGTCTGTTGCCACTAAGTATACAAGAGGACAGCATCATAACCACAGTCAACGTGAATCAGATTGTACATCAGCAGTTAAGGCTTCTGTTAATGTAGAAAAGAGAAGTCCTGAAAACATGAGGAAGAAAGAAAAATCAGTTTCGATGGCTGTGCAGGCAAAAGTCAATGTGCTGAGGAGAGATGTATCAGCCTCAAGTAGTAGTGGTGGTCGGAGCTCTATGAACCAGAAGGAAAAGAGTGGTGTCAAAGCTAACCAGTTTCACAAGATCCCGCAAGATTCACAAAGGATTGCACAGAAGAGAACTCCTACAAACAGGCCTAACAATGTGCTTAGGCAAAATAACCTGAAGCAGAATCATATATTGAATAAAGAAGGTTCAAATTTAAAGGCTTCTGTTATCAATCAGCGAGTCAGAAAATTGAAGTCCACAAGTGTTTCTATAGGACCGAACAGAACTGTAAGTAAGGTCATTACTAACTCCGAAACTGTGTCCAGAAGGACTGGCTTAACAACAAATGACACTAGAAAGGAGCTTTCTTTATCTAAAGCAAAGCATTCGTCTCAGAAGAAACAATCTGCGAACGGTGATTCTCTTTCTGTAGAAAGTGCTGATAATGAGATGAAGAAAGTTGAGAAGTCTATAAAATGTAACATTGCAATTGAAGGAGGCATGAATCGGGGCGCGGATAATAGGAAGACTGGAATGGATGTTGTTTCATTTACATTCTCATCTCCCATAAGATCCAGGCCTGATACAGAGTCCTCTGGCCGAATCATGGGAACAAATAACAACTTCAATATCAATCATTTTGGTGACAATAATCAGCTTTACCTTAGAAATACATCATCATTGTCTCCTGGGTTGAATATAATTGGTGGTGATGCTTTGAGTATTCTTTTGGAACAAAAACTCATGGAATTGACATGTAAGGTTGACTCGTCCCATTGTAATGTGATCAGAGAGGGGACTTCTGGTCTTGCAGCATCCAGTTTACCAGATTCAATGTCTACATCCAGTATGGTAACAGCAGAAGAAGGCCAAAGGCTTCAAGTTGATCTAGATAACAGTAATTCTAATATCATAGACAACCCTTTTTCAACCTCTAATGACAATTCAGCGATTAGCATCAACCCAAAGTGGCAGGTTCATTTCATTAGTTTTTAGTATTCATTTACTACTATTCCTTTCTTAATACTCGCTCTCATGAGTTAATTTATGCCTGTCTTAGTGTCTAATGGTTCAGATTTCAGTTGCATGAAAGTATGTTGAAAACTAGCTGTGATGGCTTCTTGTTCTTCTGAGCTTGAGTCTGATACTAAAACTGTTTGGTGCATTTGTTGCCTTCTGGTGAGGTTTTATAAATCCGATTACCATCCTTGATACTATGCAGACTGGTATTATAGATCTCTTGCCTGTTTTGAAATGACGTTGCACACCCTACAGTTTCCTGTTAAAAGTTACAATGTCAGCTGTGAATGCTCTTAATTTTGTGCACATATATTATGCAGGCAAGCTATCCATATTCTGAAAAGATTTGGAATTCTGGATGAAATGTTTTAATTTGCTCCTGTTAACATTATTTTTTTCCCGTGCTATTTCCTCGATGCTCTAATTCATGGAGCACAATTACTCTGATTGCTTGCTTTTACTCGATGGCCATATCTTGAAATAAGACATGACATTGCTCAAACTCTCTTGAACAGTATCTACTATCCGAAGGAATTGAAAGGAAGAGCAGTAGCAGCTACAACAAAGAAAATGGAAGAGAATTTGATTGTGAACATTCTAGCTCAGTTTCCAGTCTTGAACATTCTTACACAACTTTTAATTGCTCAGATATCAGAAACAGCACCAATGGTAAATTAGTGTCTTTCTTGTGTTTATTTCCTTGTATCAGATGTGAAGCATGGTGATACACCTGAAAGTTCTTTTCCTTTCTGGCTCATAATCGAGTTATGTGAGCAATCAATGGATGATGGCATCATAGTAGGGTTGGATTAGAATGATCGTTTGTTTTACATCTGTGCATTTTTCAATGAATTGAGTATTGACCAAAACATACACTTCTGTTTTCAGACCGCAAACAGTTTTCATTGGCTCAAGAAACAGTATCCACTTCGCTTCCAACTGATGTATCATTGTCCATGGATTGCGAGACAGAAGTATCTGACTCAGCCTCTTCTATATCAGTTGGGAACACGAGCAAAAAGCATATGACTAGAACATTCAGTCTCATAGATGAAATTGAATCGAGCAACTGGGAATTTGAGTACTTGAGGGAATTACTTGACAATGCAGAGCTAACGATTAACAAGTTTGCATTGGGTCAGACCAACCAGGTTATAACAGCCAGCCTCTTTAACCAGTTGGAGAATCAGGAAAACAAAATGGGAAGAAACATAGACGAGTACTCCAAGCTCGGACGAAAGGTTTTGTTCAACTATGTCTGTGAATGCCTGGATTTCAAATGCCAACAACTTTTCGTAGGAAGCTGCAGGGGATGGGCTAAATGGGTGACATTGTTTCAGAGGAAGGGTTCGTTGGCAGAAGAATTATACAAAGAGTTGCTGTGTTGGAAGAGCATGGGGGATTTGATGGTGGATGAGCTTGTAGACAAGGATATGAGCTCACAGCATGGGAAATGGCTTGACTTTGACACAGAAGCTTTTGAAGAAGGTGTTGAGATTGAAAGTAGGATATTAACTTCTTTGGTTGATGAATTGGTTTGTGATTTCTTGCTGTTCTAAAGCCCTTTTTGGTTGCCTATCTTTTGTCTAAGTGTATCTTGGTAAATTACTTGCCTTGTGAATCTTGTCCCATTTATTTCCATTTGGATAGCAAAGAAAATGTACTGCTCATAAATATAAGAGCATCTATCATCCATGTATGAAATCATTCACTCTGATTCTTGCATTCTTTTGATATCCATTTTATGGCAGCTCTTCATGCCAAATATTAAGAAGTTTAAACAAAGTTATTAATCCCAACCCTACACTTAATCTTAAGATATTATTGTTGACCATTGTAAATCTTTTGATATGAAAGCTTTAACCCTGTCTCTCATGTGTGTGAAAAGGGAAATGAGTTGCCAAATAAAGAGTTCGTGTTTGCCGTTCTCCTGAGTTCTGAGTTTAAATGAAATTTATATCTTAGACGTATAAGCTTCAGTACCTAAACCAAACCAAATCCAATTTATAATCAAAAGAGGCTCTTGGATGAGTTGACAAAAGACCACACTGGGTTACAAGCCCATGGGTCACTATTTGCCGCTTAAAACATAATAAACATAATAATACCAAAGATTTCCCATACTTAAAAAACTTATAGAATATATAAGCAAGTACCCATAAATTCATATGTTGTTAAAAATTAACGTTTAATTCTATGGGTAAAATATGTGTTCTGCTTCTACAAGTCTTGCATTTTGATAATGATAACGAAAACAAATTGTTATCATAAACAAACCTCTGACCTACGTGAACATATTATAGTGATGAAGCAATGTGTTTATGAATTGATGTAACATCTAACATTCAATTTGTATGCTGGTTGATGTGATACTGAGCATAACACAAACCACAAAGTGTGATTTTCTTATAAACTATGAAAGCAAGATTTTCGACACAACTCACATGGGCATGGATCTGATCAGCATGCCATGTGATTTTTCTTGTTTTTTTTCATATAAAAACAAAGTCTAAAGTCTTCTCAAGTAGGTCCCCGTTTCATACAACTAATCAAGGTGTCAAATTCTGGTTGGCCAATCCATTTTCAGCCACATGCAAGGCTAAAAGAATGGCCATTGGGCTCTGGCTTACCAATATTATTCTTTATTGGATATTGGGAAAAAAAACCTGAAAAAAGAGGCCTGTACTCTGCCAAAGTTTGCAGATTAGCATGTTATCTTTATTCTGATTAATTAAATTTTTTAGATTTAATTTGCTGTTTACAATGATTAATTGTTTATTAGGGCTGGCTATAGATGCAGAACCTAGCATAGAAGTAGCTGCCCAAAAGTTAGGATCCTATGCGCTAGCCTGTTACTCTAATCGTCGTAGAATTGATTGTCCTAATTAAATTTGGGTGGCTAAATTGCATGTATTATTAATAAGTAAACAATAAGAGAAAAAGAGACTAAAATTTTCTAACATGAATAAAATTTTGAAACAGGGGTCTTGGGTTCAATCTTATCCTTTAAAGATTTGAAACATTTTGGTTGGGTATGGAATCAAATCATCAATTTAGTAATAGAGTTGTTAGTTGATTAATTTGCGTTGTGTAAGCATCTTGAGCCAATCAACGATGCTTGGAGTACCAGTGAACAGAGATTAATTTAGGAAGTGACATCACAGGAGAATGTGCTGCCCTATACAATTTTAGTGCTCCCAGTTCAATTTTTTTAGTTTATTATTAATTATTTTACATTTTGTTCATAGCCACTTTCCCATTTTTCAACCAAGATCCCTTCACTGCTCCCAATGCTATTTTTCAGATTTATTTGCATATCTCAAGGATTTCGCTTTGTCATTATAATACATGTGTTACAAGGTTTTCTTTCTAGAAATACAAGAAATGTCACAAAATTTGTTTTCATGTAACAAGTTGAAACATGGAATGGAGCATGCCCCATGTACTCCTTTTGAGGCATTAATTGGGTTGGCACTTGGCAGCCATTGACTTTATGACTTTGGTATAGCATTAAATATTTTTTGTGTATGATTTGTTATGTGAGACACTCTCTCCAAATATATTATATTAATCAAACATTAATGTTCCAATCAACTCATTTGAACTTCTTGCGAAGTATGCTCTTAAATAATTATTTTTTTTAATGTATGTAAATAATATAATTAAAGCGTCCAAGGATTGAAATGTGGTCACACGTGACAAAAATTTGATTGTATATATCAAAACTCAAGTGCATAAGAATATAATTTCGAATCACAATTTTTTTTTTAAGAAAAAAATTGTATTTCGTAATTGTTAACTCAACTAAATGCATGTCAAGTCATTGGTCAACATCATCCTGCTAACGCTTGGAAATGGGGTAAAATCTTAATCCTATGGGTAAGATACAAAGTAGAAGATTCTGTTTCATAAAATTAAGAATAAATTATGTGATGATTAATTGAGTGAGGTAAATTAAATACCCATCAAAAGTGACCCTAAACGAAGTTATTATATTCTTATGATTTAATTCTCATTTACTATTTACAATGAAAAGCCAAGGGAAGAATATCACAAATAGATTTTTATAAATAAAAGCCCTCCACACTCCCACCAACAAACACAAAAAAAAACTCACTCACCCTGTCCCGTTTCACAACAATCTATGCTTCTTCTTCTTCATCTTCATCTTCTTGATATCCTCCTAAGCTAAGCTCTCACCATTAACATTCTCAACAAAAAATGGAGCTTCCAACAGCAAACAACAATGGCCAAAACCCTAAAACAGACCAAACAAACGAGCCCCATGTGGCAGAATCTTGGTTTGAGGAGATTGACAGCACATGCTCAACTCCGTATGTAAGTGCTCCTTCAAGCCCCGGAAGAGGATCCGGACCCATTAATGGCGGGTTTTACTACAGTGCTCCAGCTAGTCCCATGCACTTTGCACTAACAGCATCGTATCCTGCAGTTGACCATAATATTAGTAATGGTAGCAGCTCAGCTGTTGCTCTGGGGTTTGAGTTTGGATCCGGGTCGAGTGGAAACGGGTCATCAACAGTAATGAGCTCAGCTGATGAGTTGTTTCTTGATGGAAAGATCCGGCCCATGAAGCTGTCAAGTCATTTGGAGACGCCTCAGGTTTTGGCTCCACTTCTTGATCTTGAAGAAGAAGAAGAAGAAGAAGAAGAGATAATGAGTGGAACTAGAGGCAGAGATATGAGAGTGGTTAGAGATAAATCTATGAGAAGAAGGACAAGATCCTTGTCTCCTCTTAGAAGCACTTCCTTGAAGTGGAATGATATTGAAAGTACTTTTGAATCTGATGATGTTAACAAAAGCAGTGCTTCTTGTTTCGACAACAATAAAGGCAACAACAAGAAAGAGATATTGGATCATACTAAGACAACGACAACAGCAGAAGCAGCAACAGCAGAAGCAGAAGCAGCTTCACTTTCAGCATCTACTTCAAGATCATCATCAGCTGGGAGAAGCACTTCAAAGCGGTGGGTGTTTTTGAAAGATTTTCTTTACAGAAGCAAAAGTGAAGGGAGAAGCAACAAGTTTTGGTCCACAATCTCATTTTCACCAATTAATAAAGACAAAAAATTGCCCACAACCTCCTCATCATCATCATCATCGTCGTCGTCGTCAAACCCTAGCAATAATAATATTATTAAGAATAAGCCAGTGAATGGGATAGCTGGGAAAAGGAGAGGACCTGCACCATCACCACATGAGTTGCATTACACAGCAAAAAGAGCTCAAGCTGAAGAGTTGAGGAAGAAGACTTTCTTGCCTTATAGGCAAGGCTTACTCGGTTGCTTAGGGTTTAGTTCTAAAGGTTATGGTGCCATGAATGGATTTGCTAGAGCTTTGAATCCAGTTTCTTCCAGGTAATTAATTGATTATTTAATTAATCAAATGTAGTGGAGCTTCAAAAGAAATTGTATAGATATAATTTTTTCCCCTTATTTTCAATTTCTTTGTACTGTTCATCTCTCTTTTTGTCAAAAAAAAAAAAAGAGAAAATATATGTTACCTAAATATATATAAATATTTAGGGATTTGATGAAATTATATTGTAGATCATATTACCTTATCTTTTTTTTTTTGGCACCCATATTTTGAGCTTAATGTTTCTTTGGATTTTATGGTAAGATAGTGAAACTTTTTTTTTTTTAATGAGAAGTAATTAAAATTTCATAATTATAAAACAGTATTTAAATTCGATTATTAAGGCAATAATTATCAGGATAAAATAATATGAGACACATGACCCTGTAATATGGTAGGTAGCTAATGGCGGCCCCATTAGCCATCGTAAACCACAATTTGCAGAATTGAACTTCATATGTATTTTCCTTTTTTTGGCTGTATTTTCTTGGCTCAAGCTTGTGATGCATGTGCAAATATCATATTCTATTTATGAGAATTTGGTTGTTGATATTTAGGGAAGATATGATGATATGAAGCAACCCAAAGTGCTTGTTTGAGTTGTTTCACTTCAAAAACATTGGGAGTAGCTACTTTCATTTATCATGATGTTGCTGTAAATTTCACTCGAAACCAATTATCTAGCAGCTGTGGATGAGTGGATCCAAAAGCAATTGCCACTGGGAAGCTTGCAAATCTAACTCTCATATGGGGCACTGTGTCTCCTAGACATTGACATAAAGGAAACTTGAGATCATGAGATATTTGACTTGATTTTGATGTCATCATGTGTGTTTATGCCCAAATCTCATCAACCAGACAACTATTTGATTTCAACTCTTTTTGGCTTCTTCTCTTTGTGCCTTTCTTTACCCCTTTTTTTTTTTTTTATCATTATGTCTATTCCATTTCATCCAGGAGAATAGAGTTAAACAAAGAAGTTACAGAATAATCAATTCTTCAGTGATTCTCTTGTGTGGAGGACTGAAGGTTAGCACATTTTAAAGTATGTGATTGAGGTTGAATAATAGTCTAATTATAATTTAACGTTCCATAGCCACACAACATTATTTAGCAATTAGCACGTACAACTTTTTATTTTAAAATGTGCGAACATTGCCCATTGTATTGTACACAGAGAATTATTGGTTCTGGAATAATGAAGTTGGCTTTATCACAACAAATGGTTCAAAATTTTTTGGGGAAAAAAAAAAGAAGAAACAATAAATTCCAGATGGCAGATGCAGATATTAGGCCCCAAGTTCATTAATCTGCTGGTAGAAATAGTAGCAAAATCAAATCACGGTCCCCATCTCAATTATTGTACATGGGCTTATATTCAATTTCTGTGTTGTTTCCACTTTTCAGAATCTCTATGATTACACAACTCATGGGTAATATACCAAATATAAATTTCTGTTTAAAAAAATTCTGTTCCTACCTAGACTTGGCCATGGCCAGTGTTTGTACTTTTTTACCGCTTCTGAAATTTATCTCTGAACTTACTTTTATGCTCGGTCTTTCACTTGCCTCTCTCGGCCATGTTAAAAATGAACATTTGCACTTCCACCTTGCTCAAAATTGCCAGTCGTATATTAATATTACTGAAACATGAAATTTTGCAGGCTGCTTTATCACCAGGCAACACTATTTTGAATGTAAAAACATCAAAGGTGAGAGTGATTCTATGTCTGTGTTTCCGAAAATTACTTCTAAAAATAACCCTTTTGGCTGTCGCCGAAAGTGAATAATAATGATCATGCTGAACAAACACATAATAGTTCACATTTCGTTGACTGCCCAAGTGGGGTGGACCAGCTTTACAAATTTTATACCATTTTCACACTGTAGGATTTTCCATAGAGGATAAGAAAATTTTACAGTCTTGACAGCTTCCTTTTTTCTTTTCTAGGGAACTTCATTTCACTATGTGCTTGCAACTTGTACAATTCAACAGGTTTCTAGTTGAAGGTCTAGTAGTTGTCTAAACCATTCATTCGTTTACTTAATTTTTTGTCTCCTTCTAGAAGATTTCATCTCATTAGCTGCGAGCATAACCATAATCGAATGAATGCCAACTTGTGGTATGTGTAACACGGTACGTTAAATTTGTAATGGAGAAGAATAGCCTCAACTCTATATATACAAGATAAAAGCTGTATGTATTTATTTTTTTTGCTAGAGCAGCAACTCAACAGAGCAATCTGATTGTAAGCTTTTGTGCTCTATTTATTATGCCTTGTCGTGCCAGCTCAAGACAGATGGGGGGCTCAAGATGCAAATTTACATGGCATTATTACTTACATTATAGTACATCGAGACAGTATCTTTTCTCTTATATTTTGCAAATGTTGTAACTTCGGCTGCTGGAATTTAATGCCAAAGTAAAGGGCAAAGAGAGCAACAAAATTAAACAGTAGAAAAAAGAGCCTGTAATGTGGATTTTACTTGAGAAATTTATAAAATAGTCTAAAATTTTTGGTAATTTTTAAAAATAGTCACTTTAATTTTTTTTTTTATCATATGTAGTTATATGTAATTTATAAATACTTTCAAATTTATAAACAAAACTAACAATTCACACATTTTCAACCAAAACTCATCACAATTCTCCACACTTTAATTTCCAAAACTCACCCACTAATCACCAAATTTGAAGTTAGTATAATTGTAACTGAGGTTAATATTTATTTTTATACAATGTGTAGTTTTTTTTCGATTAATTAAAATTTATGTAAGTTTTTTTTAGTAAAAACAACTTTGGAAACGAACTCAGAAAACATACGACAGGCATCTGTCACACAAGAAATGTGTGATAAGTTGGTGTGCGACCGGTTTGTCGCCTATGCGACAGGTGCCTATGGTATGGTAAATAGGGTTTGTCGAATGTGCGATATGTGCATGTCCCACATTTATAAACACAATTGTTTTAAGTACTATTTTTTTTTATCTTTCTTAATTATTTAGGTTTAATGGAGTCAGTTGCTCTTCAAATGCGTTTTGATAGATCATTAGAGAAAATGACAGAACGTCGTTTTGAATACAGAAAAGAAAAAAAAGGCTTTTTGGTTTTAAAAAAACTATACATTTCCTGTAATTCTTGCAAAAGTGTATAAAATTTTGCAAATAAATCTGAATGATTACAACATTACATTGAAGACAACTTTACAGTCGAGATATTCTACCCAACTCATATGTTCACTAACAATAGATGTAATTGATAATGAAATAGCAATAATTTTGATACATACGAGCTCTAATTAGGTAAATGAGGAGTGCATCTTTGTTTTCATTACCAAGTCTCCTAACGTAAGAAATCAAAAGCTTGTTGAACAAGAGAACGTCGTAACACTGGCAGCTATTGAAGAAGAAGTGTTACTGCTGACCATATCACTGCAACAAGATTACTCTCCTTTTATTACAATGATGATCGCATTAATGACACAAATAATACAGCAGCAAATAGCATTAGTGTTGATTCATGCCATAGCCCAATTGATGATGGGGACAATGAATTTTTTATGCTTCTATTGATGATGATGATCATTTGGATAATATTTGCGATGATGGGGATGATGAGGGTCTAGTCAGTGATTGAGAAAATTTGCCTTATTTTGAGAATGACTATGAATTTCGCCGAAGTCGGTCTATTATTCCAAGGCCCTATTCGAATAGTGTAGAAGTTGATCCTCTTACAAGTATTGCATCAGTTTTGCCTTCGGACTTTGTTGTTCCAGACTTTGTTAGAAATATTGGGTCTAATGATATTTGTGTAAGCAAGTTGTTCAATCCTAAATATAATTTAATATTAAAATTGTACAAATTTTTTTTGAGGGATAAGTTCAATTTCAAGGTTACAAAGTCCACATCGACATGTTTCGAGGTGCATTGTATTTCAATATCATGTAAATGACATCTTCGAGCAAAGAGAGCATCAAATGAAGAGAATGTACATTAGGTAGTAAAGAGATATGATGAGACACACATATTGTAATAAGCCGAGGGACCTTTGTCAAGCAAGAAGTCAGGTTATCGGTCATAGCATCGTAGATAAATTTATTCAGAAGAAGTGGATACACACTCCTAATAACATCATAGCAAACATCTAACATGAATATAATATTCATTTATCATACCAACATGCATATTGGGCTACAGAATTTACTCTTAAGGTGATATGAGGAAGTCCATCAAAATCATATAACTTATTTCTTAAGCATTTTTATGTATTGGAGAAGAAAAAATGAGGGTACATTAACTGCTCTGAAATTAGATGATAATAATAATTTCTTGTACTATTTTATGGCTATTAGATCCTGAATAAATAGTTTTTTGCAGAGCATCAGACCAATGATTATAATAGATGGTACTCATCAAAGGATTATATCGCAAAGCAATATTTGTGGTAATATACTTGAATGAAAATAATCAATTATATTCACTCTCTATTGGGATTGAGGATTGAGGATTCTGAAAACAACGATTCTTAGGAATGGTTTATGATGAATTTACATAGAGTAATTGGTAATATTCTAAATTTAGTAATTATATACACATATATATATAGAGTTGTTATGAAGATATTTCATAATATTACCTATGACATTTGTTTCTACCATGTCAAAGGTAATGTGTAACATATGAATTTGTTATATTTATTTATGTAAATAATGAATTTAATAGGGGGTTTATGTGATAAATTGAAATGGGGTTTCTGTGATAAATTAAGAGGGGGTTTATGTGATATATAATGAGGGGGTCTAGTTGATATTTTGTGGGTGTTTATAAAAGGAGAAAGCCGGTTAAAATTTGGAGAAAACCGAGAGAAAGAGAGAGAGGAGAGACCCGAACCCGACCTGTAACCCGACCCGAACCCGCGAAACCGACCCGCCGGTTTCTACCATTTCCGGCCACCTCACCGGCCGATCAAGGTGTCAAACGGAAGCTTGTGAGCCGGCCGTCCACCCCCAGCCGTCTTTGCTGTCGGAAAACGCGTGGAACGCCGTCGGTGAAGCTCGAAAGCTCCGCGGGTTAGCGCGGACGATCGCTGGCGATTCCGGCCGTCTTTGGCCACGCCACCGGTTGCAAAAGCTTCCCCACCTCACCATCTTTCATTCTCGACCAGTCACCGGCACCGAGGAGGCCGTTTTGCCGCCGTCCGATCACCCCAAGGAGCCGCGACTTCACGTGCTCGATCCGGCTTCGCCGCCGCGCGTGGGAGGACACCACCGGCACCGTTGGACTCACCTCGACGAGAAGTGTCTAGTCCGAGCTTCCCCACTGCCGTTGGGTCAATTTCGGTCAACGTTGACCGTATAGGCATTTTGGTAATTTCACGTGTTGAGGGTAATTTCGTAATTTCCAGCTTTGAGGGTGATTTTGTAATCTGAATTGAGGATAAATTGGTAATTTTATGAAATTGAGGGTAGTATAATTTCGGATTATATTAGTAAATTACGAATACGGGATTATTACGGTAAGCCGGGAAGATTGAGAATTGTAATATTAGGACGAATACTTATTTAAGGCGTTATTTTTGCGAGATTAGTTCTAATTATAATTATGGAAAGTAATTGTGTCGTTTCGTAAATTAGGTGGATCTCGTGGACGAGAATCTACTCGCGGACTTAGGTGATAATGAAGTCCGAAATTATCACTTGTGAGTGGAATATATTAAAATTATTTGATTTTTTTATATAGTAAGTCTTGTTTATGAAATAAATATTTAAAGTGCTTCCATTAAATGGTTTTCCGAAATAAATGTTTATTGCGTATAAATATTGTGTTAAATTATATTTATTTATTTATGCTCCGTATCGATTTTAAAATATAAAAGAGATGATTGATTTTCAAACATGTTTTAAAGTGCTTTTATGTGGATTTCGAGCATGATTTTAAGAGTATATGATTGATCCTGTTTATGATTTAAAATGTATATACATTGCTTTTGAGCATGATTTAAAGTATTTATATGTTGATTCCGAGAATAATTTAAAGTGTTTACATATGGTCTTCGAGCATGATTTAGAATGTTTATACATATGGACTTTGAACATGATTTAACGAGTATATGATGGATCTTGGACATGAGATATATTGATTTCGAGTATGATTTAAAGCATGATTTAAATGTATACATATATAATGATTTCGATCATGTTTTTAAGTTTTAAGCAAATACTCGCTCCTCCGATGAGATGAGATAGTAGGCCTTGGGGTCCGTCTGAACACACATGAGGCTTTGGTCGTGTGTTTGGCGCTTCGCCTTGGGGCATATGCATGCGACGGATATTGAGATATGAGATCGGATGGTCCGGACACGATGTCGCGGGATAGCGCATCATAGCACGTCCGCTGAGATTCGGGTATGAGATATCGTCGATGAGCATGAGATGGTACGTCCTTTCGTCTATCCGTGTAGCTCCGGGCATTAATGGTACCAGGATAGTACATCATTGCCGTCCGTTGAGGTCCGGATGAGACTAGATTATCCCCTGGGTATTTGTTTAAGGATATTTGTTTAAGGATATTTGTTTAAAGATATTTGATTTACTTAATGTTTGATATTTCAGTTTGAGATGATATTTCAATATGAGATGCTTTTTCTTGATTTTGTGATAGTATCAGTTTTGCTTATGTTCATAATATAATTAAATTGAAAATAATTTTACATTCAAATAATTATTTGAGAAACGTGATTATACAAGTGATGCACTTATTTTTGTAATTATTTTATAATTTAAAAAAATTACTATCCACTCACTGAGCTCACTGAGTTTTATACTCATTCCTATTTTATTATATTTTTCCCCTCCAGGATATTTCAGGTACACAAGTTAACCCAGTAGCTGTACATAGTTGGAGTCATTTGGGCCACTGAGGTTGTTTGAGGTTATAGATTATTATTTTCTTTTAGTTAATGTATAATTATCATGTTTTGGATTTATATTAGGGATGTGATATATGAATTATGAAACGAGTGTATTATTGGATATGTTATCGGATGAGATTGAGTTGATGCAGTTGATGTTTGATAAATGATTTGGGAGTGCTTGTGTTGTAATTGCAGGTTTGGAAATGTTATATATTTAGGGGAGGTTCTGCCGAAATTTCGGTAGAATTCTCATTAATAAGATGATTTTAATATTTAAGTTCACTTTCTTAAGATAGGTCGCCTCTGGATATGGGGCGGGTCGTCTCATAATATCAAGTCAAAATTCAAGATGTCAAAAGCTCTTTGGAATTAGTTTAAGCCTGCATTTATAAACGTAGCAAAAAAATATGGATGTGAAGAGTTTAGAACACAGCTTGAAGGGTTGTGGATAATGCATTTAGGGGTAGCTGATTACTTAGAGAATAATATGGGCACATGTAATTGGGCACAATCTCAATTCAATGGTATGAGGTACAACATTTTAACCACCAATATTTTAGAGAGTGTGAATTCTTTGATAGGGGAACTATGAAAAATTTTCATAACTCATTTGGTTGACCATTTCAAAAAAACATTATAACAATTGTTTTATGATAGAAAAAAAGTGGCAGAATTAATAAGTACTTTTTTAACAACATGGGCAAATAAAATAATATCTAATAAAAAAGTTCAAACTGAAAGAATGAATGTTCGTCCTGTATCTGAATATAAATTTCAGGTTTGAGATGGTGGTATGAAAAGGGGGTTAGTTGACATAAGTTGTTTGACTTATAATTGTTGAGTTTTCCAACTTGATCAACTTGTCTGTGCTCATGTAATAGTTACCCGCCTACATACTCGAGTAAATTACATAAGTCTCTGTACTCACTTTTACTCTAATAAATTATTGTTGAAGACATATGCAATGCCAATCAATTTGGTTGACAATGTCAGTTCATGAAAAGTTTCACACTATATCTAACAATTGAAGGTAAACCTACCAATAAAAAAACTGCCTTCGGGTCATCGGAAAGAGCTTAGCATGTCAGTTGTTGGTGAGGATGTATCATGAAGAACTATGACGTGTTATCGGTGCAAGGAACATAGGTATAACCGAAAATGATGTAAGAATCTCAATGTACCGAATCCAAATTAGTGGCCTATTAATGTTTTAAATTCTTATGTTTATTATGTATTCGATAATTCAAATATGATATGTTTTGGACTCTTATGTTTATTTTAAAATTTCTGAGATTATTCATGACAAATATTAGAAAATTATGAAACTCGACATAAGATTAATCGCAATATAGTTACAACTGTTTAATATACTAATTTACAATATAATATTCTCGTTAAATATGTCAACGATAATCTTTCTTCTAAAATATTGCCCATGACTACTGTCAAAATCAATTAATAACTTGAACATTAAATACATAATAAACATTAACAAAAATACTTCATAATTGTTATTTACAGGCTCTTGTTGTGGTACATTCTTAATTAGTATGAGATTTCAAAATGACATATTCTTCTCCTGCATATTTAAATTGAGTGTTTGTTAATAATCCCTTGTTCATAAAATAACTCAAATTAGCCATTGAGTAATTTATCATCACAGCATATCCATGAATATATTTAATACTTACAACATGTGTTTTGTCATTGAAAAACTTATACACCTCAGTAAAATTTATTTTTAAAGAGGAAATGTCTTCTATTTCAATATGCAAGAAGTCTTTTTTTTCGTTTTAATGGCCTACCTTTCTGCTACAAAACCACAATTACTTCGAACAATTATACCTGTAGCAAGTGAAAATAAAAAGTTAGGAACCACAAAAAAAAAAAAAAACGTTGTACAAAAAAAAATCACATATATTTGAAACGCATTTGCACCTCATCACAAAATGTATAAATATTGTATTTTACATCTTTAAGAGTATTACCCTGAAAAGCTTCCATTTTCTAGTTCAATGCAGTGTTCAAACTATTATATAGTTTTCTAAGATAAATGCCCTCGTGAAAGACTTTCAGAATACTCAAGATCATCAACATAGTTTTACAATAATTGAATATACTTTCATCTTTTCTTCTATTAAGTACTCTAGCCGCAAAATAATATAACGCGATCTTTAGCGCGTCAACATCACCCATATCATTAAAGTTCAAATTTTCAAAATTTTCATCGAATCGTTTAAGAGTAACATCTAAATTACTTTTAAAGTACAAATCACATAACTTGTTATTCACAGAAAAATTTACTTTTTTGTGTAAGTCGTATGTAACATAGCAAAGTTCCGTCACTAAGCATCATTCAACAATTGATGTCCATGTTAACTGGCTACTAAATTGAAACCGCAACTGGATTTCATCACGTGCTACTTGCTTAAGTAGCATTTTATGCAGGATTGCACTACTAAACACGTGAGTATCCATATTTACGAAATGATCGAATACATATTTCTTGAATAATCTTAATTTTTGTTTTGTTAACTTTCTCTTAATAGCTTCTATCATATTTTAAAATTTTGAGGTGTTTGTAATAAGTATGAGGAAATGTTCGGATGCCGAAATCTTCATCATGCTTGGTTCTTTATGTGGTCCTAGTTGATTACGCTTATTTCGTTGGTTTTTGGCCATTATATATGCAGTAAAGTCTAATTTTTTATTCGTTAATATGAGAATTCAGGATATTTAAAAACACATATATGACATTCTATAATTTCGTGAGACAGGCGCCTGTCGTACGAAATTACAGAATACTTGTTCGTGCTATAGGATATTATAATCTATAATAATATGCGACAGGTACCTGTCGCACGCATTAGGCACGTGGCAGGCATTGTGGGCGTGAGAAGCACACAACATGAGGCTATCACGCACGCGATTTTGTTCTTGTCGCACTTGCACTCGGGCTTAAAATCACACCATCAACACCTTAATCTTACATGCACCATCAACTATTTAATCTAATCTAAGAGGCATTTTATCGAGCACCTCGCATATTATTTATTAAACATAAATTTCACTCAATAATCTTTAATATTTATGGAAAAGCAAAACAGAAAAAAATTAAAACTTACAAAGTAGAAATTACCAAAAATTAAGGAGAAAACTATTCCAAAACACCGAAACTAAAACCATCCAATCGCTGGTGATGAACTCATTCTCAAAAACCCGTCTAACCGCCATTGATTGTTACTAAAAAAATAAAAAAACTGAGCTGCTGTTGTGTGAGGAGATTTTGGCGAGTTTGGGGTTTGGGAGTGATAAGGGTATTTTGGAAAAAATCTTTTATAAATGGCTAATGAAGAAAGAAAAAGTTGAGTTAATTATTTTAGAAATTGACTAAAACTATTGGGTTATTTTTGTAAGTTTTCCATTTTATTTACCAAACTATGTGAATTTGTCTTTGCTTTAATTGGTTGCACTTGAAAAAAAATAGAAAAAGCTATTAGCTTTTTGGTGTAATAATATCTTGTCTCTAAATTTTGATAAATAATAATATTATATTTACTAATCTAACTGATGTGCTACTAATTATTATTCGATATGTATTAGCATCTCGGAATTAATGTACTAATAATAAATGACATGTACGAATTCATATTAATTAGAACACAAATTATATACCTGAACGTGTAAGTGTAGTTTACCTAATTCATAAAATTATAAGTAATAGTAAAGCTTAAATCTTTGTCACTCGGGACTTTAGAGGTAGACTATAATAAAACCGTTTAATAAAATTATATATATATTTTTAATGAAATAAAGATATTAATTTAATTGTGTTGATGCAAAATTTTTTTGCTTAAGTATAGTAACTGATATGTATTCCGAAATTTCGATTAAATCAAGTTTTTGGATCTATTCTCTTCTTGAGATAAATCTCAAATCATGTCTTATGTGAATAGTTATTTTGCAAAATAAAATAATTGTCAAAGTGCTTGGCTTACAAATGATTATTTTTTGATACTCAAGTCAGTTTATTTTACTCAATTTTTAGTGAGAGCAAATTAGTTGAGATAAAGAGAGTTTTTACACTTATTTTATATCTTACCTTCAAATATGGGAGGACTTTGACTTTTATATAAGCAACTTAGCATATGTTTGATGCATTGTAATACATGGTATTAAACCTTTGTATTGTATTAATCTTATACAATATCATGTTTGACTTTAAAGAGGCATTAACTTGCTTTTTTCTTTTTTTTACTTTATAATAATAATAATAATAATAATATCTTTTTAATTTAATATAATATTAAATTTTACTTTTATTTTAGCATTATAATTATTAATATAAATTAATAATTTATTATTCAATAATATTATTTTTATTTTTATATTATAATTTATTAATAAATTTATAATTTAATATAACTAATAATAAACACTTAAATAGTATATAAAAATATAATATAATATTACATTTTTTAATTATATTATAACAATCAATATATACATAATAATTATTTTTAAATAATTAAATATAACTAATAACAAATATGATATTTTTTAACATTTAGAGCTTGTTTGGTTTTAGTTATATATCTTGGGATTGAATAATTTTAGTGTAAAATAATCATTATATCACATTTGGTGTAAAAGAAGTAGAGATAAGATAACAATAATGAGCTCCTCATTTAATCCCCAATAGTGGCAAAATTCCATCCCATGGGAACTCATGGGATTACATTTTCTAAGCTAAAATTTTATGCTTAACTAGTTATGGGATTAAATAGAGAAATTATTATGTATTTTTTTAATTTATGGACTGATATTTTTATTATATTTGTTGATGATATTCTTGTTATGTTTATGATGATATTATTTAGTAAAATATAAGTTTAAAAACTATAACATGTTAAATATAAAAAAAAAATTAAGGGAAGATTTTGGAATTTTTAAATAAATTTATCAATAAGTATTCATTTAAGTTAGGTTATATTCCATGTCATTTTAAATAAATCTAAGATAATTTTGATAAATTAATATATCAGACATATTATTAGTTACTAGTCAATTCTATCTTATCAACTCTGATTCAATCTAATCCTCCATAACAAACGAGCCATTACACTAAAAAAATTATTAAATTTCTAAAATTTAAGACTTCTATATTTAGTATTTTTTTAAGTACTAATAAATATTATTTTCTAAGTATAAAATTTAAACTAATCGTAAAAAAATTGATACGATATAATTAAAAATTAATACAATATAATTTAGCACCAAATTATAATATAGTATTAATGTAATACAATATAATATAATGCATCAATATTAAAATAATGTAATATAAGATAATACAATACAGTATGCCAAATACACTCTTAAAGCATAAGGTGGAGGAGTTATCATAACATGTGGCATTATTATTGTGACATGTGCCTATAATGGCCATGCATAAGTTCATGATAATTTTTGTTTGCACACTTGTCTAGATTTGGGCCCTCGACATTCAATGAACTTGAATTTAAATTTGTCACTTTATATTAGTTCCTCACAAACAGGATTGATTTTGCTATATTTTGCTCGTAAGTAGATTTTATAAAGTTTTTGCTTGTAAGCACTTAGGCCTAGTCCATTTTTCTATAAGAATGGGTCTAAGGCATTTTTAACAATATTTGCTCCTAAGTGTATTTGTAAAATTTCCCATGTAAGCATTTTTCTTAAAATGTATTCTCGCAGGCACTTTATGTAAAGTATATAGCACATTTTCCTTAAAATTTTTGCCCATTGTGTGCCTATCAACACATTCTGTAAAATATATAGTAGCCTGTAGGCTAATTTTATAAAATACATATTTACTCATAACCGTATTCTGTAAAATGTTTATTGGCCTATAAGCTTATATATCGCAAAACATATATTTGCACGTAGACACTCTGTAAAATATTTTTTATGTACCTATGTCATTCTAATAGAGAATAGATCTAGGTTATTTTTGTAGAATTATACCCTTAAATATTTTGTGATTCTTGCTTGTAGAGAATAGCCATAGATTATTTATGTAAAGTCAAACCCTTGGCAATTTACTTAAAAACTTTTTAAGTATCTAATTCATTATTGTAGAGAAGAACTTAGGTCATTTTGTAGAATCACACCCTTTGATATTTTGTTGATATTCACCCTTAAGTAATTTATTAAAAATAATTTCTAACTACTTATATTAATTTTATAAAAAATAAACTTAGGTTATTTTTTATAGAATCATGTCTCTAAAACTTTATCAGAGTCCTATAATTTAGGCATTTTTTTAAGAAAATAAATAATTTTTAAAAACTTAAGTCACTCCTTGTATACATAGATCTAAGTTTTTTTTTGTGAAAAATTTTAAAGGGACGGGAATAGATGAAAAGGATAGGGGTGTTGCGAGAATCGAACTCGCGACCTCTCGCACCCGAAGCGAGAATCATACCACTAGACCAAACACCCGTGTTGTTCTTAAAACATATCAGTAAGGCTTTATTGTATAAACCTTAAGCTAACGACGTCGTTTACAAACGACGGTGAAAGAAGGAATTGGTGGTTTCCATTTGAACGTTAAATTTTGTTTTTCCGATTTTTCGATTTTGATTCATATTACTTGCAACTCTCTCTTTCGAGCTTAATTTCAGTTGCGTTAATCAATGGCTGCTAACAACGTAAGCAATTGATTTCTTATCTAAACCCTATTCGAATTCTTAATTGTTTTTTATATAAAAATTCTAACTTTATTACAATTATTATTATTATTATTTTTTTATGTTTGAATTAATTGTTTGTGTAGGCTGCTGGAGTTGATAACACTTTCAGAAGAAAATTCGATCGAGAAGAGTACTTAGAACGCGCTCGCGAACGTGAAAAAGAAGTTTGACATCTCATTATCTCACTGTTTTTTTTTTTTTAACTTTAATTTTAAGTTTATGTTTTCTTAATAATTCGATTTTCATTTTTTTTTTCGTGTTCAGGAGGCGGAGGGTCGGTCTAAATCGAAATGTAAGCCATATGTTTATTTAATTACTAATTCGTTCTTTCTAATGTGTGTCTTAAATTATGGGATTGATTGATAGATGATATATTTGCTATTAATTTTTTATTTTATTTTTTCCAGCAAAGGGTCCTCCGGTGCAAAGGAAACCCTTGAAGCATAGGGACTATGTAGTGGACCTTGAATCTCGATTGGGCAAAACCCAAGTGAGTACATTTTTTATTTGAAAGAAAAGTTGTGAGTGTATGTGATTTATTTGTGTTTTAAGTTGATAAACTACTGGAAAAGCTGTCATTTTTCGGTTATTCAAGTATCTGGTTTGGTACTAAAATGTCTAGAAGAGTTAATTGACCAGTAAGTGTCAGTATTTGAGAAATGGGCAAGTTTAAATTAGTTTTTCTTCTGTTCAAGGACATCTTGTGATAAAGCATGGGTAGGCTGGATCTTAGTTCTGTTGATCAATGGAAATGTTTTAGAAGATGAAACTTGTTAATATTTAGGCATTGGTTAAAGTAGAGTTGGCGTGAGTGAATAATGTGCATGTTGTGAAAAAGACTGATTAGTCTTTGCTAATGGGGCTTGAAGGAAGGAGATTAGAAGTAGTAGTACTAGTTTGTTGGTTGTGACATAAGTATCATTTTAGTGCAGCTTTTATTAACTAGGTTTTGCTGGAATAGTTTAGATTTTGGGTTGAGAATTGCTTAGGTACTTTACATGGAGGGGAGACTGTATTACTATCATATCATGCAATGTGCACTATGATACTTAGAAGATGATTTAAGATTTGGTGTACTCAAATTCCAGTAATTGAAATGAGGGATCTATGCTTCATAAAGTTTAGTTTTCACCTTTTACATTCATGTTTTCATTTATCATTTCTGTTATGGTTCTTTTGAATTTTCATTGGATGGATATGCCTTTAATTTTCTTATTAGGAACTTTTAACAGACTGAATTCTCTCAAATAATCGCATGAAAATGGGATTTCCTACCTTCTGATAGTTCCTCTTACTTATCTTCATTTTGTACTTGTTACAGGTTGTTACTCCAATAGCTCCTTTAAGCCAACAGGTACCTACCTTGTTCTCATGTATTCTTTCCCTTGTTTATTTATTTACTTAATTTGTTTTTTAACTTCTATTTAAGGTTTCCATGGTTTTATTAATCTGAATTTGCATGATTGTAGATGCTGTTCTTCAGATTTTTTAACATCTCTTGAAACCTAATGATAATTTTATTTAAACTGGGGCTCCCTACTGACCCCCAAGTAGGGCCTGGCTGGGGAGGACCCAAGGTCAGTGCGGGGAGTCTGAGTTATCAAAAACAAAAAAGGAAAAAATTCATCGAAATGTGCTTGAATTGAAGTATCAGTTAACTTTTTCTTTTGAAGAGAGTGAGGTTTTTTATTTTAGAAAAATGTGAGCACTTAGAAAGTGAATTGTTCTGTGATTTCTTTAATAACATTAAGCTTAAAGGGGTTGGTAACAGGATGTGCTATTACATCCCCAAGGGGATGTAGCCCAGTTGATTAGGTCCTTGCAGTGGAAGCAAGAGGTCAAGGGATCGAGTCCCCGTCACACCAACCATGGAGGGGGAATTTCTCTGATTCGTGTCTTGTGGGTGGGATGGGATCGGCTAGAGTAAAATACCAAAAAGGAAAATGAGGATGTGCTATTATAGTGCTGTGGGTGTATAGTTTGGATTTTTTTCTTTTTAAATTTTCAAGCCTGAACATTGACATAGGTTCCTAGTATGCCCTGATGTTTAACTTACAGAATGCTGATATCCTTTACATGACTAAAAAACTTTAGACTTGTATTGACAATTATGATTACTTTGGTTTTTTGTTTTTGTTTGTCAATTATGTTGACGAGACTATTTAGACCAGCGTATGATGGGAAGTTACTGTGGCATTTTTGAGCTTTGCTATGCAAATCTGGCTACTTATGACCTCTGTATTTGGTCATTTACCTGTAATGGTGATGATAGTGTATGTTATTCTTATAATAACACTATTTTACATTTATATGAAAGTAAAGGTTGATACATTGTGATGCCATTATTATAGTAGTATTTTATTAGTCTTTTAATGCTATGCTGTTTTGTGAACTAATCAGTTCTTTTTCAGGCTGGGTACTACTGTTCTGTTTGCGAGTGTGTAGTTAAGGATTCTGCTAACTACTTGGATCATATAAATGGAAAAAAACGTATGTATTCATCCACCACAATGGAGGAAACTTTGGTTCATTAAATCAACAATCACTTATCTATTTGATCTTCTGGTTGTGTTCTCTAGATCAAAGAGCTTTGGGTATGTCTATGCGGGTTGAACGGGCATCTCTTGACCAGGTGCTGTCTTCTTTACTTTTTAATGAATGGAAGTTTATTAACTGAAGAAACTTGCTCTGATTTTTTCCATTGATGGCATGTTTTCATTACTCGAGGTGACAAATTATAGATGATTGAGGCTATCTACAATATGAAGAAGAAACTACCAAACATCCTTAATCTACTATAGACATATGGATGTGAAGCTCTAATCAGAACTAAATATGGAAAAAGTTTTAAGGACTTTGTTGATGATTTTGTTTTCTTTTTGACCGGTTGCCTTATGTCTACATGTAGAAAACTTCCATTTGAAAAGTATAGAGAAAATATGGGCCCATTTTCTTAGAGATGTCATGAGAAGTTTTTAGGTATCTTTTATAGAAAACAGAATGGCTAGACTTAATACTTTGTTTTCCATTAGTATGTAAATATATTAGCACGATTTTTGTTAAACTGCTTTTTTTGGGTTACGTATGAAGGTCCGAGAGCGATTTGAAGTGCTTAAGAAGAGGAAAGTCCCTGGTAGCTTCTCAGAGCAAGGTAAATCTTTTAGGATTCCCCGATTAGTAGGAATCAGGGATCCAGTGGATGATGGAAAATGGAAAATACCAAAAATTGATGTCTTTGCTGTTTTTGCCTCTTAGATCTTGATGAGCGGATCATAAAACAGCAGGAAGAAGAGGATGAACGGAAGCGTCAACGTCGAGAAAAAAAGAAAGAGAAGAAGGTTAGTACCATAAGATGGACTCATTGCTAGTATTTGTGAAGTCATAGCAAGTGTGCCATGCCAACATACTAACAGCCACAGGCAAAAGTGTGAAAGTGTCCGTTTAATATCTTTGTATATTTTAGATGATACAATCAGAGTATCATTGATTGTGATTATATTTCTGGGTTCAGAAAGAGAAGGCAGCTGTAGAAGAGGAAGCTGAAATGGATCCTGACATTGCGGCAATGATGGGATTTGGCAGCTTTCATTCATCTAAAAAATGATCATATTTCATCTTCCCTTTTGATTATATTTTCAGGAATGAGCCTCACCGTGTACTAGTATTTTGAATGAGAGCCAGTGCTCGGTAATGAATATCGGATTCTGGCTTTTTGCATTGTAACATACTCTTTAGCTGTTGTACATCTCTTTCAATTCTAACTTGATCCTCATTTTCAGTTGTCTTCTCAGCAAAATGTGATGATGAGATGAGAATTTTAATCTTGTCTCAAATGAAGTGGGAGATGCAAGCTTCAAAAAATTTCCATCTTCATCAGAATTACAACTCTTTTTTCTTTTAACAGTTAAATTTCAATGATTTAAATAGAGAAAAAGAACAGTAATGGAATTTTAGATGGATGAAAAAGGTAATGATAATTTGTAAATAATCAAGCAATGGATCTATTTGGCTCGGTACAATTGCAACCGCAAGGATGTTATTAAATAGGAAAAACAATTTGCTACAGTTAATTAATAGAAGATTTAAATTTTCATTTTTTTTTAGGAAAACTTTTGTCATTTATTTTATCCTTTGTAACGTTAATTGAGGTCATCTACTTGCCTTCACGTAGCCATAAATGCGAAATTGTAATTAAAATATGCATATGTGTACACCTATTCCGATTGTAATTACCATGTCTGGACATTTGAAGAGGTTTCTTGGGGAAATCGGATCGTAAAGTTAAGAACCACAAGCAATGGCAAAGTTACAGAATGCTGTTGCTGCAATTAGTTAATGATGCTGGTGTAAGACCTCTACGGATTTAGTTCCCTCTGAAGATGAGTCAAGATCGGTGTTTTATAGATGGTCAAGCAGCTCTTGTGCCATAGAGAATGCAAAATCAAAATCACAGGTTTAATATAACGTTCGACAATTGAAGGCTAGTCAATATAATGTTCAACAATTGAAACTTGCCTGCAGATATCCATTTTGCTACTGCTGGTTTCCTTCTTCCAGAATCAACTTTTCATTTCAGGAGATTATCTTGGAAGCATGCAAAGAATTGACAGAATGTTTCCGGGTCAGCATATTGTCGGTTACCGCTCATACCGCGGTTTCCAGGGTTGATATTCTTTTGGGATCAAGATTTATTTACAAGTATATAAGATACTTGGAATCTTTCTCTTTTAGACTTCCGTTTACTGGGTTATTGAATGTTGATGATGGTGGAGCAGCAACTGTTAGAGCCATGATTCATTGGCAGTATCGAACTATTGAATATTGATTGTGATAACAATGGTTAAAAGTTTCACGAGAAGCAATTAATAAATAATCATGGAACTCAAGCCTACAATTCTATCAAAAAATAACCAACAAGTTCTGGTATCTTGACACTGATTATTTAACTACACGTACTAAGGCATATCCTTAACTCGCCATATATAATGTGTGCTCTATGGTGCCACACTTAAATTTGCTAATTGTCTTTGTGTTGAGTTCAATTGATTCAGTTAGGGTTTTCTTTGTGAATCAGGTCACGGCTATAATTGTTATTGTTGTTTTATGTGTTTGAGATTGATGCCAGCAATTTCTCAAAGTAATTTAAAAAAATAACCAGAAATATATATATAAATAATTTTTCGTTTAATTTTTTTTTTCATTTATTTCTCTGTAATTCCTAATGGCAGGAGAGCAAAAATTTAAAAAAAAAAGAAAAAAAGAAAAATGAAAATCTTAAAGTTGGATTAAAAATAATAATAAAATAACTTCTTACAATCTCCTTAATTTTCCCGCCAAATCTTCCTATACAATTTAAAGATTGGAACTTGGACGTACACAAAACACGAACATCAAAAACAAAAATGAGCAAATCTTTAATAGAAATCGAGCGCAAGATTCTGCGGCTTCTTCATGGCCGCAAAACTCGAACCCATCTCACGCAAATCCACGCTTATTTCCTCCGTCACAAACTTCACCAATCAAATCTAATCCTTGCCCATTTCGTCTCCGTCTGCGGCACCCTTAACGAAATCAAATATGCAACTAAAATCTTTAATCAAACTCAGAACCCCAGTATTATTCTCTTTAATTCGATGATTAAAGCTTACTCCCTTAATGGGCCGAGTCAAGAACCTGTAAAGTTGTTTGCTTTATTGAAAAGTCTTGGTATTTGGCCCGATGAATACACTTTTGCGCCTTTGTTGAAGGCGTGCTTGGGTGTCGATGATCTTAGAGTTGGTCATTGTGTTCGTGGAGAGATCATTAGACGTGGGTTTGAGCGTTTTGGGTCGGTAAGAATTGGAGTTGTCGAGTTGTACACGAGCTTTGGTCAAATGGATGATGGGATAAAAGTGTTTGATGAAATGTCTCACAGAGATGTGATTGTTTGGAATTTGATGATTCATGGGTTTTGTAAGAAAGGGGATATTGACAAGGGGCTTTCTATTTTTAGGGAAATGAGAGAGAGGAGTATTGTTTCATGGAATTTGATGATTTCTTTCTTAGCGAAGAGTGGAAGAGATAGTGAAGCTTTGAGAATATTTCACGAAATGCGGGATCAGGCTTTTGAATTAGATGAAGCGACTGTTGTCACGGTGTTGCCTATTTGTGCTCGTTTGGGAGCTGTCGATACTGGTCTGTGGATTCACTCGTATGCTGAATCAAGTGGGCTTTTTAGAAAGGTTGTGTCTGTGGGGAATGCATTGGTCGATTTTTATTGTAAATGTGGAATTTTGGACACTGCTATAAATGTTTTTAAGGAAATTCCCGGAAAGAATGTGGTTTCTTGGAATGCTATGATTTCTGGGCTGGCATTTAATGGAAGAGGTGAGCTTGGTGTTGAGTTGTATGAGCAGATGATAGCCAAAGGTGTGAGTCCTAATCAAGCAACTTTTGTAGGAGTTCTTACATGTTGTGCTCATGCCGGTTTGGTGGAAAAAGGGCAGGAGTTGTTTGCTTCAATGATGGGATTGCACTCGATAGATCCAAATCTTGAACATTATGGATGTATGGTTGATGTCCTTGGACGTAGTGGATGTGTCGGCGAGGCTTATGATTTGATAAAAAGCATGAGTATTAGGCCAAATGCTGCCTTATGGGGCTCTTTGCTGAGTTCGTGCCGTACTCATGGTGATGTGGAACTAGCAGAGCATGCTGTTAAAGAGCTTATTAATCTTGAACCATGGAATTCTGGTAATTATGTATTATTGTCTAATATCTATGCTGAAGGAGGGAGGTGGGATGATGCGGAGAAGTTGAGAGTGTGGATGAGGGAAAAGAGTGTTAAGAAATCACCTGGGCAAAGTTTAATTGGATAATTATGTGATGCCAGAGCTATTAAGAGTCCAGAATTTCTGCAGGTTCATTGAAGCAAGACCGGATGAATCAATGCATTTAGAAGGCAAACTGCACTCTTTTGGATATCCCAAAATGAGGATGGTGACTCTTGGTTTTCATTCATGAACAGCAATAAATGCAGAAGAATCAAACCAGCCACGGATGCTTTTATAGATAGTTGACCATTCCTGTCTTCAGCATTGTCAATCAGAGTTCCTAAGTTCCTCTGAAAGTGATAATAAATAGAGAATATAGACAGAATGTAGAAGAATACTGACAGAATGAGTTTCTATTTAGGATGCTGTCGACGGCACAAAAGAAGGAAGTTGTAAACCCTGAAATTTCCAAGAAAGAGAAGATGTGAGGCCTGGAAGTACCGTGAAAGAAGTTATTCAAGACGCAACAGGAAGCAAATCCTCTGTGGCTTCCAGTCTGCTTTGAAGCCTGACGAAAAGGAGTCTCTATCTGTGAAGAAACAAGAACTAGTTAAAGGTAAATGTTGGCTTTGGAGCTACAGGAACTTAAGTGTATTATGGAATTCGTTGGATGGTTTTGTTTTGGATTTTATTAAGAATAATGGGTCTGTACTTGAGCCATTTGTGTGCGGAATGAAGATGTGTTATTTTGAATGATCTATAGATTGTTGTGTCTCCCTTCCTTTGCATGTGAATTATGCCCATCGGTGGTTGAAACTTTCATTCGTTGCAATTTTGTTGATATTCATCTTCATGTAATTAAACAATGTGGAACTCAAAAGGCTACAATTCTGATCCAAATTTGGGCAACAAAATCGATATACCATACGCATCAGAAGATGAGTTGCGATATCACCTTGGACTGACCAACTTCACCACCGGCAAGGGTAAGGTGAATCTGATTGACTCAAAAACATTCGTCCACTAGATGTATTCATGTGTAGCATTATCTGCAAAATGGGTTACAGTCTTGCAGAGATGGTTTCAAGTGGCTCTCACAGTACATCAAATAGCAAGGTGTAGGAGGTTGGGACATCTTTTTCAACTGGGGTATTTTATTCTCTTTTCCGTCAATTCAAATGACAAACATGAACACAGTTTAGGCTTTAAAAGAAAGTTGATGTGCACTGATGATAAGGACGGCCATATTGGCAGGAGTGTTGTAGATGAGATTTTGTGGATTAAAAATTAATTTATATCCTATCCACGATTTTATGAATTATAAAATTTTAATTTAATCTAATTCACGGATTAGTAAAATTTAATTTAGATTCAATCTATACCTCAATGGATAATTGACTCAATTTATATTTAATTTATCATTTTACAGATTAAAATTTTTTTAATTTAGTCAAATCTACAAATTAATTAAATAAAAAATTTAATATAAAATAATTTTTTACTATTGATTAAATTCAAAATTAAATAAGATTTAAATAAATTAATTGTTTAAATAAATCTAGAATAGTATATTTAAATTTCAAAATATAGTAGCACAAAGAAAAGAAAAAAAAATCACATTTCTTTTGATCAATACATGAAAAATAATTAAAATTATGAATATAAATATATATAGAAGTTGAAACTTGATAGCTTGAATAATTTGTCAAAATTTTTTTTTATAATTTTTATTTAATTATTTTTATTTTATATTATTATCGAATAAGATGTAATATAAGGTTAATATAACTACATTTTAACTTATTTATTTATTACTAAGTAGTAATGCCACATTTATAATTTTTATTTTTAATTAAATAAATATACATTTTTATTTTTGTTGTGATTCTCAAATTTTTACAATTTACAAAAGTAATTACATAATTATTTTAAATTTTCAATCTAATCCAATCCGTCGTTCCACAAATCAAACTTTTGGAGATATTATGGATCAAGCGGATCGGATTCCGAATACTCTTATATATTGCCAACTAGATGGTTTGTTTATTCTTATTTCTTGATCTTTATGTCGTTGCAATGGATGACTGGGGTGATTAATGTTAGGCCTTATCATAGCATTGCCAACTATCTGTGGCAATTTGGAGGTTACTATCCATTTTTGTTTCTTTATCAAATTAAGTTGATAAAAGACTAAATATGTTGATTTATAGTGAATGTTGTTGCTTCGTAATTAAGTTAAAATCAAGATTTACTGCTAGCTAGGCAAAAAAAACCAAAATAAATGGGGAATTTTGGAATTTTCTAATTTACCCTTTAATTTTTTTTTTCTCTTTAGTGTTGCTAAACAATTATAAACGTCGGTGAAATCATGCAGTTTTGTAAGCTAACAAATGGTTCCACTCCATGGATCAATGGATGAATTTTTGGGAAATGAAAACACAAGTTTTCTATTTTGTAAAAGAAAATGTGAAATATTTGATTTAATAATCGGATTCTAGATGCAATTAACTTTATATCTTATTCATATATATATATATATCCAATGATCCCAATAGTTATATCAAACTATATCATCATTAAGTTCCTCCTTTTCGCACAAGTACTCTAATCAAATTTATTAAGCAAATCAAAATATATATGTGTGTGTTCCCACAAGTACTCTAATCAAATTTGTTAAGCAAATCAAAATATGTGTGTGTGTATCCCTACAATATTAAAGCCAAAGACAAATTAAAATACAAAAAAGAAACACAAACTACAATGCACTATATTTTGTTTAGCAGTATATTGAAATATATATATATATATATATATATATTTTATATTTTAATTTATCTTAACTTTGTTTATGACTTTAATAAAAATAGTATCTCTGATTAAAAATTCAGTAATTTATTTATTTTTAACAGAATTAGAAGCAGTGTCTAAGATTTGGGGATATGGTGGTTGTTTGTTGAGATGTACCATATAAAGGAGCATGCTGAAGAGGATAAGGCTGAAAAAATGGCAACTAAAGAGTTGTTTATTTTTATATATGAAGTTTTAATTTAACTTAATTTAAGATGTTTTGATATTTTGGTTTGTTTGTTTTTGTATCTAAAATCTTATTATAAGATATTTTCATCTAAATAGAAAAAGTAAAATTTCCTAACATTATTTGAATGATAAAATGTCTGAATGAAAAGTTATTATTTTTTCTTACAAATAACCTCATTTTATTTCCTACGTAGATATTAGATACTATATTATAATTTCATTTGATCTTAAATTGTACTTAGTATTAAATACTTAACACATATTAAATTTGAATTTTAAACAAATTATTTTGTTATTAAATAATAGTTTTTTATCTATAAATATTATGTTAAATTGTAGAAAAATAATGTTATCAAGATTAGTTTCTTTATAAACTAGATTTTTCTTGTATATAAATAGTAACATAGTAAAGTTCCCTCCATTTATTATTGGTGAGGTTTATTTTTGAGACTAATTTAATTTATTTTATAAATGTAAAAGAAATGTACAAGAGGTTAGGAAAATTTAGAAGTTTTTGTTCTTTCTTTAAAAAAAATTATACCTAAAAAAAGTTCATATACATTTTCAGCTTTAGTTCTGTTGCATAATTTGATTCAATTTTGATCACTTCCTATAATTCTATAAGCTTCCCTATTGTAGTGAGTATGTGGCCCAAAAGATGAGAATATATTGTCCAACGAAAATCTTGATGTCATAGAATTACTTTAGATAATTGGTATTGATAGAGTTTCTAATGTATTCGGTATATCAACGAAACTAAGAGATGGAGATGGCAACTATGTCATATGAAATTTGCTTGTAGTGTTAGGGAATCAATTATGTTACAACAGGTTGCTTGCATAATTATTTATTAGGCATTAAATCCAATTAATTAATATGGTTGAGTGTAATGTTTTTCTTGCTCAGTATTTATAATGTTGGAGAAATTTAGTGATAAATGGATGCTTGCCAATGTTGGAAGCATCAAATAATTGGGCGAGAATGCGCTTCACATCTCTTTACCACCACATCTTGAGCATCCGGCGATAAAAAATGGATTCGCACCCTTTAATCCCAAGATTGACAGTACATATTGCAGGTATATAAATTTTTAGTTATTAATGCCACTATCAAATTTTATGAAATAATTGTTTGGATATATGTGCTGGTGCATATATAGCCTTTTATTTTGATTAGGATTATTAGTGATGGTATATGTTATTTTACCAGTGATGAATCTATAAGAAGTTGCCACTTGCAATGCAGCTTAATTTGCAACATTTTTAAGTGTATTAATTCAAGAACGATTCTATTTTTCCTTTGTTAATTATCTTGGTTAATTCAAGCAGCAGCCTCATGATGTATTAAATAAGCAACAGCGTAAAAAAAAATGTTTATAGTGATTATATATAATTTCATATTTATTCTTATTATTGTTTGTTTACTAACATATTACAATTTGACATGGTGGATACAGATTGGTTTAAATATTCAAATATAATTATTAAAATTTTCATGGAACTGGAGATAGCTAACCAGTAGAAGTCCTCTAGTATTTTAGTTTTTGATTTTGAAGAGAAACACATGTGAGTGTCTAAACAAATTAACGGTAAAGTTATCTTAAGGAAGAGCACACTTTATGTAAGGACAGTTGCATGTCTGGACAAGGGCGAAGTACAAAGCAACATATTGGAAGTGATCCAAGCTTTGATAGGTTTTTTGTATTAGAGTAAGTAGGGGTGACCTAGAAGGTGAAAAGATAGAGTACAACCAAAATGGTCATGTGACAGAGTTCTTGGTGCAATTAGTAGAACTGGGAGATGGAGATGGCAACTATGTTATGAGGAATTTGCCGGTAGTCTTAGTGAATGAATTCGGTACTTCCAAAATAGAAAAATTAAATTTTCATATAACAAGTTTTGGTATGTTGGGAAAGTTAAGAAGTTGAAGTCTGATGTGACTAAAAATTGAGCAGGAAGGAAATTAGTGAAATAGTGACTATTTTGGTTCACGGGAGCTCTTGAAATGATGTTGGACTATGATTGCTTTGATCAATGGATAAAGAAAGTGGCGCAATAAATTGAGTAAATATATAATGCAGTTAAATATCGTATTTGGGTACAAAGTGAGAAACCCACTGGATTGAAAAAAAGTAAAAAAATAAGGGAGATATATTTTAAAGATTATCCAGATAATTATATGTTAACTTTGTTTTAATAAAATTACAGAATGTTAGTTAATTTATTTTTTATTTTTTTGCAGAATTAGAAGAAGTGTCGATGGGATATGTCTGTTGTTTGTCAAAAGTCTACACCTTTGTCACTCCTGAACCTGGATGTAAAAAATGTATAAATTACTAAAGTTCATTAAATTATATGTTATTAAATAAAATGAAAATGATAAGGTTAGAATATTCAAAAAATTTGTTCTATAGATGTAGAAGAAATGTACAAGATTTTAGGAAATTTTTAAGTACTCTTTCTTTATTCAAAAAAGTATACGTAAAAAAGTACACATACCTTCTTTAGAATAAATATACTTGAAAAAGTACACAAATTTAACATCTTTAGGTGTGTTGCACGTTTTGATCAAATTTTTATAAATGTATATTTTTTTTCTTCTTCTGTCAAAAGTTTTTCTTAATTCATATGATCAATTTCTATCCTTCAAATTAAAGCAATCGAAAGTTGGATATTATACCCTTAATGAAAAAATTTCCCGGCCTCATATAGCATTCAAATTTGTGTGGCGCTTTGGAACTTACCCTATATTGTTGTTTCTCTATCAAAGTAAACAATTTTACCCTAATGTGTTTGAATTTAAATAAATGAGAAAAAAATACTTATTTTTTCAAAAACCAGTGGTAAGTTATTTAAGAAATTATTTTATATAATTTTTTAAAGTTTAGTAAACAACATAGAAGTTGAGATCATAAACAATCCCATAATAAGTTTTACAAAGAAGTGGCCAGGGACCTCGGGTTTGAATAAACCCAACTACAAGCATTGTAATTCTAAGATGAGGAATTGGTGAGAGAAAATGATGTTAATAATTGGATTAAAAAGACAAGAAAAAAAAACTTGCATACATAGAGAAGAGAGGGAATGGTTTGTGCCTTTATGGCACACTTTGAATGTTACTGTGACAATTTTTAATAATGGACAAAAAGTGGTTCATTTCAAATGCCTTAATTAATTTTCTGCCTTGGCAATGCTTACAAGATTTTGTTTCTATATCCGTAACTTGATTAATTTTCCCTAACTGTGATATGTGAACCTCTGCATACATAAAAAGTACTATAATGCCAAAAATGTTCCATCCTCAAGAACTGATCAACATGTATAAATAGATTAAACCTATTAAATATTTATTGTGAGTTGTGATGTCTTCGAGATATGGAAGAGTTGTAGTTTTCAAAAGGGATGAATTGAACAACACTAAATTAGGTTATGTATAGTATTGCAGCTTCCTTAAAAGTCTTGTCACATAATCTAAAAGACCTAAAAAGATGAAACGAAGTCTTTTTAATTTTTTACAAGTCTCACTATTTTCTTAATTTTTTATTTTTTGACAATGAAGGACGATATATATGTTAAAAATCAAAGCTTTCGAGAAGATAAATTAAAAATATTATTAACAAAACAGTTTGACTATATTGGAGTTATTCTATCTTGGAACAACTACAAAGGCTGTATAATCATAATTGTGGCATGACGGTCAATGAGAGTGGCTATGATTGTACAATTGTTGCAACTCCAATGTAATTATAGCCTTCAGAAAATACAGAAAGAGAGAGAATGATCTATAAAGATGATTCTAATTTATGATGTCGTGATTTGGTGAAACAAACTGGTGTCTAAAACTTTGGTTGTAGGAAAGGATTGTTGCAACAATAGGGGCTTGCATTCTTGTATACAAGCATTGGTGATATGATGGTGACATGTTGTTGGCTTGTTGCCTTTGTCTTGTGTATAAATTTATAAATTAATTTTTTCTTCCTTTTTATTTATCTTCTTTAATTCCAAATTATACTTTAACAAAGAAAATTTCACAAAAGAGAGATTACATATTTCCATTTCCAGTTTAACTTTAACTGTGTCATAATTATAAATCAATGACATTAAATGCATAAGCTAAGAACCTTGATTACTTCAACATCATAATAATTCCAACTCCAGTTAAATATAATATCTCAACAAGTATGTTGTATGCTTCAACAGTAATATAGTTGATCTTTGTCGCTAGAGATATTCACCATTTTGATGCATAACTGTTGCTTAGAAGAGCATAACTGTTGTCTTCCAGTGTTCTCGAATGCCTAATTCTTCAAAATGGCTGCCTTGGATCCAAGATTTATGTACCATATGAATTTAGGAATGATTTTATGAAGATGTGCATCTAATAATTTACTTAAAACCTAATGTGTTGGGGCATGTCTAAGGAAGAAGCTTGAAAATAAACAAAAAATAAAATGCCCAAAATGTAGGGAATTTGAAAAGAAATTATTAAATTATATGTTATTAAATAAAATGAAAATGGTAAAGTTATAATATTCGAAAAACTTGTTAGGAAAATTTATAAGAAGTGCTCTTTCTTTATTTAAAAAAAAGTATACGTAAAAAAGTGCATATGCATTCTTTAGAAAAAAGTATACCTGAAAAAGTATACAAACCTTCTCTTAGGCATGTTGTATGTTTTGATCAAATTTTTATCACTTCTTAGAATGCCTATGGCATTCTGTATTGTAGTGAGTATGGGTGGCCCCAAAGATGAGAACATATTGTCCAATAAAAATCTTTATGTCATTGAATTAATTTAGATAATTACTGGTAGTGGAGTTTCTGATGTAATTAGCGAAACTGAGAGATGGAGAGCGTAACTATATTATGAGGAATTTACCTATAGTGTTAATAAATGGAATTGGCACCTTTTAGAGAGCCGATAAAATAAAAGAGAAAGAAAGCAAATTATATAAGGATTTTAACATGACAACTTGTTCAGAAAGTTAAGAAGTTCAAATATGATTCAACTAAAGAATTGCATAAAAATGAAGCTAGTGAAATAACAAATGTGTTGGTGTCAATATAAGCTCTTAAAATGAGATTGGACTCAGACTGCTTTGATGAATAGATAAAGAAAATACGCAATAAATTAAAAAAAAGTAAAGAAATTTAAAAATTATATTTAGATACAAAGTGACAATCCCTATTAGATAAAAAAAAATCAAAGAGATATATTTTAACAATAAACCAAATAATTACATGTTAATTTTGCTTTTGCAAAAGTGAAAATATGCTAACTAATTTATTTAACTTTTTACATAATTAGAAGCATTGTCTAGGATGATGGGATATTGCCATTGTTTGTCAAAAATCTGTACTTTTATTATCTAAAGGAGACATAAATTAACAAACTTCATTAAATTAAAATATTATTAAATATGGTAAGTGAAAATCGGAATCATTGATCACTACTACAAAAATGACATTTACTGACTCTTAGTTTACTGACATTTAGCAAAAAGTATCAGTAATTGTGAACAAATGCACCTATTAACAAGTAGGTATTAGAGGTTATTGATACTAGTGTGTTAGTAAATTAAACATCAACAATCATTGACACTAAAGTATCATAGATAAAAAAAAAATTCATTAATACTTGTTTTAGTTCCAACTCGAACCTGAGACTTCTAGAGTTTAAAACTTTAACATTTGAAACAGAGACCATCGAGCCATGTTGAATTAACTTAATTCATTCGTTTTAAAGATTTTAAAAACAAAAATATAATAACAAAAGGAAAACAAAACCTAATTAACGCTAACTCTCACCCATCTCGCTATCACACTTCACACCTAAACACTCGATCTCTTATGCTTTCCCTCATGCTTTCTCTTTCGCTTTTCTTTTCTTGATATCTTCTGTTCTTTGTTCTCTGTTGTCTATCACACCCAAACACTCGATCTCTCATGCTTTCCCTCATGCTTACACTCTAATTTTTTTTTTCCATTTTTCCCTAAATTGAAAAAAATTAAAACCCTAATTGCTGAGTTGACGGCGTTATCATGGCTGATAGTTTCGATTTGGTTTTCGTCGAAGGCATCGAGTTGGCACTCGCAAGTTCTTCTGACGGCATGTTGGATTCTTGGCTTTCGATAATACTCACAGAAGTGAGAGCGTTGAAGCTGCTTCGCTAATAGAGAACCGAACAGAGCTGATCGGTCCAGTCTTTGGGAATGACGATCTGTGTGAAAGGTATGTTCTTTTATCTTTGGTAAACATTAATATAAAATTGTAGTTAAAGGAATGAATGATATTGAAGTTTGTATGAAATATCTGATAAACTAGTTCTTGGTTTTTCATACCGTGGACTGGACTTCTTGTTTTCCAGTGCTTTGACACTTTGAATTTGAGTCATGGACCTGAAACAAACGAACTTATTACTGAGATTAGGAAAAAAAAAACATAATTTGTTAGTTGATAAATAATCTGGTTTGAATAATACCTGAGAAAGAACAATGGTTTTTGATTATCTATCCTTGCCCAAGGATGCACAACTACTATCATCAACTTAGACAGATTTTCCTTTTACTATGAATTTCATTGTTGCCCCAAAATGTCTATTATTGAATCAATTGGGATAATGTTGGATTCATATGTTTGTGTCATCAAAATTTCAGGATTAATTGAGCATATTGTGTCCATAGAAGAGAAAGACAAAGGAATAATTTGCTGGAATAATTCGCTAACTTTCAGAATAGTCTAAAATGTGCATTTTTCGAATGGAAAAATATTGGATAGATGAGGACAATGAAATACAAAATGTGTAAATGTATCTTAAAAGAATTGTCTTAAGGACAGGTATAGATGTCAAAGCAAATCGTAGTTGATCTTGAACCCAGCAAAAAAGTATCATACCATTGAAAATCAGACCAAATGTATGAATAAAATGAAATAACTAATATTCCAAAATTTAGACGCAAAACCTGTATAGCGTGTTAGTTTGCTAGGAATAGAGAAAATCCGACAAAATTTTTTAATAGCAATTTTCACTATTTTCAATGACAGGTTAGTTCATTATTAATCATTTAACTTTTTCTCTGGGAAATGCAGGTTTAGGGACTTCTGAAGATTAGATATATTGGACAAATCACATTTGGTAGTGCTGTTATTTTTAGTCTTTTCTTGGGTGCTGGGAGCTTAATACACTGTAGGAAGTCATATTGAGCAGCTTCGTGTATCAAGCCAATTTTTTATCCCCACCTTAAAATTATTTGCCTTTGACTCAGAAGTCTTGTTTGTATGAGTAGAATATCATGTATTGGTCTTTTATGGTCATCTTGGCTTTCTGGATCCTTTATACAATTTCATAACAATTAATCTTCTCATTTGGTGAAATTGTATGTTATGATATTTAACTGTGGTGGTTATAATTACAGGTTGTATTTTAGTTGTCAGCTTGATATGAAATGCAACTGATGTTCTGACTGAGGATTTTAGAAGAGAATGGTTAGAACTAGTAAGAAATTTTGTCATATTCTCAGTGATCTGGAATTGTTAAGAGAAGAAATGGAATTGAGTTATTCTTTTGACTGATTGATGTATCATGTGAATATGTGGTCTGTGTGTGCTTTTGTAGTACATTTGTATACTTTTTTATTTAAACCAAAGTTTCCTCTTTATTTTCATACTTGCTGGAAAGTTAACTGCCTTTAATTGAAGTTGCATTAGAAACTTGGAGTTTTACTTTGATAGATAACTCTTTATAATGATAATTGATAACTAAGATTAATAGATGTAATCCTTGTATTTTATTGAGGCTTTCATGGTTCATTTTGTTTGTGTAAGCCTAGCATTGTCCAGAAAGTTATGGCAAATTATGTTTTTATTTTTTTGTTGAAAGATTTTTAATAGAGAATGACTATGATAGAAATTACCTAAGTTCATGTTTGTCTGATTTATGTTATATATGCATGTCTTAATTTCAAAAAATTACATTTTAAAGTTTAGGTTCTGATAAAAGATTATGTTATTTATTGTATCAATTTAATTAAACTTATTAAGCTAACAACTTGTAATAAATGAACAGGTAAAAATACATATTATAGACAAAACTTGGATGTTCTGTGATAGATTGTCGGATAAGTATTATGATGGGGTTGATGATTTCTTGGAGTTTGCCATTATTAATTCAGAAAATAGAATGTCGATTAGATGTCCTTGTACCTCTTATTGCAATATGGAGTTTTTGACTCCTGAACAAGTGAGGTTACATCTGTTTAAAAAATGTTTTGTAAAAGAATATTTAATTTGGAATTGGCATGAAGAGGAGGACCCAAAACCTACATCTGGAAAGTGCCACGACCAGCCACAAAGTCAGCGTTTTAAATGTCCAGATTACAATAATTTAGGTGACATGGTTCATGATGCTTTTGAGCATTGTGATAAAGATCCTAGTTCTTTTAAAGATATGCTTGAAGATGCTGAAAACCATTATATCCGGGTTCAAAGCATTCAAAGTTATCGAGTTTAATGAAACTGCATAATATAAAAGGACTTTACTACTGGTCCGACTAGTAGGTTTTCAGCCTTATTGGAAGTGTTCAATGAGATATTGCCAAATAATAATAGTACGCCTAAGTCTATGTATGAGGCCAAAAAAACAATGAAGCTATTAGGCTTAGATTATGAGAAAATACATGCATGCCCAAATGATTGCATTCTTTATAGGAATGAGTTCCAAAATCTTAGTGAATGCTCAACCTGTGGAGAATCTAAGTGGCAAATTAAAAAAGATGGATAAAAAAAAATTAGGAAGGGGGTGCCAAAAAAAAGTGTTATGGTATTTTCCTATAATTCATAGGTTTAGAAGAATGTTTCAATCACCACAAACTGCTGAGAACTTAACATGGCATGAAAATAAAAGAATTAAAGATGGCAAGCTTCGCCACCCAGCAGACTCACCTGCTTGGCAGCTAATTGATAAGAAATGGTCTGATTTTGCTCAAGAGCCAAGAAATCTTCAGTTGGCTTTATCATCTGATGGGATTAACCCACATAGCACACTTAGCACGACTTACAGTTGTTGGCCTGTTACATTAATAACATATAATCTTTCTCCATGGTTATGTATGAAGAGAAAGTTTATGATGTTATCTCTACTGATATCTGGCCCTAAACAGCCTGGAAATGATATAAATGTGTACCTAGCACCTTTAATTGAGGACTTGAAAATCCTATGGAATGTAGGTGTCAATGTTTTTAATGCATATAGGAACCAAACTTTCAATTTACGGGCTGTGTTGATGTGGACAAATAGTGATTTTCCAGCATATGGGAACCTGTTCGGGTGTACTCGTTAACGGATATTATGGTTGTCTAATTTGTGGGATAAAAACATATGCATGTTGGCTGCGCGATAGTCGAAAAATGTCATATATGAGCCATAGACAGTTTCTTGAAAACCCTTCTAAGCCTTTGTCTGGAGTTGAGATCTTAAATTTGGTGGTTGACATTCACACCAAGTTTGGGAAAAAGGTCCAAAAAAAGCGAAAACGTGGTGAAGGAAAGGGTGAGGGTGAAGGTAAAGGTGAGGGTAAGGTTTGGGTTGAGGATGAGGGCGAGGGCGAGGACGAGGCGGGCGGGCGAGGGCGAGGGCGAGGGCGAGGGCGAGGTGAGGTCGAGGTGAGGCGAGGCGAGGCGAGGCGAGGGCAAAGGTGAAGGTAATGGGGATGTAGCTCAATTGTTGTATAAAAAGAAATCAATTTTCTTTGACTTAGAATATTGGAAACACTTGTTAGTTCTTCATCAATTAGATGTGATGCACATTGAAAAAAATGTATGTGAGAGCATTTATGGCACATTACTTCATCAACCGGGGAAAACAAAAGATGGAATTAATGCTAGAAAAGATCTTACACATTCAAACCTTAGAGAATCAATGAACAAAGCTTTTATTGCATTAGCTTCTGATCAACAAAACAAAGTCATCCCCCAGCCCCATACACTTTAAGTAAGAAAGCAAAACAAATGCTCTGTAAAACCTTGTAAGATGTCAAAGTTCTTGATGGTTACTATTCTAATTTTAGAAATCTTGTTTCAATGGATGATTGTCGTCTTCACGAGCTTAAGTCTCATGATTGTCATACCTTGATGCAACAACTACTACCATTGGCAATCCGAAATTGTTTGCCTCAAAATGTTAAAACTATCATAATCAGGTTGTGTCTCTTTTTTAATTCATTGTGCTCTAAGGTAGTAGAGCCTGATTCTCTAAACCAATTGCAAAAGGAACTTAAAATCACCTTATACAATCTAAAACAATACTTCCTACCTGCTTTCTTCGATATAATGGTCCATTTAACAGTCCATCTAGTAGAAGAAGTTAGGTTATGTGGTCTTGTTTACCTTCGATGGATGTATCCATTTGAGAGAGATGAAACCTATAAAGGGTTATGTTCGCAACCGAAATCGTCCTGAAGGTTGCATTGCCGAGTGCTATATTCCTGAGGAAGCACTTGAATTTTGTGCTGAATACCTTTCAAGTTGTGAATCAATTGGGTTGCCTACTGGTTGTCTAAATGATTTTACAGTTGAAAGGCCACTCGGAGGTGTAAATATTAAGGTGGTTGATGCTCCTACATTGGCACAAGCACACCGATGTGTTTTGGTGAACACCTCTGAGATTCAACCATACATAGAGTATGTGAACACAAACTCCTACATTAGCTTCTATTAACTTTTTTGTAATCTTAGTAATTAAAAAGATATAATTTTGTTAATTTTGTGTGTATAATTTTAGGGAGTATTTGGCCTTATCGCAATCAAAGCACCCTCCTCAAATAAAAAAGCCTTTATGGTTTCTAACCGATTACTCTCGTACATTTGTTGATTGGTTGAAACAAAAGGTTAGATTTGCTTCATTAGGTCTAAAAAAAGTTTCCAAGTAAAAGTAAACAAACTTTTCCATTTAACTAATTAATGTCGTTTTTTTTTTTGAAACTATAGGTAAGAGCTAATAAAGAAAATAATGTAGCGGTTGAGGAAACAGTATGGTGGCTGGCAAACAAACCATGCTCAAGCGTGGTGACATATGAAGGGTATTGTATTAATGGTTTTAAGTTTGCTACGAGAGCTCGGGATAGAAACCGTGTAACACAAAACAGTCGTGTTCGTGTTGTTGCCAAAGCTTTACAGATTTCGAGCTCAAAATACAAAAATCCCCATTCTAGGGATATGGTTTTTTATGGGGTTATTGATGAAATTTGGCAGCTTGATTATTTGGGGGTTAAGAAAATTCTTTTCAAGTGTGATTGGGTGGATGATAGGGGGGTTAACAATGATGAGTTATGGTTCACTGTAATTAATTTAGATCGAATAGGTTATAAATCTGATAGTTTTATTCTAGCTGGTCATGTAAAGCAAATGTTTTATGTGAAAGACCAGCTATATAATAATAAATCAATTGTTTGTTCAGTGAGTGAAAAATGTAATTATTTAAATGGGGTTGAGTATGATGACATGGATGTGTATGCGCCATTATCCAACAATCTTCCAGAGTGTAAGTTAGACGTGGGTGATGAAGAACATGTGTAATATCAGATGGTGATGTTTTCATGTAAATATTGAGGCAGAAAATGAATAACACATTTATGGTAACTTGTTAGCACTATTTTCCTTAAGTAAAAAAGTAATTTATTAATTATTATTCTATTAATTATACTGATATCTAATGCGCTTATCTATTTTATGCATTTGCAGATTAGTTGGAGACATGGCAGAAAATGATGAAAGGGAATATAATCCAGATCTCGAAGGAAGACCAAGACGAAACCTTACAAAAAAGAAAGACTTGCAGAAAGGAGTTAATGAGGAGACTGAGCTCGCGTACAATTCTTATGGAGTTCTGGTTAGAAAGAAGAGGAACGACCTGAGGAGTTACATTGGGCTGATTGTACGGGAAAGAATTCCAATCATATACGATGATTGGAGGAAAGTGCCACTAGACATCAAGGAGACATTATGGTCTCATTTTTAGGAAAAGTTCAAGTTGAGTTTGAAGGCCAAAACCCAAGTGTTGAAATGGATGGGAGTTGCATTAAGGTCTTTTAGAAGTAAGTTGGCAAATGAATATACTCTACCCAATGCATAAAAATTAAATTCTTTGAAAAAGCCTCCTCTTGAGTATGAGGCCATTAGAAAAGAAGACTGGAAGAGCTTTGTTGATAAAGTTTTATCCGAAGACTTTCAGGTATTTTTTAAATTATGTGAGTTTGATAATATCATTGAGAGCTTTTGAATGAATTTTAATCGATATCCACTTTGTATAGGAAAAAAGTCAGACAACAAAGGATAAAAGAGCAAAGAATCTGTACAACCATCTTTTGGGCAGTCACGGGATATGCGAGGTCGTTGCATAAAAGAGTAAGTACAATAATTGCTATAATATAAACTTATAATATTGCTAATACAAATAATAAGGTGGTTCCGAGTAGTTTTCAATTTAATTTTATTGATATGTTGTAGAATTTGGAGCTCAAAGTTTCTGAGCAAGAGATTGACCGTAGTGAGGCCTGGTTATTGGCGCACAAGAGAAAAAATGGAAGTTACACCCCGGACGTGCAACAAGTAGCTGAGAGAATTGTAAGTTTCTACCACTACTGCTGGATTTTACTGCTGGATGTGGCTAAATGTTGAGTACTTAGTTTTGTTTTGGATTGGTCTTTGTTGGGTATTGGCTTAACTTTGGAATATTGATTACCTATTGTTTTTTGTTTGTCAACATGGCCCTTGGCAACATTTGCCAAAGCCGTTAACATGGCCCTTGTAAATGTTTATTCATTGTGTGCCATTAACTAGGAGATGTAATAGAATTGATGACTTTTCATGTCTTGGCTTTGGTGCTGCTGGAAAAGGACTACAATTGCATTTATTTTGGTGCTGGATGTGGCTGAATGTTGAGTACTTAGTTTTATTTTGGATTGGTCTTTGTTGGGTATTGGCTTGACTTTGGAATATTGATTAACTGAATGCTACTATTGTTTTCTGTTTGCTGTTTGTCAACATGTCCACATGCAATCTGACTTGAAAAAAAAAATTGCCCAACAGAGATTCCACCTGTGCATGTTTTATGTCTTTTACACGTACACGAAATCTTTTTGTGTTTATTTTGCAGAGTGAGCTAAAAAGCCAAGTTGAGCAAGGAACATTCGAATCCCAAGGACCAAATGATATCTTAGGTGAAGCACTTCAGAAGAAGCCTAATGGAAGTCGGGTGCAGGGCTGGGTCAATTTATCACCCCAGCCATGTATTTCAGTATTTCTAATCCTACTGAATTGGCATGAGAACGGAGAATGTATCAAGAGATTTTTCACTTTATGCAAGCTTAGTTAGATCGAATGAATGCAAGAATAAATGGCTGCAACAACACTGAAGTTGGCAGTTCAAACTTTCCTAACTCCAAAGGTGGTTGCAGTGTTAAGATGGAGATAAATCGTCGATCCCCTACCAAATCAGTGACTAAAGCTACTCCAAAATATGCCAAAAACATCAACTCACTACCCCTGCTAGCTCCTGCCCAAATTCCACCCCATGTAGATTGTGAAGCCACTTTAAAACACACCCCAAGAAGATCTCCAATATTCACTCCTTTAAACAAGAAAGTTGATGGTCTTAAGTCTCCTGCAGATGGTATGATATATCTGTATCAGGAGAAAGGAACACCAAAGGAACCCATTATTGTGAAACCAAGGTGATGAAGGAAACTTGTTACGAGAAAAATACCACGTGAGTCATCAAAGCAAGAAAGGAGACCAAGAGTGCATAGATGGATATCTTTTCTTTGATGATTGAGAGCTCCCTGCCACGATCAATTATAATTGCACATGATCTCAAAACTTTTGGTGTGCACTGGAAGAGTAGATTGGACAAACAAATTTGTAATGAAATCATAGAGTTTGCAGAGCTCTCAAATTCGGTTCTTGAGATATGGATCAAGTAAGAAAAAAAAAACTTAGTTTATGCATTTATTATGTTTTTTAATTTTAGACATATGTTATTTTATCTCTTATAAAATATATGAATAAGTTTCTTTTTGTATAGACACTTGTATGAGGAGATGGATAATGGTGGTGATGTCAGTCCAATTCAATTTGGATGTATAGGTAAGCTACATCCAAGTCAAGCAAGCTACCCAAATAGGTGTTCCTATATTTCAGACCTTTTGGACAAGATACAAATAGCCCAGATCATTGTTTTCCCATACAACCCAGGGTATAGTTTATTTATTTTTTTATCCATTTTCTTTGTTTCCATGAATGATTTAAATTTATCTTGTAATCTATTTGTCCTTTTTTTTCCAATTAGTTGTTTAGTGGCCACTGGGTGCTAGTATCAATTGATATGGTGAGGCGCAAAGTATATTATCTTGATCCATTAAGTGATAATCCTGATAATAAGCTGAGGCAGATGGTGAATGAGTATGTTTTTAATTGGTTTAATTATTATTATTATTATTTTGGTTGTGGATTCATTTGTTCACATCTGTTATCTATTGCTTATAGTGGGATAACAATGCATCGAGTGAAGACTAACAAAAAGAAGGCTGTGCAGTGGGTTTTTGTTAAGGTATTATCAAAATAAAGTTATAACATTCATTGTTACTTTCATCAGATTTTTTTAGACTAATATTTTTTTTAGTGTCCAAAACAAGCTGGAACCTTTGAATGTGGCTATTATGTGATGAAGTACATCCAACAGATTGTTCTAGATTTATACATTCTTGAAAACAATGTAAGTTCCTCTATAACTTTTTTTGAATTTTGTTGAATATATAGGTGAAAACATTGTTGTGCATGTAGTGAAATGAAGGATCGTAAATGTCTATTTCAAAATTTGTGGCTTATATGATAATATTACGAAGGACATGGATTATTTGGGATATATATATATATATATCCTTGCTAACTATTCGTGGTTTCTATTCCAGTAGCCATTAAGACAAATTGAATTGTTGTTTTGCTAATTATTGTTTACTATAATGATACTCTTTATTTGTATAATTAGCTACATTTTTTATGTTAAGTAGAATAGATTTAAAAATATATCTACACATTTCGTTGCTTTATTTTTGAAGTTCAAGGGCTATGATGAGTACACTATAGATGATATTTCGCAACTTCGCAATGAGTGGGCTACGTATGTTGTAAAGTTAATTGTAGCATACAATAATAAGGTAAAATTATAAATATATATTTTTTCTTTTCAATATATGAAAATTGATTTGTATAGCATGCTAGCTAATTAAATCTATATGATGCACTTGTAGGTAGGGAAGGTGAAGGGAAAGGCAAAAGTCTCCACAGGATAACTGAGTGATTGCAATTAAATGTTCATTATGTTGATTTCAAATTATATCTGAAGATTTGTTTTGAGTTATTCAAACTGTAATTATGTTGATTTTATATTATATTTGACACATTTTTTTTACTATTATATTTTTATTAATGTTTGATTAAGACTTATTTAAAATTTGTTACAAATTTTATATGTAATTGTTCATTTTAGCAGTTTAGTCTATTTTTAATATATATTTTTTAATAATATCATTAGATTGACAAAACTTAAAATGACAATGAAAACTAATAAAAATCATTTATATTTAAAATGTATCATAAAGTATCAGTTCCATTGGGGTGATTGTTCTACTGATATTACTAACTCGTGATACTATAGTAATAGTAATTATTGACACTAAAGTATTACTATTTGTATTTTATTAATATGTAATAATTATTTGTAAATACTGTTACAAGTGTCACAATATTTGTAACACTATAGTGATACGAACTTTTGACACGTAATAATTATTAGTAACTTCTATCACTATAATGTCATAAAATCTGTAATACTATAGTAATAGTAATCCTCGACACCACATTCAGTGTCGATGATTTTTCGACTGCCGGATCATTGACACTATTAATAAGTGTCACTAAAAGTAATTAGTAACACTATTTTAGTATCACTAAAGGGCATTTTTTTAGTAGTGTCAATTTTAGTACAGAAGCATGTGCATTATTTTATTTTATTTTAATTATTTTTGAAAATATTTATTTCTCTAAATCTTTAAATATTTTCAAGTTTTTAACTCTGGTTACCATATATTTATTTGCTCACAAGTTATCAGACTTTCCATTGGGATTACTAATTATTTAACATTTTTCTTGTGATTCTTGTTATAGTTGACAACTGCAATAGCAGCTAGCACTTCGTTTTTTACGAAGTTGCTAAAAGAGATGCTTGTTAAGTTTTATGGTGGTGCAGCTGTTTCTAAGGTTTGGCAGTTTCAAATGGACATTTATTTTTGTTGGAGTTTGGCAAACATTTATATTGATGAAATTTCTAAGGTTCGTGCAGGTAGTAAAAAAGATGTACACAAAAAGAATAAAGGAGTTTGTAATTAGAAGCTGCCAAGGCTGCAATGCATGCTGCACTATCACCGAGTAAGTGTTTTGACTTTACAAGCCTACAATGCATTCTCTTTGCGTCTTCCCGTGGGTCATATTCTTTATTGACAATGATATTTACTCCTTTTCTTTTTCATAAAATTCTTGAGTCATTCAAATATTTATCTTGTGTTTTTTTCATCCACCCCTCAAAACTGTTGCAGGACAAGACACACTCAAATAACGAATTAGTGTTTGATAAGGGGATGAGCTTAGACTTTGGCCTTATATCCCATTTCTTCATCACCAATAAGGAGGAGGAATCCTGTGTAAGCATGTCTATAATTTTTTAAAATCACTAACTTTGTGATCAATATTTTTATTATTTTAATTTTTGTACATTTGTTATCAGTTAAGAAGGATTCCATTGACTTTACCTATATGCATAATGTTGTATCATTATCTGTATTAATGCAACAGTTCCTTTTATTTCTGCCCGGTTCTCAGAAATCCACTCATTCTAATTCATAAGAATAAAATTTCGAGCAGAAAGATTAATGATGCAGTATGCGATTTTGGAATTAAATATGTAGAAGGACTTGTATGCAATTATGAAAGTTAATCTTTTTGTAACAAATTTTATTGTTAGATTTTTCAATGTTATTTTGTAACAAATTTTGTTGTTAGATTTTTTAATCTTATTTAGTAACAAATGTTATTGTTAGTTTTTTTTTTCTTTTTCTTTCTTCTCAGGATAATCGACCAATATTGGTTATTACGGTGGATAGTGAAAAGGATGAGATGATATCTCTTATTCGAGATTGGGATCTTGCGGGATCGAAGGTGAACAAAGTTTTTGGCAAACTTAAAAAATATTCAACTTAGATGAGACCCAACAATTTTCATTGTTTGGCGGAGATCAACATCAACCTGTGAAGGTTAGCTAGGAAAATCTACAAACATCAAACGAGATCACAAATAATGCGTGATAGATAGTAGCTGAAAAAATGTTGAATAGTTGCTTAAACTGTCAATATGTCATTCAATTAGTCGTAATGTACATAATGTTACTGTTTCATATATCATTTAGTTATGATGGGTTTTTGAAATGGACGAAGGTTTACATTGCTAAGCCTCTTAAATATGCAGAAGATAAAAAGAGGATCATGCAGGACCTTGCAATTCTCACAGGAGGCCTTATTCTTACGGTAAATTTGCGCACCCTATTTCCCATTTTTTATATAATATACGAATCAGAGTGCTCTTGCCTTTTTATGTTTAGATTGTAGATGAAGTGTCTTTTATAAAAAAAAAAAATGTTCTGTTATTGACTTCCCCACCCTGTTTATGTTAGGTTGGAAAGGAACAAATTTTTGGCTCTTGCAGAGAAGTGAACGATTCAATGATATGGCATAATCTACTGTGTTACTAGTCTTTGGCTTGCATCGGGCCAAGGGCAGGTTTTGTTATAAAGTATAAAATACATTTTATCCTTTTTCATCTTTACAGGTTTGAGCAACACGTCATACGATGGTTGTCCTTGGTGGGTCTGGTAGCCATGCAGATATTGTAGAAAGATGTGGACAGGTCGGCTGTGGCTCTTTTGACATGTTTTAAACAATTTAGTAGACTCCATTGTGCTTATTAATTATTCGGCATATTCTTTTGATTGTGGTTCTAGTTGAAAACTGCTAATAAATTAAGCACTTCAGATAGTGAAGTAGAGTTACTAGAAGAGAGGCTTGATAAGCTTTATCGTGGTGCAGCTGTTTTTACGGTTTGTTGCTGGACAAGCTTTATCGTGGTGCAGCTGTTTTTAAGGTTTGCTTGCTAGACATTCATATTAACTAGCGTTTGGCAAACATATTTTGACGAATTTGTCTTGACGTAAAGGTTCATGGAAAGAGTAAAACAGAAGTGCATGAAAAGAATAAACAGATTCGTTATACCCTAGAGGCTACCTAGTAAGCCTTCTAACTTTAAAATTGTGTTTGTTCCATTTTATTGAGTTGGTGAATCTCATTTTCACATTCTGATGTACATGAATGTGGTGGGGTTGCGCTTCTACACGCATCAAAAGAACTGGATAAATTACACTTTCCAGGGTCTGGAGAACAGCTTGGCGTGCAACTTTTTCAGCAGGCTCTTAAGGTGCTTTCTTTTCTTTTCTTCTTTCTTTTTAAAAAAATTTAGAAATTCTGGTAATTGATTGTTCTTCAAAACTAGCATCAAAACCTTTGTTTGGTTTTCCTTAAAAATGATTTACAGCAAAGCTGAGAGAAGTGTGCAGTCTTTGGAGTGAAAGGGACTCAAGTTAGACAATTTTACGAGAATTTATCAACAACATGAAAACCTCATTATCGAGCGTAACATCATTTGATCTTCTTCTTTTTCTTTTTCTTTTTTTTTTTAATTTTAATGTTATTGTTATTATTATTATTATTATTTTGAGTGATGCACTCAATATGGTGAACTTTATCTCAAGGCACAAGCTAACAAATAATTTGAAATATAGATGCCCGTGTACTCAATTACTTCGAAGGCCGGATTAGAGGGAACAACTATTGTTAAAAAGCTAATGGAGCAAGAGAATCCTAACATTGGATACGATCCAACTACAGGTTTCTTTTTCCATATATGTTTGTGTGTATGTATATATATACTGATGTCTGGACGATATTAAAATCAGATAGAGCTAAACGACAGGGAAAACGTAGACTCTAATGCACTTATCTTTTGTCTTTCAATGCAGTGGAGTTCCATTTTTCGGGTCTTTTAGCTAGCCGGATGATATTAAAATGCTGGCATCCACACTTGAACACGATTGTATTTCCTTTCGCTTTATGAAATAAGTGAATTTATTCATTTTTGTCATTGTTTGTCCCAGGTGAATATGTAGATATGATTCTGGCTGGAAATGTTGATCCATTGATGTTTGTAGTAGAAGAATTGCTTGGACTCGTAAAGTCATATCCTTCTAAACATCTTAATTAATTAGTTATCAATAATTATTGTATCTTGGCTAATATAAGTTGGAACTTTCTCTAAGCCTATCACAACTCTAATTACTAGTGCTTTTTTGTAGTTTATTTAAGGTTCATCTTTTCCACACCCAACAAAGTTCTTAGTAAACCTCTGCATGGGTTGATTATGGTGTGCACGAGAAGCAGAAGATAATGTTTCCTTAGCTGGCCAAAAATGAAAATGCTGTGATTTTATTGTTTATTAGTTATTTTGTTCTGTGGACAATCAGTGCTTGCTTGCCCAAATGTTGTAATTGTAATCAGAATTCCTTGTTGATCAAACTGGTTAGGGTTGGGGATTTGGAACGTAAAAGACGAAACACTTGGGGAGAAAAATAAAAAAACTTGTTAACTTCGGGGTACGGGTTGGGAATTAACCTTTTCTCATGCTTTTTTTTTTTTCAATTGTTATTTTTCATTTATTCCCATCAATTAATCATTAATTATTTTTGGATTTCTGGAAATTAGTATCAGAGCCAATTTTTTGGTTCAAAAAATTAAAAATGGAATCTATTGATTATATACTAGGGGGTTTTGAAAATAATTTAATGATTAATAATCATACTATAATGAGTAATATTATTACATATATGCAATATTATTCTTATGAAAGAAGAATTTTATATATTAAACAATTAAAGTAACTGTATTTGTCAAAAACTCATGAATTTAAAATTGTAGAGCTCATAGTAATAAAAAAATAGAAATTTAAAAATAGATCTATTTTTACTTGATAAAATAAGAATATAAGTTTCTAAGAATAATTTTTGTTGGAAACAATAGAATATTAATCATGTTGAAGATTATCACGATGATCTTGTAATATGTTATAATAGACTTTTATCAGTTAAAAAGAGAGAAGAATATAATTGGATCAATAAAATGATCATAAGTAAAAATCATCCTTCTAGCAATATGCTATTAGGATATAAAGATTTATTTATGTATAAACTCTACTTAATAAATAAAGGCTTAGAGAAAAATCATATCTTAAAGAAATAAGATTATATGTCATAAATATTTAATAGAATGTAATGAAATACTATGCAGATGGTATTCTGAATAAATTACCTGAACTATTAGTAATTTCACAAAACATAGAAACTAGTAGGTTTCCACATTCTAATTATAGACAAAGAAGATTTACTTATGGAATATTTCAACCTTTTAATCTAATTATTGATTCAGATATATGGAAAAATAATAAGTTAAATTAAATTTCTCTATATTTATTAAATAGATTAGATAATCCTAACTTAACTATAAATGATATATAAAGTATTAATGAAATACTAGATATTAAAGATTTTAATAATAAAAATATAAATCATATTAAAAGATTAGGAGATCAAATGAGTCAAAATTTTGATCAAGTTAAACAAATAATTCAAGACTTCAAAATTGAAAATTAAGATATATTAAAATAGGAAATCATAAATATAATAAATAAAAATTCATTAGATATAAGATTAAATAATATTGAAATTCAATTAAATAAGATTGAAACAATTATTGAGCAACTAAGTAATAAATTTGCTATAAATATTCATGGGGAGCTTCAAGAAAATTGAAGTCCAAAAAATTAATAATAATATGGAAGAATTACTAATGATAATTTAAGAACAAAATAAAATCCTACATGATACAATAATATACTATAATGAAAATAAAAATATTGAAATTCAGTCTATGATAAAACCAATATTTAATAAAATAAAGGAAAATAAAAAATTAATAAGTTTAATAATGCTAAATGAAAACATTAATAATAAAATAAAAGAACTATCTGATAGAAATGAAAAATCTTCTAAAATAGATGAAGATGATGATGTATTTATTAATTTACAAGATATAGAAAAATAATTGAGCATCTAAAGATAAATGAAACAAAGTTAAGAGTCTTTAAACAAGGTGAATCTAGCAATAGAGCTTCTTGTACTAGAGAAGAGATACCAACAAATGAAATAAAATAAAGTTAATATTTCAAGACAAGCAAACATAAAAGGGAATATAAATCTCTAAAGGAATATAAAAAATGCCAATCAACCATGATAAAATATGGTTAGATCTAGATTGTTCTAAAGATAGAGATAAAACTATAACAGATTCAATAAAATCTATGAAAACTGCACTTACAGTGAATGGATTTAATAGAAATAGAGCTATAGAATTCCTTAAAACTTCATTTATAGGAATTGTAGCGCAATGATATATGGGATAAAATAATAATAATAAAGATAAGATATTATACGAAGATAATCCTAATAAAAATAAAACTTTAGATCGAGTTTTGAATAGGTTTAAATGCGAGATAAGAAGAGAATTTTTAGGAGAAAATTAAGAACCGATTTTCAATAAGAACTAGAAAGAGAAAGAATAAAAAATATGATGAAACTCACTAGGCTTGATATATGTAATATATATTACGTAGAAGCTTACACTTACAGCTTTGAAGAGTTATATTATAAATGCGAATGTCGTGAAGAAGATAATACAAGAATGTATTTTAACAACTTATATTTTGTAAAGATCCCAGACCCATGAGGTAAAAGGATTATGCAAAAAATACATCCAAGAATATGAAAATAGTACAAACGCTGATATCTTAAATAATAAAATCAGATTTGTAGAAAATATGATAAATCAATGGTAGTCTGAAATAAAGGATAAAAGATTGATGAAAAAGCAAAATCGAAGATTATACTGTTCAATGTTAGAAGAACCACTAAGATTTAGTTGTTCAGATGAAATTACAAGCATAGGAAAAAATTCAAAAAGAAAAAATTCTTTAAAGAAAATAAAAAATATTATAATAAAAATAAATATAAGAAAAAATTCTTTAGGAAAAATAAATTTAAAAGAAAATTAAAGAAAAAAACATCTAAAAAATGTAAATATTGATTATGTAATGAAGAAGGACATTATGCAAATGAATGTCTTAAGAAAAATAAAACAAATGTTAAAAGATTGGAAGAACTAAATGAATTAGAATTAATCACTGATAGCGAAGATATTAGTGATAATGATAGCATATCTTATCTATTTGACGAAACTATAAATAATTCTGATTTAGAATAAGTATAGAAGAAATAGATAATTAAGATTTATATCAAGATAAAGAATTTCAAAAAACAAGATTCTTTTAATAAAGAATTAATCTTTGATAAAAAAAAACAATACCTTAAGATTAAAAAAAAAATTATTGGAAATATCTATGATTTCGGTCAATCAATTAGCACAAGGAATTACTAACATGATCAAAAGAAGAAATATAATGTATTTCAGTGCTACTATAAGAGAAGAATCAATCGAAATTAAGTACGCACGAGAAAATAAAAATATATCTTTGTTATTAAAATCGGATATAGAAGAAAAATTGATATAATTAAATCTAGTGATATGTTTAAAATTGGATATATTCATATTAGAAAAATCCAAATTATGATAAAAAACTCATTTTAGAGAATGACTTGATAGTCCAGTAAATTTAACTGTATTGGATAATAGGATAAAAGATCAAAAGCATGCACTCCTTAGAATAATACAAGGAAATCTTAGTTATAAAAAGTTAATATTTAAAATATATCCTAAATATTCTATAAGTTTTAGAGATAAAAATATAAATAAAAACTTTAACCTTAAGTTATGATTTCAAATCCGGCTAACAGTGAAATGTTTGCTGATAAAGAATTTATAGAAATAGATAAACTTTTTAATAAAGTTGAAAAAATACAATCACCTGAAATATTAAGAGAAATTGATTTACTAGAGGAATGAGAAATGGATTTAAGTATTCACCCTACTCTGATTAAAGGAAATACTACTAAAAATATAGAATATACACAAGAAGGTAGAATAATTATAAGAGGGAGAAGATCATCCTTTATACTTGATAATGGATTCAAAATTAAATGGAACTTAAAGTTTTACTTAGATGTAGCCATCTAGTGATACCTCCATCACATGAAATTCTGACAATAGTAAAAAAATAATAATTAAAATCTAAAAATAAAGATGGAATGCAAAACTAGGAAGTCTTGGCATGAAACTTTATGCAAAATCATATGTGAACTCCAAAATTATTAAATATTTAGAAAGAAAAATATTAATTAAACTACATACATTATGTAGGATTTAATGAAAAAATGAAGACTCTAAATTAATATTGTGAGATACCACTAAAAATTAAAGGAATATAATTTATCTTTCATTTTTTTATAGAACCAGAAATAAATCATTTGTTAATAGGAATGAACTTTTTGGAAGATTTTTCACCTTACTGTATAGGAGATAGAGAGATATCAATAACAATTGAAAGAGTAAAACAAACACTATCATGATATGTCTAATCGTTTTATAGTCTATATAAAAGTGATAATACCATATTATAATCATAGCTTGAATAGTTTTATGCTTTAATTGATACTTGTTTAGGAGTTAGTTTAGCTAATTTAAGAATTTGTCCAAAATCTTATTGAAAAGATTATAAACCTTTAACAAGACAAGGTATAAATAGAGAACAAATTTCTCTTCTAATATGTAGAATCAAAACCTTTATTCAAATTAATGATTATATATTAAGTATACCAATATTATGGCCCTATGACTATATGGGAGTAGATATACTTTTAGGAGTTAATTTTCTTCAACAATTCGTTTATATAATGACTAACGAAACGATTACTCTTAAAACACCATGTAATCATTTAATTATAATACTTCGGATTTATAATCCCATTAGACAAAACAACTTAAAAATTACATTTTTGAATTAGCCAGCGTGGTGATTTTAATATAAAAATTAATTAAATCATGACATATTATGAAAAAATCTTAGAAAAACTTAATAAAAACTTTCGTGAAAATCTAATTTAATTATGGGAAGTTAATAAAATCTATACTAAGATTGAATTAAAAGATTCAAACATAATCACAAGAGTCAAGCCAATGAGATACATGCAAGAAGATATATTAGGATTTGATAAATAAATTAAAGAACTTTTAGATCTCAAAATTATTAGAGAATCTAAAAGTCCACATAGCAGTCCAGCTTTATGGTTAGGAGTCTTGCAGAGATTAAGTGAGGAAAAGCTCGTATGGTTATTAACTATAAAGATTTAAATAAATATACAAAGTTTGATGAATACTTTTTACCTCATAAAGATACATTAATTACTTTTGTAATTAACTAAAAAATATTTAGCAAATTTGATTGTAAATCCGAATTTTGGTAAATTAAGCTTAAAGAACATAGTATACCACTTACTACCTTTAGTACACCTCAAGGACATTATTACTGGATTGTGATGCCTTTTGGATTACAAAATACTCTCAAATATTTCAAAGAATGATGGATAAAAATTTTAAAGAATTTCATAAAATTTGCATTATTTATGTAGATGATATATTAATGTTTTCAAATAATGAAGTAAGTCATATTAATTATTTAATTTCTTTTGCAAAAAAAAAAGAAACATGGAATATTACTTTTTAAAAAGAAAACTGAAATAATGAAACCTAGAATATAGTTTCTAGGGTTGATTATTGATGAAACAGGAATACAGATGCAAACTCATATTTTTGAAAAAGATATATTTATTTTCAGATAAATTAGAATTTAAGAAAAAAATTCAAAGATTTCTAGGATGTCTTAATTATGCTTAAAGTTTCATAGAAAACTTAGCGAAGAAAAAAAAAAAGAAAAAGAAAACCTTTGTAAGGATTATTAAAAAACAATAATGTCAAATCTTGGGAAGAACTTCATATTAAGGTTGTTAAAAGATTAAAAGAAAAATACAAAAATATACAAAGATTATGATTTCTTACATCTAGTGATAATTTAATTCTTAAAATTGATGTGTCTAATAATCACTGGGGTGCAATATTAAAAACAAATTAAGAAAATATATGTAGATATACAAGCGAAACATTTAAACTCGTAAAAAAGAATTGTTAGCTATTAAAAATGAATATCTAAATTTACTTTCTTTTTGTTACTAAAGAAATTTAAGGTTAAATCTGATAATGCACAGGTCAAAGGATTTATATTCAATAAATTATCTAATTTATCACAATATAAAATATTAACTAGATGGCAGCAATTCTTTGCTGAATATGATTTTGAAATTAAGTATATTAAAATATCTAATAATTGTATTGCAAATTTCCTCAGTAGAGAATTCAATGGATAAACATCTATCCCAAATAATTAAGGGAATAATGATGTGCTCAGAAGGTCAAAAATTGCTTTTCAAAGGTAATGGAATGATTTATGATGGGCTTGCCATGATTGATGAAGCCCATGAAGAATTAAGCAAACTTTGTCTAGATAAAGTTTTGTAAAATCACCTAGTCAAGGATCAACCGGAGGGTCAGATTGCCCAAAGTTCTTCATAAAATTCAAAGATCATTCATTCAGAGATCTTTCTAACATTTCACGATCTTAAAGATCAATATTTAAAGGGAGTAGATTCCCAAAGCTCTCACTGAGCTTAAAGCCTTAATATAACAAAAGTGGGCAGTTTAATTTTGATGGCTAAAATCTCATATGAAAGTAATTACTCTTATTAGTATAAAAAAGTTGATAAATTAGCCTATAGAATCCATCTTAGTCAAGCTATAGTATCAAATTATTCAGAGTTATACCCAATGATTAATTTCATTTTAGGAGGTGATCCAAAAGTAATAAAAGATATATTTGAATATGATTTTCTTAACTTCATTTATGTTAATGAAAATTGCTGAGAATTAGAATTAATACCTTAAAAGATGAAGAAAATATTTTTTTATTAAATTTCTTACTGTTTGTCCTAAATATTATGATAACAAGTAGTATCCAGCCTAACATATGATTCAAGTTGGAATTAGCAGCAAAAAAGTTAGTCCAACAGTTAATTTAGATCGAGTTTATAATGATTATAATCCTGATTTGTTTGAACCTAGAACTCTCAGCAGTAAAAGAGCAATTGGGATAAAAGTCTTTCTTGAACAGCTCGAGAGGATCAGTGAGGAAAAAGTATGGCTCCATGAAGTCACCAAAGAATATATAATCTTTTCTCTGAGTAAAAAAGAAAGTATTTAGCAAAGCAAGAAATAAAGAAAAAGAAAAAGATGATATATGAAAATCTTATGGAATCAAGCCTGCCAACACACCACGAGATATGTAAGGTGCTAAAGTATCAATCATCCTTTGGTTTTTGCTACAAAAAATCAAAAAAAAGGATCAGGTAAAGATATGTCAGTAGATGAATAATTAAAAATAGGAATGTGTCAGAACATCGACTACTTCAAAAGATAAAAGATGATAGTATCAATAAGTTAGAAAAAGATCAAAGAGAAAGGATGAAGTTTATTAAATATCTTATCTCAAGAAAGAAGAGTTATCTGCCATGAGGAGAAAAAGACAACAATATATAAAATGAGAGGGGTCACCTTATCTCCAGAAAATTCAAAATATACTTCAAACATGTAATAAGTGTCATATAAAGAAGAGATAATATTATCTCTTCTAGTATATAAATAAATAATGTAAGAGAGAAAGGGCATCGATTTCATGTTATCCCTAATCTCTCAGAACAACTCTCATCTATATTCTCTTGTAAACATTTTCAATGATGCAATAAATAAAAGCTCTTTGAGTGAAGTTATGGCGGTGCTAATCATGGACCTCTCTACGATTTGAGGCAATTAACGTGTTTATCTCAGAATTCCGAGAGATAAAACACTTGTTAGTAATCTTGAACTATCTTCTTATATTTAGCAACAAACGGAAGCATGTTGGGTCATGGTTTTTTTTAAAATTTAATGAAATATAAGATGATAAAAGTGACTCAAAATTCATAACATATAGAAAGAACTATTATTAAGTTTATAGATACTATTGATAATTTAGACTTTAGTCAAGAATATCAAATCAATCATGCAATTTTTATGATTAACAATTATTTAAATCTTAAAAAACTTTGGTATAGAAATATGAAAATGATAAATATAAAAAATGAACATGAAATATTTGATACATTTAAGGAAGAAACAAAATAGTTTTAATAGAATCAATCATAACAAGCCTTAACGTAATTTAAAAAAGGTGCAAAACTAATAACAAGACACAAAATCATCCATAATGAATAATAATAATTATTATTATATGAACTTTTTAATTCAAAGTACTGAATTTAGATTACAATATCTTTACAAAAGTTTAAATGGAATATATCTTAGCTGGGAAGATAGTTTAAATATATATATTAATATGTTAAAAGAAAAAATTTAGTCAATGTCTCAAGAAATACAAATAATAAAAAATACAGAATTTAATCTAGAATATATAGATCTCTATGAATATGATAGTCATCTAGATTTATATAAAAATATAATTAAAACTTTAAAAAATTTTAAAAATAGATTCAGAAAAGATGGTAGGGCAAATTGTCCCGTTATTCAAAATTAACAATAAAATAAGAAGTTTATCAAATATTGCAAATAGGTCCTTCTGGTACTAAATGTTGTTGAACTGTGGAATGTATATCATTGTTAGAATAAAAAAGACAAAAGTTGTAGAAGTGGTCAGCAAAGACACATGGCATATATGTGAACCTCTACGCACAAAAACAAAAAGCCACAAGAGCAAGCACATAGTCTAATGATTTGGGGTGGGTCTGCTGAATCTCAAAACACAAAGCTTGGAAATGTGGGTGTGATGTCGATAGAATCTAGTAATATTCCATGTATCATCCATTGTGTTAGTTTTTCCAGAAACAACCAATCAAGCTTAGTTTATTAGTATGATTAATTACCCAAATTAATTATTATTCAAAATTCATTGCTCCTATAGATAACAATGGGTGTATAATATAAGGCAGTGACTAAGTTGGATCCGCTCGGTGGAGTACTAATTATGACTGTCAAATCATAATAATAAGTATAAATTTAATATTTATCTTTATGATTGTACGGTCATTGTGAGTGCTCTACATGGAGTTGATCCAACTTAGCCAGACCTATAATATAAATATATTGATCACACTTTTTAATTATATATTTTGTCAAGAAAGTAAATGCGAACTGAGGTAATTGATTGATAAAGAAAACTGTTGATGATGATATGTTGTTCACCATGCACAAACATTGGCTGACCCATTGGGAGGCTTAATTCAAAAAAAATTAATTTAATTTGAGGGTACCTATTATTTTTTTACTGTTTATTTAGTATATTGAAAATATAAAAAACTTAAATTCTATTATTTTCTCTTAAATTCTAAAAAATAATAGTAATAAATTATTTATTTTAAATGTTAGACCTTATTGTTGTCATATTTGTGAAAGTATCTTTTCTTTTAAGTAATCTTCACTAAATATCTAAAAAATGACTATTAAGATTTGAACAAATTCTCAAAAATCATTCAATAACATTATTACTATTAAATTATAATGTTCATTCGCTCAAGAAGAGGTGGAGCTTTTTTTATCATAAAATAACCATTGGAAAATTAATGATGAAAAACTCGAAGGTGAAAGTCATCCTCGATTGGGAGCCTCACATGAAAGTGTCCGAGTTTCGTTCATTTCTTAGATGGGTAATAAATTATAAATCCTTTGAGTTCCTTATAATATACTCAAAATATTTTTTATTTATCTCTTTTAGAAGGAGTTTATGATACATTTAAAAGAAAAATAATCGCACAATGACTGCTTCCCTAGTCCGCCCATGTGCACAAATCGGGAAAAATTACGAAAAGATGCTACTTGCCATTGTTAAATTAAAAGATTTTACATACAGACAGAGACACTCAGGATCTGCCTTACCTAAACCTTTTCCAAATTTGTTGACCTGTCCACTTCATGATTATGGCCATGGTATGTTGACTTTGAATTTTGTCTTGAACAATGCCACCTCAAATGAAAATTCCTTGGGTTGCATGGTTGGTGGTCCATACATTTTATAAAACCTAGAGAAATAGAAAGATGAAAAGTTGAAGATGCATGAGAGGAAGTCAAGCAGTCATATTTTCTTTCTTAAAAGTTAAATATTAACTGTTTGTCGGGATATGGGGAGGTTTTATTTTTATTAAGCCAGTTAATTAATGATTGTGATTCAACATACATTTAGAGAATGTTTTTGCTTATATATAAAAAGGATTTTGCTAATTTACGGTAAGTTTTAAAAAAAGTAATTGAAGCAAAAAGAAAGTTTCACATTTTTGTAAAAGAGCCTGACCCTCTGCGCTCCCATTTTTTTAATCAAACAAAATGAAAAGAGGGGCAAAAAAAAGTTGCTGCAGTAATAAGCAAAATGAAAGTCTAATTTTCCCTAACTGTGATCTGCATACAAAAAAAAGTACCATAATGCCAGAAATGTTGCATCCTCGGGAACTGATGAACATGTATAAAAAGGGCTGGATTGGAATGACGAATAACACTAAAGTTATGTATAGTATATGCAGCTTCTTTAAAAGTCTTTTCACATAATTTAAAAGACCCAAAAAGATAAAAAGAAGGCTTTCGGTGAAGATGAGAGAAAGTTAAGTTCACACACGTCTCACCCTTTTTTTTCTTAATTTTTTTTAATTTTTTGACAACGAAGTACTGTATGCATGTTAAAAATCAAAACTTTCGAGAAGATAAATTAAATATATTATTAAAAAAATGTTTAATTAGTTTAGACTTACTCTATTTTAGATAACTCTATTTTAGAATAACTGCAAAAGCCGTATGAACAAAACTGCGGTCATGGCTATGATTGTATAGTTGTTGCAACTCCAACGTAGCTCCAGCTTTAACAAAATACAGAAAGAGAGAGAATGATCTATACAGATGATGCTGATTTCTAATGTGACGATTTGGTGAAAGAAACTGGTGTCTAAAATTTTGGTGGTGGGAGAGGATGGTTGCTACAAGAGGGGCTTGCATTCTCGTTATAGGAATTGGTGATTTGATATTGACATGTTGTTGGCTTGTTACCTTTGTCTTGTGCATAAATTTATAAATTATTTTTTCTTCTTTAATTCTAAATTATATTTTAACAAAGAAAATTTCACACGAGAGATTACACATTTTTATTTTCAGTTTAACTTTAGCCGAGTCATAATTATAAGTCGATGACGTTAAATGTACAAGCCATGAACTACAATTATGTATTGTCAAAATTCCACCTTGGTTGTTTCAATAAATGAAAGGGTTCTGTACTTTTGTTAAACAGTTTTTAATTTATATTAAGTGTGGCAATGGCATGATAACAATATTCAAGCAATTAAAATGTTAATTGCTTGAATTTATTACCTCAAACTTAGTTTTTGGATATGAAAATAGATAGTTTTTGGATATGAAAATAGATATCGAAAGGAAACTTATTATAGTTTTTGGATATGAAAATAGATATCGAAAGGAAACTTATTATTGTTATATTTAAATGAAGAAGCGATGCAGTATATAGTGTATTGAATGCATCTAGCTAACTTAAAACAATTTGTTACAATCATGTGTTCTAGTATTAGGACGCTTTTGTCTAGATTTAAAAAGAAAGGTTACTAATAAGTAATAGGTAATAGAGTCTAGGTACGGTGGAGATGCTCGACTGGAAAATATTGCTAATAACTATACAATCATAGCAATAGCTTATCTTTTACTATTTGTCACTTTATTAATCGTTTGATTATAAAACAGTATTTTACAACCACTACCTAAGTAATAGGTTTCAACTACAGTGGAGATGCTCGTAGAACACTATAATAACTACACGATCATAGCAATAATTTTTATTTTTTTACTATATATCACTTTTATCGTGTGATTATTAAACAATGTTCTAGGGTTGAGCAACTCCGCCATAGCCATCGCCTAGTAATAATGTATATAAATTATGATGCAGCAAAAGAATTATTATTACCATCATATCCATCAACATTTCCAGAATTAGTATCTTTCTGATTTTCATAACTAGTTTTAAAAGAATTCTGTCCCTTTTGAGAAAAGTAGCAGACAAATCATCCAAGATTTCATTATGTAATTTCCTTTACTCATCTCCAACCTAGTTTCAATAAGTTGTTCTTTCTTAAGCCTAGTGAGTATATTTGTCACAAGAGACTCATAACTATCATCTAATCCAATAAGTAAATGCATGATCAATTCATTAAAAGGAAGTACATTACACCAATGGCTAAGCTATCTGTTATCTTCTTTGTTTTGTTAAAGTAATCACTTACAAAGAGAGATCCTTTCTTAGTTGACTAAATTTGCATCTTCAGAGGCATGTACCTTACCTTTCATTGTGCATGAAGATCTGAGCAAGCATGCTTAAGTGAAGATTCACATGGATTACCATGGTCAGTATATTATCCACCATTGAAGAAAGCATCCAGCTTTGTAAAAGCTTATCAGTTTTCATCCACGTGATATACTCTGAATTCTCCTGCCTCTGTGAGCTTTGAGGGCTAGATCTGCTAGATTCTCCTTCTGCTTCAGTGATATAACGATTTGGACACACACTTTCACCATTAATGAAACCGTCGAATCCATTGGCTATGATTAAAGCACGAACTTGAGCTTTCCACATGAGATAGTTGGATCGATCAAGTTTGATAGGTTGAATGAAGTTTGTAGAGATTGAAGAGGAAACTATGTTATTTGAATTACTCATATTCAATATAGCTGTTTGGATGGAGAGAAAATGTATAAGAATAATCTGGGTATGACTCTAGATTACAAACTGGATTAATATAACTCTATTTATATAAGCTTATAATTGTAACTACCTCAAGTACAATAACAGAATTTGAACAACCTGAATCCTATTAACTAATTGCATATTGACAACTGTCATTCAGTTACATCAGATACTATAAGCTAGGTACCCTCATTCTCTCATTTCGTCACCATCATTTGATCAGCATGCTTCAATTTGATTATCAGCTGAATCAAGCTTGCAAAATCAGCTTATCAAAATATTTCCAGCTTTAGCTGAACATAATATCTCTGCAGATGGGTTGTATGCTTCAACAGTAATATAGTTGATCTTTTTCACCAGAGACATTCAACATTTTGACATCATTCATTGAGTCAGAGGTTAATTTCTTATACCTGAGGAGTATATAACTATTACCTTTCAGTGTCCTCGGATGCCTAATTCTTCAAAATGGAGGCCTTGGACCCATAATTTCTGTTCCATTTTATGAAGATGTGCGTAGCTGCAATTTACCTATAGCTAATGTGTCTGTCCATAAGAGACTTGAAAAGAAATAAAAAATAAAATGTCCTAAGGAATTTGACGTTCTATGCAAGTTGAATATGTACTATAGGGTTCAATTATGTCTGTTTGATTGTGGATATATATATATATATATCAAAGTTTTTGGTTGAAAAATATTACAAAGGAACAAAATATTACCATCGGATGGCACAGTTGACTATTCATATTAAACTAACTCTGGCTACAAGAAGTCCTAGCTCTAATTCGCCGTCTCCAAAGCAAAGATGAAAGTGAATATAAAGATAACGTGTTTCTATTCTTCTTGTAGATCGGAAGAGTCATGGTGAGATTAGGCTCCAAAGTGAGGTACGCATGGATGTGCTTATTAATTTTGACTTTGTTTTAAAACATGCTCTGTTCTCAGTTTGTAATTTTTTTTATCGCAATTAATGTATATTGGTTAAGAACAGTATCAGTCTCCGGCTGGTGAGATTAATTTTCTGATCTTCTTTTTTTTTTTTAAATTTCTATTGGGTACCATCGGCTTATTTAAATTTTATTGGAGTTATAATATCAGGCTCAGGTTGCTTTTAGCTTTAGTAGTAGTTCTTTGGCTGGCGCCGCATCAATCCTCATATTAAAGAAAGCCCTTTTAAAGTAAGCAACTCTCACTCATTCTCATAACCTTATCTATTTTCTAATTAATTCATATGTACCGATGATCATGCTTCTTTTATTTTCTCACAGTTATATTTATGTAAATTAACTTTATCGGGAATTTTTAAATTGGTTCTTTGTGTTTCTTCAATTAATTCAATTACATCTACAATATTGTTTTTTTAACTTTTTTTTTTCAGATGGTTGCCTAATAATGTTATTGTTTACTGGTGCCTTGGGACTTTGAATATGATGATGTCCTTCTCTATGGTTTACCAAACCCTACATGTAATGTGTTTGGTCATTGCGAGTGGTGGTCCTCCTTACAACCGTTCCCGGGTAATAGTTGAAGTGTGGATAAATTGTTAGTAATTGTCGAATGGTTTTAGGTGTAAAGCATGTATTTTGGTTGAATTTCCAGCAGACTAGCATGGTAACTTATTGAAACTTATTTATTTATTTTGGTTGTAATGAAAATTACACATTTCATGTTTGATGTATCTGTTCACAGTCTACAACTATACAACTGTCATGTCCCAAGCCATGTTTGACGCGTTGTTGATGTACGGCCCTTTTTTCTGTTTTTTTCTCTCTATAAAGGTCGGAGCAGTGGCAACAAATGGGGATAGGCATATTGGAGAGCTCGTAGTTAAGGCTATTGATAAAGTTGGTCCAGATGGTGCATTTATCATTTCTGTAAGCTACTTGTTGAATTTTTACGATCCTTTCCTCTGAAATTAATGTGAATGATTTGTTGTTTGGTTCTTCAATTTTGATTACTTTTTGTTTGAGATTGATTTGGCATGATGTACAATTATGCTGCCTTTATTTCTTCTGCTTATCGTTTTTACGAATATTTATAAAATTTTACTGCACTAATTACCCATTGTTGGTATTTCCTATATTCATTTCAATGGAATCTGAAAAACAATAAAATTGGGTCGATAAAAACGAGAAGGAGAAAGAGACCTTGATTTGAGTTCTTTTTATTTACTTTCTTAAAAATGCTCATGCTTAACAGTTAAATTTAACACTAAAGTTAACACATTAGTTTCTTTCATTTCTTTTGTAACCTGGGGTATTTTTAATAGTAACACATACATTAGAGTCGTTGATAAAATTATCGCTCAATTTTTTATTATTATTTCTTGAGTTGAGTGTGTGGTGTGGTTAGTGAAAGATAATGAATAATACCATGTTTACTTAGTTGGGATACTAAGCTTGTATCCTAAATAATGTGTCACAAATACAAATTCATAATTTAGATAAATAATAAGATTTAATAACTAACTATCATTAAATTAATCAAATAATGTCACATTAATTAAGATATAAATTAAGTATAATATTTTTGAAACATCATGTACAAACATGAACGGTAATTATGCCTTTCTTTTTCCTACGCGTCATGTTCTTGATTGACAATGATACTTATTCCATTTACTTTCTTGAGTCATTCAAATATTTATCCAAGTGTTTTAATTTATTCCTTCAACAGTTTTGAAGGAGAAGATAAAATCAAATAATGAATTAATGTTTGATAGGGAAATGAGTTTTGACTTTGGCCTTGTATCCCATATCTTCATCACCAATATGGAGGAGCAAGCATGTGTAAGCATTTCAAATTTTTTTTTTCTTGGGTTAATTCACAATATTTGATATAATGTTATTTCACTTTCTTTACAAGTTAAAATAGTCCCACGTATTATTGTCCGGTGCTATAATATTATTTCACCTTTTGTACTTTTAAAAAGGATTGCATGGTTTTACCTAAATACATAATGCTGTATTAATATTGGTATTGATGCAACTGTTGGTTTCATTTTTGTTACGTTCTCAGAAATCTGTTCATTCTAGTGCATGAGAATAAAATTTCAAGGAGTGAGATTTTTCGTGCAGCAATGGACTTAAATCTTAAATTTGTTAGAGGATTTATGTTTAATTCTGAAAGTTAATCTTATTTATTCACAAATTTTATTTATAGTTTTTTTTTTCCTTTAATTTCTTTTTCTTTCTTCTCAGAGTAATCGACCTTTATTGGTTATTACAGGGGATATTGATGAAGAAGAGGTGGCATCACTTATTCTAGACTGGAATTTTCTTGGATTGGAGGTAGACAAAGTTTTTGGCATAAACAAATATTCAAGTTAGATGGGACCCAATAATTTACATTAGTTTAGTTACATAATGTTGTCTCATATATCACTTCGACTTAGTTATGGTGGGTTTTTGAATTGGATGAAGATTTATATCGTGAAACCTCATGAATATATAGAAGATAAAAGGATGATCATGAAGGACCTTGCCATTCTCACAGGAGGTGAAGTTCAAACGGTAAATTTTCCCACCCTATTTCCCATTTTCCGTATAATGCTCTTTACTTTATATGTTTAGTTTGTAGGTGAAGAGTCTGATGCTGACCTTTTCCCACCCTGTATATTATGTTTAGGTTGGAACAAAAGAAATTTTTGGCTCCTGCAAAGAGGTGAGGGATTTGATAATATGGCATAATCTACATTAATTGTGTTATACTTGTCTTTGCCTTGCATCACATTCTATCCCTTTTCATCTTTACAGGTTAGAGCAACATATGAATCAATGGATGTCCTTGGTGGGTCTGGTAGGCAAGCAGAGATTGAAGAAAGATGTAAACAGGTCAGCTGTGGCTCTTTTGACATGTTTTAAACAATTTATCAGACTCTCCATCATGCTTTCTAATTATTCAACATTTTTCTTGTGATTCTTATTATAGTTGAAAACTGCAATTGCAGATAGCACTTCATTTAACGAAGTTTTATGGGGGTGCAGCTGTTTTTAAGGTTTGGCAGTTAGAAATGGACATTTATTTTTGCTGGAATATTACCGGGTAAGTCTTTTAACTTTATAATTGTGTTTCTTCCATTTAGGTAAATCCTCGTGTAGCCTCTATTTTAAGTTAAGTGCATGCTTAATACTTATATTTATAAAAATATCTGAAAACAACTTTGTTATTAATTATATTACACTAATGTCTTTATTTGTTCTTCATTTTAACAATAATATCCTTACAACAGTCTTTACTTTAATGTTTTTTACTTTTAAGATTAATTTGATAAATTATCATTATTTTTTTTATTAACTAGTAGTTGGATATACAATGTGGGTATTAAAGGATTTAAATTTAATGTTGATCTTGATTTTTTGCTAACATCTTAAAAATACACAATCAATAGTTATTAAATAAAAATATAAAATTAATTAAATCTTAATTGTATATTATTATACAAGTATATGACAGAAGATTATGAGAAATTGAGCCTAGATGGACTCACCACTAGATCTAAATCCGTGCATTGATTGGTTTGAGTTGTGTTTTGTTGGGGCATATACCCTCACATATGTCAATTGAATTATAAAAGAATTGAGTGTAGTAATTGCATAGTATTTCTATTATGAATTGAGAGGGTACTTTAAACTAAATTGTTTTGAAAACATAGACCGTCAGTCTTTTTATTTGATACCTTTCTTTGTATATGAATATCTAGATCTCGATTGAAGCTGACGTTGCAACAAATCTTTAATGACTGGTGTAAAGGGCAAACTTCCCACGTTATTCTTAAAATGGACTGGTTTAAGGACAAAAGCTCTTGGTCTGAACTATGTCGCTCGTCTTATGGCGGCGTGTGTGTGCCAGGGGAATGGGGGTAAGCTTTTTTGAGCTACAGTTTATGCAATTCCTATATTGCGGACTACTGTTATGCTTCTGTTTTTGTTGTCTACTCTCCCACGATTCGTTTAGGCAGCACTCCTCGGATATGTCTTGCCAATTGTTAGAGCAGTGCCACTTCCAAGATTTAGTGCTGCCAATCTCGGAAATCTTCCCTAGAGTGAATGGAGCAAATTTTTTTTTTTTTTTTTTAAACATGAGACTATTGCTAAGATTACAACTCATATATTATGAGATTATTATTGCTAAGATTACAACTCATATATTATAAAATTATTCTAGTATACATTAATTCGTATGGAGCACTGACCAGATTTAAGCCCTCACAAATATTCGAGAGATGTCTGTCTTCACAGATTTTTTGAAACATGAGATTAACATGAGATTATTGCTAAGATTACAACTCATATATTATGATATTATTCTAGTATACATTAATTCGTATGGAGCACTGACTATATTTAAGCCCTCACAAATATTCGAGAGATATCTATCCTCACAGAGGATCGAGGGATGAAGGATTTTACCTCTACAATATAATTGTGGGGGCTCGAACTGCTGCCCTCCAATTTGAAGGGCAGCAGCCCTCACCACCAAGCTAAGGCCTGGTGGCTTAGTGAATAGAGCAATTTAAAATGTCTAAAATTGACTGAAAATAGGAGTAAAGATCATGGGGTCAAACATCACCATTGAAAAGGTTAAAAATTATGTGGATTGGACCAATCCAATCCAAATAAATTTTTTGTTTGTGAAATTAAACCACCTTAATTAAATAATAAAAATAAGAGTCATTCTATAATGTTTTTATAAACCCAATATAAGAAATTAACTAGAGCACCAATTAATCAACTCAAACTACACAATAACCAAATGAATCCCAATACAAGAAATTAGCTAGAGGGCCAATTAATCTTAACTCATACTCAACCACTATAACCAAATGAATCAATCACCGGCGGCAATTCGAAAAATTATTCCCAACTTGTATTAATGGTCTTTGGAACAAAGAAAGCAAATGCAGACCGAGTCAGATGGCAGTTTCAGATAAATATTGGATTAAAAAATATTATTATTATATTTTATCTTTCTACTAAACAATATGTATTGAACTCATAATTCATAAAATACCTCTTATGAATGTCAACTAATTATCGTAAGTAGTCAATGTGTTAATAGTGGCATAAATGTGTATTGTTAGATTCAATCAACAGTTCAAAAAATTATAATTTACTTAGGATAATATTTTAATTTCAATTATTTAAAATTCAAAATTTTTAATTTTTTTGGTGATTATATATATATATATATCAATTAATTGAAAATAAAATTATATCCATTAACCTTGAATATTATCTATTAATTATTAAGTAATTAGTTATTTATCTATTAAATTAAATCATGGTGATGATCGAAACATTTAAATCCAAAGGTCCATAACAAACTCATTATTAATGACGTAAAAAATTCATACATTCTCGTAGAAAAATCCTAAAAGTAATATGTTTTAGTTATATTAATTTTTTTCTACCGAGAATGTGTAATTACTAGATGGTGTCATTTTCTCAAATAATTAATTAATAAGCAATAAGAAGATGATGATAATGGGCTGCAGTTGGATTGTGACGTGTCAAATTAAAATTTGTAAATACATGGTATATAGTAGTAATGAAGAAGAGTATGCATTCTGTGCTCTAAGTATAGTAATTGACATAATTAATGCTATAGTCCCCTATACATCACTTGATGCATGCGTGCATATATAATCTGTAAACATATATTATCTGTTCTGCTTTGTATTGTAATGTATTTTTGTAAGGCAAATTAGTAACGTCAAGTTACCAAATCAACAAACAAGATCCTGTAAGCAGTGCCAAGGCAGTAGTATACCCACTGAATGTAAGCACTTTTAGTCCATTATTATTAATAAGACTTGTTTCACCTTCGTTAATGTACCTCCACACATTGAAGTCCCCTGTACAATTAACACAATAGCTCAAAATTTAATTATCAAATAAATATTTCACTAACCATATTTGAAAACCATATTTGATAAATGAATTAAATGTACCTCTTTGGCTGGTGTTGCTGCAACCAGAATTGAGTGCTTTCCTTATGTCCTTGACAGTTGTCTTGTTGTAGAAATTGAAGCTTAAGGAAAAGGAGTCTGTGTTGATGCAAAAAATCTGGTCGCTGTGATTTCGAACAGATCCCTTTTGCCGATTTAGACTTCAGCATCATCATTGAATTTTTTTTTTTTTGGGAAGCGGCTTGCCAATCACCATGGACGCCTGCAAATACTTATAAATTGTCGTCTATTACCTGAAATCACAAAAGACGGTCAAAGGCGCAGTAAGTTTTTTCGACGTGAACTCTTCAACTCTCAAGTCAGTAATCGGGTTTCTTGCGAGTAAACTTATGCCACGCACCTAATGTCTTAATTCTCATTATCTTTCCAGCTGAGAGTTTTCTCCCAGTCGGATGAACAAGAAAACTAATTTCTTGTCTTAGAAGAGAAGAGCCATTTTTTATGGAAGAGATCCCAAAAATAAATAAATCCATCCAAATAAATAATCATAAGCCCTATGATTATAATTGTTGTAACCCCCATAATTATAATCATTAATGTACTAATAAGCACTATAATAAACATAATAATGATCACCATAATATCATTTATCATAATAATTGTCATAATAATGACTATAATAATTATCATTTATTGTATGTATCATAAGCCCTATTATTATAATTGTTGTAACCCTCATAATTATAATCATTAATGTACTAATAAGCACCATAATAAACATAATAATGATCACCATAATATCATTTATCATAATAATTGTCATAATAATGACTATAATAATTATCATTTATTGTATGTATCTGGTCGAGGTAATTAGAATTACCATCTAGTCGAAGTATTCTGCTCAAAATTACTAAGCAATTATTCACTTCAGATGATCTGTTCACCTGGTTGAGGTGATCTACTGCAGATGATCTATTCACTTAGTCTAGATAATCTGCTCCAGATGATCTGTTCACCTGGTCGAGGTGCTTTGTTCCAGATGATCTGTTCACCTCGTTGAAGTGATCTGCTCTAGATGATCTGTTCACCTAGTCAAGGTACTCTGTTTGAGCTCATCAAATAACTATTTTGTCATAATAGTCTGCTCGAGGTCATTCTAATTTCTTCCTCAAACACCAATCCCCTAGTTTTTAGTGTTGAGAGTTTTAACGAATCAGAACTAGAAATTATATAAAGTTTAAAGTGACCTTGAGGTGAATTAATTTAGACTGCTTAAATTAGCGTATCATATACAAGACTTTTACATGCTTTATACTATTTTCATGTTCGCATAATCATATAGAGCAGGTTTTGAGACTTAAAGTCTTAATATGTTTTTAGAGCTTAATCTTGTTCAAATGAGTTTTGGCAAACTTCGCCTTTTTGTCTCTCCTCAAGTAGTTTTTAAGCCTTTAAACTTTTCTATTTGCCTTTAAGTATTTTTAAAAAAAAAATATTTTGAAACTGATTATCTATTTGTTTTTCGTTTAATTGAGCACATCTAGGTAAGGTTTTCTTATTCTTGTCTCACTTCGAGCAGGCTTTGAGACTTCAAACATTTTAATCATTTACTAACTTGAGTAACTTCAAACAACTCTTATCAGTTTAAGATCTTATGCCTTGGCTATAAAAGACTTTTAGGCTTCTAACCTTTTACTAACTGAAGTAACTTTAAACTGCTCTTATTAGTTCAATGTTTTATACCTTTCAATCTTTTCACTCGCTTCAGAAAAAATTCGACAAGAAAAGAAAAATAAAGAATGAATTTTTTATTGCATCATTTTATTCAAAGTTATATGTACTCAAGCTCACACAATATATAAAAAAAATGTTATTTTATTCCTAATTGCCACTTATAAGCATTTTATGCCCAATGAAACAATTAGAGTTAACCACATACCAGCACTTGGCCTTAACAATTTGTGCTAACTTTTTATAATTCTAACACTTTTTAACAGCTATTAGAAATTATGCCATATGAAATATAAACATTTGTTTCAATAAAACAAATATAGATATTCTAATATCTAATTTTTTCCTATACATAATATTAATTTAGCAACAATTAACTACATATATTCATGCACTTCAATTAGTTTAATGCTTATACTAAATGAAATATAAAAAGATAATAAGTTGACTTTTTGTACCATTCTCCACATACGGTGTCAAATGTTGATGCCAAAAATTTGGTCGCTGTGATTTCGAGCAGATCCCCTTTGCCAAATCAGATTTCAGCATCATCATTGAATTTATTTTTGGGGAAGCGGCTTGCCAATCACCATGGATGCCTGCAAATGCTTTTTAATTGTCGTTTATTACCTGAAATCACAAAAGACGATCAGAGGTGCCAGAAATTTTTATGGTGTGTAACCCTCCGACGCTCAAGTCAGTAATCGGGTCTCTTACGGGTAAACTTCTGCCATGCACCTAATGGCTTAATTCTCATTGTCTTCCAGTTGAGAGTTTTTTCCCAGTCGGATGAACAAGAAAACTAATTTGTTGTCTTAGAAGATAAAAGTATTTTTTCATGGGAGAGATCTCCAAAATAAATAAATCCATCATCATTACTCAAAATCATCGTCCACATCGTCAATTGGACTATGGTATGAATTAACATTAATGTTATTTGACGTTGTATTATTCGTGTCATTAATGCGATTGACATTGTAATGGAAGGGAGAGTAACCTTGTTGCAGTGAGGTCGTCAGCGGTAACACCTCTTCTTCAACAGCCGCCAGTGTAACGACGTTCTCTTCTTGAACATGCTCTTGATTTCTTATTTTAGGAAATTTACTAACAAAAACAGGGATACAGCCCTCATTCACCAAATTAGAGCTCATATGTATTAAAACTATTACCATTTCATCATCAACTATATCAATTGGTATTGAACATACGGGTTGGGTAGAATATCTCGATCGTAAAGTTGTTTTCAATTCAATCATCAGTAATCATTCGGATTTATTTGCAAAACTTCATATACTCTTGAAAGAAATACATCAAACGTCAGTTTTTGGAACTAAAAAGCTCTATTTTTCCATTTCTATACTCAAACGACCGATCCATCAATTCCTTCCATGATCCATCAAAACACATTTGAAGAACAATTGACTCCATTAAGCCTAAGAAAGAAAAAAATTAGTACTTAAAAAAAAACTCATAAATTTTAATTAATCGAAAAATAAAAAACTACACATTGTGTAAAATAAATAGTAACCTCAACTTTTTGCTTTCTAGTTGATGGGTTGATGATTAGTGGGTGAGTTTTAGGGATTAGAGTGTGTTGGATTTTGAAAATTGTTGGTTGAGAATGTATAAGATTTGTTGGTTTTGTTTATAGATCTGAGAGTATTTAAGTTTATACAATAAATATATGACTACATATGATAGAAAAAATTTAATTAATTATTTTAAATATTTATAAAAATATTTTTTAGTTATTTTTATAAATTTCTCATTATAACCAACGATGGTTAAACCTTTCAATGCCTTTTTTTTATATAATTTTTATTATTATAATAATAATAATTATTATTTTTTTATATTAAAGTAAACGTTGCCTTTTTTTTATATAATTTTTTTTATTATAATAATAATAATTATTATTTTTTTATATTAAAGTAAACGTGGGTTTTTGGTTGAAAAAGATTGCAAAGAAAAAAATGTGACCGTGGGCAGGGAGGGTGCACTTGACTTTTTGTATTAAACTAATAACTCTGGCTATTAGAGCCCTAGGTCTAAGTCGCCGTCACCAAAGGTAAAGGTGAAAGTGAAGATAAAGACAGAATAATTCTATTTCTGTTGGTAGATCGGAAGAGTCATGTTGAGGTTAGGCTCCAAAGTGAGGTACGTATGGATATGCTTATTAAATTTAACTTTGTTTTAAAATATTCTCTGTTCTCAGTTTGTAATTTTTTTTTTTAATCTCAATTAATGTAGGTTGGCTAAGAACAGTATCAGTCTCCGGCCGGTGAGATTAATTTTCTGATTTTCTTTCTTTCTTTCATTTTTTTTTTCAATTTCTATTGGGTATCATCGGCTTATTTTAATTTTGTTGGATATGTAATATCAGGCTCATGTTGCTTTTAGGTTTAGTAGTAGTTCTGTTGCTGGCGCCACAGACATCAATCCTCATATCAAAGAAAGCCCTTTTAAAGTTAGCAACTCTCACCCACTCTTCATTCTCTAAAATCATAACTTTATCTATTTTCTAATTAATTTGTATGTAACAAATGGTCATGCTTCTTGTATTGTCTCACAGTTATATTTATGTAAATTGACTTTATCAGGATTTTTTGAACTTGATTCTTTGTGTTTCTTCAATTAATTCGATTCCAGCCAAAGTACATTTTTTTTTCTGATGGTTGTCTGATATTGTTATTGTTTACTGGTGCCTTAGGACTTTGGATTTAATAATTTTGCTGGCCTTGGTTTACCAAACCCTGCATGTAATGTGTTTGATTATTATGAGAGGTGGTCCTCCTCACAACCATTTCCAGGTAATAGTTGATGCGTGGATAAACTTCTAGTAATTGTCAAATGGTTTTAGGCATAAAGCAAGTATTTTGGTTGAATTTCCAGCAGATTAGCATGGAACTCATCAGTGTATTTATTTTGGTTCTAATGAAAATTACACATTTCATGTTTGATGTGTCTGGTCGCAGTCTACAAATATACGCCTGTCATGTCCCAAGCCATGTATGATGAACGAGAAAAGGCACCGGTTGCTAGAGCAAATGCCTATGATCTAGTACATGGTATTGAAATGGCTTTTCAGAAAGTTAGAGACCACTTGATGTTTCACAGATCGCAACCCGTCCTCTCATTTGAAGAACTTATTCAGGTTTTCTTTCGGACTTCTACTTAGTTTCAGAGTTTTGAGGAGAATTGTACGTATACAACGGATTGTGAGGTGATTTAATTTGATGTGTTGTTGATGTATGATGGCCTTTGTTTTCCGGTTTACTCTCTCTATAAAGGTTGGAACAGTAGCAGCAAATGGGGATAGGCATATTGGAGAGCTTGTAGCTAAGGCCATTGAGAAAGTTGGACCAGAGGGTGCATTTTTCATCTCTGTAAGTTACTTATGTACAGTCCTTTCCTCCTTAATTATTGTGAATGATTTGTTGGTTAGATTCTACCATTTTGCTTACTTTTGGTTTGAGACTGATTTGGCATGGTGTAGTTTTTATATTTCCTTGTTCCTTCTGTTTATCATTTTTACAAAAAATTTGTGAGATTTTTACGGCACTATCATCTCCCTAATTTACTTTTGAAAAAATAAATAATAAATATATTTACCCATTGTTGGTATTTCCTATCTTTAATTCAATGGCATCAGATGAATTTGAAGCATAAGAAAAAGACAAGAAAATTAAGCTGATAAAATGAGAACGAGCAAGAAACCTTTGTGGGAGTTCTTTTTATTTAAAAAGACAAAAACACAGTGCTTTACGATTAAATTTGGCACTCTAATATTAATAAAAGAGTTTCCTTCACTCATTCCATAATCTGGGGCATTTTTAATAATAAGAGATACCTTAGGGTAATTGATAAAAGTATTCCTCAAATTTTATTTGCGTTTTGCTTGAGTTGGATGTTATAGCCTGTGGTAAGTGAAAAATAATATATGACCATATACTTCTGCCTTTTCGTCTTCCGGTGGGTCATATTTAATTGACAATGATATTTATTCCTTTTCCTTTTTCATAAAATTCTTGAGTCATTCAAATATTTATCCATTTGTTTTTTCTTCCCTCCCTCAAAATTGTTGCAGGATAAGATAAACTCAAATAACAAATTAGTGTTTGATAAGGGGATGAGCTTAGACTTTGGCCTTATATCCCCTTTCTTCATCACCAATAAGCAGGAGGAATCTTGTGTAAGCATTTCGATATATTTTTCAAATCACTAACTTTGGGATTAATATTTTTATTATTTTAATTTCTGTACCTTTGTTAGCAGTTAAAAAGGATTGCATTGGTTTCACCTAAATGCATAATGCTGTATCTTTCATTTTATTTGTGCCAGGTTCTCAGAAATCCATTCATTCTAATCCACGAGAATAAAATTTCGAGCTGTGAGATTTCTGATGCAGTAAGCGAGTTGGGAATTAAATATGTATGCGGACTTGTATATAATTATGAAAGTTAAATCTTATTTTGTAACAAATTTTATTGTTAGTTTTTTTAATCTTATTGAGTGACAAATTTTATTGTTTTTTTTTCTTTCTTCTCAGAATAATCGACCCTTATTGGTTATTACGGGGGATATTGAAAAGGATGAGATAAAATCTCTTATTGGAGACTGGGATTTTGCTGGATCGAAGGTAAACAAAGTTTTTGCCGAAGTTAAAAAGTATTCAACTTAGTGAGACCCAACAATTTTCATTGTTTGGCGGAGATCAACATCAACTTGTGAAGATGGCTAGGAAAATTTACAAACATCAAACGAGATCACAAATAATACGTGATAGATTGTAGCTGAAAAAATGACGAATAGTTGCTTAAACTGTCATATGTCATTCGGTTAGTCATTATGTACTTAATGTTGTTATCATTTAGTTATGATGGGTTGTTGAATTGGATGAAGGTTTATATTGCTAAACCTCTTAAATATTCAGAAGATAAAAAGGGGATCATGGAGGACCTTGCCATTCTCACAGGAGGCCATATTCATATGGTAAATTTGCCCATCGTATTTTCCTTTTTTGGTATAATATACGAATCAGTGTGCTCTTGACTTATGTTTAGGTTGTAGATGAAGTGTCTGTTATTTGACTTCCTCATCCTGTTTATGTTAGGCTGGATCGAAACAAATTTTTGGCTCTTGCAGAGAGGTGAGAGATTCGATGATACGGCATAATCTACCGTGTTAATAGTCTTTGGCTTGCATCAGGCCAAGGTTAGGTTTTGTTATAAATATAAAATACATTTTTTTCTTTTTCATCTTTGCAGGTTAGAGCAACACGTCATACGATGGTTGTCCTTGGTGGGTCTGGTAGCCATGCAGCTTTTGTAGAAAGATGTGGACAGGTCGGTTGTGGTTCTTTTGACATGTTTTAAACAATTTATCGGACTCCATTGTGCTTATTAATTATTCGGCTTATTCTTTTGATTGTTGTTTTAGTTGAAAACTGCTATTGAATTGAGCACTTCAGATAATAAAGTAGAGTTACAAGAGAGGCTTGATAAGCTTTATCGTGGTGCAGCTGTTTTCAAGGTTTGTTTGATGGACATTCATATTTGCTAGCATTTGGCAAACATATTTTAACGAATTTGTCTTGACGCAAGGTTAATGGAAAGAGTAAAACAGAAGTGCGTGAAAAGAATAAAAAAATTCGTTATGCCCTAGAGGCTGCCAAGACTGCAAAGAATGTTGGAGTATTACCTGGTAAGCCTTCTGACTTTAAAGAGGCTTGTTTTCCATTTTATTGAGTTGGTGAGTCTCACTTTTTACATTCTGATGTACGTGAAGGTGGTGGGGTTGTGCTTCTACATGCCTCAAAAGAACTGGATAAATTACACATTGCAGAGTCTGATGCACAGCTTGGTGTTCAACTTTTTCAGCATGCTCTTAAGGTGATTTCTTTTCTTTTCTTTTCTTCTTTTTTTTAAAAAAAAAGAAAATTCTGTTAATTGATTCTTCTTTAAAACTAGCATCAAACCTTTTGTTTGGTTTTCCTTAAAAATGATTTGCAGTTTTCTTTATAGAAATAATGACATACTTATAGCAAAGCTGCAAGAAGTGTGCAGTCTTAGGAGTGAAAGGAACTCAAGTTAGTAAAATGCAGTCTTTGGAGTGAACGGACCCCAAGTTTACGAGAATTTATCAACTGCATGAAGACCTCATTATTGAGATTTACATCATTTGATTTTCATTTTCTAAAATTTAATGTTTTATTAGTATTATTATTATTATTATTTTGAGTGATGCACTGGTGAATCTTTATCTCAAGGCACTAGCTAACTAATAATTTGAAATATAGATGCCCGTGTACTCAATTGCTTCCACAGCAGGATTAGAGGGAACAACTATTGTTAAAAGGCTAATGGAGCAAGAGAATCCTAACATTGGATACGATCCAACTACAGGTTTCTTTTCCATATATGCGTGTGTGTGTGTGTGTGTGTGTGTGTGTGTTGATGTATGGATAATATTAAAATCAGATGGAGCTAAATGTCACGGAAAACACAGACTCCAATACACTATTTTTTGTCTTTTAATGTGTTGGAGTTCATTTTTAGGGGTCTTTTAGCTCTGTCCGGATGATATTAAAATGCTGGAATTTGGGCATGAGTGTGTTTTCTTTCTCTTTGTGAATTGAGTGACTTTATTCAATTTTGTCACTGTCTGTCGCAGGTGAATACGTAGATATGATTCAGTCTGGAAATGTTGATCCATTGATGTTTGTAGTGGACGAATTGCTTGGACTCGTAAAGTAAGTCTCAACCTTCTATACTTCTTAATAAATTAGTTATTGATAATTATTGTATCTTGGCTTAATATAAGTTGGAACTTTCTTTAAGCTTATTAAAACTCTAATTAAGGAAATACTAATTATTAGTGTTTTGTGTAGTTTCTTTAAGGTTGATCTTTTCCACACCCGACCAAGTTTTTAGTAAACTTCATGGGGTTGATTATGGTGTGCACGAGAAGCGGATGATAATGTTTCCTTAGCTGGCCAAAAATGAAAATGTTGTGATCTTATTGTTTATTAGTTAATTTATTCTGTGGACAATCAGTGCTTGCTTGCCCAAATGTTGTGATTGTAATCAGTGTTCCTTGTTGATCCAACAGGTTAGGGTTGGGGGATTTATGCTTTCTCATAGGGCTGGATATTATACGCTTCGGTTTAGACAAAAAACAAATTGAATTGTACCGAAACTGATCGGTTCTCTCAAACTCAAATCGAATACGAGCTGAGGTTTAAAACCGAATCAAACTGAAATATTTTGGTTCGCTTCGAGTCAATTTGGTTCATTCGGTTTCAATTTTTACAATTTCAGATGAATTAAATTACACATTCAATACTAATATTACATATAACATAAAAAATCCAGAACATACATATTTTACAAATAAAAATCAGTGCAAATCATAATTTGACAAGACCCAAAATCAACATTTTTCAAGTAGCCAAACAAGGCCGTGCTACCAAAAACTAATAGGTCAGCAACTGCAACAAATAAAAAAAATTATTATTCTCAAAACCAATTTTACCGTGATCATAATGGACAACAGCAAATCGTTCCCTGAATACTCATCATTTTCCGGCGAGTTCGATTTAAACAAAAAAAACAATCAAATTCATACGCTTTCAATGGACCAAGCAGTAAAGGAAATTGATTTGCAGCATTAAATCCAAAATAAAAAAAAAAAAAAGCAAAAAGAAACAAATCAAAATTAAATACTGCAATTGCACTTAAACAAATAAATAGATCAAATAAAATAAAAAAATCGAAAGGAAGGAAGGGAAATAAGGATGGTTGATTCACAGTGGATGTGTCTTATCACAGAGGAGCGGCTGCCGGCTGCGTGCATGGTGTGAGAGAGAAGTGGCTGCAGGGTGTGTGTGTGTGGTGAGGGAAAAGAGCGGCTGCCGGTGTTGGGAATGGGCCGCGCTGATGAGATTGTGGTAGTAAGGTTGTGTGTGTTGCCTCGTGAGAGATAAGTGCGCGAAGAATGGGATTCTAGGTTTAGGTTTCTTTCTTGTTTACTTAAGCTATTTATGTATACATTAAATTTTTTTTTTTTTTTTTATTTTAATTGAAAGGGCTGATCGGTTTGTTGGTTCGATTTAGCTCGAAACCAAATCCAATACAAACTAATTGCTTTCTTAATTTTTGATCCGTTCAGTTTTTACCATTAAAACTAAACCGAACTTAATCGAATACCCACCCTTATTTCCTTCTTTGTTTTTCACTTTCTCATGGGTGCGCCTTTTTTTTTAATGTATATGCTTTTTGATTTATTTGTCTGCGATGCGGTGTATTAGGCATAGGAATGACAACAGACAACGTTCATAGCATGTAGGTCATTACTAAATTTACACTTATAAAATATTTAAATTATTAAATTTATTCACAAGTTACGGTGAATTTTTATTTTTTTTTTAAAAAAAAATAACCCACTCTTTGCTAGTTTTATCAATTTTCAAACTTGCCTACATTTTTGCAAAATTATTCGTATTAGTTAAGTTTTTGTAAGTAATTTTAGTAAATTTACGGATACTATTACCATCATTTCGTAATTGATATAATTCCTTAGAAAGATGCAAGATGTTTGACTGTTTGAGATTCAAATCAGTGTCTCACCTCGCTGAGTTGGGAAACTCAAATCAGTGTCTCCCCTCACAAAGTTGGAAATTTTTTTTTTATCGTCATTTTTTATTTATACCCATTAATTAATTGTTAAATACGCCTGAAATGCAAGCTGATAGATTCATGAAGCTAAACGAAATAGGAACATGAACTTTGAAAACTTTATTTGAATTGTTTGCGTATTGATACATATTCAACCTTGAAAGATTGTCCAATATACAACGACAACTAAAAATAAATTAACTGCCTTCAATTTTAATTAAGTTGATTTTTTTATAAAATTGCATTTTATTCAATTTTTAAACATTTTATAACTCCACTCCAACATTATATTCTCTATATAATTATTTAGATGAAATTTGGGAATTTTATCTATGTAATTACTTCCATAAATACTTTACTAAAAAAATTAGCATACAAAAAAGATCAAATTACTTTTAAAGCATCGTTCAAGATAGAACGCACCATCGCCCAGTCACGACCTCCATTGACAACAGCATGAGGACGGATTTCGACTTAAATGTATGGCTGCATGACACTATTGCAACAAATTTTAATTGATTGGTATATTATTATTAATAGATGAGCAACATTGGGAAAATGTATTGATATGAACAATTTAAAATTTTTTTAAGATTAATGTTTGCAAAACATGGTATTTTAGGGTTTTGTTAAAATATCTCTAAGAAATTTTTTAAATTATCCTAATAAAATTGCTGAATTATGCCCGTAATTGTACACTCTAAAGTACCAAAAGCACTCACTAAGATGAATTTTATACTTATGAAATTTTTTTAGCTCTTTCAAAAATCATATGTTGAACAACCTTCGCCTAACTCTCACGTGCGGCGGTGGGTGATGGAGGCTATCAGATCTTTATGAAATCATATGTTGAACAACTATAGGGAGTGTTAGCGGGCAATGTTGGGTGATTATGGCCATTGTGCACAAGAGTTGAACACCGCTGGCCCAACTCTCATGGGCGATGGTCACCATCTTTCGAGACAGGTGTTTCAAGGGTGATTTGATCTGAAATTGGTGTATGTTATTGTGGTAAGAAATTGTATTATGTGCTTAGTTTCGATAATAATTTTATGAAAGTAATTAATATGTAAATTTTCCACGAAAATTTGCGATGAATAATTATACACCAAGTAAATATACATTGGTACTCTTATTAACTATAAAATTTTAGAGTTTAGATTCCCTATATTATTTAGAGTAAATTAGCAATAAAATGTGTAGGTTTTAATTCATGAACTTGAAGTAGATGTCATTATGCCATAACTGAAAAAAATCATGAACTTTTCCTAAAAATAAATAAATAACTCAAAAGATAAATTGACACGCGCCATGCATATTATAGACACTCATTTTTTTTTTTTAAATTAAGGATATTAGCAAGTACCCACCTAATATTTTTCTGACATATTACTTTTTCATTAAAATTTTTTGACAATCACTTTTTTCCACCTATTTTTTAATCATTTTACGACTTTGCAGGGGTATTTAAGGAATTAAGGTATTTCAGTTTATTAAATTAAAATGGAGTGATAATTTGATACAAAATGACAAAGTCATGCAATAATTTGATATTTTCCTAATAAATTAGGTGGTAAATTGATACTTTTTCAATAAAACAATACAATTATTTAGGATTATTAAATTAAATAATGTAATTAATATGTAATTATTAAATTGATTTAAATATCTAAATTCAAATATTAAAACAATAAGCAACTAAGATAAAATAATTTTCTTAAAATAATTATTTATTTTTATTAAATTTATTATTGGAATTGTTTTTTATTTATTAAAATTGATATAAATATAAATATTAAAATAACATTAGCTTCTTAATATAATCATTTACTTTCAAAAGCTTTAAATTTGAAAATATTTGATTTTCTAAATCTTTCATTTTAGATTTTTTTTTATTTTAGAGGAGTACAAAATCATTTTTCTACACACTTAAATTGTTCGAGGCATACAATAGTCTTTTAATAAAAATTCTATTAAATATTTAGTTATTTTTATGGTGAACTTATCAACCGCAATTGAAATGAGCTGAAATTAGAATAAAGAATGAGATTCTGAATAAATTATTAATTTTAGTTGTAAGAATTGAAATAAAAATCAAGTGTATTGCTATAAATTTGTTTCTTTTTAGTAGGAATGGATTGTCCCAAGTTACCAAAATAATCTTAGATGAAAAAAAATTGTCATAAAATTTTAGTGATAAAGTAATGTATCACAAAATATTAGGTGATTATTTGATAATATCCTTTTTAATTATTAATATATGAGCGTATAAGAAAAAAAGAAAGAAAGAAACAGAGACAAGATCTGTTATAAGAGGTGGAATTATAGTGCTTGAAGGAGTAAGGTATTCGAGTCTTAATTACTAATACTCAACGCTGAGAAATTTTAGAATACATTAGAGGTAATACAACAATCTAATGTATGTACGACATATGCATTTAAATTTAATATAACCAAAACTTGTATGATGGTTTTTTAAAATAACTGCACACATGTTATAACATGATTTATTTGTTGTATAACTGACCTGGTACCTCTGATGTATTCTAAAATTTCTCATCAATACCAACGAAGGGAACGTTTGCTTACGTAACAGCCCCGAATTCCTCCAGGGGATTATCATAACTTGAAGGACTCTTGTAATTAAGGGTGACCATTTGGTTCGATTAAGTGAATTGTATTATGACAGTTCGATTCAATTCGGTTTCGAGCATAACACATACCAAATAGTTCAGACATTTTGAACAATTTGATTTTTTATTTGAACCAAACTAAATTACCAAACCGAATGGTTTAAGAAAAAATTAAATAAAAATTAAACAATGGTTAAAAATTATTATTTTTTTTTTACTTTTATTTGTTAGTTAGTACATATGATTATAGCTGTCATAATATGCACTTTATTTTATTCTATTTAATTTTTAGTGCTTGAATAATGACTCATTATGACTTTGAGAGATAATATAAGTATTGTGGATGTAGAAATTAAATGATGAAGAAGTGGTAATTAAGAGAGTGCTAGTTGGTAATAAATATTTCAATTTTTTTTGTTATATATAATGAATTTCTAAATTATTGTTGAACTTTATTATGTTAATTTATTATTGTTAGATTTTATTATGTTATTTATTATTTGTGGATTTTTAGATTATTGTTGCATTTTAGATAAAACTAAATCAAACAAAACCGCACTAAACTAAATTATAAAATCGAATTGAATTAATTTGGTTCGGTTCTATAATTAGTTCGTATGTAATTCATAAATTCATGAACCATTTAATTCCAGTTTATGAGTTTAGTTGTGGATACTAAATTATGCTCACCCCTACCCGAACCAAAATAAATCATCACCCCTACCCGCAGTTGCATCTACGGTTGTGGTTAGTGCTTCAAAGAATGAGTTCAAGGAAGAAGTTGGGAATGTCATTGAATGTGACGAAAAAAGAGCTAAAAAGAAAAAAAGGGTAACATGTAAATTGCAGAGGAATAATGACAGCCGTATCAACACTCTTGTAAAAATTGAGTTGGTAATTTATGTAGCTTATGTGTGGAACGCTTTGATTTAGGCTCAAATTTGTGAGTTTAGTTGGTGTGTCTTACTAGGAGCTTCATGAAAATTTTGAAAAAGGAAACACTTGTCTAAAATATTTAGAGATTTTACTTTGCATTTTGAATCTGTAATTTTACTTTTGTAGAGAAATTTGACACCAATTATTATAAAACTTGTGGAGCCTAAAAAAGAAAAAGTAAAATGGAAAGAAAGAAATAATGCATTACCATGAATTAAGTTGGTTATTTCAAAAAATAATTTAGCTAAGCCACCAGGCCTTAGCCTGGTGGTGAGGGCTGCTGCCCTCCAAATTGGAGGGCAGCAGTTCGAGCTCCTACAATTACATTATGGGGGTAAAATCCTTTCTCATACTCTGAGTGAAGGTCAGTCTAATTCCTCGCCCCTCTGTGAGGACAGACATCCCTCGAATATTTGTGAGGGCTTAAATCTGGGCAGTGCTCCATACGAATTAATGTATACTAGTCCCAGGCATAGTCTGATTTGTAAATATCAGTATAATCTCATAATATATGAGTTGTAATCTTGAGCAATAGTCTCATGTTTCAAAAAAAAAAATAATTTAGCTTAAAATAATTGAGAAAAAAAGGTACAATAAATTCGGTGAGGGGAATTTTTGTTGTTAAGGAAAAAATCGTTGAGTCTTAACAAGGAGTTGGGAGCTCAATGTCCATTGTCAAAAGTAACGCGGGCACCATAACTTCTGTAAGAGCTTTTTGATTTAGATTTAATTTTGTGAATTTAGGAATGATTTTATGAAGATGTGCGTAGCTGCAAACAGTTAATGTGACTGCTACATCTATGTTTTTTTTTTGAATTTTTTGAAACATGAGAATATTGCTCAAGATTACAACTCATATATTATGAGATTATACTGATATTTACAAATCAGACTATGCCTGAGACTAGTATACATTAATTCGTATGGAGCACTGCCTAGTTTTAAGCCCTCACAAATATTCGAGGGATGTCTGTCCTCACAGAGGAGGCGAGGAATCAGACTGACCTTCACTCAAAGTATGAGGAAGGATTTTACCCCACAATGTAATTGTGGGGGCTCGAACTGCTGCCCTCTAATTTGGAGGGCTACTGCTACATCTATGTTACTACGAAAGAGGCTGGAGAAAAATAAAAAAATAAAATGTATGGAATGTAGGGAATTCGGTGAGGGGTATTTTTGTCTTTAAAGAAAAAATCGTTGAGTCTCAACAAGGAGTTGGGAGCTCAGTGTCCATTGTCAAAAGTAACGTGGGCACCATAACTTCTGTAAGAGCTTTTTTATTTAGATTTAATTTTGTGAATTTAGGAATGATTTTACGAAGATGTGTGTAGCTGCAATTTGCAGACAGTTAATGTGACTGCCACATCTATGTTACTACGAAAGAGGCTGGAGAAAAATAAAAATATATAATGTACGGAATGTAGGGAATTTGACGCCCTTGCAAATTGAGTATGTACATGTAAGGTTTAAATTAGGGTAATAATTATGTTTTAAAGTTATTTTATAAAGTATTTTTTTATAATTATATTATTTATTATTTTGATCATATATTATTATGAGGAAGTGTTTTATAATAGAATAACTCTAACCGATTTTATTGATTTATTTATTTTTTGAAATTATTTTTTTTATTATTATTATTTTTATATATCAAAGTAAACGTGGGTTCTTGGTTGAAAAAGATTGCAAAGAAAAAAAATGTGACCGTGGCGTGGGAGGGCACAGTTGACTTTTCATATTAAACTTAAACTCTCCCTTTAAAGGCCTTACGTCTTGGTCGCCGTCTCCAAAGGTAAAGGTAAAAGAGATAAAGACAACTTATTTCTATTTCTGTTGGTAGATCGGAAGAGTCATGTTGAGGTTAGGCTCCAAAGTGAGGTACGTGTTTGGGTAATATCGAACAGGCCCCTCGAAGCCCTTCCAGCTCAAGTAAGACACCCCGAGCACAGCCTAGCTCGAGGTCGTCCCAGGTCAAAGCTGGTCAAGGTCGAGAACCGAGCACTCCCTCCCTGCTCGCAAAGAACGGGTCCCCGAGCACACCTTTTCTGCTCGTAGAGATTACGTCCACGAGCATAGCTGGACAAGACCCGACCCGTTTTCTCAGAATCCCGGCACACCTTTTAATGTCTGACCAGGGCCCCACGTGGCATGGTGGTGAAACTGTTGCCGATGACCGGCACATGCCCCCACGGTGTCATCATTCCTAGCGCACATGCCCGACATGGTGATCTGGCCACGTGAACCGGGTAAGGAGACGACCACACATCCCTGTGGAATATTACGCTAATCCCTACTGTCGGGGGACCCGGACACCACCAACGCGGGAGTGGACAATCCGGAAAAGGGAAGAGCGGGAAAAATGAAGTATAAAAGGACACGACGGGGTACGTTACGGGGGTTGGCAACTTTGATTCACAAAAAGAGGTTGGAAAATCTGATTCAGAAAGAATCCGTAAGTGGATACAGGTTCTTTTCTAATTTCTCTTATCTGAACTTTCTGAAAAAACACCATACTTATCCAAAAGGGGCGAAATAATACCCCTTTCATCTTTCCGGTCTCCTTCACTAAGGGAGATACCAAAAAGAACAACCCGATTACTGACTTGAGCGTCGGAGGGTTTTCGCCGGAACACGCCCGGCGACCCCTGACCCTGTTTTCTGTGAGTACAGGACCGGGAGATCTCCGTTCTGAAGAAGACAGCGGAACAGGACGAAGGAGGTAATCCTGCTCGAGACCGAGCTTATCGCGAACAGAAGGATCGAGGCACTGTTTGAAGCCGCGAGCAGAAGGTTCAGACAGTCCTGCTCGAGCTGTTTGGAGGCACTGTTTGAAGGTTCGAGGCACTCGCTGAGGCACGCGGAAAACCGCATCAACATCTTTTGGCGCCGTCCTGGGGATCGGCATAAAAGCCCGATTTCCTAATACATTCAAGACACACAACACAACGATGAGGGAAACAGTCAAGAGGAGTAAGTCCGAAGAATCAAGAACTTTGAGAGAAGTGGCCAATGAGGCCCGAATAGGGAGATCCAGGAAAGAATGGATCTGATGGAAAAGCAGATGGAGACTCGACTTCCCTTTGCAAGAACTCGTGGGAGGACAGAGAAAAGCATGTAATGATGTCCCGAGTCCAGTCGAGGGAATGCTCATGTTCGGAAAATGTGGAGACGAAGCCCAAAGACCTAGGGCACCAAATGTTGCAGTGAGGAAGAAACAAACATGGAAGAAAGAGGGTCTCACAAGATTTGCAGGATACGACCCAACCTCTCGTAAGCGGAGGAGTTGGAGGGAGAGGTGCGCAGGTTGGCACAAGTTGTGGAAGATCTTCGGGAACGGAAAGAGTCCAAGTCGGCGAATAATGCTCGGACAACGAATCTCCACTCTCCGCGGAGATCATGGGTGTCACGATCCCACGTGACTTTCGCTTCTGGATATGAAATTTTCGGAAAAAGTGATCCATTAGTGCACATAGAACGGTTCAACGACATGACAGGGTGCAAGGATTGTCGCAGCTCGGAGATGCCGGGCCTTCCCACTCACCCCGGAGGGAAGGGCAAGAGATCGGTACCGCAGACTCCTACTGGAAGCATCTCGAGCTTTGAACAGATGCGCAGGAGTTCGAGAACAATTCCGGGCGCAGTGACCCCGAGGATGACATGATGGAGTCGTCGAGTAAGGCGAGAGAGAGGAGAGTCCTCCGGAATTTATCAAAAGATACCATAAAGCGGTTTTAGATCTCGGTGCGCTTAACCACCCCCAAGCTCCGAGAGGATTAAAGGATGGGATCCGGATGGGGAGACCATGGTATAACTCGCGGAGTCCTTCGATCCGCTCAGTATTCGGATGCGTATGAGCGGTGAAACCGGATATGATAATCGAAGAAGAAAAGCCGCCAAACCGAGGAATTAGCAGTGACCGTGAGCGTATCGATCGGCTCATCCAGACTGGACGAGAAGTCAAGAGGCCGTGGAACGCACAACTCCGAGGAAGTATATCCATTAAGTCCCTTGTATTATAAAATGCTAATGTAAGATTTCGTCCCAAGATGGGATATGTAAAAGTATAAATGTATGTAAGAATAGGAAAAGCATTCATGATGTAAGTTCAAGATGAAAGGCAAAATCAAGAAGAACTCCTTGGCCGAAGTCCCAAAGCCTAAGTCATTAGAGTGACGATGCCAAGCTCCAGTCAATCGAAGACCGTAGTATGAGTAATATCGTAGAAGCTCGGGTCAATTAAAACGCCGAGCGTAAGTTCAAGAAGAACTCTTGGCCGAAGTCCCAAAGCCTAAGTCTTAGAGCGGACGTGCCATGCTTGGGTCAATTGCAGGCCCGAGCAGGAGTATCGACGAAGCTCGGGTCAATTGCAGGCCCGGCGTAAGATCAAGAAGAGCTCCTGGCCGAAGTCCCAAAGCCTAAGTCTTAGGCGGACGGTGCCATACTTGGGTCAATCGAAGGCCCGAGCAGGAGTATCAGCGAAGCTCCGAGTCAATTGCAGTGCTCAGGCGTAAGATCGAGAAGAGCTCATTGGCCGAAGTCCCAAAGCCTAAGTCTTAGGCGGGACGGTGCCATGCTTGGGTCAATTACAGCCCGAGCGAGTAATAAGACGCCTGGTCAATGCAGTCCGGCAAGTTCGGAAGAGCTCGGCAAGTCCCAAGCCAAAGTCTAGGCGGACTGCCATGCGTCAATTGCAGCCCGAGCGGAGTATAACAAGCTTGGTCAATTAAAGGCCCGAGCAGGAGAAGTTCGAGAAGAGCACCTGGCCGAAGTCCCAAAGCTTAAGTCTTAGGCGGACGGTGCCATGCTCAGTCAATGCAGTCCGGCGTAAGATCAGAAGAGCTCATCGCCGAAGTCCCAAAGCCTAAGTCTTAGGCGGACGGTGCAAGCTTGGGTCAATTAAAAGGCCCGAGTAGAGTAACATCAAGAACCTGGGTCAATTGCAGCCCGAGCGAAGATCCGAAGAACTCCTGCCGAAGTCCCAGCAGACGGTGCCACACTGGTCAATTGCAGCCCGAGCGAGTAACAGCAGAAGACGCCTGGCCAATTGCAGCCCGAGCGGAGTAACAGAAGACGCCTCGTCAATCGCAGTCCGAGTAGGAGTTACTGCAGAAGCCTAGTCAACTGCAGCCGTGCGAAGTTTGAGAAGAGCTCCTTGGCCAGAAGTCCCAAAGCCTAAGTCTTAGGCGGGACGGTGCCATGCTTGGGTCAATTGCAGGCCCGAGCAGGAGTATAACAAGAAGACGCTTGGGTCAATTAAAAGGCCCGAGCAGGAGAAGTTTGAGAAGAGCTCCTTGGCCAGAAGTCCCAAAGCCTAAGTCTTAGGCGGGACGGTGCCAAGCTTGAGTCAATTAAAAGGCCCGAGCAGGAGTAACATCAGAAGAACCTTGGGTCAATTGCAGGCCCGAGCAGGAGATCCAGAAGAACTCCTCGGCCAGAAGTCCCAGCAGGACGGTGCCACACATGAGTCAATTGTAGGCCCGAGCAGGAGTAACAGCAGAAGACACCTCGGTCAATTGCAGGCCCGAGCAGGAGTGACGGCAGTAAGGCTTCAGGTCAATCGCGGCACCCGAGCGTAAGAAGCTCATGAAGAATACCAAGGCCAGAGGTCCCAAAGCCTAAGCCTCAGGTGGGACAGAGCCAAGCACAGCCAACTATAGGCTCGAGCAAGAAGAACGTGGGGAAGCCTAAAAGGCCGCGACTCGCCCATAATTATCGAGTTTCAGCCTTATCTCGCTTCACTCAAAAGACTAGTAACTCGGGGACTGGTGTTTGGGTAATATCGGACAGGCCCCTCGAAGCCCTTCCTGCTCGAGTAAGACACTCCGAGGACAGCCTAGCTTGTGGTCGCCCCAGGTCAAAGCCGGTCAAGGTCAAGAACCGAGCACTCCTTCCTCGCCGCAAAGAACGGGTCCCCGAGCACACCTTTCCTCGCCGCAGAGATTACGCCCACGAGCATAGCCGGACAAGACCCGACCCGTTTTCTCGTAATCCCAAGACACCTTTTAATGTTCGACCGTGGCCCCACGTGGCATGGTGGTGATATCGCTGTCGATGACCAGCACATGCCCCCACGGTGTCATCATTCCTAGCGCACATGCCCGACATGGTGATCTCGCCACGTGAACCGGTAAAGGAGACAACCATACATCCCTGTGGAATATTACGCCGATCCCTACCGTCGGGGTACCCGGACACCACCAACGCGGAGTGGACAATCCGAAAAAGGAAAGAGCTGGAAAAATGAAGTATAAAAGGACACGAAGGGTACGTTACGGGGTTGGCAACTTTGATTCACAAAAGAGGTTGGAAAATCTGATTCAGTAAAGAATCGTAAGTGGATATGTGTTCTTTTCTAATTTCTCTTATCTCGAACTTTCCGAAAAACACCATATTTATCCAAAAAGGGGGCGAAATAATACCCTTTCATCTTTCCTGGCCTCCTTCACTAAGTGGAGATACCAAAAGAACAACCCGATCATCGACTTGAAGCGTCGAAGGGTTTCACCGAACACGCCCGGCGACCTCGACCTTGTTTTCCGTGAGTACAGGACCGGAGATCTCCGCTCCGAAGACAGGGAACAGGACGAGGAGGTAATCCCGCCGAGACCGAGCTTATCGCGAGCGTAAGGATCGAGGCATCGCTTTGAAGCCGACGAAGGCGTGAGCGTTCGTGCATGGCCCCGCTCGAGCCGCTTGGAGGCACTGTTTGAAGGTTCGAGGCACTGTTGAGGCACGCGGGAAAAACTGCATCAACAGTACGTATGGATATGCTTATTAAATTTAACCTTGTTTTAAAATATTCTCTGTTCTCAGTTTGTAATTTTTTTTCTATTCTCAATTAATGCAGGTTGGCTAAGAACAGTATCAGTCTCCGGCCGGTGAGATTAATTTTCTGATTTTCTTTATTTCTTTCCTTTTATCATCGGCTTATTTTAATATTATTGGATATGTAATACAGGCTCATGTTGCTTTTAGGTTTAGTAGTAGTTCTGTTGCTGGCGCCACAGACATCAGTCCTCATATCAAAGAAAGCCCTTTTAAAGTTAGCAACTCTCACTCACTCTTCATCTCTAGAATCATAACCTTATCTGTTTTCTAATTAATTCGTACGTGACAAATGGTCATGCTTCTTGTATTTTCTCACGGTTATATTTATTTAAATTAATTTTGTTGGGATTTTGAAATTGTTTCTTTCTGTTTCTTCAATTAATTTGATTCCAGCCAATATATATATATATTTCTGATTGTCGTTTGATAATAATTTTGTTTACTGCTTCCTTAGGACTTTGAATATGATGATTTCCCAGGCTATGGCTTACCAAACCCTACATGCAGTGTGTTCGATCATTATGAGTGGTGGTCCTTCTTACAACTGTTCCCAGGTAATAGTTGATGTGTAGATAAATTGTTAGTAATTGTCAAATGGATTTAGGTGTAAAGGAAGTATTTTGGTTGAATTTCCAGCAGATTAGCATGGTGACTTATCGGTGTATTTATTTATTTTGGTTGTAATGAAACTTACACATTTCATGTTTGATGTATCTGTTCGCAGCCTACAAATATACGCCTGTCATGTCCCAAGCCATGTATGATGAACGAGAAAAGGCACCGGTTGCTAGAGCGAATGCCCATGATCTAGTACATGGTATTGAGATGGCTTTTCAGAAAGTTAAAGACCACTTGATGTTTCGCACATCACAACCCATCCTCTCGCATGAAGAACTTATCCAGGTTTACTTTTAGAGTTCTGCTTAGTTTCAGAGTTTTGAGGAGAATTGTACACATACAATGGATTGTGAGGTGATTTAATTTGACGTGTTGTTGATGTGTGGCCTTTTTTTTTTTTTTTTTACTTTCTCCATAAAGGTTGGAACATTAGCAGCCAATGGGGATAGGCATATTGGATAGCTAGTAGCTAAGGCTATTGATAAAGTTGGACCAGACGGTGCATTTATCATCTCCGTAAGTTTGTTGTTGAATTTTACGATCCTTTCCTCGTTAATTATTCTGAATGATTTGTTGTTTGGTTCTTCTATTTTGATTGCTTTTTGTTTGAGATTTATTTGGCATGATGTACGTTTATGCCATCTTTATTGCTTCTGTTTATCGCTTTTACAAAAATTTGTAAAATTTTATGGCACTAATTACCCATTGTTGGTACTTCCTATATTCATTTCAATGGAATCTGAGGAATTGGAGCATAAGAAAAAAACAATAAAATTGGGTCGATAAAAACGAGAACGAGAAAGAGACCTTGGTTTGTGTTCTTTTATTTACTTTTTCAAAAAAGCTTATGCTTAACAATTAAATTTAACACTAATGTTAACAAAGTGGTTTCTTTAATTTATTTCGTAACCTGGGGTATTTTTAATAGTAACACATACATTAGAGTCATTGATAAAAGTATCGCTCAATTTTTTTATTATTTCTTTTTTTGGGCTTGAGTTGGATGTGCCCTGTGTTTAGTGAAAAATAATGAGTAATGAAATGCTTTCTTTGTTGGGACACTTTGCTTGTATCCTAACTAATGTGTCATCAATAGAAATTAACCATTTGGATGTAAGACTTAAGAACTAACTATGACTTGAGCTAATCAAATAATGCCACATCAGTTGAGATACAAACTAAATATCTCCACTAAGCAAGCATAACATTATTGAAAAATCGTATACGAGCATATACTTTACTTCTGCCTTTCTTTTTTCCTATGTGTCATGTTCTTGATTGACAATGATATTTATTGCATTTACTTCCATAAAATATTTATCCAAGTGTTTTGTTTTCCTCCCTCAAAACTGTTACAGGAGAAGATAAAATCAAATAATGAATTAGTGTTTGATAGGGGAATGAGTTTTGACTTTGGTCTTATATCCCCTATCTTCATCACCAACATAGTTGAAATTCAGTTAATGTGTTTAAAAACAAAGAGAGTTAACTGTAAGCTTGATCTGGAAAATGATATTTTTCATTACTGAGGAATATACAAAAAGCTGTCTTATATACAATTCAATATTAAGCTTAATGCTGTAACAAATTCCAGCTAATCATTAACAAATTATATCAACTTGAGAAACTAAACATCACGTGCATAATCTCCAGGTGCCACCTCATATCTTATATCAACAATTAGTAACGATTTGTAATCGCTGCATCGTTGTAATCCTCTGTTTACTCACATGAGTCAGTAATCCTCCGCTTTCCTCTCCATACAGAGTGCATGTGTGCTTCCTTAACATCCTCTTCAAGCTCAATGGTCCGCTAGTGACATTGAGCTTGGAACGAAAGTAATGAAACTTAGAAAATGACAGAGGCTTGGTTAAAGTATCGCCTACTTGTTCTTCGTAAGGAATATACCGATTTCCAACTCTTTCTTCAAGCACTGTCTCGAATATAATGTACATCCAATTCAATGTGTTTTGACCTTGAATGGAAGACCGGATTTCGAGCCAACTCCCTCACGACTCGATTATCACACCAAAGAATTGGTGTTGGCAAATTTACAATATTAAGCTCGATAGAATAAAGATCGCAACTAAGATAATTCGGAGCTTGCTGCAGACAAAGCTCTGTATTCACTCTCTGTACTGGACTTGGCTGTAATGGCTTGCTTTTTAGAGGACCAAGAAATCAATTATTTCCCAAATATATGCAATATGCTCCAATAGATTTTCTATCATCTAAATCACAGGCCCAATCAGCATCTGAATAACCATTCAACCCTGCAGTTGCAAGTGTGTCTTCTTTTTGAATATAAAGACCATGAGTTATTGTGTGTTAAGGTATCGAGAACCTTTGCAGGCTAACCAATGTTGAGTGTTGTGCACTAAGATATTGGCTGAGTTTATGAACAGAGTAAGCTATATCTGGTCTGGTGAGTATGAGATACTGAAGACTTCCAACTATACTTCTATAAAGGGAAGGATTTTCAAACTCTTGGCCTAAATAGCCTTGAACATTCTTCTCCAGACTTAAGACTCTGATCTTGAAAGGAGTATCCGCACCTTTGCATTCCTCGCATTGAAGCTTTGATTAATAGGTCTTTAATGTATTTTGTTTGAGAGAGATGAATTCCACTTTCTGTATAGCAGATCTCAATACCAAGGAAATAAGAAACCAGTCCCAAATCCTTCAAGGCAAATACTTTACTCAGCTTTTCAATGAATTCTTCAAGTAGAACAGAATCAGGACCAGTAACCAAAATGTCATCAACATAAATAAGCACAATAATTAATCCTTTTTCCTCATGCCTGATAAACAAAGATGTATCTGCCTTAGAATTAACAAATTGCCATGTAGTAAGACAAGCATTTAAGCTTATCATACCGAGCTTGAGGGCTTGTTTCAATCCATGAGAGCTTTGTTGAGTTTGCAAACATAACCTTCTTTGCTTGTAAAGCCCTCCGGCTGTATCATGTAGACATTCTCGAAAGTTCTCCATTGAGGAATGCATTATTGACATCAATTTGTCTAACCTTCCATCCTTTCATCACAGCTAAGTCGAGAATTACTCTAACTCACTGCGGTGTTTTATCATCGGGTCAAGGTTTCGAATAATCCAATCCTCGCTGTTTGATGAAAACCTTTGGCAACCAGTATGAGCTTTATGTTTTGCAATTGTCCCATCCGTGTTGTATTTGGTTCTAAAGACCCATTTACATCCAACCAGACTTATATGATGGTGATATTGGCACAAGACTCCATGTATTATTAGTAATAAGAGCATCATACTCAACTTGCATTGCTTGTTTTCCACTTGGGATTCGATAAAGCCTCAGTAACAGTAGAAGGTTCAAGACCGCTGTGAGTGCTCGATGAATGCTTTAGGCTTGAATATACCAGCCTTGGCTCTAGTAATCATACTATGAGTGGACAATGTGGGTTTTGATTGTAGTTGAGGTATTTGTGCTGGTGATTGTGAAGTGGACAATGAGTGTATATTAGGGCTGTGATCAATTTGATTTTGGGTTGAATGACAAATGAGTGCAGGTGAATTGGAAGTATTAGGTGAAGAAGAATAATCATTACCTGTTGTATCAGCTTCAAAGGAATTTTGACTGTCATTAGGAATAGAAATAGTGTATGACTGAAGAAGATTATACTGATAATCAGATGAAGATGACTGTGATGATGAACTGAAACTATGATCAGAAGAATATGGAAAATTTGTTTCATCAAACAAGACATGACTAGCTGTGTAAATTTTTCCAGATGAATGGAGACACTTGTAGCCTTTATGTAAAGGACTATAACCTAAGAAAATACATTTTGAAGTGTGGAAATGAAACTTGTGTTTGTTGTATTCTCTGAGGAAAGGAAAACAAGAACATCCAAAGACCTTTAAGAAGTTGTAATCTGGTTTGAGTTGAAAGATAGATTCATAAGGTGTTTTCATGGATAAAGTGGGTGTTGGCGACTGCATTTATGATGTATGTGGCGGTATGAAAGGAATCCCACCAAAATTTAATGGGTAAACTAGCTTGAGCAAGTAAAGTAAGTCCAAGTTACGTGATATGTCTATGTTTCCTCTCTACTAAACCATTTTGATTATGAGTGTAAGGGCATGAGTGTCTGAATTGTATTCCTTCTTGATAAAGGTAACTTACAAAGGGTCTAAACTCTCCCCCCCAGTCAGATTGAAGACATTTAATAGATTTTTCCAGTTGTTTTTCAACTTGTGTTTTGAAAATTTTAAAAACTTGCAATGCTTCATCTTTGGTCTTTAATGGAAAAATCCGAGTGAATCTAGTAAAATCATCTACAAAACTCACATAATATCTATATCCTCAGTATGGAAACCATCTGAGCAGGTCCCCATAAATCAGTATAAAGAATCTCTAAAGGTCTGTTTTGTTTTTGTTTGTGTCGGAAAATGGAGTTTGTGCATTTTTCCAAGTTTGCATGCATCACATGAATCAAAGGCTTCAATTTTATTCATAGATTTAAAGGATGAAACAGACTGAATTACATGATTTAAGACTTTGGAGTTTGGATGTCCTAGCCTTTGATGTAATACAGAGGAGCTCAACAAACATTCAGGGCTTACATGACAAGCAACAATTGCTGCATTGTGTAAGCAGGACATTGTTTTGTTATTGAAATCAGAAATGACAGCTGAAAACATTGAAAGAGGAACAACAGACTCAATACTAGCAACATGACCTTGAGTAGAGGACTGAGAGAGACTCTTATTTGGTGTAAGCAAAGACAATTTGTATAATCCCTTTTCAGCCTTGCCTTGCAGTATGATCAAATTCTTCACCTTGTCCTTCACAAAACAGAATTTATCAGTGAATTCAACCACAACATTATTGTCTTTGGTCAATTTGGATATGCTGATAAGATTTTTGGTTATTTAAGGAACTAGGAGTATGTCTTTTAGTTTAAGTGCAGTATAATTCATAGAGCCATGCATTCTCATAATAGCATTGCCTGTGTGTGTGATGCTTAAACCAGTGCCATTACCAATAACAAGTTTAGATGTACCTGCAAATGAATTGTTGACCTGCAAGTTTTTCATGTCATTTGTGAGATGATGAGTAGCACCACTATCCGGATACCAGTTTGGATCGATCCGACCATTCATGTTAGCCAAAATGTCGCTTTAGAGTTTCGTTTGGAGGTGGTCCAGTAAGCACCGAAGCAATAAACTCGATAAATTCCAGCAGATGTTCATCGTGTGACCGATCTTGAGACAGATTTGGCAAGTTGGTTTAGAGTTATTCCATTGAGGTTTGTAGTTGCCGTGTACTTTCATTGTTATTAAAGATACCATTTCCAATATTGTTATTCCGGTTCCTCTTCTTTGATTATCTCCTCGATAACTCTTATATTGAGAATTCGATTCGGATTGTTGTTGACAAAATTTGATCCTACATAACCTCCTCTCGTAGCCTCCATTACCGAATTTCCATAATTGCCATAACTCGGATTATATCCAAAACCACCAGGACCTTTGTTACCAGAAAAATTTCCTTTCTTAGATCCTTTGTTCTGTGCAAAATTTGCTTCAAAATTCTGTTTCATGTCCATGCCAGCAATCATTTGAGTTTGTTGTTCTATTCTAGCTTCTTGAGTTAAAAGCATGGCATAAGCTTCATTAACATTCATTTTTCCAGCACCTACTTGTCCAGTGATATATGTAGCAACTGAATTATAATCTGATCCTAAACCAGATAATATATGTAAAATCAAATCATCATTACTCAATGCACTTCCTGCTGCTGCCATATTATCAGCTATATTCTTCATCTTGATAAAATAATCAGTTACTTTCAGATCATCTTTTCTTGTAGAGTTCATCATGTATCTTAGATGTAACAAACGAGATTTAGATTGTGATCCAAATTGTGTTTCAACAGCTTTCCATACCTCAAGAGAAGTTTCAAAGTTAAACACAAGACTGATGATGCTTTCACTCATCGATGAGAGAAGCCAACCAAGAAGCACTTGATCCTGTGATCTCCATGTTACAAAATCTGGATTCTCAACTGATCTGATATCATCACCAATTCTTTGAGTGATATGAGAGGAAGGTGGAGTGACTGAATCATCAATAAATTTTTCCAGACTGTTGCCTCGAATTGAAGCAAGAACTCGAGATCGCCGGATCAAATAGTTTGATCGATCTAGCTTTACTGGTGTGTTAAAGGTGAAGGAGATAGATCTTGAATTATTAGAAACTTGAGATGAAGAAGATGCGAGATTCACGGACGCCATTGATGGCTTTGCTTGCTCCGATACCAAGTTGAAATTCGGTTAATGTGTTTAAAAACAAAGAGAGTTAATCGTAAGCTTGATCCGGAAAATGATATTTTTCATTCTCGAGGAATATACAAAAAGTCGTCTTATATACAATTCAATATTAAGCTTAATGTCTGTAACAAATTCCAGCTAATCATTAACAAATTATATCAACTTGAGAAACTAAACATCACGTGCATAATCTCCAGGTGCCACCTCATATCTTATATCAACAATTCAGTAACGATTTGTAACTCGCTGCAGTCTGCTCTGTAATCCTCTGTTTTACTCACATGAGCTGCTGCTGTAATCCTCTGCTTTCCTCTCCATACAGTGCATGTGTGCTTCCTTAACAAACATGGAGGAGAAATCATGTGTAAGCATTTCAATTTTTTTTTTTTGGGGGTTAAATCACAATATTTGATATAATGTTATTTCACTTTCTTTTCAAGTTAAAATAGCCCCACGTATTATTATCCAGTGCTATAATATTATTTCACCTTTTGTACATTTGTTTTCGGTTAAAAAGGATTCCATGGTTTTACCTAAATACATAATGCTGTATTAATATTGGTATTGATGCAAATGTTGGTTTCATTTTTGTTAGGTTCTCAGAAATCCGTTCATTCTAATCCATGAGAATAAAATTTCAAGGAGTGAGATTTTTCATGCAGCAATTGAATTAAATCTTAAATTTGTAAGAGGATTTTTTTTTTTTTTAATTCTGAAAGTTAATCTTTATTTATTCACAAATTTTATTGATAATTTTTGTCTTTTTCCCCTTTCTTTTTCTTTCTTCTCAGAGTAATCAACCATTATTGGTTATTACGGAGGATATTGAAGAGGAAGAGGTGGCATCACTTATTCTAGACTGGAATTTTGTTGGATTGGAGGTAGATAAAGTTTTTGGCATAAACAAATATTCAAGTTGGATGAGACCAAATAATTTACATTAGTTTAGTTACATAATGTTGTTTCATATATCACTTAGACTTAGTTACAGTGGGATTTTGAATTGGATGAAGATTTATATTGCGAAACCTCATGAGTATATAGAAGATAAAAAGGGGATCATGAAGGACCTTGCCGTTCTCACAGGAGGCGAAGTTCAAACGGTAAATTTTCCCACCCTATTTCCCATTTTCCGTATAATGGTTTTTACATTTTATGTTTAATTTGTGGGTCAAGAGTCTGATGTGGACCTTTTCCCACTGTGTATTATGTTTAGGTTGGAACAAAAGGAATTTTTGGCTCTTGCAAAGTGGTGAGGGATTTGATAATATGGCATAATCTACATTAATCATGTTTTACTAGTCTTTGCCTTCACATTCTATCCCTTTTCATCTTTACAGGTTAGAGCAACAAATGATGTAATGGATGTCCTTGGCGGGTCTGGTAGGCAAGCAGAGATTGAAGAAAGATGTAAACAGGTCAGTTGTGGCTCTTTTGACATGTTTTAAACAATTTATCAGACTCTGCATTCTTCTTATTCATTATTCAACATTTTGATTGTGATTCTTGTTATAGTTGAAAACTGCAATTGCATATAGCGCTTCTTTTGACGAGGAAAAGTTATTAAGAGAGAGGCTTGTTAAGTTTTATGGTGGTGCAGCTGTTTTTAAGGTTTGGCAGTTTGAAATGGACATTCATTTTTTCTAGAGTTTGGCAAATATATGTATCTTGACGAGGCTGTTATGATGTATTCAATAAGGTTCGTGGAGGGAGTAAAAAAGATGTGCACAAAAAGAATAAAGGAGTTTGTAATGCCCTAGAAGCTGCCAAGGCTGCAACACATGCTGGAATATTACCGGGTAAGTCTTCTGACTTCATAATTGTGTTTCTCTCATTTGGGTAAATGTTTGTTTAGACCCTAAATTTTGAGCTAGGTGCATGTTTAGTACTTATATTTGGAAAAATCTCTCGAAACACTCTTGTTGTTAATTATGTTACACTAATGCCCTTATTTTTTCTTTGCTTTTACAATAATATCCTTGCAACAATCTTTACGTTAATTTTTATTTACAAAATTTACCAAATTAATATTAAATTAATCCTAACGCAAAATAGTAGCAAGAAATTTTACATTATTTTTTTACTTTTAGAATTAATTTGATAAATTATCATTATTTTCTTTTTATTAAAATCTTTAAGATTATTGCAAGGATCATTTTGTAAATGTTGAGAAACAATAAGGGCCAAAGTGTAATATATTTAACAGTAGGGATGTCTTGAGACATTTTTCAACATAGAAAGACTGAACGAGCATTTTCCATTTCGTTTGACTGAGTTGATGAATCACATTTTTTACATTCTAATGCATGTCAAGGTGGTGGGGTTGCACTTCTACACGCCTCAAACAAACTGGACAGATTCCAACTTTCACACTCTCACCCTGATATACAGCTTGGTGTTCAACTTTTTCAGCATGCTCTTAAGGTATTTTCTCTCTTTATTTTCTTTCCTTTTTTGTTTTTTAAATAAAAAATCATTTCATTGATTGTTTTTCATAAGTAGCATCAAAACCACTGTTTGATTTTCCTTGATGGTTTGAGCTTTTCTCAAGTGTGCAAGTATTTGGACTTTTGAGTGAAGGGAATTCAAGTTAGAGAATGTTACATGAATTTACAACAGCATGGAATAAACGTCATTATTGAGCTTTACATCATTTGGTTTTTCATTTTTTAATTTTAATGTATTATTATTATTATTTATTATTTTATTTTATTTTTTTAATGATCCACCCGATAAGGTGAATCTTTTTTTCAAGGCACAAGCTAACTAATAATTTGGAATACGGATGCCCGTGTACTCAATTGCTTCCAATGCAGGATTAGATGGATCAGCTATTGTTAAAAAGTTAATGGAGCAAGAGAATCCTTGCATCGGATACGATCCAACTAGAGGTTTGTGTGTGTGTGTGTATTTTTATTGTAAATTGAGTTAATTTACTCATTTTTGGCACTGTTTCTCTCAGGCGAATATGTAGATATGATTGAGGCTGGAAATATTGATCCATTATTTTTTGTAATACGAGAATTGCATGGACTCGTAAAGTAAGTCTTAACCTTTTAAGCATCTTAATAAATTAGTTATTGATAATGATTATATCTTGGCTAATATAGGTTGGAAATTTCTTTGAACTTATCTCAACTCTCTAATTAAGAAAATAATAATTATTGGTGTTCTTTTGTAGCATGTTTAAGCTTCACCATTTCTACTTGTCACCAAGTTCCTAAGTACACACTTGTGCACGGGTTTGATTACGGTGTTCGTGAGAAGCGAGCTGATGATGATTGTGCCGTGCCCTTGTGATCTTAATTTATTATTTATCAGTTAACTTACTTGTTGATGCGGTTTTTCCAGCGTGCCTCAGCGGTTCCTCGAACCTTCCAACAGTACCTCCAAGCATTTCGGCGGGAGCGTCCGAACCTTACGCTCGCGGATTCAAACGATGCCGATCCTTACGCTCGCGACAAGCTCGAGCGGGATTGCCCATCGTCTGTTCATCTGTCTTCTTACGAGCGGTGGTCTCCGGACCTGCACTCACTGAAACCGGGTCGGGGTCGCGGGCGTTTCCGGCGAGAACCCTCCGACGCTCAAGTCGATGATCGGGTTTCTCTTTTTGGTATCTCCGCTGGTGAGGAGGCCGGAAAGATGAAAGGGGTATTATACCGCCCCTTTTTGGATATAAATATGGTGTTTTAGAGAATCGGATGAGAGGGATGAGAATCGGAAGAACTGTTTTAGCTTACGGATCCTTGGTCGATCAAAATTGCTAACCCTACGAGGTTAAAATCTTGACCCTCTGTCGATTAGAGTTCCAACCCTTGTCTCGTTCTCCTTCGTTTCCTTTTATACTCTGTTTTTCCGCTCTTTTCCTTTCCAGTTGTCCACTCCACGTTAGTAGTATCCGAGTCCCTCGACAAGCTGTGATTGGCGGAATATTCCACAAGGATGAGCGGTCTGTCCCTTAACTCGATTCACGTGGACGGATCGCCATGTCGGGCAAGTGCGCTAGGAATGATGACACCGTGGGCGTGTCTTGGCCACCGCAATGATATCATCCACCAAGCCATGTGGGGCCTGGCGAGACATTAAAAGGTGTGCGAGATTCGAGAAGCGGGTCGGGTTGCCATGAGTCGGGTCTTGCCGGTTGTGCTCGTGGATGTCTGCGGCGAGGAAGCGATGTGCTCGGCTCTCGACCTTGACCGGAAGGATGACCTCGGCGAGCAGGAGCTCCGACCTTGACCGGCTTTGACCGGAAGGATGACCTCGAGTAGGTAAGGAGCTCTCGACCTTGACCGGCTTTGACGGAAGGATGACCTCGGCGGGCAGGAGCTCCGACCTTGACCGAGCTTTGACCGGAAGGATGACCTCGAGCGAGGCAGGAGCTCTCGACCTTGACCGGCTTTGACTCGAGGGTTGCTCGGGCTAGGTTACCATCGGAGTCTTGCTTGAGCTGGAAGGGCTTCGAGGGTTTGTCGATATTTACCCGTAAACCGGGAAGGGCTTTTAGGGGCTGTCGATATTTTACCCAAACACGGTCCCCGGTTTCTAGTCTTTTGAGTGAGGCGAGACAAGGCTGGAAACTTCGATGAGGACAGGCGAACTCGCTGACCTTTTACGCTTCTCCACGTTCTTGCTTGCTCGGGCTGCGTGGCCGGGGTGTCTTCTAGTATCACTATCTGCTCGGGGTGTAATTGGCCGAGGTGTCTTCGCAATTACTACTGCTCGAGCCCTTCTTGAACCTCTCGCTCGAGCATCCGATTGACGCATGAGCGTGACACCGTCAGCTGGGACTTGATCGAGGAATTCTTCGGGATCTTTTGCTCGGCCTGCATGATTGACTAAAGTATCTTGTTAGGTTACTCCTGCTCGGGCCTGCAATTGACCCGAGCATGGCACAGTCCGCCTAAGACTTAGGCTTTGGGGACTTCAGCCAAGGAGTTCTTCTTGGATTCCTGCCGGACTGCAATTGACCCGAGCTTGCGATACTCCCTGCTCCGGTTTTCAAATAACTCGAGCTAGGCACCGATCACGCCTAATGAGTTAGGCTCCGGGACTTCATGCTGAGGAGTTCTTCTTCTCCTCGAGCCTTTTAATCTACCGAGCTTTTGAAAACACTCCTGCTCTGGTTTCAAATAACTCGAGCTCGGCACCGTCCGCCTAATGAGTTAGGCTTTGGGACTTCGGCCGAGGAGTTCTTCTTACGCTCGAGCATTTTAATTGACCGAGGTTACGATGATACTCACTGCTCGGTTTTCAAATAACTCGAGCTGGGCACCGTCCCGCCTAATGAGTTAGGCTCTGGGACTTCATGCTGAGGAGTTCTTCTTCTCCTCGAGCCTTTTAATCTACCCGAGCTTCTGAAAACACTCCTGCTCTGGTTTTCAAATAACCCGAGCTCGGCACCGTCCCGCCTAATGAGTTAGGCTTTGGGACTTCCGGCGAGGTTCTTCTTACGCTCGAGCATTTTAATTGACCGGGGTTACGATGACACTCCTGCTACGGTTTTCAAATAACTTGGAGCTTGGCACAGTCACGCCTAATGAGTTAGGCTCTGGGACTTCTGGCGAGGAGCTCTTCTTCTTCCATTCTTTATTTTGAACTTGCATTATAAATCTTGTTCTTATTTTACATACATTTGTACTTTTACATATCCCATCTTGGGATGAAATATTTACATTAGCATTTTACAATACTGAGGGACTTACTGGAAATACTTCTTGGGAGTTGTGCGTTCACGGTCTCTTGACTCCTCGTTCGATCTGGATGAGCCAACCAGATGCGCTCACGGTCCTGTTAATTCCTCGGTTTGCAGCCTTTTCCTCTTGATTTCCATATCCGGTTTCACCTGCTCATACGTATCCGAATATGAGCGGTTTGAAGGACTCACGAGTTATACCATGATCTCCCAGTCAGGATCCCATCCTTTAATCCTCTCGGAGCTTGGGGATGGTTGAGCGCACCGAGATCTAGGACCGATCTATGGTATCTTTTGATAAACTCCGGAGGGACTCCCATCTTTTGCCTCACCTCGGCGACTCCATCATGTCATCCTCGGGGTCACTGCGCCCGAAATTGTTCCATGAACTCCTGCGCATCTGTTCGAAGCTTCGAGATACTTCCCAGTGGGAGCCTGCGGTACCATTCTCTCGCCCTTCCTCAGAGTGAGCGGGAAGGCCTGCACCTCTGTCTTGCGTAGCGAGACCTTGCACCCTGTCGGTCATTGAACCGCTCCATGTGTATTAATGGGTCACTCTTTCCCGAATATTGCGGATCCAGGAGCGAAAGTCACGTGGTATCGTGACACCCATAATCTCAGGAGAGAGGAGATTCGTTGTCCGAGCATTATTCGCCGACTTGGACTCTTTCGGTTCCCAGAAGATCTTCCACCACTTGCGCTAATCTGCGTACCTCTCCCTCCAACTCCTCCATGCGAGAGGTTGGGGTCATCTCCTGCAAATGTTGGCGAGACCCACTTTCCTCCATGTTTGTTTCTTCTCTCACCGCAACATTTGGTGCCCTAGGTCTTTGGGCTTCGTCTCCGCGTTTTCCAGAACATGAGCATTCCCTCGATTGGACTCGGGACATCGTTGCGAGGCTTTTCTCTGTCCTTCCTTGAGATTCTTGTAACGGGAGGTCATAATTTCAATCTGTTTTCCATCCGATCCATCCTTTCCTGGATCTCCTGCATTACAGGCCTCATTGGCCACTTCTCCGAGTCATCGATTCCTCGGGACTTACACCTCTTGGTTGTTTCCCTCATCGTTGTGTTTTGTGTGTCTTGATGTATTAGGAAATCGGGCTTTTGTCTGCGATCCACGACGGCGCCAAAGATGTTGATGCGATTTTTCCGCGTGCCTCAGCGGTTCCTCGAACGCTTCAGCGAGTACCTCCAAGCAGCTCGGCGGGAGCGTCCGAACCTTACGCTCGCGGATTCAAGCGATGACCGATCCTTACGCTCGCGACAAGCTCGGCGGGATTGCCCCTTCGTCTGTTCCATTGTCTTCTTCGAGCGGTGGTCTCCGGACTGCACTCACGAGACCGGGTCGGGGGTCGCGGGCGTTTCCGTGAGAACCCTCCGACGCTCAAGTCGATGATCGGGTTTCTCTTTTTGGTATCTCCCTGGTGAGGAGGCCGGAAAGATGAAAGGGTATTATACCGCCCCTTTTTGGATATAAATATGGTGTTTTTAGAGAATCGGATGAGAGGGATGAGAATCGAGAAGAACTCGTTTTAGCTTACGGATCCTTGGTCGATCAAAATTGCTAACCCTACGAGAGTTAAAATCTTGACCCTCTGTCCATTCAAGTTCCAACCCTTGTGCCGTTCTCCTTCGTTTCCTTTTATACTCTGTTTTCCGCTCTTTTCCTTTCCAGTCGTCCACTCCACGTTAGTGGTATCCGGGTCCCTCGACAAGCGTGATTGGCGGAATATTCCCTAGGGATGGCGGTCGTCCCTTAACCCGATTCACGTGGACGGATCACCATGTCGGGCAAGTGCGCTAGGAATGATGACACCATGGAGCGTGTCGTGGCCACCGACAGCGATATCATCACCAAGCCATGTGGGGCCCGGCGAGACATTAAAAGGTGTGCCAAGATTACGAGAAGCGGGTCGGGTTGCCATGAGTCGAGTGCTTGCCGGTGTGCTCGTGGATGTCTGCGGCGAGAGGCGATGTGCTCGGCTCTCGACCTTGACCAGAAGGATGACCTCGAGCAGGCAAGGAGCTCTCGACCTTGACCAGCTTTGACCAGAAGGATGACCTCGAGTAGGTAAGGAGCTCTCGACCTTGACCAGCTTTGACCGGAAGGATGACCTCGGCGAGCGAGGAGCTCTCGACGCTGACCGGCTTTGACCGGAAGGATGACCTCGAGCGGGCAAGGAGCTCTCGACCTTGACCGGCTTTGACTCGAGGGTTGCTCGGGCTAGGTTACCATCGGAGTCTTGCTTGGTGGAAGGGCTTGAGGGGTTTGTCCGATATTTACCCCATAAACCAGGAAGGGCTTTTAGGGGCCTGTCTGATATTTTACCCAAACATTACTATTGAGCGGACAATGAGTGGAGTGCTTGCCCAAATGTTGTAATTTTAGTTGTGTAACTAGTGGAGTGCTTGCCCAAATGTTATATAATTTTAGTTGTGTAACTCCTCGTATTGTCCTCTTAATTCCTGGTTAGTAGGGTTATCAAGATTATTCTTAATTTGTAAATCCAACCGGTTTGGGTTGGGGCTAGTAAATATAATTGGCAGTTGGAGATAACGGGTGGGCATTGCAAGATGTAGAAATTTAAGTTTGATAATAATTTTTCAACTCAATCAAGCATGACGTGTGTTTCCTCAAAGCAAGGTCTACTGCAGAAAAAATCAGTGGCTCCTGGAGACACATTTATGTTTCCACTTTCGTTCAATCTATATTACTTATCACAACCAGCAGTATAAATCTGTGGAAAACAAAATCTTAAGAGCAAATAGCAGTTAACAAAATCATAAGATAAAAAAAAAAAAAAAAACTCGGAAGGTGGGAAAGCGGCGGATCGATCCCGATACCAAGCTTAGCGAGCGATCTACCATCTCGGGTGCTGCCTACCTTACAGCAGCTGTAAGGTGCAGCTCCTCCAGCTATGGGTCTCATTTAGGGCCCTGTGGGTCTCATTTAGGGCCCATAGCAGGGCACTGTTTATGTGAGGGGCAGCACCTTACAGTTGCTGTAAGGTAGCCACCTCCACCATCTCGGGTAAATCCTGCAAATGCCTTTTAAAAATTATATAAAATTCCACTGCCCATGAAAGGCAAAATTTCGTGCTTGCTCACTTGCATCCACAATACAGGTACGACCAAGCGAACGGGACTGGCAAGTCACCAACATTTGTAATTACTTTTGAGGCTCGATATTAACGTACTTATGAGGCTCAATATTAATGCGCTTCTCTAAGTATAAGAATATATAGTTATAATATAATTTGGTAAGTTTGGAGTCAAAGCACAGATAATTTTAAATTCAATAATCTACTATTGAATAAAAATTAATAATAAAAATATAGATTATCAGTGGAAAAAGTACTAAGACTACGTGAGTCACTATGAGTATTCAAATTATGTTCATAATATTCTCTTCATATTTATATTTAGTATTTTATTTACTAGTTAAATATTATGCCGTTTAATTATTAATTAACCAATTTTATAGATAAATATGAGATTAAAGTACATGATGTGCCACGACTAAATTAGAGTGTCAACATAATATCAAAATAACATATAATCCAATGATATCTAAATTTAAAAATTAATATGACATAAAAATATCCATTAAATAAAAATGTAAAATAATAAATATATTAAATAAATTAGACTTTGGACTCACTTGTGAGAATATTAACTCCATAATTTAAATCATTAAGTTTCACCATTCACTCTAGCTTAGTAAATTAGCCATTCATATTAGAAATAAAAAGAAACACTCATTTTATTTACTGGCTTTTAAAATATATTACAAGAAAATTTCAAGAACTTGAAACAATAACAAAAGAAAATTTGAAAGAAAAAATTTATACCTTTCGTCTCAGCGTCACCATTTTCTTCCTCTTTTTTTTCTTTTTCTCCTTTCTTCCTTTTCTCTTCTTGCAGCCTCTGCACTTCTCTTTATATAGCAATGAACATTTGTCTTCTTCTTTATTTATTTATTTATATTATATTATTATTATTATTATTATTATTATTATTATTATTATATTATATATTTATATAAGCTTAAAAGTGGCATGAACTCTATCTTTTTTTTAATATAATATATTTTATTTATTTATTAATTATTACAAAGCATTATGTCTAATTTTCAGTTTTGATTTTTTTTTCATTCTCAAAATATACCAATAATAATAAAATATAATAATTAAGATAAAAATTAATATAATAAAATATAATTTACCTAAAATTACATATGGAGAGCATCAAGATAAAATGTGAGTTATGTACACATTAATTAACACTTTAGGTAAGAAAATAACAATTTAAACTTTTATAAAATATATGCTTTTTAGTACTAATCACACTCCCAAATCAGATTATTGCTAGTCCTTAGCAATTAAAGCGCTATATTAAATTAAGATTTATAAAATTCATGTGTAAGTTAATAGTTGTTCATTTATCCTCTAAACTACCAAATAAATAAATTTTGTGAAAATAAATAAATTCTCTCCAAATTTATTTATTTTAACTTTTTATCATTCACTTATTATCTAGAATATTATCAAACATTCTTTTGTGCTCAAGAAATTAACACAATACTCATGAGGCTCATTAAAAGAAAATTATAGTTTTATTCTAGTGATTTATCAGAGATAATATCTTTATTAGGCAGTAGATTATTCATACAATTTAAAATATTATATCTTCAATCCATGTAACGAGCTTTGGGCCAATGACTCTCAGACCAGTTGGCCTTAGGGCACTAAGTGTTAAAACACCCATACAGACTTAATTACTTGAGTTTTAGATATAGTAAAATTAAACACATTTATTTATTTATTTTTAAAAAGAAAAACACACTTTCCGCTACTTTAAAAATTATCTCCAATAGATTAAGAGAACAAAATATTATAAAAATGTTAACTTACAACCCACTAGCATTTGTCGTAGTGTCTGTGTGTGAGAATAATGATTTAATCCCCCAAACCTAGATGAGACATTATCCTCAATGTCTTAAAAAAAAGTAGAATTTAGAAGACATCTCATGAACATTAAAAAATATTTACAAAGAGAGATTTAATTCAAATTTGCACTTTTTACTATTATCACTACTATCATCTTCAGTTGACCAATCTAATGCCAAAGTCATAGGTTCTGGCTCTGGTTCGTAAGTTTGTAAAAGATTAAGTAACTTATTAGCAGTATGAGCACAAATAAAGATTTTTTTAACTGTGGGAGGAATAAAATAATTGTTAATTGCATGGTTAAGAAATGTGAGCAAGCCATTATAAAACTTATTAATATTTAACAAACCGATGAGTTTCTAATAAATGTTCAAATGGGCCCAAGACGCAAATGTAATTAGTGTCTCCAGAGTTGCAAGATCGTATGACAAAAAGATGAAAGCATAAGCATAATATAATATTTTGGATATTCTCTCTTGCATACTTGAGACGACTAACTCTTCTCTAATTGGTGGGTCATGTAGGCATCTTAGAGGTTTAAGGGCTTTTATGATGATGCTTAGCACTTGATTTCCTCTAGTGAAAGTTGTTTTTGAAATAAGTTTGGATAACCCACGGTAACCTCCTCCATATACTAGGTATAAGTTTCTCTTTGCTATGACATAACTAAGATCTACAGCTGCCTCAACGAACTTCTTGTACTTTCTATAGCGAAACCCAGAAAGCACACAAATATTTTTGAGTTGTCTACTCGAAGATGCTGCCATTAGAATAAACTTCAAAAATAATTTGCGAGGGTTTAAAATAAAAGCATATATTTAAAGACATACATAATGATATATAGCTGTAAATAGAGTGGTGTACTTGTCAAATGACGGGTAAAGCTTTGGCTTATAATTCAAAAGCAAAAAGATAAAGTAAATAGTGAAAAGAAAAAAGAAAACAGTAATTAGACATAAATCACACTATTAAAAGTAATAATGCATAAAATAAAATATTATTAAAAGAAAAATGATATTTATTGGTAGTCGCGACTGTGGCTCACATTTTTCTCTAGTTTTACTTCTAGTAATGGCATGAACGCCCTCTATGGGTTGAGGATAGGCTTCCCATCTAATTTTCTTATAACTGGTAAACAAGGTCTTTTTGAGTTAGATTCCCAAGACTAAATAGTGCGCTTTCTTTTTAGAATAGTATCTAATATCTTTAAATTGCACGCTGTACATATCTGCTTCGATGCGTCTTAAGAGATCGTAAGATACCATCTAATGATTCTTTTTTTTCAAAAAAAAAAAAAAAAGAAAAGGAGGGGCGGGCAAGCCCAAATACAATTTTAACCCCCTTCCCACCCCCAAGAATCAAACCCGGGCTGCCACGGCTCTACGGCGAGCATGGTGACCAACCCGACTACACCCTTGGGGGCCATCTAATGATTCTTTACTCATGCCATCTTTAATGTATTTAATTTTGTCTTCACGAGTATCAGAAACTATTCCTAAAGATTTACAATGCGGGTTCTTACAATTACGTCTTACACAATTACGATATTCATAGCCAAATTGTTTGGCTCTTCTCTTTTTAACTATGTGCTTTTTCTAAAACCAGGCATGTAAGAAATAAATGGGTAAAAAAACTCTCCTGCTAATCAGACCTTTGCTTCAATTAAGCAACAAATGTCAGATGGAATACCATGGATCATTAACAAACGTAGTTGTTCACAACGAGTTTTGTAAATTTTCCTGAGGGCATTCTGAGGAAGAGAAAGAAAATGCTTATGCAGTTTTTGTTGTATTTCTTCCATGTTTTATTTTTGGGGTTTTAGTTATTGTGAGAAACTGAAAATACCGACTTAAAAAGTCATGGAGTATAGTTATCCGCCATTTATACAGGAAAGTAAATTAAAACATACCAATGATACAAATCAACTTTGAAAAATTACATCAAATGTGGAAACAAACAAAACACACTGAAAAAAAATAAATAAATGAAACTTACATTCATCCTCCTATTGTATTAACCTTAAGTTCCAACTAAACGTCATAAACACCACATTCTATTGACCAGAGTTGTCTTTCTAGGTCTTCAACATATGATACAAATTCTGAAGGTCGTTGATCCCAGATTGGATGTGATTTACAACTTTGTATCAAACCTATTAAGTGAAATTTTATAAGTAAAAGAGTTTTAATATGTTTCAAGAGAATCTTTCTAATTGAGGTACTCATGACATATAATGAGAGGAAACACAATTGTCAAACAAACATACTTAAGAAATATTATATGCTCAATAGATATGCGGTGTGAAACTAAAAATAATCAAACAATTAAATAGTAAAATAATTATAAAACAATATATATATATATATATATATATTAGTCACACATTAAAGATTTAATCAAGATTTGGTGGGTCATTCAAGTTGATTTCGACATCTTCTTCACGTGGTTAGAATTTCAGATATGATTTTAATTTCTAACCATTAACTTTGAATATGACACCGTTTTTTGGATTTTCGATTTCTACGACTTGTATGGATATACACATTTTACAACAAATGGGTCACTCCACATTGACTTTAATTTTTCTAGTGAATACGAGAATTATAAAGCAAAACTTTTGACCAATTTCAAATATTTTTTTAAAAAATATTTTTATCATGAAAAGTTTTGGTTCTTATTTTAACAATTATTGAATTTTCATATGTATCATTTCTCAATTCTTCAAGTTCATTCAATTAGAATTTACACATATTACCAACATCATCAAGATTTGGATTAAAAACTTTAACAGCTCAAATGATTTATGCTCAAGCTCAACTGGTAAGTGGCAAGATTTACCATAAACTAACCGATAAGGTGACATTCCAAAAGATGTTTTAAATACAGTGCGGTAAGCTCAAAATGCATCAGTCAGTCGAAGAGACCAATCTTTCCGACTTGGGTTAACTGTTTTTTTTTAAATATGTTTAATTTTCCTATTTGCTAATTCAACTTGATCACTTGTTTGAGGGTGATAAGGAGTAGCAACTTTATATGTAATTATGTATTTCTTCATTAAAGACTCAAATGATTTATTACAAAAATACTTATCTCCATCACTGATAATAACTCGTGTGATTCCAAATCTACTTAAAAGATTTTTTTTTTATTTAAAAAGTGAATCACAATTTTGTGATCGTTGTGCCAACAAAAAATTACTTTAATCTATTTTGAAACATAATCAACTGCAACCAAAATATATACGAATCTAAATGATGATGGAAAAATAGCCCATAAAATCAATTCCCCAGCAATCAAATATTTCAATGACAAGAATGAGATTTAAAGGGATCATGTTTTAGTTTGAAATGGATTCTAACATTTGACAATTCTTGCACATTTTACTAAATGTATGTGAATCTTTAAATAATGTAGGCCAATAAAATCCACACTGTAATAATTTTGCAGCTGTTTTCTTTTAAAAGAAGTGGCCACCACATGCTTCAAAATGACAAAATTGAATGACATTATTTACCTCATTGTTCGGTTCACATCTCTGAAAAATTTGATCAAAACCATACTTAAATAGATATGGATCATCCCAGTAAAAACATTTTACCTCTGTTAAGAATTTCTTCTTATCTTGGGAGTTTCAATCAGATGACATTTCACCTGTTGCAAGATAATTAACAATGTCAGCATACCAAGGCATATTGTCTATCAGAGATTAATGGGTGTTGTATCAATTGAAGACTCATTTGTAAGTTTTGACAAGTAGTCTGCAACAACATTTTCATCACCCATTTTATCCTTGATTGTTAAGTTGAATTCTTGGAGTAGCAAAATTCATCGTGTTAATCTTGGCTTAGCATTCTGTTTAGACATTAAATATCTAATAACAGCATAATCAGAATAAATAATAGTAGATGATCCAATTAAATACGATCGAAATTTTTCTAATGTAAATATTACAGCAAGTAGTTCTTTTTCAATTGTGGTGTAACTCATTTGAGCACTATTCAAAGTTCTACTTACGTAATAAATGACAAAAGGCTTACCTTCATTTCTTTGACTTAAAACCGCTCCAACAACATAATCGCTAGCATCACATATTAATTCAAAAGGTAAAGTCCAATCAGGAGATTGCCTTATAGAGACTGTTGTCAAAAGATTGATTATTTTTTTAAAAGCTCCATGACAATCTTCGGTCCATTGAAATGGTGTGTCTTTAATCAGAAGGTTACAAAGTGGTCTAAATATAGCACTAAAGTCTTTTATAAACTTCCTATAAAAACTTGCATGTCCTAAAAAGGATTGAACTTCCTTATCTGTCTTTGGTGAAGGTAATTTTGAGATAATTTCAACTTTGGCTTTATCAAATTCAATTCCATTGGAAGAAATGATATGTCTTAAAATAATTCTAGAAACAGTCATGAAATGACATTTTCTTTTAAATTTAAAACAAGACCTTTTTCTTTGCACATTTTCAAAACTTTTTCAAATTATCAAGACAATTATCAAAAGAATTTTCAAACACAGTTAAATCATCCATAAATACTTTTAAGAAATTTTCAACCATGTTACTAAAAATGCTTAACATGCATATTTGAAATATTACAGGAGCATTACAAAGTCCAAAATGCATTCTCCTAAATGTAAATGTTCTAAATGGACATATGAATGTGGTCTTTTCTTAGTCTTCTAAGCCTATAGGAATTTGATAATAACCCGAGTAGCCATCAAGAAAGTAGTAGCAAGGGTGTCTTGCTATTCTTTTGAGAATTTGATCTAGAAATGGAAGGAGAAAATAGTCTTTTCTAGTAACATCATTTAATTTTCTATAAGCAACATGTGCTAGCTAGATGGGATGTGCGTTGGGATTAATTCATTTTTTTCATTTTTTACAACAGTTACTCCAGATTTCTTTAGTACTACTTGTGCTGGACTTACTCATTTACTATCAGAGATATAATAGATAATTCATACATTTAGTAATTGAAGGATCTCATTTTTTACCATTTCTTTCATGTGAGGATTTAATCTTCTTTGTGGCTGACGGGTTGTTTTGATATTTTTCTCTAAGTGTATTATGTGTGTGCAAATTAAAGGATTAATACCCTTTATGTCTTTTAAGGTCCAACCAATTGCAGTCTTATGCTTTTTTTGAACAATGAGTAACTTACCTTCTTGGTCACTTGTGAGCTGAGAAGAAATTACCACTAGATAAGTTTGCTGATCTCCGAGATATGTATAGTTTAATTTTTCTGGTAAAGGCTTCAGTTCAAGCTTTAGTGCTTCCTCTTCTTTTGTCTTTTCAAGTTGTCTCATGTCTTCAAGATCTAATTAGTTATTGTCATCTTCAGGTATCTGTGTAGAATCAAGTATAGAACATATATTAGTAGTATCATATTCAAATTATTTACTTGATTCAAATGAACTAGCAAAGTAAATTTCCATAGAATTTGTAAATTTCTCATCCTCAATGTGTTCTTCAATGATTGGTTCAATGAGTTCAATATCCTCACTTTCATTATCTTCATATTCTTTATCACGAGGTTGTTTACACATATTAAATATATTGAGTTCCAACTTTATATTGCCAAATGATAAATTCATCACTCTATTCCTGTAATTAATCAAAGCATTAGCAGAAGCTAAAAATGATCTACCTAATATTACAGGAATTTGCTTGCATTCATCAGCAATTGGTTTAGTTTCCAAGACAATAAAATCTACAGGATTTATGAATTTATCAACTTGAACTAATACATCTTTAATTATTCCTTTTGGTACTTTAATTGACCTATCAGCAAGTCAAAGAGTGGTAGAGATAAGTTTTAACTCACCAAGATTAAGTTGTTGGTACACAGAATATAGAAGTAAATTAACACTAGCTCCAAGATCAAGTAAAGCATGTTTAATTTTATGGTTCCCAATAATGTAAGAAATAGTTGGACAATCAGGATCTTTATATTTTAAAGCATTATTAGTTGAGAGAATGAAGCTTATCCGTTATGCGAGAAAAGGCTTTTTTTTGTACCTTATGTTTTCTTTTTATAGTGTACAATTCTTTTAAAAATTTAGCATAAGATGATACTCGTTTAATGACGTCTAACAAAGGAATGTTAACTTTCACCTACTTAAAGACTTCATAAATCTCTTGGCTGTGGTTTGATTTCTTTAGTTTGATCAATGCTTAAGGGAATGGGGGTATAGGAGGAGAGTTGGTTATTTATTCATCGACTATTAGTTCGTCGGGCACTACTTTACTCTCTGAAATTGAATCCTTACTGATTTCACAAGGATCAAGAATGTATTTTTTGACAACTTTACCACTACAGAGAGTTATAACTTATTTAACTTGGTTCATGTTTTGGTTTTCAATACTACCCATTTGAGGATGTTATTGACTTTTAAGGTTTGGTTTAGGTTGAGAAGGGAACTTGCATTTTTCATGAATGATAAGAGCTAAAGTAAGTTTTGAGATGGTTTCTGTCAAGTTGGTCAAGGTTTGCATGGTTTAGTTATTGATCGAATTTTAGTTTTCAATGAATGAATGTAATGTGTCTTAAAATAGTTTTTCTAATGGTGGGATATAAGGTGAATAACTCTATGAATTTTAAAAATTATGGCATGGTGAATGTGGTTGTGAAGGTTATGTATGATTGTCATTCCTCCTACTGAAATTTGGGTCATTTCTCTAACTAGAGTTATATGTCTATGAATATAAATTGAGATTCGGCCTTTTGAACTTGTCTACGACATTCGCTTGTTCATGCAAACTTTCTTTCAGAGTTGGCAAAGTTGGACAGTCCTGCGTAAAATGGTCAATAGAACTGCAAATATAACATGAAGCATTCTTGAACAGATTTAACATGATTATTCTTTTTTGACGTTAATGCTTCGAGCTAAGGATACAAATTGGGCTTGAAAGTCATGATCTTCCCTAAGGTTGTATATGTCTCCACCAGTTGATGATGGATGGGTTTTCTTGATGACTCATAAGAACTAACAATATCCCAGTGTTGTGCATTTTCAGCTAATTGGTCAAGATAATTTAATGCATCATCAGGACTTTTATCTCTAGACTCACCATTACACATCATTTCAATGATCTGTTTACTTTGGGATGTTAGTCCCTCGTGGAAACATGACACTAACCTCTATGCGTCAAAACCATGGTGTGGACAAATATTAAGTAATTCTTTATACTGATACCAACACTGATAAAAAGTTTCTCCTAATTTTTTAGTGAAAGTGGTGATTTGTCTTTTGAAAGAATTTTTTATGGGGTGGAAATTTTTTTTTCAAAAACTGTTCTTGCATGTTATTACATGTTCTTATTGATTTGGATCCGAGGTTTTGTAGCTAAGTTTTAGTTTTATCTTTTAATGAAAAGGAAAAAATTTTAATCGACTTATGTTCATGTTACAATTTTGATATGTGTATGTATTACAAACTTCTTCAAAATCTCTTAAATGCAAGTATGGATTCTCATATTCTAAACTATGAAATGTTGCTAAAAATTGGATAATATTTGATTTAAAATTAAATCGAGACTCTTCATGAGGAAATACTATACGTGAAGGTGCTCCAATTCATGGTTGATTCTGATCGTGTTCATCTTGCTGAGAATGATTGTTTTCTTGATAAATTTGTGGATTAAGTTGGTTTAAAATATTTTTCCCGTGGATTTCTTCCATGATTGGTGGTAGTGATTGAGATATTCGAATTAATCTCTACTTCAAGTTCGAGACCAACCTCTCATGTAATGATGATGATGTGTGTGTGTAAAATTATTTAATACACAAGCAAATGATGAATGAAGAAAAATAAAAATTACAATTGAAAAAAATAAAATAAAAACAAACTAAAAATTAAATAAACAAGTAATATAAATGTACAAGAAGAAAATAAAAATAAAAATAAATAAATTGAAAATTAAATGTGCAACAAATATAAATGTACAAAAGATAAAAACTAGATAAAATTAAATAAACAAAAAAAAATTAAATAACTACGTAGGCGGTTAAACCAGCCATATAAAACAATAAAATAGAAAAATAAATGCGGAATAAAATTACACAATTTAATATACAAGAAAATTAAATAACTAAAAAGTAAATAACTGAAAATTAAATAACCAAATAGGCATTTGAACTAGCCATATAAATAAATATGAAAATTAAATTTCAAAAATTTAAAAGTTTAAGCCTAAGTCCATGTCCATTCAGTCTAAATGTTTAAATTAAGTCCAAAAGTATAAAAAATGTCAAGTCATAAGTACATAAATCTAAATCCAATTCAATTTTATATTTGACTTTCAAGATTATTAAGTTAAAATAAAATTTTTATAAGTTTTGTGGTATTTTTATAATTTTAGAAGAAAAGAGGGACTTGATTAAAAATTTATATGAAAACAAAATAAATGATGATGAGAGTTTGAAATGGCATAGAATGACAAAATAGAAATAAGACAACAATATAATAATAAATAAAATTATACCAAATTTAGAAAATTCTTTGGTAAAGACGTAAAAAACTTGACACGACTCAAAAGTATTTGATTTATTCTTAAGTATAAGAGTGTCGAGTTATAACATAACCCGGTGAGACTATGAGATTCACTCTTGGTGTTCAAATTATGTTCATAATATTTTTTTATATTTATATTTTGTATTTTATTTACTAGTTAAATATTATGTCATTTAATTACTAACTAATCAATTTTATAGATAAATATGAGACTGAAGTACATGATGTGCCATGATTAAATTAGAGTGTCGACATAATATCAAAATAACATATATATTAAATAAAATAGATTTTGAACTCATTTGTGAGAGATATTAATTTCATAATTTAAATCATTGAACTTCACCCTTCACTATAGCTTAGTAAATTAGGCACTCATATTAGAAAGAAGAAAATACTCATTTTATTTACTGGCTTTTGAAATATATTATAAAAAAATTTTAAAAACTTGAAATAATAGATGAAGAAAATTTGAAAGAAAGAATTTCTGCCTCTTGTCTCAAATTTTATGATCGTTGCCAAAGTCACTAGCATATAGCCATCTAATTTATTTTTTCACTTTCTACTTTTCAATTAACTTAATTTATTTTCAATAAGGACGGTTGAGATAAAATAAATTGAGAAGGTTAAATATCACCATTCAAAAAAAAAATATATTTGGATGGTTTTGTTTTGGATTTTTATCGAAAATAATGGGTTTGTACTTGGAGCTCGTTCTATGCAGAATAAAGATGTGTTATTTACTTCTTTTGAATGATCTATATGTCTCTTTCTTTTCTTTGTGAATTATGCCCATCAATGGTTTAAGTTTCTATAGTAACAGTTCTGTTGATGTTCATCCTCATGTAGGAACTCAATGACCACAATTCTGATCCAAATTTGGGCAACAAAATTGATATCCCATATGCTGCATCAGAAGATGAGTTGCATTGTCCCCTTGAGGTATTCATGTGTAGCATTGTCCGCAAAATGGGTTACAGAGATGGTTTCAAGTGGCTCTCACAGTACATCAAGTGGCAAGGTGTAGGAAGCTAGGACATGTTTTCTTTTGCCTTTCATTCTCTCTTTTCGTCTATTAAAATGACAAACACGATTTAAACTTAATGATTAGAATTTGGACTTTAAAAAATTGTTGATGCGCATTGATGATAGTGAGGGCCATACTCTAAACTAGAATTCAATATTTTTTCTCAACAATTTTATTTTCTTTTCATGATGATTTGATTATCCTTATTTCTTGACCTCTATGTCATTGCAATAAATGAGTGGGGACTGGGGGTGAATGTTGGGCCTTATATATGATCCAAATTTGTATGACATCTTGGAACTTATCATCATTTTTTTTTCTATCAAAGTTTGACAATTTTACACATTTAAATAATTCGGGGGGATTTTGATCAAATCAGGCCCAGAATTTTCTAATTTAATAACACTAATTTTAAATAAATGAGCACATAAACTTAATTTTCCAAAAAACTCCTATTTTCTACAATTATATTTAAGGATAAACTAAAATTTACTATACATTTTATATTTCTCAAGTCCAAACACACCCACACCCTACATAAAATACAGTTTTTCATTATTTACTATTTCTTGGCATTCATCATCAATCCAATTCCAAAGATCATTGGAAATTTTCAAGTCTCAGGCATCTAAAAAATCAAAACAAAGAGTTGTAGAGCCAACAATCTTTTGTTTGATGAGAAACCTCATAATTGTCCAATGGCTTAGCATAAACCAATGAGAGGGACTGAAAGAATATATCAAGTATCAAAATTGCAAGAGAAGGAAAACTCAAGATGGACGGGAAATTGCATGAATGACGGGGCCGAAAGCATGACATGAGCTAGACAGCCGAAATAATGCCGATGTTTATTGGTGGGTGTTGGAGAGAGCAAATCAAATTTAGAATAAGGGCAGTTTAAAAATTAAAGTGGGATTTAATAATAAGGATAGATTTTGTAACATAGTTTAAGGCGGTGTACTTATAATAAGGGTTTTAAGAGAACATTAGAAGGGTGCCAATAGCTTCACTCTTTTCTAAAAACTTGTCATAAGCTATTTAATAAATTATTTTATATAATTTTTCAAAGAAAAGAAAACAACGTAGAAGCGTGAGAGCAAAATCAAGCCCAACAAAAGTTTTACTAAGAAGTTGCTAGGGACCTCGGGTTTGGATAAAATAGATTGTAATTCTAAGATGAGGAATTGGTGAGAGAAAATGGTGTTAATAATGGGATCAAAAAGTCAATAAAAAAACTTGAAAATGTAGGGAAGAGAGGGAATGGTTTGTGGTAAGTCAGTTAATTTGCCTTACAACAATCCAAAGTAAGAATAGGTAATAAGAGTCGCACCAAGCCATGCTTATCAAGGCTGCTGCATTAATATGTAACAAATGTTTTATTTATGTTTTTTTATCCTTTGCTTTTTAGCACCTTATAAAACAGTGACAGTCTCAATTAAGTGTTAAGATATATATGTAACTATTGTGTTTTCACTTATTTTTAAAGCAGATATTGGGTATTAAAGGCATATAATTTGTAACACAAAAAGAGAGAGCCAGAGATTAGTATATATCAATAGTTAGACCAGAGAATGACTATCATTTAAAAAAAAAAAAAGAAAAAAAAACATAGTACTATATAAAGTATTAACCACTTGAGGAGAACTTTGAGAAATAGTCAACTAATTAGTAATTACAAACACAAGTCTGTATTAGAAACCAACCATAACTAAAATAGAGAAAATAAATAACAAGCATTATTGTCAAATCCAAACATATAAAGAACTTTTTTGTTTCAAAAAAAAAAAGACACTATTTTATGTTCCACTTAAGCAAATAGATAAACCAACAAACCTCCCATCGGAGCTCATTGTGAAAAAGCCATTTTTAAAAAGCAGAATGAAAAAAGACAAAAAGTTGCGAGTAATGGTCAGCAAAGACACGTGGCATATATGTGAACCTCTGCGTCCAAAAACAAAAAGCCACGAGAGCACTTTTTAAAGAAAATGCTTTTTAAAGAAGATATGTGTATTTTTGGGTATATTTTTTAAAAAAGGTATGTACATTTTTTATGTATACTTTTTCTAAATATGTATACTTTTTCACGTATACTTTTTTTAAAGAAAGAAGGAATATTACTTTTTTTTTCTTTTTATCAGCTCTCTTGAAAGTGTTAAATCCATTTATTAAAGCCAAATTTCTCATAACATAATTACCTTCTCTTAGAAGTTTTAATAGTAAATATTGATAATAATAATAATTTCATGGCCTGGTATGTTGACTTTGAATTTTGTCTTGAACAATGCCAACTCCAAATGAAAATTCCTTAGGTGTGTCTTTTCATCTTATTAAATATTTGTCGTCGGTTGTTTGTCTTTGAGATACGGAAAAGTCATATAATTTTTTCCAAAGGAATGGATGAGAATGAGATTAGATTAAGTAAACTTCTCATCACGTCTCACTATTTTCTTCCTTAATTCCTTCGGTGCATCGTTTCATCTTTTCATCTTACATTTTAGAAAACCTAGAGAAATGGAAAGATAAAAGGAGGAAGAGAGGAAGAGAAAGCTTGCTTGGTGACATTGAAGATGCATGAGAGGCAGTCAAGATACTCTTATGCAATCATTAAAAGTTAAATATTGACTGTTTATCGGGGTATGGGGAGGTTTTATTTTGATTAAGCCGGTTAATGATTATGATTCAACATATATTTTAGAGAACGTTTTTACTTATATATAGAAATTGCCACAATGAACTGAAGAATAAAATAATGAACATGAAATAGGGTACGTATAGTTAAATATCGAAGCACTTAGGTCATCAATAAAATAATTTTCATTAAGTTTGTTTCTCTCGATGAATCCGAAACATAAGAAAACTTCCCGTATCATCAGTAAAATTAATAAGCCAAATATGTTGAGACCGAGACAAATTATCTTTGAAAAATGATGATCCGATGACCCAAAAAGTAGCTGGAAGGAAACATTTTCCGAAACAAGTGGGACCCATTATTATTGTCTAGGATTTAATACAAAAGGTGAATATGTAAATGAAGTCTCATTTTGTTCCTTAATTTTGACACGCGTGAAATGCATTAGCCCTGCCTCATCAAATTACTTAGATTGCTTTGCACTTCTTGTGATTTATATTGCAGCAAATCTTTTGTTTATGTCTTTTTGGACTCGATCATAAAACAATGATGACGAGTTGTAATTAAGCGTTAGGAATATATATCATGATTTTTTATGAGAATGTCTTAATATAAATTTTTGTCAAGGACTTCAATCTTAATCGTTTGATTTTTCAAATAGTAGAGATTGAATTTGATAGTACCCTATAACATTTTCTTGGAAATTAATTAAGGGGTACTCCTAATCAATTCCATTCTCTTGTAGTTATAGTGCATATAATTTGTAACACAAACAAAGAGAGGAGAGATCATTAAACAACATAGCACTAATATAATAATTACTTGAGGAGAATAGTCAACTAATTAGGAATACAAACACAAGTTGTGTATATAGAAACCAATCATGCATGTATATCTAAACGCAGAAAATAAATTACAAGCATTATTTCCAAATCAAACATACGAGACTAGAGAAGGGTTTTATTTTCTACTTAGTAAAGTGTAAAAAAGAAACAATACAAAAAAAGGAACAACTACAAATCAAATAACCTCTTGGTCGAGGTCATGGTGCAAAAGCCAGTTTTAATCAAAGCAAAACGAAGAACACAAAAGTTCAAAGTCATTAAAGCAAAAGAAAGTTTTACATTTTCTTAAAAGAGCCTCGAGCCTTTGCACTCCTATTTTCTAGTCAAACAAAATGAAAAGAAAGACAAAATAGTTGCTATAGTTACAATAAGCAAAAAGAAAGTCTAATTAACATTTTCCCTAATCGTGATCTCAGAAACCTCTGCATGCATAAAACTGCATGCATAAAAACCATAAAGCCAAAAATTTTCCATCCTCAGGAACTGATCATCAACATGTATATCTAGATTAAACTTATTAAATTTTTTTTTTTTTTGTGAGTTATGATGCCTTTGAGAATTGAGATATGTAAGAGTCATTTTTTTCAAGAGGGATGGATGAGAATGAGACAAAATTAGGATATATATAGTGTCTGCAATTTTCTCAAAAGTCCTGTCACATAATCAGAAAAGCCCAAAAAAATGAAAAGATGGCTTAAATTGTTTGTAAAGATGAGAGGAAGTCAACTTCTCACTATTTTCTTTCTTAATTTTTTGATTTCTTTCTAAAATGTTAAATATACATTGTTTGTTATCAGGATATGAGGAGATTTTATTTTCTTAAGCATGTTAATGATTGTGATTCAACAAAATAGAAAATTATGCTTGTATATAAAATTGACAAAATGAAGAATTATTATTGCTTATTTCTTGAACTTTTCACCAAGTTAGACCACATCTTTTGAGTCCAATTCACAACTAGCTAAAGGAACCAAACCATATACTTTTAAGCAAATTATACAAAGCATGTGTTCAAAACTTTATGACTTTTTTTGGAGAATATATGTTTTTTTTTTCAACAAGGAAATACGATAGGTATGCTATAAATGAAAGCTTTTGAGCAGATAAATTAAAAATATTATTAAAAAATATAGGAAGTGAGAGAATGATCTAAGCAGATGACTCTGATTTCTGGTGTGAGGATTTGGTGAAAGAAAATTTCTGTTGTGGGAAAGCATGGCTACAACAATAAGGGCTTGCTTTTTTGTATGAAGGCAATGATTATTTGATGCTGACATGTTGTTGCCTTTGTCTTGTATATAAATTTATAAATGATTTTTTTATTTATCTTATTTAATTCTAAATTATATTTTACTAAAAAAATTTCGCACAAGAGAGACATTTCCATTTTCAGTTTGACTTCAGCTATGTCACAATCATAAGTAATGACGTTAAATAATGTATAAGCCATTAACGACAATTATGTATTATCAAAATTCGACCTTGTTGCTTCGATTAATGGAAGGGCTGTGTACTTTTGTTATACTGGTTTTTAATTTATCTTAAGCGTAGCAGTGGCATGATAACATGCAGCATTCAAGCAATTAACAATGTTAATTGCTTTTAATTTATCTTAAACCAAGTTTTTGGATATGAAATAGACATTGAAAGACGAAACTTATTGTTGTTATATTCAAATGAAGAGCGAATGCAATATATAGAGGAGTATCTGATGCATTTGGCTACTCAAAACAATCAAATACAATTGTGCGTTCCAGTAGGACCCACTTCAATTGTCCAGGTTTAAAAAGAAAAGACAGTAATATATGTGTATATAGCTTGCCGGGAATTATTCTGCCAGCATGTTTCTAATAGCCACAGTGAGTGATGCAGCAGTTCATTTTAATTTCTTGGTTCTTATCATTTCTCTCCTTAAGACTTAAAATTAAAGGAACCTTTCTATCTTATGCCAGCAATCTCTATTCAACTTGTACGTGATTTAACAACCTTTCTATTTAATTTTTTTTTTGGTAATTTAGGGTTACTTGCACTGATATTTCAGTCTTATATTTATCTAATTGTACGCTAGGGCTGATTAATTTGCAACAATTTCTTGACTAACAAGTGCATGACAATTTCAATTTTCAATGGTTCTTAAGCAAGTGGGAACATTCAAAAGCCAACAGGAAATTTGACTTGAAAAAAATTTGGAAGAAAATATTTCCAAAGAGCAAGCGGGACCCACTGTTGCCTAAATTTAAAAACAAAAGCAAAGCAATAGGTAAATGACGTTTCGAGGTCATATTCCGAAAAGGCGAAAAGCCAATGAACCACTACAAAATTTATCTTTTTTTTTTTCTTAATGAAAACGAAAATACCAAAAGTTTTAATAAATGAGTAATTGACATGAGTCTTAAACATTTTTCCTATCTTAGCCTCAACAGAACGGCACACCCATTTCTGATCAAAGCAAAATGAAAAAAGACAAACGAAGTTTATGAGACTTCCGCACACAAAAACAAAGACAGAACCCTATAAAATTTTCAATTCTTAGGAGCTCAGCGTAATATATTTTCAGAAAGTTATGATGTATTCTCAGTTTAATATATTTTTGGAGATTGAAGGGTCATATTTTTCAAATGGGATGAATATATGAGACTAAATTAAGTTATTATATATGTGTAGTATCTGCTTCCCCAAGGTCTTCTCACATAATATGAAAAAAACCCAAAAAGATGAAAAATGGAAAATTTTGGTGAAGATGAGAAGAAGTCAAGATTCTCATAAATGTCTCACTACAAAGTAACATGCTGGAAGTGAATGAAGCTTTGATCACTTGCCATAAGTCCATCGATTTTTAAATTGGAGTAAGCCGAGTGATCCTGAAGGTGAAAAGATAAAATACAACCAAAATACTCATGTGATGGAGTTCTTGGTGCAGTTGGCGAAACTAAAAGATGGAGAGGGCAAGTGCATTATGAGGAATTTGCCCGTGGTGTTGGTGAATGAATTCGACACATGTAAGAGAGCCGATAGGATAAAAGAGAAGGAATGGAAACTGTATGAGGATTATAACAAGACAGTTGATTTCCAATGCAGCAAATTTCTGCATAATGCAAACAAAGAACTAAACATAAAGAAGTTTGAGTATAATGCAAACAAAGAAATAAACATAAAGGAAGCTAGCGAAATAGCCAATGTTTTGGTGTCTATAAGAGCTCCGAAAATTAGATTGGACTCTGACTGCTCTAATGAATGGATAAAGAAATTGTGAGATAAATTGTGAGAACTTCTGAAGGAGTTCAGTGATCGTATTTGGATGTAAAGTGAGAACCCCCTTTGGATTGAGAAAAAAGTGAGGGAGATATATTTTAAAGATTATCTAGGTAATTACATGTTAACTTTATTTTTGCAAAATTAAAGTACGCTTGGTTTATGTTTAAAATATATCTCTCTGATTTTTTCTTGTTTACTTTGTACCTAAATATTATCCTTGAATTCCTTACTTTTATTTTTCTCAATTTATCACGCATTTTCTTTATCCATTCATCAGAAGTTCGATTCCAACCACATTTTAATAGTTCATACTAACACTAATATATTTGTTATTTTACTGACTTCTTTTCTATGCAATTATTTAGTTGTATCATATTTTAACTTCTTAACTTTCTGAACATATTAAAACTTATTGTATTGGAATTTAATTGTGATGTTCAAATTCTAATACAATTTTCTTTCCTTCTCTTTTATTTTATCAGCTCTCTTAGAAGTGCCAAATCCATTTACATGCAACACACCTAAATGTGAGAATGTATGTGTACTTTTTCGGGTATACCTTTTTTAAAGAAAGTATGTGCACTTTTCACGTATACCTTTTCTAAGTATGTGCACTTTTTTACGTATACTTTTTGTAAAGCAAGAAGGAGTACTACTTTTTTTTTCTCTTTTTATTAGCTCTCTTGGAAGTGTTAAATCCATTTATTAAAGCCAAATTTCTCATAACATAATTACCTTCTCTTGGAAGTTTTAACAGTAAATAATGATAATAATAATAATTTCAAAAAGTACCTACCATGTAATAACTTACGGCGAAATAATTTTCAGCAAAAATACACTTTATGTGAGGGGAGTTGCATGTTTGGACAAGGATGGAGTACAAAGTAACATGCTGGAAGTGATTGAAGCTTTGATCACTTGCCATAAGTCCATTGGTTTTTAAATTGAAGTAAGCCGAGTGATCCTGAAGGTGAAAAGATACAATACAACCAAAATACTCATGTGATGGAGTTCTTGGTGCAGTTGGCGACACTAAAAGATGGAGAGGGCAAGTGCATTATGAGGAATTTGCCCGTGGTGTTGGTGAATGAATTCAGCACATGTAAGAGAGCCGATAGGATAAAAGAGAAGGAATGGAAACCGTATGAGAATTATAACAAGACAGGTTGATTTCTAATGCAGCAAATTTCTGCAATGTTTAGAACAAGATAAAGAAGTTCGAGTATAATGCAAACAAAGAACTAAACATAAAAGAAGCTAGCGAAATAGCCAATGTTTTGGTGTCTATAAGAGCTCGAAAATGAGATTAGACTCGATTGCTCTAATAAATGGATAAAGAAACTGTGAGAGAAATTATGAGAACTTATGAAGGAGTTCAGTGATCGTATTTGGATGTAAAGTGAGAACCCCTTTGGATTGAGAAAAAGTGAAGGAGATATATTTTAAAGAATATCTAGGTAATTACATGTTAACTTTATTTTTGCAAAATTAAAGTATGCTTGGTTTATTTTTAAAATATATCTCTCGATTTTTCTTGTTTACTTTGTACCTAAATATAATCCTTGAATTCCTTACTTTTTTTTTCTCAATTTATCACGCATTTTGTTTATCCATTCATCAGAAGTTCGATTCTAACCACATTTTAATAGTTCATACTAACACTAATACATTTGTTATTTTATTAACTTCTTTTCTATGTAATTATTTAGTTGTATCATATTTTAACTTCTTAACTTTCTCGAACATATTAAAACTTATTGTATTGGAATTTAATTGTCATGTTCAAATTCTAATACAATTTTCTTTCCTTCTCTTTTATTTTATCAACTCTCTTAGAAGTGCCAAATCCATTTACATGCAACACATCTAAATGTGAGAAGGTATGTGTACTTTTTTGGGTATACCTTTTTTAAAAACATAGCCATATAAATAAATATGAAAATTAAATTTCAAAAATTTAAAAGTTTAAGCCTAAGTCCATGTCCATTCAGTCTAAATGTTTAAATTAAGTCCAAAAGTATAAAAAATGTCAAGTCATAAGTACATAAATCTAAATCCAATTCAATTTTATATTTGACTTTCAAGATTATTAAGTTAAAATAAAATTTTTATAAGTTTTGTGGTATTTTTATAATTTTAGAAGAAAAGAGGGACTTGATTAAAAATTTATATGAAAACAAAATAAATGATGATGAGAGTTTGAAATGGCATAGAATGACAAAATAGAAATAAGACAACAATATAATAATAAATAAAATTATACCAAATTTAGAAAATTCTTTGGTAAAGACGTAAAAAACTTGACACGACTCAAAAGTATTTGATTTAGTCTTAAGTATAAGAGTGTCGAGTTATAACATAACCCGGTGAGACTATGAGATTCACTCTTGGTGTTCAAATTATGTTCATAATATTTTTTTATATTTATATTTTGTATTTTATTTACTAGTTAAATATTATGTCATTTAATTACTAACTAATCAATTTTATAGATAAATATGAGACTGAAGTACATGATGTGCCATGATTAAATTAGAGTGTCGACATAATATCAAAATAACATATATATTAAATAAAATAGATTTTGAACTCATTTGTGAGAGATATTAATTTCATAATTTAAATCATTGAACTTCACCCTTCACTATAGCTTAGTAAATTAGGCACTCATATTAGAAAGAAGAAAATACTCATTTTATTTACTGGCTTTTGAAATATATTATAAAAAAATTTTAAAAACTTGAAATAATAGATGAAGAAAATTTGAAAGAAAGAATTTCTGCCTCTTGTCTCAAATTTTATGATCGTTGCCAAAGTCACTAGCATATAGCCATCTAATTTATTTTTTCACTTTCTACTTTTCAATTAACTTAATTTATTTTCAATAAGGACGGTTGAGATAAAATAAATTGAGAAGGTTAAATATCACCATTCAAAAAAAAAATATATTTGGATGGTTTTGTTTTGGATTTTTATCGAAAATAATGGGTTTGTACTTGGAGCTCGTTCTATGCAGAATAAAGATGTGTTATTTACTTCTTTTGAATGATCTATATGTCTCTTTCTTTTCTTTGTGAATTATGCCCATCAATGGTTTAAGTTTCTATAGTAACAGTTCTGTTGATGTTCATCCTCATGTAGGAACTCAATGACCACAATTCTGATCCAAATTTGGGCAACAAAATTGATATCCCATATGCTGCATCAGAAGATGAGTTGCATTGTCCCCTTGAGGTATTCATGTGTAGCATTGTCCGCAAAATGGGTTACAGAGATGGTTTCAAGTGGCTCTCACAGTACATCAAGTGGCAAGGTGTAGGAAGCTAGGACATGTTTTCTTTTGCCTTTCATTCTCTCTTTTCGTCTATTAAAATGACAAACACGATTTAAACTTAATGATTAGAATTTGGACTTTAAAAAATTGTTGATGCGCATTGATGATAGTGAGGGCCATACTCTAAACTAGAATTCAATATTTTTTCTCAACAATTTTATTTTCTTTTCATGATGATTTGATTATCCTTATTTCTTGACCTCTATGTCATTGCAATAAATGAGTGGGGACTGGGGGTGAATGTTGGGCCTTATATATGATCCAAATTTGTATGACATCTTGGAACTTATCATCATTTTTTTTTCTATCAAAGTTTGACAATTTTACACATTTAAATAATTCGGGGGGATTTTGATCAAATCAGGCCCAGAATTTTCTAATTTAATAACACTAATTTTAAATAAATGAGCACATAAACTTAATTTTCCAAAAAACTCCTATTTTCTACAATTATATTTAAGGATAAACTAAAATTTACTATACATTTTTATATTTCTCAAGTCCAAACACACCCACACCCTACATAAAATACAGTTTTTCATTATTTACTATTTCTTGGCATTCATCATCAATCCAATTCCAAAGATCATTGGAAATTTTCAAGTCTCAGGCATCTAAAAAATCAAAACAAAGAGTTGTAGAGCCAACAATCTTTTGTTTGATGAGAAACCTCATAATTGTCCAATGGCTTAGCATAAACCAATGAGAGGGACTGAAAGAATATATCAAGTATCAAAATTGCAAGAGAAGGAAAACTCAAGATGGACGGGAAATTGCATGAATGACGGGGCCGAAAGCATGACATGAGCTAGACAGCCGAAATAATGCCGATGTTTATTGGTGGGTGTTGGAGAGAGCAAATCAAATTTAGAATAAGGGCAGTTTAAAAATTAAAGTGGGATTTAATAATAAGGATAGATTTTGTAACATAGTTTAAGGCGGTGTACTTATAATAAGGGTTTTAAGAGAACATTAGAAGGGTGCCAATAGCTTCACTCTTTTCTAAAAACTTGTCATAAGCTATTTAATAAATTATTTTATATAATTTTTCAAAGAAAAGAAAACAACGTAGAAGCGTGAGAGCAAAATCAAGCCCAACAAAAGTTTTACTAAGAAGTTGCTAGGGACCTCGGGTTTGGATAAAATAGATTGTAATTCTAAGATGAGGAATTGGTGAGAGAAAATGGTGTTAATAATGGGATCAAAAAGTCAATAAAAAAACTTGAAAATGTAGGGAAGAGAGGGAATGGTTTGTGGTAAGTCAGTTAATTTGCCTTACAACAATCCAAAGTAAGAATAGGTAATAAGAGTCGCACCAAGCCATGCTTATCAAGGCTGCTGCATTAATATGTAACAAATGTTTTATTTATGTTTTTTTATCCTTTGCTTTTTAGCACCTTATAAAACAGTGATGATGCCTCAATTAAGTGTTAAGATATATATGTAACTATTGTGTTTTCACTTATTTTTAAAGCGGATATTGGGTATTAAAGGCATATAATTTGTAGCACAAAAAGAGAGAGCCAGAGATTAGTATATATCAATAGTTAGACCAGAGAATGACTATCATTTAAAAAAAAAAAAAAAAAAACATAGTACTATATAAAGTATTAACCACTTGAGGAGAACTTTGAGAAATAGTCAACTAATTAGTAATTACAAACACAAGTCTGTATTAGAAACCAACCATAACTAAAATAGAGAAAATAAATAACAAGCATTATTGTCAAATCCAAACATATAAAGAACTTTTTTGTTTCAAAAAAAAAAAGACACTATTTTATGTTCCACTTAAGCAAATAGATAAACCAACAAACCTCCCATCGGAGCTCATTGTGAAAAAGCCATTTTTAAAAAAGCAGAATGAAAAAGACAAAAAGTTGCAGTAATGGTCAGCAAAGACACGTGGCATATATGTGAACCTCTGCGTCCAAAAACAAAAAGCCACGAGAGCACTTTTTTAAAGAAAATGCTTTTTTAAAGAAGATATGTGTATTTTTTTGGGTATATTTTTTTAAAAAAAAGGTATGTACATTTTTTTATGTATACTTTTTCTAAATATGTATACTTTTTCACGTATACTTTTTTTAAAGAAAGAAGGAATATTACTTTTTTTTTTCTTTTTATCAGCTCTCTTGAAAGTGTTAAATCCATTTATTAAAGCCAAATTTCTCATAACATAATTACCATCTCTTAGAAGTTTTAATAGTAAATATTGATAATAATAATAATTTCATGGCCTGGTATGTTGACTTTGAATTTTGTCTTGAACAATGCCAACTCCAAATGAAAATTCCTTAGGTGTGTCTTTTCATCTTATTAAATATTTGTCGTCGGTTGTTTGTCTTTGAGATACGGAAAAGTCATATAATTTTTTCCAAAGGAATGGATGAGAATGAGATTAGATTAAGTAAACTTCTCATCACGTCTCACTATTTTCTTCCTTAATTCCTTCGGTGCATCGTTTCATCTTTTCATCTTACATTTTAGAAAACCTAGAGAAATGGAAAGATAAAAGGAGGAAGAGAGGAAGAGAAAGCTTGCTTGGTGACATTGAAGATGCATGAGAGGCAGTCAAGATACTCTTATGCAATCATTAAAAGTTAAATATTGATCTGCTTATCGGGGTATGGGAGGTTTTATTTTGATTAAGCCGGTTAATGATTATGATTCAACATATATTTTAGAGAACGCTTTTACTTATATATAGAAATTGCCACAATGAACTGAAGAATAAAATAATGAACATGAAATAGGGTACGTATAGTTAAATATCGAAGCACTTAGGCTGTCAATAAAATAATTTTCATTAAGTTTGTTTCTCTCTGATGAATCCGAAACATAAGAAAACTTCCTGTATCACTGTAAAATTAATAAGCCAAATATGTTGAGACTGAGACAAATTATCTTTGAAAAATGATGATCCGATGACCCAAAAAGTAGTCGGAAGGAAACATTTTCCGAAACAAGTGGGACCCATTATTATTGTCTAGGATTTAATACAAAAGGTGAATATGTAAATGAAGTCTCATTTTGTTCCTTAATTTTGACACGCGTGAAATGCATTAGCCCTGCCTCATCAAATTACTTAGATTGCTTTGCACTTCTTGTGATTTATATTGCAGCAAATCTTTTGTTTATGTCTTTTTGGACCTGATCATAAAACAATGATGACAGTTGTAATTAAGCGTTAGGAATATATATCATGATTTTTTTATGAGAATGTCTTAATATAAATTTTTGTCAAGGACTTCAATCTTAATCGTTTGATTTTTCAAATAGTAGAGATTGAATTTGATAGTACCCTATAACATTTTCTTGGAAATTAATTAAGGGGTACTCCTAATCAATTCCATTCTCTTGTAGTTATAGTGCATATAATTTGTAACACAAACAAAGAGAGGAGAGATCATTAAACAACATAGCACTAATATAATAATTACTTGAGGAGAATAGTCAACTAATTAGGAATACAAACACAAGTTGTGTATATAGAAACCAATCATGCATGTATATCTAAACGCAGAAAATAAATTACAAGCATTATTTCCAAATCAAACATACAGACTAGAGAAGGGTTTTATTTTCTACTTAGTAAAGTGTAAAAAAAGAAACAATACAAAAAAAAGGAACAACTACAAATCAAATAACCTCTTGGTCGAGGTCATGGTGCAAAAGCCAGTTTTAATCAAAGCAAAACGAAGAACACAAAAAGTTCAAAGTCATTAAAGCAAAAAGAAAGTTTTACATTTTCTTAAAAGAGCCTGAGCCTTTGCACTCCTATTTTCTAGTCAAACAAAATGAAAAGAAAGACAAAATAGTTGCTATAGTTACAATAAGCAAAAAGAAAGTCTAATTAACATTTTCCCTAATCGTGATCTCAGAAACCTCTGCATGCATAAAGCATGCATAAAACCATAAAGCCAAAAATTTTCCATCCTCGTGAACTGATCATCAACATGTATATCTAGATTAAACTTATTAAATTTTTTTTTTTTTGTGAGTTATGATGCCTTTGAGAATTGAGATATGTAAGAGTCATTTTTTTCAAGAGGGATGGATGAGAATGAGACAAAATTAGGATATATATAGTGTCTGCAATTTTCTCAAAAGTCCTGTCACATAATCAGAAAAGCCCAAAAAAATGAAAAGATGGCTTAAATTGTTTGTAAAGATGAGAGGAAGTCAACTTCTCACTATTTTCTTTCTTAATTTTTTGATTTCTTTCTAAAATGTTAAATATACATTGTTTGTTATCAGGATATGAGGAGATTTTATTTTCTTAAGCATGTTAATGATTGTGATTCAACAAAATAGAAAATTATGCTTGTATATAAAATTGACAAAATGAAGAATTATTATTGCTTATTTCTTGAACTTTTCACCAAGTTAGACCACATCTTTTGAGTCCAATTCACAACTAGCTAAAGGAACCAAACCATATACTTTTAAGCAAATTATACAAAGCATGTGTTCAAAACTTTATGACTTTTTTTGGAGAATATATGTTTTTTTTTTCAACAAGGAAATACGATAGGTATGCTATAAATGAAAGCTTTTGAGCAGATAAATTAAAAATATTATTAAAAAATATAGGAAGTGAGAGAATGATCTAAGCAGATGACTCTGATTTCTGGTGTGAGGATTTGGTGAAAGAAAATTTCTGTTGTGGGAAAGCATGGCTACAACAATAAGGGCTTGCTTTTTTGTATGAAGGCAATGATTATTTGATGCTGACATGTTGTTGCCTTTGTCTTGTATATAAATTTATAAATGATTTTTTTATTTATCTTATTTAATTCTAAATTATATTTTACTAAAAAAATTTCGCACAAGAGAGACATTTCCATTTTCAGTTTGACTTCAGCTATGTCACAATCATAAGTAATGACGTTAAATAATGTATAAGCCATTAACGACAATTATGTATTATCAAAATTCGACCTTGTTGCTTCGATTAATGGAAGGGCTGTGTACTTTTGTTATACTGGTTTTTAATTTATCTTAAGCGTAGCAGTGGCATGATAACATGCAGCATTCAAGCAATTAACAATGTTAATTGCTTTTAATTTATCTTAAACCAAGTTTTTGGATATGAAATAGACATTGAAAGACGAAACTTATTGTTGTTATATTCAAATGAAGAGCGAATGCAATATATAGAGGAGTATCCGATGCATTTGGCTACTCAAAACAATCAAATACAATTGTGCGTCCAAGTAGGACCCACTTCAATTGTCCGAGTTTAAAAAGAAAAGACGATGAATATATGTGTATATAGCTTGCCGGAATTATTCTCGCCAAAGATGTTTCTAATAGCCACGAGTGAGTGATGCAGCAGTTCATTTTAATTTCTTGGTTCTTATCATTTCTCTCCTTAAGACTTAAAATTAAAGGAACCTTTCTATCTTATGCCAGCAATCTCTATTCAACTTGTACGTGATTTAACAACCTTTCTATTTAATTTTTTTGGTAATTTAGGGTTACTTGCACTGATATTTCAGTCTTATATTTATCTAATTGTACGCTAGGGCTGATTAATTTGCAACAATTTCTTGACTAACAAGTGCATGACAATTTCAATTTTCAATGGTTCTTAAGCAAGTGGGAACATTCAAAAGCCAACAGGAAATTTGACTTGAAAAAAATTTGGAAGAAAATATTTCCAAAGAGCAAGCGGGACCCACTGTTGCCTAAATTTAAAAACAAAAGCAAAGCAATAGGTAAATGACGTTTCGAGGTCATATTCAGAAAGGCGAAAAGCCAATGAACCACTACAAAATTTATCTTTTTTTTTCTTAATGAAAACGAAAATACCAAAAGTTTTAATAAATGAGTAATTGACATGAGTCTTAAACATTTTTCCTATCTTAGCCTCAACGTAAGCAGCACACCCATTTCGATCAAAGCAAAATGAAAAAGACAAACGAAGTTTATGAGACTTCCAGCACACAAAAACAAAGACGTAACCCTATAAAATTTTCAATTCTTAGGAGCTCAGCAGTAATATATTTTCGAAAGTTATGATGTATTCTCGCTTTAATATATTTTTGGAGATTGAAGGGTCATATTTTTCAAATGGGATGAATATATGAGACTAAATTAAGTTATTATATATGTGTAGTATCCGCTTCCCAAGGTCTTCTCACATAATATGAAAAAACCCAAAAGATGAAAAATGGAAAATTTTGGTGAAGATGAGAAGAAGTCAAGATTCTCATAAATGTCTCACTACAAAGTAACATGCTCGGAAGTGAATGAAGCTTTGATCACTTGCCATAAGTCCATCGATTTTTAAATTGGAGTAAGCCGAGTGATCCCGAAGGTGAAAAGATAAAATACAACCAAAATACTCATGTGATGGAGTTCTTGGTGCAATTGGCGAAACTAAAAGATGGAGAGGGCAAGTGCATTATGAGGAATTTGCCCGTGGTGTTGGTGAATGAATTCGACACATGTAAGAGAGCCGATAGGATAAAAGAGAAGGAATGGAAGCCGTATGAGGATTATAACAAGACGAGTTGATTTCCAATGCAGCAAATTTCTGCATAATGCAAACAAAGAACTAAACATAAAGAAGTTTGAGTATAATGCAAACAAAGAAATAAACATAAAGGAAGCTAGCGAAATAGCCAATGTTTTGGTGTCTATAAGAGCTCCGAAAATTAGATTGGACTCTGACTGCTCTAATGAATGGATAAAGAAATTGTGAGATAAATTGTGAGAACTTCTGAAGGAGTTCAGTGATCGTATTTGGATGTAAAGTGAGAACCCCTTTGGATTGAGAAAAAGTGAGGAGATATATTTTAAAGATTATCTAGGTAATTACATGTTAACTTTATTTTTGCAAAATTAAAGTACGCTTGGTTTATGTTTAAAATATATCTCTCTGATTTTTCTTGTTTACTTTGTACCTAAATATTATCCTTGAATTCCTTACTTTTATTTTTCTCAATTTATCACGCATTTTCTTTATCCATTCATCAGAAGTTCGATTCCAACCACATTTTAATAGTTCATACTAACACTAATATATTTGTTATTTTACTGACTTCTTTTCTATGCAATTATTTAGTTGTATCATATTTTAACTTCTTAACTTTCTGAACATATTAAAACTTATTGTATTGGAATTTAATTGTGATGTTCAAATTCTAATACAATTTTCTTTCCTTCTCTTTTATTTTATCAGCTCTCTTAGAAGTGCCAAATCCATTTACATGCAACACACCTAAATGTGAGAATGTATGTGTACTTTTTCGGGTATACCTTTTTCAAGAAAGTATGTGCACTTTTTCACGTATACTTTTTCTAAGTATGTGCACTTTTTTACGTATACTTTTTGTAAAGCAAGAAGGAGTACTACTTTTTTTTTTCTTTTTATTAGCTCTCTTGGAAGTGTTAAATCCATTTATTAAAGCCAAATTTTTCATAACATAATTACCTTCTCTTGGAAGTTTTAACAGTAAATAATGATAATAATAATAATTTCAAAAATCACCTACCATGTAATAACTTACGGCGAAGTAATCTTCAGCAAAAATACACTTTATGTGAGGGGAGTTGCATGTTTGGACAAGGATGGAGTACAAAGTAACATGCTGGAAGTGATTGAAGCTTTGATCACTTGCCATAAGTCCATTGGTTTTTAAATTGAAGTAAGCCGAGTGATCCTGAAGGTGAAAAGATACAATACAACCAAAATACTCATGTGATGGAGTTCTTGGTGCAGTTGGCGACACTAAAAGATGGAGAGGGCAAGTGCATTATGAGGAATTTGCCCGTGGTGTTGGTGAATGAATTCGGCACATGTAAGAGAGCCGATAGAATAAAAGAGAAGGAATGGAAACTGTATGAGAATTATAACAAGACAGTTGATTTCCAGTGCAGCAAATTTTTGCATGTTTAGAAAGTAAAGAAGTTCGAGTATAATGCAAACAAAGAACTAAACATAAAAGAAGCTAGCGAAATAGCCAATGTTTTGGTGTCTATAAGAGCTCCGAAAATGAGATTAGACTCTGATTGCTCTAATAAATGGATAAAGAAACTGTGAGAGAAATTATGAGAACTTATGAAGGAGTTCAGTGATCGTATTTGGATGTAAAGTGAGAACCCCTTTTGGATTGAGAAAAAAATGAAGGAGATATATTTTAAAGAATATCTAGGTAATTACATGTTAACTTTATTTTTGCAAAATTGAAGTATGCTTGGTTTATTTTTAAAATATATCTCTCTGATTTTTTCTTGTTTACTTTGTACCTAAATATAATCCTTGAATTCCTTACTTTTTTTTTTCTCAATTTACCGCGCATTTTGTTTATCCATTCATCAGAAGTTCGATTCTAACCACATTTTAATAGTTCATACTAACACTAATACATTTGTTATTTTATTAACTTCTTTTCTATGTAATTATTTAGTTGTATCATATTTTAACTTCTTAACTTTCTGAACATATTAAAACTTGCTGTATTGGAATTTAATTGTCATGTTCAAATTCTAATACAATTTTCTTTCCTTCTCTTTTATTTTATCAACTCTCTTAGAAGTGCCAAATCCATTTACATGCAACACATCTAAATGTGAGAAGGTATGTGTACTTTTTTGGGTATACCTTTTTTAAAGAAAGTATGTGCACTTTTTCACGTATACTTTTTCTAAAAAAAGGAGTACTACTTTCTTTTCTTTTTTCTTTTTATTAGCTCTCTTGGAAGTGTTAAATCCATTTATTAAAGCCAAATTTCTCATAACATAATTACATTCTCCATCTTCTCAGTTCTGTAATTAGACCAGGAACTCTATCACATGAATATTTTGATTGTATTGTATATTTTTATCTTTTGGGTCATCCCTGCTTACTCCAATACAAAAGCTCATGGACTTATGGGAAGTGGTCAAGGTTTGGATCACTTTCATCGTATTACTTCATTCTTATCTGGACATGCAACTATCTTTACATGAAATGTGCTCTTACTGAAGATAAATTTATCGTCAATTAGTAAGGGTTACTTGCACTGATATTTCAGTTTTATATTTATCTAATGGTAAGTTAGGGCTGATTAATTTACAATAATTTCTTGACTAGCAAGTGCATGACAATTTCAATTTTCAATGGGTCTTAAGCAAGTGGGAACATTCAAAAGCCAACAGGAAATTTGACTTGAAAAAAATTTGGAGGGAAACATTTCCCAAGAGCAAGTGAGACCCACTGTTGCCTAAGTTTAAAAACAGAAGCAAAGCAGTAGGTAAATAACGTTTCGAGGTCATATTTAAAAAAGGCGAAAAGCCAATGAACCACTATAAAATTTATCTTTTTTTTTTATGAAAATGAAAATACCAAAAGTTTTAATAAAAGAGTAATTGACGTGAGTCTTTAACCTTTTTTCTATTTTAGCCTCAGCAGAACTGCAAACGGAAAACTCATTTCTGATCAAAGCAAAATGAAAAAAAGACAAAACAAGTTTATGAGACTTCTGCACACAAAAACAATGACAGAACCCCACAAAAGTTTCAATTCTTAGGAGCTCAGCGTAGTATATTTTCAAAAAGTTATGATGTCTTCTTAGTTTAATATATTTTTGGAGATTGAAGGGTCATATTTTTCAAATGGGATGAATATATGAGACTAAATCAAGTTATTATATGTATGTAGCATCTGCTTTCCCAAGGTCTTTTCACATAATTTGAAAAAACCCAAAAAGATGAAAAATGGAAAATTTTGGTGAAGATGAGAAGAAGTCAAGATTCTCATAAATATCTCACTATCTTCTTTCTTCAAAGTTAAATATATATTGTTTGTTACCAGGGCTATTTTCATAAGCAAGTTAATTGTTGTGATTCAACAAATAGAAAAGGATGCACAAATCAAAATGAAGAATTAAGTATTATTCCTATTAGTATTATTACTATTTTGGAAATTAAGGAAATTAAAGCTTCGATTATAAACACTTAAATTAATAAACTTACGTGTACTTGAACCTTCCTCCGACCTAATTAAATAACTTATATTAATTTTGAAGTCATCTTTCGCACTCATTCTATCTTAAATATTAGTTATCAACCATGTTAGGTCATATCATTCCATCATTCTCTCTTGAACTTCCACTAAATGGATAACATTTTTTTAGTTCGACTCAACAGCTGGCAGCACCAAACCAACACGTGTAAGTAAATTATGTAAAGTATGCGTTCAAAAGTTTGAAACTTTATGATTATTTCACTAGAATACCACATGTGTGATAAAAATTACGAAAGCTTTTGAGAAGATAAATTAAAAATATTTAACAAATATAGAAATTAGAAAGAGAGAGAATCATGCATATCATATGTGATGAAAATCGCGGCTAAATTTTAGTATAGAAGAGGATGGTTGCAACTTGCAATAATAGGGGTTTAATTTTTTGTATTTAGGCACTGATGATCTGATGATGTTGTTGCCTTTCTGCAAAATTAAATAAATTACTTTTTCACCCTTTTTATTTGTCTTATTTAATTCTAAATTATTTTTTAACAGTAAATAATGATAATAATAATAATTTCCACACGAACAAGAGTATTATGGCTAGGCTAAATATTGAAGTCGAACGTAGGCTTTGTTGTTGAATGGTGAAATTAAAGGAGAGATTATTAAGGCTAAATAGTGTTTAGGAATCATGATGCAGAATGCAGGCTCAAGCTACACAGTCAACGTACAGAGAGCTGGTCGTCTGCATTCTATTCAAAGCTGCGATTTTGACGTGTGTACTGTACAGATTTTAACACGTTACCTCTGTCATCCATCTTGGCTTTCTATCAAATTTTTATTTCTACTTTCTTTCTTTTTTTATACAAAAAGGGCATGAGATTATGTTTTTGATTGTTTATACTTAATAATGTATCTATTTTAATTAGCTTTTAAAATAATGCTATCAATTTTACACTTGCATGTATATGGTTCGACTGATTGAAGCTTTGATCACTTGCCATAAGTCCATTGGTTTCTATATTGGAGTAAGCTGAGTGATCCTGAAGGTGAAAAGATAAAATACAACCAAATTACTCATGTGATGAAGCTCTTGGTGCAGTTAGCGACACTAAAAAATGGAGAGGGCAAGTGCATTATGAGGAATTTGCCTGTGGTGTTGGTGAATGAATTCGACACATCTAAGAGAGCCGATAGGATAAAAGAGAAAGAATGAAAACTGTATGAGGATTATAACAAGACAATTGATTTCCAGTTTAGCAAATATCTACATGTTTAGAAAGTAAAGAAGTTCGAGTATAATGCAAACAAAGAACCAAACATAAAGGAAGCTAGCGAAATAGCCAATGTTTTGGTGTCTATAAGAGCTCCGGAAATGAGATTGGACTCGGACTGCTCTAATGAATGGATAAAGAAACTGTGCGAGAAATTGTGAGAACGTCTGAAGGAGTTCAGAGATCGTATTTGGATGTAAACTATTATTTTTATAAAATTGAAGTATGCTTGGTTTATCTTTAAAATATATCTCTCTGATTTTTTTTTTTGTTTACTTTGTACCTAAATATGGTCCTTGAATTCTTTACTTTTTTTTCTCAATTTATCGCGCATTTTCTTTATCCATTCATCAGAAGTTCGATTCCAACCACATTTTAATAGTTCATACTAACACTAATATATTTGTTATTTACTAACTTTCTTTCTATGCAATTATTTAGTTGTATCATATTTTAACTTCTTAACTTTTTGAACATATTAAAACTTGCTGTATTGGAATTTAATTGTCATGTTCAAATTCTAATACAATTTTCTTTCCTTCTCTTTTATTTTATCAGCTCTCTTAGAAGTGCCAAATCCATTTACTAAAACTATAGGTAAATTCCTCATCGTTACCCTATTCATTTCTCAGTTCCGTTAATTTTATTAAGAACTCCATCACCAGTAATTATCTAAAGAAATTCAATCACATAAGGATTATTATTTGACAATATGTTCTCAGCTTTGGACACCCATACTCACTATAATACAAAGCCTATGACATTATAGGAAGTGATCAAAATTTGATCAAAATATGCAACCCACCTAAATATGAGAAGGTATGTGTACTTTTTCGGGTACAGCTTTTTTAAAAAAAAGTATGTACACTTTTTCACGTATACTTTTTCTAAAGAAAGAAGGAGTACTACTTTCTTTTTTTTTTTTTTTATCAGCTCTATTGGAAGTGTTAAATCCATGTATTAAAGCCAAATTTCGCATAACATAATTACCTTCTCCATCTCTCAGTTCCGTAATTAGACCAGGAACTCCATCACATGAGTATTTTGATTGTATTGTATCTTTTATCTTTAGGGTCATCCCTGCTTACTCCAATACAAAAACTCATGGACTTATAGGAAGTGGTCAAAGTTTGGATCACTTTCATCATATCACTTTATTCTTATCTTGACATGCAACTACCTTTACATAAAGTGTGCTCTTGCTGAAGATAAATTTATCGTCAGTTAGTACATGGTGGGTAATTTTTGAAACTCTTTACTGTTTCTCTTCGAATACTGGAAAACTTCTGTTGGTCAAATATAAAATTGAGAAAATTAATTTATACAAAATAAGAAAATTAATTATATAAAACTACATAATTAGATTATATATATCATTTTCTTAAATAATTATTCATGTCACGTTAATTTATTTACACATTGTGTATAATTGTGCGTGGTTATTTTCCTACATAATTAGAAAGAAAAAACTATATATTATCATTTTTTTCAAAAAAAATTGTTCATGCCGCGTCTATTTACTTACACATTGTGTAAAATTGTACGTGTTTATTTTGCAAATGATCAGTCAGTACAATGTACGAAGTTACACATACACAAATCTCATTTCCCTTGCAGCCTTGCTTTTTGCATGCAAACCAATTTTTTTGTCCTTTTTTAATATAATTATTTATTTTAGTGCATACATGGCAAATATCTCGCTTTCCTTTGCAAACCCTAACGTCGTTGAGTTTAGCAAAGAGTTTCACTCTCGCTTTCTTGCAACAACAATTAGTCTGCAACTTAAATAAACTAGACCTCTGGAACTAAGCTAGACCTCTGCAACTCAAACGAACCAGACCACATTCATTCTTCCAAGAGAAAAGAAATAGTCTCTGCAACTCAAATTAATCATATATTCCTTCTTCTAAAAGAAAAAAATAAACAAAAAGTCCTTATAACTCAGGCCTCCCTTCTTCCAAAAGGGAAAAGAAAAAAGAAGACAAGGTCCCAAAAAATAAAAAATAAAAGGGAAGAAAGGGTCCCTAAACAAATAAAACGTAAGGAACATCAAGTAATTTGATTGACAAAAGCTTTTACATTACCCAACCATCATCAATGTCCGGCCTAACCTAATAACCTACAATTGTCGTGTAAGTACAAGAACTTACATCTAAAAAAGAAAGAATTCCATCTAATGGGTTTTGCGATGACTGCTCAAATTCACAGAAAATAAGCCTCTATTTGAGCTACAGGGAGAAAAATGATTGGTTTCTAATACGCTGATTGTTGTCTTTGACAGGGCACCAAAGAGTTCTTTTTCCCGGCACATTTTCTTGAGTGAATTTGGCAGATCGCTGAGAGGAGTCGATCAGCTTATCGAGACAAGGTACGCCATTAAAGCCTTGAAGCTCCAATTTTCTTTTTCAATGGTTATTTACTTTTTTTTCTTTTTTGTGTAAAAGTGACAGATTCTCCATGGGACCACTAAAAAGAAAAAATTTCAATAATAAAAGAAATTTTTTTTTTTATTTTTAATTAGTAACCATTAAATTTATTAAAATAATACTATAAATTTATAAATCCATAAAATTTAAACTTTAAGTATCATAAAAGCCTACACTTTAATTAAAAATAATAATAGCCCACCATCCAAACATTTTTTTATTCCAAAAATAGGATTAGTTCTTGTAGTTTTCATGGTAATAGTAGAGCAAACATTTTTAATAACAAAACTCGTGAAGACACATATTTGGAATTGAATGGGATAGAAGATAATTTGATTATTCATGTGGTAATTAATACATTAATAGTATTGATAATGAGTATATTACATAAAATTTTTAAATTTTGAAAATGTACACACCTAAATGTGAGAAGGTATGGGTACTTTTTCAGGTACACCTTTTTTAAAGAAAGTATGTGTACTTTTTCATGTATACTTTTTCTAAAGAAAGAAAGAGTAGTATTTTTTTCTTTTAACAGCTCTCTTAGGAGTGTTAAATCCATTTATTAAATCCAAACTTCTCATATCATAATTATCTTCTCCATCTCCCAGTTCTGTAATTAGACCAAGAACTCCATCACATGAGTATTTTGATTGTATTGTATCTTTTTATCTTTAGAGTCATCCGTGCTTACTCCAATACAAAAACTCATGGACTTATAGGAAGTGGTCAAAGTTTGGATCACTTTCATCATATCACTTCATTCTTATTTAGACATGCAACTGCCTTTACATAAAGTGTGCTCTTACTGAAGATAAATTTATCGTCAATTAGTACATGGTGGGTAATTTTTGAAACTCTTTGCTGTTTCTCTTCGAATACTGGAAGACTTCTGTTGGTCAAATATCTTTAACTGCATAACAATCCGCGTTGTCGGTTATCGATTTGGTACCCATAAATTTTCCATCCTCAATAGCTCAACGCATATATTATATTTGCTATGTTGTATATTTTCAGAAATTAAAGAGTCATATTTTTTAAATGGGATGGATGGGACTAAATTAAGTTGTTGTGAGTTGTATATTTTCAAAAAAATTGAAAAGTCATATTTTTCAAATGGGATGGATGAGATTAAATCATATTATATGTATTATCTACTTCCTCAAAAGTCTTGTCACATAATCAAGTTATATGTAATGAGAGTTTCACGGAGTTTGATATATCTTACTAATAGAGCCCCTCAAGTACTTTGGTAATTGATTTAGGATAGAAATACCTAGGAGTTTAGAAAATCAACCTCATGTGTTAATTGACGACAGTTTTTTTTAACAAGAGCACACTTTATGTGAGAGTAGTAGCATGTTCGGACAAGGTGAAGCAACATATTAGAATTGATCTAAACTTTGATAACTTCCGATAAGTCCATGAGTTTTTGTATTGAAGTAAACATGGATGACTTTAAAGGTGAAAAGATATAGTACAACTAAAATACTCATGTGATGGAATTCCTGTTCCAATTACATAATTGAGAGATAGAGAGAGTAATCATGTTATAAGGAATTTGCCTATAGTGTTAGTAAATGGATTTGACACTTCTAAGAAGCCGATAAAATTGAAAAAAAAAAAAGATGTGATGGAATTCTTATTCCAATTACAAAACTGAGAGATGGAGAGAGTAATTATTTTATGAGGAATTTGCCTATAGTGTTAGTAAATGGATTTGACACTTTTAATAGAGCCGATAAAATTGAAAAAAAAAAAGGAAAGAAAATTGTATAAGGCTTTTAATATAGCAACTAAATTCCAATGCAACAAGTCAAGAAGTGGAAATATAATGTAACTAAAGAATTGCTTAGAAAGGAAGCTCGTGAAATAGCAAATGGGTTAGTGCCAATGGGAGTTCCTAAAATGAGATTGGACTCGGATTGCTCCGATTAATGGATAAAGAAAATGTGAAATAAATTGAGAAAAAAAAGTGAAGGAATTCAAAGATCGTATATAGGCACAAAGTGAGAATCCCCATTAGATAAAAAAAAATCAGAGAGATATATTTCAAAGATAAACCAATTAATTAAATATTAATTTTGTTTTTGTAAAAGAAAATATGCTAATTAATTAATTTTTTACAGGATTCTAAGCAATGTCCAAGATGATTGGATATGGCCATTGTTTGTCATAAATCTATACTTTTATTATCTAAAAGAGATATGAATTAAGGAAATTCATTAAATTAAAACATTATTAAATTTAATTAAATATGTTGAATGAAAATCCGAATCATTGATTTTAATATAGAAGCATGTATATTTTATTTTAATTATTTTTTAAAATATTTATTTCTCTAAATCTTTAAATATTTTCAAGTCTTTAACTCTAGTGACCCTATATTTATTTGCTCACAAGTTATCAGTCTTTCCATTGGGCTTACTAATTATTCAACATTTTTCTTGTGATTCTTGTTATAGTTGACAACTGCAATTGCAGTTAGCACTTCGTTTTTTACGAAGTTACTAAAAGAGAGGCTTGTTAAGTTTTATGGTGGTGCATCTGTTTTGAAGGTTTGGCAATTTCAAATGGGCATTTTATTTTTCCTGGTATTTGGCAGACATATATATTGATGTAATTACTAAGGTTCGTGGAGGTAGCAAAAAAGATGTGCACAAAAAGAATAGAAGGAGTTTGCAATTAGAAGCTACCAAGGCTGCAATGCATTCTACAATATTACCGAGTAAGTCTTTTGACTTTACAATTGTGTTTTTTTTTTTCCAATTTTCATGAATATTCGTTTAGTCCTTTAATTTTGAGAAAAGTGTATGTTTAATACTTATATTTAGAAAAATATCATAAAATACTCTTGTTATTAATTATGTTACACCAATGCTCTTATTTTTTCTTCGCTTATTATAATAATATCTTTGCAACAATTTTTACATTAATTTTTATTTTCAACATTTATCAAATTAATATTAAAATAATCCTAAAATAAAATAGTGACAAGAAATTTTACATTAATTTTTTATTTTAATTATTTTCTTTTTATTAATATTCTCAAGATTATTGCAAAAGTCATTTTATAAATGTTGAGAAAAAGTAAGGACTGAAGTATAATATATTTAACATCAGAAATGTCTTGAGACATTTTTCAGAATATAAAAACTCAACCAGCATTTACCATTTCATTTTATTGACTTGATGAATTAAATTTTTCACATTACTTCTACCAGCCTCGAAGGAATTGGACAAATTCTAACTTTCACACGCGCTGATGTATAGATTAAACTTTTTCAGCATGCTTTTAAGATATTTTCTCTCTATATTTTTTTCCTTTTTCATTTTTTAAACAAAAAAAAATAATCTTTTCATTGATTGTTTTTCATAAGTAGGATCAAAACAACTTTTTGATTTTCCTTGATGATTTGAGCTTTTCTCCGGTGTGTATAGTGATGGCAATTTCTGGGTCCGGGTCCGGGTTTGGGCTTCTCAGTTCTAGACCCGAACATTAAATTTGTATACCGAATTCAGATTAAAACTTGGGTTTTTTCAATCCGGGTCCGATCTGGATTTAACCCGCGAAAATTTGGGTTTTCGGATTCTAGGTTTTAAATCTGAATTTCTTAAAAATTATTTAAATTAAAATAAAAAAAATTATTTACAATTTAAAAAATAATTTTTTTGACTAAAATAAAGAAAATATTTATATTTATATTAAATAGTTTTAAAAAATTAATATATAAGTAAACATATCCGGGTGCGGGTTCCGAAACACCCAAACCCGGATCCTGACTCGAAAATATCTGAGTTCCCATTTTCACATCCGGATTCCAAAAAAATATTAATTCGGTACGGGTTTAATCCAGTCCGAAAAATCCAGAGTTCGTCCGAGTCTAGGTTGAGTTGCCAGCCCTAGGTGTGCAAGGATTTGGACTTTTTGATTAAAGGAATTCAAGTTAGAGAATGTCAATAGAATTTACGCATGGCATAAACCTTGTTATTGAGCTTTGCATCATTGGATTTTTCATTTTTTTAATTTTAATGTATTATTATTATTATCATTTAATGATGCACACGATAAGATGAACCTTTATTTCAAGGCATGAGCTAACTATTAATTTAGAATACAAATGCCAGTGTTCTCAATTGCTTCCTGTGCTGAATTAGATGGATCAGCTAATATTGTTAAAAAGTTACTGGAGCAAGAGAATCCTTACATCAGATATGAGGTTTGTTTTTCAAGATATAAGCGCATGTGTGTCTAAGTTGGGAGGAGATTGAGTTTTTATTAGGATAAAATATGAAAACAGTATGTGTATATATGTTTGTATTTTTATGGGAGATTGTCAATTTTTCTTATATTATATTCAATATATACTATTTATTCTCTTGTTATTTTTTTTAATAGTCAATAACTCCCACAACAGCATAAATTTATAATGTTACTCTTATTTTCAAATACACTTTTATTCTATTTATTATAAATTAAATAAAATCACATGAATAGAAATTAAAATAAAAAATTAAGTATTAAAAATAAGAAATATATGTTTTATTGTGAAAAAATTAATATAAAATACTTTTCTTGCACTTTTTCATTTTATAAACATTTTTTATGATAAATATATAAGAAATTATTATAAAATGATAAAAATATAATAAATTATTATAAGAAACTTGAATGATAAATAAAAAATTATTATAAAATAAATAATAAAATTTTTCTTGTGCTTTTTACATTTAATTTTAAAACATTTTAAAAATCTATTATAAGAAAATGTTTATAAAATAAAAAAAAGTACAAGAAAAATATTTTTATTAATTTTTTGTTCACAATAAAACATATATTTTTATTTTTAATACTTAATTTTTTATTTTAATTTATATTAATGTAATTTATTTAATTTATAATAAATAGAATAAAAGTGTATTTGAAATAAAGATAACATTGTAAACTTATAATGTCATGGGGTTTTTGGCTATTAAAAAAAAAGTTGAGAGATAAATGATACATCTCATTTTTTGCCTTGTTTGTCTCAGGTGAATATATATAGATATAATTGAGGTTCGATATATTGATCCATTATTTTTTGTAATGCAAGAATTGCATGGATTCATAAAGCAGAAGAGTTGTTTGTTTATTTGTGTGAAGTCTTAATTTGGCTTAATTTAAGATTGTTTGATTTTTGATTTTTGATTTTTTTTTTATTTTTTTGCATTTGAAGTCTTATTGTAAGACATTTTCATCTTAATTGAAAAATAAAAATTTTCTAACTTTTATCTGAATAATAAAATGTCTTAATGGAAAATTATTATTTTTTCTCACAAATAATCTTATTAAATATATTTATTTTCTATGTAATTATTAGATGTTATATCATAATTTCACTTGATCTTAAATTGTATTTAGTATTAAATACTTAACACACATTGAATTTGAATTTTTATCATATTCTTTTATTATTAAATAAAAAAATTTTATGTATAAATATTATGTTAAATTGTAAAAAAAATAATGTTATCAAAATCATTTTTCATAAATTATATATCAAACGCTTACCTTATAAACATTTATAATATATAAAACCTATTAAACTAGAAAACATTGTAAATATATACTTATTTAAACTTAAAATATATATAACATTTTTAAGGTCATAAATATAAAAATATTAGAATTAAGATGTTTTAAACTTATAAAAATAAACAACTTACCACTTATATGATGGGATAAAATCAAGTTTTTCAATTTTCATTAAAACTTTTTAGGACCGATCTCATACAACATATAAGAATTAAGTAGTCTAGAAATTCGTACATTGATGTTCTGAGAAGATGAATCAATTGAAAGTTGTAAATCCATCTCCAAACGATCTTCCAGGCTATGACTCAAGATCGATCAACACTGGACGTGTGAGCGTCTGTTTTACCACTCCTAATTGCAACTGGTGTTTCTTAGATGTCTTTTGTATTTTTCTCTAAAAGCACTGAAATTAAAATCTCCCTTCTCCTTTTATAATATCTTATGAAAAATCCTAATATATTAGAATTAGTATTCCTATTTTAATTTAAAATAGGTTTCCTCTTTTAACTTAAATATTTAAATTAAATATTATCTCTCCACTTACGTAAAAGTTGAAAGAATGTGTAACTAACTAGAGGAACACCTTGTAAAATATCACAATTACCCTTTTACACTTGAATATGACATAGTCCTCAACAAATATTATAATTATGATTTTCACTTAACGCGTCAGTTTTCTTGCTTTTGGGTCTAGTGATTGTTTTGTCAATTAAATGAGCTAACCCGGGGATCACTTGGGAACATACAATAGTGGCTACAATAATTAAATTTGTAATTAAACAAATATAATTATTTAATTCCAATTATACTCCACTATAAGATTGGTATTGACTTCCATAATTGTATGCTCAAATGATAATTCGCACAAGCCATATTAATTTCTTTACTGCACAATCTTTTGTACCACATCGTTAATTAAATTGATATCTCAACTGTCCAATCAATTTAATTACATCTTGTTTCTTGATGCTTACTGATTTTCTTTAATGATCATTTTCAACATACTTATTTATGTTGACACACTCTGCACAGAGAATTCTATGATCAAGTATTGAAAACCCATAAAGAGATGTGTTGCACAAATTCTGTATTGTTAATCTATAAATTCAATACTTGTAATTGCTCCCACCAAGATACCGAGTAATCTTGACTACATGTGTATGTCGTGCCTATTGGTAACTCAAATGAAATAACAACTACAATCATGAAATTATAACTAACTCAAGATTAAGATTACAGTAAATCAATGCCTATGAGATTTAATAAGTCTAATAGTTATTACTAGGTTAATTAAATCTCATATGTGATCCAGTTCAATGTAATCATACTACATCAATAAATTCATATATGATTAAGATATTGATATGATTAAGACAAATCACTCAATGAATTTATTATAATCTATACCTAAATAAAGTGTCCAACTTTATTTATCAACTGCGAACTTAATTTATTTAATCATAAGATAAGTTGTATTTATATCTTCTGCGAATCTACATGGAAATCGCATAAATACATATAATATGATTAAATGGACTTTACCCAAAATATTAATGCAATAAAGATATATGAATAAAATACCTCATTTATTTTATTAATAAAAAATATATTTATTACAATAAATATATAAATATATTTTAAATAACATATTTTTTCAACATTATATTCAAACGTCAAAGAATAAAAGAACAAACATATTTTTCAGACATATGCATTCAGACCCATTCAGATTCCAGTAATATTCAAATTCATTCAGATTTTATATAAAAAAAAACAAACACTACCTAAGTCTTAATCTCTCAAACATCTTAATAAATTAGTTATTGATAATTATTATATCTTGGCTAATATAAGGTGGAAATTTCTTGAAACTTATCTTAACTCTCTAATTAAGAAAATAATAATTATTAGTGTTTTTGTGTAGCATGTTTAAACTTCACCATTTTTAAGGACACGTGTGCAGGGTTTGATTACGATGTTCATGAGAAGCGAGCCGATGGTAATTGTGTTCGTAACTTACTATTGGGTGGACAACAAGTGGACTGCTTGCCCAAATGTTGTAATTTTAGTTGTGTATCATCGTCGTATTGTCCTCGTTATTCCTGTTTAGTAGGGTTATCAAAATTAATTTTAATTTGTAAATCCAACCGGTTTGGGTTGAGTGGACATGAAACACTAGTAAATATAATTGGTAGTTGGAGAAGTGGTGGGCATTACAAGATTTAGATTTAATGCTGAGTTTAATCTTTTGCTAATATTTTAAAAATATACAATTACTAGTTATTAAGAAAAAATATAAAATTAATTAAATCTTAACAACATATTATTATAAGAGCACATGCGCTAGAAGATTATGAAAAATTGAAAAATTGAGACCAGGTGAACTCAACATTAAACTCAAATCTGCGCATTAGTTGGTTTGGTTGTGTTTTGTGGGTACACGTGCCTTCACGTATGTCGATTGAATTAAAAAAAGAATTGAGTGGGGGCAATTGCATGGTATTCATATTATGAATTGAGAGAGTATTTTGAACTAGATTGTAATGGAAACTTATAGAGGGGTGATATTTAAACACCGACAATCCCTTCATGAGAGGTTATTTTTTAATTAGGAAAATTTTTTAAATGACTTAAAATTGACTGAAAATAGGACTGGAGATCATGGGTTAAACACCAACTTGGAAAGGTTAAAAATTATGTGAGGATTGCACAAATAAATTTTATGTTTGAGAAATTAAACCTTCTTAATTAAATAATAAAAATCAGAGTCATTCTATAATGTTGTTATAAATCTAATACAGGAAATTAACTAAGTACCACTTAATCAACTCAAACTTCGTCCCATGTAGTGAAGGAGAGCCGCATGGTGAGAGGGATGGGAAGTGGAATATTTTCGTACATTTGTTTCTTTGCTTCTCTAAAAGAATGGTTAATTAATATCAGGCAATAAGCTTGCAAAATGAAGAAGAACAAGAAGAAGAAGATTAGTGACAGAAGATTAACCTTTCCATGATTCCAGCATTAAACAAAATGCCACAATGAACACCGTGGGCCAACTTTATATTTTTCACACTCCAGTTCATCTTCATTGTCTCCTCCCAATTATCTGGTTCAGATTCTCTGGCCAAACAACATTAAAGAACTATTAAGGTCAAAGTCCATACACTTACCACCAAACATTTCCAACTATTCGAATAAGCAAATAGCAGTTGACAAAATTCTATAGTCATATCATCTTGACATGTGTAATTAATTACTAAAACTTTTGGAGCAGTTTTCTTCCGTCTCATCTGGTGCCAATTCATGCAAATTTCTGTTGGAACATTCATACAATTCAGTGTGCGTAGATGCATAAGCGTGCACAAATGAAGTTAAATCCCTACTAGCCATGCCAAAGACATTTTCTCGAATCGAGGGAGAAAAAAAAAAGAGAAGAAGACACATTTGTATTACATAATAGTCTTTTCCGGGCCAAAGAAGGCAATCTCCCTCTTTGTATTCAATTGTTTCGTAACGATGAAAGCATAAATCCAATTCTCCACTGAAACAAATGCGAGATCAACAATAACAAGTTTTGTATGGTGCGAACTGCATGTTATATATATAATCAGTGATCAGAAGCAAAAACTAAACAAGGAGGAAAGTACTTGGTCTAAATTACCTAAGAAGAATACCATAAATAAACTCAAGTACTTCCACATTTTCATGAATTTGTAGAAGCCTTTTCTTACTGTACATACGGTTAATTTTAAAAAATAAAATGTCCAAAAATGTCGGGAATTTGACATTCTTTGCAAGTTGATATATGTACTATGTAGGGTTCAAAAATGTCTGTTTGATTGTAGATTTTTTGTTTTCTCTTATATATATATATTGGGTTTTTGGTTGAAAATATTAAAAAGGAGAAAAAAATGCTGTGGGAGGGCGCAGCTGACTATTCATATTAAACTAACTCTGGCTATAAGAAGCCCTAGCACAAAGTCGCCGTCTCCAAAGGCAAAGGTGAAAGTGAAGATAAGGATAACATATATCTATTTCTCTTGGTAGATCGGAAGATTCATGTTGAGTTTAGGCTCCAAAGTGAGGTACGTATGGATGTGCTTATTATATTTGGCTTTGTTTTAAAACATGCTCTGTTCTCGATTCGTTTTTTTTTTTTTTTATCGCAATTAATGTACGTGGGCTAAGAACAGTATCAGTCTCCTGCCGGTGAGATTAATTTTTCTGATTTTCTATCTTTTTTTTTTCTTAATTTCTATTGGGTATCATCGGCTTATTTTAATTTTATTAGATATGCAATATCAGGCTCAGGTTGCTTTTAGATTTAGCAGTAGTTCTGTTGCTGGCGCCACGGACAAAAATCCTGATACCAAAGAAAGCCCTTCTAAAGTTAGCACTCACTCTTCATCTCTAATATCATAACCTTTTCTGTTTTCTAATTAATTCATATGTAACGATGATCATGCTGGTTGTATTTTCTGACGGTTATATTTATGTAAATTAACTTTATCGGGATTTTTTGAAATTGATTCTTTGTGTTTCTTCAATTAATTTAATTCCATCCACAATATTTTTTTTTTTTTCACATGGTTGTCAAATAATGTTATTGTTTGCCGGTGCCTTAGGACTTTGGATATGATGATTTCCCTGGCTATGGTTTACCAAATCCTACATGTAATGTGTTTGATCATTACAAGGGTGGCCCTCCTCAAAGCCGTTCCCACGTAATAGCTGATGCGTGGATAAATTGTTAGTAATGGTCAAATGGTTTTAGGTGTAGAGCAATATTCTGGTTGAATTTCCAGCAGATTAGCATGGTAATTTATCGGTGTATTTATTTATTTATTTTGGTTGTAATGAAAACTACACATTTCATATTTGATGCATCTGTTCGCAGGACGAAATAGAAAAGGAACCGGTTGCTCGAGCAAATACCAATGATCTAGTACACGGTATTGAAATGGCTTTCAGAAAGTTAGAGACCACTTGATGTTTTGCACATCGCAACTCATTCTCTCATTTAAAGAACTTATCCAGGTTTACTTCTGGAGTTCTTCTTAGTTTCAGAGTTTTGAGGAGAATTGTAAATGTACAACGGACTGTGAGGTGATTTAGTTTGACGTGTTGTTGATGTATGGGCCTCTTTTTTTTCTTTTCCTTCCTGTTTACTCTCTCCATAAAGGTTGGAACTGTAGCAGCAAATGGGGATATGCATATTGGAGAGCTTGTAGCTAAGACCATTAATAAAGTTGGACCAGGGGTGCATTTATCATTGTTAGCTTCATTATTTATAAAATTGGTAACTTATGATAAGTCTAGCTAAATTGAAATGTTATTTATTGTATATCTTATAATAAGAAATAATTTATTAATTTCTAAATTTAGTATCATTCCAATTGATTATAAATTTTTTTTCTTAATTTAATTAGATATCTAATTTAAGAAGTATATTAATGGTGAGATTCTATAATTGGAGCGTAGAAATTATTTAGAGTAAGAGATGATTTAAATAAAAAGTTGATTAAATGTTATAGATATATCTTGGGAGACAAACAAGACAAAAATATTAAATTTATTCCTATTGAAATTCATAAGAATTATAAAAGAAAAAAACTCTTATTTAGAAAGAATCTAACTCATTATGACTTTTGATTTTATGAAACCTTAGTGCTTATATAAATAGAAGTATTTCACAGTTGAAGGTGCATAATATAGAGCATAAAGCAAAGAAACAAGAATCAACATCCTCCTCTCTAAATTTTTTTTTTTTTTAGTCTATTTACAAGAGGAGATCATATGAAAAATATAACCGATTCTTTCGTTTCTTTGGTTAACTAGCCATTCGTAGATAGTTTCAAGCTTAATATTGATATTTTAGTAACATATCCAACAAATCTAAGTGTAGTGCTTAGTGTATTGATCTTTTTGCCCTCCGGATTTGGCGCATGATGTTGTGTTGATTTATTTTGCTTATTCAAGTCTTGTATCGAGACTATTTTTCTTTGCGAAGAGTTTGTGTGGATTTTGGACCACTAAACATTGAAGAATTGTTATTAATTACTTTACGAAATATTTTAAGGATTGTGAACCAAGAGGGGTAGCAGTTATTTAAGAGAAACAGATTCAGTTTAAGATTGAATAAGCTGTATGATGATAAACTGTAAGTAAAAGTTTTAAGTTTGATAAATCCATAAGTTGTAACATCTCAACTTAATAAAGTACTTTTCATCTAAGCATCGCCTCGTGGATGTATGATTAATTAATTCGAACTACGGAAAAATCTTCATGTCTTTTAATTTCTACAAATTATGTTTTGAAAATTAATATTTTAGATGCGGATAAACAATGTGCATGAACAATAATATATGAACAGTAACATGCGAACAATGAAGCATGAATAGTATTTTCAAAAAATTAATCTTATGTTTTTAATATAATTAGGATAATTATATTGAAAATTTTACCTACATCTATTTATAAGAGATCAAAATTTAGAAAAATATCTGAAAACAATCTTGCTATTAATTATGTTACAGTAATACCCTTATTTTTCTTCACTTTTACAATAATATCCTTGCAACAATCTTTATTTTAATTTTATTACAAAATTTACCAAATTAATATTAAATTAAACCTAAAGTAAAATAGTAGCAAGAAATTTTATATTAATTTTTTACTTTCAGGGTTAATTTGATAAATTATAATTATTTTCTTTTATTAATATCTCCAAAATTATTGCAAGGATTATTTTGTAAATGTCAAGAAAAAGGCTAAAAGTGTAATATATTTAACAATAAAAATATCTTGAAATATATTATAAAATATAAAGATTAAACGAGCATTCACTATCTATTTTATTAAGTTGATGGATTATATTTTTCACATTCCAATGTACATCAAGGCCGTGGGGCTGCACTTCTACATGCCTCAAAGGAACTGAACAAATTTCAACTTTCACAATCTCAAGCTGATGTACAGCTTGGTGTTCAACATTTTCAGCATGCTCTTAAGGTATTTCGTCTTTCTATTTTCTTTTCTTTTTCGTTTTTTAAATAAAAAATCTTTTCATTGATTGTTTTTCATAAGTGGCATCAAAACTACTGTTTGATTTTCCTTGATGATTTGAGCTTTTTTCAAGTGTGCAAGTATTTGGACTTTTGAGAGAAAGGGATTCAAGTTAGAGAATGTTACAAGAATTTACAACAGCATTATTGGGCTTTACTTAATTGGATTTTTCATTTTTTTTCATTTTAGTGCATTATTATTATTATTTAATAATGCACTCAATAAGGTGAACCTTTCTTTCAGGCAAGAGCTAACTAATAATTTGGAATACAGATGCCCATTTACTCAATTGCCTCCAATCCAGGATTAGATGGATCAGCTTTTGTTAAAAGGTTAATAGAGCCAGAGAATCCTTACATCGGATATAATCCAACTAGAGGTTTGTTTTTCAAGATATATGTATATGTATACATTAACTCTTGCGAGAGGTTTGAGGGTTCGAATCTCACTCACAAGGGTGGGGAGAGGATTGAGTTTCTAAAAAGGAAAAGAGTACGTGTGTGTGTGTGTGTTTATTGTAAATTAAGTTAATTTACTCATTTTTGGCATTGTTTGTCTCAGGTGAATATGTAGATATGATTGAGGCTGGAAATATTGATCCAATATTTTTCGTAATACGAGAATTGCGTGGACATGTAAAGTAAGTCTTCACCTTTTAGACGTCGTAATAGATTAGTTATTGATAATTATTATATCTTGACTAGTATAAGTTGGAAATTTCTTTAAGCTTACCTTAACTCTCTGATCAAGAAAATAATAATTTTTGGTGTTTTTCTGTAGCGAGTTTAAACATGACCTTTTGTGAGCCCCACCAAGTTTCAAAGTACACTTGTGCATGGGTTTGATTACGGTGTTCAAGAGAAGCGAGCCGATGATAAGGAAAATGCTGAATGTGAAGAAGCTAGAGAGAAAGATGCGTTTCTATTAATTTTTTTAATTTTTTAAATTATAAAAGGCTGAGAGATAATGGGAGAGATTCATCTTTTTCTCAACCTTCTCTCTACTTAGTAGCCCTCAATAATTGTCCTTCGCTGTAATTTATTATTGATCAGTTTAGTAACTTACTATTGGCCGGACAATGAGTGGAGTGGCTGCCCAAATGTTGTAGTTTTGTTTTTTTTAACTCCTCCTAATTCCTGTTTAGTAGGGTTATCAAAATTATTCTTAATTTGGAAATCCAACCGGTTGGGTTCGGGGAGCAGACATGAAACATTAGTAAATATAAATATTAGTTGTATATAAGGGTTGGGCATTGAAGGATTTAGATTCAGTGTTGAGCTTGATTTTTTTCTAATATCTTAGGAAAATATAATTGATAGTTATTAAACAAGAATATAAAATTAATTAAATCTTAACTATATATTACTATACAAGCATATGTGATAAAGATTATGAGAAATTGAGCCTATATAGGTGAACTCAGCACTGGATTTAAATTCGTGCATTGGTTGGTTTGGGTCGTGTTTTGTGGGTGCATGTACCTTCACCTATGTCAATTGAATTATAAAAGAATTGAGTGTGGCAATTGCATGGTATTCCTATTGTGAATTGAGAGGATACTTTGAACTAGATTGTATTGAAAACATAGGCAGTCTGTCTTTTCACTTGATACCTTCCTTTATATATAGAGGTATCTGGCTCTCGATCGAAGCCGACGTTGGAACAAATCCTTAATGACTGGTGTAAACGGGCAACCTGTATCTCCTAAAATGAGCTGGTTTAAGGACAGAAGTTTCGGTCTGAACTCTGTTGCTCGTCTTATGGCGGCGTGTGCATGCCAGGGGAATGGGGGATAGTGGAGCGGTTGAGCTCCAGTTTATGCAATTCCTATAGTTCGGATCTACTGTTATGCCCCTGTTTTTGTTGTCTACTCTCCCAAGAATCGTTCAGGCAGTGCTTCTCGGATATGTCTTGCCAATTGTCAAAGCGGTGCCACTTCCAAGATTTAGTGCTACAAGCTCGGGAATCTTCCCTAGAGTGAATACAGCGGTGATACTTGAACATAACAATCCCTTTAAGGGGAGATTATTTTTATTTTTAATAAGAATAATTTTTTTAAAAAAAATGACTCAAATTGACTGAAAGTAGGAGCAGAGATAATGGGGTCAAACATCACCGTTGAAAAGGTTAAAAATTGTGGATTGGACCAATCCAATCCAAATAAGTTTTATGTTTGTGAAATTAAGCCTGTTTAATTAAATAATAAAAATAAGAGTCATTCTATAATATTTTTATAAACCCAATACAAGAAATTAACCAGAGCAAAATTTGTCAACTCAAACTACACAATAACCAAATGAATCCCACCACTAGAAATTAGCTAGAGTGCCAAATAATCTTAACTCATACTATACCACTATATATAACCAAATGTATCAATAACCAGCCACGATTAATCCCGGGCAATTCGAAAAATTATTCCCAACTTGTATTAATGCTCTTTCGAACTAAGAAAGCAAATACAGACCGAGTCAGATGAAGTTTCAGATAAATCGGATTAAGAAATATTATTATTATATCTTTTACGTGTCAATGTGTCAAAAGTGGCATAAATGTGAATCCTTAGATTCAATCAACAGTTCAAAAAGTTATAATATAATTAGGATAATATTTTAGTTTCAATTATTTAAAATTCAAAATTTTTAATTTTGTTGTTGGTGATTTAAAAAATATATATCAATTAATTAAAAATGAAATTGTATCCATTAACCTTGAATATTATCAATTAATTATTAAGTAATTAGTTATTTATCTATTAAATTAAATCATGGTGATGACTGAAACATTTAAATCCAAAGTTCCATAATAAACTCATTATTAATGACATAAAAAATTCATACATTATTATAGAAAAATCCTAAAAGTAATATGTTCTAGTTATATTAATTTCTTTCTACCAAGAATGTGTAATTACTAAATGGTAGGCGTGGGCATGAGTTGGATTGGGTTGGGTACTGCTTGTGAAAACTCAATCTAACGCACTATTGAATGTGTTGATATAAAATTAACTCAACTTAACTCAATAAACATGTTCAACCAAATTCAACTCAACCTTTAAATCATTTTGTTGGGTTAGGTTAAATTGATCGGGTTAAAAATTTGAAGATCAAATCAAAATGAAAAATTAAATAACAAAAAATATATGAAACTTGAAATAAATTTATTAAAATTAAATATCAATATATTATAACATAAAAATTTTATTCACAGTCTATTATTCAATAAAAAAAGTTAAAAAAATAAATTATCTTAAAATTAAGAAAATTTTAACAATGAACTTCTAGACTTTATTTCTAGTTTCGCATATCTTTTTTTTTAATTCTAAATTATGACCTTTTAAATAATTAACTGACATTATATCCTATAATAAACGAAAATGATTTATAATTATGTATTGTTAAGTATTTATTAAAAAATAAAGAGAAACTGAAACTAAATTACTTTCAAAATTAAATTTATAAGATAATAAATTTACTAAACAATTATATGCTATTACGTCAATTAATAATCATAAACTCAACTGAAATGTTTACAACTTTAAAATAAATAAATATTAATATTACATGGATTGGGTTGGGTTAGATGGGTTCATTGTAATTAATCCAACCAACTCAATTATTAATTAGGTTTAAAAAAATTAACTCATTTAACCCACAATAATCCATTCAATCCGATAAAATTAAATTTGATTGAATTGGATTGGGTTGGGTTTATTGGATTGGATAAAGTTAGGTTTATTTGGTTGAATTTATTGGGTTGGATTAGGTTAAGTTTATTAGGTTGGGGTGAGTTTGCCCACCCCAATTAAATGTTTTCATTTCTCAAATAATTAATTAATAAGCAATAAGAAGACGATGATAATGGGCTGCAGTTGGATTGTGACATATGTCAAATTAAAATTTATAAATAAATTGTATACAGTAGTAATTAAGTAAGCATTTTTTGCTATAAGTATAGTAATTGACATAATTAATGCTATAGTTCCGTAGACATCACTTGATGCATGCATGCATATATAATCTGTAAGCATATATAATTCGTTCTGCATTGTTGTAAGTCAAATTAGTAACGTCAAGTTACCAAATCAACAAACAAGATCCTGTCAGCATGCCAAGGCAGTAGTATACCTACTGAATGTAAGGATTTTTTGTCCATTATTAATAAGACTTGTTTCACCTTCGTTAATGTACCTCCACACATTGAAGTCCCCTGCACAATTAACACAATTGCTCAAAATTTAATTATCAAATAAATATTTCACTAACCATATTGGAAAAACTAATTATGGCTGGTGTAGCTGCAACTAGAATTGAGTGCTTTCCTTATGTCCTTGACAGTTGCCTTGTTATAGAAATTGAAGTTTGATAATATTTTTTCAACGCAATCAAGCATGACATGTGTTTCCTCAAAGCAAGGTCCATTGCAGAATAAATCAGTGGCTCCAGGAGGCACATTTATGTCCCCACTTTCATTCAATCTATATTCCTTATCACAACCAGTATAAATCTGTGAAAAACAAAATCATAAGATCAAATAGCAATAAATAACATATTTTAACCAAATTAAAGAACAAGACTAAGGGATTAATTATCACTCACAAATCTATCATTGAAACATAAAAAGGCTTTTTCAAGTGCTTCTGCCGGGTTGTCGGCTGCATATGATCATGTTCATGTATGAATTATGAATAGCTCGATAAGAAATGAAAATATATGTATACTGAATAATTAAAGGGAAGAAGCACAAATAGTGTTGCAAGGTAACTAATGATAATGACCTGAGAAGCAGCAGCAGCAAGATATGGCTATGAAGCTCAAAATAGATAGGATGAATAGTTTTGGTTTCGCCAAAACTGAGTATGTCATAATGATTAAGAAGCTGTAATCTCTAAGTAGTAGGAAATATCTGCTAGTTGGTGGAGAAGATTTATATAAATGGATAATTTTATGAAACTATCAGTATTGGCATTATGGATTTGTAAACAACACAAGTTGTTCAAAAGAGTAACTAGACAACATGTCACATACATGTTTGCATGGAAATTGAACCAATTAAACAATATTATCAAGGTTGGTTGATAGCAGCAAAGGGTTGGAGACAGAGAGAGTGAAATAATTTGATCTCTTACAATAATGTTGAGAGAAATAATATTATCACTTTCCACAAAATCTCTCAACATTAGAAATAATGAAAATCCTCGAGAGATCAAATTATTTCTGCATTTAGCAGAACTCAAATATAGAGGGGAAACTACGTTGGCAAATCTAAGACAACCATTGAAATAAAAAAGAGAGAATTGTGTGATATATATAACACTAAATTGAAATTCTAATATAACAAATTATTTTATTTGTTTTATTTGCTTAGGTATAATGTTGAGAACTTTACTGCAAAGTAAATCCTTAACAATATTGGCAGCATCAAATAGTTGGTAAAGTTACCAAGTTAAAATATACATAGAAGTTATCAATTAAGTGAAAAATCATTCCTCGATAAAAATAATAGAAAAATTAATTAAAAATCTTTCTTTAGTGGTCTTATGTTAGTTCTGTTGCATGTCTTGATAGGGGTGAACTATTAAGCTCACTTCTTATGATGCCATGGGTTTCTGTATTGGATGCGCAGGGATGACCTGCATGTAAGAATATACAGTCCAACGAAAATCTTCATGTGATCAAATTATTAGATCGGAAATTATGATATGAGGAAAATGTCATTAGTGTTGGTGAATGAATTTGACACTTCTATGACAACCAATGAAATAAAAGGGAGAACTGTTTAATAAGGATAGTACGTATCATGCTACTGTCTAAAGTCGCATTAGCAGCTGCTTCATCTCTCATTAATTTCTACATAAGTTTTAAGATTTTTTTCCCTCTCTCTTTGCATTATATGAAGTAAAAATCATCACTCTCTTACTTTTGCATTATATGATGTAAGACCCTCCCAACTCTCTTACTTTTGTAAACGGTATAGAGCTTGATCAAGTAGATAATTTGATCAAATTTTGATCACTTCCCATAATGCCAAGCACGTGTTTGTGTAAAATGTGAAATCCGTTGCTGAATTAAAATGAAAATACAAGAGATATGTTTTGTTCATAAATCATATGATTATCTTTCTACTTTGTTACTGCAAAGCTAAAAGTATGATAGATAATTTAATTTATTTTATAAATGTGGAAGAATTGTTCATGTTATGGAAATTTAGAAAAAGTATTCATTCTTTATTAAGAAAAAAGTATACCTAAGAAGTACACCTAGTTTCCATTTTATTTTATAAATTTAGAATAATTGTATGCAAACTAAAGGATGAATAATCTTAAATATAAAGAAGTGCTTTAGGTCTGTTGCATATTTTGATTAAATTTGATCACTTCCCATAATGTCATGGACTTCTATATTGTAGTGAGTAGGGGCGGCCACAATGGTAAAATGATATTGTCCAACAAAATCTTCGTGTGATGGAATTATTGGTGGAATTAAGTAAAGATATTGAGCAGCAATAGTTGCAATATGCTTAATATTACAAGTAAAATAATCTATCTACTTCGAAACACTCTAATTACGTCTGAGTTTAAGAAATTAAGTCTACAACTCACAAAATACTCTCAAATGACTCGCTCTGCAATTACAAAACAAAAGAAGTTTGTTTGAACAACTCTACTAAGATCACACAAACCAACCCCTCATTCTTACTATAAAAAATAAAAAAATTAAAAAAATGTAGAAGAGAAGGACAAAATCAGCAAAAGTTTATATTTTTACTCTTGTTTCCCTTCATCCCTCGCTCAAGATAAACAACAAGTTTTAAAGGTTTTTTTTTTGTAGTTGTTTCTTTCTATGTACTTCTGTCACCAGCTTCTCTCTTACTTCTATCAATATTTATTTTTAAAAAAAATATGTTACAGCGGGTTGCCTACATAATTAGCTATTAGGCATATTAAATCCAATTAACTAATAAGGTTGAATGCAATGCTTTTCTTTCTTATTAGGTATAATGTTGAGAAATTTAATGAAAAGTGATGCATGCCGATGATGGCAGCATCAAATAATTGGGCAAAGATGTGCTCAATTGTTGTCTTACCACTACCAAACTGTGGAAGTTCTTATCTTGAGCATCCAGCCATCAAAAATGGATTCGTACCTTTTAATCATAAGGTGGACGATACATATTGCGGGCATGCAAGTTTACAGTTACTAATGCCTCTCTCAACTTTTAACTAATTGATTATAAAGCTTTCTATTCTCCATCTCATCAAAGCCAATTACGCAAGAAAAATGATGAGTTTCAAATATTTTGGTGTTTAATTCCTGGGAGAAAAAATGTAAGGTTTCAAATATCACTCGTCATTTACTACTTGACGGCGATGTTATTTACTACTTGACGGCGATGTTATGATCAGTAAAACCACACTTTACGTTATCCCTGCTGCATGTCTTGATAAAGGTGAAAAATCATACTCTATGTTTTGTATATTGTATGTTTGATCAAATTTTGATCACTTCACATAATGCTAAGAACGTATTTGCGTAAATGTGAAATTCCTGCTGAATTAAAATGAAAATACTAGAGATAAATTTTGTTCATAAATCAGGTGAGTATCTTTCTATCTGTTACTATAAAACTAAAAGTATGATAGCTAATTTAATTTATTTTATAGATGTTAGAGAAGTGTGCATGTTATGGAAATTTAGAAAAAGTATTCATTGTTTATTTAGAATAAGTATACCTAAAGAAGTACACCTATCTTTTAATTTATTTTACAAATTTAGAACAATTATATGTAAACTAAAGGGAGAATAATCTTAAATATGAAGAAGTGATTTAGGTCTGTTTCGTATTTTAATCAAATTTATCACTTCCCATAATGTCATGGCTTCTGTATTGTACTGAGTAGGGGCGGCCACAAAGGTAAAAAGATACTATCCAACGAAAATCTTAATGTGATGGAATTATTGGCGGAATTGAGTAAAGATATTATGCAGCAGTAGTTGCAGTATGTTTGATATTACAAGTAAAGCAATTTGTCGACTTCCAAACACTCTCATTACGTTTGAGTTTCAGCAAATAGTATGTTTGAACATCTCTACTAAGTTCATACAAACCAAACCATCCATTCTTCCTAAAAAAAATAAAAAAAAAATTGAAAAAGGTGGAAGAGAAGGACAAAAATAACAGCAAGTTTACCTTTTTACTCTCTTTCTTTCTTATCCTCTCTTGTTTCCCTCAATCTCTCATTCAAGGTAAGAAGCAAGTTTTAAGATTTTTGTGTGGTGGTTTTTCTCTCTTTACTTCTCTCACTAGCTTCTCCCTTGCTTCTGTCGATATTTATTTTTTAAAAAATATATATGTTACAGTGGGTTGCCTGCATAATTAGCTATTGGGCATATTAAATCCAATTAACTAATAGGCTTAATGCAATATTTTTTTTTTCTCAGTAGGTATAATGTTGAGAACTTTAGTGGAATGTGATACTTGCCAATGTTGGCAGCATTAAATAATTGGGCAAAGATGTGCTCAATCATTGTCTCACCACTACCAAACAGTTGAAGTACTTATCTTAAGCATTCAGCTATAAAAAAGGGATTCGTACCCTTTAATCCTAAGGTGGTCGATGCATATTACGGGTTTACAATTACTAATATCCCCACTCAAATTTTAAGTTTTAAGTTTTAAGTTTAAAGTTTTTTTGTTTGTTTGTCTCCCTTTACTTCTCTCACTAGCTTTTCCCTTGCTTATGTCAAGATTTATTTTTAAATAATTAGATTATAACGGGTTGCCCGCATAATTAGCTATTAGGCATATTAAATCCAATTAACTAATAGGGTTGAGTTTTTCTTGCTCAGTAGGTATAATGTTCAGAGATTTAGTGGAAAGAGATGCTTGCCAATGTTGGCAGCATGAAATGATGGGGCAATGATGCGCTCCATCGTTGCCTCACTACTACCAAATAATGGAAGTACTTATCTTGAGCATCCAGCCATCAAAAAGGGATTCACACCCTTTAATCCTAAGGTTGACGATACATATTGTAGGTATGTAAGTTCATAGTTACTAATATCCCACTAAACTTTTAACTAATTGCTTATAAAGCTCTCTTTTCTCCATATCACCAAAGCCACTTACACAAGAAAAATGACGATGACTAGTTCCATTCATTTTTCTTAATTCTTTGATCACTAATAACGCCTCTCACTCAGCGGGTCAGCGATCGAGCCGGTGCCATGGTGGCGGCGGCTGAATAATGTATGAGGTTATGGATTTGTTACAATGGGAGAAATGAGAATATTTTGTGATGCAATGAAGTAATTAATCTCTTGATTCTTGAAGAAGAAGATCAAAGCCGGTTTCTCTCATAGAGCAACTAATTAATTTTCACTTTCTGTAAATCTCCCTAGGCATCAATGAGTGATGATAATAATTGTTGAACCATATATGTCATAGGGCTGGAGCTAGCTAGAGAGATGCTAAATGTTATTGCTTCTAGTTTTGTTCTATTAATTAATCAAAGCCTTATTATGTATAAAATAATTCATCAGTAGCCTTATTATTTGTTTTTAATTTTGATAATATTCTCAAGTCATGATTAATGTACCAAAAGCTGCCACATCATCTAAAGCCATATATATATCTTCGTAAGAACTAATTATTACTGATCTATTTTTTGTTGTATTATTAATTTCAGCTTATCATTTATGAAATAATCAATTGGTGTGTGGATGTGTGTGTGTATTAAATAAACCTTAAGAGAGCTATAATATACTAAATGAAAACGAATGTACAGAGTTCATTTAAAAGAAACAAAATAAAATAAAATTCTACAGATAGTCTATGCAACAGCAAACTGTAATGGCATTAAGAAAACCTGTACTTAAACATCCCCAAAAGTCATCAAATAGAGACTTCTTAATTTCTGATGAAGGAAAATCCCATCAAGTTAAGTTAGAAAAACTCAAACCAATGTTGGCTAAAGTATCTACAACAACATTACCTTTTATGTAGATATGAGAATAACGAAATCGCATTGACTTAACTATAGTTGTACAACAATAAAAAAGGGCTTTAGCGAAGAAAACTATAACGAAAATAATCACGACTATGACATGCAATTTTTTTTGCTAAAGGATATTGCGACGAAAAAAAATTTTCTTGCCACTTCGTCACACAATAGGAGCATCACGATACGTCTTTGGCGACGAATTTTCAAATTTTGTTTCTAAATATCTCTTTTTTAGTGATGAATACAATTGTTGCCAAAAGCATAAACTATTCATTAATTTGTGAGTTGTGATATGAGTTTTAGCGACAACTTATTTCGTCGCTAAAAGTATTTATAACGATGTATAATATTTCGTCGCTAAAAAGTATTTTTAATGAGAAATTTTATTTCTTCACTAACAATTCTTTTAGGAATAATAGTTTGTAGCTAAAAGGTGTTTTCCGCAAAAATAATATTTCATCATTGAAATATATCATTTTTCCAACATTCAATATGTAGATTGGTTATGTAATGATAAATATGGGACCTTTTTAACCCGCTATGTTTTGTCCTACTCCTTACTAGGCTCCATTGTAACAAAATATATATATATATATATATATATATAGTCATTGACATAATTAAAGATTACTGCTGCAGTTCTGTAAAACATGCATGCCACTTTCTTGCTTGTACATATTGTTGTAAGGCAAATTAGTGAATTTACCAAATCAACAGACAAGATCCTGTAAGCATTGCCAAGGCAGTAATGTACCCATTGAAAAGAAGCACTTTTTGTCCATTATTATTGATAAGACCTGTTTCACCTTCGTTAATGTACCTCCACACATTGAAGTCCCCTGGTCAATTAACACAATTGCTCAAAATTTAATTATCAAATAAATATTTCACTAACCATATTGGACAAATTAAATAAATGTACCTCTTTGGCTGGTGTAGCTGCAACCAGAATTGAGTGCTTTCCTTATGTCCTTTACAGTTGCCTTGTTGTAGAAATTGAAGTTCGATAATAATTTTTCAACACAATCAAGCATGACACGTGTTTCCTCAAAGCAAGGTCCATTGCAGAATAAATCAGTGGCTCCGGGAGGCACATTTATGTTTCCACTTTCATTCAATCTATATTCCTTATCACAACCAGTATAAATCTGTGAAAAACAAAATCATAAGGGCATATAGCAATTAATAACATATTTAAGAAAATTAAATAACAAAATTAAGTTAAGAGATTAATTATCACTTACAAATCTATCATTGAAACATAAAAAGGCTTTTGCAAGTGCTTCTGCCGGGTTGTCGGCTGCATATGATCCTGTTCATGTATGAATTATAAATAGCCTGATAAGAAATGAATATATATATATATATATACACACACACTAAATAGTTAAAGAGAAGAAGCACACATGGTGTTCCAAGGTAACTATATATATATATATATATGATGATAATGACCTGAGAAGCAGCAGCAGCAAGATATGGCTATGACGATCAAAATGGATAGAATGAATAATTTTGGTTTCACCAAAACTGAGTGTGTCATAATGACTAAGAACCTGTAATCTCCAAGCAATAGGAAATATCTGCTAATTGGTGGTGAAGATTTATATAAATGGATAGTTTTATGAAACTAATACTGTTGGCATTATGGTTTTGTAAGCAACACAAGTTGTTCAAAAGAATCGAACTAACCACATGTCACAAGCATGTTTACAGTGGAAATTGAACTAATTAAACAATATTATCAAGGTTGGTTGATAGCAGCTGCTAATTGGTGGTGAAGATTTATATAAATGGATAATTTTATGAAACTAATAGTGTTGGCATTATGGTTTTGTAAACAACACTAGTTCAAAAGAATCGAACTAACCACATGTCACAAGCATGTTTACAGTAGAAATTGAACTAATTAAACAATATTATCAAGGTTGGTTGATAGCAGCAAATGGTTGGAGACAGAGAGAGTGAAGTTGGTGTGTGTAAGTCACCAAACTCGCACTTGCTTAAAAATCTTTCGGAAGTGGAGATGGGCGGTATCAACCCCCCCTCATGCGAGGCGAGCGCTCTTACCAGCTGAGCAACATGCTCATATCATAATGATTTTTAAAATCTATATAGAGTTTAACACATTTTAATCAATGCCACTGCCCACATAAAGCAAAATTTTGTGCATTACTCAATCGCATTCACAATGCAGATACGACTAGGTTTTGCACTCGCGTATTGCCAAAGGGTTGGAATTTTAAAGGCGAAAGATACCAAAGACAAGAAATGGTACATATAAAACAAGCGTTTACTTACTCAAGTACTAAGAAGTTCTATGTTAGTAATTAAATCGATTCGTCTTTTGACATACTGAAGTAATGTCCATCTACTGACAGCTATTAGAATTTGGATGCGGTGTGGCGGTGGGTACTTGTTATTTGTTGCATGATTGCATATACTATTAAAGTAGGATTTTAAAGGCTTCATTATGGCTTCTCACCGTCAACTTCATCTCCGATCTTTCATTTGTTTTGTTAAGTTTCCATAACCATCTAACTCATTTCTGCAATATGATCATGCTCGATGGTTGCAGACTTGATCTTCCCATCAAATGGTCTGAGATGCATCACCAGATGCTCTCTGGCAATGACCCAAAATGGCAACGGCAGACGATAATAGAATTATAAATGGTTGATATGAAAAATGAGATGGTTGCCATAGCCATAAAGTATGGCAGCGCTATGACAGGCCTAATATTCAATAATCGACACTTACTAATAACCAAGGCAAAACCATAGCAAACCACCAAACGGTGGGCCTAATATTCAGTTTCTCATAATAAAAAACTCTAGTAATTTACGGCAAAGTAATTGCTAAAAGATCACTTTATAAAAAAAAAACACACAACGCGACACACAATGAACTCAGGTAGTTTTAGATGTTGCCCTCATCATCAATAAAGCACAAATTACCGACCATTTTAACGTCTAACCATTAATTTAAAGTCTCGTAATAGCATGGTGGTTGCACGTTTGTCATTTCATAGGCCAAATGGGAGAATACAAGAATCTCCAGTTCGAAAAGGAAAAGCATCAACCTTAATCCATTGTGTAACAACATATAGAGAAAGAACTTTCTATTTCTTGCTCTACTTGATGTACTGAGACAGCCACTTAAATCCCTCTCCATAACCCATTTTGCGGACAATGCTGCACATGAATACCTCAAGTGGACGAACATTTGAGTCAACCAAATTCACCTTACCCTTGCCGGTCGTGAAGTTGGTCAGTCCAAGGTGATATCGCAACTCATCTTCTGATGCAGCATATGGAATATCAATTTTGTTGCCCAAAATAAGGAATGGAACATTGGCCAAGGATTCATCTGAAAGAAGAGCGTCGAGCTCCCTTTTTGACTCGGCAAACCTCTCCTTGTCATACGCATCTACCAGGTACACAACCGCATCAACCTTCACAAGAATATTATACATTATTCAGATGATGCTTAAGAAAGTCAGATTAAACATATAATATTCCAGAAAGTTAGAATGATCAGTAGTTGCAAATAATGCATCAATATCCAGATCATCATCAATCAAGGAAACTCAAGATTCACAATTGAGAATCCGCAAATGAACATTGCCCAATTTTTCTTCCGGTAATTCAATCAATCTATATAAATATCAATAAAGTGGTAAATCAACAATATATGTTTGGTGAGGCACTATTAGAACACCTTTCCAAGGACAAAAGGGTACCATCAGCGAACTCCCATTTTTATTTATTCTTTGCCTCCTATGAATCAGAATAATCACATAAAACCATTATCTGGGATTAATGGAGGCAGCAAAATCAAAGGATGTACTTCATTCACCAATTCAAATATACAACAGCGAACTTCCCATTTTCACAAAACATTTTCCATAACACCCATAATTTCAATTTAGTGGTACCATCAATTTATCATGAAAAAAATTAATCCATTTCATATTATTTCCTCCCTCGACAAAATGAGATAAATCTGAAGAAAATTAAAGATATATTTAAAATTGAGGTTAGGTAAACATTAACTGCTGCAGCTTATAAATTATGTTAATATAATTTTTTAATTGTATGATAAAAAATTTAATTATATATTTAATAATTTTATAAAAATTATTATTTAAAAATTATATTTACTACTTATTAACTTTTATATTATAATTACAGCTAGCACCTCAATCACCGATATACCCTAACTGGATAATAAGTACTATTCCAATTACCCAATACACATATCAACTTATGCTAGTTAATATTAATGGATTCTACCACCCTATTTACTAAATTTAATTACCAAAAATTTCTAACTTTCTAATAATCTCTAAAATTCAATCTCTTTTTTTTTAAGCCTATTACCTTGGCGTAGTAATCTTTCCAAACTCTACGAGCAATTTGATGCCCTCCCAAATCAAAAGCCTTAAACTTGATTTTCCCAATACTCAATTCCTCCGAAGTGGGATGTTGTGTTGGTTGATGTTGAACTAATCTCTGTTTGATCACAAAACCCACAACAGAAAATAATCAGTTTTCATTCAAATTAAATATTAATAAAAACGATTCCCACAACAAAAAAATAATAAATACCTCATCTTTCAACATATGAAGCAGCGTCGTTTTACCGGCATTATCTAGGCCGAGAAACAAGATCTTGGCCTCTTTTTGCCAGAGCCCAAGAGATGCAAGAATCCCATAAAACCAATCAAACAAAAACATGGGTTTGTTTTACTATTCCTTAATTATGATGAATCGATCAAAAAGATTGAATTTTGGGCGAAATATCGTGAATCTTCGCGATAATTAGGAGGAATCAACGAGTGCGCAACACCATCAAAACCTAAGAAGGAAAAAAAACTAGAAATTAGGAAGTGGAGTGAGAGAGGAATTTATATATGTACACGTGTGTGGTACCATTGCTGAGGTGGTGAGTAATGACTGGCTGAGTTTGTGTTTGCGTGGTTGTACCAATGAGATTTGAAGAGGCGGTGGTTGTTGGGAGGTGAGTAGGTGAGTTTGGACCATTGAAAGATTTCAACGGCTGGGATTTGTTTGGGAGGAATGCGATTTTTTTTTTTTTGGGGGGAAACGGAATGCGATTTAATTATCACTTATTTTGTTGGTAAGAAAAAGAGTAGGTTTTAGACGGAACCATTTTCCGAATATTTACAATTACAATTCTACTAATATTATAATTAAAATTTCATAGAAACAAGTCTTGATCGTAATAGGAATACAGTCATGAAATCGAATTTAAAATTAGAAAAAATTACTTTAAATAAATGAACAAACAATCTACATTTTATCAACAGAGGAGATTAAATCCCTTAAGACTTTTTCCTCAAAATTAAAGAAAGAATGAGTGATTCTCATTTTTACATTAATTTAAAATAATATAAACTGAAATTACTATATAATTCAAGTTTTTAACGTTACAATGGCTTAGAGCCGAGTAATTGAGTAAAATATTTATAATACGTTTTTGTGTGATAATCATGAAATGTAAATATTATGGTATGAAATCAATCGGTTGAAAATGACTTCAAAGTTTGTAGATGTGCTGACCACAGCCAACTTCTATTTGGCTGAATAGCCAAAACTCTTTTTTTTTTTTTTTTCATTATAAGGAGAATGTATTAGTCTGGTGGCACTATCTTTTGTTTTGTATATTTAATTATAGAATAATGTTATATAATCCAAATAATTATTTTAAATGATGTGACATTTATTAATTGATTGTTAAAATTAAAGTAAATTAATTATATTATATTACCAACTAATTAATAAATGTTACATCATTTAGAATAATTATTTAAAATAAAAATTTGAGATGTGTAGTATTATTGTTTAATTATAAGGGTGAAATAATTGTTTGGCTGAAATTTCCAGGCCTACGCTCAGTTGACCCGTAACTATGTTATAATTTAGAATTTTGTTGAACCCAATTGATATAATGCAGTACAACTTTTTGCTTTGAAAAAAAATTATGTTTTAGATCAAGTTAGGCCAAGGTAGTTAATACAAGGTTATCAATATTTTGATTAATGAGTATTCTGATTTTACAAAGCTTGAGATGCCAAGTTCAATTTTTCTAACAATTATCGACTTTATTATTGTAATCTGTCATATATGCGTAATTAATAGTGTTGTGATTTTATAAGCCCGATATTACTCTCTAATTGATGGGATTTACCGTCCTTCGTGTTAAATTTGTCAACAAAACTTTTTAACAGTACTTTTTTTAAGAAAAAATATTATTAAATCATAAAAATAAAAATATAAGTTAAGTAATTTAAACAAATCTTAAATATTTAAAAAAAAAATCTTTTGAATGAAAATAAATGAAAAATTTCATCAAATAAAAGAATTATAAGATAATTTCTAGTTCGTTAAAGAAGCAGCATTTGAGCTCCCCCTCTCTATAAATAAATATGAGAACAGATGGATTCACAGCTTTCATAAAAAACTCTTGTATAGTATGATGATAAAGTAGTCCATTTAATAGTAAAGCGTGCAGATATTTTAATTTAATAAGAATACTTTTCTTTTTTATATATAAGAATAAAAGTACTTCTTGTTTATTTTTTTTAAACTTTCATTTACAACGTATTAATAACCAAAATCACTTTATCTTCTAGCAAATCTAAATTATTAGACACAAAGTTACAAAAACTAAATTTCAATAATAAATGGAAAAGAAGAAACACAACAGCATAAAACAAATTGATCTCGTTCGATGCTATATGCTCCATTTTATGATCCACTTTGGGGACACGTAAGCCTCTCAGATACCTAGTTCCAATCTCTAAGTCTAAAAGATTCATCATTATTGCTCCTTAATTATTAGTTTATGGAGGCAAGATATTGATTTATTTAGTTTATACTCCAATTTAATAAAGTTTATTTGTGCCCACTGTCCATTCGCTTGGCACAATACGACACTCCAAGTATAATGGTTATTCTTGATTTTCTTTTGTTTTTGTTTTTTTAATTATCTTTGGCGATGATCAAAAATCCTAAATTGAACATAATCTTTAGATTCTCTTTTGAATACTATGAAGCGAATCATTTAACAAGAAAAATCAGCACAAAGCGTCGACAGTAAATAAAAAGTAATCCCCCCATGGTAACATCAAGTTACATTATAAGCTTGTCGAAAAGAAACAATTTTGGCATATATGATGATATGATATCGGAAAGAATATGTCTCGCTCTATCACCATAAATTCTTTTCAAATTTTTTGAGCTCGACCGATCTCATCAAATTCGCATCTATCTTTTTTTGGTATGGCGACATTGATATTACACCAAGTGTTGCATAAAAAATTCAACGAGACCCCACATTTCATGTGAACTTATTCTTATCCATTTTGGACTTATCATGGTGATGATTGTCAAAGCTATTCAAGTAAAAATAAAAAATAAAAATGGCCAAATCAAAATAAAACAAGTATCCAGAGATAAACAGCTCATTGTCTAAGAAACCACCGAAAATAAAGAGCCCCAAAACCCACAAAATCGCCAATAGATTCCATCAAAGCTCTCTCTCCTCTATATATATATATATACAAACACACATCACCCACCATACTGAAAAAAAAATCACAAGCTAAAGTGTCAACCCTTCTTAAGCTTCGACTAGTTTCAGCCGTTTGATCAAAGCTGAGATCATGTCAATTGGTGTCGAGGCGGAAAAAGAGAGGAAGATCCTCGTGGCAGTTGATGAAGGCGAGGAGAGCATGTATGCTCTGAGATGGTGTCTTACAAATGTGATTTCTCCAAATTCCAAGGATACCCTCATCCTGCTCCATGCTCAGGCCCCCAGAGCTGCTTACACCGCTTTGGACGGCACAGGTATTATTTCGTGGCCAAAGTCGAAAAGAAATTTGTTTGGGTTTAATAACAATCGGACCCCTTGTTTTTGACGAAATCACAAATAAGAAAGGCGTGTATTTCAATTGTTTTCATTCCGTCTGATCAGTGATTTACGGTTCAGTGGCATATTGGTAATTATCATTGTGTTTCAGGGTATTTGTTTTCAACTGATATTATGTCAACGATGGACAAGTACCATGATGACGTTGCTGTTCGTCTGATAGAGAAGGCCAAGAGTATGTGTACAGAACATGTTAACGACGTGAGTGTGACGTCAAAGTTACGTGATTGCATATTCAGAATACAATTGTCTTTTTGCCTATAATTCTGATTTGACTGATTTGCCCCTGGCTTAGGTTAAGGTGGAGACGAGAATAGAGTTTGGTGATCCAAGGGACGTGATCTGCGACACGGTACAAAAGCTGGGTATTGACGTGTTAGTCATGGGTAGCCATGGTTATGGTTGGTTCAAAAGGTTAAGTCTTTATTTTTGCAAAACTAAAACATCTATTTTCCAGGCCTTAAATAAGATTAATTTCAGATCTGCTCTCGCTAAATTGACCATCTTAAAATTTATTCATTTACTTTTAAAAATTTTATTTTAAAGAAATAAATAAGTGATGAGGTGAGGACTGAGGAGCGATGGCTCTCCTTATCAACATAATTTTGATTTGATTTTTTTTTTTTTTGTTTGGGGAATGGCAGGGCCTTCTTGGGGAGTGTGAGCAATCATTGCGCACAAAACGTGAAGTGTCCCGTCTTGATTGTTAAGAAGCCCAAATCCAACAATCTTGGAAGTAAATAATCTGCTTTTGCTCTTGAAAATTTATGTATGAAATAACGTTTAAGATTTTTACCCTTTTTGTTGTTGTGTAAATGTGAGTGCATACAAATCTGTGGGTCTATAAGAATTTTGTTTGTAAGTTTGTTTGGAGATATTTTTGTACATAAGTTTTTGAGAATCAATTTAAAAATTAAGTTGTATTACTTAAAATTGGATTAAGAAAAATTAGTTGTGCATTTCTCGTTGTATCATGCTCTACTTCATGGACTAGAATTTGGAACCGGGTGCGCCACCATATCAGAGTTAAGGATTTGTAAAATCAGTCAAATTAAATGAGATATTTAAAAATGAAAATCTCCACACAAGTCTTATATTGAAATTTTTAAAAGTGTATAAAGGGTTAAAAATGGTAGAAGAAAGAAGCGTGGGAAATTTTACTATAGTTATGGCAACAATCTACCAAATCTTTTTCAATTAAAATACCATACACAATCAATAATTCCATGGATTTCAAAACGCAATAGCTTTTAAGAAATTCCAAATTGTAATCGTTTCAAGTAGTGAGAAAAGCATGGTAAATTTAGCCATTTGTCACATCCCAATCACATTCAAACACTGGATTATGCCCAGTGTGATCAATTTAGATTCTGTTTGGTAAAAGATTTAAAATGATTTTGGTTCCTACTTTCTCTCCTTTGACTTCAAATATCTTAGCCCATTTTGTGCATGAAATCTCTCTCATTTATTAACTTGTTTCATTGTTCACAAAAAAAGAGAAATTAAAAAAAAAAAAATCAGAAGATTGTAAGTTTTCTTTTACAAAACATATTTGTAGCCTTCTTATTCTTTGTTCTTGATCTCATGCAAGTTAGCAAATATGTGACTTAATATTCTAATTGCAATGACAAACTATGCAGATACTAAGCAGAAGAATTAGCCATGAAGTTGAAGCTTGATCCCAAGAGGCTCTGCCCAAAAATCGTTCTGAGACCTCTTTGTTTTCTCATTTTCCTAGTAACATCCTCATTAAACTTCAATGTGTGTTGTATTTTTGTCACAAATTTGCTGAAAAGCTTGTTGGCTTTGCAGGGATTTTGCGCTTTTGGGACCTTAAAAATATGTTTAGTGACCATTAAAACTGCACATGAGATCAAGCAAGAAGCATCTGAAGTACACAACAATTCCTTTTCGGAGATTGAGACAACTGCAAGACTGCTGCTTCCTCTAAATTCATCTGCTTTCAATCTAGCGAGATCTCTTAGTTCATATCTAAATGGAACAGAACTTTCATTTGATACCATTCAAGCTAAGGTTATGAGTTAATCAATTTGCTCTTGCACCAGCTATTTACTTAAAATGAGATAAAGTTCGACTAATGGTGTTTTTAATTTGCTTTGTTTTGTTCAGGTTGCACCAACATTGTTTTTGGCACTTTCAACAATTCCACATTTGTCACAAGTTTCTTATATAGGACTAGATGGCCTAACGTTCTCATATTTCAATCATGGAGACCAAACTCTTGCAGTATATTCCAACACTTCATTTGCTACAAATTGGTACACTCAGCATGTTAATCGCGACACGGGGATGTTGTATGGCAATGCAATTGCTTCAATACCTATGGTTTCTGCAAATGCAAGTTGGTTTCAAGAGGTCGTAAATAGTACAAATGGGTATTCTTCGTTAGTGACAGGATTGAACAAGGAAGAAGGTAGCCTATTTCTTCATACTGTTGCTATGGATGGAACCGGTCTTATTTCCCTTGGCTTCCCAGCAAAAGTGGTGATTGATCATTTTGCGGCGTTAGACTTTCATGGAAGAGATTTATATTTGGCTACAGCAGATGGGCAAGTTATTATACAGACAAAACTTCACAACACTCAAATGGTGATATATAATAGTACTCTTTTGCTGCAGAAATTGAATGATGATGGTTCTCCTGAAGGCTCTACTGCTACTCATTCATGTGTTTCTGATAAAGGAAAGCCAACTAAGTTTAATATGAAAATCATGGGAAGAAAGTACATTTTCCATTGCTCCACTCTTCAAATTGCTGGAGTCCAGTCGGTATGTCCTTGTTGCTTGTACATTTGTGCAAGAGTTGTTCAAAATTTACCCTTTAGAAGCTTAAAGCACCAGCAAATCTATGATTTTTTTCAGGTATATGTATTGGCTTATGACAGTAATGGATTGGAAAGCCTTGTCAGCAGAAACAACAAGCTATCACTTGTGCTTCTTGTGCTTATGTTTATAGCTGGAGTAATCTCTCTTGGCCTCTTCATAATCTTAATTGCAAAAGCTGCAAAGAGGGAAATGTTCTTATGTGCTGCCCTCATCAAGCAAATGAATGCAACAGAACAAGCAGAACGCAAGAGTATGAACAAAACTTTTGCTTTTGCCAAAGCAAGTCATGATGTCCGTGCTTCTCTTGCAGCAATTATCGGATTGGTAGAACTTTGTCATGAAGATGCCAATCCTGGAACTGATTTAGCAGAAAATTTGGGACTGATAAGAACTTGCTCGAAGGATCTACTAGGTCAGTTAGCTCTCAACTTTCCTTGTTCACAAGTGGGTACTTCTGTTCTCTATATGTAGTCATAATTTTGCTTGTTTGTTTAAAACGATTCAGGCATATTGAATTCAGTTATGGAGATGAGTAAAATTGAAGCTGGAAAAATGGAACTTGTAGAAGAAGAATTCAACTTGGCTCAATTACTTGAAGAAGTAGTTGATATGTACTTTCATGTGGGTATAAAGAAAGGAGTTGATGTTGTCCTTGATCCTTGTGATGGCTCTGTTCTAGGATCGTGTCTTGTACGAGGTGATCGCGTAAAACTTAAACAAATTTTATGCAACTTACTTAGCAATTCCATGAAGTTTACATCAGAAGGTCACATCTCAGTTCGCGCAGCTGTCAAGAAGAAGAGTTTCAAACAAGACATCATTGCTTCTAACCGTAATGTTATCTTGAAGTGTTTATCAAAGTTGTTTTTCAGGAATAAGGAAGGTTTTGATGATCTAGATGCCCTTCATTCAGTTGAGCGAAATCCCAATTTAATGCAGTTTGAATTTGAGGTGGATGATACGGGCAAGGGGATTCCTAAGGACAAGCAGAACTCTATTTTTGAAGAATTTGTTCAAGTTAAGGAAACTGCTCTAGGTCATCAAGAAGGCATTGGCTTGGGACTTGGTATTGTTCAATCCATGGTCAGTGAGTAAGAAGATACCGTGTTAGTTTAATATCCCTCTGTTTGGTCTCTATTCAAAATCCTGAATGTAGCTTTTCAAATTATATATTGATATTGTGTTTTAGGTACATTTAATGAAAGGAGAGATAGCAATTGCAGATAAAGAGCCTGGAGAAAGAGGCACTTGCTTCAGGTTCAACGTACTTCTGACCGTAGTGTGCGAACGTAAGCGTCCTGACACTAATGAAGAAGAACCTAGAACACATAATGACTGGCCTCAAACTGGACTTCATCAGCATTTTGCATCTTTTTGGGGTCCTGCCTCTAAATCCGAGGGATCTCATATGATACTCTTCATAGCCGGTGAGGAACGCAGAAGAGTCCTGAAGAGGTACATAGAAAACAGCTTAAACATTAAAGTTACAATTGTGAAACAAGAGAAAAATCTCCATCAGGAGCTGAGAAAAGTAAAGCGAAAAATGGATCCTTCCAGTATTGGTTGCGCCGAAAAACCTGAGTCAAGTTTATTTGATTCCTTAACCATGTCTGCATCTAGCAGTTCTGATACAGGACATCATGATGTGGCACTGGACATTAAAGATGATTATGACAATGTTTCCCCACATTCTAAAAAGGCTAGCTCCAAATGTTTATCAAGCTTCACGCTGGTAGTGATTGATGCAAGTGCTGGTTCTGTATCCGAATTGGTCAAAATTCTTGCCAACTTCAAGAGAGACATACCTAGTTCGTTATGCAAGGTTGTCTGGATAGATAATTCAGTCATACGCAACGCTCATTCACGAGAGTATAGGCTACTTCCTATATGTGATCATGTTATGAGCAGACCATTTCATGGTTCTCGTTTGATTGAAGTGTTGAAGCTATTACCCGAATGCAAAGGTGCATCTCAAAGGAATTTCCCAAAGTTAAAGATGGGAGCATCATCTCGAGAACTCCAGCATGGCACTGACACGAATCCTTCGAACAAGTTGAAGAGCTCAGGGCCTGAGACCGGAGCTTCAAATTCATCACACTGCAGCTCACTCCAACAAGTAGTAGCACAAAGTGATGGACAATGTAGTGAGAAGCCATTGAATGGGAAAAAATTTCTGGTTGTTGAAGATGATGCTATAGTGCTCAAGATAACTAGTGCTGTTCTTGGGAAACTTGGAGCCAAATTTGAAGTTTGCAGAAATGGGAAAGAGGCCTTTGATCATGTATGCAAAACTTTAAGTGATTTAAGGAAGGAAGGAAAGGCTCTGCCTTATGATTGTATTATGATGGATTGCGAGGTAATTCTACAAACTTAATCTCAAATGCATTAATCTTTTTTGCAGAATAATAATATTTGGGGTACTACGTGTATTATAGTAAAATGTAATTTTTGTTTTTGTTACTCGACAGATGCCTGTAATGAATGGATGGGAAGCTACAAAATTGATAAGAAAAGAGGAAGAACAATATGATGTTCATATTCCAATAATAGCATTAACAGCTCATGCAATGGCTGGGGTAGCAAGCAAGATTGCTGATGCTGGAATGGACTTTCATTTAACGAAGCCATTGCAAAAGGATAAGTTGTTGGATGTCATCAAATCCATTTATGAGAAAATGGAAAAGCCACAAGCAACCATTCATAATGGTTCTTTTGTATATACAAAAAAATATTGTTCGAAGTGAAATTTCAAATAAGAGTGTCTATTTAGTTCTTGTTTCAATTCTTCTGGGTTTTTTTATTATACATAAAATAATCTAAATATTTCTGCAACTAATTTAAATTACTTAATATTATCTATATATTAATTTGCACATAATTTCTAATGTAAAATAATTAAATTTAAATTATTGAATGAGTTAATGATAAGAGATGTCATCTATGTGTTTAATATACATAAACAACATTCATACAAATTATTCTCGCATGTCATCCATGTTTTGAATATATAAATATTTTGTCATACACAGCCCATATACCTTTACAACATGTCATCTATGACATAAATTTTATTTTTTTACAGCATCACATAAATGGCCAAAGATTTATACTCACTTCTGTTTTTCTCTCTACCAAATCTTTGCTATTATCAAAGCTATTCAGATTGCTTCATCTATGAATTGGTTTTTCATCTACTCATTTTATGTTTTAGGTATATTCCAATATGACCGCTGTGCATAAGTTTGGTTTAGTACCAATGATAAAACCATCACACTTTGTACAAACAATTTATTAATGATTCTCTAGTTGACTAAATAATAATTTTAGTGATCATAAACTGAAAAATAAACATAAATTTATATTTAAAATTACATACCATTCTCATAACAGTGAAAACTACATAAAATATTATTCATGTAAAAATTAACTCAGTCTTGTCAATAAAAATATTTGAGATATCTCATATTAACTTGAATTCAATCTATATAAATAGGTCATTCTCATAACTTTTTGATGTTAATTAATTAATTATTTCATAAATTTAATACAATTAATAATTAAAAACACATTCCAATTAGTTTAACTAAAAAGCTATTTGAGATGCAATATTTAGTTAGTAAGGGTGCGTGAAAAAGGAAAACTAATAAACTAACAAAGAAATTTATCAAACAGAAATAAAGATATAAATTAAAACCTACTATCTTATTACTTTGTTAAGGAAGCTTTATTACCCAAACCAACACAACACAACAAAACATAAACTTATTATTAAAAAGTCATAACATAGCATAATCTATATTCTTATTCTTATTCCAAAGCCTCCTCATTATTTAATGCTAAGTACCACCATCGATGCTTCATTTTCGCACATCTACCTTCACAGCTTCTTCTTGCTTGACGACACTCACAGCTTCTTCTTTGACCTCAGTTTTCGGAGCACTCAACACATGAGCAGTTGGTGCAGGAGCGACCTGAGATGCCTTCGCGTTATGATCATATTCCTCTTTCTTTGGGGCGACTACGTGAGCTGACGTCTCCTTCTTTGGTGTCGAGGAACAAGAACTCGACACGTTGCTTCTTGAACAACATCCATAAGAAGCCTTCCTGTCACACATCTTGCTTCTGCTATTTTAGTTTCTTGACAATTCTTCTTGTTCAAGAGATCGACCTAAGAATTGCTCTTGAAATGTGCACTAATTTATAGGAGCATTTGAGACTGCTGATGTTCTCTTCATTAATCTTTAATGCAGTGAGGATAACATTAATGAATTTAGATGATAAATCCCAGGCGTCAGAATTAAAGATTACTCGAACCATATGCATGAACCTTTTAATAATTAAGCTCATAAATAAGTTTTTAAGCTGTGGCAAGAACATTTTGATGAACCCCATCCGCCAGAATTAAAGATTGCGTCTCTTCAAATGAGTGCCTATTAGGAAAGAAGATCATTTATCCTCAGTAAGATCAACGGCTACCAAAACTTCTCTTTAATTTACTGCTTGCGTATAGCCATCCCTTAATTTTATTGATTATAGTTTCCTTTTCTAATTTGTTGTAACTCTGTATAACTACTTGTAACAGTGTTAATGAAAGATGCAATCTTTTTCTTTCATTTTCAATTTCTTTGGCTATTTAGTGCCATTCACGAACCTTTCCAGTTCATGGATTGTACACGTACCCTACACATTTTGGTTTTCTTAACTATCCTCTTAATAGTTTCAAAGTAATTGGTTTCCTAAATTAATTAATCTATGTATAAATATAAGTGCATGTTGATGAGGTATATTTAACTTATAAAACTTCACCAGCTAATTGATTAATACCATACATTGTTCTCACAAAACATAAAAAATTTCCAGCTAGCCAACAAGTAGCTTCTATGTTTAGTACTGAATTGCACACTTACACAAATTCAGATTGAGTGTTTCCAACTTTAGTCCAATTAATCTAAACTAACAAGGGATAAAGGTTGATGTACGTTAAAGAAAATGAGAGCAACCGTAAAAGAAACATGTATTAATTATAACGAAAAACTAAAATAGTTATTACGAAACTGAGGCAGCAAGACTACTCAACCATATATTAATAATGCAAAGGACACAAAAACTCATCATGCGTTCTCAATAATAACGATTCATTGCATCTACATAATCCCTTAGTGCCACAAAGTAGGTAACATGCTCCTTCACAACGTTTGATGAATAACTGGCGCCCGAGCTGCATTCCTCGTAGCATAGGCACCAATTTTCACAGCATCCAACGGACAAACTGGGGTTGGCGTAGGAGGCATTTTGGGCTGCTTAACAAATTGTTTATTCTTCGCAACATCTGATGAATAAGGAACGGGCGTTCGAGCTGCATTCCTCATAGCATAGGCACCAATTTTCGGATGAAGTGGAGTTTGCGCAGAAGGCGCTTCGGCTTAACAACTTGTTTATTCTTCACAACATTTGATGAATAAGGAACTGGCGCGCCCCTCGTCGTATAGGCACCAATTTTCACAGCATTCAACGAAGGAACTGGTGTGAAGCGCAGGAGGCCCTTCGGGCTGCTTAACAAATTGTTTATTCTTCACAACATTTGATGGATAAGGAACTGACGCCCGAGCTGCATGCCTCGTAGCATGGGCACCAATTTTCACAGCATCCAATGAACGAACTAGGGTTGGCGCAGGAGGCTCTACGGTCTTCTTTGGTGAGTTCATGCTTCTTTTTGAACGACTACTACGAGTGAGCATTTCAAGTAAATGAATGCAATGCATGCACTTCCCAAGTTCATGAATTAAAGTACTAAAACCTTACACATTTGAATATTGATATATCAAGATTTTCATTGAAAATCTCATCGAGTAATTAATAAAACGTTGATTACAGGAATAAGGAAATATATTGGCGTAATAAACGATCTTTGAAAATTTAAAACTACATTCAATTGACTTCGGTTTAAATTCAATTGACCAATATGGTAAAATACAGTATTTTAAAATTAACTGTTACTTGCATTAACCCTGGACATGTGTCATACTTTTATACTTGTGAAATCTTAATGTCCGGAAATGACAATTTACTATCGTTAGGCTGCTACTTGTACCATATTGAAATCACAGATCCTCATGTCCCAAGGCCCAACAAGACTTTCCGTCCAAAGCAAAGCAAGCAATAAAGAGGAGAGAGGCAAAAATAAAATAAAATAAAACTGAGAAAAACAAATAAATAAACTTGGAACAAGTAAACAAGCAAATTGGGCAAATAGAGCTCCAATGTCCAAACTATATCATAAATGTGTTCATAAAAGGCCCACAATATTTTAATCCCCTTTGTTCTCAAAGCTCAGATAGTTATAATGAGATTTAAGCAATCATCAGCCACACAAATTTCACATGCAGCCATTCTTTCTAATCTTCAGGTTACTTTCCTAAAACATAAACTCCCTACAGCTGAAAATCAAAATAGAAAACAGGAAAATTTTGGAGCATCCTCACGCCCAAATTCTAGGGGCTTGTCATGGCATTTCCCCCCTACAGCTCATCCTGCAAATCACACAAAAAATGGATCAAAATGTACACATAACAATAATTAAGCAGATTCAGATCTATCGACGAGTAGGAAAACCTACATGTACATCCTTGTCTGACTCTCCGCTGCTGGATTCTGAATTGGTTTCAGCATCATCTGATTTGGTTTCAGTATCATCATCATCTTCTGTATCATCCTCATCATTATCCTCGACCTTAAAACAAGATTATCAAGATGAGGATCAAAATAATTGTTATTTCATCACTTAAATCACATTAATCACAGTTGATAGAGACTTACATCGGAATCAGGTGCATCCTTTGATTCCTGTTAACCAGGTTTCAGAAAGTTAGAATAATTGATAACACAGAATAAAATAAAAAGTGTTTCAGTGGCTAAGTTTTCATCTGGGTAAATGGTTCTGCCTAAGTATGCTAAAAGCCCAATTCCAAAGAAATGATAAAATATGCAACAAGGTAATTGAGCTAAAAAGCACCTCCTCCTCTCTCTTCTTCTCAGCCTCATCAAATGCTGCCTTCTCAGCCTGCAAAAGCCATAGGTCTACAAATCAAATACTGAGGCTTGTAAGTATCAATTATGGGACAGATTTAATGTGAAGAAAATAATCATACATCCTTATGCTTTCCCCACGTTTCTTCAGCCAACTTCTTGGCATACTCTGGATCATCACTAACCAAGACATTGTCAAACATAGTTCCAGATTTCACCTGACACATTATTCATCACAACAGTGAGAAAACTTCAGTTGCTATGGTAACAATTAACGCATAAGCAAAACAACAGAGATGATTACCTGCCACAACTCAATGCCGACATACTTCAAGTTCGGGTACACATAAAGATCTGGGTCATCCTTGAAATCTATAAAATATCAAAACCAAATGTAGCGTTTAGCAAACATCCTAAGAGTACATAACAACAAACCAATTGAAGCAAAGGCATAAGAAAGAAGATAACCTGGGTTGTCAATCATTGGTGCCTTCCACTTTCCCTTGTAATTAGGGTTCTTAATTTTCTGCAGCGGCAAAACACGGTTACAAGATAGCCAAAACCATATTTACATGGTTCATATTAATCTAGAATTTTATTAACCTTTGGCTTCCATGGACCCTTGTACTCAGGGTTAGGGATGGTTGGAGCCGTCCATTCACCATCTTCCTCATCATCCCAATCATCAGGCTACAACAACAGCCCACCTTAATCAGCACGAACTCTTCAAAAACTAAAGGAAAAAATAATTTTCAAAAATTGAAACCCAATGTCTACCTTCTTGGCATCTGGATCTGTTATCTCCTTTGGAATGTCATCATAGCCCTGTTATCATAACAATCAAACAAAAAGATGGCAGTTAGGCAGATGGATAACCATAGAAGAAACTGTAATTTGGCATAAGCACTAGAAGATTCAAAATAAGGGTATTTTACCTCTGGCTTCTTGTCTTCAGGATCAGGAATATATTCTTTGTCATCCCAGTCTTCAGGCTGCCATAATATTATAGCAGTCAGGATCTTAACTCAAGAAAGCAAAATCAAAAAGTAAGGAATGTAAGAAGGATAATTACTTTCTTCGCCTCAGGATCCTTGATCGTCTTTGGAGGGAGAAGATCCCAATCAGAGTACAAGCTACCAGATTGTTTCTCCACATTGTCAATGAGGATACTGTAAGTAGCATCTGGACGGAGAATGAATGTATAAACATGAGTGAGTTGGTCAGTCTCACATGGTACTTCCTTCTTGATCAATTTGTTTGTCCCATTGTAGGTAAGAATGGCATGCACTTTCTTGGTGCTATAACCACAGATATCAGGTCCAAACATGATACTGCAATCAACAATATAAAACCCAAATCAAGACAAACTGTTCATATATAATGACAACAAAGTTATTAACCTGATAAGGTAGCTTCCTCTAACCTGTAAGAGGTATCACCACCGAATTTCTTCTGATCAACTTCACCACTAAGCAACTTCATGTAGCCACCACCGCAGTCGAGCTTCTGTTCATGCTTAACAGAAAACTGGAACACAAGTGTCTTGTCCTTGTTGCTGAATTCAGGGAACTCAGCCGAAATAGCATAGAACCTGTAGTCTTCACTAGTTTGAATGCCTGCCGTCCAACATTGTACCAACAATTACCATAATACATCAAAATTAATTCATAAACTAGAGAATCCAAAGACAAATTTCAGCTATGAGGACAACCTTTATCATTCGGGTCCCCATGCCATTTCCCAGCAGTGTAGTTCCATTCTCCAGCTATGTTCTCATCTTTCTTCCAATCAGATTTAACCCACCGGCTTTCCCATCCATCTTTTCAATTTCACCATGTTACAGCACAACAATTAAAAAAAAAATTACAGTCAATAAATTACCATGAACTAATATTATCAAAAAACATTTCCAGTTCTTAAGAATATGAATTTAGCATTCAAAATATTAACAATTCATCAATTATAAAAGTTCTGACCATGTCATCGATCCAAAAATTCCAATCAACAGAAAATGGGAAGCAATTTTAATTTTCATTCTTAAAAATGTAAATTCAATACTACATAACTTAAACATTTCATCAATTAGTCAAATATCAATCAAATCATCGATCAGGAATCGTCAAACTTAGAACTCACAAAGAAATTAAACAGATCAACATATAAACTAAGCAAATGATCACACATTATCATTTCCAGCTCAAATCAAATCGATGATAATTAAACAGTCACAGATCCGATCAGTGTATTTCATTTCTAGTCAAAGTTACGCAAGTAAACGACACGCCGTTTATTGTCATTTTAAATCACATCAAATTTCGTTGAAAAAAGGAACCGATCTAGAAATTTAAAAATTAAAAGAAAGACCACACTTCGGTTGAAAATGGACGGAGGAGTAAATAGTTACCGTCAAAGCGTTCTTCAAAGAAGACGTGAGCAGAGGCAATTGTGAGGAAGAGAGCGAGGACAGTTAGAGAGAGAAAGTTAGGGTTTAATCTCGCCATTTTTAGAGAGAGAAAGGGAAGAGCTCTGTAGAGTGAAGTGCGAAAGAGGAACGAATATATATAGTGGACTTTCACGACGAGATGATGTGGATTCTTACAATGACGCGGACGAATTGAAATATGCCATTTGGAGAGTGAGTGTCATTGGCGTGACGTGGCGAGGAGGGATTGGTGATTACCACGAATTATAGAGGGTATTCAAAATTCGACACGTGGCGTGAAGATATTGGTGTACGGCAACAATGAAAGATTGTTGTCCCGTACGCAATTAGTATTTTCCCATATTGAGTTAAAGTTTTAAATATTTATTTATTTGATTTTGCAGGGCTTTATCTAGAAAGATCACTTCGGTTTAGAGTAGGTTATGTCATGATAAGATACGATCTTAACAAATATTTAAAATAGTATTAAAAAGGGCAAAAATTAAAATAGAGTTTTATATATCAATTATTAATAAATTGCTGTTTAAAGTGATTATTGGATAGGAAACAACATAGATATTTATCAAGATTTTTCTGGAATGTAATTTCACAAGGGGTGGGAAAGCTAGATTAAAATGTTAAATAAGCATTTCATATTTTAAGATGCCTTGGTTTTTTTTTTTTCTAATTTTGAAACGTAGATGCCTTGTCAAATCAATAATTAATTTGGAATGATTCTTTCAACATTACGTAAATTCATTAAATCCATCATATGAGATAATTTTGGCAGGCCATGTACTATGGTACTCTGTCCATACGTGAGCCGGCACTCACATGAAGGCTTAGAGTGAAAGCCACTCAAAAGTCTCATTAAATTGTGTTCATCATCATATGGTTTTTTAACCCTTGCTTTCAAGAGTCATTAACAAAACTATTCCAACACTGGAAATGATTATTTTTGTGTAAAAAAAAAAAAATTAATGCAAAGAATTTTGATAAGTATAAAAATTTTACTAATGAAAACAAATGTATCAACTTATTCATTCAAAGAAAGTAACAATTGGCAACAACAGCAGCAAACTTGTCTCACGTTTACTTCACAACATTGAAACAAACAGTTTCAGAAAATGCTTCGTCGAAGTAACTTCTCCATCTCCATTACTGAACACATACATATACCGATTAGACTCAAAGCAATTTGAAGAGCAAGCCTCCATGAGTTGCAAAGAATGGAGCAAACACCAATGACTCTACTGCCATGAGCTTGATCAAGATGTTTAGCGATGGCCAGAAGTGTCCTTAAGTGTATCTCCAACAGTATCACCCAGGACTGCAGCTTTGTGAGCATCTAAACCTTTTGGACCTAATGATTTTGCATGTTCTGAAGCACCAGCCTGTGAATATCACATCAAAGTATACAAGACTCATGAATCAAAGTTCAACTCGCACACTCATGATGAAGCTGCTATGGCATTATCATTCAGCAGCCATTATCTTAAGACACGTGTTAACTGTGTTCACCTACCTCTATGTATTTCTTGGCATTATCACATGCCCCTCCTGTGTTAGAAGATGATATGGCAACCTGAAAATAAATAAATAAATAAATAAAGAGGTAGGGATCAGTATAGGCATTCCATGTTGAATAAACTTCAGGCTGAAATGGTGATCTTGACATAAATTTTGTACATACTTGGACACCAGAGACAAGTGAACCAGCAAGAACACTAGCAAGAGTTTGAACTCCAAACAAGGTGCCGGCAATGAGTGGTGTAAACATAACCAATGCGCCTGGTGAGATCATTTCTCTGAGCAAGGCATCAGTGGAAATCTTGACACAAGTTGCATAGTCTGGTTTTGCTCTGCCTTCCATGAGCCCTGGAATTGTATTGAATTGCCTGCGAACCTCTTCCACCATTTTGAGAGCTGCGCTTCCTACACTCTTCATTGTCATGGCCGAGAACCAGTATGAGTCCTATGAAGACTTTTGGTATCAACACATCGACTTTCTTGATGCCTGCTCGGCTCACAAAGGCCCCAAATAGTGCAAGAGAGACTAGTGCAGCTGATCCAATTGCAAACCCCTGAGAGAAAAATGAAATGTGTCAAAAAGAAGTTGTAGTGAAAAATAACCGATAATTTGTAGAGTTGCTTTGCCAATTGCAGCTGTGGTGTTTCCAGCAGCATCTAAGGCATCTGTTCTTTCCCGTATCTTGTGGGTCATGCCAGCCATTTCTGCAATTCCACCAGCATTGTCGCTTATGGGGCCATAAGCATCAATTAGACCTGTGGCAATAGTGCTTAACATTCCCAAAGCAGCCACAGCAATTCCATACATAGCAGCCAAGCTGAAGCTCACATAAATAGCAATGGCAATTGCAAATATGGGAATGAAGACCGATTTGTATCCTAGAGCCAAACCAAAAATTACATTTGTTGCAGCACCTGTCCTGCAAGAATCTGCCAGATCCTGCACTGGACTGAAAAGTTTAAACATGAAAAAAATTATCAGAATCAGAGATCAACATAAGAGCCTAATTGTTTAATACCGCCATGAAAAATATAACTCACCTGTAAGCATTGCTAGTATAATACTCTGTTGTGTAGCCGATTACAAGTCCAGCCCACAAGCCAGTTGCGACACAAAAGAAAAGGTGCCTGCAGTTGCTTGCAATTTAATCAATAATATGTAAACATACAAAATCTAAAAAAAATGCGAGTCCCAGATGCATACCAACTTTTGACAGTCTTCTCAGTTCCGAAATTGAAGAGAGTGAACTCTGATGGCAAAGCAAATGAGCTGACGGTGCCAATGCCAGCATTCATCAAAATGGTTGAGATAAGAAGTTGTCTCTTCAAGGATGGTTCAAGTTCGCTTACACTCTTAATCTGAAACAGATCAGTAGCAAAAAGCGTTGTAATCATGCAAACCACTATTCCCATTGAGCTTATGATCAGGGGATAGGACATGGCTGTATAGTCATGGCTGATACCGAAGGATGATATTGATGCAACAAAGAGTGCTGCACAGGATGACTCGGCATATGATCCAAAAAGATCAGAACCCTTTCCCACAATGTCTATGCAAACTGATTGTTTTGAATGACAGTTGGTATACAATGGTTTCTTTTATAACCAGTTGGTTTGATTACTAGGAATGAGTTATGTCAGTGTCTCAATCAGTGTGCTTGTGTTCACATCAACGTCTTGATATATAGGATGTCGGTTTATGCGCAGAAATGTCCAAGACAGCCATTGATAATTTTGACTAAGGACAAAGTAATATAACTTATTGCAAGCACAAATTTCTGCTGATTTATATTTTAGTTTCTTGTATGATTATTGCAATTATATGCAGAGTCTCAATCAATACTTCAAATCTTATAACTCTTTTTTTTTTTTTCCTTTTTTTCAATGATTTAATTTGATATATCAGCAAAATATACTATGAAATTTTACAAAGTCCAATCATACTTTTACTAAACTTAAGTACCAAGTTTGCTTGAGCTTAAGTTTAATGTGATCAAGTCGTGCGGAGTATGCATGCAAATCAGAGAAGCCAGCTTGAGTCCATGTTCCTCACTAATTCAATGTCAAATTGGGGAGTTGTGACTTTGCCCACTTTATCTAAAAAAAGAGAAATAGGAACCACGGTAGGAAGATCAAGGTGAGTTTTTTAATATTTATTGTGTAAACTTAACCTCAAATTTTCAAAGGGCTTGAGCTTATTGGGGACTTAATACATCTCATTATATTATTGCTATTCAAGGTAATCTTATTAATATAAGAACAAGATAAGCCTGCCACGGCTTTTCTTTTTGCTTCTACACGCAACTCAGCAGATATTGTGAACTCAAGGATTCAACTACTTTACCTACTGGATTAACCTGTCAGTCCCAATATCCCATGATATTTAAAAGAAAAACTATTAATCAAAATCAGCAATAATCAAAGAATAACATCATGACATTAATATATAATATAGTGACGAGAAGAATGCTTTTAATATATACCATAGAAAACAGTTTTGAGTGCTTTCTAAAATGTGAATATTGAGTACTGAAAGAAAAATCTGATTCTTAACCATTTGGGAGTATAGCTTTTCCCTTAAACTGCTTGAACCATTCAGGAACCTTTTAGTTTTTTATACACAAGTACTAATGAAAACTCAGAAAAGCTCATGGTTTGACAGAAACTGATCAATGTTTACTGTATAGAAACTTCATCTTAGGACCAGGGGATGATACAAGAATCCACCAAGCTAAGTTCTAAGAAGTCGCTTTATTGTGCCCAATGAGCGTAGCTCTTATCTTGATTACACTTTCACAGTTTCACTTATTTTCACATTTCTTTTTCTTATTAGGTCCATCATCAATCATAGTCATCTGCCGAGAAAAGGATAAAACCTCCATTATCTTCTTGTCCATGGTGATTGAGGCAGGCAAATTCCCAAGGCAAAATGCTCATTAAATCATTAATACATGTCAAAACATAGCAGAAATATTTCATTGATCAAAAGAGACGTTAAACAATGCCAAAAGGATATATTTTCTGGCCTTTCAGTTTCTGCCAACATAGTGGACCAAAATTTCCCATATGCTACAGGAAAATCAATAATCCAATGGCTTTCTTTTGATCATGTATTTGAACTAGAAACATTAATGAATGATGACAATCAGAATACTATGAAATCATGCCAACAGTGTAAAGTCAAGTCCTACCCTTCAAAGACTCTTCCTAAAGTCAGTTTGGACTTCCCAGGCACAACATCAAACTATGTGTTTCATTTTTTTTTTTTTTCTGATTTTGACTGCTAAGCTCAAAGGGATGAAAAGATGATGTCTTGGCAAAAATGGAACTGGGATTGGGAAATTTGCTTGGACATGAAGGTCTTGCTTTTAGCAAGGAACTACCCGCAAGATAGGTACCTTTGCTGAAGTTCCAAGGATCTGCATTCAGCGTACAGCACAGTTTAGCAATTCTAGAGGTATTACAGGTCCATTCAACTTGTGTCAAAGAAGTGCTTTTCTCACCTGTCTAGCTTTACTTTATTTGTTCATAAACTGTTTAACTTCCTCTCAAAATCATCGTACCTCAGTACATCAAGAGGAAATCTTCCAAAGCATGAAAAGTCCATGAGGAATACAGAAAAATGCATTTACTTTGATGACAACTGCAGTGCCTGAGTTGCCCATAAAGGCAGAGGTGCTTGAAATATAACAGGACAACCAGTAACCGGGTGCTCAAAAGACAAGCTTTCTGCATGAAGTTCATGGCCGTCATATCTCTTCCCATTCCACTCATAGACACCCTCATATTTTACATCCCCTCTTATTGAAATTCCAAGATACTGGCAGTGCAACCGGATTTGATGTGTTCTTCCACTCCGAGGAAACGCCCTTACCAAAATCTCATTCTTCTTTGCATCAGCATCTACCACAGCCTTCTTTTCTACTACTATATTATTATCTTCATCTTCCTGAAGTTCAGATGACTCTTTGAAGCTACCCTGTCCATTCACTGATAAAACTTCAAATGAAGTAACCATGTCCCTAACTACAGACCCACCTGGTAGAACCTGACCCACATCTGATGCAGCATAAACACGCCAGGCTCCAAACTTTGACCTACCATGGCCTGACATAATGGTGATCCTTTTCCACTTTGGAGCTGGACCAATGCAGAGAGCAATGTACGTTTTACTGACCTTATGATCAGTAAATGCCTTCACAAGCTTAGAAGCTACTTTGTGAGACTTGGTAATGACCATTAGACCACTTGTGTCACGATCAAGTCGATTGGCCAGATGGAGCTCCAGAAGGTTGAATTTGATCCCTGAAATTCAAAGCTTTTAACACAATGCAATATCAACAAAAAATGTGATTGAACTCTATAAAATAGTAACTCATTGTTATGTTGGTCCATCATAGGATCTCAGGGATGTATGCAGACTCAAAAAATAATCTACCATTAAGGTGCTTAAAGTAAAAACTCAATATAGAAATCAGAACTAACTAATGGTTTCCTATAACAGACCATAACCAGGCAGACGCGTCACAGAAATTACCTTACATTCAGCTAGGATTTACACAAAACTCACAGGAGCCTACTTCAAAATTGTTGCAAAACTTTGCAGTGATCCCGAAACTCAAAATTTTGAGAATCAAGTTTTTAAAATACTAATATAAAAAGTACAGATGCAAAAACTCTGCTTCATACATTATCAATAAAACATAAGTTCAAGTTTACAATGGCCAATAGAGCACAAGTATAATCACTGACAGAACTTTTCCAAATCTGCAAAGGTACTAATTTTGCGTAAACAAAAGGACCCAGAAACAAATCTTTCTTCAGTGCATGAAATAAACACACAGAAAACTTAACAAGCAGTTACAGACCTTCACTGAGTCGGCCTGATTTTGACTCGGCCGAGTCACCGGCAAGAAGACAAGGAACTGAAGCCAAAACACTCTCACAGTACACGCCTTGAGGCTTGTTAACAGCAACGAGCCACTCATCTTCATAGAACACATCACTTCTTGACAGCTTATAAAGGCTTGATTTTGAAGACGCAGACATGGCTCTTGTCAGCTCTATATCCTTCGATATGGCTGGCAATGGAGGTGACAGAGGCGTAGGGTAATTTTTTTGGATTTGAGGTGCATTTTGGGAGGTGGGTTCTGTTGGGTTTGACATACTGGCTAGAGAGAAGAAGGTTTTGCGGAATCTGGGGACGGCTCTTGGGGCAAAAGCGAAGGTGGGATGGAGAGATGAAAGGGGTGGCATTTGTGTCATTTTGAAAGGTCATTTGATCATCATCCAACATAAAAGGATTATTACAAACTCCTCCCTAAATTTTTAACAAAATACACATTTTTGGAGTCTGCCTTATGAGTTGTGACATTGAGAATTTGTTTTAAGTGTTATCAATATATTCGTTTATCTGCCTTCCGCCACTATTATCAAGAATTAAAACTACTCTGTAAAAGGAAAAAGAGAGGATTTGGAGGTTGTATGTTCAGATTCTAATCATATTATTATTTACTATTTTATTCGTTAATTTTTTTTTTATTATAACATCATTCTTTCTTTATTTACTTCTGATGACTATAGAATTTTATTAAGTTTCCTCTCAATAAATAAGAATTATGGCCTAAATTTAGGTATCAATAAATTTTAAAAATTATATATGAAAAATTTTAATTACCACCTTATCTAAAAGTGACAAAGGATGGGATGATGAAGTTTTGGTGATTGGGAGAAATTGAGAGCTTGATTCACAGGAGTCTAATTGGTTGATATATTTTATAAACATATAAATATAAAACCATGCAAGCCCTCAAGACCGTAGTCGGGTTGGTTGCCATAGTCGGTTCTAGATTCGTAGCGACCCGGGTTCGAGTCTTGAGGGTGGGGAGGGTAAAACTCTTTGGACTGCCCACCCTCCCTTTTTAAAAAAAAAATCATGCAAAACCACTGCATACTGAACACAAGTTTTGTAGTCGTTGCAGTACAGAACAAATGCCCTGTGGCTTCATATTATAAGTAGGGCACTTCTCTTTGAAAACTATACACACACACACACATACAATTCTGAATGGAAATTTGCTCTCAAATTTCTTTTCTAAAAGCTTTGGCTCTTTTATCCTCTATCATAATTCTTCCTTTATTAATTTTAGTTTTCACATTTTCCTTATTTATGATTACTTAATCAAAATTAAAATGCTTCCAACATAGATCTATAACATTTAATAAGATGGGGGAGTTTTGGTTTATTTTTAAATTTAATATTTTTCATCATCGATTAATGTTATTGTCCATACAAATTACAATTAGAATTCTCACTAACTGATCTATACAAAAATTGAGAAAATTTAATAATATTTTTTAAACACAAATCCTTAATAATTCTGTTATTATGATAGTACAATTGAAGTATTGAACTCTATATTCGTGTATTTGTCATTAAATGAAATATACGATCATCAATCTTAGTAATTGCCTAATTGGATATGATAGAGAAATGCACTTTCGACAAATCGTAGGGAGCAGGTTGAAAATTATCATGCTTCTGAACGTTGTCGTTTGCTAAACAGGGTAACATTGCCATGTCACCGGCTGAGCCCTCGGGAACCAGTTGACCTCGTTGAGAAGCAGAGACAGACTCTTTGTTAAACCCTCCCAAAAACCCCAATTCAAGACAAAAACAAAACTGCTCTTTTCATTTGTTCCCATGAAAACAATGCCATCTTTTATACTCAAACGGTCACGTAGCGGCTCATCACTGCTATTTCAGAACCCTAAAACCAAATCTTCAACACTATACTCCTCACAACTTGACAATTCTATTAACTCCAATCAAAATCACACGGTTTCTCATTCTGGGTCGAATAGTACTCTTGCCAAAATAATGCAAAGGAATTTAAAAGATTGGATTTTGGCCTCTGGGTATTGCGTTTTGAGGGAAAATATTTCTGGGTTTGGTTCTAACGGGCTTTTGAGATTGAAAAATTCATGTGGGTCTAATGAAGTTTTTCTTTTTCCGAGAGTTTGTAGGTGTTTTAGTACACAGGCTGCCGTTGAACCTTCTACTTCTGATGGTCTTACAGTTGATGGGATTGTGGCTAGTCAATGGACAATTCTAGATGAGAGTGAGGGTGATTGGAGAAGTCATGCTGCTGCTATTGCTCAATCCATTCAAGTGATCAAGAAGCGTTTACAGGTATGAGTATGTTTATATTCAAGTTAAAATATTTGATTTATTCGTTTACATGTAGTGGAATTGATTTGTGATACTGTGTTAAAACTTTTTTTTTTCTTGTGTTAGTACATCCTCAGATAAAGTTCTGATTTGTGTTAGTACATCCTCAGGCAGCAACCGTGATTTTGTTTTCTAATCTATAGAAGTAGAGATCATTAGTCTGGGTATCTGATTAAATCAAGTTCTGGTTTGGTATCGATTTGTCATAGTCTTGTTCAAAGAGAAGCTGAATTATGTTGTTTATGATTGCAGTGGAAGAATTTGAAGGTTAGGTTGAATCTATTATCGGCTGAGCTCAATAAGCCCAACCTTTGGGATGATCCTGTACGTGCTGGGAAGATAAGTCGTGAGCATGGTTCACTAATGGGCAAAATGAAAGAAGTGAAGGCATTTGAGCAAGAACTGCTTGAGCATATTGACATGATAAAGCTTGCCCGGGAAGAGAATGATACTGAGTTGGAATTGGTGGGCTCTCACTTCCTATTCTAGGCATGTATTCGTTCTGTTTGATAATTTTTTCCTGTATCATACATATCACACAAAATTTTAAAACCTTTTGATATTTATTTTCTGATTGTTCTAAATTTTAATTTTGCCTTGGCAGTTTCAAAATTCTGCTGAAATTTCAATTTAGCTTGCAAAGCCAATAATTTTTTTGACATAAAACATTTTAGTGACTGGCCTTTTTAGACAAAGTAGTGCATAGTTCCACTGCTTGTGTTTGCTTATAAGAATAGTCTTATTAATTAATATCTTGCTTCTTCCCTCTGCAGGAATCATTGGAAGCTTTGCTTACAATGAGAAGGAAGTCAAAAGAGAAAGAACTTGATGCTCTGTTATCGGGAGAGCTGGATCCATGCTCTTGTTATATTGAGGTAATTTTCATGTATTTTTGTTATTCTCTTTGTTGCATCAGCGTTTTTCCTGATAAGATGCTTTTGCATGTTCTTTGGTCTACAATTTAAGAGTCTAAAGATGCAATTGCCCCATACTTTAGTAGTACTTTCCTTTCATCTCCATTTTGTGATTGATGAAAAAGTTTCTGTAGTAACTGATCTTGATGTTTGATATGGTGAATAATATAGGTCCAAGCGGGAGCCGGGGGTACAGAGAGCATGGATTGGGCATCAATGGTTATGCAAATGTATAAATCATGGGCTCAACGGCGTGGATACAGAGTAACCTTGATGGATGAAATGCCTGGTGAGATTGCAGGAATCAAGGTTCACCTTCTCCTTACCAATTTCTACCTTTTACTGATTTCAGCAAATGTTACTTACCCATAACCAATGACATTCAGTATGTATATTCAGAGCCTTTGCTGAATACTCCATTTCACTGGTTATACGGTTCAGTGTTTCAAAGATTTAGGTGATTACTCCCATTGCTTGTTAGCGAGGAATAGTTTCTGACCATAGATATGTCTGTTTCCTCAGCGGGCAACTATCAAAGTAGATGGTGAATATGCATTTGGATATGCCAAAGCAGAAGTAGGAGTCCACAGGTTGGTACGTATCTCACCCTTTGACAGTGGAAAGCGTCGACATACTTCATTTGCTGCTGTTGCTGTAATTCCAAACTCAGGTGATTCATCCACCCATGTACAAATAAACGAATCAGATCTTCGTATAGAGCGGTTCCGTGCTGGGGGAGCTGGGGGCCAGCATGTCAACACAACTGAGAGTGCTGTGAGAATAATTCACATTCCCACAGGAGTCACTGCCACTTGCCAAAATGAAAGGTGTGTAGTATTATTAGAGCAATATCAATGAGTGGGGGTTCTTGTCATTTGTAAATATTTTAATGTTTTCTAATCACAGATCGCAACATCAAAACAAGTCTTCGGCAATGGGTGTGCTTCAGTCTCGATTAAACCAGCTTGAGATGGCTCGCCAGGCTCAAATGAACGCACAACATACACAATCTCTAACGGAAATTAGTTGGGGAAACCAGATACGTACCTATGTGCTCCATGTATGCATTAGCATCTAAACAATCCCTCTTAATTTTTTTGCTTAGTATTGACATTTGACCCTCTTTAATGCCAACACTAATTTCTATTTACTGTCCTTTTTCTTGTTCTTTAAATTCAGCCTTACCGGATGGTGAAGGATCTTAGAACTAACTATGAAGTTTCTGATCCTGATTCTGTGCTCGAGGGAGATCTAGATGGCTTCATTTTGAGCTATTTATCGGCTTCCTTGGATAAAGATGAAGATGGACAGCTATAGGATTTTGCTACTAAATATTGCTGAAGAGACTTCTCAACATATTAACCTTAAGGCCAAATACCTGCACTACACATGCACGGCACACTATTGATCGTATACCTTTTGTGGCAGATTTCAGCTTGCTGATTGGTTTACCCAAAGGTGGCTGCAATGAGAATCCATAGCATTTGTACATTGAATGGTAGAAATTTGTTTGTTTGTAATATGAAATAAATTTATACGTTGGCCATTGGTTTCGAGTAGTAATGGCTGCTGTTGTGAAATGGGCTACGACTACAATGCTTTTGATGCATTGATGGATCAGTATGAACAGAATTTTTAACATTTAGTAGTGGTAGGAAGAATAAAAGTAGTATATTTTTACATTTTATTAGTAATCTGAGGAATGTGAGTATACATATACAATATTGGTGGATTATAATATTTTCTTGTACTTCTAAGTTGCAATTAAGAGATTATGCCATTAATTAGATGAGTCACCAATATATATATATATATATATATATATATATATACACACGGATGATATCAAGGATTAACACTAATTAAATCACGGAGATTCGAACTCTTATTATCACATATTATGAGTGTAAGTATTCTCTTATTAGGCTAAAGACTCGTTAGTGACTCACCAATAAATATGTAAAATGATATTATAAATTTAATATGTTCATTTGTTTTTTTCTTTTCTTTTTCTCATTATAATATTTACGGTCAATTATGAGTATTAATTCAATGGCATATCCACTTTCAAATTCAATAAATGTTTTCTTTATCTACGAATTACTCACATTCTTCATCATAATTATAATGAAAAAAAAGTTTTTTTTGAAAAAAAATCATCAAAAATAACTTTTAATGTGTTTTTAAAGAGTTAAAGGTCTTATCAATTCAAAATTTGACATAAAATATTAAAATGAACCATAATATTTATTTGGCTCTTCAATTTCGAGTTGACTAGAAATTAAAATTAGTGAAAATAATAAAAATGAGTAGCTTTTTTAATTAAAATTCAAAATTATAATAATTTAAAAAAAAAAGATTTGAAAAGCTTATTTCTTTTGAAATAAATTCAATTTATATTACCACTAATATCATTAATATCGCCAAACGACATCGTTAGCAGTAATGCATGAGAAAGAATCAGATAAGAGTCGGTTCATGAGAAGACTTGGAACATAACAAAGAAATGTGTCTCCTGTCTGTTTGTTCCAATCGATTAGACCGTGAAGTTACTACGGAGGCAAGGTACGATGATTTCTCAAATTGAATTGTGTCAAATTTTAAACAAATTTTTAAATTATTCTATCAAATCAAAGAAAAGGGTTCGTTGCACTGTGGTAAAAAAATCGTTTTTTAATTAAAGAAACGGAGATTTGAATGGTAAATTGTTGCTTTTTTGTTTTGTTTATGTGGGCAGGTTACGATTTTGAGAAAAGCAAAGATAGTAAGAGCTGAAGTGGATTTGTGTTGAAAAGGGAAAATGGGTTCGTCTTCAGTGATAACACCGGAAGATGTTTTGGAGTCTTTGATGAATGATGGCACCATTGATTCTCTTAGATTGAAGATCATTAATCAGCTCAAAGCCAATGTAATTCTCTCTCTCTCTATATATATATCGATTTTTGAGATTCTGGGTTAATTTCTTGAATGCTGTTTTTGAGCTATGTATTTAACTTACAACGGGTTTGTGGCTGTTTCATGAAGTTTTGAGAATATGATGTCAATGAAATAACAGATGTGTTTATGTTTGCTTTGTTTTCAAGAGTTAGTTATAATTTGGTGTTTGGAGGGGGGAGGGTGGAGTTGGAAATTCAATTTTACACAAAGTTTCCAAGAGTTGGTGAAAATGTTGTTTCAGTTTAAAGTGAATTATTGTTATTTATTGGAAGTTACATTATAGTGTTTCTTAAAATTCCGAGATTGTGGTTTTAGTTGATGGTATGTGTAACTGAGTGTGTTTTGCATGGATCAACCAAGATAATTATTATGCAGTATGGCTTGCAACATATGGGTAATTGGAGATTGGCATTGGCCTGTTCTTTTTTTGATACGTGGTTGTTTTAAGATCTCTACAGTCATGGTTTTATGGTTGGTCTGATATTTTAGTCGCTGCCAAAAAATTAGAATTCTGTGTATGTGTAGCTGATTTGGATTAATTTGCCACCCCTTTTAGATAGTAATGTGAAAGAATCAAATTCTGGCCACATGTTGGCATTTTGGGATGATCTCTTTTATTTATTTACATTTTTAGGTTTTGGGTATTTAATTGCATGGCGATTACAACATTAAGATTTTGATATGTTGCAATTTATGAAGATCTTACCAAGGTTGTGAGTGTCAGCTGTTGCACCCCATTTCAAATTCAGTACCAGCTCCGAGGCATTTCTGGATGGAGCTTATAATCATGTGTAGTTTCTAGTATAAGTTTTGCGTGCTACATTATGATAACTAAGGAAAATCGATGAACATTCATAGAGAAAATTAAAATATGGGAGTAGAAGAGTTTATGATTGAAGATTTGAAGTTCTAATATTTTCGTAGAGATAATGGTTGACTCTGGTCTTTTAGCGTGTAGTTCTTGAATTTATAATTTCTTTTTGTTGCAGGAAGAGCTGAAGAATACAACCATTAAAATGGCAGAACAAAGTAAAGTGCTCAACACCCCTGGGGCGGAGAAACAGACCAAAAGAGAGCTGTTTGATGCACTTCGGCAGGAACTTGAGTAAGTGTTATGGTATTTAGCTGTTTTTTGCATATCTTCAGAAGGTATGAAAGACCCCATTTGTGAGCCCACTTCTGGGCTTGCACTACTTCGCGACAAACTTGTAATGAAACGTCAGTGTGGTTTTAGATTCTTTTAACACACCGGTTTGCGGAACTCCTCATATTGGCCAATCATGTTTTAATGAGATTAAATCCTTTGTACCCAACTATAACAAATTGTTCATAGATTTCCAATGAAAATCAGACATGAGACTCGTAAGTAGTGCAAAGCTTACTTGCGCCCCTATCATATTCTGGAACATACAATTCATTACTTTATCTTCTGTCGTCATTGTTGTTTGTGTATTTGTTCTTTATTTATTTGACTAAATCATTCAGATTTCTTCTGTCAACCTATCCCTGAAAACTTTCAGAACTGTTTTGAAACATATGATATGTTTTAAATTCATGATTTAGATGTATACAAGTCATTCCGTTGTTTGCAGAAGCTATAATTAATCTTTCTTACTGTTCAGAGCACCTGTGCTTGAGAAGGCCTCTAAATCCGTTTGGGAGTTAATTCTGGACAGCAATGGGCTGGGAAAGGAAATAAGTGATACTGTTGAAAGAGTTTTTTCCCGATTAAGTGGCCGGGAACCTCCACTATTTCCTTCTCCAACTAGCGAGACCCAACCTGTTAGAGAAAGTGAGAATGAGAAAGGGAAAGAAAGAATAAGAGGAAAAGGAAAAGAGAAGGAACATGAAATTGAAAAGGAAGGTTCAAACTCTAGATCAAAAAAGAGGAGTTTCAGTGATATGCATGAAGACGGAGGGGTTGATGAAGTTGCGAAGAAATCTGGTGATCTCCCTCTTGCAAAGGAAAACTGATAAGTAGTAATTGACTTAGCAAGTTTGAAGATACAATATGTATCAACAGAAGTCATTGGTGCAAATCTGGCAATCCAATGACTCAATTTCCGTTTGTCTCCAAGTTTTTCCATTTTGAAGTGACAGCAGCTTATAGGACCTGTCTAGAATAGAAGTGTATCGGTGATCCATTGACTCTGAAATTCAGTGCTCCATAACCATCATGTTTATGAGTATATCTCGTGATAATGTTCGTTTACTTTTGCCTGTATTGTAAATAAGGAGTGTTAAGTTCCTTTTTGTTGGATTTCAATTAACTTTGAAGTTTAGTGCCCTTTGCCCAGCCTTATGTTTATTTAAGCGTGGGTGATGTTTATTTTAACTTTGAAGTTATTTTTTTCATGTAAAGTATATATAAAAAAGGAAAAGAGTATCATCAGATACCTCCCCTAAGGTTTGACGATTTTTCAGTTAGATCGCCAGAACTGTGAAATAGACAAATTCATCATCTGATCCAATACCAAACACTCAATGGAAAACGATGAAATTACTCATTTGCCCTCTTTTTCCCCGACAAAGGAAGCTAACCTGGACTCATCCTCAAAAACTGACACAAGCATATTCTATTTATTTAACCCTTGCTTATTCCTATTCTTTTCACCCTTTGTAACATTTGGAGCCAAAACCAAAATCATTCAAGATATCGTTTGATCCATATATTGAAATGCTTTTATGAAGTTTATTGTTGTTAATTTTTAATTCAACCTATGTTAGGCATTTTGTTAAAAATCAAATGGTGATGACAATTTCAAAAAAGAAAATTGGAAGTGTTTGATAAAATCTCTAAAACTTCATTAGAAAATGCAAAGAAAACTTCAAATGCTTCACAAAAGAACCCCCTCAGAAATGTCCTTGTATTTAAATTTTCACGGAAAGAAAAAAGAAATAAACTATTCTCACTAAAAAAACCTAAAAGAAAACAAAGAAAAATATATATGAACTAGGGATGAAACAAATATGTACACTCCTCCTCAAGTAAAATCATCCTGCATTAGATAAGCTAAGCTGTTACTACGTTGGCTCATCGGCATTGGCATCTCTTGATTAGTAGTAGCTTGAGCAGGAAGCCAAGTTAAAGACTGTGCAATATTTTCATTACGTTGAGGTAGCTTCCAAGCAGCGGGCCGTGTGTAAAAATGCCCAGCAGTACCATCTGAATGCTCGTTGGCACCTAAATCCATGTCGCCGCTACAAGCTGCAGACATATCCTGTCCATAATTCGCCTGCTGATTGATCAATGCCTCATGCGATGCCATTCCAGGAATGCTGCATTCGTCGTTTGAGTAATCAATGTGTAATTCGCTCAACAAAGTATTTTCAACTCTGTGTATAAGCAATTGATCATAAAGATCACCCCTGCCGCCGCCGCCTGCTTCATTATAATTGTTGTTCTGATAAGAAACTACTGGTGGAGTTGTTGATGAGGCGAGTTCTTGAACTTGATTCGCTGGAAAGTTGTTCGTTGCTTGTCCCCAGAATCTCATCCCCAGATTGTCAACATAATGGTTGTTGCCAACGTGCTCAGCTATATGGGAAAGTTCCAGGACTATGTTAAGAACAAACGACATTGAAACGAAAGGGAAAAAAAAATAATGAGTTTTACTTTTATGTACTGCTTAATTCTCAATTGTTAACTTTAATTTAAAGCAATTTACCTGAGTCTGGTGAAGATAAATCCTTGAAGCTGAAAGAGGGCGGTTGCATTTGCATTTGATAAGATTGAACTTGCGGGTGGGACAAAAGTTGTTGTGCTGGAAACAAAGATGGGTTCATATGTGAATGAGAGGAATGCAAGCCATGGTAAATATGAGGCCTTTGCCCATTGAAGTTTAGAAAATGTTCTGGATGCTCAAATATGCAGCTTTGCTGGAAATAAGGAGAGTCCAAGGTTGGAAAAGGCTTCTGGCTCAGCTCGAACAGCCTGTTGTCACATTGTAAAAGCTTCTCAAAGTGCCTGTCAAGTACACCTGGAGGAAATTTCAGATAGTGTTTCCTGAAGAAAAATAACAAGACACTAGATTAGGCTCATCTGTACAATAAATCTAATAGGCTAATAATGTCACAACGGAAGTGTTCTAGACTTCCTCGTGAAAAAGGTGTTATGCATGCAAGGAAAAACATGATAGCCCAGTTCATTTTTGTCTAATCTACTAATACTGTTTGCTTCTAATATCGAACATGAAAACCAAACCTGCACACCGGAGCTTGCCCCCCAGTAAAGTCTTCTGTCAATCTCCAATTAGTATGCTTTCTCGGTTGAGGATCAATCTCATGGTGATATGTAGGAGGCTGCTTTAACTGCAACAAAAACAAAGCTCACCAAAATCATCATTTATGCAAATACTAATTGAAACTCAATCAAAATTTAAAAAAAAAAAAAAAAAATTTACCTCAAGTTCAAGAATCCCAGGTTCATTTTCTTCCATAGATGCCCTGATTCCTATAATATCAGCCCACTGAATCTCAATTTTTCTCTTCAATGATTTTTCCAAAAACTCCCATACCAATTTCTTCTTAGCATAGTAACATTTAGCCACCAAGTCTCCCTCATGTCTAGTAACTCTCTGCAATTAATTTTGTGTGATTATTCTTTATTATCTGTTTTAACGATTATATGAATAGTGAAAAATACGTTACCTCCCAGGAACCAATTTGGAGTTCTAATGCCGGAAAATTGGAAGCCTTCATTTTCTCAGTGATTTGTTGAGATACAAAGTCGGCTCTTTTTGATTTTATCATCTGATACGTTTGAGCTGTGTATTGTTGAGTGTTACTTCGCCGTGATAAATGCATTTCTACTTCTACTGCCAAACTTTTCGAGATTGCAAGTCTTAAGTTGAGAGGAGGTAATTTGTTTAAATCTTCCAAAAAATTTATCTGGAAAAGGAAAACGTAGGTGATCGAATTGAAGTAACATGGCACATAAATACAAGAAAACGAAAAATAAACACTCCTAACCATGCAGTCATAAAAGCACCTGTTGGCACAAGCACTTACAGAAGAACTTCTTTCACAAGAACCGAAGCCCGAGTTGTTATATTTTTCAATTAACGAGCCACCACCATCAGCAGCAGCAGAAGCAAGGCTGCTCCCACCATTATTATATCTTCTTCCGTTATAAAAGAAATTCTCATCATCTAAATTGAACAGTTGTACCATGACTCTCTGAACACGAGTGGCAGTGTCCTTCAGATAAAAATGATGCAGAGCATAAAGCAGAGAAAACAGAAAAAAGAAAAATGCGAAAATGAAAGAGACAGTGCCGGGTGTTATCAGGGGTTTAATGCAAGCCAATGATGGGGTTTTATAATGAATCCTTCTCACGAAAAATACGATTGAAATCAGCCTTTAAGGCACGTGACAATTCCTATATTTACTCTGTTTTTTTCCGCTGCTTCCCCTGTTTTCGCTGTCAGTAATTTCTTGTTTTTTGTTTTCTGTTTTCATGATCAAACTAAAAGAACGAAAGTAAAAATATATATTGGGCGGTTAAGAATATGAGATTCAATCCAAAACAAAATCCTCTGTTTGTTATTTTTTGATACTCAGATATACATTCGCTAAGCATCGCACTGATTCTTTTTCCCTATGTTTCTATGTTTCAACTTTTTACTGTATTCCGTTTTTTGTCTTTGTTCTTTTTTGGGTTACTGCATTTACGAGAGTTATTTGTTTTAATGTGTATTCTAAGAAATACATTAGAAATATGTAATTTATAATATAAGTTGTACACTAGAAATAGACCATTAATTACATTATTATAAAAAAAAAATCTTAAATTTTGTTTTTTTTTAGTATATCTAAATTAGCCTTCATCGTAACCATTGAAACGAATGGCCTTTGATGATTAAGTTTTTGTGCCAAAACTTGATTTAAAATTGGGGAAAAAAAGTAGACTCATAAACCCGTACAATCACATGTATATATATATATATAACCGTTCTCAAGTTTGGGAATTCCGAATTTTAATTTATAAGTTGTAAATTGTCTTTTTTTTAATTTTACATCATTGTCAGACAATTTCCAGCGTTATAAAAGTCCGTTGAAAAATATTATCAATTCATCCTAAATTAAAAAATTAGTTTAAAATAGTATCAATTCATCCGGAATTAAAAATTTCTATATTTATCTATATATATTGTAAGTATCATTACCCACCATATAAGAAGGTGACATAGCAATTATGTAATTCAAATGATAATATAAAAGTTATGAATTAATTCAATTATTTCATTTGATAATGTCGCTCACTGTAAGATATATATATATATATATATATATATAATTTTGTTTGCAAAACATTGCATGAGGCTTTGCCGATGCCAAAGTTAATCTATATATATAATTTTGTAGTTAGTAATGGGTGATACGTTGGGTATTCTTTTATTGATATATTTGTTAAAAGAAAAAGAAAAATATATAATAGATTTTAAGATTTGAAATTGAATTGTAAATGTCAATTTCTTTTACTAATTTGTTAAAATGAGTCAAGTTCAGGGTAGAAAAAACAAGTATGTATGAAGAGTTCATAAACAAATGTCATCGAGGCTTAGATTTTTTTATTTTTTATTTTTCACTTCGAGCTTGATATCAGAAAGCTGAAGATAATAATATTAATTCTGAAGTTTTTGACTTTTATAAAATAGAGGTAAAGCTGTTGTTGATTAATTCTTTAAGCTTGAATGAGTAATTGACAATAATATTATCAGTTGATGCAAGCCGAGTCATGTCAAAGCAAATTTGTTATTCTTCAATCTTCATATCCAAAACCAAAAGTGGAAAAAAGTGGGATTGCTAATTAATATTGAGATTTAAGGTTCAAAAATAATTTTAAAAATCACTACATTTGATTTAAAAAAAATAAGGAATCAATAGTTTTTTTATAAATCATTTTTGTATGGATATAATTAAATAATGAATGGCACACGTTTTGTGAATATGAAATAATGAAAAAGCAGCCAACTTTACAAGCAAGCAGAAGCAGCAGCCATAAGCCATTTGGTGTTTAAGAAGCAAAAGCCAACAAATGCTTGTGTGTCATAACGCCGCGTTTGCTTTCACATTATGGGATCTCACTTTAGAATTACTTATTATTTAGAATGAGATGGAGAAAAGTATTACAATTAATTATTCCCAAGTGCTTTCTATGAAGTCACTTCCAAGTTCCAAATGCTAATTTTAATTAGTTAAAACTCACTTGTAGTAAAGTTTTTTTAAAAATTACTTTTGGTAAATCATATGTCTTTTAAGAAGATGCTTTTCAACTCACTCCAATTTAATTTTCACTAAATTGAAGAGATTTTTTTTTTTTTTTCAAAGAACTTCATTCTACGGTTTAATGTTTTTAAGCTTGTTAATATGCCCAACTGTGAAGCACACACAACTCAAATACTAAACCTACTTTTAACTTTTCACACCATACCCATCATTGAATTAACTAATTAAAAGTAAGTTGATTTTTGTTATTATATTATGTTGGAGGCTGATGTAATTGGCTAATTAAGTGCTCCAATATTATGTAAGCACAATAACTTAAAGAGTGGAATTAGCCAAAGATTAACAATTGAGTTGTAACGGAGTTGTGCAAGGAAGGTGGTTAGAGAGGATTGGTATGTAATTCACATATCAATCCACCTTATATGAGAATTGGAGATCATTTTATTCATTGATATATATTAAAAACATATTTCATAATTATTGATTTAACATAATTGATTATAAAATTCTTCAAATATATATATTATTTTATTTTAAAAATAATTTACTTTCTATTCAACTTCAGAACCTACATATTTCGTTGTAAGTAAAACTTCATTCATATACTTGTAATATCATTTTTAGAGATTTTATACGTTGATGAATGGACGAGTTCTGTTAAAGAAGTCTTTAAATTAACTTATAGTAAATTTATTTATTTGTTCTTTCAATGATCAATTAGTCTATTTTTCTACTTTTATTTTTCAATTTTGGTCATATATATGAATGCTTCAAAATTGGTTTAATTTGGATAAGGTGAGTTTGTGAGCTGTGACTAATAATAAATTGAATACTATCATGAAGTGTTTTATGATCAACATTTAAATGTAGTGATCTCAGCTTAGCACAAAGCTTGGATGACTTCATTTCGTCTTTTATGAAAATTACAAATAGATAGAGACTGCTAGTTGTGTGAGATGGCAGGATATCGATGATGTGTTTATATGTAACTTATAAGATATGCAAATGAAATTACTAGCTTGAGTTGACTTTGGTTTTTTGGTGGGTTAATTGTTTAAGTCATTAACTAATTAATGGAGCCACCAAAGCAGCCAACTTTGTTGCAAAAATCTAGAACTTTGGTCTTTGGGATTCATTTTTTCTCTAATAATTAACCCACAAACATGCTCTCTTTCGACCTAAAAGGGACTGCCACAAGAATTGTTCTTAACTTCAAAACCAAACAATCATTTCATTTTCTTTTAAGTTATCATTAACAATAATAGAATAACAAACCTAAATATTCTTTTCTATCATCATTTGCTTGTAAAACTTGAGCATAACCACAAATTATTATAATATTATTAACTAATCCAAATTTTAATTATCAATGAAGCATGCACAATTTTACTTTATTGCTAGAAAGCACACTTAATAAGACATCTCTAATTGATTAGTTTTCAGGTTGATCATGATTATTATAGTTGATAACAAATACAACGGTTTTAACGCTGCAACCCACCAAATTCTCTGTTATATTGTTAAGTTCATCAAATTCTTTAATGAAATTATGATATCTTTTATTGACAGAGAGATTCCATGAAAATTTTGACACAAATAATCAAATGAAAGATTATCACTTTGCTCCCTAAAGAAATCACTTTTTTTCATGTACTCCTTACATTACTCAACTACTTCCTTAATATTAAAACCTTAAACAAAAAGAAATTAGTTTTGTGGTCAAAGACTCGAATGAGTGTTTTTTTTTTTACTAATTTTTTTATAAAAATGAGGGTACTATTAAAATTAAAATTATAAGGAGTTGTATTGTAGACTTGACTCATTCATCACGTTCTTCAAAATTTGGATGAATTTTAAGATAGACTAAGTTTTCCATTTATCAAATTTATTAGGCTTTTAGAGATTTATCTTATCATATCTTCAATCAATTCATCATGGTTCAGAATGGTGGAGCTAAGGGGAGAAGGAACCGAAAAAAGGGAGATGAAAACCAATAAAAGGAAAAGAAAAAGAGTATGTTATATTGCTTTTGCAGACGTGGGGGTCTTTGGATATACAGGTGCGTGGCTACATGGGGTTAGCTCATGACTCATGGCTGCTACTAATAAAGAGCTCAAAAATTCCAAAGTGGATTATGTATTAGTGTGAGTCAGGCGCCGACTTCTGGGAGATGAAAAGGGCATTGATGTGCTTTGCTTACTTGACTTCACACTTCGGCCTTTGCTATCATCATCATTACCTTATAAGAAAGAAGAAAAGAAATTGGTTAATTTCACCCCAATTCTTTAACTTCTTAGCAAACTTCATCGTGCCCATGTATTTTTTGCAAGTCTGTACCACCCCATGCCGACAAGGCATTACTCTTTATATTTAATAAGTCAAGAAAATGTGCATATGATTGTTCAGTCATACTCGGTAACTAAAAAAATGAAAAAAAAAAGTGATTAATTTTAATAATGTTTATATTTTTTTTAAAAAATAATATATATATATATATATATATATATATATATATATATATATATATCTATCCATCTATATCATTTGCAACTACAATTTCTTCCCGTAATTAGTTAACTTTAATGGGTGTGAGTCAATAGTACAGGACCTGGGCTCCAGCGTAGAGTTACAGAAATTTAGAGGGACAATGAAGTTAGCCCAAAAAAATTGGAGGGTGTGAGGCAAATTAAGCCAAACGAAAAAGAAACCTAAATAAAGTGGAATCTGAAAATGGGAACCCAAAAAGATCACAGGAGGAAAAATCCGTAGCTTTTGACTAAACATGCATGTGACTCAATCATATATATATAGTTTTAATAGAAACGTAGATTTGATAGTGATGGTCGTATTCATATGTGATCATTTGATCAAGTAATAATAATAACTAATGGTCACTTAGTCACTCACAAGTCAGTGAAGTCACAACCCACGAAAAGAATAAGAAGACTATGTGACTTGGAATTTGAAAAAGATCACACAAGACACAACATTCTTTCTTTATGATTTCTTGGTGGAAGTGTTACACCATCATGGTCCCCAAAAATCTCATCATCATCTCTCTTTTTCCCTATCCATTTTCCTCTCTATGTGGAGGGGTCCTATTGGATTGCCCATTGTGGCCAATCGGGTTGCTAAAATGAAAAAAATCACATGGCTTTATTTGTTTCTAATAAAAGAAAAAATTATTATTCAAAGCTCAATGAAGCGAAGATCTCGGTGGGGTTACATTATAATTGGGGCTCTTTTTGTTTTAGTCTATCTCCCCGATCTTGAAGGTTCATGCACTATATCTATTGAGATCCATCATTAGCCAACGCATCCAATGTTGTTTATAGGTGAGTGTGTATATTTGTGTGTTTAATTTAGCGCTTGAAGATTTAGTTGAAGTTGACGAAAATCTTTCCACGTATGACACTAATAACTTGTCAAATTTCTCTTTGATTACTCATCAAGAAATGATCAACTGGATCGTTTTGAGTATATGTAGGTCAAAATCAAGCCAATTTATATTATCACTTACCACCGAAACATTATATAAATGTATAGCATGCTTAGAAGCCACCAAACAATCACTATGACCTTAAAGCCCATGAACATTCCCAACTCTTATTAGTATAAGCAGGGCTAGTTTTTAGGTCTGTTCAACAATTGAAGTGTCACAGCATGCAAACGCTGTGAGCTAAGCTTTCGCGCGGGGGGTATTACTCGACTACCGTCATGTCCAAGAGTCAAATTGTTTGATGCTTGTGGAGATGGCACCAACCCACTCCTTTAAAGTTTAAACCGTCCAAATGCAACGAGTATGAGGGGCCGGCCACTGACCAAAATTTTCCTCCCCCCTTTAGAGTCTTTATCGGCTTCAGTCAGTTGAACAAACAATGATGATAGATCCCAAAGGAGAAAATTGTGCGCCTGTCAGCTCTGCACCGTGGACTTTCAAGCCTCATATTTCCAAATTGAATCATTGGTTGTATCAGTCAAAGTTTACTTTATAGAGTCAATTACTCGATTTTGGAGAGAGGATAAAAAAAAAATAATAATAAAGAGAACATGAGAGATGTATCAGAACCTTGAATTTGATACAGGTAATTGAAAATTTGTTGTTTATAAAGATAATGATGTTGTATTCTAATTTTTCTTTTTGTATGCCCAGCTCAGCTCAGGGGAAAGAAAAATGCTGAGTGCCAGACTCACAATCTTAGAACGAAAAAATGTTACTTAAAACAGTTTCATAAAAAAAAGAAACTTATGTTCAAGCCATCATAGTTCAGAAGATAATCAATATCAGCTCAAAAGATTTAAAATTACCCTTTTCCACAGACGGATGCTTTCAATTTTACATGAAAAAATAATTGGTGTATTCATTTAGCATCCTAAGCATGACAAACAAATCTCACCTTGTGTATTGTGAGGGTGTCTGAATAAAAAATCTAATTGACAAGAGTATAAGGACTTCCTATCTTGTAGGGTTCAAAAGATCACTCACCTGAAAGCCCAACAAATTTCTGTTTTATGAAACAGAAAATCTAATATCAGGAAATGGTAAACAAGAAGGGCTTAGTTTTCTTTTTTCTGTTCATCACCGAAGGCCAAATCGAATATCTGGCTGAAGTCGTCTACAAAGTGAACATCTAGGCCTTCTTTCACATTTGGAGCAAGCTCATCAAAGTCCCTCCTGTTAGCTGAAGGGAATACGAGGGTCTTCACTTCGCTCCTCCTCGCTGCTATTGTTTTCTCCTTAACCTGATTATATCACAAGAAACATAAGTTCGTAAGTGAATCATGGTTCGAATGTGCAGCACTAAGCACTCAACTCTGATGAAGAGCAAACATAACCAGAAAAGATTTGGCACAACTAAAGAGCTATACCTAGTACCAACAAATAGGACACAAATAGATGAAAGAATATTATTTAGGTTTTGTTCAACATACCCCACCAATTGGAAGGATTTTCCCCGTTAGTGTTACTTCCCCAGTCATTGCTAGATCCTCACGGACAGGCTTATTCATGGCGAGGGACAACATGGATGTGATCATCGTGCAACCTGCACTCGGTCCATCCTTTGGAGTGGCCCCAGCTGGAACATGGAGATGTAGCTTGGAGTTGGCAAAGAAAGGGTTATCAGGTTCTCTTTCAAGCAAGATTGCTCTTGCCACTGTGTGAGCAATTTGTGCACTTTCTTTCATTACGTCTCCAAGTTGTCCAGTAACATGGAGAGCCCCTTTTGCCTCTCCTTGCTCAACCTGAGTAGTCTCTATGTACAAAGTGGAACCACCCATTGCAGTCCAAGCAAGTCCCATCACAACTCCAACGGGTGTTTGATCATAAATTCGCTCAGCATGAAAAACAGGTTTGCCAACATAATCAGATAAATTTGATTCGTCAACCAATACCCTCTCAACCATCTTAGCTGCTTCAGTATCCAGACTTTCAACCATCTTGGTTTCTTCATTATCCAGTCTCTCAGCTGTCTTAGCTGTTTCAGAATCATCAGATATCTTAACTGTTTTAGCTGCTTCAGTTTCCGGCATTTTCACAGTAATGGTACTCAAATCTACACCAACACTCTGTCAAGAAGATTACGAGCGTGAACATCCAAGAAGCTGTCTTGCAAGGGTTTTGAACAAAAATGACACAAGTAAAAAAACTCCTGAAATCCATCTGCATGATATAAATTCAACTGCTATGCCACAACCTGTGAATAGACTGTTCGTTTTTGTGGTTTATAGAAAAATAAAATTTGTAGGACTAAATTGTTTGTAAATTAGAAGAAAAGACCAATGTAAAAGCAAAAACATAGGAAGTTTTATTTTCTTAGAATAAATTCAGAAGTTAAACAAAACAAATTCAAGGATGGGACAACTTTTCAAGGTAAAAAATTTTTAAGAGCTTAAATCCATGATGGTAGAAATTAATAGATTGTAAGATAACGCTGTTTCTGAGCCCAAAAAAAAATTAATAAATAAATAGAAAGATACCTCCAGATAAGATAGCATGACCTTTACGGCTCCCTCAGCTGACCCTTCATGTTTCGCACCAGAATCAGCAGCAGAAGTCTCCTCTTCGCTGCTTGTCTCTTCAGATTTCTCTTCAACCTCTCCAACAGCTGCAGATTCACTTAGTACTCCTTGCCGCACAAGTTGCAGAGCAATCTGTCAATAGATGAAAGGAGTTACACATAACCAAAAAAAAGACAAATTCAAACCAATAAACAGAAAAGCGATGCAGCCATTTTCAGACTTAAGGAATTCATAACCACCATGCATTCTAATTCCTCATAGTTTCAAACTAGAAGGGATGAATATTACATATCGCTTACATTCTAATGCAACTCATACAAACCTTCCGGTAAATCTTTTCTATCTGTTTCTGAAGATTCCGAACCCCTGCTTCCCGGCAGTAATTTTCTATCAGGGCAAGAAGAGCTGCATCAGTCACTTCAACCTGGAAAGTCACAAGATAATGAACATTCCTCGGTTTATACAAAATATATCGATGAACATCTCTGTAGAACAAGAAGCAATTAGATGCCAGTAGGAACAGCCCCTAGTCCAGATATCGGACAAATGAGTTCTGTTTTCCCACACACACATAAATTTACAAAGGAGGGGATGAGAACCTGTTCAGGCTTTATACCACATGCTTCACGTGTAGTCTTCTCCAAGTAATCCCTGGCAATGTGCATTTTCTCATCAGTAATATACCCTGCAATAGCAATTACTTCCATTCTGTCCAAGAGAGGATTGGGTATATTCTCCACAACATTTGCAGTGCAAACAAACAGAACCTGCAATGAAATACTCAGAAGGGTAAGCAACAAATTGAAAAAATGGTTGAAAATATCGCTATTTACAGACATGCCCAAAATTAATTAGTGCAGCAATTTTTAATTTATACAGATACTTTAAACTGGTGCAAGTATCAGCATTAGCCTCAAGATAATATGGATGGTCTGGGTACAGGATATGCTTGTGCAAAAAATGGGAATGGAAAAGATACAAGAACATGTCCCAAATCCCTACTTTCTTGACATGCTTCTCATCTCAACAGGCACTTGTATTGGAGATTCCAATTTCATTTGAAAAGCAATCTATTCTAGTCTTAATAAAATTTTACTTCTGATTCTGAACTTCATTTCCTTACTGGAATTGGATTAGGCTTGGCAAAATACCGACTTGGGCTGGGCATTGTAGAGGAAATGTAGGGCCGGGCCGGGGCCGAGGCCATTGCAGGCCTAGGCCGAGCTTGGACTTTCACTTATTTTTTTAATTTTTTAGTTGTTGTAAACTTGAAATAAATTAATAATCAACAAGTTGTTATAATCAACAATGAATAAAAGAATATGAATATTTCAAAATAAAATAAGAAATAAAAAAAATGAAGCAAATAACCTTCTAATATTAGATTCTCTAATTCAAGCACCCTCTTAATTAATTGAGGCTGAAGAAAGAGTTTAATATTATAATTTTAGATAATTTATGAATTAGGGATTTAAGTTTTATTTTTTTATTTTTCTATTGTTTTTAAATTTTAATTTATTATTCTAATTTATAAATTGATTTTTTCAAAAATTAGCAGCTTGAGCTTGGCCCAGGCTTTTTTCCCTTAGGTGCTTGTCCATGCCCTCACTTGCTTGGGTCAGGCCAAAGCCCATGGGGTTGGGCAGGCCCTGGCCTTTTTGCCCACTCTAAATTGGATCAAATCTAACATCTAGTATTTGGAATTGAAATAAGAATACAAATGGAGAAAAAGTATTTCACTTGGTTGTCAAAAAGGTAAAATGGGAAAACCAACTGTGTCCAAGCAAAAACCATTTTATGAAACTTTAAGAAAAAATAAATAAATAAAGATATCAGTTTAAAAACCAAACAGGATCAATAAATCTGTGACGCTTACTTTCATTTTACAGTCAACAACTACCTATTACCAACCTAACTAGGAATGAACAACAATTATTTCATTCTGATTGTAATGGGAACACCAGAACTTAACCCTTCTTACTGCTAGGACTAAAATCATTAAGATAACATCGAACAGATCCAACTTGGTGAAATTACTAACCTTTGATAAATCAATTGGAACATCAAGATAGTGGTCCAGAAAATTAGCATTTTGCTCCGGATCAAGAAGTTCCAACAATGCGCTAGCAGGATCACCAGCATGTCCTCTTCCCAACTGCCACAAGGTGAAGAATATTTAAAGCCTTAATATGGTAGTAATAAATTTTTTTTAACTTATAAATCAACTATAATCCAAACACACAGCCACACACTAACATAGTGAAAAACTTATTATTCTGGATAGTTCTAAAGAGAAGAAAGCTACTTAGTTTAAAGAATGAAATTTGAACTCAATAATTCTAAAATGAATCAAACTTTACAGCCATAGTACCTTGTCTATTTCATCTATCAGCACAAGAGGATTAGCTGTTCCCACATTTTTTAGACACTGCACCATCTTTCCCGGCATAGCTCCAATGTAAGTTCTGCGATGCCCCTGGATGTAATTTGGGAGTCAATAATTAACATTTCATAAACTTTATTGGCATACAGTTCTATATTGATTTCATTTCAAATGCAAGAAGACTTTAGCTACCTTGATTTCGGCCACATCAGCCAATCCTCCAACAGAAAACCTGAAGAACTGACGGTTTAAAGCACGTGCAATTGAACGACCAATGCTTGTTTTGCCCACTCCAGGAGGGCCAGAAAGACAAATGATTTTTCCTGCAATGTAAATGGAAATCCCAGATTACTCAAATTTGGTTTAGCCAGGGATATCCTACCTCTTTAATCAACTTAAATTTCATCAATACATATCTACAATATTCAAACTCTTTTTGATGCCAAAAAAAAAAAACACATTAATTATGTTCAGAAAATTAAGAGCAAATTGGCATTTTTTCTGAAACTAGGCTGTTGCATGGAATCTGTTCCTTTCTTCATGCCATATGAGATCATTCTCAACTGTAGAAAAGCTCACTGCTAAAAGATAAGGCATCGCAGAATAACTGTAATAGAATATTAAAAATGCAAAGAAACTTATAAATACATTATTATTTGACTGCATTTTCCATATACAGTAAGTAGAGAAGAAACATTACGAACCTTGAGAGATTCCCCTGAGTTTTCCAACAGCAATAAATTCCAATATCCTTTCCTTAACGTCATTCAATCCATAATGGTCTTCATCAAGAATTTTTTGTGCTCGAATGACATCAAAATTCTCGTTACTGCATTTGGAATTAGGAAAGTATTTCAAAAATCCCATACCAATCCTCTCATAAATTGACCCAAAAAAAAAAAAATCTAGACATAATTGCAAGATGTCTATCTGTCTCTGTAGTTGGTATATAAGGTCAAGATCATATCTTCCATCACTTTTAGAGCAAATAACAAGCATGTCAACAACATTCAGAAAACAACAAATAATTGTCATAACAACTGGATGAAGCAGTAAAAGAGTGTAAAACCTGTAATTTCCCCAAGGCAAAGCAGTCAGCCAATCCAAATAATTACGAGTTACATTAAATTCACTAGAACTGGCCTCTAACAGCTGCAGCTTTGTAAGTTCTTCTTCAATAACTTGCAGAACATGAGGTGGGCATTTGTCCTTGTATTGTTCAATCCTTTCCCTAAACTTTGCTGCAGCAATGAATGAAATCAAATCCTACATCAAAAAACCACTATGTATACAGCCATCCGACACAGCCAGCAAGCAACTAACTTAAACTGGGTCACAGGCCTTGAGATTAAAATAACTTTGTAAGCCACACCATCCGGTCCATATTTACAAGTTCTACCAATTTTTTAAACTTTGAAACATTCCATTATGATACATGAGGATCTTTAGAACATGTATTCAAATACTAGTTTACAGGCATCAAAACTATCTTTTGTAGCATTTTTACAGGATCTTAGAGAGGAGATAGAAACAAACCTAATACTACTGAAATCTCACAAAAAACTTGAGAAAAAAAAAATTATTCAAGCAGAACTAACCAGAAAGGGCTGTCTTGTCATCTGTCTCTAAACCCAGTTCCTGCAGAGGGCAATTACAATATGTTTAATTCAGTGCAAAATCAAGAAAAAGAAATGTACAAACCAGCTCAATCTGAAACCGGCATTTGATAACAGTCAACCAAACTTTTTAGAGATACTGTACACAACTACATTCAAATATAAATGAAGCCAAATACCTTCTTAATGGCCTTAAGTTGTTCATTCAATAAATACCGTCGCTGCTCACCACTTATCTTTTCTTCGATTGCTTTTGCAATTGATTCCTAAAAATGACCACAAACAGGTACAAATACATAATGAATAAGAATCAGATAACAATAAATAAACATAAACGACCGTGTCTTGGAAACAACAGCATGAAGTACCTGAATTTTGCTGATTTCCATTTCTTTCTTTACCAACTCTAACGTAAGTTTCAAACGTTTATACACCTGAGTTAACAGAAAGTAGACAGGCATTAAGGAAAATAAAGGATGCAAAAACCTCAGATACAAAGGCTTAGAAGTGAAGATTCCATCAATGCTACGTAGCAAAAGGTTTCATATCTCATTTCACAAAAATGTTCTGAATTGAAAAGGCTTCAGAATAAAAATGAGACATTCAAGGTATGTCACTATTAAAGATATGCAACATACATCAAGCTCTTCAAGCACTTGCTGGCACTGCAATTTGTTTGCGCCAGATATTGCAGCTCCAAAATCTGCTAACCTGGGAAAACTAAAGTCTCCGATATGCTGCAGAAATGACACCAAATAGATTTAGTATGAGGTTCAAATTATAAAAAATCCAATTAATTAATCATCATGCAGTAATCAAATACATCCAATAGGCAGAAGCATGTATGTGAAATACTTTCTGCTTTCCCACATGAACTAAAATGCAAAAGTTATAAACTAATTCCAATTGATTTAACTCAAAAGCTGGTCATTTTTACTTGGAGGCAATAATACTACAAGCATGAGATCAAGAAAAATTAAGTTTTAAAGAATAAAAATAAAGCGCAATCACAAGTAAAGATTAAAAAAAGGGAAATTGAACGATTAAAAAAAAAACCCTACACTGATAATTTTTTGATACAAATTATGGAATGTACAAGCCAACAAATGCAGATGAGAAATTCTTGATGATCTTTAGACCAAATTAGTAATGAAAACCATCAGCATGGAAAATTTGAAGATACAAAAGTTTCCAAGAAAATATAAACACATACACACCTGAGTATATGTTTGAACATGGTCCCTCCAAAGGGAACTAGTCTTCAGAACATCTCTTAGGGTAGATATAACCTCAAATGATGTTGCCTTTATAACATCATCATCCTTGTCATATGGTTTATCCTGTCACGTTTAATTAAAGGAAAAAAAAAACTGTATAAAATACCTATTGCATATATGGAACTGATGATTCTCCAAGTGGGAAAAATAAAAAACATTGAGAGTGTACCTTAAGATGATCCACTTTGACCATAAGGGGATCCTCACTAACCTGAATGGCAGAAATGTCAACATAAAAGATAATTCATAAAAGTCTAAATTTCAAAAGCCTTAATCATACAATTCTAGGGAACAGTCAGATAAGAAATTCTACTCACCATCTCTGTTATTCGAAGTCGCCGATGGCCAATAAGGACAACCTGGTCTCCTTGGATGCTTGAAATCTGTAAAATTACATAAAAGATCAAAATAGAATTAACTATAGACCCACAGTTACTTATGATTGCACTTCATATATAATAACACAAGTATTCAAGGACATTAACTGGTCAAACTGAAGCACCAGAATTAGATACCTGGGCAAGTGTACCAACTTCATGAAGGCGGTTGAACAACTCTTTTCCTTTAAGGTCTGATACACTTTTCTCAGTATCAGTACTTGCATCAGTCACCGGATCATCTTTAAGAAGGAAGGCCCCAGCATAAGGGGCTTGCCGCTTCCGGCTTTCTTGTAAAGCTGCCATCAATTTTGGATCCTGCAAACAGAAGTTATACTTTTGTCAGAGAAACCATACCTTCTAATCCCTACAAAATCCAAAGCATGGCATGTAGAACAAATGCTGGCTTACAAGAATACCAGACCAAACAATATAAAAATATGGATTTCGCCCTCAGTAGTCAATATAACAGGATAAGTACTCCTATACCTTCACATAAATTGGCATGTAGAAACCTGGAAAAAGAGGTCTATGTGGCAATGGTAATGCCAAAACCTGCAATATACAAAATCAGTTAACAAGAAAATGTTAAAAAAATATTAAATATTCAAAGAACCAGCAAAACAATCAAAAATGGCATTTGCTAATTCCATAATTGTCAACCCAATGACAGAAGATTAGCCAGATTAGTCATTGCAATCATCAAAATACTAAGATACACCACTAAAATCCCAATTTATATTAATAATACTTACGGTGCCAAAGCCCTTTTTTCAAAAATCCAGTTGCTATAAACAAAAGAGTTTTTTTTTTTTTTTTCACTTCTTTAATATGAGCTTTTCCACACAGCTTTACAAGTAGCATTTATGACATTCCACATTATCCTTCACTTCTCTAACTTTCCTTGAACTTTATCACCAACCAAACAAACAATTCAATCGTTAAACCAAAAATTTTTCAATCTAACCGATAAATAATCCTCCGGCCTAGGGTTTGTCGACACAATAGCGGACGAACTCTTCGGGTCGGAACCTTCGGATTCGGACTTCGCTTCGGCCTCAATTACCGTCCCCTCTTCATCGCCCTTTCCAGTAGAATCCGAGCAGAAAAACCTCCGGTACCCGACCGTACGGCCCCTCCGAGTCGTCAACCCGGTGAGCTGACTAAGCGCTTTAAAAAATGGCGCCGGTTCAGTGGCGGTTCTAAAAGTACCAGCGGTTAAAGCATGGGTGCGACATGACGTGGCGGCGGTGGACGACAGTAGTTTCAGCATTGGTAAGTTGCGGTTGCTCGAAATGCAAAGGCAGTAATTTTGGGGGAATTTAAGGGCTAGTTTGGGATTTGAAGAAGTTCCATTAAAGTATAATGGTGGGGTTTTTGAGAAACGAGAGCTAAAGCCCTGCATAAACCATTGAATTTTAACTTATTGGACGAATTTGTCCTCCAGTCTGGGTTGAAAATACAAATGGGTCCGAGTGGTTAGGGCCTATGAGAGTTTCAGATTAAGCCTTACTGAAAAATCTATTGTATTAATATACAAGGTTACTTCCGTAATTGTAATTCTTTCTTCCTTAATGTGAATGAGAGAGAAGGAAAAAAAAAAAAAAACCTAGAGGCTTAGAGCTCCCTCGCCAGTTCACGAACGATACTCGATACGATAGAACCATTTTTTTACTTTTCTTTTTTCTTGATTCACAAGTAAAATATTCTCCACATTGTATTTTAAAAAAAAAATTACGTAATAATGTTTAATAATAATCGTTCTTTTAAAAGAATTTAAGTGTCAAATTAATTTTGAAAAATATTAATTTCATTAATAAAAAAATTCTCCCAAGAAGCAAAAGAGGAAGTTTTCAAGAAAATTTCGGTAACAGAGTGACTTGCCCTCTAAATGAATGGAGGTTTAGTTTTGAATACTAACGTGTGCAAATATTAAAAGATGTGATTTATTAATCAAATTCAACTTTAATAAAAAGATCTGAATATTTAGATTTAATATTTTAGAATTTAAAAAAGTTTTAATATTTTAGTTTATTTCTTAGATTATAATATAATTAATAGGAGTTAATTTTAGTTTTCTCCCCTCAGGTTTTGGGTCGTTTCAGTTTGATGGAAAATATTCATGTATTTCCACTGTCACCCTTACAGTTAGTCCAAATTTTAGTAAACCGTTTGTTGACTGACAGAAAGACCAATATACCCTTCGATTGATTAAAATAATACTTGATTTCTAGTTTTTGGATAACTAATGGTTAATTGCTCTATTTTGGGGCCAAATTGTATAATTAGTATAAAATAACAAAATTACCCTTAGAGCAAAACATTTTAACAATTCTGAATCACAAAAATAAATGAATAAGAGACCGAAGAAAATCAATCATTGTTATGCATTCAAGTACACTTTACTACTTTAGCAGTTAATCTTCATATTTAAAAACCTTTTTTTTCATTTTTAATTCAACACAAGCTACAACAACATCAATCCCATTTAAAAAAAAAAAACTATTAAAACACACTATTTTTATTTATGCCTTACTTTTTCACATTATTTCATAATTCATATAAAAAACTCTTTAACATTGAAAATAGTTGCATATCCATTGATTTAATTTCACATCTTCAGTATGTCTAATAGGCTTGTCAAAGCAAATATTTCTATATTCTCTCACAATTTCTTCAAACTATGTTGTTATGAAGTGATTAACCTTACTTTAATCACTTCTCCATCAACCTATGTATCCACATATCTTAAGCTGAAAAATACATAGATTATATATAATTAATATATACAATAAATAGTATGCTTGTAATTTAAAGAATTAAAACTATTACTAATAAGATCTACTATAGATTGCTCAAAATTACATTCAATTGTACTGAGTATATGTGCATTTGATTCATTGTCAAAATAACTAGATAATAAATAAAGGATAAAGATACAACATGAAGTCTTAGGCTCTTAACTAATTTTGTATTAAGCTAACGAATACACAACAGTGCATAAAGTATGAGCAACTAATCGATTGTTATGTTATAAATGAGTTGGCATTGAACTAGCATTTTAATCAAATAAAGATACTGATTTGGCACAGTAGTCAGCATCTTCATTTGACTCTTCTTTATCATTGTATTTCATATATACCAATGTCAAATTATTATCATTTTAGCATTTAACAATTGAGATTTTTCTATTTTTCTAACTACAAAATTAAAGTAAAAACCTCTCATTTCTCTCAACAAAATGCCAAAATGCTAAATACTATAAACACATTAAAAAGTATTCTAACTCTTTTATTATCCCAAAAAACACAAGTATCTCAATACCATAATCTTTCTTTAAATTCAACCCCATTAAAAAAAAAAATATTTGCAATGTACTGAAAATTCACCTGACTAATTAAATACAATCAAATAAATACTTTTTTTTTTGTCATATATCAATCTACACAACATCATTGTTGGTTTTTAAAAATACAAAAGTTGGAAAAAAAAAAAACAACAACATCAAAAGTAACCATTACCAAGCTCATAAAATACTAAACTTTGATTTAGATTTCAAGTAAAATAAAGAAAACCAAACATAAAAAATAACACGCAATGAGTTATTAGAGCAATCACTCGTGACTCATTTCTAAAGAGATGATTGGTCAGTCACCAACAATACTTACTCAACTAGTGATCTTGGATCATCCATCCCCAAATGTGAGTTTTGTCTAGCTCATCCTCTTCTCTTCACGGTCGGCAATAAACATTTTTACCGCAAACTAGTATCTTCAATTTTCTTTGTTGACTTCGGCTTTGGCTAGTGAGAAGAAATAACCATTGAATAACTAATGAATAATAAATTCCTTTCTTTATTACACATTAACTATTAGACTCTACATATCTCCTGCTCCAAAGTGAAAATGGCTCAGTTTGTTTGAATTTTAAATGTATTAAACGTAAAATTATTAAATTGCCCTCAAATACTCACGGTATACGAAATGGCATACAGACGGCAGGGGAGGACAGTAGAAATACATGAATACTTTCTATCGAGCTGAAATGACCACAAACTTCAGGGAGGAAACTGACAATTACCCTGATTAATATAGTAGTAGTTTCTTTTCGAATAAAAATATAATTGATAATATAAAAATAATAAACCAAATTGGTTTTTTAAAAAACAAGGGGCTTGATTGTTTACTCGTACTCTCTCTCCTTGTATCTCTGACTCCTTCCTCAAGAGGAAAACAACTCTCACGAGTCATGTCCCTAAAATCCCTTAATTTAGCGGGAAATTTTCTAAATGGAAAATTTTTCTCGAGAACCAAACAGGGTCTCAGGCCATTCTGCTCTGCAGATTCAACCATAGAAGACATTACTGAGCTGATAAGAAATCACCACTGGTCTAAACTCAAAAACACAAATCCTAACACAGTTATTTTACAGCTCTTCAATTCCGATGCTGACCCAGTTCTCATTCTCAGGTACTTTTGTTGGTCAACAAAGGAGCTTAGAGTCTCACACTCTTTACTACTTACTGGTAGATTATTACATTCACTAGTAGTTGCTAAAAAGTACCCAAAAATTAGATCTTTTTTGCACATGTTAGTTAAAAATGGAAACTTTACGTCTGTTTCTTCGATTTTTCATGCACTTTCGACATGTAGTGATAGTTTATGTCGTAATTCGATTATTATTGATATGTTGATGTTTGCTTTTGTGAAAAATATGAAACCCCATTTGGGTTTTGAGGCTTTTAAGAGAGCCGGTGATTATGGGTTGAAATCATCAGTTCTTTCTTGTAATCAGTTGTTGCGTGGTCTGGTAAAAGAGGGTAAAGTTGTGGACGTGGAGTATGTGTACAAGGAGATGAAGAGGAGGAGAATTGAGCTCAATTTGGATAGTTTTAATTTTGTACTGAACGGGTTGTGTAAAGCTGGGAAATTGAATAGAGCTAGTGATGTTATGGAGGATATGAAAGCATTGGGGGTTTTGCCAAAGGTGGTTACTTATAATATACTTATTGATGGGTATTGCAAGAAAGGTAGAATTGGGAAGATGTATAAAGCAGATGCACTTTTTAAGGATATGGTGGAGAATGGGATTTTACCTAATGAGGTGACTTTCAATACCTTGATTGATGGGTTTTGTAAGGATGAGAATATATCGGCTGCTATGAAGGTGTTTGAGGAAATGGGAAGTCATGGTGTTGCCGCTGGTGTGGTTACTTATAATTCTTTGATTAATGGTTTATGTGGTAATGGGAAGCTTGACGAAGCTGTTGAGTTACGGTATGAAATGATGGCATCAGGTTTGAAGCCGAATGTTGTTACTTATAATGTACTTATAAATGGACTTTGCAAGAAGAAAATGGTGGAGAGAGCTATGGAGTTGTTTGATGATATTTCAGAACAGGGATTGTCTCCCTCTGTTATAACATATAACACATTGATTGATGCTTATTGCAAGGAAGGCAGAATGGAAGATGCATTTGCAATGCGTAATTCTATGTTAAATAGAGGGGTGTTGCCTGATGTTTCAACTTATAATTGCTTAATCGCTGGTTTATCTAGACAGGGCAATGTTGAAGGAGTTAGGAACATCATGAATGAACTGATAAACAATGGCAAGAGAGCTAATCTTGTTACATATAATATATTGGTTGGTGCATTGTGCAAAGATGGGAAGTCAAAAAAGGCAGTAAGTCTCTTGGATGAGATGTTCAAATTAGGTGTAAGTCCTAGTCATGTGACATATAATACGTTAATGGACGGCTATTGTGGGGAAGGAAACCTTTTGGCGGCAATCAATTTGAGGAAGCAGATGGAGAAAGAAAAGAAGTGGCCGAATATCGTGACATATAATGTACTTATAAAAGGTTTTTGTAAGAAGGGTAAGCTAGAAGATGCAAACAGCCTTCTTAATGAGTTGTTGGAGAAGGGTTTAATCCCAAATAAGACAACTTATCAGATTATTAGAGAGGAAATGATAGAGAAAGGCTTTATTCCAGACATAGAAGGACATATGTATAATATTTCAGGCACCTCATAACTCCTCTAAAAAGGAAGGAGAATTAATAGCACCATGGCCGTTGTATTATTTGTTGCCATTGGCATTCTTGGAAGAATGACGATGAGTCTGCGGGCATATGATGTTTATCCATATTCAGTACATGGCATGTGTGATTGGTCAAATTTCCTGCTCTACACAGAGGCACCATTTGTCTGTCGGCCTCACTGTTCAGCATTCTGGCTCACAAAGAGAATAAGCTCATCGAATTACTGATCATGCAAGAAATCCAATTCTACACAATAAGCATTTTTTTGCCGGTTAAGTAGTTCATATAGGCCATTGCCACCTTGCATTGCAAGTTAACTGAACCTCTCAACTGATTGTAAGCATAGTAATTATGCAGGTGAGACATCAATGCCGATTACTATACAATTCTTTAATTGTAGTTTCCCAATTACAATATATCTTTTCCTACATTGTTTGGGAAACTTTAAATTTTGCAAATCTTTGTAAGTTTTTTGATTCTCTATACTGAATTCCTATGTTGTTTATATCATACTGCAGATAAGCCTAGGTGTGCTTGTTCATTATTTAGTAAAATCTTGCTCTGCAACTCAAACATAATATTGAGGTTATGTTTTATAGAAATGTTATTTTCCCTATTAGACCATACTCAAAATAGTTAATATGTGTCAGCATTGCTGTTCTTTTAACATCCATGAAGTCTGTATTCATCCCTGATAATATGTCTTACCTCGGCTCCAAGGATGACACTGTGAAACTCAATGAGGAGAAACCAGGAAGGTGCCAGTCCATCAAGAACAAAGAAAGAGGAAGAACCCTTGATCAATGAATCGGTATGCTGGAAGTTCAAAATGCGAAATCAAGAAGAAGATTAGTGAGATTGAGCAGAAGTGCAATAATGTCATTATGGAAAATAAAAAGTTGAAAGCTGGAGATGAGGAGTTGATTGAAAGGTTATAGATTGCAGAAACTTTTTAAACTGTGTATAGGAATAAATTGAAAATTTCTTATGTTGATCTTTATTTAATACTCTTACCCTTATATCGCTGAAGATTATTACTAAAATAATTTGTTATATTCTGCATTGCAATATTCTTCTCTTTGGAGAACCACTGACCATGTGAGAGTAATCATTGATCAAAACTAAAGCTTAGACGAGATATATATATATATCGTTTTAAATTAATATTAATATATTAACTAAAACTAAACTCTTTCACATCCTAAAATTAGCAGCGTTTTGAGATTTGAGCTCTCGTACCACTATGAAAGAATTATATAATATTTGTAATTTTTTTGTTCAACATATATAAAGGAAAAAAATTAAATGAATTTCAAATTGAAGAAAACTTCGAGTTATGGAATTGAAAAATCAAATAGAAAAAAGGGGGTCATATTTTGAATTTTGCTCAAAAATGAAACGGTGCGTTTTCGGGAAGTAAGGCAGATCTGGAACTGACAAAAGAAACGAAGATTCTAAAACGTCAACGGTCAATTGCAACATGCTGGAAGTAAACTCAAAACGCAACGATTTCATCTTCTGCATCTCCGTCTCTGATCGGACCTTATTATTACAGCCTAAAAGCGAGAATCTAAACTTTGGAACTAACCCGAAGCAACCTTGACCATTACGATTTGGAATCTCTATTTCAGTCTGATCTCAAATTAATAGCAAAACTATCAGTTAGTTTTCAGTTTTCTTATTCATGGATTTAGAAAAAAAGAGAATCCAATTTCTTCTCTTCGTCATTGGCATCATCGCTCTTAGTTTCACGGGTACTTATTTCTGTTATCAAATTCTCTTTTTGTTCTATTTCGGTTTATGATTGAGTGTATTTGATCGCAATCTCTGAAGCAGAGTTTTTTTTTCCCATCTTTTTTGGCTGCAGCTGTAGGCTCTATTCAAATATGATAATGCAAATCTAGTAGTTGTACTGTGATATAATCAGTGAGTGATTAAAACTGCAAAATTAAATTAAAGAAGATGATGATTATCTTACAAGAAATTGTTCAGTGAGTAAGACCTGTTAACGATTTAATGGTATATGTGATTTGTTGAAGGAGGACTGGCTTCAACCCTAAGCTCTAGGGTCAAATTTTTTGAAGATCTAGACGATTTTTCCTTTTCAGGGGGGTGGGCGAAGTGGTTTTGATTTGGCTTAGTGATTTTTACTTAAGGCAGAGCTCTCTAGCACTTTGATAATTTTTTGGATTATTGAAAAAAAAAGTTTGTCAAAGATGTTTTAATTACCTTTCAATGTGAATTTGAAAGAAGGGCTGGTGATTTTCAAAAGTCCCTCTTTGTAGAGCCATCTTTGCCTTTTTTTATTTTTATGTCTATGTAATTGATACGGTATAAAATTTTCTAACATAGTTTTGTTGCATCTTATACTTGTTCTGAGTATTCAGATTTTCCAAACTACTATGGTAGTTTTTGGATACTTAAATATAGTTTCTCCATTGGAACCTTTGCGAGATTTTGACTCTTGAAGTTTCTCGAATGCTCCCCTTTAAGCTTGCACATGCTTGTCTTCATATTTGTGCACTGCTGTTTGCCCGATTGTACATGCCTAATACGTATGCCACTTGAGTGTATGCTACACTTTGCAAGTAGACACTTACCATTTGTTATTTATAGCTGAAAAATGCAGGCAGTTGATGGGGGAAGACGCTTCATCACAGAGTGGGAAGTTCACAATCTTGAACTGCTTTGACATGGGTTCAGGAACCGTAGCATGTGGAGTGAAGGAGGGTGTAAAGCTATATTTCTACAACATAAGAGCTTCTCATGTCGAGAGAGCAAGAAATGTAGCAATTGAAAAAGCACTAGCTGATGCAATATCACAAGGACTGTCTCACATTGATGCTGCAAAACAAGCTCAAAAAGAAGGAGCAAAGGCGGCAAAGCTAGCAAAACGGCAAGCCAAGCGTATTATAGGTCCCATTATTGCTGCTGGATGGGACTTTTTTGAGGCAATATACTATGGTGGTACCGTCACAGAAGGGTTCATCAGGGGCACTGGCACTTTGTTTGGCGCCTATGCTGGAGGATTTCTTGGGGAGCAAAGACTTGGGAGGTTTGGTTACCTAGTTGGTAGTCATTTGGGCAGTTGGGCTGGCGGTAGGATAGGCTTAATGGTATATGATGTGGTTAATGGAGTGCAACTTTTGCTTCAATTTGTTCAAAGTGAATCTCACGATGCTCCAGTTGAGGAGAAGGTTCAAGCCTATGAAGACTCCTATGCTAATGAAGCTCCTCCTTTTTGGAACTCCGAAGCTTCTGAAGATTCCAAGGCATATGATTCTTCTCTCTATGGGAATTCTGAATCTGAAACATACGAAAATTCTGAGCTATAATGAAGGGAAAGATTCTGTTTCGTGATTTTTCATTTCTCAGAACTATAGTGATTGTAGATGCTATATAAGTTGCATTTTAGTGACTCGTTCAAATTTGTGTATACTGTACTGATAAAGATGTTATAAAGTCGTCGGAATTTATCTTGGCCAACTAAAGCACTTATTTCACTTTGCATGATTCGTGAATTAGTAAGTACATGTGTGCATGCCCTCTAAAAAGGATGGTGTCCATGCCAATCACAGCTGTTCAAAGAACTAATATAGCTACCAAGAGTCTTGTTGCTGATGGGCTTCATAGCCCAACATGAGTAGCCTTTCCTTTTCCTCTCTTCCTACCAAGTGCCAAGTGCCAACCACAAACTTAACTTCTCTCCATTGGTTATTTTGGTAATTTTATTATCAGTCTTCATAACAAGATGGTAGGAAAAATGGAAAGAGAATAAGATCACAGAAAAAGCTTGCGAAGGCTATTGAAAGGGAGGGACAACAAATGACTAAACCAAACTGTCAGGTAGCCCAGCCCATTGCTTGCGTCTAGCTTGTGGACGGTGCTGGAGGCCTAATAAAAAAACTTGGACGCCCATCCAAGATCCATCGCGATCGGAATCAGCAGGGACGCGTGCGGGCACATGGAGGTCGTGTGGCTGCCACACAGCGCTGCCCCAAGTGGCTACATTCTTTGACTTCACTCATAGCCAACCAACATGCAAGTAGTAGTGACCCACTTAGTTTCTTCTGTCCCTTGAATTTGTCCTTTCCAAATATTGATTGTTGAGGCATTTCATTTTGTGGACATGACACGGGGACCTACCAAGACGATAGACGTTACAAAGGTTTGGACGGGAATGAAAGCTTCACTAAACACCAATCATTGTTTCCTATTATTATTTGATTTCGAACCATTGCGGGACAAAAGTATATTTACTTTCACTCAAGGTATGCCTAAGGCCAAGAGAATCTCCCGAGACAACATAAAACGAAGCATAATGAAAACTTTTTCCTCCAACTATATGATAATATGAACATTAGAATATGATGTTTTAGTAACAAAAGGATTGGTAGTTCAAGCATAATTAGATAATGTTTCACACAGTGTAAAGGGAATAAGTATAACGCGATTTTGAGAACCATTTTGTTGGTGGGTGTACAAAAAGGATTAAATTTGCTCCCAACATTTGAGAGAAGATTCGATCTATTTTGGGTCTAGATATTAGTATATAGCACTTAAACAAGTTCACACAGAATTTTTAAAAATGAAAAATGATAATAATGCCATAGGAATAACTGTAAAACTATAAGGTGTTAACATGTTTTTTCATTAATTTTTCAATTAACTATAAAGCTGTATGGTGTTAACATATTTTGATCATTATTTTTTTCAATTATGATAATACCATATGATTTTAAAATGTATTCCGGAGCTTCTTTTTTAAAAAAATCTAGATAAATATCAATACTCTTTAAAAATATCAGTGATAAGGGGAAAAAAAAAAAGAAGAATATATTCTACAAATTAAAGAAGCTAGAAAATTTCTATACGTAGAGCAGCAAAAAATTATTTCTTCCTCTTTTTTTTTTCCCCCTTTTTTTCAAGGCTAGTGATGACATTTAGAAAAAGGAAATGACTTCATTGTGGCATCAATTTCACTAGATTGCATTTTCCTGTAACTCCTACCCCGCCCTTGAAAGTGCTTTATATCATAAAAAAAAAAAAAGAACAACAAGGACCCCAATTTCAGTGTCGAGTAGTCGCATTTAGTCCTCTTTGTAGTAGTGAAAGTGGCCAATTTGGCTTAATTAATAAAAACATGAATTTCAATCATGACATATATATTGTACATGCTCTGATGTGCTTGTAGCTTAGGGCTTAGGCTGACTTTCTCTTGTTGCTTTACACTTTTATCAAAGTGTTGAATTCATTGTAATTGCCTAAAATTCCAAAGCTGTTCTTGTCAACTACAACTAGTGTAAGAATTTGGCATATTATATCATTTGTTATCTAGTATTTTTTTACGTATCATTTTATTATTTTTTATTTAATATTTCAGTTTTTATCATTCTACCACTAAATTGTTAATGTCATTAAAAAAATGTTGATGTCGCATGGGTATTAAATTGCACTTACATAGTTTAGAGAATTAAATTAGACTTACACAAATTTTTATTATAATTTTTGTTAAAAATTTTATTAGTTTTAATAGTTTGATGGTAAAATAATAAAAATAAAATATTAAGTAAAAAATAATTATCAAAAAATTTAATAATTAAATAATATATAAAAAATATTAAGTAATAAAATACTAATATCCCTAATAATTAAGGTTCAACATAATATTAGCAAGAATTGTTTGCCACTCTCAAACTATTTATTTGCCTCTTTCATGTGTCATTAATTTGTTTTTTTGAATGACAGTTGCATATATATATATATATATATTTTTTTTTCTTCAAAATATATATATATTTTGAAGAAAAAAACACTTATAAAAGTTTTACTTGTCAGACTGAAGCTGAGACATTTTTAGTGCTTTTTCGATTAAGCAAAAGCACTTGTACACGCATACTGAAAACACCGAGTCCTTATTATAAAAAAAGGTCAAGAGAATAGCTTGAAGTGCATGCAAAAAGCATCCAATAAGTAGGCAGCACTACTGAAAAAGGATTTATGATCTCTTATTTGCACCATTGAAACTAAAAGATAAAAAAGAAAAAACAAAAGGTAAGAATTAAAGCATCCCTATCTCTTCTCAAGAAGTAGAATTTTTTTTTTTTTTAATTAGATTTTGATGACGTGAAATGTCAACAAAATAGGCTTCAAAACTGGCCATCCAGTTTGTGTAAAGGGCACTTCTCTATTACATTATGGCAACATCAAAATGAGCGAAAAATTGAATAAAAAATTAAGGCAAAAAATTCAAATACATTTGTGTATAGAAGAAACTGGTGGTGGTGGTGCCACACGATATCACTGTAAATTTGGGTCCCAAAAGATATCCAAATGCGACACCATGGCCCCTTAAAAATGAGACATTTTCATGTCACTTGCCATTTCATTAATGATTATAAAGGTTATTTATATGGTTATTGAACTACTTTAAACATAGTTAAAGATACAACACTAATTAGGCATGGCCCTGCTTGCAATGATAAAAGGCATACGAGATATTCACCCGGATAAAATAAAATTAAACAACAGTTAAATATTTATTATGATTTTCTGAAAAGAATCTTTAATTTACAGTGTGTTTAAGAGAAAAATAAAAATATATTTAAATTTTGTTAGGAAAATAAACATGAAATGATTGTGAAATATTGTCAAGTACTTCTTACATAAATGCGCTTGCACAAGCATTGATGCGAAATCTCGTGTGTTCCCATAGGTGATATTAATTAGAAGTGGATGATAAATAATATGCTTAGATTTCAACTTGTGTATTTGCCCTCAAGGCCGTGGTTGGGTTGGTCGCAATGTTCGATTCTAAAGTAGTAACGATCTGGGTTCGAATCCTTAAATGAGGAAGGGGTTAAAATTTCTTTGGACTTGCCACTCCCTCCCCTTTTAAAAAAAAATAAAAAAAAATATGCTTAGATGGTTTTGTCTTTGAATATGTGATAATAGTGTATATTTATAATAATTAATGAGAAATTTGAAATGACTCTTGGATATTATAGTTTATGTTATCTAAATCATCAAATCAGCTAAGTGCCTGAACCAATAAAAAAAAAGCCTAATAAATCAAGGCATCTTTCACTAAGAATGACACTAGGAAGTTTTAATTAATCAACTTACAAGACTATACACAATTGACAAATAATACATTACTTGTTTTCTTCCATTTGTAGACGAGAAAGATCGTAAGTTAGAACAAGCCCTGTTGTCTGTTTTGTTCGATCAGATACACAAACTGATATGTATGTATTAAATCATTTTTAAAAAATGGATGTAAACAAAAATGTCAACATTAAGGCAAAAGTAAAATGGTTCTATCAATCAGTTTGATCATTTCAATGTCACTGATGATCGTTTACACTCAGTGGACCCAACTCCCAGTCTGTTTTGTGCATATAATATGATAAGACAAATGGGTCCATGCGTATTAAATTGAAAAATCCAGCGTGACCCGAATGATGCTAACCACTTGATATCACTCAAGAAGAAATTGGTTTACTTGAAGGTTGGTTAATTGATTATTACATAACTTGTTTTGCTCTCACAAGTAACCAAAAAATATTTGGCACAAAATTTTAGAAATAATGTGAAACATTAAAGAGTGACAATGTGAAACCATCACGAGTAGAGAATCTTCACGAATTCTAGGTTTTTGATGATTTTTCACAAACCCTAATTAACGAATAATGTAATGAGAAAACGGTCAAATTCATAATATAAAAAGTTTCATTATCGCTCCTCAGGACCTCAGGCAATTCATGAGCTGAAAGTAACAGCAATTCTTTCAGAATTAGCTGCGGTTCATCATCTTCGCAACTGTAATCTATTACAATATAGAATACTATAAAGAAGATAGTATTTGAGTTCATTTAATTAAAATAGTAAAAGCTCATAGGTTGAAACAAGAGACATAAGGTTATTAATTAATTTTCTATCAAAGATTCTGTCATAAATAAAATTTTCGCCAGCAAAATATACTTAAATTATAATCATACACTAATATTGAAATATAAGTGTTTGGGTAATATCGAGCAGTCTGCTCGAGGCCCTTCCAGCTCGAATAAAATACCCTGAGGACAGCCTGGCTCGAGCAGAAGTCCAGACCATTGACACCAGGACGATCTCATCAAAAATAGTCGAGGTCAGGGATTCAGAGTCGTTCGAGCTTCGAGCTCTCCTACCTGCTCGAGGTCGTCCACCCAGTCGAAGCTGGTCAAGGTCGAGACCCGAGCTCTCTAATTTGCTCGAGGTCATCAGGTTCAGTCAAAGCGGTCAAGGTCGAGGAATTCATAGGCTGATCAAGACCCGAGCTCTCCTTTCTGCTTGCGGAAGTTAAGTCCCCGAGCACAACTGGACCATCTTAGTCACTGACCGGATGGAGCGTAAGACCCGGCTCAGGGCAGCCCGACCCACTTTCCCCGAACCCTGGCACACCTTTAGATGTCTGATCAGGGCCCCACATGGTATGGTGGTGGTACTATTGCCGATGGCCGGCACATGCCCCCACGGTGTCATCATTCATAGCGCACATGCCCGACATGGTGATCCGCCACGTGAACAGTGGTTAAGGAGACAATCAAGCATCCCTGGGAATATTACGCCAATCCCTACCGCCGAGGGACTCGCACACCATCGACGCAGGAATTGATGCTCTTGGAGAGAAAGAGCGGGAAAATGGAGGATAAAAGAAAATCAACGAGTACGTTAAGGGGGTTGGAAAATTTGATTCACCAGGGTTCTGAAAAGAGACACAGGTTCTTCCTATCTCTACTCCCCTTATCTTGATTTTCTGAAGAAAAAACCAAAATTTACTCAAAAGGGAGGGCAAAGAATATCCCTTTCACTTTTCCGGCCTCCCGACTAGTGGAGATACCAAAAGAACAACCCGACATCGACTTGAGCATCGGAGGGTTTCACGGAACATGCCCGCAACCTCCGACCTCGCTACGTGAGTACAGTGCCGGAGATCCCGCTCGAAAAGACATTGGAATAGGACGAAGGAGACAGCCCTGCTCGAGCTCGAGCTATTTGCGAGCAGAAGGATCTAGGCACTCGCTTGAAGGCACGCGGAAAATCAGTATCAAACCGTAGACAATCGCGAGCGTAAGGATCGAGTATTGTTCAAGACACGCGAGAAAAACCGCATCAACATCTTTTGGAGCCGCCTCGGGATCGAGCACAAAAGCCCGATTTCCTAATACATTCAAGACACATAACGCAACGATGAGGGAAACAATCAAGAGGAGTAAGTCCGAAGAATCAAGAACTTTGAGAGGAGTGACCAATGAGGCCTGAATAGGGAGATCCAGGAAAGAATGGATCGGATGGAGAAACAGATGGAGACTCGACTTCCCTTTGCAAGAACTCGTGGAGGGACAGAGAAAAGCTTGTAATGATGTCCCGAGTCCAAATTGAGGAATGCTCATGTTCGGAAAATGCGGGAGATGAAGACCAAAGACCTAGGGCACCAAATGTTGCAGTGAGGGAAGAAACAAACATAGAGGAAAGGGGTCTCACAAGATTTGCAGGATACGCCTCAACCTCTCAAGTGAGGAGTTGAGGGGAAGTCGCAGATTGACACAAGTCGTGGAGGACCCTGGGGAACGGAAAGAGTCCAAGTCGGCGAATAATGCTCGGATAACGAATCTCCACTCTCGACGGAGATTATGGGTGCCACGATCCCACGTGACTTCCGCCTCCCAGATCCAAGTTCTCGTGGAAAGTGGATCCATTAGTGCACATAGAATCGGCTCAACGACATGACAGGGTGCAAGGATTGTCGCCAGCTCGGAGATGCCGAGCCTTCCCACTCACCCCGGAGGGAAGAGCGAGAGAATGGTACCGTAGACTCCCATGGGAAGCATCTCGAGCTTCGAATGATGTGCGGGAATTTACTGAGCAATTTCGGGCGCAGTGACCCCCGAGGATGACATGATGGAGTCGCCGGTAAGGCGAGAGGAGGGAGAGTCCTCCGGATTTTGTCAAAAGATACCATAGGTCGGCCCTAGATCTTGGCGCTGCTTAATCATCCCCAAGCACCGAGGGACCGAATGACGGGATCCTGATGGGAGACCATGGTATAATCTGTGGAATCCTTCGATCCGCTCATATTAGGACGATATGAGCAAGTAAACCGGATATGATAATCGAAGAGGAGAAGGCCGCAAAGTCGAGATGCGTGCAAGTCCGGATTTGCTGGAAGAGAAGAGAGAAAGGGTCACTGCTAAGATCGTAGAATATCAACAAAGAGTGGCTCGTTATTACAACCAAAATGTACACATTCGACGGTTCCAAGTGGGTGATTGGGTGCTGAGGAAAGTCAACCAGAGCACGGAGGACCCGAGACGAGGTGTACTCGGGCCAAACCGGAAGGTCCTTATTGAGTCACTCAGCTAGCGGGACCGGGAGCATACCGGCTAGCTCATCCAGCACTTGACGAAAGGTCAAGAGGCCGTGGAACGCACAACCCCGACTGAAGTATTTCCAAGAAGTCTCATTGTATCGTGAAGTGTTAATGTAAGATTCCCACCCAAAATGGGATGTGTAAAAGTATAAATGTATATGAGAATAAGAAAACATTCATAATGTAAGTTCAAGATGAAGCACCGTAGCACAAGCTAAGGTCGGGTCAATCGCAGTGCCCGAGTAGGTTCAAGAGCTCCTGGCCGAAGTCCCAGCTGGACGTGCCATGCTCGGTCAATCAGCAGCCCGAGCAGGAGTAACAGCAGGTAAGCCTCGGTCAACTACAGTGCCCGCGTAGGTTCAAGAAGAGCCTCGGCCGAAGTCCCAAAGCCTAAGTTTTAGGTGACATGCCAAGCTCGGGTCAATTGCAGCCCGAGCAGTGAATAATAGGTAGAAGCTCGGTCAATCGCAGCATCCGAGCGTAAGAAGTTTAGAAGAACCCTCGCCGAAGTCCCAAAGCCTAAGTCTTAGCAGTGACGTGCCAAGCTCGGGTCAATCGCAGCCCGAGCAGGAGTAATACAAGAGAAGCTCGGTCAATTACAGTGCCCTGCAAGTTCAAGAAGCTCCTCGCCGAAGTCCCAAAGCCTAAGTTTTAGGCGGACGTGCCAAGCTCGGGTCAATTGCAGCCCGGCAAAAGTTCGAAGAACCTCGGCCGAAGTCCCACGGACTGGCCATGCTCGGGTCAATTGCAGCCCGAGCAGAGTAACAGCAATGTAAGCTCCGGGTCAACTACAGTGCCCGACGTAGTTCAAGAGCCTCGGCCGAAGTCCCAGCGGACTGCCAAGCTCGGGTCAATCAGAGTCCGAGCAGGAGTAACAGCAGAAAAGCCCTGGTCAATCAGCAGCCCAGTGCAGGTTCAAGAGCTCCTACCGAAGTCCCAAAGCCTAAGTCTTGTGAGGGACTGCCAAGCTTGGGTCAATTGCAGTCCCGAGCACGAGTAACACAAGCAGAAGCTCGGTCAATCAGCAGTCCCGCGTAAGTTCAAGAAATCCTCTGACAAAGTCCCAAAGCCTAAGTCTCAAAGTGACGTGCCAAGCTCGGGTCAATTACAGTGCCCGAGCACAAGTTCAAGAAGAACCTCGGCCGAAGTCCCAGCGGATCGTGCCATGCTCGGTCAACTGCAGCCCGAGCAGTGAGTAACTGCAGTAAGTTGGGTCAATCGCAGCCCGAGCGAAGTTCGAAGAACCCTCGCCGAAGTCCCAATGGACGTGCCATGCTCGGGTCAATTGCAGCCCGAGCAGGAGTAACAGCCAGGTAAGCCTCGGTCAATTGCAGTGCCCGACACAAGTTCGAAGAGCCTCGGTCGAAGTCCCAGCGGATCGTGCCAAGCTCAGGTCAATCGCAGCCCGAGCAAGAGTAACAGCAGGAAGCTCTGGTCAATTGCAGTCCGCAGTGTTCAAGAAGAACTCCTCGCCGAAGTCCCAAAGCCTAAGTCTTAGGCGGACGTGCCAAGCTCGGGTCAATCGCAGCCCGAGCAGTGAGTAAAACAAGAAGCTCGGTCAATTGCGATCAAGTGATCAAGCAGAGACAACCGGAAGCGTAAATGCCGCCGACTCGACCCATTACACGAGTTTCCAGCCTTATCTCACTTCACTCAAAAGACTAGAAACCTGGGACCGTGTTTGGGTAATATCGCAGTGTCTCCTCGAGGCCCTTCCAACTGAATTAAATACCCCGAGGACGACCTGCTCGAAAGCGTAAGTCCGCACTCATCGACACTGTGACGATCTCATCAAAGATGGTCGAGGTCGTGGATTCGTGAGCCGCTCGAGCTCCGAGCCCGAGCCTCCTCGCCGCCGAGGTCGCCCACCCAAATGGTCGGTCAAGGTCGAGGAATTCACAGCCGATCGAGACCCGAGCTCTCCTTTCTACTCGCGAAGTCAAGTCCCCGAGCACAACCGACCATCTTAGTCACCGACCGGACGGAGCGTGAAGACCCGCCTGCAGGCACTCGACCCACTTTCCCCAACCCCGCACACCTTTAGATGTCCGATCGTGGCCCCACATGGTATGGTGGTGGTACTATTGCCGATGGCCTCAGACATGCCCCCACTCTGTCATCATTCCTAGCGCACATGCCCGACATGGTGATCCGCCACGTGAACCAAGTTAAGGAAACAACAAGCATCCCTGTGGAATATTACGTCAATCCCTACCGCCGAGGGACCCGCACACCACCGACGCAGGAATGGATGCTCTTGGAGAGAAAGAGCGGGAAAGATGAAGGATAAAAGAAAATCAACGAGTACGTTAAGAGGGTTGGAAAATTTGATTCACAAGGGTTCTGAAAAGAGACACAGGTTCTTCCTATCTCTACTCCCTTTATCTTGATTTTCTGAAAAAAAAAAACCAAAATTTACTCAAAAGGGAGGGCAAAGAATATCCCTTTCACTTTTCTGGTCTCCCCGACTAAGGAGATACCAAAAGAACAACCCGATCATCGACTTGAGCATCGGAGGGTTTCACGAACATGCCCTGCAACCCCGACCTCGCTCGCTAGTACAGTCCTGGAGATCCCTGCTCTGGAAAAACAGTGGAATAGGACGAAGGAGACAGTCCTGCTCAAGCTCGAGCTATTTGCGAGCAGAAGGATCGAGGCACTGTTTGAAGGCACGCGGGAAAACTGTATCAAAACTATAGACAATTACGAGCAGAAGGATCAGAGTATTGTTCGAAGACACGTAGAAAAAACTGCATCAACAATAAGTAACATAAATTTTAAAAGTTTATACAAAAAGTTTAATGACGAGAAGATCTTAATTTATAAATCTTTCTTCATATGTATATTACACATAATAATTCTAATTCTTATCATTTGTACATCTTGTAATAACATTAATTCCTGTCATATGTTTTTTTTTTTAATTTTTTTAAGAGCATCATATGTACATATTATAATGTCTTTAATTGAGAAGATTTCAATCAGAATGGTCAGAACCTTTTTTTTTTTTTTATCTCGATCACAAGTTTGCTATACCGACACCATTAACATCAATCGGAGATGGGAGAATCACTCATGCCTAACTGATAGAGAGTCACTGAATCCAGGGGCTGTGGCTATGAAATCAAAATGCCTCGGGATTAGGATCAGGTAATTTGATCCCAATTTTCAAGAAAATGATGCATAATTGCATATATATCCTTTATTTGTGGTCCACAAAAGTTCAAATCCCTCAAAGTTTTATGCATAAGAGACAACACTCTGCAAACTTCTCTCAAAAATTAATCACCTATGCTTCTCTTAAAACTTAACCACCTATGCATTTTCTTTGTCTTCATAGCGCTTCATACTTTTGGATTAAAATTCCGGAAGCCGGCAACGGATTAATTGAAGAAAAAATTGCATATTTGAAGAAGTAATCAGGTAATTAATTTATATTATTGAATGGGTGGAATAAAAACAAGGTGAGCTTAAAGTTGAGCAATTGAATCACGACACAATAAGATTTTGTTTGGGATTAAAGTTAAGTAAATGTAATTTTTTAGCTATAATATTAAAATATTTGATAAATATTAACTGTTACATTTTATAAGTTAAATTTATTTTATTTTATATTTATATGATAAAAAATTTATTATATTTTTATTAATTTTATTAAAAATATTATTTAAAATTATATTTATTATATATTATTAATTTTTATTTCATAATTATAAATTTTTTTAAAAAAATTATAATTTTAAAATTACATTACTTAGTAATAAACAAGATCTAAATCACCCTGTTTAAAAAAAAAAAAAAAAACCACAGAGGTGCTGGTTACTATTGATAATGCAATCAAAGCCAATGCTCTCTGCAAAGCGGACCCTACAATTGCCCATAAATAATAACCCCATTGGAGGTTTGAACTTGTCCTAAGCCTTGAGACAATTGGTCCTGTGTTGTTTTCAATAGCAATTTTTTGCTGCTCTGTAAGTTTGAAAGAGTCTTCAATTTTTTTTTCCCTCACCATCGACATCCTCATAGTGTCGACATGGTTTGCCAAAATGATGCTTTGGTACAAAAGGTCTGTGAATTGTATGACCAAATCTCAGGCCTCGAGAGTCTCAAACCCTGCAAAGATGTCAACATGCTCTTCACAAACCTTGTTGTCACATGCATGCCACCAAATTACCCTATTGATGTCACCAAGCTTTGCCAAAGTGTTCAAGACATTAGGTCTAAGCTCATTAGACTTTGTGGTGAAGCTGAAGGCCTTTTGGAATCCCACTTCTCTTCTATCTTAGCTTCATTTGAAAACCCTATTGCCAATCTCAATTTTTTCCCTTACTATTCAAACTACATCAAGCTTAGCCAACTTGAGTTCAACATCCTAAGCCAACATTGCACTCATATTCCTACCAAAATTGCATTTATTGGGTCCGGTCCTCTTCCTTTGACTTCAATTGTTTTAGCCATTAATCATCTCACTACTACTTGTTTCGACAACTATGATATCGACCCTTCGGCCAATTCCAAGGCTCTTAGCTTGGTTTCATCTAATCCTGATTTGTCAACAAGAATGTTCTTTCACACTACTGATATAATGAATGTTTCATCAGCGCTTAAAGACTATGAAGTCGTTTTCTTGGCAGCGCTAGTGGGGATGGACAAGGATGAAAAGATCCGAGTCATTGATCATTTGGCTAGGTACATGGCTCCTGGTGCTCTTCTCATGCTGAGGAGTGCTCATGGAGCTCGTGCTTTCCTTTATCCGATTGTTGATCCTTGTGATCTTCGTGGATTCGAGGTTTTATCTGTCTTTCATCCTACTGATGAAGTTATCAATTCAGTGGTAATTGCGCGTAAATACGTAATACCTTCACTCGTGCAACAAGATCAGCTTACCCCTAAAATTCTGTCTAAGAAATGTTCCAAGATTGAAGCCTTCAATCCCCTTAACCATGGAAGCATGATTGATGAATTGGCCATTGAGGAGCAACTCTCGTGAATTTCTTTGTGTCCGATCATGAATTGGATCCTATAATTGCTCTTCTGGAGTGTTGATCACGTATGTCTAACATCTTATTATACATCTACTGGTAGCATGTTAATGCTATCATTTTGTGTCTTTGCGTCTTATGTTTCAATAAAATATATAACACCTTGTAGGTCAATCCCTATGTTTTGAGAAATTGAAATTAATCTATGATCTATCTTATTTGAAATTTGATTTTCTTCTATATAGAATTACTTGTGTTAATCTTGAAAGATTTCGTTATACAAATTCTTTTTTAATAATGTATATATAATTAAGATTTTTTTTTTCTCTATTTTAATTTTTTATTCATTCTTCAAATCAGGAGATCAGGAGAGGATCTTAATCCATTATTCGCGAGTGTACAATATGTAATGTAATGCACATTTCTTCCAATAGTTTTATTCTTCAATTTCTTGACGTGAAAGCAAAATGCTTGTAACAATTTTGCTTGCCCTTTGGCATAAGTGTAAGAACAAATTTGGTATAGAGTGAAGCTATACACAGTCTGTAAGTTGGCCTCGGCAATGAAAGTATGAAACTAACACAAGTCAGTCAGTCAAGAAAAGGACAGTCAACTGTTTCAACTGTTCTATATATAAGCTATGACATGTGGGCACATTTGTTTTGCGTACATGAATGCTTATCTTGTTAGGATAGGAAAGTAGAGACTGAAGCAAATTAAAGATGTAGTAGAAGATATTTATAAATCAAAAGTCCAATTGAGAAGTACCCTTCAATTTTGTTGTGTTGTGATAGTATATCATGCTTCATTTGTCAATCACTGCAAATTGCAAAAATATGCCATAATGTTAGCATGCTTTGATATCTTTATCAGTTACAGTGATTGTGAGTTCTCTAGCAAATCTATATTTGAATTCAAGAAGGTATAGTCACTTTGTCAAGCTAGCCGCGGTTAGTTAGCTTAATTTGTTTGTGACAGCCCAGGCTCCTTATCATTAATATTAAAGCTAGCTACTGGCTCTTGAGAGTCATTTTAAGCTTTAATGAAATAATTTTCTATGCGAGTGAAACTAATTCATATGATATAAGAGATTGGAATTCGAATCCTATTCAGTACTCCATAGATACTGGAAAGAGGTTTGTGGTACTTTGCCTGGCTTTGAAGAATTATTTGGAGGATTGGTAGCTATGCCTATAAGCACTTTTGCCACACCATTGCATGCTAGTTCTGAGGTGCGTAGTTACATATTTTTTCGCCTGCTTTCTAATGATCACTCTGCTTTGTTCAACGTAAGAATAGTTATATTCTTTATGTACTACTGTTCTATGCTACTAGCCCAAGAAGAAGGGACCCATTAAAAAAAAAAATTCTATCAAGGTTTTTATTATTTAAAAATAAAATAATAATAGGAGATGAAGTAGCATAATGCAATATATTATGAGACTTGGAACACCTATCTTGATAGGGTAATCAATAAGTTCCTATTATCATTAAAGTAATACATAACGTTAATTTTAAGTTAATCGAAGCGTCAACATGTGCACATAAATTATTTATAAGGTCATTGTTAGTTGAGCCGTTTGATGAGTTAGAAAATGAGAAACTTATCTAAAATTAACTTTGAGAACATTAAAGATATTATTTATTATTTATATACCACATTGTCAATTGTATTATAGTAAAATATAAAAAATAAATTAATAAATAAAATGGCCATGGGATTTGTTGTTGGTACAGTTTTTAGTCTTTTGATCGAAAACTCTGCTTCTCACAAAAGTTACTTCATTGTTATAAGATACAAGATTTGGAATATTGGGTTGTTTACTTGTAGTTGTAGTGGCATCATTTCAGTTTGCATACAAATGAAACTTGGAAGCAATTAGGCTCATCAGCTAGACAACAAAACAAAAAATCACACGACTTCTTGACTAACTTCCAAAGCCACCTGTTTTAGGCCCAATCGCTTTATGGACTTTTCTTGCAATACAGCCACTTGTTCTTCTTGCAAAATTATTTTTTCAAAAGTTTATACTAATGATGAAATTCATGGCATGTTTACTTGAGAATGGAAAATTAAAATCCAAAATGAAAATGATTGCTAGTACTTACTTGTTAATGAGAATGAAATATATGGGATGCACTTATTTTTTATATTAAGGAATGAAAATTTAATTTTTTTTGATAAATCAGATCTCATTTTTTAATTTAACTATTTTACCCTATTTAAATTTCTTAATTTACTTTCATCATCAGTTAAAGTATTATTATATTATTTTTATTGTTATTATTCTTATTCTTGTCATGGTTAATAATAACAATGATAAATTTTAAGTTCATTTATCCTCTTATTAGATAGACATACTTCAATTTACTCTTTAAAAGTATGAAAATTTCAATTTATCCACCAACTATTGTTAACTTTTCATTAATTTTAAAGAGTAAAAGAGTAAAATTATATTTGTACATCCTCTTACCAATTAACTTACTATAAGAAATCAAAACATATAAATTAATTTCCATAAAACCCAAATGTTTGAACAAATTTCAACACACGTTCAAACGTTTCAATAAAATTCACTTTGCACCCAAATTAGTAATTTTTTTTTTGTTTTAGTTAGTTAAAATTAACTTCGTTAATTTTAACGCTTCTGCAACTAAAAAAAATTACTTCTTTTAAAAATAAGAAAAACATATTTATTTCCCACATTTTTTTAATTTTTTGACTAATTTCTTCATATTTTTCCTTTTTTTTTTCATTTCCTGCGTTTTCTTTATCTTCTCCAAGATTGTAAAGCCATGACACAGTAGCAACTCGTGGCGAAGTTTGGAGCCACGCAATTTTGCCTCAACACTACTATTTCAAATCTTAGCCCATCATCTCCTTTAAATAGACCGTAGCTTCTTTCTAAATTTACCAGTGAACTCTAAAACTAAACTAATCATTGAATTCATCTGCGTTATATCACCAGATCTCGACTTTTCATATATAAATGTAACTAATGTGTCCCTTTCATAAAGAATTGCTCCATAATGCCCATGAACAGTTGCTTAAGGAATAGCCAAATAAGGCTTAGTCGATCAGACATTACTACGGAAAAAGCATTCTTCCTTCATTAGAATTAATTATGGGAGAATACAACTTATTGTTGTGCCTAAAAATTAGATTTTGATTCGAATCATTAGCAACAATACTCAAATTAATCTGTTGATACATTCTAGTAATTAACCGGGGTGGGTCTTGCAGTCAAGCTCCCTTCTGCCTTTGCACTCGAGGGCCAATTTCCGTCACTCATTTGCTTGGATCATCACATGCTTGACGTGGTCGCACACGGCCATGGGTTTGCTTGAAATGGTCGCGAGCAACCATGGGTTTACTTGGCATGGCCGAGTACAACAATGGGCTTTCTTGGAATTATCGTGTGCGGCCATGGGTTTGCTTGGCATGGGCGTCGCAACCCTAGGTTTTGCTGGGCTAATTTGGATTTGAAAGTAGTTATGGAGTTGTTAAGTGTACGAAAGAGGAAAGAAAAAAAAAATGAAACGAAAAAGAAGATGAATAGGGGGGGAACAAAGATGATGAAGAAGAAAGAAGAAAAGTGAAAAAAAAAATTCCTTTTTTTTATAAATTTTGAGATTTTGATTCAAAATTTATAATATTTTTTTTAATTTGATAATCTTCATGGATTAGGGGTGAGATTTTCTTTTGTAACTGTGTGCGGAAGGATTAAAGGAGGTTTTCATGTGATTTTTTATTAGGTTAACATGAAGTATTGTTATTTTATCGAATATTATTATTGAGATTTTGTTTTATTTTATGAAAAAGAGATTTAGAAGGTGATTTTTTTATTAGTAATACATATAAAGTTTGAATTATTTTTATTTTAGAAACAATAAGGGAATAAAAGATAAATCTCTCAAACAATAGGTTTAACAATAAATAACATATTTTATAATTAATAAGGGTATTATTGCATTTTAGTGAGTCAATATCGGTTATTAGTTAAATTTAATAGATTCTAGAGGATAAGTTAAAATTTTTTATGCCTTTAGAGTGTAAATTGAAATATGTCAATCTAATAAGGGGTAAAAGTAAATTTTACCATAATAATAACAACAACAACAACAACAACAACAACAACAATAACAACAATAAATAATAATAATAATAATAATAATAATAATAATAATAATAATAATAATGACAATAATGACAATAATTAACTACGGGTATTCTAGTAATATAAAATAATTCTTTCTAATTTTTTAACAAAGTAAATACAACAATAAGAATACAGATCATTCACATTCCGATTCTGATTCCTACAACTCAATAAACAACTTAGTAGAATTTTCATTTCTCATTTCTATTCTAGTCCATTCAAATTCAGAATTAGTAATTCTTAAATATTTTGATTTTAATTCATTTCAATTAACAATTAATAAATGCACGTCAAATTCTATCTGAACAGTTATGAAGAAGTCCACCATGACAACTTCTTTTTTTTTTTTTCTTTTGGGAGACTGATAATATTTTATTATAATATCAATAAATTATAAAATTAATAAAAGTCAGTAGGAGATGATATAACTTTATGCATCGTAGTAGACTCCTAAATGTTTGAACCTTGAATGCTGCACATAGCCCAGGCCACAAGCCCACGAAACAAAATTGCAATGCCAAGAAAACTTGAAGCCCTAGTGAGAAAAAAAACAAAAAAGAAAAAAATTGCCCGAGCCGTTCGTTTCTCCCAATCTCCCGGCAGCTCTAGAGCGCACTAAATCATGATTTTCTTCCTCTCTTCAAACAATGGTAACTTTCTCCATGTATAAACATTATAACATGATTTTCTTTTATATTCTATAATATTTTCATTTTAGTTTGAATTTCCTCTCATAATATAAATCAGTTGTACACTTTCCATATTACTAATAATCTTAATTCGAATCATTTTCCTTTATTTTTATTTCTCGACAAAATCCCTTAGGGTCTTGACTTTCTTTCTCTAAAATGAATTTAATATTCACTCTTCAAAGTAAAACTTTTTTTTTTTCAATTCGATACATTTTCTTATTTGAACTGTAATGGTTTATTTTTACTATAATTTGAGATTATTTAAGCACTTTTTTCTACAATTAATTAAATCATAAATGAACTTCCTGTACTTTTATGATATTGAAGAATGAAGTATTGAAACGTAACCTCTATATTTTTACGGTGTTCAAGAATGAAGTGGGGTTTGAAAAGATAAGTTTTATTATTACATAAAATAATTTGTAATGTGCTAAATCGTCAAAATAAAAATACGGGGCTTTATAAGACATTTAAAGGGTGTTAAATGTACAACTCAAACAAGAAATCTATTTTTTCAAAAGACATGCACGACTCCTCGTCGCCTACAGGAAAACAGAAAGGATTTATCGTCTCCGCTCGAAAGTGAAAACGTTAATAATCTTTGATCGACCGATTCAAAAGATTATGTATCTTGCGGGTGAAAATAGTAGCACCGAATTGGACCATAAAGTTTCTTAAAAGCATATTTGAGTTTATGGAATCTACAAATATTCTTTTAAGAAAAGAGAGTTAAAGCAAAAGCTGGTCCCCTTATAATTCAACATTAATTATGAAACAAACGCTATGGGCATATACATACAGGTAAAGTATGCACGTGTGAGTTGCACACACAAATGAAACTAGATTTAAATGTTAATTAAGATATTAATTTCATCTAGTTAAAATCTGAAGTATTTAGGAAGATAGGTCCCTGATCATTACTACTGTAATTGCCACCGAGTCTTGCACCCTCCAAGAAGGCAAATCTCATATCTTCAGATGGCTTCCAATGCCTCTTCCTTTGATTGATAAACCAATTGCTGATTTGCTTTTGGTCTAGTCCTGTCTCCTCAGAGAGTTTCAATTTGTCATCTTCCTGTACAATCATATGAATCATTCATTAAATAAATAATCTCCACGTCCTTTTTCAACATTCTAGAAAATTTTCTGAATACGAACGTCTATATTTTATAAGATGCAAACTTCTAGCTTCGATGATAAGCTGAAGTCATATAAAAGATATTAAACAGTCATTCACGAAATATATGCTAAATTTGCTCTAATATTGACTTCCACATTTTCCAGAGTGCAGACTCGTGTATATATATGACCATTAGTAATTTCACAACTTTGGACAACATTATTAAGCACAAATGCTAACATATACCAAGATGGGGTTAACAAAAAATTGAATTAGTATACGTAGCTAGCAATTAATTACCGTGGGATATGGCCATCGATAATGCTGGTTCCACCAATCCAGTAGTGTTGTTTTTGCATCTTTTGGTAGCTTACCCTTCTTTCTTTTCTTCAAGAATTCTTTCTTCAAACTGCTAAGACAACCACTATACTTACGCATAAGCATTCCTTTAATATCTTGATCATCAGCTGCACCGGCGTTGGCATTGAAAAAATCTTGACAGTCCAGTGGTTCAGCTTCCTCATAGCTTAATTCCTCCTCTGAGGTCCCAGCTGCTTCATCTATAAACACATTGAATCATGGATAAGTTTAATTGCAGCGACATTTCCTAACATTACACCAATTGGATTTCGAAATAAAAACATTGGAGTTAATAAACGACAAAGATCATCGCATTTAGTTAAACCGTTTTGAGTCTTGACCCAAAAATTTAAACCGATAGGTTAAGGCCTTCACATTAGTAATTACATTCAGGAAGAGACAAACAGACCAAGAAATAATTGGAATATAAATATTTGGATCAATTGAGTTAATTTGTACATGTTGCTCGATTCCTGCACAATGACTCGAATCTAATACCATGTTAGTTAAATTATTTCACCCAAAAGTTTAATCTAATTAGTAAATACTAATGTTGACAATTAACATCTCATTATGACCTTATGTGCCTAGCTAGTTAGAAGTTGTATGTTTTCTCGTTAGGTGAGTTCGCTCACTAAAATTGTAAAGTTTTATTTATGCTTTCTAGTGGCTTCGATGCATGCAACCTAGTTTAAAATATTCAATTCAATTTAAGTTAAAAAATATAATAGAAGAAATATCAAAGAGTTCATACACAGCAGAAATCTAGGCCATACAACAAAGGAAATGTATCTAAAATCTCAGTATATTGTAATATACATAGAGAATTGTAACCAGTTCAAAAGAAAAATAAATTCACAGGATTTGAAGAAACAAGCTCAATAATAATCACAAGCCTTCCACAAATAAAATTGCCCGTGAGCTGTTACCCACATATAAAGAAATTATCAACTAGACTTTTGAATAGCATTATTCTGCAATTACTCACCTCGTGCATACAGTATCAAAATAGATAATTTATTAAAGACACAACCCGCAAATTCCTCATTGTTCCATTTATAGAATACATTTACCATATTACTTCAATGTGATTGCAGAATGTCATTTTCATCAAACATGGTAAAAATAATACAATAGATTTTGGGACAAGAAATAAGGAAAAAAATTATGTATTTGGGACGAGAAAGAACCAAAAAAATATGTATAATATATACACTCCCATGTACACAGTACATACTAATAATTTAATGGCTTTCAAACATTAATTTCAACTAAATCATAAAGAACTATTCTTTTAACATGCACAGTAGAAAAACAATAATGTATAAAATGGAGAACTAAACAGTAAAAGTTTATAATTACCTGAGGGATAATCCAAGGTTCTTGTAAATTCTCCTTTACAAAGATTACTTAGTTGTAATTCTATGTTGCTTAAGAAAGTAGTTGCTTCATCGAACGGCTTTGACAGCTCTTCTTTGTATCGGCGCAGCACCTCACTGTATGATTCCTAGTCAAAGAAAAAGAGAAACAAGAATCTTTTATCCACAGGATTTTGCTGCTAAATAATCAAATCATAAAGAAGTTACTGTTTTCATTATGACTAAAACCAAGAAAACAAGGGTAAATCGATTAAAATGCTTGGAATCTTATGCAAATTAATAGTTTGAGTAACAGTACAAATATTAAGCATTTTTGGGTAGAAATTAATATGAATTTCAATTATATAATTATTTTGATTCTTCTAGTATAGTAGTTAGTACCATGAATTCATCAAGCTCCGGATCAGCTCCTATTTCACTACTGCATCTTGTAGTGTTGTTTTCTCGGCAAATTTCCTCAAGAAGAGATGCCATTTCAGGGGGAACTCCAACCTTTTAGGCATAATTAAGCACAAAATAAGACTATCAAGGGGGTAAAAAAAACTTTAGGAGATTGTGCTTTAGAAACCTAAAGAATCAGTCACCTTTTGACAGTCAATGTAAGCAGATAGTAGATTTGGAAAACGAGGATGATTTGCGATCTGTGCCTTAATAAGATCATCAGAAATATTAGCTGAACTAGCTGCTGCAGTGATTTCACTATTGAATTGAAGCATGGAATCAACACTTGATGGGTTGTAAAATTCACTGGCAGTAGTAGTATTGGCAGTGTAGTTTCCAAGAGAAAAATTTTCAACTCTCAGGAAATCATCCGATGAATATGGGATGGTAGCTGCTGCCGGATCATCAAGTCTCTTGTACAAATCTTCCATTACAATCACTGTTCACCGTAATCTCCAACACAATACCTTTTATCTAGGATGATATGAACCAATATAACCCATCAAAAGTCAAAACTCTTCTGCAAGATAGGGTTTCTTCAACCGGCTTGATGATCAAAACAAAACCCTTCTTTGCAAAGATCTAAGTGACTCGTTTAGTAAGAAAAAAAAAAATTCACCAATATGTTTATATGTAGTTGAGGATCCAAGAATCTGGAGATGATGATGATCAGAAGCTGAAGGTGATATAAGAAACCCTAAGAGAGAGAGAGAGAGAGAGAGAGAGAGACCTAGAGTGACAAGGTAGTTTGAGAAAAAGCAACTGAAGCTGAAAGTGATTTTACCAATATTAAACAGAAACAGTAGTTGAATTAGTTTGATGAACTTGAATGAAAGAGACTAGACCTTACAGTCTTTCTTTCTTTTCCAAGGCAAGAAGAGACCTCCTGTGGCCTGAGCTGTGCTATCAAGAAGAAAGAGAATATGAATTGCGTTTGCTTTGAAGGACTCAACACAACACAACGCAACCGCACGTTCTCACACGCTCCGCAATAGTATTATCTAGTAAAGTTTCATTCATTCATTCATCCTAGGCCTCTTCCCTATGGCTTATTGATTCCATCATCATGTACAGTTTCTGAATTATTCATTTTTGGTTTTGCTTTTGTAGTTGCTTTTGGTTGTGTTTGTGTGGCTGCTTTTTAGAAATAGCCCGTATTTATAGAGGTCTTAATTCTGTAACTATCGTTCATCATCATCTGAAACCGAGAAAAAAAGTGATGACAATATCCTAACACTTTTCGATGTGTGATTGGCCAATACACTGATCATTGTGGGCTACCAGTCCACTATTTAACTCTTTTTGCAGAATGCATATCCTACAATTGCTCTGTTCATTTCCCAATTCCACCCTCAACATGATAATTCATTTCAATTTTTCTTTTATTATCTCTTTTATAAATACTTCTCTTCATTTTTTGTTTTCTTTCCCCATATACTATATGGATTTTGGGATTGTGAAATGAAAGATCTAGAGCTTTACCATCACACTTTCTTTTCTTTTATTTTCTTTTTTTTTTTCAAAAAAAGTAATTAAACCTTCTATTAAGATAAATCATTAAATTAACAAGTACTATAATTGAGCCGGGGCATTGCCCATCCGTATAACAAGCTCCACATTTCCTAGAGGTAGCCAGTAGCAACACTTGCTTGTTGTTGAGTGCTTTACACGTTTGATTGAGCTGGGAGTCGACCGGGTCGGGTGGGTATTTGAAAAAATATTTCGATGCCTGAATAAATATGTAGTCTAAGATTTAAAAAAGAACTATAAAAAAATGAGTTTTCCTTTTAGGTGAATCGCACTCTAAGAAAGATTAAAGATCATTTATTTAAAAAATCAATATTTATATCTTAGAAATAGTTAATGTAGAATTAAAATATCTTAAATCCTAATTTTAAAGACATATAACACATGTATGTAGATTCGGGTGAGAGAATTTATATATTCATTCCACATATATCTCTTTTTATCATTTTCTTAGTATTTTTAATAATAATTTTTAAAGATGATAGATTTAAAATTATTTTGAATTTTTTCTTTTTGTTCTTATTTCTCTTTATAATTTTCTTAGAAGGTCTATTCTAAATGTCATTTTAATTATTTCTTGTATAAAGAATTGAGTACCTACATCATTCATTTTTTTTTTATTCTAAACAAATATTATTCCACTATTTATTGATCATCTTACAATGTCCCATATGTATCATATCATAGATACATTTTTCCTTTTTTTTTTTTGGGAAATTATAGATAGCTTTAATATTAAGTATTTATGTTATGATCCAACCTTAAATAACATAATTATTAGAGTGTTGTACGATTGTCCGAAAAGCAACGGCAAATGGTTTTTAAATGAAAGCAAAAGAAAGCGATCATTTAATTGAAAAGACTCAAAATGCGGGGAACGAATTGCATGAGACGGTTTCAATGGGATCATTCAATGAAATTGTATAAAGTATTATAATTTTATTTTATCTGTTCTACCTAAAACATTTTTCATTAATTGGTTCTCCGGCATAAATATTAGTGAATTTCTTACAGAGCTAATAATTTTCAATTTAACAACTTTGATGAATTTTTTAAAAATATTCAAAATTATGCTATGAAAAATTGAACTGCCCCAAACATACCCTAATTGTAACGAATAAAATTGCCAATAAGAAAACAGTAATTTCTGCTTTAAAAAAGGGCTTTCAATAAATAAATATAGATTAGCACGACGGACAGGCGGGGAGAAAGAAATTATTAATGGTATCTGTAAAGTGAGAAATGTAATTAGGGCAAATCTTTGACTCGAACAAGTGTCAGGCGGCTTTGCGTTTGATATCCAGGGGCCTTCGATTTTAATACTCATAATCTTAGCTTTTAATTATAATATTGTTGTTTTTGTTGAATAAAAAACCATCGAAAGGAATAATCCAATTATTGTTTAAGAGGAAATAGGTTTTAAAATTAAATGGTTATGATTCAGATGGCCGATAGCACCAATAAAACACAAAAGAGAATCCCCATCTTTTGGGATGTAATTATGAGCCTTTCATAGAGATCATAGCAGAGAAAAATAAAATCTTCAGGTTAAGATATATACCAAATTCAAGGTAAAAGTAATTTTGTGCTACCTAGTGTTCAAAAGTGCTTTCATAAATAACATAATTGTTTAATCCACATGGTGTTTTTTTTTTTTTCTTTTCTTGGCATACAGTTGTCTTGATCATCCAATTATACTTAAAATTATTATGATTTGATCCCTCTTTGCTGTCTTTTTTGGTCTAAGTCTAAAGGGTGGCTGCTACCAAATTGAGAAAGTTCTCGTGCCCACTTAATTTCTATTTCTATTCTAATTTTCGTATATTTTTGTGCGACTAATTGGGAAATGAGAAGTATCCTTCTATCATATCCATGCAAATCATATACGACACGAAATGGAGTAAAATGATAATAACAAGCTAACGAGAGGATAATTAACAGAATTTCTTCACGTGCTCTTTGTTTTATTCTTAAATCTCTCGATATATTTACTTACAAATAGTGATGTATACATGTATATATATTAGCAAATGCATAATATCAATTGATGCTACAATTAGCAGCATACTTTTTTATTTTTAAGGTATTGTCTAAATTATATCTTGTGAAGTGATTAGTATGACGTACAACTCACAGCATGTTTAAAGAGAAATCATACACAGTCACACATACATCACAAATCATTCACAGATTATATAACTATTTTTGTTATTCACTTTTAAAAAATTTTTGATGTAGAACACATATTACTTTTACCAAAAGATTCATAGCTGTATTTCTTAACATATATTTTAATTTAAATTATGATTATATTAGAATAGTTTTAAAATAATATATAAATTAAAATTATATACGTATAATAATAAATAATAAATTATAATTATATTTTTATAAAAAAAACCCTACTGTATTGTAGTTATAACGCAACCGAACTCATTTAATTTAACGGCAGTCCCCACGTGGCTTCCGTATTTTTTTGACAAAAGTCACAAAAGCCACATTCCAAATGGCATTTTGACCGGCTGGCAGCTTGAGCGCCATTCTAGTTTTTCTTGGAAGTCGTAGCAATGTAATCAAGTTTTACCAAATGAGAAAAATATATCTTAAATACATTCGTATAATAACTAACATAATCTTATAACATATGTATATTTATTTTTAAAGATGTTATATAAATAATAATTATTGTTGATGCTGTTTTCCCGCGTCCCTTCAAATAATACCAAAAAACTTCTGCTCGCGGATAGCTCGAGCTCGAGCAGGACTGCCTTCCAATTCCAGTTCCTTTGTCTTCACCAGGACGGGAGTCTCTCGAACCTGTACTTACAGAAAACAAGGTCAGGGGTCGCCGGATGTTGTTCCGACGAAAACCCTTCGACGCTCAAGTCAGTAATCAGATTGTTCTTTTTTGTATCCCTTTTAGTTAGAGAGACCGGAAGAATGGGAAGGGTATTTTTTACCCTCCTCTCTGAATAATAGATTTTTTTTTTTGGAAAATCAGTGTAGAGGGAAGAAAGGATATGAAGAACCTGTGTCCATTTCCGGAACCCCTGCCATTTACCTGTCCGTTTCCTTTTATTTTTCCTTTTTCCCACCCTTTCTCTCCTAGATCATCCGTTCCCGTGTCAGTGGTGTCTGGGTCTTTCTGACAGCCGGGATTAACATAATATTCCCTGGGGATGCGCGGCTGTCTCGTTAACATGACTCACATGGCCAGATCATAATGTCGGGCACGCGCGCAAGGAATGATGACACCGTGGGGGCATGTGTCGGCCATCGGCAACAGTACCGCCACCATACCTTATGGGGCCCTGATAAGATATCGAAAGGTGTGCGGGATTCTGGGAAAACGGGTCGGACCGTCCTGAGCCGGATCCTGCATTCTATGATTGGCTTGACCTAGTTGTGCTCGAGGACTTGACTATGGCGAGCAGAAAGGTGAGCTCGGGTCTCGATCAGCCTTCGAGCTCCTCGTCCTCGTCCCACCTTGACAGGGCTTGATGACCTCGAGCAGGTAAGAGAGCTCGAAGCTCGGACGGCTCTGAATTCCTCGACCTTGACCAGCTTTGACGTCTAGTGAGGCCGTCTTCGTGCCGGTGGTCGGGACTTCTGCTCGAGCTGGATTGACACCGGGGTATTTTATTCGAGCTGGAAGGGCCTCGAGGAGACCTACCCGATATTACCCAAACATCAGTCCCCCAGTTTCTAGTCTTTTGAGTGAAACGAGATAAGATTGGAAACTTATTAGTGATGGGCCGACTTCCCGGCCTTTTACACTTCCCCACGTTCTCCAGCTGTCTTCCGCTTTCATCATTTCGCATTTAACGCGGACACGTGGACTGGATCCCGACCATGCGTTCAAATTTTAAAGGGACGTTACTCGAAAGGTCGCGCCTCGATCTACGTGCCATCCTGACAAGAGACGACATTTCCCTTTCCTCTTTTAAAAACCCTTGATTTCTTCACTGTACTTTCTATTGCTCATTTTTACTCAAACCCGAAATTTTCTGCAAGTGCTTCTTCGTCTTCCTCTCCCGTGTCAGAGCTATTTCCACCCGTATAAACCTTTCTCTGTATCCAGGTACAACCCTTCTTCTTTCTATTCTCACCAGTTTTGTTCTTCTTTCTTTCGGGTTTTTGATTCCATTTGGGTAGATTATACTTTAGGAAAAAAAGTCTGGTACCCAGCAAGCCCATAGGATGTCCCCTGAGGAATCTTTCTCTTCTATTGAAGTAGAGCCCCTTAGTGTAGTTTCAGTGAGGGATTCTAATTCGGAAGGGGCATTGCCTGCGGTGGAGGCTTAGCCGCATCAGGGGGAGAGGGCCAGCCAAAGGTCAGAGGGTAGGGGGTACCCCATTGACCAAATGAGGTGTGAAACCACCCATTTAGATTTGAATAGACTTAGCCATACCTACCAAATACCCGATAGTGTGGATTTACGGTTGCCGGGCAGGGGTGATATCCCCAGCCGTCCCCATCAAGGGTATACGACCTTCAATCTGGAATGCTTCAAATTGGGGGTCAGGCTGCCTCTCCAGCCTTATTTTGCCCGGGTTTTGTCCAGATTTCGTCTGGCCCCGGGGCAGTTGAACCCGAATGGGTGGAGGGTCCTTTTCGGACTTTTTGTGCTGTGGAAATGGTGTAATTTGGGCGAACCCTCGGTAGGGGAAATAAAGCACCTTTATCAACTGAAGTGCAGCCCGAAGGATGCTGGTTGGTACTACCTTACCTCCAGCCTGAAGGGTAAAAAGCCCATCACTGATCTTCCAACTTCTAGTGGCAACTGGAAGAGTAAATTCTTCTTTGTTGGGGGGGAATGGGGGCACGCTGCACCTCTCACCAAGGGGATCTCTCCGGTTCCACGGCATTTTTGCACTCCAGGTTGTTTATCTGTCCAGTGAATTCTCATTTTAGTTCTTCCGCTCGTATCTGTTCTCATTATTTTGCCTTAGCTGTTTTTGCAGTTTCTTGGGGTGCTTCTTACAGAATTGGGGAAGAGCTTCGAGCACACGTAAAGACTGCACTTGACAACACGAGCTTGTGCAAGGAGCTGCTTACACCCCAAAATTTTTTGGAGTTTGGTCTGGTGCCAGGGGAAGACATGAGGGGGGTGCTCGAGATGATGCATAAGTGTGTAGGGACTGCCAAAGGCGCGAGCACCTCGAAGAGACCCTGAGCTGAAACAGATGCTCCGCCTCCACCCCCTCGAGCTTCCCCTTCTGCTCAGCAGGTAGAACGAACAGAAGAAGGTCCTCCACGTAGGCGTCAGAGGACTGCAGCCTTAGCTCGCCCTCGACCCGAAAGTGTGCAGGAGCAGGGCCTGCCTAGCCGCGCCGAGCCGAGCCCTACCTGAGGAACTTTACCGGGGAGATGGACGACAGATTCATGGATGGGCTGGAATCCTATGATGCCGACGAGCTGTTTAGTGCTCTCCAGCACCTCTCCTTCCGACCTTCAGCTGCTGTGACCAGGCTCAAAGCCAAGACCCAAGACTCTCAGGAGGAACTTCGAGCAGAGATTCGGAGCTTAGAGCAGACTATTGGGCAGTTGAAAGAGGAGAACACGAGGCTTCAAGAGGAGAATGCAACCTTTGCAGAGAGGACAGCGGTGTCTGACTCTAAGGTTACCCAGTTCAAGAGGGAGCTGACTGTCATCCGTGAAGAGTTGATCGAGGCTCGGAATGACTTGGACACCTAGAGATTCTCCTTTGAACAGACCATGGGGGGGAAACTTCTCGTCTCCAAGGACAAATAGATGCTTTGAAGGTCCAGCTCGCAACCGAGTGCAATGATGGGGTGACCTTCAGCTATGACTGCCTAGTGTATGCCTTGGGCAAGGTACATCCCGAGGTCGACCTGTCTAAGGTCCAACCGGGTGTTGCTGAGTACATGCGCATTCACAATGTCCCCATCCAAGGGTCTAAAGCTTCCCCTTCCGAGCCCCGGATCGAACCCGAGAAGTTGTTCCTCCTCGCTGCCGACGCCTCCTCCTGCTTGCTTGCTGATGTTGCCCTGCATTGCTGCCGATGATGCTTCTGCTGCTTGAACTATCTCACTTTTTTTTTTGTTCCTTGTACTTATAATTATTTCAATGAAATAAAAAGGCATATATTGGACAATTCATTTCCGTACCCGTGTGTATATTCTTGTGTTTTATGTGTGGGATTGACTTCACGTGCTTGCTAAGTGAGAATTTTATAAGTGTTGGACTTTTTTTATTTTGTTATATGTTCAAGTTTATTACTGCTTGTATCATCTTTATGCATGGCAAAGATTTGCCTTGAGTTAGACTAAAAGCCTTCTGCTTGTTTTCGTGAGCTCGGTTTACTTGGTTCAATCGTTTTGCTCGTGCTCGTAGCTTTTATTTTGCATGCTCAATCGCCTGAGCTCGATTTCGCTCGGGCTTTTAATTACGTGTAATCTCCTCGCGCTCTTCGCCTCGAGCCTACACTGGCCCTCACTCAAGACCGTCCCGCCCAAAGCTTAGGCTTGGGACTTCTAGCCTCTACGCTGTCATCATGAGCTCGCCGCTCGGCCTGCAATTGGCCACGCTTGGCACCGTCCCGACTAAGGCTTAGGCTTGGGAGTTCCGCCTTAACATTCTTCATGAGCTTCTCCCGCCGGCCTGCACTGGCCTTGCTAGGCACCGTCCCGCCTAAGACTTAGGCTTGGGACTTCGGCCTTAGCTTCTTCATGAGTTTCTTCCGCCTACCGCAAATTGGCCTCGCTGGCACCGTCCCACCAAGGCTTAGGCTTGGGACTTCGGCCTTAGAGTTTTTCATGAGTTTCCCCGCCGGCCTCGCACTGGCCTCATAGGCACCGTCCCGCCCAAGACTTAGGCTTTGGGACTTCCGGCCTTAGTGTTCTTCATGAGCTTCTTCCGCTCTACCGCAATTGGCCTCACTGGCACCGGTCCCACATAAAGTTTAGGCTTGGGACTTCGGCCTTAGCGTTGTCTTCATGAGCTTCTTCCGCTCGACCGCAATTGGCCTCGCTAGCAACCGTCCCGCCCAAGACTTAGGCTTGGGACTTCGACTTTAGCTGCTCTTCATGAGCTTCTTCTTCTCGACCGCACTGGTCTTGCTAGGCACCGTCCCGCCTAAGGCTTAGGCTTGGGACTTCCGGCCTTAGCTGCTCTTCACGAGCTTCTTCCGCTCGACTTGCAATTGGCCTCTCTAGCACCGGTCCCACCCAAGTGCTTAGGCTTGGGACTTCGGCCTTAGCGCTCTTCATGAGCTTCTTCCGCTAGGCTCGCACTGGCCTCGCTAGGCACCGTCCCGCCTAAGACTTAGACTTTAGGACTTCCGGCCTTAGTGTTGTCTTCATGAGCTTCTTCCGCTCGGCCTACAATTGGCCTCGCTAGCACCATCCCGCCCAAGTGCTTAGGCTTGGGACTTCTGGCCTTAGTGTTCTTCATGAGCTTCTTCTACTCGACCTACAATTGGTCTCGTCAGCCACCGTCCCGCCCAAGACTTAGGCTTGGGACTTCGGCCTTAGGGTTCTTCATGAGCTTCTTCCGCTCTACCGCACTGGCCTCGCTAGGCACCGTCCCGCTGTAAGACTTAGGCTTTGGGACTTCCGGCCTTAGCGTTGTCTTCATGAGCTTCTTTGCTTGGGCCTACAATTGGCCTCACTCAGGCACTCGTCCTGCCTAAGGCTTAGTCTTCTGGACTTCCGGCCTTAGCTGCTCTTCATGAGCTTCTTCCGCCTGCCTACAATTGGTCTCGCTAGCACCGTCCCGCCCAAGTGCTTAGGCTTGGGACTTCTAGCCTTAGCGCTCTTCATGAGCTTCTTCCGCCTGACCTGCACTGGCCTCGCTAGGCATTGTCTCGCCCAAGACTTAGGCTTTGGGACTTCGGCCTTAGCGTTGTCTTCGAGCTTCTTCCGCCGGCCTACATTGGCCTCGCTAGGCACCGTCCCGCCTCGAGACTTAGGCTTTGAGACTTCCGGCCCGAGCTGCTCTTCACGAGCTTCCCGGCTTCAACTTGAATTAATATTACAAATGTTTTTCTTACTCTTACTTGCATTTAAGTTTTTACACATCCTCATTTTAGGAAGGAATTTTACATTAACGCTACAACACAAGGAAACTTACTCGGAAGTATTTCATCAAGAGTCATGCGCTCCATGGCCTCTTGACCGTCAGTCCATCCGGATGGGCTAGCTCAGATGTTCCTCGGTCCGACTTATTTGAGTGACTCGACAAGGACCTTCCCACTCGGCCCTAATACACCTTAGCTCGGGTCCTCCGTGTTCGATTGACTCTTCCGAGTACCCAATCACCCACTTGGAACCCATGAATGTGCACATTTCGATTGTAATAACGAGCCACTTTCTGCTGGTATTCTCGCGATCTTAAGCAATGACCCTTCTCTCTTATCTTCCAACGAAGTCCGCACTCCCACACATCTCGCTCGTTGTTTTGCTCCTTATCGAAGTGTTCCGGCCGGTGCGTCCCCATTCCTACTTCAGCAGGAGCAACTGCTTCTTGTCCAAACGCCAAGGAGAATGGGGTCTCACCTGTGGCCGTTTTGTGTGTGGTTTTATAAGCCCACAAAATGCCAGGCAGCTCGTCCACCCAGGCTCCCTTTTGCTCGCCAAGTCTGGTCTTCAAGAGACGTTTTATGGTCTTGTTCACGGCTTCCACTTGTCCATTGGCTTGCGGGTGCGAAGGAAAGGAAAACTTCAGCTCTATTCCAAGATTTTGGCAGAAGTCTCTGAACTTGCCGTTGTCAAACTGTCTCCCATTGTCTGTGACCAATGCATGAGGATCCCATACCTGCAAATCACATTTTTCCAGATGAAGTCAGTGGTTTTACCTTCTGTGATACTGTTCAAGGCTCCCACTTCGACCTATTTGGTGAAATAATCGATCGCGACTATAGCGTGGGTGGCAGATGTTCTCCCCTTCGGTAGTGGCCCGATCAAGTCAATTCCCCATTGAGCAAACGGCCATCATCGACGGGTCTTCAGATAGATCGAGGATACATTCTTCCTCAGTATAGACGGGGATACACCCCGTCTATACAAGACATAATCAGCATTTTGATGGCCGCTTTACACTTCAACTTCCTTACTTGCTTCTTATCGGCCGGCACTGTCCCTTCCTGGAGGTAAGAAACAATTGATTCCATCCAGCTGCTGCTCGACGATAAACCCAACACCTCGCCTTCCCGCCGAGGCTCGACTCGAGTCTTAACTTCCAACGGGATGGACCTTGGTATTTTAAGGTCTGAGGTAGCGCCATGCGAGCTATCATATCACTCGAAAATTCTTCCCTCGAGATCCGCTACACCTCGACCGCTTCTGAAGTTATCAATTAGCTGTCTTACCTTCCAAGATAAGCCTCCATCTTCTCGCTTTCGCTGAGATGGTTGGCCACCAGCTATGAGTCTGTCTGAAGCTTCACCTCTTTTGCTTTTACTACTAAGGCGAGCTTCAATCCAGCAATTACAACCTTATATTCGGCCTGATTGTTGGTAACTTCAAACTCTAGCTTCACAGATACTACATTTCTACCCCTTCGAGACCGGAAGCACAACCTCGCCTCCGCTCCTTAGTCCCCATACGACCTATCGACCGTGATCTGTCCATGCATTGGTCAGGCCGAGGAGTCCAGTGGATGCTCGCTCTCCATCTCTCCATTTCTTTCTCGTACATTCGACCACGAAATCAGCCAAGGATCGAGCTTTTATAACTGCTCGAGGTCGGTAGTCGATGTCGAATTCATCGAGCTCCACCGACCATTTCACCAACCTTCCGGAGGTCTCCGGCTTATGCAGAGTTTGCCTCGAGTGGTTGGTTTGTTAGAACCGCTATCGAATGCGCTCGAAAATAAGGCCTCGACTTCGGTCATTGCTACTGTGGCCAGTGCCCATTTCTCCATCGATGGACATCGAGTCTCGCTTCCAAAGAAAGCTCGCTCGTGTAATAAACAGTGCATCGCACTCCTGACTCCTCCATTACTAGAACTGAACTCGTTGCCCATCGGGACACGGCTAACTACGTAAACAATACCTCCCCGCCGAGGTGTAGACAGAATGGAGCTTTCAAGAAGTATTCTTTCAACTGTTGGAACGCCGCTCGCGATCTCAAGGCCCACTTTGTCTTCCCCGCTTTCTTCATTTCTTGAAGAAGACTCGACATTTATCCGTTGCTCGAGATACGAACCCGCTGAGGGATGCCAGTTCACGGTAAGACTTTAGTATCTCCTCGAGGCTACGTGGGACCTCATTTCCACCAACGCTCTTATCTTCTTTGGATTGGTTTCGATCCCTCTGTGACTGACCATGAAGCCTAAGAATTTTTCCGAACCAACCCCAAAGGCACACTTCTCTGGGTTTAGTTTCATCCGGTACTTTCTTAAGAGTGCAAAGGTCTCCTCTAAATGCCTTACATGCTCCTTCGCGTCTTTAGATTCGGTGATCATGTCATCCACATACACCTCCATCGCTCGACCGATCAATGGCTCAAGACCTTGTTCACCAACCTCCGTATGTTGCCCTCGCATTCTTCGCATCGAAGGGCATGACCTTAGTAGAAGACAGATCCCCGATTGGTAATGAAGGTCGTGCATTCCTTATCCGATCGGTGCATGGAATCTGGTTATAACCTCGAGAATGCATCCATAAAACTAAGCGACTCGTGCCCTCACCGTAGAGTCCACCAGCTGGTCTATCTTTGGCAACGGAAGCTATCTTTAGGGCAAGCTTTGTTCACATCCGTGAAGTCCACGCACATTCTCCATTTCCCACTTGCTTTCTTTACCAAAGACCACATTCGAGATCCATGTCGGGTAGGAGACCTCCCTTATGAATCCCATTTTCAGCAGCTTCTCCACCTCGCAGTTGATGGCCTTATATCTCTCTTGGTTGACGCATCTCCTTTTCTGCTTTACTAGCTTAGCATCTCTCCGTATTGCCAGCCTGTAACACGCCACTTCTGGGTCAATCTCAAGCATATCCTCAAGTGTCCATGCGAACACATCCGCGTGTGCTCGCAGACACTCCACCAGATTTTCTTTCAGCTGCTAACTAATGCCCGAACCGATCTGGATTTTCTTCTCGGGGTCGTCTGCTCTCACTTCGACCTCCTCTAGCTCCTCAGCCGGCTCCTACCTTCCATTCCTTGACTCCCCCCTCGAGTCTAGCAAGGTTATCTGCATGGTTTCTTTGGCTGCCACAGCGTAGCAACTCCTTGCCACCCTCTGGCTGCCTTTCACGACCCCTACAGCCCCATTCACTCGATACTTTAGAGCCAAGTAGTGGGTGGATAGCACGGACTGGCTGATCCTCATGAACGGCCTCCCCAGAATCACCTGGTATGGGCTGGCTTCATCCACCACCACAAAGTCTAACATCATATTCTTTTCAAAAGGCCTCGAGCCTATGGTTATTCCCAAATCCTCGAGTGTGGACTTGAAGAGAATATCCACTGAGCTTCCCGAGTATACCAGTATCCGGTTAACTTCCTTATTAGCGATGTTTGCTTTTACAACCAGAGCATCCTCATAGGGGTACAGCACCCCCTCATCGTCTTCCTCCGTCTACATGATGAGCACTTGCCGGACCTTGGCCTTTTTGGCAGCGGGGGCAGTGAACAGGACTTCTCGGCCGGCAGCAGCGTATCTGCAATAGTTCTTCCGAGCCCTGTTTGAATTTCCTGCCATCGTGGGCCCTCCTGAGCTCACCCTTGTAGCCGGTGGTTCTAAGTCTATTTCGTAAGCTTGATCATCTTCCTCAGGTTGCTGCTCAACCACCGGATGTCCTCCTTCAATAAACTCGCCTAAGTACCGATTCCTAACCAAATCCTCCACCTGGTTCTTCAAATCACGGCACTGTGATGTGGAATGGCCGTGGTTACCATGGAAAAGGCAGAACCACCCCTTGTCTCGTTTGCCAGCTGACTTGGCCATTGGCGTTGGGGGGCTCAGCAGTCCTCGCTTCTCAGCCACTTGAAGTATCTCTTCGAGAGATATCTTCAACCTTGTGTACTGCCCATAAGCGGGGCTCTGCTCCACCATCTGTATCGCTTGATCCCTTGGGAAACTTCTTGGTGGGGGGTGGCAATGGATGATCTGCTATGTTGTGGTTCACCGCAGGTCTGCTTGGTGGTTGGTTGCGGGATGGGTGGTCTTCGTGACGCATGTACTCCCTGTGATCCCGGCCTGGAGACCTGCGGGGTTGTAGGGGAATCATCCGCGATGGGGGAGCTCTCTGGTAAGGGTTATATAGGGCAACCCGGTCCCTTGTTGCTTTTGAAGCCTGCGCTCCTCGGGCAGGACCTCCTTTCTCCTTACTCTTTGCTCCATTGCCCTGTTCACTTCTCAGCTCTGCAGTCTTTTCCTCTTCAATTACCATATCCATTTTTACCTGTTCATACGCGTCTAAATATGAACGGATCGAAGGGCCTCGCATATTATACCATGGCCTTCCCATCCGGATCCCGTCCTTCAGTCCTCTCAGTGCTTGGGGATGATTAAACGCGCCATGATCTAGGACCGATCTGTGGTACCTCTTAACGAACTCCTGGAGGGGTTCTCCCTCCCTTTGTCTTACTTCCGACAGCTTCATCATATCATCTTCGTAGGCCACTGCGCCCCGAAATTGCTCTGCAAACTCCCTACACATCTGTTAGAAGCTCAGGATGCTTCCCCGCGGCAGCCTGTGGTACCATTCTCTTGCCCTTCCCTCAAGAGTGAGCAGGAAGGCCCTGCACCTCTCGGCTGCTGACAGACCCTGTACTCCTGTCATATCGTTAAACCGCTCTATATGCACCAACGGATCGCTTTTTTCCTGAAAACTTCAAATTCGGGAAGCGGAAGTCACGTGGGATCATGACACCCATGATCTCCGTTGAGAGTGGGGACTCGTTGTCCAGCATTATCCTGCAACTTGGGCTCTTTCCGTTTCCCCGGAGGTCCTCCACAACTTGTGCCAACCTACGTACCTCCCATGTAGCTCTTCCGTACGGGAGGTTAGGGCTGTATCCTGCAAGTGCTGATGAGATCCTCTTTCCGCCATGTTTGTCTCCTCCCTCACGACAATGTTTGGTGCCCTAGGTCTTTGGGCTTCATCTCCCACATGTTCCTGAATGGGAGCGTTCCCACGGCTGGATTCAGGGACGTCATTACATGCTTTCCTCTGTCCATCCCTGTGTTCTTGTAGTATGGAGGTCAGAGTCTCCATTTGTTTCTCCATCCGATCCATTCTTTCTTGGATCTCCCTATTCTAAGCCTTATTGGCCACTTCCTTCAAAGTCACCGATTCCTCTAGACTCACTCCTCTTCGGTTGTTTCCTCTCATCGCTGCGTTGTGTGTCCTGAACGTGTTGGGAAATCAGGCTTTTTGAACTGATCCCCACAGACGGTGCCAAAAATGTTGATGCTGTTTTCCCGCGTCCTTACAAATAGTGCCAAAAAACTTCTGCTCACTGATAGCTCGAGCTTGAGCTGGACTGCCTTCCAATTCCAGTTCCTTTGTCTTCACCAGGACGGGAGTCTCCCGGACCTGTACTCACAGAAAACAAGGTCAGGGGTCGCCGGATGTTGTTCCTGCGAAAAACCTCCGACGCTCAAGTCAGTAATCGGGTTGTTCTTTTTTGTATCCCTCTTAGTTAGAGAGACCGGAAGAATGGAAAGGGTATTTTTTGCCCTCCTCTCTGAATAATAGAATTTTTTTTGGGAAAATCAGTGTAGAGGGAAGTAAGGATATGAAGAACCTGTGTCTATTTCCGGAACTCCTGTCATTTACCTGTCCGTTTCTTTTTATTTTTCATTTTTCCCGCCCTTTCTCTCCTGGATCATCTGTTCCCGCGTTAGTGGTGTCTGGGTCCCTTTGACAGCCGGAATTAACATAATATTCCCTGGGGATGCGCGGCTGTCTCGTTAACATGGCTCACATGGCCAGATCATAATGTCGGGCACGCGCGCAAGGAATGATGACACCGTGGGGGCATGTGCTGGCCATCGGCAATAGTACCGCCACCATACCCTGTGGAGCCCTGATTAGACATCGAAAGGTGTGCAGGATTCTGGGAAAACGGGTCGGACCGTCCTGAGCCGGATCCCGCGTTCTATGATTGGCTTGACCCAGTTGTGCTCGAGGACTTGACTATAGCGAGCAAAAAGGTGAGCTCGGGTCTCGATCAGCCTTCGAGCTCCTCGTCCTCGTCCCACCTTGACAGGGCTTGATGACCTCGAGCAGGTAAGAGAGCTCGAAGCTCGGACGGCTCTGAATTCCTCGACCTTGACCAGCTTTGACGTCTAGTGAGGCCGTCGTCGTGCCGGTGGTCAGGACTTCTTCTCGAGCTGGATTGAGCCCGATATTACCCAAACAATTATATTAAATTTAATTAAACATGTTATATATCTATTAGTTGTTTATATTATTTTTAATGTATTATAAAAATGTGTTTAAGTAAAAACTTAAAAAATATGTCACAAAATAATAATATTATCAGCAAGGGTAATAAATATTTTTAATAATATAATATTTAATTACTAGTTGATGAAATAATATAATTAATTAATTTAAAATTTATAAAAAATTATTAATCAAAATGACACGTTATCAACCTCATCGTTTAAGATAAAATTCTGAATTTATAGTCTTATTATTTTTTTCCAATTTTTTACTTTGACACCAGTGTTTAGCTAAGCAAAATGTAAAATACAAAAGTAACAAAAAAAAATTATGTATATCACAAAACTGAATGATAGATCCATGAGATTTGAGATTGGAGCTCGAACATCGTTTTCTTAAATTGAAAATAAGATTCACTCACGTTTAAGTGCAAAAATGGCAAAAAATTAAAATATGTCCACCAGTCCAGTTATGTGAGTCGTGCCGTAATAGAAAATTCAGGTCTCGGCAGATGCAGCCCTACCACAAGTTGAAAGGGGAATTTAATTAGCATTCGGCCGCAGCCCACATGATACTCAACCATAAAGAGTAAAGACAATTAGAAAGAAGCAAGCTGGATCAGGTTTCGAGACAATTCATCATGACTTGGAACAAATAAATTTCATAAACATCCACAACTCAATCGGCTGATCAGACTATACGATGTGGCCAAATTATGTGGTGGTGGGGACGTGGGGTTGCTTGGCTTTTGCATGCTTTGATTGCCCCCACAATTACTTACTTCTTATCACCAAAAACCTCCAATTAGTTCCAACTATGATGAGAAATTGTATGCCTTCTGAAAGTTTTGATTGATATCGCATGTACCCATGATTCACATTTTTAGACATTTTCTGTCGTTTGGTTTCATTCATCAAACTATTAACACAAAATTTGAAACATTTTAGATAAAACTTAGAAATTTTAGCACAAATAGTATAAATCTAACTTGAAAACTAATAACAAAGTGTACTAATATCATAGTGTAAAATTTGAATTAGTAATGTAAAATTTAAAAATTAGATATGTGTATTCGTAAATTAAAAAAAATTGAGGTTATATTTAAAATTTTGGTGTTGATATGTGGATTCAAAATTATACAGACTATCAAATAAAAGTTTATGTATAAGTGAAAATGAATGAATGTTTAATAATTATAATTTTTAAGGTATATATATATATATATATATATTTAAATAAATTATGATAAAATTTTACTGATGTAATTTAAAGTTTATCATAACCTATAACCTATCTTATATAATACATTTGAAAGTTAGCCCAACTCCAAGAATGGAAATGCCTACTCCAAAGTTAAAAGAAATTATACTTCTACAATTATATCGAGAAACTTGAAATTTTAACTTTGATAATGAGAGAAGAAAGTGTCAACAATATTATATAGGTTTCTTATCAAATAGTCATGGGTAAAATTAGAGATGACAACGGGCCACATATTACAATATTCGTACTTGTATCCGTTTACTAGAGGTGGTGGAGGAAAAAAATCATATATGCCCATTATTTTTATTAATTTTATATAATAATAGAGTTTTATTTTGTTTTCATATACATCCCTAATTCTATTATCCTTATGTTTTCATCAATTTTATATGATAATAGGGTTTCTATTTTGTTTCCAAATATTTCACTAATTCAATCATATTTTTTTTCTATTAACTTATATTATAAAAAATGATTAAATTATATATTTACTGAATAAATTGAAATCATTAGAGGGCTAAAATGTTATGACTACTTTAATTTATTTTAAAAATTTTCTAATTGAAAAAAAGTATAATGTAATATAACATGGTCACTAGTATTAAAAGTACTTAAAAAAAATAATGCTTAGTAACAATTATCAACATTTTATAAAATTTTAATGTGAATTTTGAGATTTTATTCATTAGTTACGTTAATTAAGAAGTTATAAAATAAAATTTAAAACTTTTGATAGAAAAATCATAAGAGAGTCAGAGTTTCTAACAAAAAAGAAAAATGGAACTCAAAAACCTTTTTGCTGAGTTGAGTTTAACATTTTTACTAATTTTAGTTTAGTTTATTATTGAAAGTTTTTACTAGTAATATTTTTATAACTTAAAAAGATGAATAAATTTTAATTGCTTAATTTATTTAGGCATGGTAATTTAGTACTTGGCTTCAATGTTCAAACATAAAGTTTTTGCTTATGATTTTTAATTAATTGTAATTACATGTATTGATTTATTGTAATTATTAATCGATTTATTGATTTTTATAAAATTACAATTTATTATAGGTTGTAATGGATTCCATAATTGAAAAATAATATTTTTATATTTGAATTGCCTTTTGTTTTTCACATTCTTCCTACTTATAAAATTTTATACTTACTTCAAATTATAAATTTTTTTAATTTAGCCTAGGGTAATATAAAATCCTAGGTCTACCCTTGGGTAGAGGGTAGAGGACATCTCCGTCACCGACCTTCATCCGTTGTGGACTTCAACTGGTATAGATAAGACATTCTTTGATAAAAATTAAAGATACCAATCCCCTTCCTATATCCCATATATCAATTTTAACTTTTTAATAACTGTATATATTTTAAAAAGGAAAAAAGATACCTAATTATTTAGCTATAGATGAATATACAACACTTTATTATAAAATATTTTTAAAAAAAGTATTTTCAATTTTAGATACATATTAATTATAATTTGATGATTGTTAAGTTCAATTTAAATCAATGTATTACTAAATATTCCGATAAAAAACAGAAGTCTTCATTTTGACACATCTTTATCTATCCATCACTCCTTTTAACTAACTATGATATGAAGATTATTCTATTGTCATTTGTTTTTTATTATGACAAGATTTTAGATGCTCTAACAAATGTTTTTGTCCATTAAACAACTAAAATCTCTAAGTATATATTTAGGGCAATATCATATTAGATGGTCCTTTCGAATTACTAAATTTCTAAGTGCTAATATTTTTATTTTAAGTTTTTAATATTTACTTTAATATTTATTTGATTTAGTGATTAATTTTAACTTTTTAAAAATAAAAAAAGTCAATAATCAAACGGATAAAGTGAGCAGGTGTGAATTTTAATATTTCATATCCGTACCTGACTTGCATGTAAAATTATATTTGTATCTAATTTTTTTAATTAAACGAAATAAAATTAGACTCAATATCCAATCTAAGGTAACGGAACCTCACTGACATGTACCCCAGGTAACATAAAGTTTTAAACACGTGTGCTGTTACGATTTACGATTTGAAAATACAATTGTAACAATACCAAACAGAGCCTTAAAAGAAGAAGCTGGGTGGGAATAAAATGAATGATTGTTGGAGTGCTTTCACCTCTCATAAAATTAAAACTGTGCCTACCTGATCATGTTCAAGTGCTATAGACATAGACGTTGTGATATGTCTGGAGAGCAATTCCAATTCAATAATGAATCATGATGTACCTTTGGTGTTGGAGGCCCATCTTGCAATGTTTAGGAAGTAATAATAATCCTTTTGACCGTCTCTAGCATTTCATTATTAATAACAAGAAAAGAAAAGAAGATAATGAAATAAACATCGGAGCAATAAATAAATTCAAGTACACTATTCACATTTCACAAGATTCACTGCAATCAGAGTGAGTATAAGGATACAGGTACAGAGATAAAATTTCTGTAAAATGATATATGCTAATGCATTCACTTCCAATATTCTGTCCGAAAAAATCCAGAACTTGTAGCATCCTCTTACTTTTAGTTTCAATTAAGTGAAGCTAGAAAGGTTACCCCACATTCAATAGCGTATTTAATAATAAGACAATTGTAAAGCAAGGAAGCTTTCAGTAATTTACTAAAGCAGATATTAATTGCGCAATTGAAGCATTTCAATATAAAGCTTGTGCCACCGTTTCTTCATATGGTTTTACAACAGTAAAATGGATTATATTGGGAAAATGTAATTCCATGCAATTATGGTTTCAAAAAAGCATTTAATCACCAATCTGTACATGAAACCGACGGTATGGGTTTCCTGATCATTGTGATTTAACTTTCCAACAAGACTAAGTATCTGATAGAAAAGCTACAACTAAAACCTTTAGATGGGAAAAAGCTAAGATTACAAAATTAAGTTGACGCACTTGACTTGATTTTCACTGATTAGCGGCAGCTGCTACTGGCTGGAGACTCTTGTGAGGATTCATGATGACACCATCTATAAGACCATAGTCTTTAGCTTCTTCTGCACTCATGAAGAAATCGCGATCGGTATCTTGGTTGATCTTCTCAAGGGTTTGACCAGTATGATAAGAGAGATACCCATTCAAATTTGCCTTGTGATGGAGCATCTCATTTGCCTGGACGTAAAATTATAATTGGAATATTGTTGATCATTACAAGGCAGCCATCATATAAATATACAATGGGTATCATGAATTTTCAGCTTTCTTCCTGTCCCTATTAAATTGGCAATACGTGAATTCAATACCACTGATAGGAAACACGACAGATCTAAATGCCATGCTCAGTTGAGGACACCAACATGAATTCTCATCTCTGAGCACCTTTGCTGAAACTCAGAACCCATAACGTTGGAACAATAAATCTCAAAAAGCCAAAAAACACTAACACATATTCTTGTATTTTTCCTTGCTTGACTGACAAAAACTAAAGAAGCAAGCAGCTGGTTGAAGGTTCTACATGCAAAGCACATGGATGACCTTGTTTATGTTAATTCACCAATTAGATGAGCCAATTTGAAGTTTATAGCTTAAATAGCAAAGCCCAAATAGTAACAGCCACGACTTAATTTGGAATTAGTTAAAATCTTGATTTAGACGGTCACACGGAAAACCAAATGCATGAAACTAAAAAGCCAAGTTAAGAAAATAAGCCATGGTATCTACCTGGAGATCAATATCACTTTGCCCTCCTTGTGCCCCACCAAGAGGCTGATGGATCATTATCCTTGAATTTGGCAGACTGTATCTTTTGCCTGCACAATTTGGTATAACAATTACCAAAAAGACAATCAGCCACATCACACAGTTACTGCAATTTCATTTTCATGATACAAAAATGCCTAAAAAAAACCAGGCCAAAGCACACAAGTACTTACCTTTGGTGCCAGCGCTAAGCAGAAAAGCCCCCATACTGCCATGGGAAGAAAGATTATGTAGATTAACAATGGTCAATACAGGTAAATTTTATTCTGAAATTTTTAAGGATTTGATTGGGCAAGCTGCACCAAAGGGCCATAGAAGCAGAATTTATATACACAATGCTTTATATATATATACAATGCTTCAGATTATTGGAATGAAAAATTTACAAGAAAACTCTGCTTGCAGCCCTTGGTTTTGTATGTGATCCAAAAAAGAGAAAAATTCATAAATATTATGGCTATTTTCAATTACCTGGCAGCCAGTCCAACACATACAGTGGAAACATCTGGTCGTATGTGCCTGATTGTATCAAATATGGCCATACCTATTGGGGATTGTCACATGTCAAACAGATTAGACTAACACTGACCACATAACAAATAGCAAACAAAGCAAAGAAAACAGAATAATTATTCTACCAGCTGTCACTGATCCTCCCGGAGAGTTCAGATACATGATAATGTCCTGTTTAGGAGGTAAGATGTACATTAGTTGGAGAAACATATAGATGCTTAATAAAACATGCAATGGGGCTTGAGTGAGAAGATATTGGAAATTTATAGAGAAAAATGTATATGTAGTGTGTGAATAAAATTATGCAAGATTGCCTACAGAAAATGAATATAATGGACCATAATCCTCTGTTTTTAATTTCAGTTGCCATGATGCCATCAGATGGTACAAAATCAAATTTGTTTTAGTACATCATATATACATGCAAACCAAGACACTTACCTTGTTTGGATCCACAGCATCAAGATAGAGGAGTTGTGCCACAATAATGTTTGCCATATCATCCTCAACTGGTCCTCCGCAACGGATAATCCTCTGAAATTCAATGATGTAATAATCAGCTAAAGTTCCAGTAGCAATATGACCCAATTACACTCCAACAAAATCAATTATGGTGAAACCAATGCCTAATCCTTACATGTTGAAAGAGTTGGCTGAGCACATTTTGGAACCGCCCCAGCAACATTGGTGGAGGTCCCCCCTGCTCTCCTTGTGCATAGGTAGGAATATATGGTGAAGATGGAACTTCCAGATCATTTCTGCAAAGACCAAAAGTAAACAAAAATATGCAGCATTGCTAAGAAAATGCACAAAAAGAAAAATAGTAATGCATCCCATTCCAAAAATTCATAATTGCAACCATGCATATAGAAGACAAACAGCCACTTAATAACCAATCCTGAATAACTCAAACTACATACTCCTATCAACCAACCAGCATATTAATATAAACTATAAAAAAAATTAAAACACCACTAATGTGATCCTCATAAAGCAAATTCCTACTCTCTAGTGTTTAGAAACTCGATTGTGTAAGAACGTAAGCAGCATCACATTTACGATTTCAATTTCTTCCTCTCAAGTAAAATGTATTATACATTCAATGTCATAACACTGCTACTTAGTACATTAGACGCCTTCAAATTTTCACATAACAAATTAATACTTACCGTATAGACCATATTCCTTTCCAAGTACTCTCACACTCATCAAGCGATGAATAATCACTTGTATATGCAGCTTTCACTCCAAATTTTTCACATTTCCTTCCCCTATTACTGGATACTATCGTTTTCCTGCAAAAATATAGTACAAACCCTTCAAATTAACATATGCTCATCAATTAACGAACAACAATAAAAATTTCATCTTTTAGCTTCAAAATTTTCACATAAGCTAAAATAACACCCAAAGGTACATCCTTTGCTGTAATTTAATTTTTCCCTTTTCTGTCTTCGGCAGCCAAAGAGAGAATATTAAAGTGAACCAAAGTTAATCCTCATCCTTCAAAATTACAACTTTCTTTTCTCTGTATCGGTTGGCAATCATAAAATAGCTAAAAAAAAACAGAGGAATATTTTTCTTTCGATTTATTCTTCTTTTCTCGGCAACTAAACACGGTATAACCAAAACCAAAAGAACAATTACAAGAAATAAAATAAGTAGAACCTTAATCGAAGAGGACTGAAGCGAAAAGACGATGAGCGAGATTCAGCTGGAAAGTGATTAAAGAGAGCAGCAAATATGGTCGTTGAAGACAACGTGGCTGCACATGATTGGACCATGGTCAATATTTTGTTTGAGCTCTCAGTTTTAGCTGAGGTTTTGTTAGTGAACCGAAGAAGATGATTATTCGAGTTTGATGTGCGCCAGTCGCGCAACGCGTTATGTAGCGTTTAACTTTCTAACTTACGCCGGCCTTGAAAAATTAACGTTAAAATTATTTTATTTTATTCGTTTCAATTCTTTTTTGGGTTATTGGCAATGTGCTAAATATATATATATTCAATTTCAAGATCTAAGAATTTACTTTCAACTCGAACCCATTTAAACCTATTAATTTATGCAATGTTATTTATAAAATAATAGTAAAGACCATAGACATTAGATTAAAACAGATCTTGCATGTTGTAATATCCCACGCTCAAAGTGCCTTCATATTGAGTAGACTAATTATAGACAACATAGTCATTGGTTATAAATGTTTACACAACATAATGCATAACAAGGGAAAAAAAAGGGTGGTTCGTTGGCTTTAAAACTAGACATTAGCAAGACTTATGATAGGGTAGAGAGCTTAACGTACAAAAGTGTTGAGATTTTTATCAAAATGGGTAGATTTGATTATGAGATATATTATCACTTCCTCATTTTCAGTATTGATTATTGAGGTAGTCAAATGTCTAATTTAACCTTAAAAAGGCCTAAGACAAGACTGTATTTTATCTTCATACTTGTTTATTCTATGTGTAAAGGCTTTTTAAAATCTTTTGAATCAAGCTGGAGGGAAAAATCTGATTAAAGGGTTGAGGTTCAATAAAGAGCTTTCAATCAATCATTTATTTTTTGTAGATGATAGCTTGATCTTCACAAGAGCTACCATTGAAAATTGCTCAAATTTGAAGAATATAGTTAATTGCTATGCTGCCGCATCAAGCAAATATTTAATTATGAGAAATCTTTTTTGTTTTTAAGTGGAAATACATAACCAGCGCAGATAGCTTCAATTAAGAACTTGTTTCAGATTCAAGTGGTGTCAAAGTATGAGAAATACCTGGGCTGCCGTCTATGGTAGAGAGAAAGAAGTTGAGTTGTTTAATGACATCAAACTTAGAGTTTTAAAGAAGATATCCAACTAGAATTTGAAGATGTTTCCAAGAGGGGGGAAATAAGTGCTCATTAAAGCAGTAGCTCAAGCAGTTCTTGTTTATACTATAAGTGTGTTTAAACTACCAATAGAATTATGTTAGAATATCCAAAAAAAACTATTACTAAATTCTGGTGAAAACATGTGTCACGCAAAATGTAGAGGTGGATTGAGGTTTAGGGACTTAACATGCTTCAACCAAACGTTCGTGGCCAAACAAAGTTGGAGAATCATTCAAAATCCCAACTCACTGTTGCTAAGGGAGATGAAAGGTAGATATTTCAAGGGTGCTGAATTTCTAACGACAAAATTGGGATCAAAACTATCTTTCATATGGAGAAGCATTTTGTGGGGAAGATAAATCATTCACAAGGGGCTAAGGTGGAGAATTGGAGATTGAAAGAGTGCTAAAATATATCACAACTATTGGATATCGAGACCTACAACTTTCAAGCCTTTATCTCCTCCAAAACTACCTTTAGAAAATTATGATTCAAAGCCCTTGGTGTCAGAGATGTAAAAGAACAGAGGAGATGATGTTTCATGCTCCTTTGAAATATAAAGTTGCTTAGAAAATATAAAGACTCACAGACTATGGTGAAGAGATTAGTTAGTCCATAAGCAAAGATGTGTTAAGTTTGATGGTGGAAATGGCAAAACAAAAAAAATTACACTCAAGGAATCTTCATATCTTAAACAACAAGAATGAAGATTCACAAATATCAACAGTAAGAGCATAAACTATAGTGCAATATTATAAGAAAGTCAGGCAGCCACATCTACAACCAAATAGGGAGAGAAAAGATAAAAGCAATAAAAAATGGAGACCTCTACCTCTAGGATGGTTCAAAGTAAATGTGGATGTTGTTGTAAAGGAAGATCAAAACAAAGAAGAATTGAGACTGGTGATCAAAAATTCAGAAGGAAAGTGTATAACAGATGTTATGAAACCATTAAACTTTGATGGAAGTGTAGTTTTGCTGAAGCTGAAGCCATAAAGCTTCGGCTGGAAATTAAAAAAAATACAGGCTATTTACCTTTGATGATTGAGACAGATTCTTAAGAAGTAGAAGACTTGGTATTAAACAAGAGGGGTACACGGACTTAGATTTTTTAGATAGTATCTGAAATTCAAGCCAGTTTAAAGAGGTTGCAACAAAGCAAAATTCAATATACATTAAAAAGTTATAATGTAGGAGCACACTTATTAGGAAAAACAACTTTAGAGCAAGATAATATAGTGTTATGGATTGATAACATTCCAGAAATCTTTTTGTGCTTATTCTCTAACTTTAATGAATGAAAGCTATAATTTCATATAAAAAACAATTCCAACCCACTTGTATTGAGACTTTCTCTTTATTTCATGTGCTAATAAAAAATGATTAAAAAGAGAGAGAGAAGGAATGTTGTGCCAATGGCTACGCTAAAAGTAAGTATACTGGTGTATAAAATACATTACGGGGGAAGGGGGCATGGCCTTGGTATGCGAGCCATGACATAATTGCAAAATTAGAAGGATTACAGCCTCTAACTTCTAAAGCATGAGAAATTTTAGAGAACTACATTTATTTAATAAATGTGAAGTCCTAGGCAAAGTCCAACATATATATTTATTCTAAAAAATCATTGTATAAATAATAATTATATTTAATTAAATTATACATAGCCTCCATTCTGATATCATTATCCTGTTTTAGTTAATAAATATAATTATTAACTATAAATGAATATTCTTAGTGACTTATATTTTTTTTAACATCTAGTTGCTTAGAGGAAGTTGCCAAAAGAGCTTGCAGAAGGTCACTTCATTACTGTGCATGTATTCTATATCATCACAGCTCCTTGACCAGGCTCATCACTATTGATTATCTGCGTTAAGTAGGTCAAGCTAGTTAGAAGGCAGCATATTTCATGTTTAGATAGATGCATGTTTTGACTTCATAAGTTTAGCTTTTGATGACCAACAGTAATCTAGAGTAATAAGAATTTATCAGAACTTATATATGTGAAAATGCTTACCTTCTCAAGTGCCAAGTAACTGTTTGCATGAAGTGTTGGTGAAAATTTATTGGTAGCTCTAGCGTAATGATTTTCATGATGATGATTTTCACATATATCTCAACATATAATTAATAGAATATCCAAAAGCATACATTTTGATTCTTGGATACAGAAGCGAGCCACAACGAGGTCGGGTCACTATAAAGACATAGGATAATCTTATGAAAAATCCTCTTACTACTATATGTATATTGTCAATTGATAGTTATAATTAAAGAAAATCCTCTTGGATCATATTGTAAAAGCTCACTGTCTATTGTATTTCGTTTTTACTCTCTGTATTTTCTAATACGATCTATGTATTTTATTTATCACTCATACTTGTATTTCAGATATAATAGATGTTTTTATATAGAAGCTAATAAAAATAATTGAAGTCAACTAAAAGACTTCATAACTCTCAGAGTCCAATTAGACTCTTAACAGTCATATGAAACTCTATCTGAAAAAAGATTTTAAATGTTTCTTTTTGTTGGGCTGATTTCTCAGTTTTTATTGGCTTGGGGCTCTTGAATTTTTTGTTCTATAAGTGGATTCACCTAGTTAAGGATGAATCATTATTGATGCTGTATTACACTGTTTTTTAAGAGATGACTTATAGACCTTACATATTGAAATCTTATATCATTGATTGATATTTTCTCTCTCTCTTTATCTTATCCTTCTGTTTATCCACATGCTTTTTGATTTTTTTTTTTTTTACAACTTAAAACTTCACAATCTACAATAAGATTGAGTTTTTATGTTTATGAAAATTTCAATTGCTACAACGATATGACCACTATATTATATCTTGACTAGTTCTTTTTTTTTTTTTTTTGGATTCAAATAATACAAAGCAATGAGTTAGTTATTAGTGCTATAGTTATTAGTTTATACTATAGGACAATCCTTTTTTTGGAATCTTGGCCCTAACAAAAACTAATGAGTCGCACACTAAGTATAGCAATTATATAAAAAAATGAATCGAATTTTTATTCAATATTATAGAATTACGAAATTTCTCATTTTGTTTTATTGAAGATAAAAAGAGCTCATTCTTTATTTGGATTATAACGAGGAGGCTCTAAAGACACGTAAACTCTTTTTTTTTTTTTTTTCGGCTTACAAATATCCAAGAACAATAGGTTGGAGCTTAAATAGGAAGAAATCTCAATTATAATATATATAAGAGAATAGATATTTGTTTACCATGTATCTTAGATTTTATTTTTATTACTTCGATACAAGTATATTTTATCCGTTAATAAAATATATGTTTGACTCTATGAGCTCTATACAAATTATCCTAATGTGGATTATACAATTGGTCGACTACTAAATACATAAGTCAAATGTAAGAAAATAAATCTTCTAATCATACTCATATATTAAAAATTCTAAACTAATTGCTTTCTTAAACATGTTTCATAAGCTGTATATCGTCATAGCCATAGATAACATGCTAAAATAGCAAACATTAATCTTTTATCTCAAAATATAGTTGACAGTGATTAAGAATACTAGTCGAGGTCTCATTATACATCAAATGAACTTACATAATGAGAAAGTATGGATTCATTAATTTATTTTCTTCACTCATTTTTCTTATTGGCCACAAGAAGCACGTGCAGTATAAATCACGTATTAAAGTGAATTCTCTTTTAATAAAGAGCATATGTCTAACTATTCACTGTACATATTTAAAATTAGTCACTATTTGTGCACATAATTCAAGTCTAAATAAGCTTGCCTTCATAAGGCGCCAAATAAACTCGTATCTAGCCTAATCAGATTCTCAACTTGACCCAATCAAGGCAATATTTTTAAGATATAAGTTCCATAAGAACATACCCAATATTTTCTTTTAGTCTTGTGTCTTATCTCAACAATTAAAGCGATCGCTCGTGTAAGATAGTCGGTCTCAACAGGAAGATATATTTTTTCACAACCTTGTATATGTGGTTATGCTAGCTCTACATTTTAAGTACTGAATAAGTACTTTATTATTAACAACATAGTGTCATGAGAATATCTAATGATGACAAACTTAATTTGCAACAATAAGTCTGTAAATCCCTCTAAAAGATCAAGTTTGTGATGATTAAACGTTTCTAGTCACATCTTTCTAAGTACCATATCGTATAAAACTACAATATCTTGTTGTATTATTATATCTTTACATGTTTTAGATTGTGTAATACATAAATATTCTTTATATGTGAAATCATTTTGCTTGGTTTATCATTTTTTGTCATAGTCTCTAAGTATTTATGACATTCTCAAGATATTACAAATGATCATCTGAAAGATTTCTTTCATAGCCACTGAAACATGCTTATAAATATAGCTTCAACTATAAATAAAGCTATGTATGTTTATTGTTTTACTACTTCATGTAATAATACTAATGCTATAAAAACATGATTATAATTATTTTGAGGTTAATTATTGCTCATCTAGATCATCATATCTATTGGAACTCAAGTACAATTTTCCTTTTAATACAAAGAGTAGTTCACAATGCTATGGAGAAAAAGAAAAACGTCACGTCACTTCACGTCTCTGGACACTCAGCTTTTATAGTTTTACTTGGTAATATAAAGTTAATTAGAAGCATTAGTTACCTTTAGGAGTGCATCTTCTTAATCTAAGCAATACATTGATTAGAAGTTTTAGTAGTCTCTCAGTGTTGGCTTTCAAATCCTTAAGAGTATGTGAATAAACGCTCATATTGTTTCAACTATTGGGGTTGAACAATTCATTGCCTAGACCTAACATTGTCAGTTACAGTGTATCTAGCATATTTGAACTCTCGTATAAGATTAACCTAATACTTCGTAGACTCATTAATAAGGGCATGATGCATGTCACTCAGCAACGAGATACAAATATGCTAGGCTTTGGTAAAACCCCATAAAATGCTCCTTATCTTCTAAAGAGAAGTGGTATACTCTAGCTCAAAATTAGTGTTTATTTAGAGTTTCATGATTTAATTTGTACACAACTCATTCCAAAACATAAAATAAATTCAATCAAAGTGACAATCAATGCTAGCATAATCTTCATTTAATTCACACACATTTAATATATTTTGCAGCAACCATAAATCAACTTAATGAAAATTCAATATAAGCATTGGAATAAAAAAGTCGTCAATATTTTCAATCATCATACTTTCTAAACATTAAATTAACATAATTTTATTTTATTGCATAAAATATTTAGTTCAATTATTATTTATTTCTAAAATTTTAATAATAATAGAACTCCCACTAAGAATTTAAAAATATAATATAAATAAAACAGTCTTTATGCATAAGTTCACGTGAATAATATACCAAGAAAATTCACAGAAAATTAGTGGGTTCTAAAAGTCTCACTTAAATACCAAATTTCTTTATACTTCGTCATTTTAACAGAATTTTCCTACGCTAGTAGTTGATAATCCCAATATATTTTAAAATCTTATTGTGTTCTCATTAAAATAATTACATGTGACATACAAATTTAATTGATAAATTAATTCATCATAATCATCACATAGATTAACAAGGACAATCATATCATGCTCAATTTGAAACAAATAACATACATTATCTTCAAAAATATTAGATAATTCATCAATATGCATTATTAGGAGAGTACATATAGTGACATGTTGAAACAACTCCCAAAAAAGCACAACACTATCAAGTGCATCTCAAAATATTTAAAAATTAATTTTCCTGAATTTTATCACTCATTTAATTAATTTATTTTATTTAAAACTTCTTCAAAATCATTTAATTCAAAATAATATTTAATATAAATAAAAATAATTTTTAAATCATAAAAATAAAATATAATAAAATTCTGAGTCAGTCATAGCAAATAGTGTCTTAATCGAAGGTTGGGAAGGTGGCGTATGCATCTCACACTCCAAGGGCGTGATTGGGTCAAACACTGCCAATTATTGGCACGTTGACCAAGAGCCAGCAAGTCGACTCAAATGACTAGTGCTTGCGAACCGGCTCAGCTAGATGAGCTGGCTTGTTTCTTGCTGCCAGTATACCCTACTCGCAATATATGAGTTTGTTTTTCACACGCATGCTTCCGTTCATTTTTTGGCAACAAGTCGACCATTTTTCGACTCCAAATTTTGTGCTGAGTTTGAATCTAATTTTTTTTTTCTTATAAAATGCAGAGATTTGATTCACACGGGAGAGAGTGATGTCGCAGATCCATCATTGTTATCTTCTACATTATATAAATTTTCAGATTTCGAACCAAAACTTCGATTACCTCATTCTCTCTCCTTATAAATCAGAATTATATATATAATATATTGTTGGAAAGCTCTTTGAATTATCTTTCCAATGATATCAAATTTATAGAGACAAAATAAATATATCAAAAGTTATGTATGAAACAATTATACAGGTTCATGGATTAGGGATTTTGATTTCTCATATTTTAGGCCAGATAAATTCACATAAAATTCTAAATTTAATCTATATATATTCATGTGATTTTAAACAAAAAATCAAGGCCTAACAGTGAGTGATATATTATATACCATTAAAGTGTGTTCTGAATGCGAAAACACATAAATCATCAAAGAACATGACATGTCTCATGCAAATACATCGAAACAAAATATAGCCTAACACATACTCTGATACCAATGATGATTTCCATGTATATCTCAACATATATGGGAGGGGTGATGTTGCTTCCTGACCGGCTACGTCGAATGCCAGATAACACATTACTTGAGTTTTTGAATAATGAAAAGGGACAGATAATTTTAGGGGTGAAAGCCAGGAATTAAAGAGATCACCAATTCCATAAGCTGCCCAATGATGACATGTGGGGGAAGGAGTGGGCATTTTGGGAATAAAGCGAGAGATTAGCAACAGATGCTTCACTTTTAGTATCATCCTTGACCAGTGAATTTGTTGTAATGTCCTTCAACACAAGAAAGAGTTATGAACAATCATCACCGCTGTCTAGGGATGGCAATAACATCCGGATCCGGTCCGCATCTGCATGGATCCAAAAGATTCGGATCCTGAAAAACTCGGATCCGCATTTAAAAAAGTGCGAATCCGGGTAAAGGAAATGAGGATCCGCACGGATCTGGATGCGGATCCGGATATAACTATATCTGGAAATCCGGATATCCAAATCCGTATTTTATTTAATATTAAATAAAAAAATTAATTGAAAAATATATATTAAATTAAAAAAAATCCTTAACTTTAGCTTACTTTCAAAGACACACAACACTCACCACAGCAGCCGCAAACCTGCAACAAGCCAACGATCCATCATCTATGAATTCCCGATTACCGCCGACCTATTTTCCATCATCGTCTGCCTCGCATGTTTCTGATCACAGTCACTGCACGGTTGTTGCTGTTCTCTTCACGCCTCTTGCTTCGTGTTGCGCTGGCTTGGTCCCTGCTTGCTGCACGCTGCTGCTGTTGGACGTTGCTGTTGCTGCTGGACGTTGCTGCTGTTGTTCCTGTACTCTGCTGGTGTTGCTGCTGCACTCTGCTGGACGTCTGCTGCTGCACTCTGCTGGACGTCTGCTGCTGCTGCTGCTGGACGTTGTTGCTGCACTCTGCTGCTGTTGCTACTGCACACTGCTGGACGTTGCTACTGCTGCTGCTATTGCTAGACGTTGTTGCTGCTGTTGCTGCCTGCTTGGATCGACAAAGTGAGTTTGATTTTCTCTTTTATTTTATCTTTTATTTAAGTTTTTCTAGTATTATTAATTACATGACATTTTTTTATTTAATTATTTATATTCTGGTTGATTGTTTAATTGATTTAATGAGTTTATTTTAGTTGATGTATGTTAAATTAAATTAGATAGAAAAAATTTCTTCTTGATTCATTTAATTTTAATTATATGCATTAATTTTCAATGTAATATAAGTTCTTAATTACTTTAATTAAATGCATTATATAATGTAAATTCTTATTCTTATTTCTTTCACATATGTTCACTTATTTTACAAATTATTTTAATTAGGTTTTGGGATTATTTGAATATGGCTGAAGAGGAACAAGAAAATAATTTTACATCATCTGTGAATAGTGTTAATAATGTGGATGTTAGATTGGAAAATGACGGCGAACCTGAAAATAATAATGTTGTTGTAGTTGAACCAAATTTAATAGTTGTGGAAAGTGGCCATGACCATGGTATTCGTGGTTGTAGTAGTCGTGGCCGAGGTCGTGCTCGTGGTGTTAAACAAAAAGAAGGTAATGATAGTGGAGGTGTAGTAGAAGGTGGTTCTACATCAACAAAATCTAGTGGTGGTAGGCTAACTTCTGATGTATGGAATCATTTTAAGAAATTCAAAGATGTGGATGGAATGAATCGAGCAGTTTGCAACTATTGTAGTAAAGTATTGACAACACATTATTCTAGTGGGACTACACACTTAAAAAATCATTCTACTAGCTATTTAAGAAGAAATTTCAAGAATGTCGGCCAAATGCTTTTTGCCAAGAAACATGATGGATCCGTTACAGTTGAAAGTTGTTCCGAAGTAAAATGCGATATGGCGATGGTAAAGATTACTATTGCAATAATGATCATCTTGCACGAGCTTCCACTTTCATTTGTTGAATATGAAGGGTTTCGTGATTTGATGAAGTTAGTTCAATTGACACTTGATACAATTAGTCGAAACACCATCAAGAATGAAATTTTAAAGATTTATGATGTTGAGAGGTCGAAGACAATGAACTTTTTGGATGCTTGTGAGAGCAGAATGTTATATGGTTATCACTGCACATTATATTGATAACCTATGGGTATTACGAAGTCGCATTATGAGGTAACACTTTCAATATTTATATTATGTTTATTTTAATTTTAACGCATTTTAATGATTTTAATTACATTATTCTTTTTCTATTATTAGGTTTATATATGTGCCAGCTCTACATAGTGGTGAAGTAATATGTAATGTTCTGTATAATTGTTTGATGGATTGGAATATTGATAGGAAAGTATCAACTGTGACTGTGGATAAGTGTGTTGTTAATGATGCGATGATTAATATATTGTTGGATAAATTCTCTCCAAGTTCATTGATTTTAGGAGGGAAAATTTTTCACATGCGTTGTTATGCTCATATCTTGAATTTAATTGTGAGGGATGGGATGTCTATGATGGATAAAAGAGTTGAAAATATTAGAGACAGTGTCAGTTATTGGACTACCACACCTGGAAGAGTAGAAAAATTTGAGGCTGCAGTGCGCCAAATAGGTATTAAAGAGACCAAACGTTTAGTCCTTGATTGTAAGACTCGGTGGAATTCAACTTACTTAATGCTCACTACTGCTTTGTTGTATAAAGATGCATTTGTTCGGTTGAGTAAGCTTGATAAACAGTATAAATGTTTGCCTAATGAGTTGGAGTGGGATTTGGCAAAGGCTTTGTGTGCCCATTTGGATTTGTTTTATATGTTGACAGAAATGGTTTCTGGATCTCGATATCCACCTCTAATTTATTTTTTCCTAAAATTTGTGAGATTAGATTGTCAATGAATTTGTGGAAGATGTCACCCAATGTTGATATTAGGAGAATGGCTGAAAATATGATTGCCAAGTATGAGAAATATTGGAATGTTATTCATAGAGTGTTGGCTATAGGGAATATCTTAGATCCTAGGTTTAAAAAGATGATGGTTCACTTCTTTTTTCCTAAGATTTATGGAGATGACGCTGCTTATCAAGCTGAAAGTGTATTTAATCTTCTTAATGAAGTGGTGAAAGAGTATGAATCAAAGCATGCAGCAAGTGAAGATAGAGGAGATTTTGAGGTGGAGAGTTCTTCCCAAGGTATTGCACAAGCTCCTATTTTTAATGATTCAAGCATGACTGGTGAATGGGATTCATTTGTTTCCAAAGAAGTGAACTATAAGCAAGCTAAGTCTGAGCTAGAAACTTACTTAGATGAGGGAGTTTTGCCTACTACTAGCAATTTTGATATTTTGTCTTGGTAGAAGAATAATAAAGGTAAATATTCGATACTTGCTGAAGTTGCTATAGATTTCTTGGTCATTCCTGTATCTACTGTTGCTTCTGAGTCTGCTTTCAGTACCGGAGGTAGGCATTTGAGTACTCACCGTAATAGGCTTCATCAAAATACTGTGGAGGCATTAATGTGTACTCAAAATTAGTATTGGACTGAAATCAATGGTAAAATCACTTATTTCATTTACATATTTTTATATTATTTAACTATAAGAGCACTTAATAATTATTTTTTGTGTTTTCATTGCTAGATCGTGAGCCATTTAATCTATTTGCAGAACAAATTATGAATGCCGAAGGAGTGAATGATCCTGATTATTGACAATATAATGGCATGACGTGTTGGATTTTATGTTAGATTTATGGATTTGTAGTATTTTTATTTGTTATTTTTATGTTTGATTTATGGATTTATAGTGGTTTTATTTGTTATTTTTTGTTTGATTTAGGTTATTTTTATTTGTGATTTTATAATGTTATTGTATGTTATGTTGAATTGTTAATTATTTAATTTTTACATTTTGATTGAATGTTTTATTTTTAATTAAATTTTAATTATTGAATTTTATTTGTTAAATTTAATTTTTTTGCAGATCCGGATATTCGGAATATCCGCCCGCAATCCGTGCGGATATTATCCGCATCCGAATCCGCACAAAAAAATATAAATCCAGATATAAAAATATTACTCTAAAATGTAGGTATATCGGGATCCGGATCCGGATTTTGCCATCGCTACCGCTGTCTTGATATCTTTACGTGCGATCTTTTTTCTTTTTTCTCCCTTTCTTGCATAATACACAATGCTGACTGCCATTCGCTGTGGCTGCTTTGACTCAAGTTATTTACTCATCCAGAGGAACACGTAAATATTACTTAAAAGTGTACCTCATCAAACGATAGTGAATCTTTGGAATGGGAAATCATCCGACAGTGGCCCAAGGCAAGAAATAATATTCCTTTCGACTGTCTCTCATATTTCATTATTCATAACAAGGAAAGAATAGAAGATAACAAAATTAACATTCAAGCAATAAATTAATTCATGCACACTTCATTCAAGAGATTCACTGCAATCAGAGTGAATATAAGGATACAGGTACAGGGATAAAATTTCTGTAAAATGATATATGCTATGCATTCGCTTTTAATTTGCGTACAAAATCCAGAACTTGAAGCATACTCTTAAGTGAAGCTAGGAAGGTTACACTCCATTCAATAACGTGTTTAATAATAATAAAATTGTAAAGAAGGGAGGAAGTTTTGAGTAATTTACTAAAGCAGAAATTAATTGAGCAACTGAAGCATTTCTAATATATATATAAACCTTGTGCCACCATTTCTTCATCTGGTTTTACAACATAAAAATGGAAATGTTATTGAGAAAATGCAATTCCATGCAATAATGTTTGTCGTCAGTGACGTGCGTGTTGTGTTAGAACAGAATTTGGAGCCCTGATATCCGGTGTTTTGTTTTCGGGCTGGGATTGGTCGGTCGCGCATCGTGTATGCTGACTCGGTATGCTGTTGGGTTGGGGGATCGTTCGTCACTTCGTTGCTGTCAAAACCTTCAATATTTGGGCTTACGAGTACGATTGGGCCGGGTTCATGTTAATTTTTTTGTCTGAAAATTAAATTTTATTTATTTTTAGATATTTATATCTTTTAATTTATTTATTTTTTATCATAATATTTAAATCAGAATAAAAAAAATTAAATAGTTTGATTTTTATTTGAATGATAAATTATTTAAATAAAAATTTAATATTATGTCTCATTAATACCCTTATTAAATAAATTTATTTCGTATTATGAAAATATTCTTTTATTATTTTTTTTAATGAGAATTTTAAATATAATAAAATTTTATGTAATAGATTTTGAATTTTAGTTAATATATTAATTTTAATTGAAATGATTAAATAATTATTGATTCACTTATGTAAGTATATGTACTAAAAATAACATTATAAATATTATATAATAATGAAAAAAGACACTTTATATATATTCATGTTTTTTAAGGTAAATATAATCAATTTTTTTTACTAATTAAATAATTTATTTTTAACTTGTAATGCGTTTAATTAATAAATTTAAGTATTGTTAATATTTATAAGGTTATATATGTAAAAATATCATATTTCAGATGTTTTCTTTACGAAAAACAAACAAATTAATATTTATATTCAGATATTTAAAAAAGAAAATAAACTTGTCATTTAAATATATATATTTTTAAACATATTTAAACTTCAGCTAAATTCAGACCTATTCAGATTTAAAAAAAAAAAAAAAAGCTTCCTTAGTTTCCCTACACCTCTTAAAATTCCTCAAAAAAAAAAAATTCCCCTTTCTTATCAAAATTACCTAAATAAACAAATATATATATATATATATATATATTTATATATATTTTTGGCATGAACATTCAATTAAACACTTAAATAAAATACTTTTCAAACAAAATTGTTACACCACCATATTTCATGATTTATATCTATATTTATATTTTAAATAAAAAATATTCTTTTAAAAAAAGTTCTAAAAAGTTTTAGAGTTAATATAAATAATATAATAAAAAGAAAATAATTAAAGATTTTAGGATTTATATATATTTGATAATAAAAAATTAGAAGATATACTTTTTCAAGGGTAAAATTTTGATGAAATGATAGTTGATTTTGTTTATATGGGGTATTTTATAAATTAAAACTAGAGGTATTTTAGAAAATAAAATTCCAGAGAAGTGTTATAAGCATATTAGAGGGATGTTATATCTTTAATTGGAGCGGTGCTATATCGCTAAACTTTTACCCTCAGTTGGAATTATACAGAAAATAAAGCACTCAATTTCATTCCACTACAAAAATGGTATAGTGTTTTTGGCTCCGCCCTACACTATAACATCAGCCATGAAACTTGAGCAAAAACAATACTACTTTTTGTTTGCAAACTGCCAAGCTATAATTTGGTACAAAAAAGAGCATTATCACATTTGTATCTTTCTTGGTAAAATCAACAAAATCAGGGGAAATTAAAAAAAGAGCCAACCGTCTTCACTTTCTCAGTTGATGACTTACTACTGGACTATATTTGCATTTTAAAGTTTCAAGATTCCTGCTAATTGACCTACCAGATTAAGCTTGAAATAGTAGCTGTTCCAGTTCCTGTCCAAACTCCTCGCTCATTATCCTTCACTTGTAGCTGTCTCTGTTCCACTGCTGCAGGCAGCTGGTCCGATTGAGTTTGTTGATAAAACAATTCTCTTTGGACATTCCAGTTCTCAGTGACCTTCCCCACTACGCCTCCCATCAATTCCCGATCATCTACTATATGCTTAACATTTTGGACATCCACCACCTCACTAGCCTCTTTAAAAAGAAATTAATTTGAAACACAAATATAAGGATATTGTTAGATGATTAACAAAATTAGAAAGAAACAATAACAGAATTTGCAATGCCCATATTCAGGCAGTGAAAGTGAAACCATTCTGATGTGATTTGGGAGCAAGTGCAAGGGCAAGAGAAAGTAAGAAATCATGCCTTAACAATAAATATTTATTTTGAAGGCGAACTAGGAGTTGGTGATTTCCTGAATTACTTTGACAATAATCAGACTATTCCTGAATCATCATATTCATCCATGCACAAATTTCGTAAACAAATGTTAAAAAATCTTGATTTCCAAACATTTTATTTCTTCCTCTAAAGAGGTCAGAGGTAAATGTCACAAGATTCCAAAACTGGAAAACAATAGAATGTCTAATTTCATATTATTAACATATAAAATGCATTTGCATATCATCTGTCTAGTCATTTTGTAACTGCCACCTAGGAAATAAACAATAGAAAAAGCAAGAAAGAAATTTACCTTGAATGGCTTGTTTCTTAGCCTCTGCATATTCTGTTGACATTTTCTTGAGCAAGTTGAGATCAACTTCCATACCCTAGTTTCAGGGTCACAACAATGGATATCCCATATAGTTTCACTGTCAGAGTACATATAAATTTTCCCAGGAGTGCCATAGACTCTCATTCATGAGGAGTTGTTTAACTTACCAAGTCCATGTGTATAAATCGCTCAATTCGAGTGCTGGCAAATAACCTGTAAGTCAAAGGAAGCAAATCGCAAGGAGTTAGTAATGTAGATTTACAAAATAATAATAAATATATACAGAAGATTATATAAATTTAAAATTAATATTTGACACGTACTTTTCACATGCAACTTGCACACGGGCATTTTGCAAGTCGGTGAGCTGGTTCACTGTCTCGGGAATGGAGCTTTCATTTAAGTCTACAAATCCAAATAGAATTTTTTCTTTTCTAGCATCCTTTTCAATAGAGGAGGTACAACTCTTATATCCATATTTTTTGCCTTAACAACAAGCTCTTTAAGCTTCTTCAACTCTCCTGTTAGTTAAATAGAAACAAGAGAAAAATAAAACCGAGAGAAGTATGTACTAATCATCATTCCACATTACATTAAGCTATTCTTACCATCCCTCATAATCGTTCCCATTACATGTAAATAACAAATAGGTAGTACAGGACTAATTTGTGTTTCATCTAAACAAAATTCACGTTTATAATTTACATTAACTTATCAAACAAAAGCCATAAGAATGCCACAAGCTATTTCCCACACAAGTCAGCTTAATACTGTGATAGTACCCCAGAATCATCAAAATAGAGTTACTTAAAAAATAAAGCTTGAATTGAATGGAAGAGGGGTTTAAATGGTTGAGTCTCGTACAGGCAATAAAGGCAATATAGTCCACCTAGTCTGCGTGATAAAGAATCATTACTGACCATGCGACCTGCATATGAGTAGAAGAGATTAGGCTTTGCAGTTCGCAGAGACAGTAAAAAAAAAAAAAAGGAATTAATCAAGAACAGGAATTTCAACTCTCAAAAGATTTTTAAAACTTTATAATAATGCTTATAATAACATCATACTTATGGCACAATTTTCAGAGCACTCAATTAATAGTTACATTTAGTAAGATCACAAAGCATCTAAAACTGTAGGATCTGTAGCTGTAAGAAAGCTAGAGGAACATACAATACATTCAAGTAACAAAAACTAAATGTACATAAAACAGATCAAGAGGAATATATAATACATTCAAGTAACAAAAACTAATTGCATATAAAACAGATCACAAAGATTTAGAGAATCTGAATATAACAAAGCTTACGAATTTTATGGGCATACAAAGATTGCATGAAAAAAGATAAATTGGTAGAAGGGCTTGCTTCATAAATGTATGTGAACTTTCTGGATAGTTACACTCTCTTCATATCAACCAAAGTTGTCAATTCATCCTGTGAGTCACAAAAACTCCCAAATATTAGAACAATTATACACACACACAGTGTCCTAAAGAAGAAAAATAATTAAAAATAAAAAAGAATAAAAGGCACCTGAGCAAATTCATCTATGAGCTCATAAATGTCCTGCTTAAACAGAGAAAGATCCATTGCTTTTAATGGAACTTTGGTAGTGTGATTGTTAACGTTTGGGTTTTTATAAGGGTTCCAGATTTTGTGAACAAAAGGGAAAGGGCTTGTGAATTACTGTTAATGGTGACAGGCCAGCGACAGGAACAGCTTCAGCATCATTTGGCTATGCAATGCACATGCATTCTTGTCTTCTAATTAGAACTCATACCTAATCATCGGAAAAAACCATAACATTGGATGTACAACATCAGTCCTGCAGTTACCCAATAATATTAAGTCTATGTGTATTTATGTTGAATCATCATATACATGCATGCCCTTTGCAATGCTCCTTTTCTCCTTTCTGTCATATGATGCTGGTAACCAATTGAGTTATGTTGTTACCGAAGCCATGTACAAATTCAAACTGAAAAATTTGCAAGGTCATTTACTCGAAACTGAAACCATCTCCTGGTCTGAGCTTAATCAAATGTAATGATCAATATCTATTTTATTTTCTTATTATCAGTCATATGTACAGACATGTTCATATCAATCTATTAATCAAAATCTTATTTATAAATTGAGGATAATACCAAACTATTCAGAATCGAATGGCTGCAATAGCTTATCCAAACAGAAGCAAGAGTAACGATATATATAGTATTGCAAAATTTGGGAATGGCCTAAAAGTAAAAGCAGAGCTGCGAATCACCATGAAAGGCCACAAACATAGCGTTGATGTTGGTGAGCTTACTGACCATTCATTCACACAATAACAACGCCACTTAAGCCGTTACGTGATTGGCTAATTACCCACAGTTAAGGGAAATTAAACACCAGCTTTCTTTATTTAATTGAACCAATACGGTAAATTTGAATGAACTCTGTAACATACGCGGGGGCTGGGGGCTGCGGCGGGGCTAGGGCGGCGACAAGGGTTTATTGGGGTTTAACACGGATGAGGAGTTAGTGATAATACGACGCCAGAGAAACACGCAGATCAAAATGTGGATGGTCCTCCGTCAAGACTCTACAGTGGGTTACTGGCAATGTCCTGAGCCAAGAAAATATTACCTTATTAGCAAAAATTAAAAAGAAAATATTTTTTTAATTAATTTTCAAGATTTAAGAATTTGCCTACTGAATCGTTACAAGCATTAAGTGAGTTACAAATCAGTAATTAAAATAGATTGTATGTGAATTAAAATAAATAATTTATTTTAACAATAAAAATTAATTATATTATTACTGACGTGTTTATTTTATTTTAAAATTAAAATAAATTAAATTATCATCATAATTATTATTTTATATTTTAATCATAATATTTTTATCATTAAATAATAATAACAATCAAAATAATCATAATCATTGTCATCAACACCACCAATACCACTAACAACAAATCATCATTGTCGTCGACATCACCACCATCAGATTGGAATTGGTGGAGATTGGCAACGCGACAGTTGCAGCTGGTGGTGGTTTGACTTTGGCAACGCGACAGTTGCTGGCCGCGACACGAGGTCTCTGCTGTCGAAATAGAGATAACGTGCTGGCCAATCGGCAACCAGCTGCTCAAAGTTGATGTGCTGGCCAGCCGACGACTAGAAGCGGTTCCACAGGCAACGACCAACAATACAAGGGAGCTTTTGGCAGTGACAAACAAATATGTTTGGCAATTACAAGTTTGCTTTTTTTTGTTTTTTTTTTCTCTCTTTTTATTTTCTCATTTGTAGTGTCAGTGACGTCAGTACTTCCGAAAACTAAAGACTAATTGTGCCTTTTTTTTTTTTATGGAGAATCAGAATTTGAAATTGAAGTTATTCACAGTGTTTATTTCATGAAATAAAATTAGAAATTGAAATCAAAATATTAAGCTCAAGAATAGAGAACTTAGGAATCAATTAATTAATATATTATTATAATAAATATTAATATAATTATTATTAATTATTTTTTACTTATTTTTTACAAGTTAATTTATTTTGATTTTAATTTTAAAGTAAAATAAATATATTAATGACAATACAATTCATTCTGATTTTTATTCTTACAATTTAAATAAACAACTTATTTTAATTATCATTTCCCATTTTCATTTCGGTCTATTTTGATTTCACTTTAATACATACACCATAATTCTCACCCCTTTAAAAATTAGTCTCTCATTTTCCAAACCCATTTTAAATGGTAAAATTATGAAGTCATAAATTTTATTTGACTTTGGTTATAAGTCTTAATTCTTTGACTCATTTTTATTTTTATTAAATTCTTACTCACGTTAAAAATATTAAAATACTTATTAAAAATATTAAAATACCTATATTTGTATAACACAATATATGATAATTTCATATAATACAAGACTCTACAGTATAATATAAGATATGATTATAAAATACACGATACTATAATATAGTATAATATAGGATAATTTCGTATAATACATGACACTATAGTATAGTACAAGATATTATCATGAAATATATGACCGTATCATATAATACATAACAATATGATACATACATAACCGTATCATATAATACATAACAATATGATACATACATAATTTCATCATACATGATGAATTAGAATTTTTAAAATTAAAAATAACTGAAATACAATACATGACACTATAATTTAGTGTAATATAAGACAATTTCATGCAATACATAATGTTATAGTAATATACCAAACATAATCATGAAACACATGATAATATATTGTCTTAAATAACAATATAATACAATACATAATTTCATACTCTTCTAAGAATCCTCTTAAAAAAAATTTCTCATTTTAATATAGCTTCACATAATTAATTCTAATTTTGACTCTAATTTCACGATGTAAACCGATTCCCCATTCTTAGAAGTAAACAAACATAATTGTTGTTATTAAGGATCAATTCCAACCCTCCCGCTCGAATTGAGAATTTTTTTAATGTTCTAATAAAAAAGACTACAAAAGCGAGAGAGAGAGAGAGAGAGAGCAGGAATATCATTTGTGCTAATGGCTATGCTAAATCTGGCATTAGGCCTAAAAGTTAATACGCTGGAGAATAGAATACATTCCAGGGGGATAAAGGGGCCATGGCACGGCATACAAGCCTTTGACACGTTTCAAGTTCAAAATCAAAAGGACTACAGCCTACAACTTCTAAAGCACTGCCTAAGATTTTACAACATTAAGGAATATGCATCGCGGCTTCTCTTCCTTTAACATCCAGCTGCTTTGAGGAAGTTGTCAAAAGGGCTTGCAGGAGGTAACTTCATTGTTGTGCATGCATTCTGTGGCACCACAGCTCCTTGACAAGGCTCATCGCTGCTGATTATCTGCATTAAGGAGGCAAAGCAAGTTAGAACAAAGCATAGTTCATGTATAGATTGATACATGTTTCAAGTCCATAAGTCGATGACTAACAGTTATCTGGAGTACTGGGAATTTACCGAAGCTTATGCATGTGAAAATGCTTACCTTCTCAAGTGCCAAGTAACTGTCTGCAGGAAATGCTGGTGAAAATTTGTTGGTAGCTCTAGCATAATGATTTTCATGGATCAACCAATTGGATAGCTTCTGCCTGCTGCCAGAGCCAAGAGCTTCACAATGGCCAGCCAGGGTATTGTATGGGAGGGGTGATGTTGAGATAGTTGATCCTGCTACCTGACCAGCTACCTCGAGTGCCTGAAAACATATATTTGTGTTTTTGAATAATGAACAAATGTGCTAATTTTCAAATCATAATGGATGGAGAGAGAGAATTTTAGGGGTGACGGCCAGGAATTAAAGAGTTCACCGATTCCATAAGCTGCCCAATGCTGACAATGTGGGAGATAGGAGATGGAGTAGGCATTCTGGGAATGAAGCGAGCGAGGTTAGCAACAGATGCTTCACTTGTGGCATCATCCTCGACCAATGAATTTGTTGCAATGTCCTGCAACACAAGAAAACAGTAATTAACAATCATCACTACTGTCTTGATATCTTTATTTTATGTGCAATCCTTCTTATTTTTTCTCCCTTTCTTGCATAATACACAATGGTGGCTGCCATTTGCTGTGCTGCTTTTTACATCATCCAGAGTAACATGTAAATATTATTTAAAGAGTACCTCATCAAATGATAGTGATTCTTTGGAATGGGAAATCATCTGACCATAGTCCAAGGTAAGTATCGATTGTGGGCCAAACATGATTGCATCATCTGGTGTGAATGGTTCTTGAAGTTGCTTTGCCAAGTCATCCACCTCCACCTTAAAACACAGATACGCATGTTAGCAAAGAGAAAATGAAAGATAAGGATTTGGACAGGGAAGAAAATCTCATCAACTGAGGTTGTACCTCAATGATGGTAGACAAATTCTGAACTATGATATCCAATATGATCTTGTCAGATTCATATACTTTGTTTCGTAACTCGAATATTGATGATGTGGCTTGTTGATTATCCATAAAAGATCCATATTCTTTCACATCTGCCTGAGGCCTTACGTATACTTGAAGGTCATCACCAATGCCCAGATATGGATCAACCTGATTTGAAGAAAATCAATTTTGTTGATGAGATATTTAAAATAAATTAACTCTGGAAAGAAACATAACATCTCTTTTAAACTTGAAAAGTTACATCCTCTAAAGATACAAGCAAAAAGACATAAAAGTGGGCAAACAGCACTCACATCATTTGGGATTAAGGTCTTCAGCAAATCATTCAAATCAGGAATATTAAATATTTTAGCCGCAAACATCAACATGCCTGTTGATATAACAAGGATCGATCTCCAGGACACTGAAGGCAACATCCCTGACAAGAGATTGTAATATATTAGCTACACATTTTGGATTTGTCAAAGTTCATAGGACTGTTAAGAAGAAGGCATTATACCATTGTTAGGATCCAAGGACAGATTCCTGAGAGACAAGGGAAGCTGGAAGAAGCGGGCCATAAGGTTGTCATTTGGGTTCTGTACCATCACAAGTTCGAGAAACTGTTAACAGTCTCTTTCATAGAAGAAGGCGTGTAGAAAAACCCAGAAAAAAAAAAAAAGGCGTGTGCTGAAAATTTCACCTTTAAGCGTAATGAAATAAGTGTTAAGGTGAAAGAATGAGCTATAGCTTCAAAATTTGAAGGCAAATTATCAGGAAGAGTGGCTTGTATCCAGAAAGAAGAAAGCAACTGCACAATTTGATCCTCATTGAACTTCATAACACAAGGTTCCTGCATAATCAGTAAACCAGATTTATTGTATGGTAACTACACATCAGGTTACTCACGCATTCAACATGTAAAACAAGAAAACTGCATACCACATCAACCAGGTTGGCAGGTCCTGCTGTCCTGTCAATAATGGAACTTAATTTATAAAAATTATAAGTTTTGGGGGCACGGCCCTTTTTCCAGTCATCTTCTACAGAGTCCCTTCCTCTAATATCATCGTGAACATTATATCTACTCTTATCCATTTTGACACCATTCTTGTCTCTCTGGAGCTTTTCAAGCAGAGCTGTGATTGAAGTGGTAGATGCTGCATTTGAATGCCACTGTTGTGGTTCATGGAGATAACCAGATCGCACTGAAGCTACTTCATGGTGCTGATTACTAGGATTTGGAATGAGAAGAGCTGAAAATATCTGGTGTGCACCAACGCGTGTCTCAACATTTGGATGCAACATTGCTTTCAAAATTTGGACAAGAAGTGCTTCAGGAAACACCTACATGAAATTATAATAAGTAAGCTGTATCCAAGACATTCAAAGAAGAATGACTTCAAGATAAGAAGACGATTATATCTGATAAAAGCTTCCAGAAAAAAGATGCATAAAAAACTAATAAGAAGAATGAATTCTTCAGAGAAGTTAAAAGGGGCATTTAAGAAGCAGCAACATCTGAATTCACACCAAAAAATTGTGTATGGCAGTAATTTCACAATAACTTGAACATAAAAGGAAAAAATAAGGCTAGGAGATAGATCACACACAATAAATTCCTATATATAAATATAATCAAGAGTACGATGAACTTATCTCACCAGCTGTGAACGAGATGATATTGATGCTACTGAAATCATATGAGCAAGAATCATCAATGATCCAATGGTTGAACGAGAAACAACCCCGGAAGATGGCAGGTTTTCCAGTGTCATTGCCATCATGTCAAAAAGCGGTCGTGTATCACCCATCTAGTAAAAGCCAATGTCAGTTCAAGTAAATGACAAAGACAGCAAAAAGAATCAAGCATACGTAAAATGGAAGTCTCAAAGTTACCCCTTTAGCAATCTCAAGTAAGCAATCTTCAATAGAATTCTGGAGTAAGATATTCAAGTTTGACTCTTGCTCTCCAACAGATTCAACTGTGGCTTGAAAACTTTTTCTTAGATGCCTGCACAGGTCACTCACAGAACCAATTTCTACAAGCACTGTGCCCGACCTAATTTGCCTAGCTAAAGCAGAAGCAACGTGTATTACATAAGACTTGAGTTGGGGATCATGCGAAACATTTTTGTGGTCCAGATGGCGTATAACAGAAGCCAAAATCAACTGCTGATTCCCTGTGATCAAAAGTAGCATCAGCAAGCACATCCAGCTTATTGCACCGAGTGTTAACAATATTCAATAATCAAGTTCATAAAAGGCTATATTTACAACTTCGTCAATAAGAAAAACACAGGACAGAGACTTGGCAAGAGTTAGTATAAGGCTGTTGTACCTGAAGTCTCCATCAAGTAGGCCATATCTGATAAAACAATCATGGCTAACCCCTGCCGTGGAATCCACTGCCGTCTGGAATCAAAGTATGTAAACATTGGATCCAATACTCGACGCATCGTTGTAGTCTCCTTGGCTAGGTCAACCATTCTCTGAATACAAATTTGTGCCCATACTTTAGGTGTTTCCACCTCTTCTCTGTAACAAAAATCACAAAAAAATTAGAAAGAGTATAAATTTATTAAGTATCCAAAGACAAAGCAAGAAAAGTAGATGCTGTGTAAAAGTTTCCTTTAGTCTCCTAAAGGATTAACGACCTTGTCAAAACAGAAGGATCTTTCTTCTCTGGACGAGGCCGGATCATCATGCTGCTAGGGCCAGTATCACTGCCAGCAGCTGCACCTCTGCCCTCACATCTAACCACTTCATCTACCCAATTATGATGTGGCTCCCCTCTCTCATCATCATCTTCACTACGTTTATCTGGCTCATAATTATCTAAAGTGGCATTTACAATCTGCAGAATGGATACAACAAGAAACCAAAACTTATCTGTACTTGAAGCAACATAACCTTAAAGATCAAAAGTCAAGATGGCAAAAACTTATTCCCGAATTCAGTGTGTTAACATTACATCAGAAAAGCATTACGCTTTATACAAATTGAATATGAAGTTTCAATTTTTTCACCAAAATCTTGTAATATTTAAATTTAGTACCCCAAACAAATTGTAGAAACTAACAGAATCCCCAGAAACATTACGTACTCAAAGAAAGAAACTTAAATGCTCTAACCTCATCAAAATCAGCAAAAATGCATGAAAACTCCGCCATGAACCACACCTAGCAAGGGACACAGTATCAAATAAAAATCCACAACTACACAAAGAACAGTATGGGTCAATACGAGAAACAGAAAAAATGTAAAACAAAACCAAGTTATCAAAGTACCATTGCTGAAAGGCACTGCAAGCTTGAGGCCCTCAAACTCCTTTGATGTTCCACACCATTTTCACATGCCAGCTTACATACTTTTTGAACAAAGTTTTCAATGTTGTGTGTGTAAGTGCCATCTGCCTGTTCAAACATCAGGTCATAAGTAGATTATTATAGCAGGAAATATCCAAAACGGAACATATTAATATATAACTTAAATACAATACAAAAGATTAGGACCATCAGTATATAAAATTGTTTAGTTATTACTCTGCTTGGCATATTGAGGTATTTTTCCAAACGAACGGTAATTTTGTAAGTCACCTGACTATAGATGAACCTTGACAAGGTTTGGCATCCAAGTATCTGAACAGCATCTTGCTTAGAGTTGTCCAGCAGTTCAGTGGCAACGTTCAATAAACTAACAGCAAAATATGCCCTGCACAATTCAACAATTAAACAATTTCAAGAGATAAACACAAAAAATAGATTCAAAATGGTAAAACAATATAGACAAAAACAGATTTAAAAAAGTAAAAGTACAACACATATACCCTATCATTTAAGGTTACCGTTGGTTAAAAACAAATACAACAAGAATAGCCTAATCTTAAAAAATCAATTATGACTAAGAATTATAAATTGTCAAACATCCATAATTGATTCATCAACACATTAACAGCCCAAGAAAAACAAAAGAACAAAGTTGACTCACATCTGTACTTTACACATGCAAAGCATCTTGTTGTAAGCCTCTGTAACAATATTGATTAATTTGATATGCTCACATCGCAGTTCTTTATAGCACCTTTCTTCAAGATATTTTGCTATCTGTTCATAAGTACATAAATGGTTAGTTTGAAGGCTAAGTGTATTGTCTTATAATTGTCAAAAGATGAATCAAAAGGATAATAAAGTAACTACCTTTGGAATTCGAAATGGGTTTTTGGCAGCATATTCACATAATTTGATAATTTTTCTTTCGTTTGGAGGGCTATCCTGCATTAAGTTTGAAACTTCAAACTTCAGCTTTCTCTATTCTTTGAAAAATAGTATTTGAAGTTTAGCCACAATGCCATAGATTATTAAGGAAACATATCAAAACTGACCAAATTTTGACTGAATTGCAACTTGCTGATCCTAATTATAGATACATTCATCTATACTTGTAATTCAGCCCCTTTTGGAGAGAAACGTAAACCAGATTTTGATCTTCAAGAACATTGAGGAACAGAAAAATACACCCTTAAAATTTACCACTATCCTTATTCATCCTGCATCCTTTTTTTGTTTGGGCCAGGCATCCCAGGTACATGTATAGTCAAACAATGGAACTAATTCTACTAGAATGAGAATGCATTAGCAATATAATGCTCTACCACAATAAGAATAATATAATGCCGCAATTATCCACATTGCATTCCAAGGCTCCCATTGTTTCTTGCTATGTTCACTAAAACTGAATATAAAATTTGCTAGCTTAGCTAAAATTAGCAGAAATTACTAACTATTATAGGAAAAGAAAGCATTGGACAAAGCAAGGCCAAAGGCCAAATACTACACACGGATTGATAAACAAGAGAGTGATTCAGAAGGCAAACAGTGAAAACTCACAATGGATTTGGGGAAGATCTCAGCAAGCAACTTTTTGTAACGCTTAACAGGTTGTCGAGATCTCGACCTCAGAGCAGGACAGCATACACACATGCTCTCACATGCTGGGAAAATCTTCCTGGAAATGAATCCCATTTACTGAACATTTTCAAAGCACGGTTAGAGAGAACTATAGAAATTAGTCTTAATATAGGTCTTAATAAAGCGTGATCCTTTTAAGAGTTGAGACCAACAAATGCACATTACTGTTTCCCAGAAAATAAAATAAAAACCACAGAACAGAAAAAACGAAGAATCTAGGGGAAAAAAGACAGCTTTGAGTGAGAGCAGGGATCACTCCATCGTATAAAATATGAATAAAAACCCTTAATCTAGAAAGTTTCTTACAAAAAAAATAACACAGCAAACAGTAACAAAGAAGAAGGAAAACTTCGACAAAATGCATTTCATTGCAAGCTTGGCAGAAACATACAAGTATGACAAAACCACACAAATTACACAAAAGATAGGAGAGGTCAAAGGGAGCACTTAGCTAGTGAATCACCAACAACAAGCAACAAAGCAAAAAGAGAAAATAAACGTAAAGGTTTTGAGGCTGCATTAACACAACAACAAACACAAGCATTAGAGCAACAGTGGCAGAAAAAGGACATTTAAAAAAAAAAAAAAACCAAAAACTAAGACACCCAGAAGCCAAAACAAAGCGTAGAGACAAAATATTAAAAACCAAGAGAAAAGAAATTCTTTAGAAATAATAAATAGAGAAGAAGAATAATGGAACATACCTTGCGTTGCTGATGGCTTGCAGTTGGCTTGTAGTGGCAGATCTGCAAGAGCAAAGGATCAAATAGAACTTCAAAGAGTGTAAAATAAAACAAACAGGAAGAAAGACAAACACACACAGAGAATTGGCGCGTGGATTGATATGAACAATTGAAAGAGAGAGAAATCACGTGATGGGTGTCAGTTGTTTTTTACTATCTAGTATCTACTGGAAAAAAAAGTGAAAGTGATTTGTACTGTGTTAGTGTTTGCGTGTCAGAACTTAGAAGACTTCAAAGAGTTTAACCACAAATACTACTTTTGCTTTTGCGAGACTCTGTGTTATGTGTAGTGTCGTGTTTGAAAATTTGAATACATGGTATGGTCTAATAAAATGGACTTCAAATTTTTCAAATTTTAATGGAAAACAAAACCCAATTGTTTGGTGTGTTTCAAACAAAAGACCTTTGCTTTCACTTTCAAGTTCGCTTTATTTTGAACTCGAAAGCGCATGATGATGAATCGATGATGGCTTATGGCAGCATTTGTTTTAAATTTTATGCAACTACTAACTCCTATGATAATGGATCACGCTCGTTCGAAGATTTTGGATTCAAATGGTCATAATTCAAGAATGACAAATGGGATTGAGACTTTCAGTATTTTGCACTAATGTATCATTTACTATACACCCTTCCTTATTAATGGCATCAGTTCATTTACTTGAATGAGCATTAAATGGGAACTTTGATGTTGTCTTGACAAAAAGAAAACTGATTGAGTCGTGAACAATTCACCTGAGTGTTTTGCTTGACCCACAAACAAAAATGTCTCCCATCTAAGTGAGCCCAATAGTCAATACTAGGATGGCAAATGTTGTTTAATGATAACTTCAATTGAATCATCATTTGCCACCATTAAAAATTGGAGCCAAGAACAAGGTTTTGTAGTCTATGTTGATTTTTCTTATTGGGTGATTTGAGAGCACTACCGTGTTCCAAGCATAGGCAAGAGTGGCCTATGGCCTATTAGTGTGGAAAGATGCTGAATTGAATGGTTAAAAATCCACAAAGTTGATTAAAAAATATGGGAGACGGGAGAAAATTTTATTAGGATATGCCATTGGACCCACGATGGAGTGTATAATAAAATAATGAATCTGTAGCTAAAATTTCAAATATGCTTCTCCTAGATTTTGTAACTTCAGAGAAAAATAAAATAACTTATAGCAAGAGCCCAAACAAATGCAAAGCCTTATCTTTGAACTTTGAACTTTAATAGTATAGACAAAAGGGTTAGCTGGATGTGGAAAATTATGAGTCAATAATTAAAACATTAGAAATGCTATTTGAAGTTATTTATTTTGACTTTAGACGCTACAACATCAACTTGCATGTTAAACAAGTCCAAGCATCTTATATAATTAGTAATTTTTTTCTTGCCCTTTTTTTTTTTTGGCGAGCGATTAAGAGTTGGGTCATTGGGTTGGGATCAATCAAGGAACTATATGTTAATTCACAAATCATCTTCCTGTACATCTTGGAGAATTCATCTTATTGACAGGCTGGTTGGTGTCTGATAGCCACGTGGAGAAATATAAAGCGCTTGCCAGCCATGTAATATCATATTATCATCAATGAAGATTGAGACATAAGACAACGGATGGTCATAGCTTTTAAGCCCTGGACCTGCTTTGATTATGATAGATCAATAAAATGGCCAGGCCAATAATATCTGGGTCGAACTAAAAAGAAAAGAAGCATAAAATCATTCACTTATGAGCCAAGTTTATCCAACTTTTGAAAAATCTTTCGAAGTGTACACATTTTGATCGATTGCCAAAATTTCTATTTCTTTGTTATTTTTCTCGTATATTAACCACAAATTAAGTATGTGTATTTGGTAAAATAAAAGTTCAACACAATTGATTAGAGCAAAAAATATCAGAGATCCTCAAGGAAAATGGTAATAAGATCAATCGTGTTTGTACCCTTTTGTCAATGACACAGAGACAGCATCATGTTGAATTTCTGTTGAAGTCGCACTCAATGATAAAATATTGAGTATGAATTGACACAACCTACAACACCCCAACATTGACTTGCATCTACAGCAACATTAATATCCTAATCTATGAATCCTATTCAATGTACCAATTGATGGTAATGATTCGAATTTTCATTGATGATGCTGCAAATCCCTCACTATCTAACTAAGCGGGACCTGAATGGAACTTCAATGGAACCCGAAGTTCCACGGCATCATTCTCACCATTTAATAGGCTCATAAATCCCACCAACTGGAAGAAATTGAGGTGCTAACTTGCAGTGTTTACACGTGTGATTTACAGTGCAATACTTTAGGAGACAAAACCGCTGGCTTGAGATATCTCTGAAGACATTTTTCCTCACTGGCTAAGGCAGTATTTGGAAAGCAAACTATCAAGGATCTCCGCATATTCGATCGGAGTGGCTTCATTGCAAAATGTTTCATCCCATACCTTTCGAAGATCTGTAAAGAATTTAATCAAGTCAAATTGCCACTTTGAAGTAAGTGAACTCTATTTGCCTGATCGGTTACCGAATATCAGATTAGCATAGCTACTATAAAGTTCAATTGTTAAAACATACCAGCCTTGTCTGCTAATGAAAGACACATGATAAGCAAGTCAAATCTTGGGACCTTGGTTAAATATTCAAGATATTTGATAGCCAAATCCACTTCCCCACTGCCAACAAAATGAAACAAAAGGGGGTTGAGCATCCAAAAAAAAACCAGAACTCAAGGGCATAAACAACAAAATAAGAAATTCTTCACTTACGTGAAAAAGGTGGCAACCGCCTTGACGATGTCAATTAAGATAGGTGCAGACAATGCGTTTTTAAATATTTGAGGCAGTGCATTCGGAGAGATGGCCTATTTTTTTTTAAAAAAAAGGGAAGAAATATCAGTCCTATCATATGCTGAACCAACTGAAATAAGAAGAAAAAAAGTCCTTACAAGGAAGACAAACATATTTAAGGCAATCAACTCAACATCTGCTGTTAAGCAATTAATATTATAGAACTGAATGAAAACCACATAGCTACTAATGCACCGCACGCACACACCACCACGATAGCAATATAGCACAATTGGTTTTGACATACCTTCAACAAACGAGATTGTAGGGCACGATCACCAGAGAAGCCTCTCCAAGAGACTTCAAACTCATAAGCTGATTTTGGAGGTGTGATGTTTTTGGCAGCTTCAGCCACAGCTCTTGAAGTTGCTCGAGTGGCTAGTTCTTGCACTGATGCATCCAATTCCCCTTTTTTAGTTCTGTGATTTCTCTGTGGAAAATTAAAAGAGATAAAAATTTAGCAAAATAGTAGCAGAAGGGGGGAAGAATTGCCTAAAGCAAAGCAAGCACGAACTTAACTAAGGAAAGGGGAGGATAATGACATCAAAAGAAATGTTTTATAAACACAAACACTTAAGAAATATTATGAAATCTGCATATGATTGGATATAAAGGATATTATAACAAGAAACTCCTAATATATTAAACATTGTTATAAATTGAACTTCATTTCTCAGAGCTATTCAGAAAACAATATTGATTACTTGACAGTCATAGAACGAGCCACGTTGCATGGATAATCATGGCTATTTTCAAATATGAAGAAGGGGTGATATGCTTTCTTAAGTCAAATTCACATATGATTTGCCTAAGATCTGATTGATGGTTATTAATTAGGAAATGCATCTCCCAAAACCGGAAGCAAGAACAGAGGGAAATTTGACAAGCAGGGATCTGAATCTGATATTACCTTCTCCAAGCTAGAAATTTGAGTTGCATTTGCACCAGAACCATCTCGCTGGCCTTCAGTTTTTCTTTCATCTCTCAAATTTTTGTTTTCTGTTTTCTTCACAGATAAAGAAGTTCCTCTGGGATCCTCTCTATCAATCTCCTGCTGATAGAGTTAAATTATTTAGGGAAACATCATGTAATAATTTGTATTATTTTAAAAACAAGCTATATAAGCCATTAATAATTCTTTATATTTTATAATAAGGATTAACTTCCAGTCATATGGTTCAGGTTACGCCCATGAACTGATAATATAACTTTTCTCTACATATTCACAACCATTATAGGTCCTTTATCTATATGAAAAAGTTGTGCGTTCAAAAATAAATATGTTAAAAGAGACAAGCCTATTTATATTTTTGCAAACGCAAATGCATCCACCGGCTGACAGTTTAGCTTCTCATGAAACTCAATAGCATTCAGAGGGGCAATAAAACAAGTATTAATACCTTAGAAGTAGTAAGATCTTGAATTTCGGCCACTCCTGTCTTCTGTGTCCTATTTGGAGCAGCACGAACCTCATGCCCATTCACTTTCGTTCCCAACTTTCCATATTTCTGCAGTGTTTTGGATGCCTTCTGAAAAATCTCCTGAGAGAATCAACATAAATGATTATTTCAATTAACAGAATACAGTTAATATTTCATTAAGCACTATCCATTAACCAATGGGGGCAAGGGCAAAAATAAAAATCCTATTGATCTCAATGAAGCCACACACCATTGGGTCAGACCATAAGGAAAAATGGCAAAATACAAAGCTCAAATAACATCCAAAATTGTAGCCCACTATCCTACTGCTATAAGCACTAAAAAGCAAAAAAAATCAAAAAACAAAACATCTAGCCCTACCTCTTACAAATAAGAAATGGTAGCATGTGCCAAAGTGTATGACCCTTGCATAATTTAATAGATTTTCTGAAGTTTCTATTGGTTACCAGTATTTTGAAAATTAACAGTGGACTACAACTAATTGGAATATAGGCGTTACTAAAAACTTGACATGGCTGACCTAGAAGTAGTCTATGTTTCAAAAGTAGAGGCCATGACTTGTACATATGCAGTGAAATCCTTACTTTCTCATATAGAGATTTTACTTCAGCAAGTTGTCTCTTGATTTCCTGGTTCTGAGGTTCCAATCTCAGGGCAAACTCAGAATCTGCAATTGGCTAAATTCACCATGTCAGAAATCAAAACTACAGAGACCACATGTACCTCTGAGTAGGAAAAATCATGATGCAGGCAGAATATAACATACCCTCAATGGACTCTTTAAGTTTCCCAAGTTCTTTTCTGGCTGTAGCTCGACGTGAGTACGCTTTTATATAGCGATCATCTAGGTTTAAGGCCTCTGTACAGTCATCCTCAGCTTCCTGGAATCTGAAGAATAAGAAAATGTAAGCCAAAAAAAAAAAAAAAAAAGACTAATTCATTTAAAAGGATTGTGCCCTTAAGGTCAGTCAGAAGAGAAACCTATACGCTATTCAATAACTTAGAAAAAGGAACACAACTACAATCTTCTGGCAAGGATCCAGAAAGTGCTCTAATTAAACTTGCCTTCTGAGTTTAAGATAAGCCATAGCCCTATTTGCATAGACTACTGCAGTTGGTGATAGGGCAATGCTTCTTGAATAGCAATCAATAGCTTCCTTAAACTTCTTCTGCTTGAAACACTCATTACCCTGTAATTTAAATACTTAAGTCATTAAGATTGCCAGAGAATATTTGAAGTTCAACTAGAAAGACAAATTCCTACCAGCTCTTTCTCTGAAGTGGCATCTGGAATACTCTCTTCATTCATGAGAATACTTGATATGCTGCTGACTGGATCATAGTTCCTTGAATAAGAATTTCCACTTGGACTTGGTTTCTCCCCAAATTTCAGAGAAGATGACACCTTCAAGATAATTCTCATTAGGTATGTATATAATATGCACAAAACACATAAACTAACTCATATCATCTCACCTAAAACAGCAGTAATCTTTCTGCACATTGAAATTCCTTAATAATAAAAAACAAAATAGACCAGCAAATTACTCAAATAAAAAAACCCACTTCTAATAACAACAAATGCAAGCAAATACACTTACTGGTACTAAAGATGAAACCAAAAATCAAAAAAATTAAAAATTAAAATACCAAATTATCCTTGGAAGAAGCTTTAGGCTTCATCTTTTTGTCTTTTTCTTTGAGCGAAAGGTCCCAGTCCTGCAAATCATTCAAAAACCCCTGGAAATCCTGTAACATTATAACAAATTAACCTATAACTAACACAGCATTTACTTGCAACAATTCACAACAGTAAATAAGAAAAAAATGAAAATTTTAAGCCTTTAAATTCATTGCTTTAATTCATAATTCATTTATAGTATTAACATCGAGAAAAATGGATAAAACATTTATTAGTTAATTACCAGAGCTTGATCGCGATTGTGCTTCGCCATTGCAAAAGCGAGCACCCAACTGATTATTGCTCTCGATGATTCGCGACGGAGCTCGTCGAGTTTCTTAACATGTTACTATGTAATAGTATTGGGGCGTCATCGTTCGGCCCATTGTGAAGCCCAACACGATCCGTTTAAACGTAGTCAAATTTAGGGATTACATCACATACGACATGTCGTTTCTGCATTAATTATTAGAAGTATTTGTCATTTGCACCATTTGAACGACTAGCATTTTTCTTTTAAATTGACAGAGCGCTTAGCTAATTAAGTAATAGGGTTATTATCATTTCAGTAGTTTAAGACTTGTAAAATATTAAATTATTATAAGTAATATTCTTTTATATTATTTTATTATTATATTTTTTAAAAATTTTTATTTTATTATTTTTCCATTAGTTGATTAGTTAGTTATTATATCTTTATAAAATTTTTATTTTATTACTTTTTAATTAGTTGATCAGTTAATTAACTAATAAAATATTATTTTTATCTTTCATGGTAAAATACTTAAATATCAAATAATAAATATAAAATAATTTTATGTTTCTAAATTGTTAAATAATAATTTTAACCATAAAATTATAAATATTCTGAAATTATTATAATTATAAAAATAATGAATTGACAAGAATACCTCTACATTTTTAATTCAAAAAATAGATATCACTATTTTTATAATTATAATCAATTCAGAGTTTTTTTATAATTTTATAGTTAAATTTATTATTTAACAATTTAGAAATATAACAATTATTTTACGTTTATTATTTGGTATTTTTATATTTTATTATAAATGATAAAATTAATATTTAATTAATCATCTAATTGACCAACTAACAGTCTTAATAAAAATAAAATAAAATAAAATTTTATAAAAATATAATAATAAAATAATATGAAACAATACTTCTCAAAATCATTTAATATTTCACCATTCTTGAAATACCAAAATAATGATAATCCTAATTAATATACGGCTATGTCATGCCTACTATAACAAATTTACAAACGGCCAACAAGTTGTACGACCGAGAAGAAAACGAAAACAAGATGAACGACATTTCACATATTACAAAACCACACATTTTATCGACTATTATTGTACAACATTTTACATATACAAAGCATTTGAGATTTTTATTTCTCAGACAAACAGTCGTTTCAGACTTTTCCAGGCGGCACAACTGCAGGTGCAGGGATATTGAGATCAACGTAGACACTTTGAACTTTACCATACATGTAATGGTACCAAGTAGTTGCTTTAGATGCCTGTATACTTGTGTATCACATGAGTGAATAGACTTGATCAACAGTTCATATGCATGGCCGAAAACAAATGTAGTTCCGAGATAATTAACAGGCAGATACTGAAGGCATCTTTTCCTTTATAGCCTTGTAGCATTGGAGACTGCAGAGAGGAAGTTTGGACTTGGAATCCCGATACTTGTAAGGATTTGTACATGATGGACCAGCGCATTTCTCTCGGGGAGGAGGGTAGCTGAAATCCCGCAGTTGAAACCAAAATCATTAATAGGAAGATTGTAGTGTTGAGGAAAGAGTCGTCAAAAATTTAACACACAAAGTAAACCAACTGTCCAAATCAACAGAAGACTACATGAAACTGAGAGCACTATGCGTATACTCTCAAGCCATACAATTTCTTAGTCTCCTAACTGAAATCCATTGCTTTCCAAATCAACTTGAAAAATCTAGCTTGAAATTCTAAAGCCTAAAGAAGACATTAGAAATCATAGAAGACTTTAAGTAAACTGGAATCAGAATCTAATAAATATGAATTCGCGGAACGAACATAGATTGATACCTGCTAGGCTTATGATCAAAAAGACTTGGCAAGCCGACCTCGCTGGGGAATGTGACAGTGGTTCCTGAGGGACCCATGGTCCATCTAATGGTGTCTGATGCAAGTATCATAGCATTTGCAGCTTTCTCCTGCAGAGAATTAAGGGGATACCAGATTAGAGGAATAATTCTGCTAAAAAAATCTAGAGAGAGAGGTACTGATTTGTATCATCTGTTACCTACTTACCTGTGCCAATTCCTCTTGTCGTTTCTTGATCTTCTCCTCCCTCTTTTTTCTATTTGAATCTTGGCCTAGTATTTTTCTGATTGCCTCGGCCTACAATTTTATGTGCAAATTAGTGCAATTCACAAGGAAGAGAGAGGAGGGATAATGCAGCAGAGGAAAAGAAGGTAAACCTCAGATTCTCTTGCTGCCTTCTCCACTTGCATCCTTCGTCTTTGAAGAGCTTCTGCTCGTTTCAGTTGCTGTTCCACTTCAGACAGTTTCTCCTTTTGCTCTGTTATAAAAAGGGCAATGGAAATATGAAAAAAGATCTACAAATGTTCCACAGAGAACCTTTACAGAAAGTAGTAGAAAAAGGAACAACAAAAAACTACTCACTTTTAGGTGGAACAGGAGGCAGACCATTTGGGAACTCAAGTAGACTTGCACCAACACCAGATGTGACATCTTTGCCAGTCTGAAGGGCACGTTGCCGAGTGGTAACTGTCATCTCCTTCTTAGAATCACCCAATAAATCAATAAACTCTTTTCTCGCTTTCTTCTTCTTAATTTCAGGTTCACCATCCGACAGTGGTTCTTCCTCATCTAGATAATCGGCATCTTCAGATACTCTCCCCGATCTCAACTTCTTACCCTCCTTACCCAATTTTGATGAGCCAAACTCACCTGCATTTACCTCATAGAGCACATCAACATTCTTCTTTAATACTCTTGATATCTTCCTTTGCTTCCTGCTTCCTCCTTCATTGTCATCTTCATATTGTGCACCGTAATTGATGTTGACTTTAGATTTTTTAACTTTTTCAAGGTATCGGATCTCATCATCATCAACATCATTTGTATCATCAAAAACTCCATCTAAAGAGCGTTTCTTAGGAACTCGCTTGCTCTTTCTAACTGACTCATATTTTTCTGTTTGCTTTGTGGGTATGTTTTCATAAGGAATCCTACTCCTAGAACCATCTGCCCTCAAATCACTTTCAGAGGAATCTTTCCATGTTGAACCTTGCAAGCTATCTCTATTATCTGAACTAATGGAACGATTGTCATCAGAAACTTCCTACACCCAGAGACAAAATTAGATTAGAAGCACATTAATATGCCCAGCAGTCTCTAAATCTCACCGAAAAGGGCCACTTAATAACATCGCTCAAAATGGAAATAGAAAAATGACACTAGTTAGACAGGGAATTGGAATTTAGCGGGCCAAAAAAAGATTTTATCCTTACATTTGAACTAGTATATTTTAGAACAGTGATAAACCTGCATGTAACCATATATAGATAAGGTAAATGTTCAAATATTAAAAAAAAAAAATGGCCTAAAAGCCTTGCTACTCCCTGTCCCTACAAGGCTAGATGTTGCAAGAGAGAGAATATCTGACGCAATACTACAGCTATGACTGCCAAAATTAGGCAGAAATATAAGTAACATATTTGGATTCGCATATACCTGGATAATCAGCTTCTGTCGTGGCTGTTGGGTGTCTGAATAATGATAAGACTTTGTAGAACCAGCGCCAGCAGTGCCATCTTGTGCAGATTTGGCATTAATGGTATGTGTAATACCATTAACTTTAAGCTTAACCTTTTTTACTTTATTTTCATTTCCTAAACCATCTGAAACAGCTCCAAAATTCCCCATATTACTTGTGCCTCTCCAATTAATGGGGGCAAGAACTCCTTCACTTTGCCTTTTGGAATAATCACCATTATGATCATTATTGTCTCGAAAAGATCCACTGTTTGAAGCCTCATCAGATTCTGCAAACCCTCCATCATCAATCTTGATCATATTCTGTGAAGATTCAGTTCAATTATGTTATTAAATGAAGCCCTTGAACCATAAAGGATCAAACTGAATTCTTTCTACTGAGAAATAGAATCACAATCATTATTGCCATTTCTGCATACTTACATTGTCTGAAGGTGGTGTGGATGAGAAGGATGAAAGGTCACGAAAATCTGAGAGTGGCTGCAAGTCGATCCAAGGACGACGAGATATATTACTCCTCTTCTTCCTTGCACCAGTTGCATTACTGAACCTTAATCCTCTGAAATCTTCCATATTATCAAACTTGTAAAGCACAAGCCAAGTGCTGCTGTTTATCATCCAAACAAGAACGCCATGTAAGTCAATAGATGCACATAAACAACATGCTTATTGTCAATATACCTCTTCCCCAATCCAAATATTTTTCAAATAAAGGTGCACAAGTATATACAATGTTCGGATATACAAAGAGAAACTTGTGCTTAAGCACAAACATTATCTCCATACTTGCTTCTGGAAGTATTTTAGCAGTAAATTGGTACAGTTAAGATTAGCCTTTTCATACAAAATAAGAGATATAGAAACTTAAGACAGCTAAATCAATGTATGAGCTGTGTGATATGAACAAAATCAAATTAAATAAACAAAATTGAACAACATCAATAACCATAGAAGAACGTGGGATTATTTCTATAAAAAATATAAAGAGATTGAATAAAATTCTTCACTGAATCATTCACCAATATAAGAGAGAATCAAAACTTAGCAGAAGCAAAATCCTACGAATACAAGCAAAGGAAACACAGAACAAAATATCCATGTAAATTAGAAACGACACAAAAATCTAAAAAGTCAAAACGAAAGATCATCTGCCATAGCTACCAAGCTAAATGATTAAAATTGAAGCAAACACATATAAAAGCATCAAATAAACCAGCAATAATCGAATTAATAGCCCACCAAGTCACCCAAGAAATACACAAAGTCCAAAAGAGGGAACTTTTCCTTCGATTGTTGCAACACAAAATTCCCTAATTGAGAATTTTTTAAAGCAAAATTATATACGATCACCAAATACACAATAAAAAATCGAAATACCCACATCATAAAATCTCACCAAATTACCAAAAGCACAAATTAGACATCAAAAAAGCAATTTTCACCTTTCTGGGTTGTGACGAAAAATCCCCAAGGCCCTAGATCACAAATAACAATCGAGAAAAATCAACCATAGGGATCAGTATTGGTAATTGAATCGGTCCGGTTCCGGTTCCGGTTCCGGTTCCAGTTAAATGGGTAAACGGGTTGAAAATAATTAGCCAGGTGTTGTGCTTTGACTGGACAAAATAGAAGGTGAAATTAAGGTTAAAGGATAAGAAGAACAGTAAAGCCAAGGTGCCATCTTGTAAAAATGAATGATTCCATACTCTACTGCTGTAGTTGTTTTATGCTGCTGCTTGTAGCTTGTGTTTGCCCAAATTACCCATCTTTTATATTATATCTGTGATTATTTGGTGACTCAGACAATTTGTAAATACGACAGCTATTACTGACTTATTACCAAATAAATTTTTGGAACCAACTGTCTGATTTTTTACGTTCTTAGTCAATTTGCATTTAAGTTATTTAGCAGCTGCATAAGTGCTCGTGTAATTCCCAGTTATTGTCAGATTTGATGACTCTTGCTTTAAAGCTTAATTTATTTGCACAGCAAACGCTAATGCTGAAGGTAAGTTAGTAACATGAGACGTAACTATGCAAGCAATAAGCTGAAAATTTGGAAAAACAAAGCCAATTACTTTGGGAATAATTTGCATTACTGAACAATGAGAGAAGAAAATTGACTTGCTTCAGTTTGAGTGGCACAAACATATTGTACAAATGTCTCCCACAAAAAAAAAAAAAAGAATTTACAGGCATCTCTATCATATCTACTAATTTTGGTACTTTATGGAGAAACAAGGCTTTCTGAGTAGGTGACAGCATTAGCAACCCAATTATTGCATCCACATTGTACAATTTCCTGAGTTTTATGATCATACAACACAAGCTCCCCATCATCATTTCTCAGCATTGCTTCTTCGTTTGCTCCGAAGCCTAAGTACTGCCATGCAAATTGTGCTCTTAAATCAACTGTGAACAGATTAATCCAATGCTCTACTCCTATATTCTCCTTCATCACATACACATTACAAATACCAAGTCTTCATCACATACACATTACAAATACTAAGTCCAGCTATATTATCTTCGCTATGACAAGAAACAAACAGGGCAGTAGATTTTTCAACTATCCCAATTGATGTTTCTCTATGTACATGATCAGTATTGTACAAATGGTCAGGCAGCTTTCAGTCTCTGAACGTTTCATCGCCAAAATCAAATGACATGATAACGTCTTTATCAGTACCATCACTCTCTTTTCTTATTGCCATTCAATGTACAGCTCCTTTTAAGCTCACAGTCGAATTCGAACTCAGGTATGGAATACATGGAATATTAGGTTGAAAAATTGTTTTCAAAATAATTTCCTTCTTTATTTTGAACAAGGTAGCAATTGTTAGATGATTCACTTAACTTGGCATGCAAGGCAACAAACATAGGATTAGATATCACAGAGTACCATTGCTTGCTTACACATTTTAGGCGCGTCAAAGTTTTGACTGGTAATTTTAGAAGCACGAACTTTGCTTGTAAAGATTTTGACATTGTTGCTTATGCTTGTTCTTGTTGCTTTTCTTTAGAGGGGAATTATGCTTCGGGTGAAACTTCAGGCGATGCATTAGTATATACGAAAGGAAATTATTAAATAGAACGCGGGGGAAAAGAAAGGTCGGTGTCCTTGTACAATTAGGAAACGTGAAGGTGTCTAATTTCGCAAGCATTATTTTTCCTTTCCTTGTTAACAAACATTACCTTATCTTTCCTTATAAAGATTCAAATTTATTAATAGTTAAAATTTAAAATTTATTAACAAGTAAAATATTAGGAATACTTGAGCAAATGATTTTTAAGGTTCGGGTTTCATATACAAACAAAAGTGATACAAAGTTTAAAAGAACCAGTGGACCAATTGTAGAGGATTGTTTGACGAATTAAATAATGTTCAATACCCGTGAGTAAGGGTTTATTAGAGTTTAAAAAAGATACATAATTAAAATATTTGGTAAATATTAGTTTTTATAATTTGAAAATTAAGTTAATTTAATTTTATATTTATATGATAAAAATATATATTATATCATTTTTAATTTTGATCAAAATTATTATTTAAAATTTATATTTACAACATATTATTAATTTATTTTATAATTCTAATTTTTATTCCATAACAGATATAATTTAAAAATTACAAGTGACAAATACCAAATAGATCCTAAAAAATAGAAAAATCTGAATAAATTTTTCGTGCTCATAAAGTAATAATCTACTCTCCACTTGATAGAAAGTTCGAACAAAAGATTTATAATGCCAAATACCCATGATTTAATAAAATATTTGTTACGTAAATGCTCATACGGTAAATTGTAAATTATTAAAATCGACAATTTATCCGAAGCATCCCAATCCTCATATTGTAATTCAACTTTTGAAAATCAGTAATGCAGATTTTGGTCGATTGAGAACGCCCATCCAACATTAAAAATATATATATATATATATATATATATATATATATATATATATATATATATATGTGTGTGTATATATATTCTAATCCAGGATTATAGGTTTGTTAAAGTAGAAAAAATTATTAAATTGTATGGTTTAATAATATAATAATTATGAAATATATTAAATCATAATATTTAATAGTGTAATGTCATTAAACTGTATAGTTTAATAATTTTTTTGTTTGTAAGAAATCTATGATTTATCAATGTAAGGAATAAGTTAAAATATTAAGGAAACACACACTCTTATGTAATGTATTTTATATATTAAAATTTATATTTTTCTATTTTTTTAACTTATCACGTACCCCTTATCATATTAAAGTAAAAACTCTAACTAAATAATGACTTTATATATATAGTGCTTGTCATATCCGAGATTAAAATTCAACACGAATTTATAATATAGTAAATAAATTTATAATATGCATAAATTAATTTACGATGTGTATCAACTTAAATCTAAATATTAAGTCCGTGCCTTCCATTTATAATGTTGTGGTAAATATTTTGTGAGAATATAATTTTTTTAATAAAAAAAATTGTGAGGATAAATTTTAGATTACCCTACTCATAAGTTAACTATTTTTAATTTGGTTTTTTGTTGTGTAAAACCTCAAGTTAAATGATATAGAAAAAATGAAGGAGGATTAATAAAATTTTTTAGTGTTCTCAAAAAATGAAAACAAATTAAAATTTTTAAGAATAATAAAAGTTAGAAAAAAAATTATTTTTATTCTTGGGGTTTGATGTAATAACTCATTTATTCCTTATTGTTTAAATAATAATTTATTTCATCTCTATTTTTTAAATAATAGTTCAAAACACCTTCTGCAAATTTACTGAATAATTATTTGAAGATAAAATATGATTTTCAATTAAGAATATACAAATTATTTTAAAATAAAACTCTTAAATACAATTAAATAATATATAATTTTATATATAAATTTAAAATTTAAAGATAATTGAATGAATAAATAATAATAACCCTAAATAAAATTTGAAATATTGATGATAAATTTTTAAAAAATAAATTTTAAAATAAGTGAGATTTTTTCTTTTTTGTCCTTTAATTTATCTCAAACTTTAATATAGTTATTATAAATAAATAAATAATCAATATATATTGTTATTTTACTAAAAGTAAACACAGATTATTTTATTTACTTAAAAATATATATATATACTAAAAAAATACATATTTAAAGTACAACATAATAAAAGATACAACGTTAAATTATATGATTATTTATCTTTTAACTTATCTCTTATTTTAATATAAATAATGATTCATGAATAAAAAATTATTATTATTATATAAAATATTTAATTGACTTAATTAAAAAAATTTAATTGACATACTCACTAAACACACACACACACATTGCATAATTTGTTGTATTATTTTTATTTTATTAAGAAAGCCTTAAATTTTAAATTTATTGAAAAAATAGAGGTTATTTAATTATTATTGAGATTTATATTTTTTATATAATTTATATTTATTTAATTAAAAATCTATTTTTACCCTCAAGTAATTATTCAATAAATTAAAAATAAATTTATAAAAATATATTTTAAGCTATTATTTAAAAACATGAATAAAATAAATGATTATTAAAATAACAAAAATAAATAAGTTATTACATCGTATCTTAAAAATAAAAATAAAAATTCCCTAAAATTTATTTAAAGTTAATTAATTTTCGAAAATGGTAACTGAAATTATAAGTAAGTATAATTGTAGCGCAGATCAATGTAGATAATCCATGTAAAGATATAAAAGTATGATTTTGCTTGACACGCCTTGGCATTTGATTAACAAAGGCCATGTTATTTATTTTAATATAAATAATGATTTCAAATTGATAAAATTATTATTATTATATAAAAAAATTAATTAATTTGTTTAAAAAAATTTAATTACCATACTCACTATATACACACATATATTACATAATTTTTTATATTATTTTTATTTTATTAAATTAACCTTAAATTTTAAATATATTAAAAAAATTAGATGTTATTTAATTATTCTTTAGATTTATATTTATAAATAATTTATATTATTTAATTAAAAATCTTATTTTTTATTAAATTATTATTTAATAAATTAAAAATAAATTTATAAAAAGAAATTTTAGATTATTGTTTAAAAAATATAAATAAAATAAGTAATTACTAAAATAAAAAAATAAATTATTACATTATATCTTAAAAATAAAAAAAACATTTTTCCTAAAAATTATTTGAAGTTAATTAATTTCTGAAAACAATAACCCGAAATTATAAATAAGTAAAACTGTGGCGCAGATCAATGCAGATCGACAAATCCGAAGACTTGGATGTTTGACTCGTGAAGTCGATGTCCTGGAGTCGGTGCTGGGTCTTCAGCAGCAGTGCAACAGTGACACTTTTCAGTGATTAATTGATTGTTGCTGTCTTATTATCGGAGAAATTTAATATATAAATAATATTATGATATATAATTATTTATTCTCATTTAAAAAAATATTATATAATAATTATATTAAATATATATATATATATATAATTAAAATTCCTACTTACTTTTTCGCTTTTGCTGGTTGGTCTCAAAAAACTGAAGATAAGCAAAATCACTCTTCATCTTCTCCTCAGCATCAAACAGCTCTGCTGCAATCAATCCCTTTTGTTCCCATTGGATGCACTCGCTCCAAGCTCTTTATAATTTACTTTCTATCATTGTTATCATTCTCTGTAATATTCGTTTCTCATCATTTTATTTGCTTGAAAATGTATCAGTAGTACTTATAGCTTCTGATATGGTCATTGTATTATAGCTGTGATCTGTGCTGGTAGCTCTTACTGCTTTGCCTGTGTGCTGAAAAAGATTATTATTACTATTATTTGTTAAAAAAAAAAAAGAAAAGGCAATGGCAGCAGAACTGGGTTATGCTATTGTTTCCGGGGTTGCATCAAAAGTTGCAGAGATATTGTTCGATCCCATTCGACGGGAAATATCATATGCGTTCAAGTACCAGAGCAACTTGGAGGAGCTGAGGAGTCAGGTGGCGGAGATGAAAAATAAAAGAGAAAGGGAGCAACAGCGTGTTGGGTATGCAGAAAGGCAAGGGGACGTGATTCACAAAGATGTTGAGCAGTGGCTGATTAAGGTGAACGAGTTCATCGAACGAGTGGAGAAAGCTATTGATGAGGTTGAAGAAGTCGAAACTAATAGTAATTATAAGAAGAGCCGTACTTTCAGAGAGTTGTGCCCCAACAATTTGATGGCTCGTTACAGGCTCAGCAAAGTGGCAGTGAAGGCAACAGAAGAGGGTGGAATTCTCTTGAGAAAGTGGGTCTCCGGTGATAAAGTTTCCTACCGTCCAGCTACGGAGAGCACAAAACTCGTGCTCAACATAGACTACGAGGAGTTTGAATCAAGGTTGTCAATTTTCCAGGAGATTATGGTGGCGCTGAAGGATGGTACTAACAACTTAATTGGGGTCTATGGTATGGGTGGAGTGGGAAAAACCACTCTTGTCAAGGAAGTTGCGAGGCGAGCCATAGTTGAAAAGTTATTTGATACGGTGGTTGTGGCTGAGGTAAAACAGAACCCAGACTTGAGAACAATTCAGGAGGAAATTGCTTATTGGTTAGACGTGGAATTTGGCCAGCATGAGAGTGCATTTGTGAGAGCACATCGATTACGGCAAAGATTGAATAGCCACAGGCGGGTTCTCGTAATATTAGATGATATTTGGACAACACCTGACTTGCATGCCATTGGAATTCCTTTTGGAGATGATCGTGCAAAAGGAAGTGTTGACAATCAAAGACCTTTAACATTGTTGTTGACATCGAGAAATCAGCATGTATTATGCAATCATATGAATACTCGGAAGATTTTCTCGATTGGACTTCTTTCTCATGAAGAAGCAAGCCATTTGTTTGAAAAGATTGTGGGTGATTCAGCAAAAAAATCTGATTTTGAACCCATAGGAGTTGAGATTGTTACCAAATGTGGAGGTTTGCCGATTGCAATTAAAACGATTGCAAATGCTCTGAAAAATAAGAGTCCCCGCATATGGAAGGATGCCGTGAATCAGCTAAGCAATTCTAATCCAAGAAAAATTCAAGGAATGGATGCAGATTTGTCTTCCATAGAATTGAGTTACGAGTTTTTGAAATGTAAGGAAGTAAAGTCACTGTTCCAACTCTGTGGGCTACTAAAAGACGGTAGTCGAATAACTATTGATGATTTGTTAAGGTATGTTATCGGTTTGCGGTGGCTCACAAATGCTGACACATTGGAAGCAGCAAGGAATAGGGTGCACACATTGATTGATAATCTCAAAGCTGCATCTTTATTGCTTGACGGTGACAGTGAAGATCATGTTAAGATGCACAGAATCATTCATGCAATTGCTGTATCAATTGCCGCAGAGAAGCTTCTGTTTAATATTCAAAATGTTGCTGACTTGAAGGAAGAGCTAGAGAAAATAGATGAAGAACTAACTGCTATTTCTATTCCTTTTAGAGGTATATATGAGCTTCCTGAAAGGCTGGGATGCCCGAAACTGAAGTTGTTTTTGTTGTTTACGGAAAATCTCTCTCTTCAAATTCCAGACCTCTTTTTTGAAGGGATGACAGAACTTCGAGTTATAGATTTAACTGGATTTCGTTTCCCTTCATTACCTTCATCATTTGGTTGCCTAATTAATCTTCGAACATTGAGTTTGGAGAACTGCCTAGTAGGTGACATAGCAATCATCGGAGATCTAAACAAATTAGAGATTCTTTGTTTAAAGCATTCTAGTATTGAACAGTTACCTAGAAAAATTGGACAACTAACTCGGTTGAAGTTGTTAGATTTGAGTAACTGTTCAAAACTCAAAGAAATCAGGCCAAATGTTATATCAAACTTGGCTCGATTAGAAGAACTATATATGGGTAATAGCTTCACTCAGTGGGAGGTCGAAGGACAAAGAAATGCTAGCCTTGGTGAGCTAAAGCAATTGTCGAGACTAACCACTTTAGAAGTGCATATTCCGGATGCCCAAGTTATGCCACAAGATTTGGTCTTCTTGGAGTTGGAAAGATTTAGGATATGTATAGGAGATGTGTGGAGCTGGTCTGATGGATGTGAAACCTCAAGAACACTGAAACTCCAGGTCAATAACAGCATTTACTTGGGGTATGGAATGAAAATGCTGCTTAAGAGAACTGAAGATCTCCATCTTGATGAATTGGCTGGTTTTAAGAATGTTGTTCATGAATTAGATGATGAGGAAGGTTTCACACGATTGAAGAATCTCCATGTACAAAATGGTCCTGAGATCTTACATATTTTGAACTCAGAGGGACGGGTATGTACTTTTCCCCGGCTGGAATCATTGTTTCTTCGTAATTTGATTAACTTGGAGAAGGTATGTCATGGCAAAGTACGACTCACCGAAGATGATCAGTCGTTCAGCAACTTAAGGATCATTAATGTAGAAGGATGTCACAGGGTGAAGCAACTCTTCCCATTATCTTTGGTTAAAAATCTATTGCGGCTGCAAAAAGTGAAAGTGACTGATTGCACAAACCTAAAATTGATTGTCGGTAAGGAAAGTGAAAACATTGCCCACAAAAATGGAAGTACAAGTGGGGTTTACTTCAGTCAATTGCACTTCCTAAAACTTCGACACCTCCCGCAGCTTATGAGTTCGGGATTCGACCTGGAGACCCCAAAAAATACTCTGGGATCCAACCCTGGAATCGTTGCTGAGGGTGATTCCAAGGACTTCATGTCACTCTTCAATGAAAAGGTATGTTCTTCTTCTCTTATGTTTCTTGCTTTCCAGTCATGCCAAAGAAAAACATATATCAAATACCTCTTGTTCATCTTGCTAATCAATTATGAATATATTCCATGTCATACAGTTGTTGAAGGAAAAAAGGAATCTTTTTGTCATGCAGGTTGCTTTTCCAAGCCTGAAGAAGTTAAAACTGTCTTCAATTAATGTTGAAAAGATATGGGGCGATTTGTTTTCAGCAACAGAATCTTGGGGTAAGAATTTAATGAAATTGACCGTGGAGAAATGTGGTCGACTAAAATTTCTGTTTTCCTCCTCTATGGTTAATGGTCTTGAGCAACTCCAACGACTTGAGATAAGTCACTGCACATCAATGAATGAAGTAATCAACACCAGATTGGCAAGAGAGGACAATATGATTGAAATGGTTTTTCCGAAACTAGTCTCCCTGCAGCTTTCACATCTTCCAAAACTAACAAGATTTGGCGTTGGAAATTCAGTTGAATTCCCTTCTTTGTGTCAACTTCAGATTGCATGCTGCCCTAATTTGAAAAGGTTCACCTGCAGTTTTACAGAAGAAATGAGCTCAGAACAGAACAACCACACAACACAAACACAACCACTCTTTGATGAAAAGGTTGAAGTTTTCTTTGCTGCCACCGGTATTTTATAGTTTTATTTTTCACTTGTATGATGAATATTGAATTCTTCACTTCAGGTAGGACTGCCTAGTTTGGAGGTACTGAGAATTGATGGGATGGATAACTTGAGAAAAATATGGCACCACCAACTTGCTTTGGATTCTTTCAGAAAATTGAAGGATTTGGATGTAGAATACTGTGATCAACTATTGAGTATTTTTCCGTCTAATATGCTGAGAAGACTCAAGAGACTGGAGCATTTGGCGGTGTCTGAGTGCGGTTCAATAGAAGAGATAATTGAGATAAGCTCTAATTGCGCAGTGGAAACTGCTCCTGGAGTTGTGTTTCGTCAATTAACCTCACTGAAACTGCATTGGCTACCAAGACTCAAAAGTTTCTGCCCAGGAATAAATATTTCAGACTGGCTGGTGTTAAAAAATTTGGAGGTATTTGAATGTGATAAATTTGAAACTTCCAGCAGTTAACATTGAAAAGATTGAGCTTGATCAATTTCCAGCAGTGTCTTCTTGTTGCCGAAATTTGACAGAGTTGAAATCTGCAATTCTATTTATGCGACTCCAGGAATTTAAGAGAAGTTAATGCCAGTCAGTGGAAGGGATAATGGACACTAGATTTGGGGGAGAGGAAAGATGATTGACACGGCTTTTTCCTTACCTAATCTAGCTAGCTGCAGCTCCGAGAGATCTAACAAGATTTGGCATTGGATTCAGCTGAATTTGCCCCTTTCCCGGACTTGAGATTTTTATGATGTCCTGAGATGAAAATGATTCATCTCCAGTTGTTCATTTGCTGACATGAAAATGAGCCAAGAGCCTGAAGAAAAGAGCTTGGAAGTGAAGCCAACTTCCACACTGACAAGCTACCTCTCTATGATAAAAAAGGTGGATTCTTTTTTTTTTTTCAATTCTTCCTGCCATTTTTTATCTTTAATATTATCAGCAATAATCATGCTTAACAACTAATAGAAACATTCTTCATGTAGGAGTAGGACTACCCAGTCTTGGAGGAATTAACAATCCGCTCCATTGAGCGGTGTCCTCTAAATCTATGCAAGTATGCTCAGCAAGGTGTTGGCAAAGTGACTGCCAACAAAGCTGAAGTTGGTAGGAGTATGTTAATATAAGCTGGATTCAAAAGTGTAAAAAGCTGGTTACGGAGGCAGGTTTTGAGAGAGATTGCGACTGATGTAGGGCACCATTTTAAGAGTTCTTGATTCTTTTGTAATCCGATGATATTTTTGACACCTGTGTACCTTGTCTTAGTGTATTACAATCATCCTCTCGTTAGTTTTTACTGGATGTAAGTGTTATTGCTGAATGTATTAGTTTTTGTTTTGGAGTTCTATGCTGAGATTTAATTCTATAAATTCCGTATATTAGGGTGCATTTGGCATTAGTTTTGCAAATGACATATTTTACTGCAGCAAGCAATACAGTCAGCACAAGAGAACTCGAACGATGTTTTGAGCAGTCGGTGCCTGATATCATTCTGAGATAGATTTATGGCATGTTGTATACAAAATACAATCAATATTCTCAATTTAAAAGCGACATTTTATCCTACAAGAAAAAACCAAGTTTTTGGACACTTTACCTAGATTCAGTGAAACAATTGAAGAAAAAATAAAGTAAGATTTTTTATTTTTCAGGAAAAATATATATCTAGGTAGCTAATACTAGCCTATGTTAATGGGCAAAATTTAACTAGATATATTTCTTTTACAAACAAATTCTCGATATAGCTAATACGGTTTCTAGTCTAGAAAAGAAAAGCACATTCAAATCTCAAAATTTGTTCAAAAATACATGAAAAGGATTTTGAATGCAACAAAGAGATCTATATATGAAATTATATATCTAGATAGAAGATAGCAGTAATGTAAGAGTAACAATAGACCTCCTCAATTGAAGAAAAAGGTCTACGAGTAACGATAAACTTTTTAAATTTTTTGTTCCAAATTTCATCCAGATAATGTGTCGTCTATTCAGTTTTAGTGGCTAGTAATTCTTTGCAAAAAAAAATTTTTTATTACGACATCAATATCGTAATAGATATAAATATTATAAATTACACATAGAACTAGTAAATATAAAATAAAATCTGTAAATTCATGTAAGATTATTAATTATTTAAAAAAATTAACATTGTTTCAACAAAATTTTAGTGGAAAATATTTTATTCATTTATAAAAATTATTTTCCCTAATTAAACAAATAAAAAAATTACTCATTAATTAAAAAAATTATACTGAAAAATGTGGAATAAATTTTATTGAATTGGTTTAACCATAAATTATATATTTATTATAAGATATTTGTACATTTTTTCCATTTTCTATAATAATATCTATTTATTACACAAGTTAATTAAACGTAATTATTTATCTTGATTTGGATTAAACAAAAATAAAAATAAAAACATATTCTTATATTATTAGACACATATATGATATATAAATAAAATTATATATAAATTTGAGTATTATGCATGCTTCATGTAATTTTAAACATTTTACTTATACTTAGAAACTACTTTTTACTCATATTTAGAGATCATTTAGAGTTGTCGTTGAGGAAGCGTAGAAATATACAAAATAACTTCATCTTACAACGATAAAAAATATTATTAAAATAATATTTTTTAAAAAAATTTAATTTTAAGAATAAATTTTATTCTTAATAGAACATCACACGTATTACATAAATACAAAACTAGTTTCATTCAATTTAAGTCTGCTGGCAATTCTGACCTGGAGCTTAAACTTTACTTTGTTGGTACTAAACACACACCTGATGGACAGTTTGAGAGCGAAGCGGACAGATCTATGAATTCAAAAGCCCCCCTCATAGTCCATTAGTGGGTAGGGTGGTAAACTTAGAGGGCGCCCGCCTCCTCTTTAGATGTGTCCTTGACAACTTGGCGGAGTTCGGTCTTCGCTTTTGGTGGGCGGGAGTGCTTGGTTATTGGGGTTTCCTTTTCCTCAACCAATTCAGTTGTGTCAGCCATATTCTTCTCCTTAGGTGCTGTTCGGTTGGCGTTAGAGAACGCCGGAAAAGAATTTGATTTCCTTTTAATTAGTCTTTCCATCGTTCGGTTGGCCAATGCAAAGAGGAATTCAATTTCCGAATAAGTTATGATTTCCTCTCAAACCCAGAAACCAAATTCCTGTTTAGAGAGTCATGAATTTAATTTCACATCTCGTGTCATTAGCAAAATTTCATAATTACCCTTACTTAGGTGGAGTTCATCTGTAAATTAGGCACATAAAAATTTTGACATCAATAGAAATAATTTGTTGTATTCTCTTCTACATACACTGGTATAAAATAAAAAATTTGATATTTTCGAGTGTTTAATAATATTTTATATAATTTTTATGATTAAACAATAGTTATCAGCTCTTTATATAGAGACAGGTAAAGCTGAAACCTTATCCTCCTAAAAGTGTCTCTATTTTAAAGTTTGAGTTTAAATAAAATTATATTTCAAATCAAATTAAGTCAAAAAATTAAAATTAAAATTTTTAGTTACATTTATTAAATTAATTACAAAATAATATTTAATTAAATTATAAATATAATTGTAACTAATTTATTTATTTACTATTTTTTCAAATTAAATTAATTTCTAATAATAAATATTAAAAGTTTAATACTAGAGGGTAAATTTATCTAAATAAAAATCATGTATTTCATTTTCTGTAAAATTATATACCAAATATAATGTTTCAGTTTTATTTTAAATCTGTACATGATTCTTTCAAGTTATATTACTATATCAATATTGTTAATGCAACCTACATACGGCATTTTAATTCTAAGAATTAACTTCATAAATTAATTAGAACCGAAAATTCTACAATAATACTATAATAATTAATTAGAACCGAAAAGTACTTTTGATAAGAACATCAATAAGCATTATAAGTAATTTTATTATTGATAACAATCATAATTATAATCAGTTCATTGCTTTTTTATTTTATATGATAAATATTTAAATTTAACATAAGAGTAAAATTGTCCAAAAAAAAAATTCAGTTCCTTTCCATCAAAAATTCAATACGCAACCGAACAAGAAAAATTGGATTCGTTCTTCTATTCTTCTTTCCTTTTTCTTCCTCTCTTTTCTTCTCTTATCTTCTTCCTACTATTCTTGCAACTGAACACAACCTTAGTTTCTAAACTAGCATAATCGTGGGATATCAAAAGTGAGAAGTTTATTGTTGGTTTTTATTCTTCACTCTCGTGTAGGTGAACTTAGTTCGTTCAATTCTTAAGGAGAAGAAAAGAAGGATCTCTAGGAATGAATGGGAAGACTGGAGTAGTACCTTCATTATATACATACATACATATATATATATGCCTTATAACATTTATATTCCAAGCACTAAGGGTATGTTTGGGATTGAGGTTGGGCAGCTGTAGCTTTTAAGCTATACCACTAAAGTGTTTGGTAAACACTAGCTGCTGTAACTTTTAAGCTATATTAGCTATGTTAATAAGATTTTTCACTTGTAAGGTGTAAAAGTTATTATGTTTTTAATAATTTTGTTAAAATTATTATTTAAAAATTATATTTATTACATATTATTAACTTTTATTTTATAATTATAACTTTTTTTCCACAGCAGCTGTAACTTAAAAGTTACAGCACCTCAATCCCAAACATACCCTAAGTATTCCTTGTCAACTTAGATGCGTCAATCCTCTTACCTGTACCTCTTTCCTCACATAGAGAGCTCTAGTAGTTCTTGGTAGGAGAGAACTAATACTGTAGATAAGGTTCATTGTTAATTCCTTTCCCATCATGCTAGCACTTAAGAGACTATCTTAGCCTAGAGCGAGGGATCACAATAAGGAAGGAGTCTCCAAAGTAGGCCGTACTGCAGTACCAATCCACAACTATAATTTTTGTAACTTCACTTCCCTGCCCCTGTCCACGCAGTCTCGTTTTCGGACTTTAAGAGCATTGAGTAAAGGGAAGAATAGGCGGTTTCAAAAGCACTTATTGTAGATTTACTAGTTTATGTTATATTTATAAATTTTTATATTATTTACCAGTAGTATATTAATTTATTATTTACTTGTTTTATTTTCTATTTATAAGTGTTTTGTTTTATTTTTAATTTTTATATTTTATTTTATAGTTAATGTTGATTTACTAGGTTTCAGTTATATTTTCAAGGTTTTATTTTATTTACTAGTAATACATCAATTTACTAGTTTTATATTAATTTACTTGTTTTATTTTTTATTTACTAATCTTATTTTTAATTTATAAAATTTATGTTTTATTTTGAATTTAATGTTGATTTACGAGTTTTATGATATATTTATAAGTTTTTGTTTTATTTACCAATAATACATTAATTTACCAGTTTATATTAATTTACTCGTTTTACTTTCTATTTATCAGTCTTATATCTAATTTCTAAAATTTTATACCTTATTTTACAGTTAATGTTGATTTACAAGTTTTATATTTTATTTACATAATTTATATTCAATTACGATATTAATGCCATAATTTTAATCACGGCATCATATAATGACTCTTTTTACAAAATCTAAGTGAATTAATTGTATTATTTGACAAATTAATTGATAAATGTCACATCATTTAAAATAATTTTAGGATAAAAATTTTAATATTTGTAGCACTAATCATGAAACTTAAATGATTCAAATAAACATTTGAGTAAATTTGAGGAACTAAATCACTTTTTTTAAAAAATTTTTAGTTCTCAAAAATTGATGTTAAGGTATTATTATTATTATTTTTTGTTTGAAATCTAAATGAGTCTGAATGTTACAAAATTTTGAATAAATATTAATGTATATATCTGAATAATATATATTATGTATGAGTGTAAGTGGTAAGTTATTTGTTCTTATAAATCCAAAACATCTTAAATATAATATTTTTACACATATGTCCTTGAAAGTGTTATCTATACTTAAAAGTTTAAATAAGTATATATTTATAATATTGTCTAGTATAATAATATTTATGTGTTATAAATATATATGAGGTAAGCATTTATATATTATTTGTACATAAAAAATTATTATTTAATAATAAAAGAATTTGCCTAAGATTCAAATTGAATGTATGGTAGGTATTTAATATGCATCTAAATTACGTTATAATTAATTAAAAATTTTGATTAGAGGGAAAAAATAAAGGATTGTTAAGTTTTACATAATAGGTGGGAAATAATGGTGTGTTTATTTCGCCGATCGGGAAATTGAAATTCATAATAAGAATTATTGATGACATTTACTTCGTAAAATAGAAGCACAAATCAAAATCAGAATCAGAAATGTAGGGTTCATTTGAATTAGGAAATGAGGAATGAGAGATTGATTCCTAAAAATAACTTGAGAATAAATCTCTCATTTTTAAGATTGATAATTTTGCCCTCCCTCAACAAAATAAAAAATTCTCGTTTTTATTTCAGTTATAATTAATTAATATATTATTGTAATTAATTAATTAATATACTAATAATTATTCATTAATATATTATTAACAATAACTATTAATAATAATAATTTTTGAATAAATAATCACAATAATTAATATATTATTATATTTAACTAATTAGTATAGTGTTATAATAATAATAATTATTATAGTGATTATAATTAATTAATATATTAATATATTATTAACAATAAATAATAATAATAATAATTTTTGCATAAATAATTATAATAATTAATGTATTATTATTATAAATAATATTTTATTAACAATAATTATTATAAATAATATTTTATTAATTATTTGTTAAATATATATTAATATATTAACTAATAATAATAATAATAATTATTATTATTATATTAATTAATTAATTATAATAGTATATTAATTAATTAACTATAATAATATATTAATTAGTGTGATTACTTATTCATATGTTATAATTAATTAATTAATGTATTAATATATTATTAACAATAATTAATAATAATAATAATTTTTAAATAAATAATCACAATAATTAATATATTATTGTTTTTAATTAATATATTATTACTATTATTATTATTGTTAAATCATATAATAATATTTTATTAACAATTAATTCATTGAAAATATTTACAATTAATTAATATGTTAATATATTATTAACAATAATTAATAATAATAATAATTATTATTATTTTTTGAATAAATAATCAATAATCGCAATAATTAATATATTATTATAGTTAATTAATTAATATATTATAATTATTTAATATAATAATTATTAATTAATATATTAATATTTATTAACAATTAATTAATATATTATTATTTTTGAATAAACAATTACTATAATTAAAATATAAAATAATAATTATGACAACAATTAATTATGCATTTTTTAGTAATTTGTTAAATCCAAATTCCGATTATAATTCTAAGATAAAGTAAACACATTAATAACAATTTAACTCATTCTGATTCCTATAGTTCAAGTAAATAAATTATTCTGATTTCTATTTCTTATACTCATTCTAGCCCATTCTCATTTTTGTCTATTTTAATTTCAGTTTATTCACATTCTATTTTAGTAAATGCACCAAAATATATTTAATGAGAATATTTATAAGAGAAAATTTAATTTTTTTATTGAAACACATAAAAGTTAAAAAATTTTATTTTTTATTCAAATCAAAATATATTATATAAAAAAATTAGATATAAAAATAAATAAATTAAAAATTAAAAATATCTTAAATTAAATCTAATTAAAATTTTAGACATAAAAACAACGAGATTTTTTCTTTGGTATTTATATTTTTAATTAATCATCAAGCTTTAAATATATTGGTCATTTTTTATTATTTTTAGACCTTTTGCCTTCATTTGCCATATTTTTTATTTTTCCTTGGGGAAAGTTATATACGTATACTTCATACATGAAACTGTCATTTTCTCCTTCGTTTGTGTGGTGCGGAATGCAGACAGATAGGGAGAAAATTACAAATTAGAAAGATTTTAGGTCTTGACCGTAATTGAGTCTAAACCAAGTCATGAGCCATTGCAACAGTAATAATGACTGTTGGTGGTTATATTACTTCTAGCTAAAGCTGAAAAAATCTAAAATAAGAGAATCAGAACACTCTTCATCTCTTGATCCTCAAACAGCTCTGCAATCAATCTGAATTTTCCAATCTAAGGTGCACTTGTTCTATGCTCTTTGAAAATCATTTGTATATTGACCGTTATGGCTTCCTGTAATATTTTTTTTTGTTTCTCATAATTTTATTCGCTTAAAATCGTATGTATCCGGTATTTTATTTTCCAATCATAGTAAATATACAGTGTTATTCTCTCTCTCTTTTTTTTTTTAAACTTTTTAAAAGTTATTTTGTTAGCATTGTTTCTGATATTAATGTATATTTAGTTATTCTCTATTGCTGAAAAGAATTTTCTGTTGTTTTTTATTTTCCATAAGAAATGAAAAAAATGAGAAAAACAGAGAGAAAAAACGAAAAAAAAACGTAAGAAACAGGCAATGGCTTCAGAAGAAGTTGGTGATCATGCTGTTTGCGGTGCTGCATCAGAATCATTTTTTGGCTTCATTAAACGGGAGATGTCTTATGTGTTAAAGTACCAGAGCCACATTGATGACCTGGAGAATCAAGTGAAGGAGCTGGGGTATAAAAGACAAAGGGTTGAACATCCGGTTAACAATGCTAGAAGAGAAGGGGATGAGATTTATAAGGGCGTTGAGCAGTGGCTAATTGGCATTGATGAATTCACTCAAAGAGTGGTAAAACCTATCATTGATTATCAAGATGAAGCAAAGAAGCATTATTTCAGAGGGTTATGCCCAAATTTGCTAAAGAGGTACAATCTCAGCAAGGAAGCAGTGAAGGCAGCAAAAGAAGTTGCCAATCTCTTGGGAAAAGGCAACTTCAGTAATTTTTGTTTCCGTCCTGCTCCACAGAGGATAGAGCTCATGTCTTCCAGTGGCTACCAGCAATTTAATTCAAGAAGGTCAATTTTCCAAGATATTATGGAGGCGATGAAAGATGATAAGGTCAACATGATTGGGGTTTACGGGTCAGGTGGTGTGGGAAAAACTACTCTAGTCAAAGCAGTGGCAAGGCAAGTTATGGAAGAGAAGTTGTTTGATGAGGTGGTTATGGTTGAGGTAACACGGACCCCAGACCAGAAACCAATTCAAGACAAAATTGCTTCTGATTTAGGCCTGCAATTTGGGCAGCATGATAATGTACTTCAGAGAGCTGCTCTACTAAGTGAAAGGTTGAAAAAAGAGAAAAGGGTCCTCATTATATTAGATAATATCTGGATGAGATTAGACTTGGATGCTATTGGAATTCCTTTTTGGGGTAATGAGAAACAAAGTGTCCGACAGCAAGAAGAGTGGAACGAAAGATATGTTGATCAGAGTCGATGCAAAATATTGTTGACATCTAGAAATCAACATGTATTATACAATGAAATGAATATTCAGAAGACTTTCTCAATTGGGGTTTTATCTGATGAAGAAGCAATGAGTTTGTTTTGGAACAATGTGGGTGATGCAGCTGGAAGATCTGATTTTCTGCCTATTGGAGTTGAGATTGTAAGAGAATGTGGAGGTTTGCCAATTGCAATTATAACAATTGCGAATGCACTGAAAAATAAGATTCTTTTTTTCTGGAAGGATGCATTTGATCAGCTAAGGAATTCCAATCAAAGATGTATAGAAGGAGAGGATGCAAAGGTGTACTCGATCATAGAATTGAGTTACAACTTTTTGGAAAGTGAGGAAGCTAAGTCATTGTTTCGACTGTGTGGTCTACTAAATGATGGTAGTCAGATACCTTTAGATGCTTTGATGAGGTGTGGTATGGGTCTGGGTTTGCTTAAAGGTGTTTACACATTGCAAGAAGCAAGGACAAGGGTACATATGTTGGTAAATAATCTCAAAGCTTCATGGTTATTGTTGGATGGTGATGCTGAAGAATGTTTTAAAATGCATGACATCATTCATTCTATTGCTGTATCAGTTGCCACCAAGAAGCTTATGTTTAATATGCAAAATGTTGCTGACTTGAAGGAAGAACTAAACAAGAAAACACACAAAGATCCAACTGCTATTTCTATACCTTTCAGGGGTATATATGAGTTTCCTGAAAGGCTGGAATGCCCGAAACTCAAGTTGTTTATTTTGTTTTCAGAAAATCTCTCTCTACAAATCCCAGACCTCTTTTTTGAAGGGATGACGGAACTGCGAGTTTTAAGTTTTACTGGATTTTGTTTCCCTTCATTACCTTCATCAGTTGGTTGCCTAATTAGTCTTCGAACATTGACTTTGGAGAGCTGCCTACTAGGAGAAGTAGCAACAATTGGATATCTGAAGAAATTAGAGATTCTCAGCTTAAGGCATTCTGACTTTGAACAATTACCAGAAGAAATTGGCCAATTAACTCGGTTGAAGTTACTAGATCTGAGTAACTGTACGAAACTTAAAGTGATCAGACCAAATGTTATATCAAGCTTGTCTCGATTAGAAGAACTGTACATGGGTAATAGTTTCACTCAGTGGGAGATTGAAGGACAGAGTAATGCTAGTCTTGTTGAGCTGAAGCAATTATGGAGACTAACCACTTTAGAAATACATATTCCAGATGCCCAAGTTATGCCACAAGATTTGCTCTCCGTGGAGTTGGAAAGATATAGAATATGTGTAGGAGATGTGTGGAGCTGGTCTGGAGAACATGAAACCTCAAGAAGGTTGAAACTCAGTGCACTGGATAAATGCATTTACTTGGGATATGGGATGCGAATGTTGCTGAAGGGAATTGAAGATCTCTATCTAGATGAACTGAATGGTTTTCAGAATGCTCTTCATGAATTAGATGATGGAGAAGGTTTTCCACGATTGAAGCATCTCCATGTACAAAATGTCTATGAGATTTTGTATATTGTCAATTTAGGGAGATGGGGACGTTGTAATGCCTTTCCATTGCTGGAGTCATTATTTCTTCATAATTTGATGAGCTTGGAGAAGGTATATCATGGCCATCTCACAGAACAATCCTTCAGCAAATTAAGAATAATAAAAGTATATCAATGTGATAGACTTAAGCATCTCTTCTCATTCTCCATGGCAATAAACCTTTTGCAACTTCAAAAAATAAAAGTGTCTTTTTGTGAGAGCCTGGAATTGATTGTTGGTAAGGAAAGTGGTGAAACACATAATGTCCACGAGATTATTAACTTCACTCGATTGCACTCCTTAACACTACAATGCCTACCGCAACTTACAAGTTCAGGATTCAACCTGGAGAGACCTCTCATATCTTCGACGATATCAGTAACTACTTCGGCATTTGAAGAAGACAATGAAGAGGATGATTCTAATGAGTCACTATTCAATAATAAGGTGTGATAATATTCTTCATGTTTAATTTTATGGTAATATAAGAGGGAATACATATATTTTGGTAATTTTCTGTTTGATTTTTTACATCATCAAAAAATTATCAGACATTTGTTGAAGGAACAAGAATTGTTTTGCAGGTCATATTCCCCAACTTGGAGAAGTTGAAACTTTCCTCAATTAATATTGAAAAAATATGGCACGATCAATATCCACTGATGTTGATTTCTTGTAGTCAAAATTTAACAAAAATGACAGTGGAGACATGTAGTCGTCTGAAATTTCTATTTTCATATTCGATGGTTGATAGTCTTGTGCGACTCCAGCAACTTGAGATACGGAAATGTGAGTCAATGGAGGCGGTAATTGACACCACTGGTTTTGGAATTAATTCAATTGAATTCCCCTCTTTGCATCATCTTCGGATTGTTGATTGCCCTAATTTGAGAAGTTTCATCTCTGTAAATTCATTGGAAGAGAAAATCCTCCACACTGACATGCAACCTCTCTTTGATGGAAAGGTGTTTTTTTTTATTCACAATATTTCTTCCCTTAATTTAACCCTGCCTATCTTAATTTTTCTCTCAGAGATTATCTTTACGTCTTGTCGTCTCATCTTTCTTTGAATAACTAATCAAAAGTTGTAAGTTGTTAGTTAATTGATTTCTTCACTTCAGGTGGGACTCCCTTGTTTGGAGGTATTAAGCATTGAGATGATGGATAACATGAGAAAAATATGGCACCACCAGCTTGCTTTTAATTCCTTCAGCAAATTAAAGGCTTTGGAGGTAACAAAATGTGGTAAGCTAGTGCATATTTTTCCAGCTAATATTATTATGCGGAGAAGACTTGAGAGATTGGAGTATTTGAAGGTAGATGGGTGTGCTTCAGTAGAAGAGATAATTGGAGAGACAAGATCTAATGGCAATATTAGCATGGTGGAGGAGGAGGAGGAGGAGGTGGAGGCCCATAGAAGGTTTGTATTTCCCAGATTAACTTGGCTGAACCTGAGTTTTCTACCAAGACTCCAAAGTTTCTGCCCAGGAGTGAATATATTAGAATGGCCATTGTTAAAAAGTTTAGGGGTATTTGGATGTGACAGTGTGGAGATATTATTTGCTTCTCCAGAATATTTTAGCTGTGAGAGCCATCGGCCCTTGTTCTTGCTTGATCCTAAGGTATGAAATGAAATTAGCCCCACTAGGCCCATTATGTTTATTTATTGTCCTATATCTCTTAACAATAGTACTAGGAGTACAAACGCATGTATAAATTCTGCTAATAAAAACTGATGTAGTGTTGTATTATACCAGGCATATATATACTTGACTTGCTCATGATACGCTATGTTCATAAAGCCATAGCATGATTTAAACCTACTTTGATTATTGGGTACATATTGACATGAACTTGAACTGTATTTTTTCAATTTTTAATACTTTAGTTTGTTTCCAGGTTGCATTTCCCAGCTTGAAGGAGTTAGAGCTGAACAAATTGCCTAAGTTGTTGCATCTATGGAAGGAAAATTCCCAACTCAGCAATGTTCTCCAAAATCTTGCCACTCTAGAAATATCAGAATGCAATAAATTAGAAAAATTAGTACCGTCCTCGGTGTCTCTCGAAAATCTGACAACTTTGGAGGTATCAAAGTGTAACGGGTTGATACATTTGGTGACCCTCTCAACGGCTGAAAGTCTTGTGAAACTTACCAGAATGAATGTAATTGATTGTAAAATGTTACAACAAATCATACTACATGTTGGAGAAGAAGTGAAGAAGGATGTTATTGTTTTCAGCCAATTGAAATATTTGGGACTTCATTGCTTCCCATGCCTTATGAGCTTTTGTCTTGGGAATTTCACTCTTGAATTCCCATGCTTGGAACAAGTAATCGTGAGAGAGTGCCCAAAGATGAAGATTTTTTCTCAGGGAGTCTCACACACACCAAAACTACAAAGATTACATCTGAGAGAAGAATATGATGAAGGGCTTTGGGAAGGCAGCCTTAATTGCACCATACAAAAATTGTTTGAAGAAATGGTACGTACTGATTTACCAAAACTTCTCATGCTTCTCCCTTGCACTTCCACATTTTAGTTTATTTTGTTCTTTTTCTTCTTTGCGATAGAGTTGTCTTGATCAGCAGCACAAACAATTAGCACAAGCACCCTATAGACAATCATCAGTTACAAATATTGTAGTTAATTTGATAAAATATTACATTCTTGAAACTTGAAAAATTTTCTTTGTAAAAGATCTTGAGACCTGGTTTGTCTATGATTAGTGCTTGCAAACTTGCTCATTGCTTGAAATCTGATGTTGTAAAAAAGAATAGGAATGCTTTGTTCACCCAATTGAAACTATTACTATTGCTCTTACTACTATTACTGTTTGTTATCCTCAATCATGATGCTCAGACAACTGTCTGTTATTGTAAGAATCCAGAATCCTAGGGAATTTGCAATCTGAAAATTTATAGTTCCAGGAGTCCTCGTCTCTTTGATACATATATCACTGCATGCGTTGCATAGAGCTTAGTGGAGTTAACTGAGCAAGTTTAACAAGCAGAACGGAGTTTTTCCATTCTACTATTGGCCCAGTCTGTAGCTTAAACAATTTTGTTGCTATCAATATTTATAATCTTGCAACTGATTTAAGTTATATTTAAATGGATGATCATACCTTTTCATGCATGAAGCATCTGCATAAAACACAATAATAGTTCCAGAATGGCCCCAGTCAGCTTGACTGCTTTTGGTGGAATTTTTGGGGTGCAAATAGAACTCCAAACTTTGCTCAGTTAAATATTTAATCAGTCACCTAGTAAACAAGAAAAAAAGGCAATTAAATACAAGAGTTACTTATTTATCTTTTCAACTTTCACCATCTTAGTCTGAATCTTTCAACCTCAGACACTCTTGTTTTAGTTTTCCTTTTTTCCCCTCTTTTCTTTTCCTTCTATAGCACACTTATTTCACTTTTTGTTTCTTAAAGCCTTTTTACTTCATATGCATTTTTTTTTTTTCAAAATTACATGAATGAAAACCAAACCCCACCCCAAACCTCACTCAAAAAACATAACAATGAATTATAAAACCCATGCAAATTACTTGAGCTACATTCATGAATAAATGTCACTCTTGCCCTCTTGCAATCCAATTAAGCAATCTTAGGGAAAGAATTTAATAACCATTTAAGCAAACAATACTGAATCGCCACTGGTAGTTTCTCAAACATGAGATCAAATAGATCCTTCATCCATCCTATCTGGAGCATCATTGTCAACTATCCTTGAGAAAACTCTGAATTTCCAGTAATGCTTTGATGCAGCTCAACGCCACCTGGAACAATTTATGTTTGAACTTGATTCAAGTATTGTAGCTTATAAGGAGTTAAGAACAGCCCTGTGACAAAAAAACCATTTTATGGTCATTTTTCCTAAAGTTATGTTCCCATTTATATACTAAAACAGAAACATTTAAGCTTTAAAGTGCATATCCTTATATCACTGCAGCACTCCTATAAGAGAAGCAAATTGTAGGCATTTACATAAGTCTTCTTATATTTTAACTGCAATATTTTTGTTCTGGTAGGTTGGATACCATGACAAAGCTTGTTTGAAACTCTCAGATTTTCCTCATTTGAAAGAAATATGGCATGGCCAAGCACTTCCAGTCAGCTTCTTTATCAATTTAAGATGGCTGGTGGTGGACGACTGCAGGTTTAGGTCAGGTGCCATTCCAGCTAGTCAGCTCCAGTACTTAATCAATTTGAAAACTCTGGAAGTAAGAAATTGTTATTCTCTAGAACAGGTGTTTCATTTGGAAGAGCAAAATCCCGTTGGACAATTTCGGTCACTGTTTCCTAAACTTCGCAATCTGAAGCTCATAAATCTTCCACAACTTATAAGATTCTGCAAATTCACTGGGAGGATAATTGAACTGCCCTTCTTGGTCAATCTGTGGATCGAAAATTGCCGTAATATGAAAACTTTCATCTCCTGTTCTACACCTGTACTCAAAGCAGCAAGCAAGGAACCTCTACAAATGACCTCACAGGAGAACTTACCGGCTGATATGCAACCTCTCTTTGATGAAAAGGTGCTACTTTTCAGTGATTGACCCTATAAGTATTTCCTTCATATTTCTTTTCTTCTTAGTTGACTCTCCTCTTTATAGCTCTATGTAATTTCTTTAGAAACTAAATTTAATGTAATCTTCTTTTTTTTTTTTCCCTCTCTCTCTCTCATCTCTGAGTAAGGTATTAATGCATTTAATAATTGATCAATAGGTAAAACTTCCTAGTTTGGAGGTACTTGGAATCTCACGGATGGATAACTTGAGGAAAATATGGCAAGACCAACTCAGTTTGGATTCCTTTTGCAAATTAAATTACTTGGGAATACAACATTGTAAAAGATTATTGAGTATATTTTCGTGGAATATGCTTGAAAGAATGCAGAATTTGGAGAAGTTGGAGGTATTTTATTGTGATTCGGTACGAGAAATATCTGAACTGCAAATGCTCGATCGCGAGGACACACATGCTTCAAAAGTTGCTCAATTGAGAGAAACAGTGCCCAATTTTCCCTTTCCTCATTTGACTTCAATGAAACTCCATAGTTTACCGAGACTCAGAAGTTTTTATCCAGGAGTACATATTTCTGAATGGCCGAGGTTGAAGAATTTGTACTTGAGTGGATGTTCTAGAGTGGAGATATTTGCTTCTGAATTTCTAAGTCCCCAAGAGATTCATTCAGACGGCCATTGTGATCTTCAAACTCAACAACCTTTCTTCTATGTTGACAAGGTATGATCTCGTGAACATGTACATGATTTCGTAGAATGCATCCTGCATCATAAAGGAGTCAAATAATTTTTTAATTTTAATTATAAAAAGGTCATCATAGATGACGGGAAACAAACTATAACCATAAATGATATTGCATCCTAGTTTTCCCAATTCATATTGATTTTAGCATTAGATTTTTAATTTATATTTGAAGAGTGATTGCTTTGATTTATATGTTGAGTCTTATGGAAATTAATCCATTTGGAAATGGAACACTTTAGTAAATTACTGAATACTTGCCTGTGGCATATGGTTGGAAGACTGCAGAGATTAGGTATTTTCATTCAATACTGAATTTGGTTAATTTCCAGGTTGCATTCCCCAGTCTGGAAGAGTTAAAGCTGTCTAACTTGCCAAAGTTGCAGCATTTGTGGAAGGAAAATTCCCAATCCAGTAAAGTTTTTCAAAATCTTGCAATTTTAGAAATTGCAGAATGCAGTAAGTTAGAAAAATTAGTACCGTCCTCAGTATCCTTTGAAAATCTGATGACAGTGGAAGTATTGAAGTGTGGCGGGTTGAGAAATTTGGTGACACTCTCAACAACTAAAAGTCTTGTGAAACTTACGAGAATGAATGTAACTGATTGCAAAATGATAAAAGAAATCATAGAACAAGTTGGAGAAGAAGTGAAGAAGGATTGCATTGTTTTCAGCCAATTAAAATATTTAGGATTTCATTGTTTACCAGGCTTTACATGCTTTTATTTGGGGAATGACACTTTTGAATTCCCGTCCTTGGAGCAAGCAGTTGTGAGACAGTGCCCAAAGATGAAGTTTTTTTGTCAAGGAATCTTAAGCACACCAAAACTACAAAGACTACAATTGACAGAACTAGAAGACGAAGGGTGTTGGGAAGGCAACCTTAATTCCACCATACAAAAGTTGTTCGAAGATATGGTATGTATTAATTGATTCTCCAAATATTATGATGCATCTCCCTTGCCCTTGCACAGTTTGTTTGATTTTGTTCCTTCTCTTCTTTTTGTGAGCAGTTGTCTCATTAGCTCAAAAAACACTAGCACACTACCCCCCACATACAATCTTCCAGAAGGTAAAAAATATCCTCCTTTACATGTCTTTCTTTTGGAGACTTTAAGATTGTGGCCTCCTGTTGGATTTTTTTTTTTTTTAAAGGCTTGCTTAGGGTTAGTTCTTTTCTTTTCTTTTCTCTCTCTTTTTTTTTTTTAATTTTTAAAAAAACTCTTTAAGTATTACATAAATCTTACCAATCCACAACCTGGTGTGAGCAGAATTTGAACTACCTCTGGTACCATGAAACTAATAATATTGCTGTTACTGCTTTTACTCTATTTTCCCTCATCAAGAGTGCTCAAATGACTCTCTGGTCTTGTAAGATTCTATAAGCCTAGTGCAATTTGCCATTTGATAATTTGTAGTTTTGGGAGTCCTCGTTTCTTTGATATGTATGTCACTCTGTTTTGTTTGGGAGAGTTAACTATGCAAGTTTAACAAGCGAGGCAGAGAGCACACCCACAACTTGACAAAACTTTGTTGCTTTATTAGTCTTAAGCTTAACAATATCCAAAAATCTTGCAATAGATTTAAGTTATTGAATGATTGCTCATAGCGTTCCATGCTTGAAGCTTCAGTATAAAACACTAATATTTCCAGAATGGACCTGTAGAAAAACTGAACACTCTTATTTACTCACAGTAACATTTTTCTTTGTTAACTAGCCTAAACTAGTAACTCGTTTACGCTCACTCGCACTTGCACTCACACCCACACATCAATAGCATCTGCAGTGCTCTTTACCACTCGATTTATTTCATCTCACTCACTTGTAGCAATTAGAGCCCAAAACCTCCTTTTTTGTACTTGTCTAATGTTGGTTAACCTCCGACTTTGGCTACCTTGAATCTTCCTTGATGTCTATCGATGCATAAAGTCTTTTAGTATATATGTTAGGCTTGTGAAGAAACTTACAAGCTAGTTATATCTACAATACAGCAGAAAATTCGAGAGGCATGGTTTATAATTTGAACACTCTCCTTTAGATTCTGATCCTGTTATGTTCATCCCTTCTATCATAAAATTGACAAAGTTCACTCATAAAACATAGTATTAAATTATAAAACCCATGTAACTTCTTTGAGCTACATATTAATAATTAATAGATATCGTTCCTTCCATCTAGCAATCCAATTAAGCAATTTTAGGGACAGTGTTTAACAACCAATTGAAACAAACATTGCCAAATCGAAACTAGCATTTTCACAAGCTTGAACTCATGTATGTATCCTGCATTTCAAGAACTAATTGCTTCCTCAATCCTGATTTGACCGCAAGGTCCAGCTATACTGTAAAGAAAACTGTGATTTTCCCGCATGTGCTTTGATGGCTTAAGGCCATCTGGAACAATTTATGTTTGAAATTTATGCGATTAGTGTAGCTTAGAAGGACAGACCTATGGCATAAATCATTCTGTGGTCATTGATCCACTAGTTTTGTTCCTTCTATATTCCTAAAATAGAAACAAGTAAGCTTTAATGTTCGTATCCTTGTATTTAAACTGCAATATTCCTGGACATATTGTAAGCTTTATTGTGCAAAAATATTCTTGTATTTTAACGTCAATATTTTGGTTTTGGTAGGTTGGATACCGTGGCATAGTGTATTTGAAACTCTCACAATCTCCACATTTAGAAGAAATATGGCATAGCAAAGCACTTCCGGTTAGCTTATTCAGCAGTTTAAGATGTCTGGTGGTGGATGACTGCAGGTTTATGTCGAGTGCTATTCCAGCCAATCTCCGACGGTACTTGAATAATTTGGAAACTCTGGAAGTAAGCAATTGTTATTCACTAGAGGAGGTTTTTCATTTGGAAGAGCTAAATGCCAGTGAACATTGTCAGCCACTGTTTCCTAAACTTCTGCATCTGAAGCTTGTAGATCTTCCAAAACTTATGAGCTTTTGCAGCTTCACAGGGAGCATAATTGAACTGCCATCCTTGATCAGTCTGAGGATTGAAAAGTGCCCTAAGATGAAAACATTCATCTCCAGTTCTACACCTGTAAACATGGCAGCAAACAAGGAACCTCAAGAAATTACCTCAGAGGAGAACTCCCTGGCTAAAATACAGTCTCTCTTTGATGAAAAGGTGATTTTTTTCAGTGACTGGATTTTTCTTTTCTTTTTGTTTGTTTGTTTGGGATTTTCTTTTATAGAATTTTATTCACATTTCTTTTCTTCTTGGTTCGTTATCCTCTTTATAGCTCTATGTAATTTCTTTAGAATATAAATTTAGTGTATTGACTCATCTTTTTGTTGCTTGTCTCTGAGTTAGCAGTGTTAATGCATTTAATAATTGATCATTAGGTAAAACTTCCTAGTTTGGAGTTACTGCGAATCTCACGTATGGATAGCTTGAGAAAAATATGGCAAGACCAACTTACTTTGGGTTCCTTCAACAAATTAAGTTACTTGGGAATACAACAGTGTAATAAATTATTGAATATATTTCCCTGGAATATGCTTCAAAGACTTCAGAAATTGGAGAAGTTGGAGGTGTTTTACTGTGAGTCTGTACAACATATATCCGAACTCAGAGCACTAAATTGTTGGGATGCACGTGCTATGTTACTGGCTCAATTTAGAGAAACAGTTCCCAGTTTTGTGTTTCCTCATTTGACTTCATTGAAACTACGAAGTCTACCAAGACTGAAATGTTTTTATCCCGGAGTACATATTTCAGAATGGCCAATGTTAAAATATTTGGATATTTCTGGATGTGCTAAATTGGAGATATTTGCTTCAGAATTTCTGAGCCCTGGAGAGACTCATGTGGATACTCAACATGATAGCCAAACTCAACGGCCTTTCTTCTCTATTGACAAGGTATTATCTCTTAACCGTGCACATGTTGTGGTAGAATGCAGACTGCATCTCGATGGTGTTGACCGATTTTCAAAATTTAGAAGTCTGGAAACATAATGTGAACTATAGCCCATCCACTATATTCCATCCCACCTTTCCTTATTGATAAATGATTTAGGCATTTAGCATCAGGTTTGATCGATATTTTAAAAGTGATTGCTTTGTTTTATATTTTGTCTTATGCCAACTGAACCATTGGGAAATTTAACCTTGTAATAAATTATTGAATATATTTCACTCTTATATGCTTGTGAGACTGCAGAGAATAGACATTTTAGTTTAATACTTCATTGGGTTTATCCCCAGGTCGCATTCCCCAGTCTGGAAGAGCTAAGGCTGTCTAGATTGCCCAAGTTATTTCAGCTGTGCAAGGAAACTTCTCATCCCAGGAAAGTTTTTCAAAATCTTGCAACTCTAGAAATATCAGAGTGCAGTAAGTTAGATATATTAGTACCATCCTCGGTGTCTTTTGAAAATCTGACGACTCTAGAAGTATCAAAGTGTGGTAGGCTGATGAATTTGGTGACAATCTCAACAGCTGAAAGTCTGGTAAACCTTGCAAGAATGGATGTAACTGATTGTAAAATGATACAACAAATCATAAAACAGTTTGGAGAAGTGGAGAAGGATTGCATTGTTTTCAGCCAACTGAAGTATTTGGGACTTCATTGCTTACCAAGCCTTAAGAGCTTTTGTATGGGGAATAAGACTCTTGAATTCCCATGCTTGGAAAAAGTAATTGTGAGAGAGTGCCCAAAGATGATAATTTTTTCTCAGGGAGTCTTACACACTCCGAAGTTACAAAGATTAGAACTCACGGAAGAAGATGATGAAGGGCATTGGGAAGGAAGCCTTAATTCCACCATACAAAAATTATTTGTAGAAATGGTATGTGCTGATTTACCAAAATTTCTCATGCATGCATTTGCACTGTTTTGTTTCATTTTATTTTCTTCATTTTGCTAGAGTAGCCGTTTGATCAACGGCACAAGCAACTAGCACATTTCCTCTTATAGACAATGATCAGATGCAACTAGACATTTAATTTTATTTTGTTTTTGGTAATCTGCTCTTGTTGGTTTAGACAAAATATTACATTATTTTCAAAAAAAAAAAAAAAACTACATTTCTAGAAAGTGGTAAATTATCCTCCATTGATTTTTCATATGAAAAAAAGACTTCAAGATTATGTGTAGATTTTTCCTGGCACTCTATTGGAAATAATAACATTGCTTGCATATGGTTGGTGCTCTTGCATACATGCTTAATGCTTATTATCATTTGTGGCAAAAAAGCATAAGACTGTTTTTCTGCAGAATGAATCCTAATAAATAGCCCCCAATCAAGAATGCTCAACAATTTTCTGTACCATTAAGAGTCCACAATCCTACCACAACTTGCAATCTGAAAAATTTGTAGTTCTAGGAGTCCTTGTCTCGCTGCTAAATATTTCATTCCATAGATGAAATAGGGGAGTTAACTAAGTTCGACAAGCAAGACATTGGAACATCTCCCAATCTTCCATTGCCACAGCTTGACAAAACTTTGTTGCTCCAGGAATCCTCTGCTTGATGATATCTGAGAAATGGATTTATCATTTTTTTTTTCTGAAAGGGATTATGATATATATTTAAATATAAGAACTAGGATTTTAACTTTCCATGAAGTTTCAGAATAGTCCCTGTAAGCTTGACTGCTTTCAGGTGAATGTTATTATTGCAAACAATAACCCTGTGTTGTACCTAGTGTGGGTTTTGATCAAACATGTGGTAGACAATTGATCATACTTACTCATGCCCTGCTAATATTCTGTTTGAATGACCTGAATAGAGAATATAATAATGATTAAGCAATTGGAAGATTAATCAACATACAATCAACAACAATATATTCAAGACAAGCAATCACATGATTCACCAAATTGCTACATCTATAGAGGTCAGCAACTTTACTATAAATAACAAAAAAGGCAACGTTGCGAAGAGTTGTTGATGTAGGGTGGTGAATACCAGTTTCTCTAGTTCTTGGCTTTTTCGCACCATATGTTTTAATATGCCAACCTCAGAAACACAATTATTAACCTCAGAAACACAATTATTTTAGGGTTTTTCCTATTTTGTTGTCTCTCTTTCACTTTGGTATAATTGTTTTACTTTTTCTTTTTTCTAGTGTAAAATATTGCAACAAAAGCTCACCCATACAATATAAATTGTAAAATTAACCCTATTTCTTATTTGAGCCACATACATCAACAACTCTTGTCCTCTCGCAATCCAATTAAGCAATTGTAGGAAAAGAGTTTAACGACCAAATAAAACAAACAATCTAAAATTGCAGATGGTAGTTTCTTTAAAAGTTTCTGAGGATTTTATGGTATGTTTTGTGACCTTTAATCCACAAATATTGTGAATGAACCCACTACCTGTCAAGTATAATTTGGTAGGTGGTTGGTAAACAGTACCTGCAAAGTAAAAGCTGGTTTCAACCAAATAGTGCTTTCAAAATTTAATTGAAGCATGGTAGTTATAAACATACCCCAAGTTAATTATACATCCTACATTTTGAGAACTATAATGCTTCATCCATTCTAGCTAGAGCCTATTGGTTGATTAAATTTGCTCCACTTGTTTTTTCCCTAATATATTCTCAAAACAGAAGCATGTAAGGTTTTATGGAGATGACGTTTGTATTTTAACTATTGCAAGTTTTGGGTTCATCAGGTTGGATTCTGTGACTTAAAATGTTTGAAACTCTCTCTATTTCCAAACTTGAAAGAAATATGGCATGGTCAACCACTTCCAGTTAGCTTCTACAGCAATTTAAGATCATTGGTGGTGGATGACTGCATGTATTTCTTGAGTGCTATTCCAGCCTATTTGCTGCGATCCTTGAACAATTTGGAAAAGTTGGAAGTAAGCAATTGTGATTCACTAGAAGAGGTTTTTCATTTGGAAGAGCCAAATGCGGATGAACATTTTGGGTCATTGTTTCCTAAACTTCGCAAGCTGAAGCTTAAAGATCTTCCAAAACTCATAAGATTTTGCAACTTCACCAATGATATAATTGAGCTGCCCTTCTTGTCCTATATGTGGATTGAAAATTGCCCTAATATGGTGACATTTGTTTCCAATTCTACATTTGCACACTTGACAGCAGATGAGGCACCTCAAGAAATGATCATGGAGGAGAACATCTTGGCTGACATACAACCTCTCTTTGACGAAAAGGTGATTCGTTTCCTTGAATGATTATTTCTATCTTTTTGTTTTCTGCCCTTCACACTTCTATTCTTCTTAGTTGACTCTCCTCATTAAAAGTATATGTTTCTTTATAATCTAATTTAAGTTTTTGACTCAATAAATTATTCTTGTTGTTGTTGTTGTTCTGACTCAATGGTATTATTGTAATTATTTGATGATTTCTTTAGGTAGGACTTCCTAGTTTGGAGGAATTGGGACTCTCACGCATGGATAACTTGAGAAAAATATGGCATGACCAACTTAATTTGGATTCCTTCTGCAAAATAAATTACTTGGGAATACGAAACTGTAATAAGTTATGGAATATTTTTCCATGGAATATGCTTCAAAGACTGCAGAAATTAAGGTGGTTGTTCGTAGGTAATTGTGATTCAGTAGAAGAAATAGTTGAACTCCAAGTACTCAGTGATGATGACTCATGTGCTATAACAGCAGCTCCATTGAGTGAAACAATCCCTAGTTGTGTGTTGCCTCAATTAATTTCATTGACATTATCAAGTCTACCAAGTCTCAAAAGTTTCTATCCAGGAGTTCATATTTCCGAGTGGCCGATGTTAAAGAAGTTGGAGGTGATGGAATGTGCTGAAGTGCAGTTATTCGCTTCGGAATTTCAGAGCCCCCATGAGACTAATGTTCATAGCCAACGTCATATAAAAATTCCACAACCTTTGTTCTGCGTGGACAAGGTCTGTTCTCTTAACCATGTACATGTTTTGGTGATCTCTTAGCCATTTACATGTTTTGGTAGAATTTAACCTGTATGTTGATGGTGTTTATTAATGTTCAGTATGAATCAAATAAAAGCCATCTTAGAATTACTAGAAACTGGAAACTTAGAATTACTGGAAACATAATGTCAACCATACCATTTACCATCTCTTCCTGATTTTTCTATTAATCTTATTGGATTTAGCATCAGATTTAATTTATATTTTGATAGCAATTGATTTGACTTGTATTTTTTAGTTCCTTCTGAGCACTTTAATTAAATCATTTAATATTAGTCCATGGAATATGCTTGGAAGGCTACAGCAGTAGACATTTTTATTTCGTACTGATTGATTTTCAGGTTGCATTCCCTAGCCTGGAAGAGTTAACGTTGTGTGTACTTCCTGGTTTGTTGCATCTATGGGAAGAAAATTCTCGACCCGGCAAAGTTTTCCAAAACCTGGCAACTCTAAAAATTTCAGAATGTGGTAAATTAGAAAATTTAACACCGTCCTCAGTGTCATTCCAAAATCTGATGACTCTGGAAGTTTCAAAGTGTGACGGGTTGATTAATTTGGTGACTCTCTCAACCGTTGAAAGTCTTGTGAAACTTACAACCATGCATATAACTGAATGCATGATGATTGAAGAAATCATACAAGAGGCTGGAGAAGCAGTAGGAAAGGATTGTTTACTGTTTAGCCAACTGAAATTTTTGGAACTTCATTGTTTGCCAAGCCTCACGTGCTTTTGTTTGGGGAATTATGCTCTTGAATTCCCAACTTTGGAAAAAGTAGTCGTTAGAGAATGCCCAAAGATGGAGATTTTTTCTCAGGGAGTCTTAAGCACACCAAAGCTACAAAGACTTCTACTGACAGAATCAGAGGATGAAGGGCGTTGGGAAGGCAACCTTAATTCCACCATACAGAAATTGTTTGAAGAAATGGTATGTATTAAATGATTCCTCAAATTTCCCTTGCATCTCCTTTACACTTGCACTATTTTATCTTATTTTATTTTTTCTTTCTGTTGGAGCAGTTTCCTCGATGCCACACATAAACTAACACACTGTGTGCATTGACAATCATAAATTAACTATACTATATTTGTTGATTTGGATAATATATTTTATGGTTGTAATAATCCATAATCCTTGTAGAACTTGGAATTTGAAAATTTATAGTTTGAGGGGACCTCATTTATCAGACATGTATCTGTTGTAGGGGAAGTAAGCTGAGCAAGTTTTTGTCAAGCAAAGCAATGAAAATTTTTCCTACTTGGTTGCTGCAGTGGAAAGCTTAACAAATCTAAATAATATGTAAATGGATGATTCGACTATAGCTTAAAGGATTTCCATTTGGCATACAACCATTCCCTGGTCATTCCTCCACTAGTCTTACTCCCTAATAGATTTCTAACTAGAACATGTAAGCTGTAATGTACATTTCCTTGTCTGTTAACTTCAATACTTTGGTTTTGGTAGATTGGATTCCGTGACATAAACTATTTGAAACTCTCTCAATTTCCGCATCTGAAAGAAATGTGGCATGGAAAATCACTTCCGGTCAGCTTCTTCAGCAATCTAAGTTGGCTGGTGGTGGAGGACTGCACATTTTTCTCAAGCGCTATTCCTGTCAATCTGTTGCGGTTCTTGAACAATTTGAAAATTCTGGAAATTAGTAATTGTGATTCACTAGAAGAGGTGTTTCATTTGGAAGAGCTAAATGCAAATGAACATTTTGAACCATTGTTTCCTAGTCTTCGCAAGCTGAAGCTCAAAAATCTTCCAAAACTCATAAGATTCTGCAACTTCATCAGGAATATAATTAGACTGCCCTCCCTTTCCTATATGTGGATTGAAAGTTGCCCTAATATGACGACGTTCATCTCCAATTCTACACCTGTACTCATGACAGCAAACAAGGAACCTCCTGAAATGACCTTAGAGGAGAACTTCCTGGCAGATATGCAACCTCTCTTTGATGAAAAGGTGATTTGTTTCAAAAGAAATGAAATATTCCTTTACTTTTCTCTTCTTAGTTGACTCTCTTTGTAGCTCTATGTTACTTTAGAATCTATTTTTGTTATTTTTTCTTATACATTGATTCAATTGTATTAATTTTCTTTAGGTAGGACTTCCTAGTTTGGAGGAATTGGCAATCTTAAGTATGGATAACTTGAGAAAAATATGGCAAGACGAACTCTCTTTGCATTCCTTCTGCAATTTAAAATTTTTGGGAGTACAAAAGTGCAATAAGTTATTGAATATTTTTCCATGCAATATGCTTGAAAGACTGCATAAATTACAGAAGTTGCAGGTGCTTTATTGTAATTCAGTAAGAGAAATACTTGAACTCCGAGCACTCAACGGAAGGGACACAAACACTATAAAAGCTGCTCCATTGAGAGAATCAAACGCCAGTTTCGTGTTTCCTCAATTAACTTCATTGAGCTTATGGTGGCTACCAGGACTGAAAAGTTTCTGTCCCCGAGTGCAGATTTCAGAATGGCCAATGTTAAAGAAGTTGGACGTTGGTGGATGTGCTGAAGTGGAGATATTTGCTTCAGAAGTTTTGAGCCTCCAAGAGACACATGTGGATAGCCAACATAATATCCAAATTCCACAATCTTTGTTCTTTGTTGATAAGGTATGATCTCTAAACACGTATATGTTTTAGTAGAGTGCACCATGCATCTTGGTGTTGTGCTCAATTTATCTGCATGAATTATGAAATAATCATTTTAGATGGTTTGAAAAATAATGTGACCTATACAGCCCTGGGTAGTAGCCGGGTGGTAGCACACCCCTTCGCATTCTTGGGGTGAAGGGTTTGAATCTCACTGGAACCGTGGTAGATATGTCTTCCCAAACATTGATGGACTTAGGTATGTCCACATGGGAATAGAAATTTAGATTGCGCCACAACAAAAGTGATCTAGGGTAGTTGCAATACATCTTTGATTGTAAATATCAGTACTCCAAAAGAAAATTGTAACCCTGAATTATTGGATCCTGATATTCTCAATTCTTATTCGACTGAGAAATGGATTTGATTTGTATTTAAGAATAAATTAGTTGATTTATAGTTTGGGTTCCTTTTTTGCTTATTAAATTACTTGGAAGTATTTATCAATGTAGTGTTCTTGCTCGGAAAACTGTGGAAACTAGATTTACATTTTCCTTTAATACTTAATTTTGTTGATTTTCAGGTTGCATTCCCTAGTCTAGAGGATTTAAGGGTGTTTAGGTTGCCAAAGTTGTTGCATCTGTGGAAGGAAAATTCTCATCTAAGCAAAGTTTTTCCAAATCTGGCAAGTCTAAAACTATCAGAATGTACCAAGTTAGAAAAATTGGTGTCATCCTCCGTGTCTTTCCAAAATCTGACAACCCTGGAGGTATCAAAGTGTGATGGGTTGATTAATTTGGTGACATGCTCAACAGCTGAGAGTATGGTGAAACTTGTGAGAATGAGCATAGCTGATTGCAAATTAATAGAAGAAATCATACATCCAATTGGAGAAAATGTGAAGGATTGTATTGTATTCAGCCAATTGAAATATTTAGGACTGCATTTTTTGCCCAGCCTTACAAGCTTTTGTTTGGGCAATTACACTCTTGAATTCCCATCTTTAGAACAGGTAATTGTGATAGATTGCTTGAAGATGATGACTTTTTCTCAGGGAGTCTTGCACACTCCAAAGGTACACAGATTACAATTAACAGAAGAAGATGATGAAGGTTGTTGGGATGGGAACCTCAATAACACAATACAACAATTGTTCAAGCGAGTGGTATGTATTGATTGATTCACCGATATCTCTTATGCATCTCCCTTTCATTTGCTTGGTTTGTTTTGTTGTATAAAATTTCTCAATTTTGTTATGCTATTCCCCATGCTTATGCACATATTATAATAAACAGAATTTTCAGAGTTCTAATGACGAAGATTGAGCTCATCCATTACATCCAATGAAGAAACTATCTGGAATCAGGCTAGTCTTTACTTATTAATAATAAGATTGAGCACATTTTTCTCGGATTGAGAAGAGCCTTTTGAATTTCCGTTGAAATTATCTTCATCAATCTGCTTTAGAAAAGCTTTCCTTGAAATTGTACTGCTGCTATTCCGCTATCGGATGGTTCACTTTACAAATATTGTATGTAAAATGTAATATTTATTACTGTCGGTATTAAATTTTCTGATCTGTCACTGAACTGTTTGTATGATAATCTGGTCAAATCTGGATAGTAGATATGGTAAAAACTTCTTTTTATCACTTTTGTCTCAATTGATTATCAATGATCAGACAATATACACCTAGCAGATAAAAGGAAGGATCAGGAGCCCAGACAATGACCGGACTCCCATCCCCCCATGGCAGTTTTTACATTATTTTCACTTTTCAGCCCTTAGATCACTTGGTTACAAATGGTGGATATGAAGAGAAATTAATATTGAGATGCTGTGTATTAATTAAATGTAATTAATATCGACTAGTAAATTTAACCGCACATCCAAATGAATAGATTATCGCTTTTGGAACCCCCAATATTCTGAAAAGTGATAATTTAACCTTGGCATTATTTGAACGGTTGATCATTAATACGGCATAAAAAGTAGAAATATTTGTCCCAATTTTACAAATTTGTAGAATTAAAAACAAACAAACAAACGCATATACACACAATTTACAGATTTCACTTTCATATCAACAAATCTGGGTATTAGAGTCCGAGGAAGATTGACTCTACGGTGAAACTAGGCTTTCTGTATAGGTGACGGCATTGGCAACCCAATTAATGGTTCCGCATTGTACCATTTCCTGAGTTTTATTATCACATAAAACCAGGTCTCCATCCTCATTTCTCAGCATTACTTCACCGTTTGCTCCAAAACCTAAGTACTGCCATGCAAATTGTGCTCTTAAATCAACTGTGAACAGATTAATCCAACGCTCTACTCCTATATTCTCCTTCATCACATACGCATTACAAATACCAAGTCCTGCTCTATTATCTTCCCAATGACTTGAAACAAACAGAGCAATTGATTTTTCGAGCACCCCAATTGATATTTCTCTATAATCAATATTGTGCAAATGATCAGGCAGCTTTCTGTCCCTGAACGTTTCATTACCAAAATCAAATGACCTGATTATTTTTTTATCAGTACCATCAGTCTCTTTTCTCATTGCCAGCCAATGTACAGCTCCATTTAAGTGCACAGTCGAATTCGAACTCAGGCATGGAGTGCATGGAATATTAGGTTGAATCCTTCTCCAACAATTGTTTTTCAGTGAATAAACTTGAATCTCATTGTACTCGCGGCGAAAATGTTCAGAAGCAACCTCTCTAGCGTGGACAATAAGTAAAATCTTGAAGTCACTAGTTCTATGATCATAGCCAAATCCTGTAATGGCAAAAGTAGCAAACGATCCTTTCATTTCTTTCTCCCAAATAAAACTAGTAGCAGCAGAGGATCTATATTGTTCTTTCTCCCAGTCAAAACTCTTGTGACTTGGAATTTTCTTGTATTTTCTAGTAGAAGGGTTCCAAATAAACATAGGAAAATGACAACTGTAAAAAGTGTTAAGCAGCAAACAAACCAAACCACTACAAGAACCAACAATTTGTGTCGAATTGATGGGAAATTTAACTTCTTCAAACTGAAACAAGGTCTTGTTGCACAGCGAAAAATTGTTTTCAGAGTAATTTCCTTCTTTATGTTGAACAAGGTAGCAATTGTTAGTCGATTCACGTAACTTGGCGTGCAAGGCAACAAACGTAGGATTAGATATCACAGAGTACCATTGTTTGCTTACACATTTAAAGCGCGTCAAAGTTTTGACTGGTAATTTTAAAAGGGTTTCGAGCATGGACTTTGCTGGTAAAGATTTTGACATTGTGGCTTATGCTTGCTCTTGCTTTTCTTCAGAGGGGAATTATGTTTGGTGTAAGCTGTTTGAGCGATGCATTAGTATATATAGAGAGAGAGGGTAATTATTATTAATTATAACGTGTGGAGAAAGGGAAGGCCGGTGTCCTTATACGATCAGGAAACATAAATTCGAATCAAGTCCAAGTTCCGTGGACGTGAAGGTGTCTCATTCATTATACAAGGATTGTATTTTGATTTTGATTTTGATTTCCTTGCCAACAAACACGATCTTATCCTTCCTTATAAAGAATTCAAATTTATCTAATAATCAATATAATTTATTTGTTCATTTTCAATTCTCAGTAGAAAATGTATAGAAGAAGAAAGTATCTTAGTTGAATATAGAGGCATTAGTGTGTATTCCTACTTAGAATGATAGCCGGGATTATTTTTTAAAGAGTGTTCTCAATCAAATGATGGTTTCAGGCATCTCAAGAGTTTTTGTTGTTGTGTTGAATATCAAACTCTATCACAATATATGAAAAATAATAATTTTTATGATAATTAGAAACGGATGGATAGATTATCACTGACTTGGTAAATGATTGAAGATTTGAAAACTAATTTTAAACAACGAAGATTTTTAAAGGAGTAATACATATTAAAATCTAATGAGAGAATAATAATATTATATGTAACATACTAATTTAATTCCAATACCTTTTTGTGATAGCAAAGAAGTTGTTTCGTTGGCGTGCAAGGCAGAAATATTATAAAATCAGTAATATGTGTTTGCGTGGTGTGAGTGTAAATGTTTAAGTTGTTTCTTTTTATATCCAAAAATATCTTAAAACTGTATTTTAATATATATATATATATATATATACTCTTTCAATTTATTTTTTTTATGAATTTTCTTTCTCTCAATGAGTTTATTATCTGATAAGAATTACAGTTAGTTTGAACATTACATGATACAAAGATTGACAGGAATTATGTAAGATTAACTAATTGAATAAATAGCTTCTTTTTTTAATTCAATGGAGGTTAGTACTTAATTTAAGCAAATAGAAAATCAAGAAAATGAAGAGAAGTTTACAAGAATTTGCTTACTTTTTATATAATAGGATCTATTTATGATAGTATTTTTGAGAGAGTAATAATGACTACAATACAATTGCTCATTCATAGTAAATTTTACTTTTTCTATTCAATGTCTTAAATTTATATTTAAGTGCTAAAAAACAAACAACCTAAAATTTATAAAATAAACAATCTAAAATCTATAAATAATAAGGTTGAACCGAACAAGACCAATAAAGTGTGGTCCGATTGATAACCAACAAATAATGAGTCATTGGGTATCCCGGTTAATTTTTAGAGAGATAAGAGGAAAAAATAAAAAATTATTTGGGCTTTATCCACGTCCTTACCTTTGAATCGAATAAGACCAATTAAAAGTTCAATCAATTAAGTGAACAAACAACCTAAAATTTATAAATGATAAGATTGAACCGAACAAGACTAATAAGATATGGTTGGATTAATAACCAATAAATAATGAGTCGTTGTTGGAGAGATAAAGAGAACAAAAATAAAAAATTATTTGAGGCTTTACCCACATACTTACCCTTGATAACAGAATAAGACCAGTTAAAAGTTCAATCAATTAAGTGAAACAAAATCCATTTGGTTACAGGGACTCTGAAAATAAGCAAAATTACCGGGAAAAAAACCATCTCTAGCCTGACCTAAGCACCATATAATTTGGCAGTAGATATACCAATTAACAAACAGTTAACATAGTTTGTCTTATTGCACATTATTTATCAATCCTTATTTATAATATACTACAGTGTTCTTGCTCTATAAGCGTACAATTCATATGAGAGTTTTCTACAAAGAACTTGAAAGTATCAGACATCTCATTTCTTTACGTATATTGGTATTAAAAAAGATTGATGAGTTAAGAAATGGGTTATGTTCTTCAAAATGATAAATTTGATTGATCTTGTATTTCGTAGATGATATTCGATGTGAACAGTCAAATTGGAGGTAGAATCAAATGTTAAACAAAAATACAAATAGAAGAATAAAACAAAAGGTTAATAAGTTCCTGCTTTGAGCCTTATTGAGTAAAGTTATCAAATAAAAATAATAGGGTGAAAAGAAAAAGAAAACATGGAAAAAGGCAAAAAGCTCTCGGAAGTTGTGGAGAAATAGAGGAATTAAAGGAACCGGAATTTGTGAAAAAAGATGGAGATTAATGTTCTTCAATTATAGTATAGTGGAAGCTTTCTGTAGTGTGATTGATCCAATTGGCGACCAGCCATTTAGTGATATTTTTTTTAGTATTTTAAGGTTTAATAATTTTACACTTAAAATGATATTTCAATATATTTTATCTCAATTAATGAGTTATTTACCTATTATATAGTAAAATTTTATTATGTGAAATTATTTATTTAATTATTCCATGGTTTAAAGAATAAATGTCACATCACTTTAGTCAAAATATCTTATTAAACTGGTAGCTAAAACATGTAGCATAGGTTTGGTGTGAAATTCTCTCCAATGGAGAAACAAATATTTACATGAAATTTGAAACTGTGCAAAGAAACATGAAAAGCGTGGAAAGATATTCTCAAATATTCTTACTTTGCTAGTGTTAAGAGCATGTAAAAGGGAGATAAATAGTTATAGTGAACAAAATTTTTGTTACTACTGTATAAAAATTTATAGAAAACTCTTTTTGTTGATAATTATCTTTGTGGACCATAATAAAAATTAATATTTTTCATTATAGTAGATCAGATTCAATCACCATAACTTCTTCTGTGTGATTAATTATTAAAAAGGAAAAAACTCCTACATAACATATACCCCCAATAATAGATTAATTTCAAATAATATTAAAAAACAACGATAGATTTTAATTTACAATGATTTTATCACTCAGATCCCTAAATATTTTCCTTTTATTAAATAATAAAAGACAGTTTTGTTAGGCTTCGGTTGATATATCGAATTAGCTCGCATTAGATTAGATTAGATCAGATTGAATCATATTGAATTGTGTATAATATTATATTGTGCTTGGTGCAATACTGAATTAGATTATAAATAATTATGTCTTATATTTAGTATATCACAGGATTGACTAGTAACTAATAATATGTTTTATATATTAATTTATCAAAATTACTTTAGATTTATTTTATAATGACATAGAATATAATCTAACTTAAATTAATAATTATTGATAAATTTATATAAAAAAAGCAAAATCATCCCTTAATTTTTTTTTATATTTAACATGTTATAGATTTAAACTTATATTTTTCTTAATTATATCATCATAAACATAATAAAAATATTATCAACAAAACTATTTTCTTTCTCCAATCCTATGAACAGTTGGAAATAAATTTATTGCTTAGAAAATGTAATCCCAGGGTCCCTATGGATGAAATTTCGTTATTGTTGATAGTTAAATAGTGAGTCCATTATTGATTGTTATCATACCACAACTTTTTTTACACCAAATATGATATAAAGATTATTTTACACTAAAATTATCGATTCCTACGATATATAACCATAACCAAACGGACCCAGAGGTTCCTAACGTCTGGGAAATGACTATATTACCCTCTCGTGCTAAGCCTGAAAAGGTTTAGTTAAAGGACCTATTATTGAAAAAAGTCACTTTATGTTATTGAGTTAAAGGACCTATTATAAGTATAACAATATATACCAAATCCGATAATTAATAATCATAAAAAATTGTGTGAAAAATAAAAACGTAACATGCCAAAATCTAAGTGGCGTCACGTAGGCAAGGGCCCCCCACAATCAACAGATTTCGTGACTCGTCCCTCGCACAACTCAGCCACATTTCACCGATATTTCCGCCACATCCAGTCAGCCACAGCCGGCTTTGCAACTCAAAAGATAAGGCACGCACGACTCATGCACCGGAGGCCGACGTCGTTTCGTTCGTTTTGATTTAACTGAATCAGAGACTGCATGAGAGAGAAAGATTTCGCGAGCAATTGGCGGTGCTTCAAGTGGAACTTGAAGTTGAGTAGGAGTTTGTTTTTGTATAAGAATACTAGAAAGAAATGGCTACGGCTTTGGCCATTAGTCAACCGGTGTCGTTTAATTTGTTCAATGTTTCCGCCGGGAAAGCTTCTGCTCTATCGCAACAACCGTCGTCTCGAATTCGCTATCGCCTCTCTTCTCGCCGACGGTTGAACTTCGACTCCACCTCCGCTTCTCATCGGTACTTTTTAAATGATATTTGTTTAGTTGCTGATAAAATGTGAAGAATTGGAAGGAAGAAACTGGAAATTCATGTACTATTGTTCTGCGTTTGCTTCATTGCGGCCAAACGAAGCCTTAGTTTTCTTGATTCTATGAATTTGTTTTTGCTTCTTTTTAAGATTTCTTATAACAACAGTACAATTGTTTGCTTACAGCAGTTTCATAGTTATTTGGATGTATAGAATAGTAAGCGGCTGAATGTGCAATTCGTTTTAGCATTTTGGCTTGTATGGTAATGGTACCCGAATGATGTGTACTTTCCAGCTGAAGTTTTGATTTTTCTTTTGACAGTTTTGTTTCGAGGTGTTCAATAACGAACACGGAGGTACAATTGGACCATGTTGCTGCGGACGATGAGGTTCCAGAAGATATGTTAGCTTATGAAATGGAGTGTCCAGTCTCCATAGTTCAGCTCAATTCTGATATGCTTCAGACGGATTCTTTGACTTTACTGGCCAAAGGAACTTTTGTAGATAGGCTTTTAACAACAATACCTGTATGTGTGATAACTAATTGGATCCCTTCTCACTTTTACTTATGTCTCAATTTCTTCCTACCATGAAAGTATTGGTGTTTATTTCTTGTGTTATTATATTCCATTCTTTGCTGCCTTAGGTTTTATCTGAGGAGGAGCAGAATGCCCTTGCCGCAACTCCAGCCCACCCAGAGGGTTTGTATGGTGAGAACCAGTCCTTTTGAGTCTCTATGAAAGCATGTTAATCCTCCATTTTTTTTTTTTTCATTTTTTCCCTTTTAACTGTAAACTGCTTTTGAGTGGTTGAGATTGTTTCTGTTTCTCGTGTAATGGTGTTGGAGTTCTGAGCTTTTTAGATTCTTAGGTCATAAACAAATTTTTATTCTAGTCCAATTTATCTATGGATTTATAAGTGCTATTAATGCCTCTGGATGTGTTTTTTTCAGCTCTTTATGCCTGTTGTTTGGCTGGCAATCTAGTGGAACAGCTTTGGAATTTTGCTTGGCCTTCTGCTATTGCATTGCTTCATCCAAGCCTTCTGCCTGTGGCGGTCATGGGATTCTTTTCCAAGGTTGCAATCTTTTCATTGAGATTATTTAACATTGTAGAATAAGAACATGGGAAGATGCTTTCTAAAGACTATTTTGTTAAACAGCTTGCACTAATTGTTGGAGGTCCGTTAGTTGGTAAGCTTATGGATCATTCTCCCAGAATACCTGCATATATTTGCTTGAATACTGTCCAGGTATTAGCTTATCAAACATTATTCACCTGGAGACTGATTTTCAGCTGAATCTCTTTTGATTTTTTAACAAAATTTTCTGCTTTTGCAGGCAGCTGCTCAGTTGTTATCTGCAGCTATGATTATTCATGCCCATACTGTTATTCCTACTTCTTCATCATCCAAGCTTCTACGTCCTTGGTTTTTTGTTCTAGTTTTAGCTGGGGCTGTTGAGAGGCTAACTGGAGTGGCTCTGGGTGTTGCTGTGGAACGTGACTGGGTTGTGCTGGTAATTGTTTTCCGCCCTTTTCTTTTTCATTTTTTTGTTAATAAATATTCTTTCAACTGGGAAGTTGAGGGTGTCCTAAGTTTGTGTTTTCATGTGAACAGTTGGCAGGAATTAACAGGCCTATTGCACTTGCACAAGCAAATGCTGTTCTTAATCGTATTGATCTGCTCTGCGAGGTGTGTTTGAATTTTGTTATTGTCTGTATTTTTAATACAATTTTTTTTATGCGTCGTGGATAGTGTTTGCCAATTGCCATGTTACTTGCAATGAAGAATACTTGTATTCTTGCAAAGAATTGAGAGCAGCACACTAATAGACTTAATTTTGTTTATAATGCAGATAGCTGGAGCTTCACTATTTGGTATACTTCTCTCTAAGTATGACCCAGTGACTTGCTTGAAGTTTGCTGCTGGTTCGATGATGTGGTCCTTGCCTGTGATGGTAATTTCTATTCTTCTTTACTCTGTTTGTCCTTCTTGTTTAAGAAATACGGTGCTGTTTCAGTTTTACTAACATGGTTTCTCAGATTATTCTCACATGGTTTACCAACAAAATTTCATCTGGAGTTCTTGACCGTGCTAAATGTTCTCAAAGCTGTTGTAGAACATCCAATGAACGGCCTGTGCCTGATCCAGACAATATGGGTAAAGCTTTTTGATGCAAACATTCAAAAAACATTTAAGGGCCTGTGCCATACTATTTCTAATAGTTGCCATCTTCTGGATCACCAGTGGATGTTGGTATTGAAGCTGTCAAGCTTGGGTGGAAGGAATACATGCAACAGCCAGTTCTTCCTGCAAGTCTTGCATATGTGCTCCTATACTTAAATGTTGTTCTAACTCCAGGCAGTTTGATGACAGCATTTTTGACGCAGCGAGGTATTTTTCAAAGTCTACCTGCAAATTCTAGAGTTTCCTCTTACAATTTCAAGTGCAAACAAGTGATAAATTCCCATTAATGCATGCATCTGCAGCAAACCACAAGTTTCATTAGTTGTATCTATTTCCCCAGAAAACCTTGATTGTTGACTCTCAGACCCTGGGTTTGTGGGGTTGTTCATCACTTATTTGATGAAATCTTTGTCAGCCCACATTTGTCCACGAAGTATCTCACATATAAAAGCAGCTTGTCTTGGTCAGCATTCATAGGATATTCAGTGTCTTTCACTAACCTTGATCTCATGTTTTGAAAACATTAATCTACCTTAAGTGGACTTTTCATGCAGATAATTTTGATTGAAAATCATATTCTCCATTAAATTTGTATAGTTTTCTAAGGCCTTCTCTGTGAAGTTGAATGGTCCTTGTTTACTTGAATACGCTATATGAATAACCAAAGGCCTAAGTAGGGTATTGGCTGGCATACTTGTGACTGCCTTTATTATTTTGTTCTTCTTCTTCTGATCAGTGGAGATCTTTGAAATTCTGTTCAAACCTTGGCGTACAACACCTTTCTTTTGTCTTTTCTCAGAAATTTGATTTTGACATGGAGGCATTTATGTGGCATTTTTTAACAGGTTTGAATCCATCTATCATTGGGGGATTCAGTGGGCTCTGTGCTTCTATGGGCGTTGCAGCAACATTTTTATCTGCCTACCTTGTTCGTCGACTAGGCATTTTGAAGGTTGCCTCTTATATTTGTCTTTCTCCTTACCAGCTTACTGGAATTTCTGGTTTGGGATGTAATACTTACAGATACATTTCTTTTCATATTACCAGGCTGGAGCAGCTGGGTTGATATTCCAGGCTTCACTTCTTGCCATGGCAGTTGCTGTGTACTGGAGTGGATCTTTATCCCGGCAGAACCCTCTTATTTTCTTCTTGTGCTTGATTGTGAGTATGCCCTCTTTTCTTCATAGCTATAGATGACAATTTTTAACAGGACTGAAGAAGATTTTCATTTTTAATATTCTCTTATCCTCTCAGTAGTCTGTGTCATGTAATTTGTAGGTCCATTTCTTTTTTTTTTTTTTTTTTTGGGTAAATATATATACCACCTGCTTGTGCATGCAGGTATTATCAAGGTTGGGACATATGTCATATGATATTGTGGGAGCACAAATTCTTCAAACGGGTATCCCATCATCCAAAGCAAATCTTATTGGGACAACAGAGATTTCAGTTGCAAGTTTAGTGGAGTCTATAATGCTAGGAGTTGCGATAATTGCAAATGATGTTTCACACTTTGGATTTCTAGCAACCCTGTCACTTCTATCCGTGGTCGGGGCTGCATGGATGTTCTGCCACTGGCTGTTGAATCCAACAGATGAACAAAGAAGTCTTTTCTCTTTTGACCCCCAGTCTTAAATCTTAAATCTTAAATGTAAGAACTTGTTTCATTGCCCTTTCCGTCAATTATATTTCAGTTGATTAGTCGTCTTTGCTTCTCACATACATAAAATAGGGTGCTAACATTTGTTGCATTTTGCATGAGAACTTCTTAGTGCAGGGTGTTAGTTTTTCTAGTGATATATTTATCGTTTTTGACATTTTTTTTTTTTTTACATCTCTTGTCTACAGTAATCAGTTTCTGCCCGCAATGATTATTCAATGTAATTGGAGTCGGAACATATTTATGATATACCTTTGCACCGTCCACATCTATCCCCTTTAAGTCTTTTATAAAGCTCGAGGTACATCTTCTCCACACAAAAGATGATCGTTTGGCCTTGTCGTAAAGTCTGTAACATGCCCTTGTATAAAAGCAATATGGATGACATGCTTCGCAGTTCGGACACGTACTAACGTTGACTAATTCAATTATTATTATTTTCCCAGCAACCAGTTTCTTTTTCTGAACACCTTCACTTTGTGTAAATAAGTGGTTCATTTTACCCCACACGATTTTTCCTTGCGCTTTGTAACTCGTGTTAAAACTTTCCAAGTTGGAAGAATGAGTTCAACTATTCGTAAACGTATCATAAAAGTTTGTGGTTGGTAATTAAAATCTGTCATCGTTTTGTTAGATCACAGTTGCTGGAAGGAAATTTCAAATTTCACTCCCTCACGGGACACTCGGATCAGAAGAAATAATAATTTTACCACCAATGACAATGGGGACACTTTGGCAAAGAATTAAAGAATAGAAAAATGATGTGGAAACATGTTGGCGAAAAACAAGTTTGAGTTGGGATGAGTTGAGTTGACTTGATGTGTGATACTGATGTTGTAGAATAGTTGAAAACAGTGTCATTGGTAGTTACATGTGCAGTAGCGTATTGGGGGGTATTGGATTCTGCAGCAAACAAGAAGTTCAGTCTTAACTGCACGTACCCGTCACGCTGCCAGGACGTAATCACACTTATTGCAACCCTCAAAGATTCCCCATACGATACGAGCTAACCAAAGAGAACTTGACTCTTCTTGATTACATTACATGGCATTATCATAAAATATAAAAGCTACTGTGGCTGCGTGTATTATTCTTCCCTTTTAAAAGTTTTAAATAATAAAAACCCAGACGTCTTTTCTTTTCTCTTCTCTTCTTTTCTTTTCTTTTCTTTTCTTTTCAAGTTACAAAGTCTGTCACGTGAATCAACAAGGGGGCACGCACAGTCGTAGGACTCACAGCCCACTACCGCCATTTACCTAAGTAGCCCCCGTGTTTGTCGCGTGTACTCTACGCCTATCACTACACTGAATGACTGATTTTCGATATGATACCTCTGTTTTTGAGCCACAGTAACAACTTTAATACTTTGAGAGAATCAAATGCTTCTCTTTTGAACAAAACAAAACCAGAGCTAGATAGAGGTATCGTCTTTGAATGGCATCAATCATCATCTAATGCAATGGGTTTCTTTTTCCTTTACCAAAAAGAGAGTAGTAATACTATAGAGATGGTCTCTTTCATATGGGGTATATGGGGTGTGTGTGTGTGTGTGTGTGTCTTTCATAGGGTATGTGTGTGTGTGTGTGTGTGTGTGTGTTTTGGTAGTATAATTAAATTACAATGTGAGGGAGTGTGAGATCATGCTTTGTTTGTCTTTAAGCTTTACATTAAACACATTTACATTTCCCAAAACTCAAAAAGGAATTTTCCACAAAACAACACAAAGCCCCACACTCTTACCAATGACCCCTGAGAGACAGATTTCTAAATCAACATCAATAACCCACCTTGAAAATTGAGTGACCGAGAGAGAAAGGAAAAAGAGAGAAAAGAAAAGAGATATAGCTTCAGTATCCATCAATCCCAATATCATACTAACAAAAGAAAATTATAAGAAGGAAAGAAAGAAACCACCATGTGAGCTTTTGAATGGCATTGCTGTCAAACAAACAAGACTCCCCAAAACAAACAACCTTCCCCATCATTTCCTACAATTCAATGCCCCCACATATACATTCATCCATCATTTTCATTTAGACATTAGTGTGAAAAGTAAATAATATCTCTTTTAAAAAAATAAATTAAAACAAAAAAAAAATTATTTCTTTCTTTGTGTGTGTCTCAACACTTAACTTTCCATGATTTTAAACATCACTGGTTAATAGTTATGCGCCCTTCAAGCCTATACGCCCAGTCATGTTATATATGTAAGCTTCTTGTAATAAAAAAGTTTTTTTTAATATATAAAAACAGTTTTCTTTTTTTCTAATTAACGAATAAGATGATCAATATGGGGAAATTAGTGTTGTTTTCACCACAAGGTTCTGTAACTGTTGATGTTGGTTGCCACAGTGACTGTGACTCGAAAGCGCCCATCTTTTCATGTCTATTGACACTGATGGTTGATATATCACTTGCATTGTTCATGCCCTCTTTTGATTTTTGACTCTCTATTTCTGTTTCCCTCTCCTTCTGTGTTGCTTCATAATTTGCCAAGCACTAACCAAAGTCTTGAGCTTTCAAAGAAACTCAAAGAGAGACAGAGAGAGAGAGAGATTGGAAAAAAATAATAATGAGTTCTCTGGGTGGTAAAAATGCAATGAGAGCAGCAATGTGGCTGTATCCAAAGGTTTTAGGATTTAATCCTACTGAGAGATGGGGACACTCAGCTTGTTATACTCACGGGGCTGTTTATATCTTTGGGGTAATGCATAATTCCCAAAACTATCAACTTTTGAATTACATGTTTCATAATTTAGTTGTTACTTTCTCGATGTTGTATGCTTATTTATTTATTGTTCATTTATTACTCTATGGTTATTTTTGGTTATGGACATACAGACTTTCTTAATTAGTTCTAGTATTTTTCCATTTTTTTATCCTTCTTCTGCTTCTTGTCTGGAGTTTTTCTTGTTTAGTTTCTTTAATTAGTGTAACAGTTATTTGGAAGGACGGAAAGTACTACTAAGCTTTCTTGATATAGAAATGTTTTACTGTCTCTGTTTTCATTATTATCCTTGCAATGTTTTAATGTGTTATAGAAGTAATCTGAGATCATAAGAAAAATTTTAAAATATTGATATGTAATTCTCTGACTCAAAGCTTTTCTATGTTCTTTCTGATGTTCATGGTTTTTGGATCTTTTATATTTTGGAGAAAATAAAAGTTGCAAATTGCACTGCTTGGCCTTAAAAGCATCATTAAGGAAAAGAATAAAATTTAACTTTCCATAACATTATGTTCTACATGTTCTGTAGAATCTTTTTATTGGTGTGAAAGATAATGGAAAAAGCTATAAATTAGTTTGTCGGTGAATGGAATGCTTTAGAATGTGAACATGTTGTCAAGTTCTGTTTGACTATTCTAATTGATCAATTTCCTTGTTCTGTTTTTTCAGGGATGTTGTGGGGGTTTGCATTTTGGTGATGTTCTGATGCTAAATCTTGATACAATGGTTTGGAGCACTCTTGCAACCACAGGCCAGGGGCCTGGCCCGAGGGATAGTCACAGTGCTATCCTCTGGGGGCACAAGATGATTGTATTTGGAGGTACAAATGGCTATAAGAAGGTTAATGATCTTCATATATTGGACCTCAAGTTGAAAGAGTGGATGCATCCTGAATGCAGAGGTGCTCCACCTTCTCCTCGTGAAAGTCACACCGCCACACTTGTTGGTGATGATAAAATGGTGGTATTTGGAGGTAGTGGAGAAGGTGAAGCAAATTACTTGAATGATTTCCATGTTCTAGACCTCAAGACTATGAGATGGGCTTCTCCTGCTGTGAAGGGTGATATTCCTGTCCCTAGAGACAGTCACAGCTCGAATGTAATTGCTAACAGGCTTTTTGTATATGGTGGGGATTGCGGCGATCGGTACCATGGAGATATCGACATGCTTGATATGAACTCATTAACTTGGTCCAGGGTATGCAATTCCTTTCTCTCAAATCTCAAGTTCAGTGCTAAAAAGTTACGGAATAATAAAAAGTTACGGAATGCTCATGGTTTTTTCTTCTTTTTCTTTTTTCAAGCAGTTGGCAGTTATAGGATCCTCACCAGGTGTTAGGGCAGGTCATGCTGCCATAAATATCGGGACAAAGGCAAGTCATAGAACTAAAGTGGTTTGATATGGATATCATCCTTTGATTAGCATCTTAGTTTCTGACTTTCTATGTCGCAGCATAGTCAAATGTTTACTCAAACAGCTTCTCATTGGTTACAGGTTTATATCATCGGAGGGGTTGGAGACAAACATTACTACAATGACATTTGGATCTTTAATGTATCTACTTGCTCATGGAGTCAGCTTGATACATGTGGCCAGCAACCTCAAGGGCGATTTTCTCACGCTGCTGTTGTTACTGACTCAGATATAGTCATCTATGGAGGGTAAGTTTATCAGGAAATTAGGAATTTCATATGCATAGCCTGTCCTTTGTATTCACTTATAAATTTGTTCTCTATTTATTTCTGCAGATGTGGGGAGGATGAGCGTCCTCTAAATGAGTTGTTAGTCTTGCAGCTTGGAGCAGAGCATCCCAATGGTCGTTACAATATTTCCATGTGCAAAATATCTGGAAATCATTGGAACCAAGCAATGAGAAGATTTCCCGGAAGAGCAGAAAATAACTCGGTAATGAATTTATGCTATATGTGAGCAAAGATGGCTTGATGTAGATATTATTGCCTTTCAATATATGGCAGCTTATTGTGTTTGCTGTGAATCAGAAAAATATATTCTCAGGAAATAAGGAAGTGAGAAAGGGATTTCGCGAACCAGAGTTAGAACCCAAGCAAACTTTTCCTCTCAGTTCAGGTTCACTTGATACAGTTATATTCTTGCTTGCATATACAAAGAGACAAGTTTTTTTTTTTTTTGACAAGAATTTTTCATTAATCTCGTAGATACTTTGCATCCCAAGAAGAGAAGAACTTTCAATTCGACTACTGTATGGGAAGTTGAATCAGAGCAAGAAGAACATTCACTGTCGCTGTCACAGCATTCATCGCCATCACAATCTGATCATGAACAAACCCAGGTTCCAAAAGTATCTGAATCCCTTGCAGGCTCCCAAGGCTTTTACTTGTTTAATAAGCAGATGAATCAATTTCCGAAATGTTTCCAGCCCAACAATGTTGCAAGTAACCAGAGAGAATTCAGGAATTTGATCCAGAGAACTCCACAAGACCGTCAGTTTTCAAAAGAACATCAGATCCATAAAAAACCAGAACAATGTCTTCATTCTGTTCATAGAGGCAGGCCAGCCACACAACATCCAGCAGAACTGCAATCAATGGAGGCAGGGCCTATTCAGAATCTGGTAAACTGTTGATGTATTCGGAAGCTATAAGTCATTATATTTGCAATTTTTTTTTTTTTTTTTGTTTCTGTTTTTGGCACTCATTCATGGTTTCCACTTTGGGTTTTTGTCCTTAGATTGGTGCTGAGGTCCAAGGCAAGGTTGATGGAGCCTTTGATTCAGGTTTCCTGATGACAGCAACTATTAATGGGAGGATTTTCAGAGGGGTCTTGTTTCCACCTGTAAGTTTTTTTCGTTAAACATCGACTTATTAATGAAAATGTATTTTCAATCATTTTCACTTTGCTTAATGAACTTATTGAACCAGGGACCTGGAATTGTCCCAAGAGGGTTACCATTTTCTCAAGCGCCACCTCCGCCAAGCCACATGGCTCTTACTCAATCATTTCCAAACTCAAATCATGTCGAACGCTTCAAGCCTTCTCAGCAGCCAATCGGGTTCTCCACACCCGAGTCTGATCTGAACCACCAGCTAACTCAAGTGAGTAGACATTTTCCCATCAGTAGATCAACTTCACCTTTAGCAAAACAGCCTAAACAGAGAAGTGATCTCCAAGGACTGGTTCTAACTCTGGGAGGACCTGGAACCGGAGGATCATAGGGACAAAAATGAAAATTTCTTCTGATCAGATTTTTTTTCCCCACCCCCTGTAAATCCTAGTTAATTTTTATCAAGTGCCCTTATGCAAGCTTTCCAAGATGTTTACCGTTATTAACCTCAAGAATTAAGATTAGCTTGTTTTCATCTGATTTCAAGTAATTTCAAGAGCTTCTATGTTATGACTTCCTCGCGTTAATGTACCAAGTCTCTACAATTTTTATTTGTTCTAACAAAGTAAAATATTTACAATATCATTCGCTAAATTTCAAAGCAAAATATGAAAGACAAGTTGGGTGGGAGGGCAGACAATCAGGCAGTGAGACAAGTAACAAAACCTTTCTGTTTTGATGGGATTGGCCCTTAGCTGTCACCACTTCCATCATTTTTTCCCACCATCTAAAATTTGTCTATCCATGACATCATACTGTTACTCTAAATTTAGTGAAATGATAGATGAACACAATAATGTGAATGATTTAGTGGATGATGTTGTGAGCATTTGCTTGAAGGAATGTTATCACATTGTCACTTACACTAACATGCTTTTTAGGAAGACAAAACAATAGTGCTACGGGTTTAATTATTGGAGGTATCGCGCTCCATAGTCCAAAATATTGTTGGATGTACCATGTATCAGAGGAGATAATTTTGCACAAAAGGTCATGGTTCTGTATACAGTCCTGCAAATTAGAAACTGATTCCATTAATTGACCCATTATGTTATTTATATCTACACTAATATGACTTATTGGAAATTATTGTAAATGTAACTTGACAAAAGGCCTGCACAAAATTTTATTAGACGTACTCATGTACAGCGGTACTGCTACTGATGATGATTCGGTTCTGGGGTCCTACGGAAGTACAATGGGTAAAGTGAAGGCTGACGGCAGAGCTCACGGCATCCGAACAGATGTGAGAAAGCACCCGCGCACTTCACGCGATACTGTCGAGAGAGGGGAAGAAAAAAATAGTCATAGTAAAATATCCACCACCGTCTGATATGTCTGCCACGTATGAAAGATGGTGATGATGATTATGATGATGAATAGATGATGGGAAAGAAAGATAAAATCAATCAATCAATTTGGCTGGTGACTTGTTTGTCACTTGTCATCTCATAATTTCAGACAAGACATCTCTCCTGATTTTAGTTTTGCATCAGCTACAGTTCCTTCAGATTCCAATTACCTTTTTCCAGTGTCAATATATATATATTTTTTAATAACCCCAATTCTGACTTCGATAGAAAAACAAATTTACTGCTTCAAAAATCATTTATCTATAGTTGAATCTTAGAAATCTGTTAAGAGTAGTATGTTACGGGCATATGATTTCAGTTTAAAAATAGCTTAAAAGAATGAGTCAAGATATACTAGTTTAACTCGATTCTAAAATGTTTTAAAAAATCCAAGCAAAGCATCAAACATCAAACACTTGTAAGTTCTCTTATAAATTTTCTTTCGATTAATACAATTTTTGCATTTAGCTACATTACTTACTAGCTCTTTCTTCTCTTTAACATTTCGGGAACCTCTTGTCTTAGCTATTGAGAAGCGTAAAGCCTTACTTAGCAACATCCCGACAAAGGTTATCTAAGTGCCGCACGAATTTGCTGCTCAAAACACTCATCCCGTAACAAGTGGTATCAGAGCTAAGGTTTGCACACACGCATTCCAGCAGCAATGGCCAACCTCTCAACCTAAAGTGTGACACAAGAGGGCGCTCATGGTGTGGAGATCATCTCGGAATCAAGCCGGGGCCGCGATGAGACTCGCGGGCAAGCCAAGACCCGTGGTAAGTCTAAGGCCGCTTCGATAGATACTTTGGAGCCTCGCATGGCTACGCTTGAAACAACAATGTCCGCCGCTCAGGACTCCCTCGAAACATTAGAGGAAATGGTTGACGGTCTCAAGGGCGAATACGCCGACTTCATAATGGCAACCAAGACCCTCATTCAAGAGCAAGCCAACACCCTTCGAGGGGAATTTCAAGCATTCCATGAGGAGTTGATGAAACTCCGCAGCTTCGTACAAGACAAGCTGCGCGCTGTCCGCGCGGAAGTGGAGGAAGTACGCTCGGACTGGGCATGGCACAAGCGCACAAGCGCACACTCTCCTCTAGCCCGGCCTCTACAAGCACAAGTGATGTGCGACGCATAGATGAGCCGAAGCCTGACACCTACGATGGCACACGGAATGCCACCATCGTAGACAACTTCTTGTTCGGGCTAGATCAATACTTCGATGCCATGGGCGTAAGAGATGAGGCATCATAAGTGGGTACCGCACCCACGTTCCTACGAGGCGCTGCACAATTATGGTGGCGTCGTAAGCATGGTGAGATGGGCAAAGGCATCTGCGCCATAAACACATGGGTAGATTTTAAGCAAGAACTCCGAAAGCAATTTGCCCCAAGCAACGCCAAGAAAGAGGCGAGAGCACGCCTATGTCGCCTTAAGCAAACGGGAAGTGTTCGCGACTACATCAACGAGTTCACTACCCTAATGCTCGAGATAAGCGACATGTCCGACAATGACTCCCTCTTCTATTTCCAAGATGGTCTCAAGGATTGGGCCAAAACCAAGCTCGACAGGCGTGGCGTCCAAACACTTGACGATATCATTGCCATTGCGGAGTCGCTGCACGAGTACTCCACCCAATCCAAGGAGAAAAGGCCTAACTAAGGCAAAGGTGGGGGAGAGAGTCGCAAGGACAAAGGGCACAATCGCAAGGATTGGGGGCAGAAAAAGCCTCCAAGCGGCAAGAGCAGGCAAGGCAAAATGAAAGTCAAGAAGGAAGCACCGAAGCCCCACAGCCCATGCTTCATATGCAACGGGCCTCATTGGGTACGCGACTGTCCGGAGAAGAAGTCACTAAATGCCCTCGCTGCCCAGCTCAAGGGCAACTCTACACCAACGACGGATGAACCCCGACCCAGCATAGGTTCTATCCAACGTCTTGGCGCACTCGACAGCCCACAAACGACACTCAAGAAAGGGCTGATGTACATTAGCATAAGGATAAACGGACACACCGTTAGCGCATTGTTGGATACGGGAGCCACACATAATTTCGTATCTGAGGATGAGGCCAAGCGCCTAGGCCTCGAGACTACGAGAGAATGAGGCACAATGAAGGCGGTAAACTAATCCGCCAAGCCCATTGCGGGTACCGCACAAGGAGTACATGTTGCACTTGGTGCATGGAGCGGAAAGCTCAACTTCTCAATCGTGCCCATGGATGACTTCAAGATGGTCCTTGGCATGGAATTCTTCGACCAAGTCCATGCCTTCCCTCTTCCAGCCACGAACTCCCTAAGCATCCTCGACGGGAGTAAGGCGTGCATGGTTCTTACGGAACGTGGCAAGTCCGAGGAGAAGACACTCTCTGCCATGCAATTCAAAAAGGGTTTCAAGAAGGACCCAAGCTTCTTGGTCTCCATTCGGGAGCTCAACGAGGGAGAGAACTCTGCAAGTGCTCCAAGCCAAGTCCCTCCAACCATACAAGCTGTCCTCGAGGAGTTTAAGGACGTGGTGCCTCCTCAGCTTTCGAAGAAGCTTCCACCTAGGCGAGAGGTGGATCACCAAATAAAGTTGGAGCAAGGTTCTAAGCCTCCAGCCTTAGCGCCCTACCGCATGGCACCCCCTGAGCTCGAAGAGTTGCGAAGACAGCTCACGGATTTGCTGGACGCAGGCTATGTTCGCCCGTCCAAAGCCCCGTTCGATGCACCAGTCCCTTTCCAAAAGAAGAATGATGGATCGCTGCGGATGTGCATCGATTATAGAGCGCTCAACAAGATCACTATCAAGAACAAGTATCCAATACCCTTAATAGCGGATCTATTCGACTAGCTTGGCAAGGCAAGGTACTTCACCAAACTTGACTTGCGCTCCAGGTACTACCAAGTGCGCATTGCCGAAGGAGACGAGCCCAAGACAGCGTGCGTCACAAGGTACGGATCTTTTGAGTTCTTAGTTATGCTTTTTGGACTAATAAATGCACCGGCTACATTCTGCACTCTCATGAATAAAGTGCTGCAACCATTCCTCGACCGCTTCGTGGTCGTGTACTTGGACGACATAGTGGTGTACAGCACCACGCTCGAGGAGCATGCTAAACATTTACGGAAAGTGTTCCAAGTACTTCGGGAGAACGAGCTCTACCTCAAGATGGAGAAAAGTTCGTTCGCTCAAGAGGAGGTAGAGTTCTTGGGGTACAAGATAGCGACTGGGAAGCTCATGATGAAGAACTCGAAGGTAAAGGCCATTCTTGATTGGGAACCTCCCACAAAGGTACCCGAGCTTCGCTCATTCCTTGGCTTGGTGAATTACTACCGCTGATTCGTTCAAGGCTACTCAGCCAAGGCAACACCTTTGACGGACTTACTTAAGAAGAATCGGACATGGCATTGGTCTGAAGATTGCCAACAAGCATTCGAAGGCTTGAAGAAAGTAATTTCGGAGGAACCCGTCCTAGTTCTTCCGGACCACATAAAGCCCTTCGAAGTTCAAACGGATGCCTCCGACTTCGCCATTGGCGGAGTCCTTATGCAAGAAGGCCACCCGATAGCGTTCGAGAGTCGAAAGCTCAATGATACGGAACGCCACTACACGATACAAGAGAAAGAGATGACAGCCATCATTCATTGCCTAAGAGTGTGGCTACATTACTTGCTTGGCTCATACTTCACGATCATGACGGACAACGTAGCCACGAGCTACTTCCAAACACAAAAGAAGTTGAGCTCGAAGCAAGCAAGGTGGCAAGATTTCCTTTCGGAATTCGACTATCGGTTCGAGTACAAGCCAGGCAAAGCCAACGTCATTACAGACGTACTAAACCGTAAGGCAGAATTGGCCACTCTTAGCGCGACCCAACCAAAGTCCGACCTTGTCTCACGCATCAAGGAATGCCTCCAACAAGACCCATTGGCAAAAGACTTACTGCAGAAGGTCCTCGAAGGAAAGACAATGAGATTTTGGCAAGAATAAGGCATCCTCCTCACCAAGGGAGATCGGCTGTTCGTGCCAAGGTGGGGAAATCTGCGCAAGGGGAAATCTGCGCAAAGAAGTAATCAAGGAGTGCCACGACTCCAAGTGGGCTGGTCACCCCGGAATAGAGCGCACGACCGCACTTGTCCAAGCCTCGTATTTTTTGCCAAACATGCGGGACGACATCGAGGCATACGTACAGGCTTGTCTTGTGTGTCAACAAGACAAAATTGATTATCAATTGCTGGCAGGATTGTTGGAGCCCCTGCCCCTAGAATCAAGGCCGTGGGAGAGCGTCTCCATGGATTTCATTACGGCCTTACCCAAGTCCGAAGGTTGCAGCAGCATCATGGTCGTGGTAGACCGTTATAGCAAGTATGCAACGTTCATTGCCGCACCCACAGATTGCAAGGTGGATGAAGCAGCCCGTCTCTTCATCAAACACATTGTGAAGCTTTGGGGTGTTCTAAGAAGCATCATGAGTGATCGAAACCCACGTTTCACCAGAAAGTTTTGGACGGAGCTCTTCAAGATATTGGGGACAAGCTTTCATCCGCAAACGGATGGACAGACCGAGCGCATCAATGGCCTCCTCGAGATGTATTTGAGGCATTACGTGAGCGCTCATCAGCGAGATTGGGCGAAGTTGCTTGATGTCGCCCAATTTTCTTATAATCTCCAGCGGAGTGAGGCTACCGGCAAGAGTCCATTCGAGATCATCATGGGATTCCGGCCCATGACCCCCAACGCCATAGCCTCGACGTACGGAGGGAAAAGTCCCGCGGCACACAAGCTCGCCTGCGAATGGCATGAAAAAGCGGACATCATACAAGCATATCTCGACAAGGCCGCGAGGAAAATGAAAAAGTGGGCTGATACTAGGAGACGGCACGTCGAGTATAAGGAAGGTGATCGAGTCATGATCAAGCTCCTGCCCCAATAATTCAAGACACTTCGCAAAGTCCACAAGGGGTTAGTGAGGCGTTACGAAGGACCCTTCTACATTGTCCGACATGTAGGCAACGTCTCGTATCAACTAGAGCTTCCACCAAGGCTCAAGATTCATCCGGTCTTTCACGTAAGTCTTCTCAAGCCCTATCACGAAGACGTGGGAGACCCAACACGCGGAGAATCAAGGCGTGCCCCAACAGCCGTTGTTACTGCGTTCGACAAAGATGTGGAGTACATCCTTGCTGATAGCATCATTCGAAGGAGGGGCGTGCCAGCGTACTATGAGTACTAGGTGAAGTGGAAGAACCTTCCCGAGAGCGAAGCCACTTGGGAACGTGAAGATGAATTGTGGCAGTTTGCGGAGCACATCCAGAGGTACAAGCACAAGAGCGCGACGAGGACGCCGCGAGCATAGGTGGGGGAGGATGTTACGGGCCGCATGATTCCAGCCCAAAAATGACCCAAAAGAATGAGCCAAGATGTGCTAGCTTGGCCTGATTCTAGAATTTGCCGCAAAATTCAAGCAAAGCATCAAGCATCAAACACTTATAAGCTCTCTTGTAAGCTTTCTTTCGATTAATACAATTTCTGTATTTGGCTACATTGCTTGTTAGCTCTTCCTTCTCTTTAGCATTTCGAAACCTCTTGGCTTAGCTATTGAGAAGCGTAAAGGCTTCCTTAACAACATCCCGACAAAGGTTGTCTAAGTACCGCACGAGATTTGCTGCGCAAAACACTCATTCCGTGACAAGTAGCTCACATATATTGGAGACTGGAGAGATTTGTTTTACAAGAGAAATCTCAAACTCAGGCCCTCGTATACGGGGGCTCCACTTCACAACTGTGTAATTAAAGTCATATTAATGTTTAGTTAATTATAAGTTAATTGTCTAGTCTCAAATCTGTATTTTTAGTACCATTCGTTAGGTAGATATATACATAGACTGGTCTCCTTCTCGGACATAATTGACATAATTTGCAATTTGATTCATTGACAGTTGATCATAAAAAATGTTCTTAGACAAAAGAAATAATTTCAATCCAGGAAACTGAAAAGACAAGCACCGTGGCTATCGAGGCTGCTTGCTAATCCAACCATCTCGGTTGATGAAGAATGATGTTGAATATTTATACAACAGCTTGGGATCGAACTTCTTCTCCCAGGGAACGCGATTAGATGTGTCAGATCCTGGACCTTTGCAGTTGACCTCCGAGTACATGAAATTGCCTCTGCATGAATTTGTCAGAGAACAATAGGGGGGTATATTACATAACGCTACATTAAAATATATATATATACATACATGCATAAAATTCCAGGCATTGGTGTGAAGTGAACTTACTCTTGTCCCTGGAAATTCCAGGCATTCCATCCTGGAGGAGTTACAACGGAAGATAGCCATGTGTCGTAAAATATTACTCTAGAATAAGGACCATAGGCCCTTCCAAGGTAAGCTTGGCCCGTGCCTCTAACTTCACCTCCTCTAAAAACAAAGCCACCAGGATCATTTGCCGATTCTCGGCTTTGAGCTGTGATGTAACCAGGACGTCCTGTGCCAAATAACAATCCAGCCGTTGAATTCACTGAGCAGCCCTGCAGGAGGAAAGAGTGAACACATTTTTTTTTTTTTTGTTTTGTTGGGTGAAAATGGTACCTCATAAACAGATTGGCCATTGCCAAAAATGAAGTCAATAGCTCCCTCAATGTAACAGCTTTTGAAAAAATGTCGGCCTTGGACATCCCATAGTGTATCTTGCACCCCAAGAAAGCGACAGTTATAAAATGCAGACTTGTCGCCATAAATTCTTGCCGCGAGAGCTTGTGTTATGTCATTCCCTGCCTGTAATGTGCCCAAATCTATGTCTCTTCTATCCAATTCTGCCAGTATCTCCACGGCAAGATTATATGAATTCTGCAGCATAAAAGAAAAATTAATTATCTCAACAAAAGACATTATCTTGACAGATTCTTTGTAATCTTCATTTGAATGGACTTGTACGAGGGAAAAAAATTTTCGAGATCAAGATAAAGAAGAATGTTAAAACATTACATGATGAAGCAAACAAAGATTTTGACAATGGCATTGAACCCTTTACCTCAAAAGTGATACCCTTTGCAACCACATTGTCAGCAAATGAGGAGAAAGTAGCACTTGTATCTGTACTTTGATGGTCATCATATGTGATTTTTGTGACACCGCTGCCTTCCCCTTCAAGTAAAATGCACGGCTTGTTCCGCTGAATTTTTACCTTCTCCCTGCACATTAAAATCTAAATAAAGTAAGAATATATAAATAAGGGAACCGAGACATTAGTATAACATTACATACTTGTAGGTGCCAGCTTTGATGTGAATTTTGATCCACTGATTATTCTCAGCAGGAATGGAATCAATGGCACTTTGAACTGTTCTGTATTGACTACTTGACTGATCAACAGTGACAGTATATGCTACATTTGACCCTTTGCAATCTTGATCAGCTCTAGCAACCCTAAAAGAGATGGTTAAAAGCAATGTCAAAACGAACAAAGATTTTAAAACAGGCTGCATTCCTTTCGGTGATATAATATCAACAAATTGACAAAGAAGCTTCTTGCACGGCTAGAGAATGATCAGCTCTAGAAGCTTGTATGGTTTGTGAAAATTGTCGATGAGCAAGACGGGTATATAATATTTTCATTAATGATATTGCCTTCATCAAAATATATGAGTTGCCATATACATTAGATATTGCGAAGGTTTTGAGTGCACATAACCAAAAATAAATGCAGCAAAGCAATTAAAGATATTACATATTATAGAGACGTTTAAAGTCTATTTTCATTTTTTTTGGAAACAAGCACAGCATATAGACAGAAAGTAATGAATACAATCATACATGGTAACAATTGTTTCTAAAATATGACAAAAAAAATCATATTTTACGTTGTTTGTAAAAAGACATTTTGTTTCTGATTCTTTTTAATTAAGAATAAAATCTCTTCTACCAACTTAATACATTGCATATTGTTAGCTGTCCTTTAGGACGTATAAAACTATCGGCATTTCGAATTAATAAATAAAACGTGCGGATGAAAAAATTACTGTAAAAACATGCTTGACGGCTTAATTACTAGAGAAAGGTTAAAGGGGCTCAGGTTCTTTCTCCATCCACATCCACCCACCTTCATCAATTAATTAATATGTTATTGGATATCTGGACAGTTCAGGTCCTGTTTGAAAATGAAGTTGAACTATTAAAAGAGGCTTATTTTATAAGTGTTGATAAATTTAATGTTTGGTAGAGTTTTTTAAATTTGGTTATTTTATGATTTTCTCTATTACAATTAACAGCTTGTTTTTTTATAAATAGCTAATTAAAGTTACCTTACATTTTTAAAGTTTTTATTATAACCATAATATTTTAATAAAAAGATAGCTATGCCTTATTTTCTATAAATTCTAATACATAAATAAAAGGTAACTGAAATTTATTTCTATTTTTATAATTATATAATAAAATAGCACTTTCATAATAAAATTTATCAAACGCATATATTCTATTTTTCAAACTTACAATAATTACAGCAATACAATTTTTTAAAAATAAGTAATTTACACAACAAAAGTATTTTATTTTAGCAGCTATTGCAATCCTAAACTAACCCTTAGAAATAAAATGGAATGCACACAGATGTGGGGACTAATTTGATACAATTTGTAAACCTTTACTTTATTTTGTTATTTATAAAACGTATAGGGACAGTTTGATAATAACCCTTTAAAACTCCAGTGTACAGGAAACGACAAAGCGTAAAATCTTTGAAGAGACCAACCCGTAAAATTTTTTGAATATTGTGTGGCAATGGTCTTTATTATAATTATATTTTATCATGTAACTTTTATCTAATTGCTGACTAGTTGCTATGTTTGGATAACGAAGCAGAAAGATGAGCACAAAAGTAACCACCACAAATCTTCCTCATCATCTAAAACCTGAAGAAATTTCAGCAACAAACATTCCCACTTCTCAATTTTCCCAGAAAACAATTTTGGACATCTTGAACACAAAATGCCACACTTCTTGGCAACATCTAAAGCAGGCTCATGCTGTGATATTAAAGAGTGGAAACTTTCAAGACCATTATGTGTCTGGCACTTTGGTTAAGTGCTATGCAAATTCTCGCTTCAACAACTTGGAATTGGCCTTGAAGGTCTTTAATAGTGTGCCTAAACCAAATGTTTTTGTATGGAATAATGTTCTCAGAGCTTGCTTAGAGCATATCGAGCCACAGAGGGTTTTATCTTTGTATTCTGAAATGGTGGGTGTTGATTGTAGGCCTAATAAGTTTACATATCCAACGGTGTTTAAGGCTTGTAGCATTGCTGAAGCTGATAAAGAAGGGATGCAAGTTCATGCCCACGTGGTGAAGAAAGGACTTTGCGGTGATGTGCATATAAAAAGCTCTGGAATTCAAATGTATGCTTGTTTTGGATGTGTAAATGAGGCAAGACAGATTCTTGATGATGGTTCAAAATCGGATGTTATTTGTTGGAATGCTTTGATTGATGGGTACTTGAAATGTGGAGATATTGAAGCTGCAAAGGAGTTGTTTAAGAGTATGAAAGATAAAAACACTGGCTCTTATAATGCAATGATAAGTGGTTTTGCTAGGTTCGGTAGATTTAAAGAAGCAAGAAAATTGTTTAATGGGATGAATGATAAAGATGAAATTACATGGAGTGCTATTATTGATGGTTATATCAAAGAAGGGTATTATAAGGAAGCATTGGAATTAGTTAATGAGATGCAAAGAGATAAAATAAAGCCAAGGAAATTTGTTCTCCCAAGTGTACTAGTTGCTTGTGCTAGTTTGGGGGCTCTTGATCAAGGGATATGGATTCATGATTATGTGAAGAGAAATTCTATCTATGTGGATGCAGTGTTGGGGACTGCTTTGGTTGATATGTATGCTAAATGCGGGCGTCTTGACATGGCATGGGAGGTTTTCGAGAACATGAAAATGAAAGAAGTATTTTCTTGGAATGCCATGATTGGAGGGCTTGCCATGCATGGCAGAGCAGAGGATGCAATTGAGCTTTTCTTCAAAATGCAAAGGGAAAAGATGAGACCAGACAGAATCACTTTTGTTTGTGTTTTAAGTGCTTGTGCTCATGCTGGGATGGTTGATCGAGGTCTACAGGCTTTAACTTATATGAAGCAAATGTACGGTATTGATCCTACAGTGGAGCACTATGGTTGTATTGTAGACCTCCTCGGAAGGGCAGGGTATTTAGCTGAGGCAGAGGAAGTTATAAGTTCAATGCCAATGGAACCGAATGCAGCTGTTTGGGGAGCACTTTTAGGCGCTTGTAGGAAACACGGAGAAGTTGAATTGAGTGAGAGAGTGGGAAAGATTTTGCTGGAGATGGAACCAGAAAATAGTGGCGGATATGCCTTGCTATCAAACATCTATGCAAAGGAAAGAAGATGGGATGATGTTGCAAAAGTGAGGAAGTTGATGAAGGAAAGAGGAACAAAGACAAATCCGGGGAGTAGTATGATTGATTTGAACGGTGTTTTCCATGAATTCAAAATGGGAGACGGATCACACCCACAAGTGAAGGAAATTTACTTGATGTTGGAAAAGATCATTGAGACGCTGAAGATGGAAGGCTATTCACCAAATTCCTCCCAAGTTCTGTTTGAAATTGATGAGGAAGAGAAGGAAACTGCCCTCAATTACCATAGTGAAAAGCTAGCAATTGCTTTTGGATTCATTAACACTGATCCTGGAACAACCATCCGCGTTGTAAAGAACTTGAGGGTGTGTGAGGACTGCCATTCTGCTACCAAACTTATATCTAAAGTATTCAAGAGGGATATAATTGTGAGAGACCGTGTTCGGTACCATCATTTTAGAAATGGTGAATGTTCCTGTAATGATTTTTGGTAAAGTCCTGAGTCTACGTGCTTCTCTAAGCCAGTGAGGTTCATCTTTCAACTGCTAAACTGTCAATTTATTCCAATAATCTAAGATACACACAGCAAAAAGCTGCACTCTTATTCATAACTTCTTGTACATGTACTTCAAATTTAGGCATAACAGAACATGCTAACAACTTTTCTTAGGCTGCGGGCAATCATTTGTATAAACATGGTGAGTCTCGGTCGATGATCCAGAAGGATTCCCATAATTCCCATAACTGCTGTTTGCCTCACCTGTGCTGTTGGTGTTGCTCTCAGCTGTGTTGCTAGTTTTGTTATCATTGTTAGCTGGCACAGCAGCAGTTGGAAATGAACCTGTTATTGGTTTTGGCTTGGCACCACTTTCAACATACTGATACTCATTTTTCTGAGTCTTCACCTCCAGTATAAATCTTCTGGCATCAGCTTGAAGATGCAATGATGCCAATCCAAGGACAAATAAAACTGCAAGCACTTTCTTCATGATTAGCCTGCACTTAAATTAATATTATTCTAAAAGTCACACTATAACCTATGTTAGAAGAAAATAATAATAAATGAAGCAACTTCCAACTCAAATATCATACCTTATCTTCTTTCTGTTAAAGTTTCTTTGATGCTGCTGGTTAAAATATTTCTTTGAAGAATAGATTTTATAGGCTTAAATGCATCTGTTTAATCATGATTAGTTTGAAAATAAGATTTTGAATGTAAAATACACTAAGAATGCAACGATGTAGTGGGGTAATCACAATCTTTTGGTCTCATTGGAAGGGCTCTTACATTTGTGCTTCATAATGGCATTACGTAAGTAATTAGAGTAAAAAGTAAAATATCATACTGTTTTTCCAGTAATCAGCCCCCCAGTAAATCCATGAAAATAGTCCTCATGAGCCCATAAAATTAGCCATAAATTTTAAGAGTGGAGCTATTGGCAAGTTTGTCACCCCTTAAGTTCTTCATAAAACCCCTTTATAAGTAATTAAACCAATTTTCTGGTTTCAAAATACCTTTACTTTAATGCCGTAAATACTCTTAGTTCACCCTCCCTAATAAATCTCCATATTCCATATTAACGTGTTTCTTTCTATTTTTCTAAGAAATTTTGTGTTAAATCAAAACCATTATTCTACATAGTAATTAATTTAGAGATATTATTCTGCTAAAGAATTGTAAAATAAAACACCTTTTGATTTTTTTAACTTCTCTATTTCCTTCCTTTAATAATAATAATAATAACACCTTCCCAAATATGATAATAAGCATTGATGGAGGGGGATTCAGCATCAAACAGCAGTCATAGAAAAAATAACATAACAATAGTAAAATCTAGAAGCTACAATATAATTAATAAAATTTTTATTCGCTTAAAAGAATTGTATTTACTTTTTTATATATTCAATCAATAATCATTGTCTTACTCTAGTTTCTAACCTTGGAACTTGATAATAAAGTTGGCACTTCATCAATATACTTGTCCACAATTCCTAGTAGAATAAGAAGATTGAAAATAAAATTGGTGCTGCAAAATTTATGATAACTAGTGAAATAAGAAGACAGAGAAGCAGAAAGTTAAGAGTTGTTATCATCATCATAGCCTCGCTCGCTCATTATATTGAATGTTGCCATCGTGAATTATTATTGTATTTGTACCAAGTCCTCTCTCTGATTTAGATTGTTGTGTCCGCCATTGATAGATAAATGTTACACTCAAAATGCTTATATTCGGATATGAGAAGTCGAAACAAACCGTTATTAAAATTAAGCTAAAATGGGCTTGACAGGCTATTAGCCGTGATCATGCCCACACAGATAAGGCATTCAGGCATTGTGGTCACCAAATGGATAATGTACTACTAAACAATTTCTCCACCACTTGAAACCAACTTAAATTTACTCAAATAGCCCTACTGTCAAAACCCAACTGCCTCCCTTGCATAAAACAATAAGGGCGAAATCGTCCCTAAAGAACTACTTAAGTCTATAACCAATTTTTTCCAAGCAAAAACAGTCACCAGTTATCAGTTAACGGCCACCATGAAGCTGCTGTCATCACCACCGGCTTCATTTTTGTCTCTTCAGACAAAACTCTTCTTCTTCTCTTCCCACACAAAACAACTGAAACCCAGTTCTCTTTCCAGCTCTTTGTTTCAATGCGGAGTAAAACGCACAGTTCTGGCGCGCAGAATGGTGGTTAAGGCTTGTGTGACCAAAGTGGAGGAGACAGATGTGAATGTTTCATCAGGAAGCAAGTGGGGGAAGGTTTCTGCTGTGTTTTTTGACATGGATGGCGTGTTGTGTAATAGCGAGGAGCCTTCTAGAAGAGCTGCTGTTGATGTTTTTGCTGAAATGGGAATTGAAGTTACAGTTGAGGACTTTGTGCCTTTCATGGGAACTGGTAAATTTGCTTCTTGATTTTGATTGATTAAACTACTATTTCATAATGTTTGTATTTAATGATAGAATTAATTTTTTTTAGGGGTTTCTAATCATTGGTTTAATAAATCCTTGGACCCCTGACTGTTAATGACTTTTGGGATTGAATAGTTTTATAGCTTTTGTTTAATTGAGGACCCATTTGAGTTGCGGGTGAAATATGAAGTTGCTTTGTCTGTATGTTTTTTAAAAATCGAAACCAGGCCTTTGGTTAATCCCTTTGGCATGTCAATGATGGGCAATTGATGATCAGTAATTCTTGTGTTTGATGTCTAGGAACTTGCTGTAATACAAACAAGCGTTTTCTGATGTGAAATTAATATAAATTGCGCTTTTTTTTTTGGTTTGTATTTATATTCCTAATTTTGATAACTTTTTAATGTAAAGAGAACTGTATTTTTCACTGCGCTGGCAAGTGCGGATGCCATAGACCAGTATATTTTTTTTGATATATTAACTTGGATTTCAAATCCACCCCAAACAAATTACATTTTCTGTGCCAATGCACTAGGTGAAGCCAATTTCTTAGGTGGGGTAGCTTCTGTTAAGGGAGTCAACGGGTTTGATACCGAGGCAGCAAAAAAGAGGTTCTTTGAGATATATCTGGATAAGGTGATTAATCTACTTTTTTAATATATATATATATATATATTTATTTATATATATATATAGTTTTATTCTAAGGTATTTTGCAATGAGAAAAACATCACCTCATCACTCACCTCCAAAGTTTCCTTCACTTCTTGTAGTACGCAAAGCCGAATTCTGGAATAGGATTTCCAGGTGCCCTTGAACTTATTAATCAGGTGCATAAGCAAATTATTCACAAGTGGCATAATTATATACCTTTTTGGTGAATTGAATGATCAGATAACATAAAGCTGCTGTTTAACAGTGTAAGAGCAAAGGCCTGAAAGTTGCTGTTGCTTCTAGTGCTGATCGTATAAAAGTTGATGCAAATTTAGCTGCTGCTGGTTTACCAGTGTCAATGTAAGCTAATCATGTTTGTTGAACAGAATCAAATGTTTTTATCAAACCCTCAGTTTTATAAACTCATAAATATTTTAACTAATACTTGGAAGATGAATTATTGAATTATCACCTTTTCAGCTCAAGGGTTTTGTTCTCATTGCATTGTTAGCCTCTTTTCATCAGGTTCGATGCTATTGTGTCAGCAGATGCCTTTGAGAATCTGAAACCCGCTCCTGATATTTTCTTATCTGCATCAAAGATCTTGAACGTGCCCACTAGTGAGGTATGATAGTAGACTTTGCTGTATCATTTCTTACTGATAATAAATTGTTAAGCATATTTTATTTTTGGCATGAAGGAGTTTTTTTTAGTATCTTATTTTTGGCTTCATGTTTTCTATTTTCTCATATCTTATTTTCACTTACAATTTGAAGAAAATTTTTATATTATCTTTTCGGAATATAATTTTTGAGCTTTTGTTGGATGAATTTCCACGTCTTTACTCTTCCAGCTATTCAATGATTTTGATTTGTTTTTAGAGTTCATTATGATATTCTTGGGATTTTTAATGTTTTAGAAGCTATTTGAAAATGGATGACTGTTCATTTAATGAAGAATATTGTTTATTTTATGAAATTAATCTGTAGCCATTGTCCCAGTGTGTTGTTATTGAAGATGCTCTTGCTGGAGTGCAGGCGGCTAAAGCTGCACAAATGAGGTAAATGGTCTAACATGTCTGGCTCTTTATAAACTAATGGATACTGTTATGTGTACTAGGATTTTTTTTTCTTTTTTTTCGGTTGGATAAATTGTTTTTATTCCCTGCTGCTTGCAGATGCATAGCTGTGACAACTACATTATCGGAGGAGAGACTCAAAGAAGCCAGTCCATCACTTGTCAGAAAAGAGATAGGAAGTGTCTCACTTAATGATATTCTCACTGGTGGCGCTGGGTATTATAGTATGTAAAATATGTGCAAAAAAATTTTCTTGCACCAGTACTCTCAAAAATGTAAAATGGTGAAATAACAATGTTCTGATTTTTTTTAGAACTGTGCTTATGACTAAGATATATTTTCTTGTAATGCAAATCTTATTTACAGTAATCTTTTTCCTGCTTTCTAATATTCACAGTTATGCTCTGTCTGATTTGCTGAAAATTTAAACTCTTGGTTTAGAATTTTAGTTAGATGGTTGGTCAAGAACTTTTATTAGAACATTTCTTTACTGATTTTAATCTCCGGCCAATACTCTCCCGTGTAACAGATAAAATTATTGTATTTTTAACACAATGAATCTAATAAAGGCATATTACTCCAAAGCATAACGTAGTTGTTGGATCTGTTATGATGAAGCAAGAGGTCTAGGAATCAATTCTTCTCATAACAACCTTGGGGGAGGATTAATTTTGATAATTTTTTTGTTTATCGGGCGGTGTGTGATTAGAAGAAAAAAGGGGACAAAATCTAATATATAAATATCAATGCAGATGAGAAGATACAGGAAAATGAGTTATTGCATGCTGCATCACAGAATTCAACAGCTGTGCCCAAAGGAAAAACAGATAATTGGTCCATCCTGGATACAGGTGTCGCCGATGAGAAGGTTTCCTCAACTTCAGGGTAAGACATGCTTTATATGTTCAAATTGACCATTTATTCATTCTTGATTGTGTCAAAATTAATCCTGGATCTTTTACCTCTTCATCAAGTTTTGTGTTGTTTCCCCAAAAAGTCTAAAGTTTCAATTTAGCCAGCCCAAACCTAAAGAAAATCTGGTTTCCTCTATCACTATGCAGGTCCTTCTACCAAGAAACCAGATTTAAGAGATATTTTCAACCTAATATCATATTCAATCATTAATTAGATGATTTTAAGCTAATCTCATTTATGAGCAGTTCAATATTTCAGCAAGAACAAATCTGTGACGGAATTCAGTTTTCTAATAAAACAAACAGAACCTTTTGTGCAAAATTTCAGCTTGAGGTCGCAGAATTAATTTATGGACAGGTTGCAGGGTTCTCGGCGAGAGATATTGAGATATGGAAGCCTGGGAGTTGCTTTTTCTTGTCTCTTCTTTGCAGTTTCGAACTGGAAGGTATAATGAACTTTATTAAAGAATGTTGAAGTATTTAAATTTGTATTGAATATCAGCATAATTATCTTTGAGTGACTAAAAATATTCTAAATGACATTTGGCATTATCTTATTTCTTGTTGTTTTACTGTGTATAAAACTATTTTGCCTTTTTAGGCAATGCAATATGCATCTCCTAAAGCTATTTGGAATGTGCTATTTGGAGTCAACCGTCCATCCTATGAGCAGACTGAAGGTATCAGTATATTTCAGATTATACATCTTCATACCCTCCAATGGTATTATCATTCCTTTTAGAGTCACCACTGCAGAATGCTGACCTTTATTCTGTATAGGAGGATCATCACAATCAGAAAGAATCCAGCAATTTGTGAACTATATATCTGATGTCGAAAACAAGTAAATAAGACTGGTTTTCATCTTTCAAAGTAAACTATACTAAGATTCTAAATTTATGCTTAATCTGTTTTAACTGTATCATCTTTTGTTGTGTTAGGAAAACTACTTCTATTGTACCAGAGTTTCCAGCAAAACTTGATTGGTTGAATACAGCTCCCCTCCAGTTTCGCAGAGTAAATGCTCTTATTCAAACTTAAAGACTATCATTTAAGACGATGCCCCTAAGGGTGTGGTCAAATTGGTCACCATGCTCGCTGTAAAGCCGTGGAAGTCCGGGTTCGATTCTTGGGAGTGGAAAGGGGGTTAAAAAAATTGTATTTGGGCTTACCGCCCCTTTTAAAAAAAAAAAAAAAAATCTTGAAGACTATCATCAATTTTTCAAACAACTGCTTTTTTTATATTTGCTTCCCATTGATATGGTTGTATCTTAATTTTAGGAAATGGCATGTTGTTGAGATTATGTTTCTTAATATGATGATTGTTCCTATACAATATCAGACAGAAACAAAAGAAAATATAAAATTTATTTTCATTACATTTTCCTCGTTTAACCAAAAATTTGTTACAGTGCTAGACATGTACTATAGCTTTGGTTCTTATCTATTTCTGTTTTTTGAGCAGGATTTGAAGGGAAAAGTGGTTGTGCTGGATTTTTGGACTTACTGCTGTATAAATTGCATGCATGTGTTGCCAGATTTAGAGTTTCTGGAAAAGAAGTACAAAGACATGCCAGTAAAATTCTCTTCCTTCATTTTTCATATCTCAATTCCTTGGACATTTGATGTTACTTATTGCATAAACCTACTCTCTGCTTGGATCCTATCTTCTTTTATGCTTTTATCTAATTGCTCAAATTGATTTATTGGTTCCTATAATGATCATATGCTTAGGAAAAGGTTGAGTGACAGATCAGAGAGTGAGAGAAAGATATCAGCACTAATACATGCATTTTGCAAGTTGTCATCACAATTCTTTTGCAACAATTGTAATTATTTGACTAATTTATGAGTTGATTGGCCTAATTATTGACCAATGCTTCAGTACATTCTTGTTTCATATGTGTTTATGTTTGTACAGTTCACTGTTGTTGGAGTACACTCTGCAAAGTTTGATAATGAGAAAGATTTGGAAGCCATCCGTAGTGCAGTACTGCGCTATGGCATCTCACATCCTGTAAGTGCGGTAGTTTGAATAAAATGCATGTCTTGTTATTCTAGAATTCTTGATTTTCATAAAATCTTTTCTTCATTTCTTTGCAGCATCAATGAAATAGTGAAGTTTAATGCAAATTTTTTGTTTTTCTTGATCTAGGTTGTTAATGATGGAGACATGAATTTATGGCGAGAGCTAGGTGTGAATTCATGGCCTACGTTTGCCGTTGTTGGACCCAATGGTAAGCTGCTTGCACGACTAGCAGGTGAAGGCCACAGAAAGGTACTGATTGCTCGCCTGTACTTTTCCTGCACCTACATTGCTATTCAAGTCTTTGTTGTTCAATATATGCATTACAGTTGGCTATAAGGATATGCACACCATGTTAAATGTCGTTCCCTAATTTTCCCATGCATAATATGTGTTCTGAATTAACATGATTAATGATCTAAATTAGAACTTATTTTCTCCTATAGAATTTCTGTTCTTGTGCTTGTTATTTCAAATATCATTTTGTAGAATTATGGATCCTTCTTTTTGGTATCATTACTGCTGATTAATTCTATTTATTCTTGAAAAGAAAGGAAGTACAATGATTGTTCTCTTTTCCTTAGGATCTTGACGATTTAGTTGAGGCAGCTCTTCTATTTTATGGTAAAAAGAAGCTCCTGGACAACGCACCACTTCCCCTGAGATTGGAGAAAGATAATGATCCTCGCTTGTTCACATCGCCTTTGAAGTTTCCTGGGAAGCTGGCCATTGATATCCTCAACTACCGGCTCTTCATTTCAGATAGTAACCATAACAGAATAGTAGGTTCTCTCTCTCTCTTAAGCTATTAATAATCAAGATGCATGAACTTTTCCCTTTGCCATGAAACTGTGGCATGTCTAAGTGAATCCGCTTTGATGCACTTGGATTGTTAACTACTTTATCAAATCTGGAGTTCAGGTGGTAACAGATTTAGATGGGAATTTTATTGTCCAAATTGGGAGCTCAGGAGAGGAGGGTCTACATGATGGTTCCTTTGATGATGCCACTTTTAATCGTCCTCAAGTAAGAACTAAGTTAAAACCAATTGACCTTCTACAGTATTCCTCTGTCAACAAGTAAACTTTCTTATCATAAAAAGTGGATACTTGCATTTCTAGGTTCTCTTTATGTCGGATGTTTGAGCAGTAACATTCTAGCCGTATGCTTCTGTACTCTGTAGGGCCTGGCTTACAATGCAAAGAAAAATCTCCTCTATGTAGCAGACACTGAAAACCATGCTTTGAGGTATGTGGGGACTTTTGAACTATCCTTTAATTTGTTTGACATCTTTTACTGGCTCAATTTCCAGCCGTTAAAATGGCCCCAAAATTGACATTCTTCTCTTTATTGAAACATAAACTTGCACCTCCCTGTGAAATTTATTTAAGTGACAATTTGGGAATTACACCAATAGTATCATCCTCGTCATCTTTAGTGGAAGAGTTTCAAGCTCATCTTCTTGCATTTCAGGGAGATTGATTTTGTTAATGACACAGTGCGAACTCTAGCTGGAAATGGAACCAAAGGTTCCGACTACCAAGGGGGAGAAAAGGGTACTTCTCAGGCAAGATTGGAAATTATGAACCATGTGATTCATACTCTAGTTGATTGGATTACATCTTACTTCATATTTGGAAACTTCTACTTGTTTTTCTCAGCTCCTCAACTCTCCATGGGATGTCTGTTATGAGCCAATTAATGAGAAGGTTTACATTGCAATGGCCGGCCAACATCAGATCTGGGAACACAATACAGTGGATGGTGTAACTAGAGCTTTTAGTGGTGATGGTTACGAGAGGAACTTGAATGGATCAAGGTTATTCACAGTATCATGATAGTCTAGAAGTTATTATATTCCTTCCGACTTTCTTTCTCATTACCACATTTCAGATTTTCTGGCCTTCTCATGCATAAGTAACATCTTCATGTTAACTTAATGGATGATGCAGTTCTTATGTATCATCGTATCACGTCTCCTAAAAATTTCACAGTAAATTATTTTCTTTTATTGGTGCAGCTCTTTAAACACATCTTTTGCACAACCTTCTGGTATTTCATTGTCCCCAGGTAATGTGATGGGATTATTTATTGCTTTCATATTCACAGCCATTGTAGAAATTACTTTGTGTTTGAACCATTGTATTGGAAAATTTTACTTGGATTGTTATCTCCAGATTTCATGGAAATTTATGTTGCGGATAGTGAGAGTAGCTCCATACGAGCACTCAATCTAAAAACAGGAGGATCCAGATTGCTAGCCGGTGGTGATCCTATTTTCTCAGACAATTTGTTTAAGGTCATTCAATATGCCAAGAACCGAGTTTCGTCTTAAGATCAAATTTTACTTTCCATGAAACAAATGAATGAAATATGCAAACATTAACATTAATGCTCAAAGTTTGTTTAGTTTTTATCTTTGCATTTTTGCACCTGATTCTCTTGTTTGTCTTTTACAGTTTGGGGACCGAGATGGAATAGGGTCTGAAGTACTTCTTCAACATCCATTAGGTGTCTATTGTGCAAAGAATGGTCAAATTTATATAGCAGATAGTTACAATCACAAGGTAACAAGATTGTGGGTAAAGATAGTTCAACTGCTGTGAGCTTATAACCTTTCAGCATTAGTTGAAAGTTCCAAGAGTTCTTTTGTAATTGATTTTAATCCCATCTGTTGAGAATTTTTTGTACTTTGTAATTGATCAATCATGTTTACTAAATTCAGTCTGTAGGTTAACACTTACTCAATGCCTTCATCGTTTTGGATTGAAATCTCAGATCAAGAAGTTAGATCCAGCTAGTAATAGGGTCAGTACCATAGCAGGTGTAGGGAAAGCTGGTTTCAAGGATGGAATAGCGTCAGCAGCTCAGGTTAGAAAAAATTTTGTAACCTGGTTTTATGGTAGCCTGAATTTTCACTTCTGATGTAATAAATATGTTTCTTGTAGCTTTCAGAGCCGGCGGGAATCATTGAAGCACAGAATGGTACTGGTTTCTTTTCTACAATAAGGAACAAACAATTTTCAATATTTCTCAGACTCTTGTTATTCTTTCTCTCAAAATTGCATGATGTCTTAAGTAGTTTATGGGTTAATCAACCACTCCTCATGTTTGATCAATCAAACCCATTAAAATCCCTACACCCTTATTGATTTGAGTATTTAATTCCTTGCCATGATGCTCCCAGGAATCTTAATGACAAAAAGACTTAGCTTCTGAGGAGCAGCAGCTATGCTGGTCATAAGAGGGATGATATTTCGAGTAATTGATAAACTATAAACTTATGAAGAAAAAGCGACAATAACAGGACGAGATAGTGATGAAAAATGTCAAGAAACTGATGAGAAAGCATGGATGCTAAAATCATTCACTGTCTGGATATAGTGTCTAACTTTAACAGATGGTTGAAACTGGTCCCCTTCCAAGTAATTTAGGAATTTGATAATTCTGTTTGCTTTTTCAAATGGAAGTTGTAATTGAGTTTAAATTTCCGTGCCTTGTTAAATTCTCAGGAAACCTTTTCATAGCAGATACAAACAATAGTATTATCAGATATCTAGACTTGAACAAGGAAGAACCTGAACTTCAAACTTTAGAGCTAAAAGGAGTTCGGCCTCCAACACCAAAATCCAGATCTCCAAAACGCCTCAGGAGGCGATCATCACCTGACGCTCAGACCATTGTTGTTGATGGTGGTTTATCCAATGAAGGCAACATTTATCTTAAGATATCATTACCTGAAGAGTACCATTTCTCAAAGGTGGGCAGATATAGTCTTGGTCACATAACGCTTCAAATTTTACATTACTAATTGTAGCATGCTTTTTATTTGATCTTAATTCTGTTTTATAATCCCACATGCAGGAAGCACGCAGTAAATTCAGTGTTGATGTGGAACCCGAAAATGTAGTGATTATCGATCCTTTGGATGGAAATCTTAGTCCAGAAGGATCAGCTGTACTTCATTTTAGGAGAATGTCTCCATCAGCATCAATAGGGAGAATTAGTTGTAAGGTGCGTCTCCTTTTTCTGTTTATGAGACTAAATTTGTGGCTTCTTAATTATTCTATGGTGGATAATTTGCCTTGTTTTTGTAGGTCTATTATTGTAAAGAAGATGAAGTGTGCTTGTACAAACCCCTTCTATTTGAGGTCCCCTTCCAAGAGGAAGTTCCCAATTCTCCCCCAGCAGAAATTACACTAACTTATGCTGTCAGGCCCAAAATTTCGACAAACAGTTTACAGCTTCCAGTTGCTCCATGACAGCGACATCATCAGCAAAAAGACCCCCTCGAAAGGTCCCAATATAGTTTTCTTGCTCACACTATTATGATGTTTTTTATACTATATTCTATAGGATGAAACTGTTGGTTAAAACAAAACATAAAGGCAAAGAAATAGACTTTGTCCTCTTTTTTTTTTTTCGGTGGGGTGAGGGGAGGGGTTATAATTGGAGAAATCGATGTAAGGAAGACACTCAATGAATTACCATACAATTCTCTGAATATAGCTTATAGCACACATACACTGTTCAAGTAATCTTGCAGACAGCATACCCATAGATTAAGATGGTCAGAACTCTGTAAGTTTTGTGGTCAGGGTGCTGTCATTTTGTTACATGATGTGGCCAGGGTTGATGTCTGTATTGATCTATAAAAGCTAAGTTACTCTTGAAGTAACTTTAGCAAAAGCCTTGTTCCAAAGACCAAATTGTACCTCTTGCCGGGTCAGTTCAGTTCTCTGATTCAAAGTGTTCAAACCCCCACCAACTACTTGTTCAGTTCTCTGATTCAAAGTGTTCAATCCCCCACCAACTACTTTTACTCCAATTATTGATGTATCAACTTCACAATATTGTCATGGTTTCTGTCTCAGGCCCCTCCATTTTTGCTCACTTTCAGGTGCCAGCTTTTACCTGCAACTCTTTTAATTATTCAATTACAACTTGTGATCTATCTTTTTTTATGATAATGACCGGGATCATTGTGTTTAAGATAAGCAACGAATAGATTGCTCACCAAGTCACACTCGCGCACCCGTGCATTCTCAACTTTCATTGGCTAGCTGATGATAATGATGATGATTAAGATGCTGATGCTGTAGTCTCAATTATTTTTATATGAAACTTGCATTACTTTATTGATTCAAATGCGACGGGTTAGCCTCCTACGTGCCTAGCAAACATTAAATTATTGGACAGAATCAAAATCTTTAGAAAAGCTTTAACCAAAATCATGTGAGGAAGCATACATTTAGTGAACAAATTTGAGATCATAAACACATTATTAAAGTATTAATTGACTGCTTAAAACGCGTTAGCTCTACCAAATCTCATGCTTATCTTGCAATCAGCCGGCAACTTTTCTGTCTAGATGTTTACTGCATTTGCACAGTTGTGAGCCGCTCAATGCACTTAATATTTCTTCATCTTTATCCATTTCTCACATGAAACCAAACTTTCAACATCACCCATGTGTCCTCCTTACAGCCACCAAGTTTTTTGTCACATTTTTCAAATTTCTTCCGAAGTTTGAGGCTTTAAAAAAATGAGATGTGTGAGCAGACTCGTAATAAATATCACAAGAAAGATTCTAGTCACAAGATTATGATCATTGTATCGTATTGCACTATTAAATAGATATATCTAAAGTGAATGATAGAACAATACAGAAATAGTGAGTCCATGACAGAAGATACAAGGAAATGGTTTACTTGTCAAATTGAAACTACCATAGATTAGGGCTAATCAAAGGAAGAAATTAATCATAGTTTAAAACATAAAATGACAAAAAATGTGAATATTATATCAACTTCAATTGAAGAACCCGTGTTGGGGAGCAATCCACCAACGTTCAACAAATTTAACTTTTTTGTCTCGTGTGATCATGGGTTCCAATTATAATCTTTTAAAATAACGCATTCAGTAATCACTTTCCATCAAGATTTTCCCAAGAAAATATTTTAATGCAAAACTTCGCCCATAAGTACTGCATAAGAGATAAGAAACGACATAGTTGAAATTGAATGAGTCTTTGTTACATGTTCAAGTCACAAATAATTTATTGATTTAATTCCAACAAGTCAATAATCTAAAAAACTCAGAGCAGAAAATCTAACAAAAGCAAAATAACATGTCCTTGCCCCTTGTTAAAAATATTGTGATTTAATTTTTGTCTGACGAGCAATGTAAGATAAATTCAAAAACTAGGGCACAGGGACAAAGCTGCGTGCATGATGCATCCATCCATCATCCTTCCAGTGGTTAGAAACTTTAATTCCTGCGTAATATTGTCAGAATGAGCCACATTTTCTCAGGTTTTTTTTTATTTTATATTTTTTTACTTTGAGAAAAAGAGAATAAAAGAAAAAGCTATCTAGTGGATTTGAATTGAGGCCACTAGTTTCGGTAGTTGTTCAGTATGAGAGAGTATGTAGCTCCTGTGTGAGAGACCAAAGCATTGGTACAAGTGAAGGTGATGACTTAATAATATCTTATAAAATTTTATGGAAATGGACTCATCTTGGTCACATTGAAGCCCTGTCTCATGCAAGGTGGTAGTCTCTCTGGCGTGTCCTACGTAATTGGCCTTATCTTGTGTCTACAGGATGTCTACCAACATTTTTAATACAGAATTTTAGATTTTCTAAAGTTTAAAAAAATTATTAAGTCATATAATTTAATAATATAATATTATTAAATCATATAACTTAATAATTTATCTGAATTTGAAGTAAAATTCAGAATCCTAAACTAATTAATATTATATATATATATGTTTGGATATTAAAATATAGATTTCGTGCGGACACAACTAAAAAAATAAAAAAATAAATATTACAATATACTATTTTTTGTCTTTTAGTATTTGAAAGTTTTTTTTTCTTTTTTTTTTGTCTTACTGTATCCACGTGAAATTTTTATTTTAACGTCCGCATTCGAGAAGTTCTATAATTTATATATACTAATTTGGCACATATACAATATAATTATACAAGGTGAAATTCAAATTTTATAATATGCAGACATTCGCATCTGAAGACAAGTTTAATAAATAAATAAATAAGTTTAACATAAACCTCTGCATATTGGTCATAATCAGCTCAAATATATGATCTGGTAAAAATTTTAATTTTAAAAATCAAGCATAGGCAACTACGGAAACCCTAATGAAAACACGAGAAAGAACATAAAAAAAAAAAAGGGAAAGTTGGCATAGATTGAATTTTTCCACAACCCACATAAAGAGGTGACTATAGAAACCCTAATTTGAAAAAAAAAAAAAAAAACACACACAAAGTGAAGGCCAATTGTTTTTTTGCCTTTTTGATATTAACGTGAAAGGATAGAAAATTAGGAAGTGCCATTTATCAACATGCCATCTTATAATTTATTGTCTATTTGTGCTTTCTTCACCTACTAATCATTCTTTAGCATAAAAACAAATTCCATTAGCCCCACTTCCAAACCCAACGAGTGGATGCCAACAAAACAGCTTATTCTCCAATAGCATGTCGACACATCATTAAGCAATTTATTAGAATTTACAAACACTAATTAAAACCCCCCTCAAAAAAACAAAAACAAAGAAAAGCAAAATAAAAAGTGAAGAACAAGAGTGCCGGCCAGAACGGCCTTGTAAGACACGATAAGCAGACAGCGGCTGTGACATGTTTTTTTTTTTTTTTTCTCTTTTTGTTTTTTCATCGTTATAATTAACTAATTAAATAACGACAATGAACACAAGTGACATATTATTTAAAATAATTAATTTGATAAATGATAAAAATCAATAAATGAAATTAAAGAAATGTTTCACCTGCCAAGTCCAAGCGACGATGGCGTAGGTTGTAAAATATTAAACCTAACAATAACGTCATATATATTAAATTTTATATCTTAAATAATTATTTTGAATAATATAATATTTATTAATTGATTAATAAAAAAATATAATTAATTTATTTTAATTTTATAAAGAATTATTAATAAATTAATTAATATTACATTATTTAAGATAATTATTTAAGATACAAAATTTTGACATATGTGATATTATTTTAAAAACTGAACACCAAATTAGTATAAAATTAAAGTCTTTTAATAACTATTGGTTTAAGATTTATCTAATAAAAAAGAAGAATAAGTTAGCCATTTTGTTGACATATTTCTTTATTAATCTTTGCAAGCAAGTTAAGATGATTGAGACCACATGTTAGTTCAAACGAGATTCCTATAAACAAATAGAATATTGTAAGATTAAGAATAATTCATTCCAATTATAAAAATAAAATAATAAAATTTTATGCTGTAACAATTTTACAATGATAAAATCAGTACATTTTAAAATTTGAATTTGAGAATAAACAACATTATCTAACTATAATTTATTATTGCATTGTAGTTAAATAACAAAGAGTGACTTTAAATTTATATTTTAAAACATGTAAGCATTTGCGTCAAAAAACAAAATTCTTTTAAGTAATTAACATAAGTTATGATTGAACTAGGATCCTAACAAAAGGTATTTTTGGGATTTGCACATAATTAAATGAGTTATTCATTACTATTGTTATTATCATATGTGTGATGGTAATTGCTCATCTTTCATTATTTTTTTTTTCAAATTTGTTTGTCTTAATTTTAACTTAATGTAATCCCAAAGGACGTTTGATTAAGAAACAGAAACAAAATTGAAAATTGACAAAAAGTTGTGTGGTAAGAAAATGCCTTGCCCGTGCATTAACAAAAGGTCACCTACTACTACTAGAAACTAGAAAGCTTTGCGTGAACAATAATATTGAACAAAAGAATCATTAACGCAATTTTCATGCCTTAAACATGAAAAAAATCACATGGCAATCAATTCTCAAGTTTATGATCTTTTGAGATCAAGGCTTGAGTTTTATGATTTCATTGCACTCAAAAACATAATTGACTAACAAATAGCAAGTTGTCTTTTAATAAATAATAATACTACATGATACAATCAATCAAAATGAATGCGATCATGCGTGATGCAATCGCTCTCCTTTGCTTTTGGTTACATTAATGTATTTTTTTAATTATATAATATTATTGTTTAGATTATAATTCATATTATATAAAATTAATAATAATATTATATTAGACTATTATTTATATTTATAATCAAATAATTATTAAAAATAATTTATATTAAATTTTATATAATATTATTTAAATTTTACTTTCTCTAATATTTAAAAGAAGTACTCACATTTTAAAGAAAAAAAAACTGTCTTAACTCAAATATTTTGATCTTTTAATGAAATAAATAATTATTTTCAATAAAGTAATTAATTATAATTTCATGTTCCACAAGACCACGTTCATAATAATCCCCTAATTTTATTACAAATTATCAACGATCTATAAGTTATTACCCTCGTAGAAACGAGGTTAAAAAAAAAAAAAATCAACGCAGACTATTTCTTATACCAATTTTCAATTACGAAAAAGGATGTATCATTTTTTTTTCTTGGAGAGTAGTAGTAATAGTTTTTGTGGCAATTACTATAAAGTGAACACGTTGCATGTCGCATGGATAATTTTTCAATGAAAATAAGAAAAATGGTAAAAAAATAAAATAAAAAAAATGGAAAAAAAGAGGGGCAATAAATGTCAATAAGCAAAGGACGCGTGTAATCCCGTGACTTTCATTCAAAAGTCTCCTCGTGGCCTTCTCCATATAACTAACAAAAGCCTCCTCATCGTCTCGTCACAGAACCAAGAACAGAATTTGTATTTTATCAAACTAGACGCACTCGCACACATTGAATCGAATCAATCAAAAACCAAAACCGAAAAAAAAAAAAAAGGAAAAATGATTATGGACTCTTTTGACGAATCAAATTGCGACACGTCACTCGATATGGAGCCGAAGCGGAAGAAGCGAAGAATACAGAACGTCGTCGTCGAAGAAGAAGAGTTGATTCATCGTCGTCAACGCAATGATGATGATGATAATGATTCTCGAAACGCAGCGTATCGGGAGGTTACGAAGCGTTGGAGAACGGATAGAGAGCAACAGATCTACTCGTCCAAACTTCTCCGAGCGGTCCGACACGTGCGCCGTCGGAGCTCGTCGGCCAGAACCGGCAAGGCAATCCGAGAGACTGCTGATAGAGTGTTGGCCGTCTCGGCCAAAGGCGCCACTCGGTGGAGCCGCGCGATTCTCTCGACTCCGTCCAGTTTGAGGCACAAGAAGCGGCAGGTTAAAGTGAGAGTCACCGGATGTAGCCGGTTGAGAAGGAAGCCGGAGGATGCCATGATGAGGAAGAAGTTGCCGCCTGTCGAAAGGAAATTACGCTTGCTCAGCCGGTTGATTCCCGGTTGCCGGAAGCTTTCGTCTTTGAATCTTCTAGAGGAAGCGACTGATTACATATCCGCCTTGGAGATGCAGGTCCGAGCGATGACTGCTCTCACCGCGATTCTCGCTGGCTCTCCGCCGTCTGATGATCGGCTTGGCCTGAACGTCGTTAGCTCTTAGAAGGCCGTGGCTTTGTCACGCCAGGGGTTATTAGTTTTTTCTTTTTTTTTTTTCAACTTTGTTCTTATTTTCTTTTTGATATTTTTATATTCGTGTATTTTATTGTATACATGACCTTTTCTTTTTTACCTTTGTTGTGAGCACCTATTTTGATTTTTAATATTTTGGTTAGCGTTTTTGTTTCATTAAGATTAGTTTATTAATCAATTCGGAAATGACAACTAATTATGGTTGGATAATCAACCATAATTATAAAGTCTAATAAAAGAAAAACAAATGGATTTTCTTCGGTGCATATATTTCTTAAGTGAAAACGTTCAATATTTATCAATACGATGTTTTTATGCATGAAAATGTAACGTTGTATGTCGTTATATTGTATCTCCATTTTCATTACAATATATTATTTTAATATTTACAATGGGTCTACTTAAAAATTAGAAGAAAAACACTTTCTATAAAGTATACAAATAGAAATAGTCGATTTGCCGAGTAATGTGATTTTTTCTTTGGGGGAAATTTGAAGTTTGAAATGTGAAATGGGGCATGGTAGGTAGAAAATAAGAAGGATTGGGTGACCGGTAAATGAAATTTTATGCGTTGATGAATTTATTATGTAAATTGTAGTAGAGATTCACCGGGGGGAGAATAGAGATCCTCTGACACAAATGGATATTTGTGAGATACGAAATCGCGAATAATGAGGAAAATAGTGGGGAAGCACAACCCCGCAAGGGGGCTAACATAAATTAGAAAGTTTATTTTGTTGATGAAATGGAATAGAATGGAGCCAATTCCAAATTGGTGTTTTGAAGAAAACAGCTTCATAACATGTGCTTTGATGGCCCTACTACAAATGACCACCGACTTTTAGGCCCACCCCCCTCCCTTTATAAAATCAAAATGGCTTCCATGTGATCGTCAGCTGTTTGTGTAAATGCCTCAAACAAAAACCAAAAGCAAAGTACTTGGTGCGTGCACATGCTATTTTGAGACGAAACAATTAATGGTCTAAAGACAAGCTTCAGCCCAACCCCACCCCCCACACCCCCATTTTTAATCTCTCCCTCCCTTCTGTTTTTCTATTAAAAGCCCAACACGTGTGCTTCTGCTAATACCTAGCTGTCAATTTTAGTGGAATCCACATCAGGTGCTTATTTATTTATTTCTATTTTTATTTAAAAAATTATTACATTTAATTATTATAAAATTCTTTATTTTTAAGTTTATATCAATTAATTATTTTAACACTAAAAATAATAATTTTATCCTTAAATAAATTAAAAGACTATTTTATTCTATATTTTTTAAAAATATATATAATTATAAGAATACTCTTAAATTTAATAAAATAAATAATAACAAAATTTACAATATTATTTTTTATAATTATAATTTATTTAAAATTTATCATGTTGATATTTTATTTTATTTTTTTTGTAATTATAACTTTATTTAATTCTTGTAATTAAATTAAGTATATGAAAGTTCATAAAAATTAACACGAAGAGAAAAATTCCTATAATTATAATAAACTTTTATATAATTAAAATTAAGAAACTTCTCTATACAAATTAAATGAAATTATAATAACAAAAAATTAAAATGAAATTATAATTATAAAAAATTAACATATTTAGATTTTGAGATTCATTTATTTTTTAATTAAATTTAGGTGTAATCTTTTTATTATAATTATTTTATTTTTAAAAATTTTTTTAGAATAAATTAGTCGTTTAATTTATTTAGGGATAAAATAATTATTTTATAGTGTGAAAATAGTTAATAGATACAAGTTTATAAATAAATGTGGTGTAAAAAGTATGTCAAAATTTTTATGATAGTTAGATGTATATATGACAAAAAAAAGTAGTACGGTAATAATTTAACTTTTTATTTTTAAAATTTTTGAGTTAACATATATAGATCTTCTCTTAATTTTATTTTTCCTATTAGTTTATCCTAATAAAATGAACAGTTAAGATTAAATCTTAAATTTTATTTTTTTTTTACTTCATTTATAATTAAACTATTTTTTTTATTAAATTTAAAAGATTAGGAGTGGATTCTCATTATATATATATATAGGTCATGATGAGGGGTATTGGGTTGAATTGATGGACCACGTATGATTTGTTCTTTTTCGGATTTTCCCAATTCAAAATAGCTTTATTTTGTGTGCTTTCATTTCAAAATTCATACGTTAGTCTTTGATTCCGCGTACACTCCCCATCTATTTTCACATGCTTCCATGTGCTCTCATTTAAGAAGCCATCTTTTGCTCTCCCTTTTTTGGGCAAGTTACTAGTTGCATCATGCGCTCGAACAAACACTTGTGTTAGGCCTTTGATAGCCAAATCACCACCACCCCTGTATTGCATTAACATTTATTTTTTTTGGCCCACTAATTGAATTTTTGTATGAAGCTACCTCTGAGGCTTAACTTGCTCACAATTTTCATTTTCTTAGGACTCTTAACCGAAAGGGGGGGAGGGGGATATAGAGTTCCCTTTCTGAGTTGATTTTCGTCTGTCAAAAATTGGGATGAAACCATGACTTTTGAGTAAATGGGACCACAGATTTGTTACTCATAATAGGTTAATATTAGAGCCAAAATCATCTGTGATTTGTGGTACACACGTGATGGTGACCTAACTTGGAACTTGTACGTAACTTTGAAAGCATAATACAGTTTGCATCATTCAAATTTTAGGGCTTCCATTTTATTCCAAGATGACAGCAAGTGGTTTGCTTGCTCGTCAATGTACAAAAAGCCCTATAACCTCCGTCGTAATCAAAGTCTGTTGGTATGTATCTATTGAAAACTCTCAACAAGTTTTCCAGCCTAACACACCACTTGTTGCCTTCTTAGTGGTACCTGATCCTGGGTCATTGCTGCCACGTGTCACTCATTCAATTTCCCTCACTTCCATCCAACAATTTACATGTCGATTCATCTGCCGCGCATATTCTGGGCCATTATTCTCATTTTCTTTATCAAAATTCTTTTCATATCGACGATGATCATTCCAAATCCATTCACATAAAAACACACTCAAAGGTTCAGTCTACAATATAACGGCTGTAACATTACGATCACCAAATTTTCTAATAATTTGGATAATGTACCGAATATGTAAATGACCCTTTTTTTTTTTCAAAATAATTTTACGTTTCTACTCTCTATCATATAATACAAGTTTGTTTTTAAAATTGAATGTTTCCAGTAAACCTTTTGCTTGAATAAATTCGATTTCCGACGCATATATATATATATATAGGGCATGCTATTTTCAGCTTAATTGCTTAATCCCACCTGGGTTTTAATGTGGAATTCATCCTCTAATTGAATCTTATGCGTCGGTGTGTTTAGGGTTGGCCACCTGCCGCTCGGCCTCTACACTAAGCCAGCCTTGATAATTAATTAATGAAAACATTTATTTTAATTTACACGATTAAAAAGAGGGGGGGGGATTCGCTAAACGACAAAATGAAAGGAATCCGCTTTTGGGTTGTCAAGAAGCCAGCACCCCAACAAAACTGGACAGATTGAAAGCAAATGAGGGTTGGGGGGAAGAAGACAAATGGTACATCAACGTATAAATTAATAATAATAACATGTTGCCTGTAACCGGCGCCTTTTCTTTTTTGCTTGTCTTGCCCTGCCCACTTGTGTTTGTGCTAATGTCTTTTATTGGTATTGTGTTTGCGTGGGTGATTTAAATGAAGCTCGTGGCACTTACTATTAGCACACATGGTGCCTTCATTTCATTTCATTGTGATTCCTTGTCTTGTGACAAATTTCAATGTGCGCATGGCAAATAAATAAATACTATGTATATGAAATTTGTTGGGTTTTGGGGCTGGGGTAGAGGCCCCGTTGGGTCTTTTGCCACACGTGGATCCCTGGAGGCTTGTGATAATGACACCTTCGCCTTTTCTTTTGGCGGAGTTGATGGACTCGTCCGGACCCTTTTCCATTTTAATGGATAAGGGTTCAACTGGTGACGCCTGGCTAAAAATCTATTGGAGTAAGTATTTAGATTTTTAAGTCTATGTTTGGTTAGAACTAGAAGAACAGACGAATAGAAAGGATAGAGGAGGCAGAGGGAATGAATAAAACAAAATGGTTAATTTTATTTTTATTATTTAATTAAATATAAAATTAATACTATTTATTATTATTATTATTTTTTACTTCTCATCTTTTTTTCTCTTTTCATTTATTTATATTCCTTCGAACCAAACATACACCAGCACGAACTCAAAATTATTTGAGATGAAATTTACATCAAGCCACGTTCGCTGGAGGGGTAAAAACAGAACGATTTCAGTCCCCATCAAATCTCGAATTTATTTATGCCCTCAAGGAACACCTTCAGAGCAAAGGCTTAGTGGCATATTTTGGGCTTTGTGTTATTAAAATTTCAAAGAACAAAGCTTTGGACTTTCACTGTGGGGGCCTGAAGTTTGTGGCCTGAAAATTGAGAGACCCAAAATTACAATGGGCAATTTATATATGTTTTTCTTGTAATTTGTGGTTCGTGACATCTACGATAGCGAATTGGAGATGGACTTTAGAATCAAACTCATAGTAATTTTGCTCGAAAATCTACACTAGTAAAAGATGAGAAACCAACCACTCAGCTTCAGCTACATGGGGATTATTAATTCTCGGGCATGTAACTCAGATTTCAGTACATTAATTGATTCTCGTAGAACTTCCTCTTTTAAATATCCCTATGCATCTTTTTTTTTTTTTTTTTTAACTTATATATGCTTCTTGTTTAATGTTATTAGTTTGCTCATATATTCAAAGACTCAGTAAATTTGATTCTTGTTTTATCAATCGAATTAAGGTGACTTTTAGTTTTAGTCTTACAGATATCCAATGCCATTAATTATCACAAAAGGCCTCTCCGTTTTCCCAAATGTTAGTTCTATCTTTGCATTGGTTTTTGTTCATATTTAAACATCAAAAAGATAATTCTTATATTCTTGGCGTGGGCCTATATATAAGTACGTGCATGTGAGAGTGGACTGAAAAATTCAGGATGAATATACCAATCCATTTTCTATCCAAAATGGGAAAATATGAACTTGATATTCAAGGCAACAACGTGAAAGTTACTGTAGTTGATCATGCTGCTCTGATAGATGACAGCATAGCTGCATTGAAGGCTTTATTAAAAAGGCAACGTGTTGTAGGTATTGATGTGAAATTCAATCACAGATGCACCAAGAAATCTGAAATGTTAGTACTTTGCGTAGGAAATCGCTGCTTAATGATTCAACTATGCCATCTAGGTCAAATTCCTGAGAGTCTCAAGAAGTTTCTTGCGGATGAGACAATTTGCTTTGTGGGGATTGAAATGAATGGTAAAGTTGAGGGCCTTGGTAGGTGTAACTTGAAGTGCAAGACTGGGGTGGAGCTGGGGCATCTGGGTGCTAGGGTTCTTAAAAAGCCTCATATAAGTTCATTTGGGTTAGCAAAATTGGCCAGAGAAGTTGGAATTCAGAATTCTGTGGCTTTTGGTTTTAATGGGTATGCTCCAAGCTGGAGTGCTAGGGCGTTTTCAAATGACGAAATCAAATTTGCAATTTATGAAGCTTTTACTGATTACGTTATTGGAAACAGATTGCTGAGTTCGCTAGATGACTAACTTATTAATGTAATTGCACGGCTCAGCTTTTTATTTTGGGTTTCGATTCATATGTATATATATGATAAGAGGTTATATCAATGAAAAATATGATAATAGCTTGTAACCAACTCATCGCTACCCTATACGAGCGCGCGCACGCACTCTAATTGGTTTGTGTGAGTGCCGAATCAGGGATTAGAGTATGTATAAGTTAGTGTAAAAGCTGAAGCAGTGATTAGCGCTTATATGCAGTTGTCTTTTTGTTTCATTTGTCATGTGTTAAGTATACATTAGTGAATTTTGCAATGGTGTTGAGTTTTGGATTCAATCCTTTATTCATCTTAACTTGTGCAATTGTCTTTTCAATGAAGGTTGGTTCGACCAAACGCCGAACGAGCGACGAAATGGATATCAAGACGGCGGTTGAATTGGAAAAATTGGCAGATTTGGATTAGCAGAGTTGGCTAGGCATGTTGGTAGAAATAGGGTTTCTCTTCTGGTGCTGGTTTACCAGTTAGGACAACATTTGACTGCAATGCTAGGGCCTTTAAGTACGATCAAATAAAACATGCTGTTCATAATGCTTGTTCTTGTTTTCTTATCGGGAACAAGTTGATAGATATTAATGCTAAGTATTACTCCTAGCTATCTATCTAACGAGCTAGTTACATGAATTACACAGTTTACTATTGGATGTTTGTTGAATGGGAAGCTTGTGGGTATGTCATATGTCGTAGTCTTGTTTATTGTCATATATTGTATGGACTAAAGAAACTAAATTACATCTAAACAAACCACGATAGACTAAGGTAGTGTTTGATTTTTTTATTTGAAATTTAAATATGTATGATTTTATCTGAAGTCTGAATAGGATTGAATACATATAAATAAATGATATTTTTTTTAAATATCTGAATATAAGTATTAATTTATTTTTCATTAAGAAAACATCTTAAATATGATAGTTTTACATATATACCCTTATAAATATTAAGGGTACTTAAATTTATTGATTAAACACATGATAAGTTATAAAAAAATTATTTGATTCGTAAAAAAAAATAATTATATTACCTTAATAAATATGAAAAATAAAATACTATATCTAACAGATGTAACTTTTTTCATTAATATATGATATTTATAATGTTATTTTTAGTATATAATATTGATAGTTTTTTTTTGTTAATTACACAAACCAACCAAGAATTGTTTAATCATTTCAATTAAAATTAATATATTAAATAAAATTTAAAATCTAAAATAAAAATAGTAAACATAAATACAAAAAGATAGACATATTATAAAATACAGTTCTATTATATTTAAAATTCTCACTAAAAAAATAATAATAGTTAAATACACACATATAATAAAAACATAGGATAAATAAAAAATAATAAAATAGTATTTTACATAATAATTTATAAATTTATTTAATAATGTTATTAATGAGATAAAATATTAATTTTTCATTCAGATAAAACTCATATTATTTAAATTTTTCTATTCAGACCTAAACATCTTATAATCAGACATAAGTGCTAAAAAACAAACAAATTAAAAACTATAAATATCTAAAAATAAGTTAAATTCAGACTTCAAATAAAAAACAAATAACACCTAAGTAATTTCTAGAATTAAGCTATATTATAGCTTAAGAATTCTATTGGGTATTCTTCTTTAGTCCATATATAAGTTTTGAAATATATACATTTTTAAAAATTACCCAAAATATTTCTACCGTCAGCTTAATTGATTTTGCTGGTGCTAAATCTCTTACGTACTGTCTATCATTAATCCATGCTTAATCCTGCCAACCCTCCGGTAGGCAATAAATCTAAGTAACACGTAAACGGAATTTTACCAGCTTCAAAATTATATAATTTTCATCAGATTTAAGGTGATTGAACTTAATTGGTGCTGCAACGATATTAATATGTTAATTAACTATATAAGAAATCAAGCTAAAAGACGTAAATTGAAATCAGGCTAAAAGAATAATTTGGAGTTTAATTCTTATCTTTTGTAGTCAAAATTAGAAAAATAAAATTAACGGTTAATTTTTCTGGGAGAGATTGTATGAATTTAGTTAGAAGAAGCCTAAAAGACACTAGTAAATGATGAAGAAAAAATATGATACGAAGGAATACAGGAAAGAGTAGTGTTTGGTGTAGAGAAATACAAGAGAAGGACGAGAGGAATTTATCCTCTCTCTCTTCTATTTCTTCTTTTATTTCTCTCACTTTTCTCTGTACAAAGTATTTAGATAATGTCCCAAAATCAATGAACCTGAATTGTTATTAATTATATTATAGGATATTGGAATGTAGTGCTGGTTCATTTAATCCGAGCAACTCAATCACTTGAATTTCACCTATATATACAAACAAATTCACTTTAAAACTTGTACAGTTATTTCTTCGTTAAAGATTATCAGCAACATAAAAGACAACATAAATCAAAGGAACAAGATGATACCCACCCAGTTCGTTTCAAAAATGGGTATATATGCTTTAGAAATTAAGGACGTTCAATTTAAAGTTAGCGTAATCGATGATGTTATCTGTGATCGACCAAAAAATTTCTGAACTCAAGGGCCTGTTGTTAGAAAGGAGACGCGTTGTAGGCTTCGATGTTAAGTTCAATCCCCAGACCAAAATTGCTGAGATGTTAATTCTTTGCGCAGCAAATCTCTGCCTGGCTATTCAACTCTGTCGTTTGTTCACGATTCCTGAGTGTCTCAAAAACTTTCTTGCGGACAAGACTATTTGTTTTGTTGGCATTGACATGAATAAGAAAGTTACAAGCATTCGCGGAAACATGGGTTATATTGTAGATTGTTATACTGGCATTGATCTGGGTCGTTTGGCTGCTAGGGTTCTTAAGAAGCCAAAACTTATTGAATTCACTGAGATTTCAGAGTTGGCTAAGGAAGTTGGAATTGATCATAATTCATTTTCTAATAAGGAGGAAATAGAAGCATTGACTCCACCCACCTGGAGTGCTTGGGTTTTCACAGATAAGCAAGTCCTGTATGCAGTTAAAGAAGCTTGTGGATGTTATATTGTTGCTGACAATTTGTTGTCTTTGCTTAACTGATGCAAGACTTAAATATGCTAATTATGCTCTAGCTTGTGTTTGTTTCCATGGGAGTTTTTTCTTTTTTTAATCTTGATCCTTTTCTAATCTTAGTTACAGATCTAATTACAAGTGTGGTAGTGTAGCTTTTAATTGATATCTATTGTAAAAAAGAAGTTAAAAATGTTTTTTTAATGATTTATAAATCATAATATTGAGAAAAATGGTAAAATTATTATTATTATTTTTTAATTAGGTATCTGTAGGGGTAAAATCACCTCAACCTCTTAAGTCTTACCTATAGCTGCAAACTAATCGATCACGTGGGTTTGAGTGTTACTAATTTATTGATTGATGCTAATTTAGCTGAATTAAAGTTGCAGGGCTCCATGTGAAGATTAATAACCTGAGCGAAAGAGCAGAAATATATGTTAACAAATTAATTCTTTGTGTAGTAAATCATTGCTTGATCATTAAACTATGCAACGATTGTGCTCATTTTTTTCCCAGTAGTCTCATGGAATTTCTGACCGACAAGAGTATTTGCTTTGTTGGATATATAACAAGGTTAAGAAGTATTGAGTAGTTTTATAATGTAATACCAATGTTGAATAAAAGATACATCTTATTTTTAAAGTAAGATATAAATCAAAACACAAAAAAATATAAAGAGTTATAATACAGTTAGAAATTCTTATACAAATTTATTTTATTCAAATTGATTTAGCATTAACTCATTAGTTGAATGAAAATATAAAATAATAAAAATAAATTATGTGAATCTAGGAATTTTTAATCCAACTAATTTAATTATGCCACATTAATTTGTACAAAATAAATTTATACAAAAGTTTTTAGTTGTATTATTACTTAAATATAAATTTTAAATGCAATGTAAGTATTTTATTTTATTAGAAATTGTTTTTTTTTATTTTTGAACTTGTCTTTACTTCATACCACATTAAAGATCCAAAGGGCGAAGACTCCTGAACAAGCAATTTGTGTCCAAAATAAAGGGCGAGATTGATTTGAAAAGTTACGGAGTAAATGCTAGGGTTAATGAAATGGATCATAAAGGCTTCGTGAGCAAAAATCTTTCAGCCTTTTTTGTGAAGGCAACAATGACTTGTTGTACGGATCGATATTAATAGTGCATTTACAATTCAAATTAGAAATCAGAATTATTGATAGTATTTATTTTACAAAATGGAAATGAGAATTGGAATTGAAATTGTGGGACTCATCCAATTTAAGAATGAGGAATTAGACATTGATTTCTAAGGGAGGTTTGGGAATCAATCTCTCTTTCTTTATACTTCTCATTATACCTCCAATAAATTATCATAATTCCTAAAATACCCTCAATCAAATTCTAGTAATTTTTGCATTTTAGTCAATATAGAATTATAAAAATCTATAAGTTTTGTATTATTTACAAATAGGTCCTTTGATGATAATAATAATAATTGTCAGTAATTTCATTATAATTATTAAAATTTATTTAATTTTATTATTTAATTATTATTATTGTCATTAATTTCAATGTTATTATAATCAAAATTTATTATTTTTATTTTTTAATTATTATTATTATTGTCATTAATGTCAATATGATTAATATTAATATTATTAAACTTTAGTATTATTATTATAAAAAATTATTATTTTAATTTATTATTAGTATCATTAATGTCAATATTATTAATATTGATATTATTATAATTTATAATTTATAATTTATTATTTATCATCATCATCATTGTCATTATTCTCGTTGCTGCCATCTGCTGTTGTTATTATTATTATTATTAATGATAAAAGTATTATAATTAATTAATATATTAATGTTAATAATTATTATGACAATAATTAAGTAGGACTTTTTAGTAATTTATAACAATTTAACTCATTTTAATTTCGATTTTAAATCGATGACAATGCAGTTTATTCAAATTTCAATTTTTATAGTTCAAATAAATAATTTATTATGATTTTTATTTTTCATTTACATTTCAACGATCTCTGTCTATTTTATTTTTGTTTAGTAAACACATTATAAATTGAATTCTGTGACCAATAAAGAAGTTCAATTGATCATTCTCTTTCCTTGCAGTCGCTGCTTCATCATTCAAGTATGCCTTAATTTTTACCAATTAATTCCAAATAATCTATGGCAGTTTCTCGAAGACGAGAAGATTGGTTTTGTCGGTACAAGAATTTTCAGTCTCGGAGACTTTGATTCCTGGATATAGCAGCCATACATATTATCCTTTTGCATTGGATACCTGCAGTTTCTGGGCCCAACACCCAGCAGATAATTCTCACATAGAGCTGGCAATTCAGATTGTAATTATTAATGGCCTTAATTCAGAAATTCTTTTATTGACGACAACATCATTTGCAATTACAGTGACCTTCAACTACAACACTTTTCATCATCGACTTTATGTTGGTGTTTACTAATTCGGAAAGAGAATCGGAATGAAAATATATGTTTGAGGTCCTCTCGAGGTCAACCTAATATGAGCAGAAAACTTGACTGCTGGTACAAAGACACTCTCGCGATGTGTCAAAGCTGGTTGAGGCCAAGTGCTCCAAGGCTGATCGAGACACAACTCTCTCTTTTTTTTTGCTCGATGTCTTCGAACCTTCGAGCAGGAGCCAGTCACACCAGCGATAGCACAGAGGGAAGGTAATGCTCGAGTAAAGCCGGTTCAAAATAGGTTGACCCCTCCTCCCGAGAACTCAACAATATGATCGATGCCTGGCAGACACCCCACGTCAGGAGTGTTGTCATCGCTATCGATGGTCTGCCAGATTTCACAGATGTCATCATTTCATACACGCGTACGCAGCACCATCATTGGGCCCCTAGAATCCATACCCGCTCGACATCCCGCGATCCTCGTGATGTGCTCACTGTAACCCTACTGTCGGAGGCCTGGACACCATTAATACGGAGGATGGCTGTCTCGACAGAAAAAGGACTGGAAAACAGAAAGATAAATAGGAGCTGAAGAGTAAGTTAGAGGTGCTCTTCCTTCTTTTTTTTCTTTTTTCTTCTTCTCTGCAAAATTTTTGAGATTATCTCTATCACATTTATCTAAAATCACTTTATTTCTTTGGTCTCTCAAACAAAGAGGGATACAAAAAAGAATCACCCGATTACTGACTTGAGCGTTGGAAAATTTTCGTCGGAAAACACCCGGCGACCCCTGACATTGTTTTTGTGAGTACAGGCCGAAGAAAACCATTGTTCCAGTGAACGGAGAAGAACGAAGATTGGTAAATAATCTTGCTCGAGCATCTGACGAGCAGAAGTTTATAGCCTTACTTGGCAGCGAGCAGAAAACCGCATCAACAATACATTTATGCGAATGCTACGTAAAATAAGAATTGATCTGATTTCGGGTGGAGAAATCAAAACCTTATTTCCTTGGAATATCGAAATTGTCTCCGTTAAATTTTTAATATAACAAAATTACCCTTTTTGAAATTGAAAAAATATAAATGGAGAAAAAAAAAACACAAGAACCAAGCTCAAGAATTCGCTTCACCCAGCAACCAAAGGCCGCCGATCGCGATTTGTTGCTCGCCGTCACGTCGTTCATCCTATTGCTGTCGTGATCGTTTGGTGCCGCTGTTCGCCATCGTCGTCAGCTGTCGTTCGTGGTCACCAATCTCCATCTCCAAGCATGTGTTCATTTATGCTCATTTTTTGTTTTTGTTTTCTGAAAAAAAAAATTGATTTCATTTTTTGCTTATTTGTTATTTAATAATAATTCTAAAATTAGACTATTATTAATTGGTTTAATTTTTGTTATGTAAGAAATATTAATTTTATGTTTGTATTATGTATTGTTGGAACGTACGATGTATTGAAAATTATTTTGAATTATGTTCCTTATTATTCAAATTTATTAATGTTGTTATTGTTATTTATTTATTTATTTATTTATTATTATTATAGAATTCAATTTTAATAATAGTAATAATAATTGCTATTTATTATTTATTGTTATTTTTATTTTTATTGTTGTTATTTATTAATTATTACTATTATTTATTTTATTATTATTAATAATAATAACAATAATTAATAAATTGTATTTTAGTACATTAATTTAACTAATTTAAATTTCAGGATAAAGTAAACACATCGATGAAAATATAGTTCATTCCGATTTCAATTACTACAGCTTAAGTAAACAATATATTCTAATTCTCATTTCTGATTCCAATTCTAACTCATTCTCATTTCAATTCAATCCGATTCCAGCTTATTTCGATTAATGATTAGTAAACGCAGCATATATGTACCCATTCTTGACGATACTCAACAACTATCATCCTTTTATATTTTCCAAATCTATCTAACACCCTTTTATCTAATTGTTTAATTAATGAGAAATATTTTTTGCATGCATGTCCTGTTTATAGAGCTAGCTAGTTAAAGACTCCTCCAATTGTTTGGATAATTAAGATGAAGTTAAATCAGTATCTTCAATCTAATTCAATCTAACTGTACTCAGTTCATTTTTTCTGCATTTTTTTCTTTTAATTGATGTCAGTGGAAACCCAAAAGCTTGATCAACATATTTCTTGAATTTTAGATAACATTAATAAACAACGTAACATAACGCATAATGGAAAAAGATTTGGGTGTCCCTCTGCATCGTTTCTATTTATTTCTTGTAATACGAATGCTTTAGCCAATCATAATAATATATATGCATGTCATTAGTGAATGGATAATGAGTAAAGCACTAAATTCATAACATTAGTTCATAAACTTGATCACAGTTATTTTTATAATTTTTAAGATACTATGTGATTTATGGTTGTGAAAAGAATATATATATATAATACTATATATATATATAGAGTTTGGATTCTTTATCGTTTGTAATCAAAATTAGAAAAATAGCATGTTCACAGAGTCGGCTTGTTGTTTGAATTAATTTAAGTTTAATTGTTGGCCTTCAGTTTATGCTTGCAGTGTTCGATCGGATTAAGTCTGCCCTTCTCGGTCTATCTTCCTGGTTATGTATCAAACTCCGGATCTGAAAAACTTATTCTTTCCAATTTTGATTGCTTTAGTGATCCTAAAATTTCTGAGGTTATTTGGATGAAATCATCTACCCTTTGGACGAAGCTCAATACAGATGATCTGTCTAAAGGGAATCCGGCCAGGTTGTGCTGCAGCAGATGGTTTATTTCGAGACATGGTTGTTTCCATTTCTCTTGGCGTGCGAGGCTTTTAGAAGATCTTCAGACCACTTCATATGTACCCATGCTTGTCAGGATACTACTTTTGAAAGCCCAAACGTTACATTGAAAGCTCTTATGCTTGTTTAATTAAGATATATATATATATATATTGAGTTATATTAATTTAGTGATAATTTAATAACTCCAAAATCATGGAACCTGAAATGGTTAATTAATATTCTGGAATATATTGAACTGGCTGGTTCATTCAATCCATGCAACTCAATCACTTGAACTTCGCTTCTATTTATACAAACAAATTCATGTAGAAGCATACACAACATTTCCTGAAAGAGAATATTGAGTGAAAAGAACAAAATGATACCGGCTCAGTTTTTATCTAAAATGGGTGTGTATAAGCTAGAAACTGAAGAATCTCAAGTTATGGTTAATATTGCCGATCATGCTGCCGCGAACAATAACAAAATTTCAGAAATTCGAGACTGAGTTAAGACCAAGACTTGTTACAGGGTTTGATGTTAAGATCAATCCTCGGAGCAGAAGTGCTGATATGAAATGTTGCTTGATCGTTCAAATATGCCACATTTCAATTAATAACACTCTCATGAAACTTCTTGCTGATAATAATAATACAATTTGTTTTGTTGGAACAGGAATGGATCACAAAGTCAGTAGTATTAATAAATTAATTTCTGATTATCATGTTCTAGAGTATCAACGTAGTACTGCTTGTGGTAAATTAAGTTTGACTCGCGATGGACTAGAAAGTGCTGCTCCAAAATGTTGTACTGGAGCTGAAGTGGGCAATTTGGATGCTAGGAAAGTTTGGAATATATCATTCAATATTTTTGTCAATTATGTGGATGTAATCTTGGTATTGTACATTTCACATGTTTTGCACAGTATGCCTCAACGCACATATTTTATTCTGAAGTTTTGTCCACAAATGTTAATCCCGTTCACTTATTTGCCATGAACGATTGCCTCAACTTAATTGGCTATGTTTGGGTAATACCGAGCAGGCCCCTCGAAGTCAACCCAGTCCGAGCAGAAGACTTGATCGCTGGCACGAAGACGCCCTCACTAGGCGTGAAAGCTAGTCAAGGTCAAGTACCCCAAGGCTGGTCGAATCCCGACCTTCTTCTTCTGCTCGAAGTCTTCGAGCCTCCGAGCATGACCCAGTCACACCAGCGACAGCACGGAGGGAAGGCAAAACTCGAGCATAGCCGATTCAAAACAGATTGACCCCTCCTCCCGACAACTTAACACGACGATAGATGTCGGGCAGACACCCCACGCTGTAGGGTGTCGTCACTGTTACCGATGGCCAGCACAGTTCCCACAGTGTCACCATTTCATACACGCATGCACGGCATCATCATTGGGCCACGGGAACCCATACCCGCCTGACATCCCACATCCTTAAGGTGTGTCGCGGTAACCCCAGCTGTCAGAGGAGCTCAGATACCATTAATGCGAAGGACGGCTGTCCCGTCAGAAAAAAGGCTGGAAAACAAAAGATAAATATCAGCCGAAGAGTAAGTTAAAGAGGTTCTTCTTTTTCTTCTTCTTTCTTCCCTTATCTCAAAAAAAAGTCTTTTAGACTCTCTCCACTTTGATCTCAAAATCACCTCATTTCTCCGGTCTCTCAAACAAAAGAGGCATACAAAAAGAATCACTCGATTACTGACTTGAGCGTTAGAGAGCTTTTGCCGGAAACACATCCGACGATCTCTGACATTGTTTCTTGTTAGCATAGGCCAAAGGAAACCACTGTTCCAGTGAACAGAGGAGAACAGAGATTGGCAAGGAATCCTGCTCGAGCATCCGACGAGCAGAAATTTATAGCTTTACTCGGGAGCAAGCAGAAAACCGCATCAACATTTTGGTGCCGTCTATGCGGATCAGTTCAAAAAGCGTGACTTCCCGACACGTTCAAAAAAAACAACACAACAATGAGAGGAAATAGCAGGAGATGAATAAGCCCAGAGGAGTCGATGACTTTAAGAGAGGTGACCAATAAGGCCTAAAATAGGAAAATTCAGGAGAGGATGGATCGGATGGAGAGACAAATGGAGACGTTGACATCTATCCTGCAGGAACTCAGGGAGGGACAGAGGAAAGCAAGCAATGACGTCCCTGAGTCCAGCCGTGGGAACGCCCCCGCCCGGAAAGCATGTGGGAGATAAAGCCCAGAGACCAAAAACACCAAATGTTACCGGGAGGGAGGAGACGAACCTGGAGGAAAGAGAATCTCGTCAACACTTGCAAGATACGGCACCTACCTCCCGCGGAAGAATTAGAGGGGGAAGTGCGCAGGTTGGCATAGGTTGTGGAGGGCCTCTGAGGAAACGGGAAAGGCCCGAGTTGGAGGATAATGCTTGGCAATGAGTCCCCGCTCTCAGCGGAGATCATGGGCATTACAATCCCTCGAGCTAATCAATCAAAATTACTAAATTCAAGATAATTATACTGTTTCCTTTTTTTTTTCATTTTATTTAGTTACTTATGTTAGTGGAAATGGTTGTCTCAAAAGTTACATAAATTATGCAGTGAAGTTATTTACACCCTAAGAAATACTTCTCAAGTATTCTTTACTCTTGCACACTCATTTAACGAATTTTAAAAATCAATCATTACTCTCTACACACTCTGATCACTAATGCCAAAATAGTAGTCTAACATTAGAAAATAAATTGGTGTTACTACTTTTCTCTCTAGCAATTCTTCTTCTTCTTCAACTGCTATGAGATTTAATCTTTCAAATCACATGAAATTGGGTTACAACGTGCTCTTTTAATCTCAACCCGCCTGCAAAAATTCAACAATGGATTATGGGTCTTAATCAATTCAATAATTAAAATAGACATGACTAGAAAAGGAAAAAAGAGATACTTCAATATCAATAATTAAAATAGACAAGTTCAACAATAGAATTTGATTTCTAAGAGTAATTTAATTTCATTCTAAGGGAAAGAAATCCCCTTTCATCAAAATTAACACGGATGGATTTTCAAAAAATAGTCTAGGAAACTCAGCTTGCGGTTAGGGATGGCAAAAAGATCCGGATCCGGCCCGGATCCGCAAAGATCCGGAAGATGCGGATCCGGATCCTAAGAATTAGGATCTGTGCGGATCCGGATGCACTTGCATCCGGAAATGCGGATATCCAGATCCGCATTTTGTATTTAATTATTAATTTAATTAAATTTTAATATAATATATATATATATATATATATATATAAGCTAAAAAGTCTAAAAATGTGAACTTATGATATTATTGTATGTTATGCATGTTGAATTGTTAATTGTTGAATTATTAATTATTGAATTATAAATTTATAATTAGATTTTATTTGATGCTATTAAGTAAATTGTGAATTTATATTATTTTTTATGTTTAATTCATATTGTGGTATCTTTAATTATGGATTATGATGTAAGATGTTATTGTATGTTATTCATGTTGAATTGTTAATTATTGAGTTATGAATTTATGATTAGATTTTATTTGGTATTATTAGATAAATTGTTGAATTTATATTATTTCTATTTTTAATTTATGTTGTGATAATTTCAATTGTGAATTTATAATGTTATTGTATGTTATGCATGTTGAATTGTTAATTGTTGAATTATTAATTATTGAATTATAAATTTATAATTAGATTTTATTTGATGCTATTAAGTAAATTGTGAATTTATATTATTTTTATGTTTAATTCATATTGTGGTATCTTTAATTATGGATTATGATGTAAGATGTTATTGTATGTTATTCATGTTGAATTGTTAATTATTGAGTTATGAATTTATGATTAGATTTTATTTGGTATTATTAGATAAATTGTTGAATTTATATTATTTCTATTTTTAATTTATGTTGTGATAATTTCAATTGTGAATTTATAATGTTATTGTATGTTATGCATGTTGAATTGTTAATTGTTGAATTATTAATTATTGAATTATAAATTTATAATTAGATTTTATTTGATGTTATTAAGTAAATTATGAATTTATATTATTTTTTATGTTTAATTCATATTGTGGTATCTTTAATTATGGATTATGATGTAAGATGTTATTGTATGTTATTCATGTTGAATTGTTAATTATTGAGATATGAATTTATGATTAAATTTTATTTGGTATTATTAGATAAATTGTTGAATTTATATTATTTCTATTTTTAATTTATGTTGTGATAATTTCAATTGTGAATTTATGATGTTATTGTATGTTATTCATGTTAAATTATTAATTGTTGAATTATCAATTATTGAATTATAAATTTATAATTAGATTTTATTTGATGTTATTAAGTAAATTGTGAATTTATATTATTTTTATGTTTAATTTATATTGTGGTATCTTTAATTATGGATTATGATGTAAGATGTTATTGTATGTTATTCATGTTGAATTGTTAATTATTGAGTTATGAATTTATGATTAGATTTTATTTGGTATTATTAGATAAATTATTGAATTTATATTATTTCTATTTTTAATTTATGTTGTGATAATTTCAATTGTAAATTTATGATGTTATTGTATGTTATTCATGTTAAATTATTAACTATAAATTTATGATTGTATTTTATTTGATATCATTATATAAAATTTTAAAATTTTAAATTATATTTTAAATTATTAAAATTTAATATTTGCAGATCCGGATATCCGAAATATCCGTCCGTAATCCGTGCGGATATTATCCGCATCCGGATCTACATATATTTTTCCGGATCCAAATGCGGATCCGGATCCGGATTTGGATGCGTCCGGATCCGGATCCGGATTTTACCATCCCTACTTGCGGCAGTGATTTTAGAGATTGCAATGGTCACTATTTGGGTAGGTGCCTTTTGCACTAAATTTGGGTCATAATTCTTCGTTCTTTGTTGAGATGATGGCCATTTTTCATGCGATTACCCCAAACTATGAGCACAGTTGGAGGTTTACTTGGTTAGAAAATAACTCAATGGTTGTTATCTCTTGCCTTTTCAACCATTCTTGTAAGCTTTCTGGATGGTTCATAATCTTCGGCTCAATTGTTGTGCAATGATTTCACGCACGTCCTTCTATTGCACTCACGTTTATCGTGAGGGCAATCAAATTCCAGATTTGCTAGCCAACACTTTAAGTTGTCCTCAATTTTCTTAGTTTGATTCTCCTCCTCATCAAGTTCAAGAAGCTCTTTTCAAAGATAGATGAGTTTTTCCTAACTGCAGGTTTTTTTTATCTTATCTCATTGTATTTTCAATTTGTTTTAGGGGGTAGATCTCTCCATAATTTGTACTGACTATCATTTTCTTTTTCTTTTTTCTAAGGGAAAGAAAATTAGCAGAAAAAAAAATATAAATCATATTCACAAAATAAACCATCTCCAAACGGTCTCCTCTATACGTAAGGACGAAGTAACATCACTACTCCTCCGTAGTTAACCGAGACGGTGATCAGGCGATAGATCTGAAACCGGCTTTCTTTGAGTTTACTTTAAACGTGACGAGGAGGATGATAGCTGGCTGGAGATACGATATTGTAGCAGATGCGGAGGAGGCAAACATGTATCGTGAGATGGTATCTCCAACTGGGTGTTCAATAGGTACTGATGTGTTGGATTTCTTTCCGGTGTTGAGGTGGATTGGATTTGGAGGAACCGATCGAGAAAAGATTGGAGGAATTGCAGAAGAAAAGAGATCGGTTCATGCAGGAACTGATTAACCAACGGCGTAAAGATTGTTTTAGTTTAAACGATGGAACCGCAAACAAGACAGTGTGGTTGATGTTTCGTTGTCTGTGCAAGAATCAGAGCCCGAGTAGTATAGAGAGATGAAATCATTAAAAGCCTCATGCTTGTAATTGAGCTTTCCATTTTAACCAATTCTATGTCGTATTTTACTGATCACGTATATATATATATATATATATAAATGGGCGATGTGTATTTGTTCAGGTTTTATTAACAGCAGGAACTGACACTTCATCGGGACAATGGAATGGGCAATGTCTCTCCTATTGAACAATCCACATGTTTTAATCAAGGCACAAGCCGAAATCGGCAATCAAATAGGATTTGATCTCTTGATAGATGAACTGGATTTGAACAAGCTTCCTTATCTTCATTGCATCGTAAATGAAACTCTACGACTGTACAAAACAACACCTTTACTGATACCACGCGAGTCGTCTGAAGACTGCACGATAGCAGGATTCCGCATACCACGTGGCACGATGTTATTGGTGAATGCATGGGGCATCCATAATGATCCTAAAAATTGGGACGATCCAAGAAAGTTCAGGCCCGAGAAGTTTGAGGGCGTCGAAGGAACAAAAGTCAGCGATGGGTTCAAGTTGATACCATTTGGTTCAGGCAGGAGAAGCTGTCCTGGGGAAAGTTCAGCCATCCGAAATGTTGGGTTGGCATTGGGGTCGTTACTTCAATGGTTTGAGTGGAAGAAAATCAGTGAAGATTTTGTGGACACGACCGAGGGGATTGGACTCACTATGCCCAAGGCTCAACCTTTGCTTGCTAGATGTCACCCACGTCCATCTACGATCAAGCTCCTTTCACAAATTAATATTGGCAACACAGCAAAGCAGCGGTGAAAAAGATGGAGACTAAATCAATGGAGCACATTTTATTGGCTTTAGCGGGAGAAAAATCATTTTCATCCTCAACAAGTCCTATTCTTCTTCACTATGTTTTAAAAATGGCGGCCACCAAAGCAAAGATGAAGATTGGACTGAGAGAAAGAGAAATTGGATTTGAAATAAATGGATTGTCAAACTATTTTATCACATGTAAGTAATTTGGTTTGTAATTTTGTTACCAATGGCCATAAAAGTAGTTTTCCTCGAGTAATTAAGAGTAAGCATTTTGACGTCCTTAAGGATAGTAATGGACACTACCCACAATAAGTTTGTTATTACCAAACTCACACCTGCATAAAATTTAAATTATCAAATCTTCCTAAAACCCACAACGAGTTTTAATTTTTTCAAGAAAATCTGTCCGCAGCACATTTTAGTAATTATCAAATCCACAACGATATCCAACGGATTTTTGGCGGTTCCACATTTAAAATCACAAATATTCAATATTTAAATTTATAATAATAATTAAAGTTTCACATAACATACTCAATTCTAAATTTAATCAATGTATAAGAATAATTAAAATTTAAACAACAAACCATCACAAATTCTCAAATTTAAATATGAAAATCATAAATTTATAAAAAAACAAACAAACAAACTAGCATTCGAAAGTGACACCATTGCACCAGCAATAATTATCATTTCATATTCTCATTTAACACAAGTATTAAGAATTAAGATCTTTATTCCATTAGCACTCTTCTAATATGATTTCTACAATAGTCATTAAGATTAATATTTTCTATAGAATAATACTTTTTAAATACTAATCCGAAGAACAAAATTATAATAATGAAATAATCCATACATTAAGCTAAAGAATAATAGTTCATATAAAATTATAATAAATATATAATAATTCATGCATTATTATATATTTATATTTAGTTTAGGTTATAACTTTAGTTAAGACTTAGACATGCTGTAACTTGTATACACGTTTACACTTTATATTTATTTACTTTGTCTATTTGTATATTTAAATATCCTTTTAATTAAAATTAATTTAAAAATATTTAAAAAAAGTGCAAGTTTGGCGGATATCCATACGGATATCCATCAGATTTTTAGTTAATACCAAACTCACTCGAAACTTAATACAGTTTTCAATTTATAATATCAAACCCGCCAATAACCCGCAAACTTATCCGTAGTGGACGGGTTTTGGAGAATGCATTTGAGTATATTTGCGGGTTTACGGATACCATTGCCATCTCTAGACGCCCTTCAAAATTTCTCATAAAACTCCTTTTTAATTGAAATTATTTTAATAACCCAATACAAATTAATTCATTTCTTGTATTGAATAGAAATTCAACTAAACACATAGAAAAATTAATTTTTTAACAAAAATTTTACACCCACCCCATTTGATAATTTATATTGCTATTTTATATTTTATTTAAACATAATTTTTTAAAGAAAATTATAATCAAGAGTTTAAAGTTATGAAGATAGAAATTATATAATACAAAAAATTAAGATAAATTTAATATTTTAGTATTTGTATGCAATCTAAAAATAAATAATTTTTTTTGGCTAAATTTTTATGCGAATATGGATAATTTTAATATATACTTGTGTATTTTATCAGTTAACTTGTGGGTGTTTTAAGAACCAATAATCAAAGGGGTGTTAAAAGCTCCACTCATAATTAATTATGACACTGTATTATAAAAGCTACAAACTAGTCCAACAGAATTCAAATCCGAAAAGTTTCATAGTCCAATTCATAGCATTTTGGGCTTTAAAATGGTTGGCTGGCATTGGGATCAAGACGAACCAAGCAAGAGAAAGCTGATTAGCTAATTAAGATTGAACTAGTCAAAACAATTAAGGAAAAGAAACAAGAACAGATGAGTGAATTTGTCAATACACTCACACAACCCTTTTTCGTTACAGCCAGTTGTTAGCCATAAAATAAAATAAAATAAAATATGCAAAGTTATGGCAATAATAGAATTATCATTTGTTGATGCAGCTTTTTCCGCGTGCCTCAACAGTGCTTCGAACCTTTCAACAAGATTCTCCAAACAACTCGAGCGAGAATGTTCGAACCTTCGTCATAGCTACAAGGTTCCAAGCTGAGCAGATCGTTTGCCTCGCTGCAGCTCAAACAGGTCTGCAGTTCAGCAGATCGTTCAGCATTCGCCGCGGCTTCAAACAATGGCTCGATCATTTTGCTCGCGACAAGCTCGAGCGGGATTGCCCCTTCGTCCCTGCTCACTGCCTTCTTCGTAACGGTGATCTCCTGAACCGCACTCACGTAAAACCGGTCGGGTCGCCGAGCGTGTCCGACAAAACCCTCCGACGCCAAGTCAATAATCGGGTTTATCTTTTGGTATCTCCCTAGTGAGGGAGACCGGGAAGATGAAAGGGGTATTATTTCGCCCCCCCTTTTTTGGATAAGTATGGTGTTTTTAGAGAAAATCAGATGAGAGAAATTAGAAAAGGAAGAACCTGTGAATTCGAAAATCCCACCCTTGTAACGTTCCCCTTCGTTTCCTTTTATACTCCATTTTTCCCGCTCTTTTCCTTTCCAGGCTGTCCACTCCCACGCTAGTGGTATCCGGGTCCCTCCGACAATCGGGTTTAGCGGAATATTCCCTGGGATGAGCTACCGTCCCCTTAACCCGATTCACGTGGCTGGATCACCATGCCCGCAAGTGCGCAGGAATGATGACGCCTGAGGCACGTGCCGACCAACCGACAACAGAGATCACCACTCCACCATGCGGGACCCTTGTCGACATCAAAAGGTGTGCCGTGATTCCGAGAAAACGGGCCTGGCTTCCTGGCCTGATCTTGCCCAACTGTGCTCGTGGAACTCGCTGAGCAGGGAGAGATGTGCTCTGGGATCGACCTCGACCATCTTCGACCGAGGGGCGACCTCGAGCAAGTAGGAGTGCTTAGCTCTCGACCTTGACCAGCCTTTGACCCGAGGGTCGCTTCGGCCAGGTCGCCTCTGGGTGTCTTGCTCGAGCTGGAAGGGCTTCGAGGGCCTGTCTGATATTTACCCAAACACCGGCCCCCAGTTTCTAGTGCTTCGAGTGAGCGAGACAAGACTGAAACTCAAGAATGATGGGCCGATCGTGGCCTTTTACTCTTCCCCATGCTTCCCAACTGTCCCGCCACTCGAATCATTTCTCATTTAAGACGGACACGTGGTCGATCCCAACACAGATTTGAAATTCGAAGGACGCGACCGAAAAGGTCGTGTCCTCGAACGCACGCCGCCACCGAAAGGACGCGCCTTCCTCTTTAAAAATCCCCAACTTCTTCATCTGCTCTCTATTTGCTTACTTTTCATTCGAATTCAAAATTCATCCGCCTCCCTCGCTTCCTGGCCTTCTTCTTTCTCAGCTGGCTCCCGGCCACCCACACTTCCCTTCAGTGTTCGTGTACCACTCAATTTTCCATTTCACCACTGCTTCTTCCTCCGCATCTCGTTAGTCCATACCCTTTGAAAATGTCGATCCCCAAAGAACCCCGTAGGATGTCACCGGAGGACTCTTCCTCTTCTAGCTGAGGCACGCCTCGAGTATAATCCCCGTGAGGGATTCTAGTCCCGAGAGGAATTACCCGCTACCGAGACCCACCAGCATCGTAGGTAAGCGGCCACCAGAGGTCCGAGCGTGGGAATACCCCATTGATTACTTATAATGTGAAACCACTCAATCTGAGTCGAATGCACTTAGTGGAAACTTACCACATTCCCGATAGTGTAATTCGAGGTTGTCAGCAGGGTGAAATCCTCACCGTCCCCCACGGGTTTACAACCTTCTACTGGAGTGCTTCAGATGGGGTTAGCCGCCTCCAACTTTATTTTGGCCGGGTTTTGTCCTGGTTTCGTCTCGGCCCCGGGCAACCGAACCCGAACGAGTGGAGGGTCCTTTCCTGACTCTTCGCTTGCGGAAAGCGATGCTCGGTTGGTATTACCTTACCTCCGACTCGAAGCGGTAGAAGCCCATCACCGATCTCCCTACCTCCGTGGCAACCGGAAGAGCAAATTCTTCTTCGCTGGGAGAGTGGGCCACGCTGCACTTCAGAATGAGGAGTCCCTCCAGTCCCGCTGCAGATTTCGCATTCCGTGTCATTTATCCGCCTTGTGAATTTTACTTTTAGTTTTTCTACTCGCTCTGCTTTCATTGTTATGCTTCTATTGTTTTTGCAGCCTCCCGGGTGCTTCTTATTCAATCGGTAGTCGCCTCGAGCACGCATGCAGATCGCTCTGCAAACGCTGAGCTCGTGTAGGAGTCACGACACCCTGAGCTTTTGAGTCCAACTTAATACCAAGCGAAGAGATGACCGGCGTGATGCGCGAGATGTTGCACAGCGCGTGGGGACAACCGAGTCGTGAGTACCTCAAAAGACCACGAGCCGAATCGGTGCTCCACCTCCATCACTCGAGCTTCGCTCCTTCTTCTGCCTCTAGAGTCGAGCGGCAGAGCAGGTCCTCCTCAGGAGACAGAGGATCGCTGACCCAACTCGTCCCCAAACCAAAGCAGTAGTGCAGAACAGAGTCACCCTACTGCTCCGAGCCTTACCAGAGGGCTATTAACGAAGAGCTGACCGACTGTGTTTCTGGATGAGATAAAGTCCTGCTTCTCCTCAAGTCACGTGCAAGATCTTCCAACTGGCCTCCTCTCGAGCATCGGTATCTCGCGACCGTGCTCAACGAGATTACTCCGAGTTCCTGCGAAGAACTCCGAGCAAAGCGTTCGTAGCTCGGAGCAGGCTTTGAACGAGCGTAGGAGGAGAATCAAGTCGCTGGACTAAAATATAAATTTTCCGTAGAAGACAGCAGCGGCCGACTCGAGCGTCTCTGGCTTGAAACGGAGTCGATCGAGATCAAGAACGAGTCAAGCACGCCTGAAAGACCCGGATACTCGAAGTCTTGTTACGAGCAGCTCATGGAGGAGAAGTCGCTCGCCTTCGTGAGCAAATCGACACTCGAAGGTCCAACTTGCACATCGAGTACAACACCAAGGCGACTCCACCACGATCGCTTTATGTATGCTTTGGCAAGGCATACCCGGCCGACATGTCCAAGGTCAAGGGTATGTAGCCGAGTACATGAGCAACCCCGAGCTACTTCATCCGAGCCCCAATGTGTTGTCGAGAGCCGGCCCTCTTCTTCCAAGGCTCCTCCCTGCCAAGCTCCCCGCCGGTGTCCTTCCTCCCGCCCCTCCCGCTGGTGCTCCTGCCATGCCGATGATGTTCCTCGTCGACGTCGCTTCTTCCCTCACTGTCATTGAATGACTTGGATTTTTTTTTTTTTTACATATGTAATCATTTCAAATGAAATAAAAAGATACATGTTTGAACAACTCTATTGAATGCTCGTGTGCACATGCTTCGCTTTATAAATTAACTTAGAATATGCTTACCAAGCAAAAATTTTCTAAGTCGTTGGACATCCTATTTTCATTTATGCCCAAGTGTAATGTCGCTTAACCATGCATGGTAGAATTTTGCTCGACTTAGGCTAAAGAGGCCTTATGTCTATTTTATGAGCTCATTTGACTTGCTCGAGCCTCGCGATTTGACTCTCGCTAGACAACGTCCCGCTAAAGCTTAGGCCTAGGCACTTTGGACAAGGGGTTCCTATTGAACTCCTCGCTGGGTCCGCAATCGACCCGAGCTTCTTCTTATATTACTCCCGCCTCGGTTTTCAACACCCGAGCTTCAGACCGTCCCCGCCTAACGTGTTAGGCTTGGGACTTCATGCCTAGGAGTTCTTCTTCCGCCGAGCCTTTAATCGACCCGAGGTCTTCGATGATACTCCCGCCTCGGTCTTCAAACGACCCGAGCTTGGCACCGTCCCGCCTAACGAGTTAAGCTTGGGACTTCCTACCGAGGAGCTCTTCTTCCGCCGAGCCTTTAATCGACCCGAGGTCTTCGATGATATTCCCGCCTCGGTTTTCAACAACCCGAAGCTGGCACCGCCCCGCCTAATTTGTTAGGCTTGGGACTTTATGCCAAGGAGTTCATCTTCCGCCGAGCCTTTTAATCGACCCGAGGTCTTCTTATATTACTCATGCTCGGTTTTCAACAACCCGAAGCTCAGCACCGTCCCCGCCTAACGTGTTAGGCTTGGGACTTCATGCCTAGGAGTTCTTCTTCCGCCGAGCCTTTTAATCGACCCGAGGTCTTCCGATGATACTCCCGCCTCGGTCTTCAAACGACTCGAAGCTTGGCACCGTCCCGCCTAATGAGTTAGGCTGGGACTTCACGCCAGGAGCTCTTCTTCCGCCGAGCCTTTTAAATGACCCGAGGTCTTCCGATGATACTCCCGCCTCGTTTTCAACAACCCGAAGCTGGCAACCGTCCCGCCTAATGAGTTAGGCTTGGGACTTCCTGCCGAGGAGCTCTTCTTCCGCCGAGCCTTTAATCGACCCGAGGTCTTCGATGATACTCCCGCCTCGGTTTTCAACAACCCGAAGCTTGGCACCGTCCCGCCTAATGAGTTAGGCTTGGGACTTCATGCCAAGGAGTTCATCTTCCGCCGAGCCTTTTAATTGACCCGAGGTCTTCTTATATTACTCCCGCCTAGTTTTCAACAACCCGAAGCTCAGCACCGTCCCGCCTAACGTGTTAGGCTTGGGACTTCATGCCTAGGAGTTCTTCTTCCGCCGAGCCTTTAATCGACCCGAGGTCTTCGATGATACTCCCGCCTCGGTCTTCAAACGACCCGAAGCTGGCACCGTCCCGCCTAACGAAGTTAGGCTTGGGACTTCATGCCAGGAGCTCTTCTTCCGCCGAGCCTTTAATCGACCCGAGGTCTTCCGATGATACTCCCGCCTCGGTTTTCAAATAACCCGAAGCTAGCAATCGTCCCGCCTAACGAGTTAGGCTTGGGACTTCCTGCCGAGGAGCTCTTCTTCCGCCGAGCCTTTAATCGACCCGAGGTCTTCGATGATACTCCCGCCTCGTTTTCAAACAACCCGAAGCTAGCACCGTCCCGCCTAATGAGTTAGGCTGGGACTTCATGCCGAGGAGCTCTTCTTCCTCGAGCCTTTAATCGACCCGAGGTCTTCGATGATACTCCCGCCTGGTTTTCAAATAACCCGAAGCTTGCACCGTCCCGCCTAACGAGTTAGGCTGGGACTTCATGCCGAGGAGCTCTTCTTCCTCGAGCCTTTAATCGACCCGAGGTCTTCGATGATACTCCCGCCTCGGTTTTCAACAACCTGAAGCTAGCACCGTCCCGCCTAATGAGTTAGGCTTGGGACTTCATGCCGTGGAGCTCTTCTTCTCCTCGAGCCTTTTAATCGACCCGAGGTCTTCCGATGATACTCCTACTCCGGTTTTCAAACAACTCGAAGCTGGCAACCGTCCCGCCTAATGAGTTAGGCTTGGGACTTCATGCCTAGGAGTTCTTCTCGCTTCCGGTCTTCATTTTGAACTTACATTATGAATGCTATTCTTATTCTTACACGATTTGTACTTTTACATATCCCATCTCGGGAGAGATATTACATTAGCATTTTACAACACAAGAAGACTCCATCGAAAATACTTCCTCGTGAGTCAGTGTGCTCCACTCGCCTCGACCTCTCGTCCATCCTGACGAGAGAGCCGAGATGCTCCCCGGTCCCTGCTAATGAGTGACTCGACAGGACCTTCCCGGCTGTCCTAAGACACCTCGCCTGGGTCCTTCGTGTCTCGTCGACTTTCCTCATCACCCAATCACCCACTCGAACCGCATGAACGTGTACCTTTTCGTCAGTAATAACGAGCCATTCTTCGTTGATATTCCGAGATCTCGGCAGCCTATCCTTTCTCTTTTCTTCTAAGAAGTCCAGCCCGCACACATCTCGCTCGTTGTTTCGCTTCCTCGTCAAGTGCTCCGTCCGGTGTCCCCATTCCTATCTCAACGGAACCACCGCTCGCGCCCAAATGCCAAGGAGAATCGGGGTCCTCCAGCTGGTCGCTTGCGTGTGGTTCTCAGAGCCCACAAGACACCAGTGCACTCATCCACCCATGCCCCTTTGCTCGCCTAGCCTTGTCTTCAAGAGGCGCTTATGGTTTTATTCATGGCCTCTACTTGCCCATTGGCCTCGCATGCGAGGGAGAGCAAAACTTCACTCTATCCCTGTGTTCGACTGTAAGTCTCTCGAACTTGCCATTATCAAACCGCCTCCCATTATCTGAGTGACTAATGCACGAGGAATCCCATACCGCAAATCACATTCTTCCAAATGAAATCGTGGTTTTACCTTCCGTGATGCCGCTCAAGGCTCCCACTTCGACCCATTTGGTGAAATAATCAATCGCGACTACGGCATGGGTGGCGTGATGCTTCCTTCTAAGAATGGGCCCAATCAAATCTATTCCCCATCGAGCAAACGGCCATGGCGAACTCATCACCGTAAGGTTCTCCTGAGGTCGAGTCGAGTGGTTAGCAAAGCTCCGACAACCTCGCAGCCTCGCCTTCTCCCGAAGCATCTCGGTGCATGCGAGGCCAAAATACCCTTGCCTCAAGGCCTTAAAAGCCAAGGACCTCGCACTGCAACGATTTCCACGACTCCCTCGTGATCTCCTCGAGGACGTAATCAGCCTCCCTCGGTCTAAACACCGCAGCAGTGGGAGAGTGTACCCGCCTCAGAGTAAGACCCCATCAACGAGAGTGTACCGGCCGCTTGCACCTCAATTTCTCGCTCGCTTCTTATCGCCCCAAGACCGCCCCTTCCTCGAGGTAGAAGTAATCGGCTCCATCCGTGTGTTGCTCGCCGACAGCTCATCACTCGTCCTCCCGCTCGATACTCGAGCAGTGTTTTCATTTCCGTAGGGATAGATTTTGGAAACTTATGGTCCGAGGTGGTCGCCATGCGAGCTATCATATCTCGCCGAAAATTCTTCCCTCGGATATGCTCCACCCGACAACTCGAAATTCTTCATTACCGCCTTACCTTCCAAGCGTAGAGGCCCATCTTCTCCCTCGCCTCGAAAGCTCTCGCCGAGGTGATTAGTTACCAACCGCGAGTCCGCTCAAGCTTTATTTCCTCCGCTTACTACCGAGGCGAGCTTCAACCCCGCTTATTACAGCCTCATACTCTACCCGATTGTCGGTGGCTTCAACTCTAATCTCACAACAGACAGCATCTCCGCCTCCTCCGACTTTTGAGCACCACCCCGCCTCCCGCCTCCCGACTTCCACATGATCCGCTCCATCGTGACCATCCATGCGTAGTCGAGGCCCTGGAGCTTGACGGGGTTCGCCTCCGCCTCTTCACCCTCGACGGCACTCGACCACCTAAGCTCGGCTAAAGACCGTGCTTTTATGGTCGCCTGGGTCGGTAATTAGCGTCGAACTCACTTAACTCCACCGACCATTTAACCAACCTTCCGTAGGTCTCTGTGTTTGTGTAGTTTGCCTCGAGAGGTCGGTTAGTCAAGCACCACCACCGAACGCGCCTGAAAATAAGGCCTCGCCTGTCGTCACGAACTGTGGCTAAGGCCCACTTCTCCATGGTCGATACCGGTTTCGCTTCTAACAACGCCTCGCTGTAATAAACAGTGGCATCTGCACTCGATTCCTCCCTTACCGTAATCGAGCCTGCCCATCGATACAGCCAAGTATGAAACAAGACTCTCCCGCCGAGGTGTTGACAAGAATCTGAGCTTTCAACAAATACTCTTTCACCGCTGAACGCCTCCTCGCATTCTGAGGTCCATTTCATCTTCCCGCCTTCTTCATTTCCCGAAGAAGACTCTAGATTTATCCGTGGCTCGAGATACGAACCCGCTGAGGGACGCCAGCTCGCCGACCGACTCAGATCTCCTCGAGGCTACGAGGGACCTCATTTCAATCACCGCCTCGATCTTCTCCTGATTGGCCTCGATCCCCCGTGACTCACCACGAAGCCTCAAGAATTTTCCCGAACTCACTCCAAAAGCACATTTTTCCTGGTTTAACTTCATTCTGAGACTTCCTAGGAGTGCGAGGTCTCCTCTAGATGCTTTACATGCTCCTCCACGCCCCTAGACTCAGTGATCATGTCATCTACATATACCTCCATAGTCCGACCGATCAATGGCTTGAAAACCTTGTTCACTAACCTCCGACACGTCGCCTCAAGATTCTTTAGGCCGAAAGGCATGACCTCAGAAGCAAGACAATCTCGATCGGTGATGAAAGTCAGACACCTCGTCTCGATCGGTACATGGAATTTGGTTATATCCCGAGAATGCATCCATGAAGCTAAGAACCCGTGCCTCGCCGTAGAATCCACCAACTGGTCTATCTTCTAGAAGGAAAGTTATCTTCTAGGCAGCCTTGTTCACATCCGCGAAGTCAACACACATTCTCCATTTCCCATTTGCTTTCTTCACCAAGACTACATCTCGAGATCCATTCGGATAGATACCTCCCAGATGAATCCCGCTCAGCAGCTTTTCAACCTCGCAGCTGATGGCTTCAGATCTCTCCCGGTTCACGACCTCCTCTTCTCGCTCATCGGCTTAGCATCTCTCCAGATCGCCACCGCGACACGCCACTCCGGGTCGATCCCGCATATCATCGCAGCGTCCATGCGAACACATCTCGCAGTGCTCGCAGACATTCCACCAACTTTTCCTTCAACGGCTCACTAAGTGCCCGAGCCGATCTTGACTTTCTTCCTGGCTCATCTCGCTCTCACCTCGAGCTCCTCCAACTCCTCACCGGCTCTCGCCTCCGCTCTCGATTCCCCTCGTGTCTCACCGAGGTGATCTCAGATAGTTTCTTCAGGCTACAACAGAAGCAGCCCTCGCCACCCTTTCGTCGCCTTTCACGAACCCCTATAGCCCCATTTACTCGACACTTTAGTGCTAAGTAATGGGTGGACACCACGCATTGGTCGATCCTCATAAACTGCCTCCCTAGAATCGCCTCGTATGGGCCGGTTTCATCTACCACCACGAAATCCAAAGATCATGTTCTTCCTCGAAAGGCTTCGAGCCCATGGTTACCGCCAACTCGATGATTCCTAGAGGTATTAGCTTTCCTCCCCGAACCCCTTCAAGGAAGTGCTCAGATGCTCGAGGCTCGCTACCGCTATTCCTAAATCCTCGAGTGTGGATTTGAAAAGAATATCCACCGAGCTCCCCGAGTCAACCAAGATTCTGATCAACTTCCTTATTCGCTACATTGGCTTTTACCACTGTGGCATCTTCGTAGGGTACAACGACCCCTCCTCATCTTCATCTCGTCCACATGATTGGCACTCGCCGAACCTTGGCCTTCTCGGTCGCAGTGAGCAATGAACAGACTTCTACGGCAATGCAGATATCTCGCAATAGTTTTTCCGGCCCTGCTGAACTTCCTACCATCGCTGGCCCAACTCGAAATTACTCTCGTGGATGGTGGCTCTGTGATTCTATTTCATAAGTCCCGGTCACCTTCCTCAGTCGTTGTTCAACCACCGGTGCCCTCCTTCTATAAACTCATCCGTGCATCGATTTCTAACTAAATCTTCCACCGGTTTTTCAAATCACCAAGACCGTGATGCGGTGTGACCATGGTCTCCATGGAAACCAGCAGAACCGCCTCGCCTCCGCCTCGCCACCGGCGTGGTCATCTACGGCTGAGGGCTTAGCAGCCCACGCCTCACCCACTCAAGTATCTCTTCAAGAGATACCTTCAACTTCATGATACCGTCCGTAGTAGTGGCTCTGCTCCACCACTCAGTATCGCCTCATCCCCTGAAGCTTCGCTGGGTGGCAATGAACGATCACCCCTGCAGGGCTCACTTCAGTCTACTCCTGGGCCAGGTCATGGGTACGTGGCCATCATGACGCCTCAGATTCTCTCGCGATCCCTGCCCGAGACCCGCGAGGTGGTCGGGGACCATCCGCGTGGGGAACTCTCTCGACATGGGTCAGACAGTGCGCGCCTGGCCTCACGCTCTGAGCCCGTGGTCCCCAGTAGGCTCCCTTCTCCTTCCTTCGCTCCACCAACTCGCTCACTTCTCGCCATAGCCTTTTTCTTCTTCGATTACCATATCCAGCTTTTACTTGTTCAGACGCGTCTCGAACACGTAATCTGATCGAAGGACTCAGCAGTTATACCATGGTCTCCCCATCCGAACACCATCCTTTAATCCTCTTGTAGCTCGGGATGGTCGAACGCACCAAGATCTAGGACCGATCTACGGTATCTTTGATAAACTCCCGAGGGACTCTCCTTCTTCTCGCCTCACTCGACAACCCATCATGTCATCCTCGTGGGTCACCGCGCCTCGAATTGTTCTCGCGAACTCCCCGCACATCCTGCTCAAAACTCAAAATGCTTCCCCTGGAGTCTCATGCGACATCATTCTCTCGCCCTTCCCTCAAGAGCGAGCTGGAAGGCCCCGCGACCTCGCAGTCGCCGATGCACCTCGCACCTCGCCATGTCGCTGAACCGCTCTATATGTACTAACTGGATCACTCTTTCCCGAATATTTCAGATCCGGAAGCGAAAGTCACGTGGATCGTGACACCCATGATCTCCGAGGAGAGTGGAGATTCATTGTCCAAAGATTATTCGCCACCTGACTCTTTCTTGCCTCCAAGATCTTCCACAACTCGTGCCAACCTCGCTGCACTCTCTCCTCCAACTCCTCCGCACGAGAGGTCAATGCATCTCCGCAAATGCTGACGAGACCCCTTCCTCCATGTTTGTTTCTTCTCTCACTCGCAACATCTCGTGCCCGAGGTCTGGGCTTCATCTCCGCATTTTCCGAACACGAGCATTCCTCTACTGACTCCGGACATCGTTACATGCTTTTCTCCGTCCTTCCCCGAATTCTGTAACAGGAGGTCATAGTTTCGATCTGCTTTTCCATCCGATCCATTCTTTCCTGATCTCCTGCTCGGGCCTCATTGGCCACTTCTCTCAAAGTTACCGATTCTTCCGGACTTACCTCTTCTACTGCTTCCTCATCGCTAGTTGCAGGTCTTGAATGTATTAGAAATCAGCTTTTGTGCCGATCCCACGACTGCCGCCAAAATGTTAATGCAGCTTTTCCCGCGGCCTCAACAAGCTCAAACCTTTCAACAAGACTTCCAAACGACTGAGCAGTGAATGTCTCGAACCTTCCGTCATAGCTATAAACAAGGCTTCCAAGCAGCTGAGCAGATCTGCTCAAGCCTTCGCCGTGGCTTCAAACAAGGCTTCCAAGCAGCTGAGCAGGATCGCTCAAGCCTTCGTCACGGCTCAAACAAAGGTCTCGATCCTTTGCACGCGACAAGCTCGAAGCAGATTGCCCCTTCGTCCTGCTCCACCGCCTCTTCGTATCAGCTGATCTCCTGACCGCACTCACGTAAAACCGAGTCGGGTCGCCGGGCGAATCCCAAGAAAACCCTCCGACGCCAAGTCAAGAATCGGGTTTATCTTTTTGTATCTCCTTAGTGAGGGAGACCGGAAGATGAAAGTGGGTATTATTTCGCCCCTTTTTGGATAAGTATGGTGTTTTAGAGAAAATCGATGAGAGAAATTAGAAAAGGAAGAACCCATGAATTCGAAAATCCCACCCTTGTAACGCTCCCTTCGCTTCCTTTTATACTCCATTTTTCCCGCCTTTTCCTTTCCAGTCGTCCACTCCCACGCTTAGTGGTATCCGGTCCCTCCGACAACCGGGTTTAGCTGAATATTCCCTAGTGATGAGCTACCGTCCCTTAACCCGATTCACGTGGCTGCATCACCATGCCTGCAAGTGCGCAGGAATGATGACGCCTGGAGGCACGTGGCCTACCAACCGACAACAAGATCACCACTCCACCACGTGGGACCCTCGTCGACATCAAAAGGTGTGCCGTGATTCCGAGAAAACGGCCTGGCTTCCTGGCCTGATCTTGCCCAACCGTGCTCGTGGAACTCATGAGCAGGGAGAGATGTGCTCTGGCCTCGACCTTGACCAGCCTTGACCCGAGGATCGACCTCGAGCAGCAAGGAGTGCCTCGGGATCGACCTTGACCATCTTTGACCCGAGGGCGACCTCGAGCAAGTAGGAGTGCTTAGCTCTCGACCTTGACCAGCCTTTGACCGAGGGGTCGCTCGGCTAGGCTGTCCTCGGGGTGTCTTGCTCGAGCTGGAAGGGCTTCGAGGAGCCTGTCTGATATTTACCCAAACATCATTTTTTTTTTTTGTGCATGTTAAGCTGATTTTTACACAAACTCATATATAAATGTAGTCATAGTCATCTTGGAATTTCTATAAGGTAAAATACGAATCATAACTATATATACAAAGTGATAAATAATAAAAAAAAATATTATAATTTTAATTGTATGATTTTTTTAAAAAAAAAAAAAAGAAAATGGGCAGACAAGTCTAAATATAATTTTTTAACCCCTTTCCCACCCTCAAGAATAGAACACGGGCTTCCACAACTCTACAGCGAGCATAATGACCAACCCAACCGCACTCTTAAGGGCTAATTTTAATTGTATGGTTGTGAATGAGTATCTAGTAAACACTAACTGATGTAGGTTAGAAATTATATTGATATAATTTTAATTATATGGTTGTAAATGAGTATTTAGAAAATACTAACTGTTGTAGGTTAGAAGTTATATTGATATAATTTTTTTGTTGCATGATGAAAATATTTTATATCTTTAATAATTTCGTTAAAATTATTATTTAAAAATTATATTTACTATACACTATTAATTTTTATTTCATATTTATAGTTTATAATTATAACTTTTAAATTATAATATCTCAATTCTAAACGAACTATAAATTTTAAACTATAATATCTCAAAACTATAAGTTAATAACTATATATATATATATACACACACACACAAAATCATGGGTCAAAGTACATTATTACATACGAGGAGACTATGAGACCCACGGTTCTTTTACGAGGGAGTTATACCTTATAGCAACCGTAAGGTAGCAAGCTCCCATTATATATACAGGCACGTATGTTTACGTTGGAGATAGCTTCTAATCTTTTTTAGGCCTTTTACTGGCTTTAGTTTTTGTTTTGTTTCTTCAAATAATATGTACGTACATATTATATATTTGACTGGTAGACTTTATATATGTTAAAATGCTATATATGAATTTTTCAACATCTGTGTATGTTTATTGTCATCAAGCTAAATATAAATAAAATTTCACCCACAAATGAGTTTTTATTTTTCATTTTCGAGTGCAACCACAAATAAGGTTTGAAAGTCTATTTGGCCTGCTACAAAACTTCTAAATTGAAAGAGATGAATTAATTAAATATACCGACAAAGCGGTCAAGTAGAGAAATTACAAACGACAATGCGGTCTCAAGGAAGAAAGTACAAAATTGGCATTGTGTTGGTTTCAGCTCTCTCTCCCTCTCTATCTCGGAATTTTTTTCTCAGCAATGAACGGTACGTGCATTATGATTTCATTTCCATTTTTACAGTTTTCTGTTCGTTTCCCGAGAAAAGCAAAAAAAGAAAACAAAATGAAAAGATTTTTTTTCCTCCTTTTTAATCTAATATTTATAGTTTCAAGTTTTCGTTTATTTTCTGGCTTTGTCACGTAATGGTAAATTGATCTCAGCCCAGGGATTTTGATTTAATTATGCGCGAGTGTCTTTCGTTTCTCCCCTGCCATTTGGAAAAAATGAAAACTTCACCTTGAAAAGTCTGTTTTTTTCTGCTGTTTTTAATCATAATGTTTTATTTGCTTTTGTTAATTACTCATTTGAATTGGGCTAATAAATTCTTAAAAGTGTTTTATATTCTGTAAGATGGTGTGTATGGTTTTTGTTTTAAAATTTTTAATTTTAATTTTTTTATTTTCATTTTGGTTATATCCAATGAAGGAAGAAGAAATATGAAGAAACGAAGATAATTTTTTTTTTTCTTTTCTAAGTTGTTGAGGTTGCTCGCATTAATTGGATAATGGAATTATGGAAGTGGTGTTTAGCTATATTTTTGAAAATCAGAAAGTGGGAAAAGGTGGTTTCTTGCCTGAGATTATTGAGTTTATTGAAAAGATGAGCAAGAACTTGATCCTTAATTTCATTGATGTGATGGATTAATTGAACTTTCTTTTGTGGGATTTCTTTGTTCAATATTAAAGTTATTCTGTTCGATAATAAGAGGCTTGGCATGCGGTGATATCATTTGGCTTCATGGCATTGATTGCTTCGGTAGTGAGAATTTTCTCTAAACAGGACTTTCATTTGGTTGTGTGATGGGTTAGTGAGATTTTTTGTGGCTTTAGACATACACATTGATATTGGAGTGAAAGGAAAAATTGAACAGATTAGGCATGTGATGGCTCATATGGATTCAAGGGAGAGTAATTCAGATGCTGATTTGGAATATGGTGAGATTAGAAGACTAGATGACCAAAATAAAGGGCGAAGTTGTATCAGTCAACATTCAAATAAAATGGTGGATAGGGGGTGGAATATGGTTAGGGGATCAAATGGATCAATAAAAGGTGATAATCTGTTAACTGCATGCAATAATGTCTTAAATTATGGTGAGAATTTGGAGATATATGTGGATGAGCTAGGTGAGGAGGCAGCGAGTCTTGTGAAGAAGAAAATGGTGGCAGAGAAATGGAAATCAAAGAAGCCTCCTAAACCACCTAGGCCTCCTGGAACCCCATCATTTGATGAGGCTGATATAAAACTGTGCAGAGAAATTTCTGAACTTGCGAGATTGAAGTATGCAAGGATTCGACAAATGAAAGCATTGAAGAAAAAGAGGGCTGATAAGGTGTCATCACCAGTGGTTAGCTTTTTTGCAATGGTCATAACCATTTTATTCTGCTACGTGATAATCTTCCAAGGTAATTAGACTGTCTTTATGGTCTCTTATGTTGTTGTTGTCTCCTGGTTTCTCTGTTTAGGCTAGCAATGTTGGTTATAAGCTAATAGTTTTAATGTTGTCCTACAAGGAGATTTTTCCGATTTGATACTTTTTCATAACTTAATATAGAGTTCCATATATTTTTGCTGCTCTGTAGTTAATTTTGTATCTTACGTAATGTGATCACATTCTTTTGAGATAAACTATTAAAACAATATCAGACAGCATTGGACCAAAATCAATATCAGACGGCTTAAAACCAAAATCTGAAAGTTATGTAATTTTCTTTTATAAGAAAGTTCTTTTTTGCTGTTTAACGTCAACCAGAGCAAATATAAAGAAATAAGCAACCAAACTATAGTGGGTTCAATGGAACAGCTGTGACATGCAGTCCAAATGTTCTCGCTCTTGCTACTACAATTTTCTTATGGTTTTCCATCACATGTGAATGTCAAATTTTTGGTATTTTCTAACTTACAGGTATCTTGGGTTCATGGATATGATCTGTTACATGTTTTCACTGTCAAGTTGACTGCATGGACATCGTTACTCTGGTTGTTGACCCTTCTTTTTTTACAAAGTTCCAGTTGCTTGGATTGCGGCATTGTTGAGTAAGCTGACTTGCCATTTAATTGGTTGACTTTTGTAAATACTTCAAGCAAAATCAGGTTTTGTAACTTTGCTAAATGAGCTGCGAACTAGTTTATTTGTTCCTTCACTTTTTATACTTTATGGAGGATACTGCTGATTGTAATAAATTCGACTAAATCTCAAGCTCTTTTGTGTTGCAATTTTGATTTTTCAAGCCATGAGGCTGGCTGACGCGTTGCACACTGATACACATTTGGCTTTTGCTGAAACAGCTAAATCGCGTAGAAGGGCTAGAAGTTGCCTAATGCAACTTAGTGAGCAGTTGGATATCTTTTACTACTATGTCCATTGCAATTGAGTATTGACATTGCTGGCAATCTTGGTTGCAAAGTGCTGTTATATTGTCACTTGAAATACAGACCTTTTAGTGGTTATTCTTACAAATAGCAAGCAGTGAAAAGAAGAGTGAATGAACTGATAAATCTGAAATGAGAATCAAAGGACCATGAAATCATTTTAATCTTGAGCTTGAGTGGCGTTTAGAATTATTCTGCAAGCCATTTTGTATCCGTCGTATGTGAACAGTGCACAACATTTGATACTATTTTATCATCAATCAACTTAATCTTAATGGCACTTCTAAAGACAGCAATCTTCTTTATATCTTTTGAAGCAGAGAAATTATGATCACATTTCATAACTCCGCCGCTCAGCCCATTCATGGAATCGTTACAACAGATATTCTGCAAGCTCCCAAATCTGTTTTGCTAAAAAAAAATTTATTTTATAGTAACCCCGGTGAATTCTTAAACTAGCTTTTATGATAAAAAAAAAAAAAAAGGAATTTGAACTACCAAACTTTGTTCATTGAATTCTAAAATGTACATGATGTGAGATTACATGTATCAAAAACAAAAACTTGAAAGTTCCACATTTTGTTCTGAATTTTCCAGTAGTTATAGCAAGTGAACATTTAGATAGGAGTCCTCAAAGAACTAGTTTCTTTCCAAATTATTGGGCTTTAGCAGGTGCAGCTCTTGGCCTCCATAGTCCCAGCCTATATTTGTGCGTGTGTTTCAGTATCAACTTCCTCTGCCAAGCAAGAAAACACAAGTAAAAACTTGAAACAAAAAGAATTCTGGAAGCAAAATACAATAAAAGTTTAATTCACCATGAGTAAAAACTAAAAGACATGCACACTTCAAAACCTAATAATATTTTCAAATTTCTGAGATACACTTTGTGCCACTATTTCTTTGTACAATGGTAAATGCATGTGCACGTCAAAAATTCAAGCTGACAATTTAATTTCGTCCTTAGTGCAACTAGCCTTGGTAATTCATAACCATATACGGGATATGACAGATAGCAAGCAGAAATTCAGTATATTGCATACAACATGTAACCAGCTCTTACATGTATAGAAACTAAACCATTTGCACGAATTTGGATGTTGTTTTTGCTCATAGCCAGACACAATGATAATTAGCTGGCATCACTATAGCTGAAACCATGCATATAATTTATGGAAGGATTCTACTTTTTATAATGAATCTAGTATCCAGATGTAGCAGACTAGTTAGTAGCTGCTCAAATCTAATACATGATAAACCACAAACTTAAATGAGGTACTGATAATAATAATTGTGTTCGTGCGGACACTTTCACTTATCAGTTGTATCTGATACTCATAGCATAATGACATTTATCAAATCTTGCCAACAATAAATGCATCTTTCTTTTCCCAAAACAAACAACAGGACATATATTGAAATACAAGCACAAGCAAAATTCGAAATGCTTACATGCTTGCAAGGAATGCCAAGTCTCTTGAGCCTAAGAGTTCGGGTTACAAGCAATCTCTGAAAGTCACCAATCTCAGATTCAAGCTTTGTCGCATGGGTTTCCACTCCTTTCCCTATTCCATTCAGAAACTCCGGTATCCCAACCTTGACTGCAAAAGCACCAATAACTCTCTCAAATCCCAATTTCAACTTTCTAAAAGACTATGAACGTCGTGTTCTGATTATCACTAACCGAAGTACCAAGAAAAGGAATTTTTTTTTTTTAATGGACAATTAACATTTCATTTTGGACATCTAACGATTATACCTCAACTCAATCAGCTGTATTTCAACTACTTAATTGCTCCTAGTCTATACCCAAGAGATGTCCCTGAGACTCAGTAAGAAAATTGTCTCTTTGCTTAATACAGCAACATTCTAACATATTTTTCAAACCAAGCAATATTAAAGATATGATTCAACCTCATTCTAGATAAACTTAAAACAGTTCAAATTATGAAACCCAAAATTTTCCTGAAACAACCAGAAAGAGCAAGAACTTCCTTTTCCCTTTTCTCATCTTTCTAAATTTTCCCAGTAACCAAACAAAGCCAAACTCAGCTTCATACATCTTAACACTAGCCGCTCCGTTCAAAAAATTGTCATTTTACAAAACCCCTAAATATCACAACCCAGAAGACCAATAATTTTCACTTAATTATCAATTCAACCAAAAGATAAAAGCAACAAAAGGAAATCCAAAAATAATAGAAAATAGAATGAGGATACCAATGTATGGATTTGATGCTTTGGAGGAGAAGAATCTAGAGAACCCAGATGCTGCTACGATTGAATTTGCCCTTGCGTTGTTGAATATTTGCCTCCAAGCCATTCTTCGATCTGTGTATCCACTCAATCTCAGCTCCGTCTAACGTTAGGGTTTTGGGTTTTGCTCTTTTTGGAGAATTTGGTTTAAAAAGCTTCGAATTGGTTATGGGTTGCTCTGTAAAAGTAATTTAAAATATTTATAATATCTTCCACCACCCTAAAAATATAATAATTATAATTAAATAAACATGTCCCCTGATTTCTTCAATTCGAGTTTTCCTTAATCCTTTATCCATAAATTAAAAAAAAAAAAAAGACATAATTCACATGTTAAGAAATTAAAATTAAGATCCAGATTTAATATCTTGGAGTTACTTATCAATTCGAAGTCGAGAAAATAATAAATTCCTCGTTAATTACAACATTCAGAATGTAAACATAAATATTTAAACTTTTACGTCCGAAAATTAACTTCAAGAACTACTGTGCTGTGAAGTATCCAATTATTAATTGGGTAGGCTATTTTACATTATAAAAATTACTCAAATCCCTCTAATTTTAATAAAAATATTCATCATATAACTTACAATCAAGGATAATTTATTACAAGTCAAAATTAGATAATTATTTTAAAAATTCATATAACTTACTCATTATTTAATCTACATAATTAATTCATATAACTTACTGATTATTTAATGTATATAATTCTTACTCTTTCAATCTTAAAATTTTTATTGTTAACATCTTAATACATGAATAATGATGAAATCAATTTTTTTTTATTTTTCCATACATAAAATAAATTTTGCACTCATTTTTTTTATTTTTTCAAAAATAAAGTAAGCAAAAGTACAATAAAACATCCTCTTTTTTAATAGTATTTATGAAATATAATTCGTATTATTTTTTTCTCACGTCAAATTATTTTAGGTGCAAAATCTAATATTGATCATAAATAAATAAAAAATTAATAACTAAATTTTGTAAAATAATTTACTTAAAACTTGACTTGATAATGTTGTTGAAAAAATTTGTTTAACCTCTTGAAATTAGGTGTACTAAATAGTTTTATTAGTGTTTTAAGTAAACAAAGTTAATTAATTTAAAAAGTTTGATTAAGAATTTTTTTAAAATTTTAAAGAGTGTATAAAGTCAAACTTAATTTTAAAAAAAATTAATGTATGAGTATACAAAATAATAGAGTATTTAAAGTAATTTTTAAAGCATAAATAATCATATTTTTTTTTATTTTATATTAATCCATATTTTTGTTTATAAAAAAAATATATTAAAACTACTAATCTTTTGAGTAGCGTTACTAACTTATAATAAGTTTGTTCAATGAAATGCTACTTCGTAATTATATTCATTAAAGAAATAGCCTAACACTTGCAATATATGATTATGTTTTTCCCAGGCAATTTTGATGTAAATATAAAATTATTTGATTTTAAAAAAAATTAATTGGCTCGCCAATCTTTTCTTTTTCCTCCTAAAATTTTATTTTCTTAAATGTAATTACTTGCAAACATTATTAATTATACAGATTCTTCTAAAAATAATATTGAAAAAATTGCTATTTAATTTTCTCATAACACGAAAGAAGTAAACAAAAATAGGGGAAAAAAAAAGAGTAATAATCATATTAAGTCTATTAACTTTAACAGAAGATACAAGCAATACTGTTCAGTACTCTTCCAGTTGACGAAGAATTTGAACGAATGAGCCAACGACCTAGAAATATCCGCCACGTGGCCGAACTAGCAACTCAGCTGACGACGTCACGATCGGACACACAAGATCCGCAAGACGTCACCAATGTCCGAAACCGAAAATTCAAACCGTGCAGCCGCAGAAGAGAAAGAAGAAACAGAACATGGAGAGAAGAGCCACCGACTCCACGGCCGTCACCACACTCCAGACGACGTCGTCCACCAAGCTCAGCTCAGGCGGGACCCACCTCGACGGCGACGACATTATCGTGAAGTAGTACTGCGGCCACCGTAGTGCTGACGTGGCCCACCATCTTCCCCACGCCATTTGTGATGAAATTGTATTTAATACGAATCTGAATCTCCCGATCGAAATCGTAAATGTTCTTTCTTGGGTACAGGGTGATGGACCGCTGGTGGCCGTGGGATTTTATATTGGTGCGATCGTGGGTGGGAAGTTATATGGTGCGGTGAGAGTGCACGTTTATAGCATGGATTAGTGGGGTCCAATGAGGACATTGTTGTGTATCAGACAAAGTTTGTTTCGGTTGGAAACTTTTGAAGTGTTTGGATGGAGGGAAATTTTGAATTATTAGCACAATTGAATTTTTTATTTTTTTGAATAATCTGATTACATAATTGAGTGGAATTAGTTGTATTGCACTAAACTTCTCATGGAGAATCATTAATGTTACCTCAAGCCGTTCATGGCTTCACATAGTCTGCATACTATAAATCTAAAATCTTTACTTTAATAATGAAATGAAAATGAGTTCATCGTTGAGCTAATTAATATTTTATGTAAATAAAAAATGAGTAAATTATATATATATATATATATATATATATATATATATATTTTTAGAAGGCCAAACTATATTAATCATTACGAAGAATAATTTAGCCATAAGTCGATAATATTTCTTCAATTTTATTATTTAAGTAAGAATTGAGAAGGTTTGGAGGAAGAGAAAAATTAAGAACCAAACTTTGAGTGGGATTAGTTATTATTATTATAAGGGATTAGGTGCCATTGCTAAATTTATTATTTTGTTGAACTCTTAAAATATCTTCTGTAATCCTTTCTCTTTAGATTTTTGTTTGGAATACGAACACAACAATCCAAACCTTTCGCTTTCGTGGATTTTGAATTTTTTCCATGCACGGCCAATTTCTTCTAAATCATATTTTGTCTTTCTCATTAGTATCTTATCATTGACATGAATATAAATTTTGAATTTGGAAAATGCTTCAATTGTGTGTATTCATCCACAAGGGGTTTTAAGTATTTTAATCTAATAAAGAAATCAGCCTTACATCTACTTAGCACTTAAGCTGACAAAATGAATCATTGAGTCGTGTGCGTGTTAGTGTTGTGTTAAATTTGAATTGATTCAAATACGATATATTTAATAATCGTGTTAAAATATTGAGACCTTAACTCGACACGAAAAATAAACAAGTTATCAAATAATCTGTTTAATTTATATATATTTAATAAAATTTACATCAAATAATTAGCCTTACATCTACTTAGCACTTACTACATAGTCTAATCTCTCATTATATTATTGATTATTAATGCATGTTTATAAATTATAATGTTTCTTTTGGCTCTTAGCTTGTTATAAACCCCAAATCCACGTTCTGAAAATGGTATCAATTTTGTTTTTATAACCTTATATTTTAGTAATATTTATAATTAGAAATCTATCATTAACCACTTAAATTATATTTGTAATGATCAATATATATATATATATATATATATGGGCTTATAACGGCATAAAATCAACCTCCACAAATATACACGTAAAGACTCGAATTCACTATTTATAAGTGCGGAAAAAAAGGTTCAACAAATTATTGATTTGTTTATGAAACCATATTTATAGTAAATTAAATATTATATTAATTGCCCCCAAGGTCGTGGTCGGGTTGGTCGCAATGCTTCGGTTCAGAGCAGTGGCATGCCGGGTTCGAGTCCTTGAGGTGGGAGGGGTTCAAATATCTTGGGCTTGCCACCCCTCCCTTTAATAAAAAAAACCATATTAAATTTAGTGTTGGGACGCTTTAACCCTAAACCGATTACAACTGTCCTTTATTTTTACAAAAAAATAGGCCATTATTACCTATTTTTAATGGCCTATTTTTTCAGTGGACATCTTATATTTTTCATACATTTTACTATGTAAAAAGGGTTTTTTTTTTTTTTTTTATATATGGTGTTAATCTTCAGATCCGGAGGATTTCAATACGTAACAAATCAATTATTGCAAAAAGTCTATTCAAATACTAGTTGAAGGAACCAAATCTAAAGATGGGGAGTAACATAATAGAGCCATATCTTGTGAATAGCTCTCATATGTTGCGTGCATCTCCTATGTGCACTGCAGTTTCCTTCTAAGTTTTTGGTATGAAAATACAGTAGTTTAACCAGTTGTCTACTTACTGAAGGTTGGGTTGGAAATTATCTTGGATGATTGGGCCAACAAATTGGGCTATGCCTTGTAGTGAATGAAGCCGGATCAAGTTTTGGGCCAATACTTGGAGCTTAGACCGAAACTATTAAAATAAATTGAAGAATCTTTTTTTTTTTTCAATAAATTAAAGAATTAGATAATCGTTATTTTCAAAAATACTGATTAATTGAGTTTTAAGATCATAATTAAATTATTCAAAACGATTAATAAACATACGAGTGGAAGGTAATTACTTAAGATCCAAAAAAAATTCTTTCACTTGAGCATTTTCACACGATCCCTTCTTCCCTCACTCCCTCTTAATCTCTCATTCAATTCAAGATTTTGTAAAAAGAGCGGAAAAAAGGCCGAAAGAACGGCATGTCGTTGAGACCGAGCACGCGAGCGGAGGTGAGGAAGAAGGGGTACAAAACGGGAGTCGACGCGGACGAGGCGCGGCGGAGGAGAGAGGACAATCTGGTGGAGATCAGAAAGAACAAAAGGGAAGATAATTTGTTGAAGAAACGACGCGAAGGTCTCCTGCTTCAGCCTCAGCAACAGCTCCTCGATGCCTCGCAAAACGCCATTGAAAAGAAGGTAACAAAGAATTGAAAATGATTGCTTGCACTTGATTTTTGATTTGTGGGTTTGCATTGCATTGGTGTTTGGTTGATGGGTTTTTGTGGGATCTTGATATATTTGTGAATTTCAATGATTAGATATTGTTTGTGTGAGGTGGATAATGTAGGGATTTGGTGGGATAAAAGAGTCTCGTTGAAATGAGTGTAGAAGCAGCTTTTGGTTTTTTTTTTTATGATCCGTAAAGAATTAGAATTTGTAAATCTTTTAGTAGAAAGTGGATTAAGTAAAATTGCTTTCTGCAAATGTACTCGGAAGCGTAATCTGGAAAAGCACTTATCGAGTGATTCTTGTAAAGGACACGATGTATTTTTGTGCTCTTAAAAAGTAATTTGTATGTTTCAGTTAGACAATTGAATATATTGGATTGCTTACTGATATTCGAATAAAATGGTTAACTGTTTGGTCTTTTTAATGATCCCGGGGTCCCTGCTAGCTAAATTTCTTGTTTTGCTTCCAATGAAATTGACTCTTTGTCTTTTTCATGTTGAAAAATGAATCTTATAAGTTGTATTCCCCAAAGTTAACTTCTTTATTTCTAGTTAATTAATTATAGTTATTATTATTATTTTTCATGTTTAATTTGTGATAGTGGTGTTGTCTAACAGTTGGAAAGTATTCCTTCTATGGTACAAGGAGTGTGGTCTGAGGACCCTGCATTACAGTTGGAAGCAACTACACAGTTTAGAAAGCTGTTATCAATTGGTATGAACATGATTCTGCTGCCAATTAATTCTTTTTCAAGGAACTTACCTCTCTGTGATGTTGACTGTTTGGCCTCTATCATTTTGTAGAACGAAGCCCTCCAATTGATGAAGTAATTAAAGCTGGTGTTGTCCCGCGCTTTGTGGAGTTTCTGGGAAGGAATGCTATGCCTCAACTACAAGTAGGATCTGTTTCTGACTTTTTCTTTTTAATTTTAATTTTTAAGGTCAAGTAATGCTTCTGAAGATATTGATTTACCATCATGTAACGTTATCATTATGAGCAGTTTGAGGCTGCATGGGCGTTGACCAATGTTGCATCAGGGACATCGGAGCATACACGAGTTGTCATTGAACATGGTGCTGTGCCCATGTTTGTTCAACTTCTTAGCTCTGGCAGTGATGATGTCAGAGAGCAGGTTGGTGCTTACCTCTTATGTTTATAAGTCTTTCTTATGCAAGATCATTGTGACAAAAACATGATATTCTAAATCATTGTGAATCTTTTATATTGCATTAATAGGAAAGTTGATAGAAAAGACGTGATTTTTTTGTTTTAATAATATACAAATTCTTTGCAAGTTTCTGACAGAAGTTTGCTTGGCATTGCAGTATATGCATATTGCATTTCTCACAGTGCTTTTTCCCCATTGTATCAGAATTTTCTTTGTTGTCATCTATACTTGTTCTTTCATTTTTTTCAGACAATTGAACTATCGCAATTAATATCTTTCCGAATTTGCTTTGACTTTTTTCATCAGGCAGTATGGGCTTTGGGTAATGTTGCTGGTGACTCCCCTAGTTGTAGAGATCTTGTTCTTTCTAGTGGTGCTCTCATGCCATTACTAGCTCAGTTAAATGAACATTCAAAACCATCCATGCTGAGGAATGCAACATGGACTTTATCGAACTTCTGTCGTGGCAAACCTCCAACACCGTTTGAACAGGTGGGTGGTCTAGAGAGAAGTCTGTGATATATTATTAGTTTGCTCAATTTTTAAATGATGAAAATATTATCCTTGGTGTCTGTCAGGTGAAACCTGCTCTGCCAATTCTCCAGAGGCTCGTCCACTTGAATGATGAGGAAGTTCTGACAGATGCCTGCTGGGCTCTCTCTTATCTTTCAGATGGCCCCAATGACAAAATTCAGGCTGTGATTGAAGCTGGTGTCTGTCCACGGCTTGTGGAGCTTTTGATGTGAGTTCTTTTGTTCCCCACAATTTTTTATTTTTGATATTTTATTCATAGTGCATAAGACTTTGCATTTCCATTGTTTTGTTTGTACATACTGTTCAATCTGTTAAGTGGCTGCTACTAATTTAAACTTTGTTTATTCCAGGCACCCATCACCTACGGTTCTCATTCCTGCCCTTCGTACAGTGGGAAATATCGTTACTGGAGATGATGCTCAGACTCAGGTACCTCCAATATCTGTCTTGTATTGGATGTCTATGGTAGTTTTTGCTTTATACAAGTTCATTAACAGTTTATTTAAAGCTGATGAGAGGGCTTAATTTATTTGTACCGCCGTTGACTCATTTTTCAATTCATCTTATTTAGGAAACAGTAATGTAAATGATTGTTATGGATTGGAGTTTGGAAGTAAAAATTTACAAATTTTATAAATTAAGTAATTATCTTAAATTCTCTCTCATGTACATTCAAATAAAGTTCTATTTCCTTCCCTATTTTATAGCAGCTGATAGCTCAGATTTTTGTTTCAGTTTGTAATTGATAATGGAGTGCTCTCTTGTCTATATCAACTTCTTACTCAAAATCACAAAAAAAGCATCAAGAAAGAAGCTTGTTGGACGATCTCGAATATTACAGCTGGGAATAGAGCTCAGATACAGGTATACGATTCATTCCATCTCTGTGTTCTGCATGAAGATTTTTCTTTATGTAATATTTGACACCTGTGAAGTTGGTTTTATAGAATTATCTCTTCTGGTTGTGTATTTGATAATAGATCATTATTTCTGAGCAGAAAAAGATGATTTGTGATTTATTGGTGGACATCATAACTGATTATACTCTGTATATTTATTGCTAGCTATTTTCGCATTTAGGGCTTCACAGTTAAGTTCCTATTAAATGTTGTAGTGGTAAATTGTCTTATTGAGCAATCTCCTCACAACTTGCTTGCTCATGTTTGTTTCATTGTAATTTTATGCAGTTAAGTCTTATGATTTTCATTAGTTTGATGTCAAATGCTGTCTTAATAAATTGCTTGATATTCAGTGTGGGAAAGGACATCGCATACGGTTCTTCATCGCCCATGCGTCATATCTGCTTTTTGAACCTATGGCAATTATCCCTATTTTCTTTATCTTTTTTTTGTCTAAATTAACATTTAGGTGATACAAATTTTTCCGTTTTGGTGGTTGCCAATTTATGGATAAGATAGTGGTTTATGTGTACATTAGTTTTTCTTTCTTTCTTGCATCCTGGTATTTTGGTCCCAATAGCATGTAATACAATTGCTTGCTTGTCTTTTCTATCTTTGAATGTGACTTCCTCAAAAGGCAAGTCAATAATGCTGGGTAAATTTCTACTTAAATATACTTATAATTATAATTTGCTGAATTTTGGTTTAACAGGCTGTTATTGAGGCCAATATTATCCTTCCTCTTGTGCACCTTCTTCAACATGCAGAGTTTGAAATCAAGAAGGAGGCTGCATGGGCTATCTCTAATGCCACATCTGGAGGATCTCATGAACAAATTCAGTATGTTTCTTTTATTTGCTCAGTGATGTCCATATGATAGATGTTTCTTTTATTTTTTTGAAAGACGTTCATGTGATAGAATCACTTATGATACCATGTTCTTGCAGATTCCTGGTCAGCCAAGGTTGCATCAAGCCGCTCTGTGATCTTCTGGTTTGTCCGGACCCAAGGATCGTGACAGTTTGTCTAGAGGGTCTCGAGAACATTTTGAAGGTTGGTGAGGCTGACAAGGAAATGGGAATGAATAGTGGGGTTAATGTTTATGCTCAAATGATTGATGAGTGTGATGGATTAGATAAGATTGAGAATCTGCAGACCCACGACAACAATGAGATCTATGAGAAGGCTGTGAAGATTTTGGAGAGATATTGGGCTGAGGAAGAGGAGGAAGAGCAGCTTATTCAAGATGGTGGTATCGGAAATCAGCAGCAATTCAGTTTTGCAACCAGCCAGCCCAACATGCCATCTGGTGGCTTCAAATTTGGTTGAAGTAGTAGTTTGAGAATATCGTTACTAGCTTTATAGGCATTGTTTCTCCCATTGCACTGAATTTTGGAAATTTTCTATACTGTCTTGTCGCCATGGCGCAAGGGTCAGGATTTTTGGTCTGGCACATAGGGCGCTCTTTTTTTTTTTTTTTTTTTTTTTAAAAAATAATTTGTATGGATTATATTAAACTTTTCAAGTCAGACTTGCAGTTTCCAACTTGAATTGTATTTCCTAATTCGCAGTTTCATAGGAAAATTTTACATTTTGATATGCCTTGATGTAGTGTTGTAATTTAGCAAATGCTACATCATACTTCTTACAAGGCCGAGGCGTCCTAAATGATGAGCTTTTTTCTTCGTAGTTAGTAGTTCCTCGAGTCTTTTTTATGGATTCTGTTATAATGGCAACAGAGAATAAACTGCACGAATCTATTTTGGATATTACTGAAATTATTTACAAATTTTTTAATTAAGGGTATGATAGGCATTGAGTTGCGGTGATACGTAACAATTACTTGATCCTTTCTGGGTTTGAGCAGACCTGAATCTGGGGAAATTGGTTAAAATCAAGTAAATTCAGCTTGCGAACTAGAAAATAATTTTTTTTTTCAAGCTTTTTAAAATCTTCCCCAAAAAAATAAAAAATAAAAAAAGTTAATAATTACATATTGTGTGATGTGTGAAGGCCACTGTTTTAGGTCAGACAGATTGCAAAGTTAGGGCTTTAACAGCACTTAATGACATAAAAGCTGCACAAGTGCAATTTCTGTAAACATAACTTGAACAATGTCTTGTAATAACCAGAGCCAAGACCAATACGGTGTATTACTTTACTACAAGTACTCAACGATTCCCGATCTCAACTCACTCTTCACCTTCTATGAGTCCAACTGCAACTCACTCGGTCTCCTGGGCCGAATCCGACTCGCTCCCCACGGCGTCAACGTCACTGTAACATACCCTTTTCACCGTTTCATTAATTCATCATAAAAATCATTGCTTTATTGTTTCTAGGCATGTGGGTTACGTTTTGATTTCTGGGTTTTGATCAGGTTGGTGGAAAGTTGTCATCTTTGGAGTCCCACATTGATGCAGTCAAGTCCATTAGTTTGTTTGAAGGAGCTGACTTTAAGCTTGCTTCTTCTCATTATCCTTTCAATGACAAGGTTGCTCAAGAATGTGGCTTCACTTCTCTCTCAATTCGGATTGTCAAGGTTACTGCTCTCTCTTTCTTTCTCTATTTCTTGATGGTTTTGACCAGGTTAGGTATATGTTTGTAGCTATTACACTTTTGCGTCATTTTGAAAGTGCATTAGCTAAAGTGATGGTCAACTGGCAGCTAATGTTATTAACTAGACACTTACTTATTTCGATAGCTAGTAGTTCTATTCCTCAGCAGTTGTGACGTATAGCAATAACACCTTAGTGCAACTGATGAAATGAGTCTTTTGTTTGTTCACAGGAATTGGTTACTTTTAGTTCTCATCCTTTGTTGAACCCACCTGATGTTTCGAATGCTGGGAGGCATTTATCTGCAGCTGAGTTCCATTCCATTCTTGAGACTGCTGGTAAGTACTATTTTGCAACTTTTAGTTAGATACTTAAATATTCAGAGGAAATGACTAAAAGTTGTAATGGGTTTATCTGATGATTGATTCTGTTTGTGTGCGAATCCAGGGCAAATTCTAGACAAAGAAAATGCAACTGATGATAAGAAACTTGTTCTGTTGGATGCAAGGAACTTATATGAGACTAGAATAGGGAAGTTCCACACAGCAAGTGTGGAAACTTTAGACCCAGGAATCAGGCAGTATAGTGATCTGCCTGCATGGATAGATAATAATGCTGAGCAACTGCATGGAAAACATGTTCTCATGTATGAGCCCCTGTGAAACTCTGAAAATCATTATCCAATGAATATTCTTAAGTTATCTAATTAGTTTTAGCTCTCAATCAGATGTTTTCTTGGAGATTGTAATCTTTAGATTATGTTACAGGTACTGCACTGGAGGAATCCGGTGTGAGATGGCATCAGCCTATGTTAGGTCAAAAGGCACTAGCTTTGAGAATGTTTTTCAGGTAAGCTGCTCATACCTTGTTGGAAACCATCCTTTTATCTTTTATTGGACTAATAAATTACTGAGGAAGTTGCCTTCAACATATGGCCTCAAGAAAGTGAGGTTGATTTTTGTGGATGATGAATAGAAAAGATGATGATACCTCTGTAATATTGGCTTTATTGTAGTTATATGGAGGAATACAGCGTTATTTGGAACAGTTTCCAGATGGTGGTTTTTTCAAAGGAAAGAATTTTGTTTTTGATCACCGGTATGTTTTATTATAGTAGTCATAAAATGATCTTCGCTATTTGCATTTACAGTAGTCATAAAAGTAATCTTTGGTGAATATGAATGGATATCTATCTTTTCATATTGTTGGTTGTAGAATTTCAGTTGGGAGCTCAGATGCAGATATTATGGGTAGCTGCCTTCTTTGTGGCTCTTCCTTTGATGATTATTCTTCACGATGCCGATGTACTCACTGTAGAATGCTTGTTTTGGTCTGTGATAGTTGTCGGGTATGAATAAAATATAATTCTTTAATCATTATATGGATCAGTCTTAGTTTTGACTTCATTGACATCTCTCTTAGCAATTTTAAGGCTCTAAGTTGACAACGAAGAGAAGTTAGGTGAAACACCACCTCTCTCTTTCTTTATTTTCCTGATCGGAAAATATGCCTTCCGCTCATTTTCCTCTATATGGATAATCTATCATTTGCTTTTCAGTTGCATCGTTTGTTATATGTATCTGTGTTCTTCTTCACAAGTTTTGTTTATGGGCCTGCAGATGGAGGGAGCCCAGTACATTTGTGAGCTATGCCAGAAGCATGGTAAGAGTATCGGTTCAACTCCAATTAGTGAAGATAGCAAAATGAAAGTAACATCGCCACAAATTGAGCTAAAAAATGTTTCTTCAGATTCCACTGTCTCACCTCAAATGCCTTGGAGACATGGTAAGGTCTGTATCTCTGTATGACTACATAAAATTTGCTTGCAGAGACTAAGAATAACTGAACAATAAGGCTCTGCTTAATTTTTGTTGGTTAAAATCACTATAACTGCTGACAGTGGTGGAGTTATCTATTTATGATAGTCTTACAATATTTCTACATATCGGATGTTTTCTCATTTTGAGCAACCAAAAATTTGAAACGATTGATAAGAATACATTGTCCAGTTCACGAACTTCTTCATTGGTTTATCTACAAATGCTTCTTTGAGTACTGAATTCTAATCTTGTGTTCTTTTGTATACTTGAATGTGAGAGTAAACCATAGAATTTGTTTCCTATTCCTGATAATTGTTAGTTCTATTGTGCAGGCATTGTGTGTCCCAGAAAACTAAGAATCTTATGCTTGCATGGGTTTCGGCAGAATGCCTCCAGTTTTAAAGGAAGAACTGCATCATTAGCAAAAAAGCTGAAAAACATCGCTGAATTTGTGTTCATTGATGCACCGCATGAGTTGCCATTTATTTACCAAACCAGCAATGTCTCATATGCGTTACAAAATGGTCCTCCCCCACCGTCAGAGAATTGCCAGAAGAGGTTTGCATGGTTTGTAGCACCTGATTTTAGTGGAAGGAGTGAAGCCGATTGGAAATTGGCAGATGGCCCATTTGATCCTTACCAATACCAGCAGCAAACTGATGGGTTAGATGTATCATTGGCATACTTGAGGACTGTATTCTCAAACGAAGGACCCTTTGATGGGATCTTGGGCTTTTCGCAGGGAGCTGCTATGGCTGCTTCAGTTTGTGCGCAATGGGAGAGACTAAAGGGTGAAATTGATTTCAGGTTTGCAATTTTGTGCTCAGGGTTTGCTCTTCATTCTGCAGAGTTTGAACACAGATCCATCAATTGCCCTTCACTTCATATATTTGGCAGTGACCTGGGAAAGGACAGACAGGTAGCAAATCAAGCCAGCAAAGACCTTGCTAAGGCATTTGAAGAGGGTTGCTCTGTCATTATTGAACATGACTGCGGCCATATCATTCCTACTCGTTCTCCTTATGTCGACGAGATCAAGAGCTTTCTTCAGTGTTTCCTCTGATGAAATATTAATAACTTTTCTTGATCTGTTCTTCTTCCTGTGTTACTCTACATATTTACGGGTTAGCATTCAGCTAAAATTGATATGTTTGGAGGAACCATTTAGTTCATTTTTGTAGCAAGACAAATGACTTAAAAGACACAAGGACCCCATGATTCAATTGTTTTCCCGCTGAACTGTTCTCAGTAGTTATAAATTAGAAGATCAGTGTTCCGCAGAGAGCGTGCTGGCTTGCGGCTTGCACCCAAATTTGTGAATTTTGTATCTCTTTGCTCAAGATATTGAGAAGTTTGTTGGAACAAGAAGAATTTCTTGGCAAATACTGGATTCCATTACTTCTCTTTCAATTTTTACATGGTTAGATTGAATACTTTCTTTTATGTTGACAGTTTTGTGTAATTTTCTTCAAGATAAATACTTAAAAGATCAACAAAATGAAAATGACTGCCTTATAAGAATTATGTTAAGGGACGGCGTTATTTGCACTTAAAATATATTTTAAACTCCCGTGAGTCCACATAATTTAAAAATAAATAATTATTATCACTTTTCAACAAATTTATTTATGTTTTATCAATTTATATATATTAATTTATACAAAACAGTTTATTACTTTATCATTATTGTAAATTGAAATTAGACATATATTTTTTAAAAAAGCAACATTTACGTTAATTAATTTATGCACATTAACTTTTTTAAGGTTAATTACAATTCAAAGATTAACACCTTCCCAATAAATTCTGGACAGGGACTTATTAACAAAAAATGACTCGTATAAAAGTTAAAAATAATATCAGAGATCTTAACATTTAAGTTATAATTTAAATCTTAATATTATGTGTTAATTATTTATTAAACGATGAATTTAATAACTAATAAAAATTATTTAACTGCAATATAATGAATAAATAGCATATAAGGTGAATATTTAAATTGAGATTTATATGCTACTCAAAAATTAAAAGGAAATTTTTTTAAGAGGACTCCCATAGGGTTCAATTATAAAATTTAGATTTAATGATAAAATTTAAACTTAGTTAAATATCTATAATATTTTTTTTATTATTGTAAGAAAGAATAAAAAGATATTTACTTATAAATTTTTTAGTTTCAGTTACTTTCAATTTTAAAAATTCTAATTTATCATGCATGAAATTATATATTGCATTATATTGTTATGTGTTACACGATATTATCATATATTTTATGATCATATCTTGTCCTATACTATAATATAATATATTATACTAAATTATTTTATATTACACTATATTATAGTGTTATATATTACATAATACTGTCATGTATTTTATGATAAGATTTTTTACTACACAATATAATTATATTTTATATAAAATTATTTTATATTATGTTATATAAATATAGATATTTTAATATTTTTAATAAATATTTTAATCTTTTTAATATAAATAAAAATATAATAAAAATAAAAATTAATCATGAGATTAATACTCTTAACCAAAGAAAAAAATAGGGTCTATACATCGTAATGTCACAATATTAAACCCCGAACACGGAACTTAACTCAGTTACAAGTTTCGTGTGGGGTTTAAGCTGAGCAAACCACACAAACTTTAAAGACAGTTGCAGAGGAGCAGAAGCTAAAAAAATGCAAATTCTAATGCGGAAACTACTTCAAAGAATCTCATGTAAACAAGTAATTTGTCCTCTTTATATGCCTTTCATATGTTAATAGCATCGTATTTATCAAAGTTTTAAAGAAAGTTTCGTTTTTTAATTATTCATTTACCTTTCTGGGCTGAATTATGAAGTGGGCTCTTAGCAGTTAGTTCAGTGAGTAAATAAAATCCATGTTAATTGAAGCTTTTATCTTGAATAAAGATGTGATTTTGGGGCTAAATTTGTTGGGAATTTTCATAAGGAATTGGATGGCAGAAGCTATATAACCAATTATATGTTTTTGGGCTTATATGATAGCATTTAGGGACTACTGCTGAAGAATGAGGTTGTTTCTTTGTACTTGATTTATTTTTTGTATTGAGTGCTGAATTTGTTGGATTATTTGTTGATGGTGGTCTAATTTGTAATTATCAATCAAGATTCTTATTTTCTCTATTGATGGATTTTATGAATGGTCGTTGTATAATACTTATTTGGTTTGTGATTTTTTTTTTTTGTGTTCTTTTAATGGGTTTCTAGGTCAATGGGCGGCGTGTATATTCTACAAAAAAGTTTCTTGATATTGGACAACCAACCCCAGCATCCCATCCTCAGGTGCTGCAACTCAATATCTATGTATTTACTTATCAGTATTTTGGTTATTAGGAACTTGGTTTAGAAGTAACTAATGGATATTATCAATACATACAAACCTGCTAAAGAATTGGATTTATTTGGCAAAACAAAGTGAACTCCTTGAAAAGAGAAACTAGTTTTAGACTATTGCTAAATTTTGTTTAGCTAATAATCAGCTTTAGGGGTGGCTTTGTAGATAATGAAGGAAGGGGAGATCACACCTGGAATAAGTGCCGAGGAATACATCTCAAGGAGGAAAAGGTTATTAGAGATTCTCCCAGAGAATAGTGTTGCCATCATTGCAGCTGCCCCTGAAAAGATGATGACCAATGTTGTGCCTTACCCATACCGGCAAGACGCTAATTACCTATATGTCACCGGCTGTCAACAACCTGGTGGTGTGGCAGTTTTAAGCCATGAGTGTGGCTTGTGCATGTTCATGCCAGAAACGTCTGCTCATGTATGACAACTCTTTGGCATGATAGAATTTTCTTGATGCTGTACGTTTGACATTGACATAATTCCTGCACAAATGACTTGGATTTATTGTAATTTTCCCCCTACATATGTATGCAGTTTGGTGCATGAAACTAAATATCTAAGCAAACATGGTATCATCTCTTCTTTAGAAAATAACACAAATAAGTAAATAATTCTTGAGTTACACTCAAATATACATGTAGCATTGATACTAGTTATTCATATAGATTGTGATAGCCATAAGTTTAGTCAAAGCTAATTCCATGAATCTCAACTTTTAATACGGACAAATTTCTGATTTGAGTTTTGATTAAATTGTTTATTGTTAGGATGATATCTGGAAGGGGCAAATTGCGGGAGTTGATGCAGCCGCAGAAACATTCAAGGCTGATAAAGCATATCCAATGAGCAAAATACCGGCGGTGAGTTTAATACACTGGTTGTGTGAAGACTGGGAAAACATTATTGTTGTAATGCATTACAGGATGATTTGGTAGAGTCAATTTTTATGAATTACTAGACATTCCTTTAACTAGCAAACTGGAAATTTTGGCCATAGTTCTTGTGAACCTCTTTAGAGGTGTATCCGATTTCCAGTCAGTAAAGGTAAACTAGCATCTATTCACACGCCTTATGCACAACTATTTTATGTTTCTTATTCTGACATTGCTGCAGATGCTTCCAGATATGATAGGGAGATCTTCCAAATTGTTCCATAATCAGGAGACAGCTGTACAAACATACACAAACTTGGAGGCCTTCCAAAAGGCAGATTTCTATGGTGCAGTTAGAAATCTTTCTAGGCTTACACATGAGTTGAGGTGGGTCAAATCACCTGCTGAGCTCAAGTTAATGAGAGAATCTGCATCAATTGGTTGCCAGGTACTTCCAAGTGTGCATTGTAGCTAATTATCTTCATTTAAAGTTCTTCTTCTCCCATAATATAGATAAAATTGGAACTGGAACTTAAGTCCCATTAGATCAGCCTTAGATTTGGAGAAATCTATTCTGACAAATGGCAACATCTTATATAGTTTTTTTTTTTTTTGGGGGAGGGGAGTGAAATTTATTTTTAACTTATTATTATTACTTCTTTTATTTCTTGAGATTGGGCTTCATAATTTCGCTGTCACTGCTGTCTTTTTCGGATGGATAACTATGGTTGGTATTCGGAACCTCTGTTTGATATTTTATGGATTAATTTTTTTTTCTTTTGATCAGGCCCTTTTGCAGACAATGCTGCATTCAAAGACACATCCTTATGAGGGTTTGTTAGCAGCAAAGTTTGAATATGAATGCAAAATGAGAGGTGCCCAAAGAATGGCGTGAGTATTTTCCTTTCAAATGGTTGGAACCAAAGAAATGATTTAAATTATATTCTCTATTCTTTTACTTTATGTGTGCTGTTGTGATGTTGGGTGTGACAAGATATAAAATTATAATGGATTCTAACCAGAAGTATATATTATATACTGTAAATTTTCAGATTATTAATGAATGTTATTCCTTTTTGCCAGATTTAATCCTGTGGTTGGTGGTGGCCCTAATGCTGCTGTTATACATTATTCTCGGAATGATCAGAAAGTATGTTCACTTATCAAAATCTGGATTTCTTTCTCACCAAAGTCCTATAGTAACTATTTTTACAACATATTTTGCAGATTGATGATGGGGATCTTGTTTTAATGGATGTTGGATGTGAATTGCATGGTTATGTCAGTGATCTAACACGTACCTGGCCCCCATGTGGTAGCTTTTCTTCTTTAGAAGTATGCACTGCTTCATGTTCTCCTGCTATCTAATCTTGGACAAAAGATAAAATGGTTTTTATATGCACCATGGAAATGGTGTAATTCTAATTTCGGAACATCTGGAAATGGTGTAATTCTAACAGCTTTTTGTTTTCTTTATTCATTTTCTTTTATTGGTTTTGTTATTTAAAAATTTTTATATGCATTGTTGATGTTTATTTTCTAGGAACAACTTTATGATCTCGTACTTCAAACAAACAAGGAATGTCTGAAGCTGTGCAAGCCTGGCGCTAGCCTTCTACAAATACACCACTATTCAGTATGATCTAAATTGTAGTTACTCTGTTTTTCCTTTGAAACAATTCCCCTTGCTTGAAGAATGAAAAGATGGCACTTCATGTTCTCATTCCTTATAATCTGTTGTCACTTTGTGCTAAATTGCATGATGGCCTACATTTTTATGACTCATTGTTTCTATACCCTCGTTTATATAAAGTGTCTTCTTTTTGGAAATATTTCCCCTGATTAAGTAATATGGTTTTGTTTAGTTTAAGCTGCTTGATGCTTCAAACAAACATTCAGCTGTAAAGCAATTTTATGGTCCTGTTGACTTTGTGCTTGCTTAGGTTGGAATGCTGCGGAAAGGACTGAAGGAAATTGGAATTGTGAATAGCGATGGGACTGATCCCTACAATGAGCTGAACCCAACTTCCATAGGTTTGTCCAAGCTTCACTCATCACCCATGTCAACTTGTCCTTTTCTCTATATAATGTACGATAACATATGACCATATTCACACTGTTCAATAATCTCTCCAAAATATTCAAGATAAGTTAGTTTCTAACCTAGTAATAAATTAAAAAAGTGACGCCAAAGGTGTAATTATTTACGTTACCATTTCTTCATTTATTTTGATGTCCAGGTCACTATCTGGGAATGGATGTCCATGATAGTTCTGTGGTTACCTATGAACGTCCTTTGGAGCCAGGTGTTGTAAGTTATTTCCCTGATGTGGTTTTATCCTTTTCTACTTCTGTTCAGTGACGTTCACAAAATTCAAGACAGAAAAGAGGGGGAGGCAGAGAATGTGAACCAGGATGTTGGTTTAATCTGTAGTTAATTTGTCTTCATAAAAATTGGATTTGTATGTTACATTATTGTTTGTAATATATGTTGAATTAGCAAGTACCAACATTAAAAGTACTACTGTTCCTTATCTCTTAGAACTTTACCAAAAAATGATTAGTGGCAACGAGAGTTTCTTTTTGAGGGCATGCCATGTAGTCAACTTTCTCAGCATTGGTAGTTTCTGACCAGACATATTGAATCTGCTTGTTTGCTTGCATCACCATAGTCCCTTTGTTTTTTTCCTTTTTAAGGATTTTGTTAAAACTTTGCAACAAATTTGCAGGTGATAACAATTGAGCCAGGAATCTACATCCCACGTTCTTTCTCTGGTCCAGAGAGGTACTTTTCAGTTTTATTGTGTATTATTGTTTCACCATGTCTTCAAAATTCATGAAATGAAGTTCCTTGAGTTGCATATAATACTGGTATATTCTTCTCTTTGGGAAAAAAAAGGGATTCCGTCATCTGTTGATTATAGCAAAACAGGTCAATATTCTTTTTTTTTTTTTTTACCTGCGAATGAGGTCAATAGTTTGTTGAGTTCATTGATAATACCTGTTTTGTCTTATTTTATCTGTTTAAACAAATTCATCATCAAATACTTAGAAACTGATTATCATGCTGCTCTTTGAAGATGTTCAAAATTAGTCACTAGTTTGCAAGATTGTACTATGACTCCTCATTGTTCCTGATTAAATATAATTCATGAAATGAAAAATTTGTTGCAGGTTTCGAGGAATCGGGATAAGGATTGAAGATGATGTTCTTATTACGGAGACAGGTTATGAGGTATACAGTTTGACTTAGTTTGCATTTGGTTATATGACTTTCAGGCAGTTAGATGGCTATTCCAATTCTCTTGATTTTTTTTATCTTTTTATATGATGCTGCCATCAAATGTTTCTTTTGGTCATGTGATTCAATGCTTTTAATCTGATGCAGTAGGAACTGTTGATACCAACCATAACTAGTTAATATAAGCTTTTAATCTGATGCAGTAGGAACTGTTGATACCAACCATAACTAGTTAATATAACGTTCTTCGCTTTTGACTACGTTGACAAATTGTTGAAACAGGTCCTCACAGGCTCCTTGCCCAAAGAAATCAAACACATCGAATCCCTGCTAAATAATTTCAGCTCCGTAACAGGAAGGGATACCCATAGTAATGCAAAAGCTGCAACCAGTTGAACATTGCCTTGAAATATCTGGCTTGGGAAGCCAAAACGGCAGCTTATTGGTGCAGGAAACCACTTCCAAACACGCATCCTCTCAAATCAGATTGGTTTCGTTTTGCCCCGCGACAGTTATTATTATACAATTCTCAGTTACTTTGTATGCAAGTCCTTTTGTAGAATTCCAATGCATTCCTGAAATAGCCTAGTAAGTACTGGCGAAATAAATGGGTTATTATTAACGCGTGACTGATCGTTGCTTATGAAAGCGTGCGTTAAAAATATATTTATTTAACGAGTCCTAATTATTAGCGAGTCCCTATTCTAAGCTGTAGCATCTATTATATTGTATAGGTTGTGCTTACACATCCAAGTTTCTGTCAGTAGCAGGTTTCAGTCTAATCGCTAGGACAGAATCACCTAAAAGTTCACCAACGAACATCTGTCCGCCGGTATAGTTCTGAAGGCCATTAACTAGGTTTGGTCGGCCATTACTGCGTGGCCACTTACAGGTGGGCCTCAAACCAAACTGGAATTTAATTGGATTGAGTAGCTGGGATAAATTTCTTTTTCCTCGTGTCGAGGAACATTCAGTGCGACGCAATGAATGTGCGTTGCCTTACGAAATTTAGCAAAAGCAACTTGCTGATTCTATTTATGGACACGTGTCCTTTTGTTAATTGTGCAAATGCAACTTGAATTCTGTGCGTATCTAAACACCTTTTGTTGGATTTCCAAACTTTGCTGTATAATATTCAATACTAAATTACAATTATTAAAAAATATTGCACAAGTAAAATATTCATATACAAGTCACCCAATTACATAAATTTATTAGAATCTATTGAATTTATTCTATAAAGTAATTTGAATATTTAAATAAAAAATTTAAATTCAAAATAAACTAAATATATCCCATTAATATTTAAGTGAACGTATTAATTTCACATGTCAATTTATAAGAAGAAATCTCAATTCTATTTGTAAATGTCATAATAAAGAGAGAAAAGCTAATAATTGTATTTCCTTTCTTGAATAAGATTACAAATGAAATTTTGAATAAGAAATATTTTTGTAAAGTATTACTGTCATGTTAAACCAAAAAACATTACAGTTAATTTAAAATACTAAAAGCGACGACGCGAGCGCTGTTCTACTGAATTTACAAAATGTCCCATGAACATTTTTTCAATTTTCAAAAATACAAAGTTTATTCATTTCGCATTTTAATAAAGTAATACTAATTTTGTTAACAGTACACATATAGGTGATCAGATTTTCAGGATATTTTAAAATTGAAGGAGTTTCTCTTCTTCTTCTTCTTCCCCATTAAAATGTTTCACTAACTTGCGATAGAACAGTAATTAAAAAATTTATATGTTTTATACTTTAGAGTGTCCTTATGAGTTCTTAAACACCATTTATTGTGAACCTCAGACTCGGGCCTAGATGTTTAAAGCCGGGGTGGGCGGCCCGAGTCGGACTGGGCCATGCTTTTTTAGCATGCCTTTTGTGTTCTTTTCCGAATCAGCACTTAGATTTACCAACTTCAATAAAATTATTATAGTATTATATACATTATAACTGAAGTACTTGCAACACCACTTGAACATAGCTTTAGTATTAACTTGGTGATTAAACATCTAAGTGCATGAAAAAGAATTTCAAGAAAATGAAAATGAATGTACACGTCATCAACTACCCAATAAATAGGATCCTACGTCCAACAACATCACCCACACGTGGTAGTGTCTCATTGGTACCCCCTTCCAACCTTCTGTTTTCCCTTTAATTCTGCCATAAATCTCCAACTGCATCATAAATGTAAACCATCTTTCCCACTTTCATACCCTTCTTGTTTAACTAATTTACGACCTAGTCGGTTAAACAAACCAGAGCAAAATTGACAATGGCATTTTCACATATTTGTCCAAATATCAAGGGCAAATTTATAACATCACTGCTATAAATATTCCTGAAACCTTCCCTTAACTGTCACACCACCGCACCTGCTATCGGAAACCGGAAAGCGAAGAAAGGGCAGTTTGAAGAAATTGTTGCGAAAGAAAAACGAAAATGTCTATCGTGACAGAAGAGATCAGAGCCAAGGCAGAATTGTACCGTGGCGATGAGATTTGTCAGGAGAAGTCAAAGTTTTTGCTCAAGGAAGTAGGGTTGCCAAATGGGTTATTGCCATTGAATGATATTGAAGAATGTGGGTACGTGAAAGAGACTGGCTTTGTGTGGCTGAAGCAAAAGAAGAGCATAACCCACAAGTTTGAAAAGATTGGCAAGCTCGTCAGTTATGCGACTGAGGTCACTGCTGTGGTTGAGCCTAACAAGATCAAGAAACTCACTGGGGTCAAGACCAAGGAGCTTTTGATTTGGATTTCTTTGAGTGATATTTATGTTGATGATCCACCTACTGGTAAGATCACTTTCCAAACTCCTGCAGGGCTATCAAGGTCTTTTCCTGTCTCTGCTTTTCAGGTTGAGGAGCCAACTCAGAACGCTAAGGACAACAACAGCAAGGATGTTAAAGATTTGGCTGCCGTGGGAGTAAAGGATGTATAAGAGACATTAGGAAAATGCTCCAAGGCTTTATCTGCCTGTAGTTTCTGTCTTTATATCCATTGCATGTACTACTGTCCTTTCCGAGTGTCCTTACTGTTGTAATAAAATGAACTTATAAATTTCATCTAATGGTTCCATGCTTTCCATTTTTTGAGATTTGTGTTTGTTACTAGAGTTTTTTCTTTTGCCCGGTTTTACAAGATTCAAGCAGCATACTATGGTCCTAAGAACGGCATCTAGTGAATACGGCTATTTGTCTTTACATGCCACAATCAACGGCCAAAAAGGTGAGAACCTGTTACCTGTGTTTCCTCGTTTTATAGGTCAACTATAATTAACAGTAAAACATAATTCTTCTTTCTTTCTTTTTGGCACCAAATTTCGATCAAGATCAAGATATATCCTTATCCTATCTGTATATCTTTATTTTAGCATGAACCTGCTAAAAGTAAAGACCATTTTTCTCAAGTGTCTTTATGAGTAGACAATGAACAAAGAATGGTAGACTGGCAGCCAGTCAGCCGCAGATGTAAAGCTGAGAAAGGCATCTTGATATGGCTATTTGATGTCTTAATTGACAGCTCATTATTGCTTGGATTCTTTTTTCTGGCACTGGAACTTGTGGTTCCTCGAGTAGGTCAACCATAATTAACAATGAGACTATATATATATATATTTTTTTTTTTGAGGCATCCAAAATTCAGTCTAGACACAGCCGTACAGGGTTCACAACTCACAAGCTTTTCCTAACCTATCTGCTTATCTTTATTTTGGCCTAACCTGCTGAAGTAAAGACCATTTTTATAGAGTGGACTTTATTATATAGACAATGAACAAATAAATATTGGTAGCCTCAGAAGTTGTTTAACAGACGGAATTAATTTCAAACACTAACTCCATTCAATGCCTGCAATTACAGAATTCATGTCATTACAAAGAATCAGACTACAATACTTAAAAGTACAGAACAATTAATAGCAGCAAAAAAGCCTTGCTCACATACAGAAAGTGAATGCAAAAAGTCAATCCAACAGATTTCACATCATTGTAACTTCTGGACAGAGTAGGATTATAAGCTGTAATGAGTTAAAAGTAAAATTTTGGAAATTCACGTTTATTTACCCTAAATTGGGAAAACAAGGCAACGACCGGTCTTAGGAAAAACAAGGCAGCGACCAGTCAAAAGTGCTGAAACTTGTAAAGCTGCAATGCACGGCAAATTTAATTCATCCTATCACCATAGCCAAGGTTTAGACATGGAATGCGATTCTCTGCTCGTCTATTTCCCTCTCCATCAATCACCATCTCAAACCCTGACAAATTTCATAAACAGCCAAACCATCAGTAAGAAGTGTTGATAAGGTTTCACAATTTACCAAACAATCTTCACCGAGCATCATAATAGCTCACAAGAGTATGGGAGTCATACCTGGCAAGCTGCTACCCATTTGCCATTAATCCAGTCCTGATGTAGCCTTAAATCAGAGTGCTCAAACGTAAGTTCCTCATTGGTGGTCTTAAAATAGACAAGGTAACTTGAGTTGCTACAAACCTTAGAAATCACACCCACCCACCAACCATCATTGTACAAGGCATCAACCTCATCAAGCTTATTGAAACGATCAACAATTAGAGTTTCTGGCGGAGAAGGTCTTATATGCTTAATATCAATCTCTTCCTTCAGAAACTCTTTATCATCTTCTGTTCTCAAGCTCTGATACTGAATGAGATACTTGTCCTTCCCTGTTGGTTCAACAATAGTTGCAGCAAACCAAGCACCTTGAAAACCATCTTCATCACTGCTAACCTCAACTAATGTTCCCTTGCAAAATAGCTCTTCAGTTTTAACTTTCTCAGGCTCCTCTTCTGGTTTAGAATTAGTTGGCAACTTCTGAAGTTCCAGATTTGAAAGGCAAACATATAAATAAACCAACTAACAAGAAACAGAAATGAAAAATTATACCCAAAAAGACAAAAAAAAAAAAATGGAGGAGAATGGCATATGATTATAAAAAGCGATGTTTCTTGAAAACACACCATCTGCCCTTTGCATTCATCACCTCATTGCTCTAATTTAGCAGTACTTATCGATTGACCATCTATGTATCAAAAAGAATATAACTATTAAGCTTCAGAATCATCATGAAGTTCAATTCCCAAGTTCGATAAATCCAATCAATTTGTTACTCTCGAGTAACCAAGGTACATCAGCATTACAACCAACACTAAAGGGAGAAAAATGTTTCTGAAAATAAGTAGAAAATTTAACCATTCCTTCTTTCTCAGTAGAATTAAATATCCACTGACTAATTCCCTTAATATTACATTTTAAGTTTCTAATTCTAAAACAAAGGCAGTTGATAAGGAGGTTTCTTCACAGCCAAAGATCAACAGCTACCATTGTGGGTTAATAAAACATTCAATTAAGAAGATCTCTTTCTTCATCTCTAAAAATCAGATAAAGACATTTTAAGTCTTAAGCATATAACACTCGATAAATTGCATGCCAAATTTCCATTCAAACTCCTAACCTAGTTACACTAAGAAAAAAATCTTGACCAAAAAAGTTTCCCACTTATCTATCCAATTTTCACATACCTTTAATTATCTGGAATCCAAGGGTTACCCACTACAATTGACTTTCACTAATATATGTTAACCCGGTATCATTCAATAATGATACAGGCCAGGCCAATTCACACCAGGCATGAAATCAGTCTATTCTTCCAAAACCAAATATATACTGTCAACTCCCAACAAACAACAACCAACCCCCCCAGCGACCACAACAAAAAAAAAAAAAAGGCCCAAATCACTTCCCAAAATCAAGAATTCAACATGCATCACATACTATACCATCAAATCAATTCGAGATTTCGAAAGCAATCTAAGAAAAAAAAATGTTACCTCAGTCTCAGTCTCATCTTCCAAAGGAGGTTTCCACTCCCCCTTAATCCACTCTCTATGCAACCTCAAATCCTCAGCACCAAACTTAATCTGCTCCTTAGAATTCCTAAAATAAACTGCAAATTTTCCATCATCAACCTCAGTTATAACCCCTTCCCACCACCCATCATTATAAAACGCATCGACTTCTTCCCCTAACTTAAACTCCCTCTCCTTCTCTCTCGGCGCCGAAGGCCTCAGCAGATCCAAATCCACCACTTCCTTGAAGGGTTTTTTCCCTGCTTCGGTTTCGAACAGGTGGCTGTATTCGACCAAGTACTTTGTAGGGTTTCTCGCCGTCGGCCGCCGAATTACGGTGCCCATAAACCATGATCCGCGAAATCCGACGTCGTTTGAGGAGATTTCAACCTGTGAGCCAGGATTGAAGGGCGTCTCTGAGTTGTCGGTTCTGGGTTTCGGAGTCCTAGTCGGTTTCGATTTTGGTTTTCGAGGCATTTTCTTGTTTTTTTCCTGGTTAGGGTTTTAGTTTTTGGCGGGAGAGGGAAAGTGAGAGCGTTTCGTTTCCGAAGGCAAATTATCAACGTCAGCTTTATCTATTAATGCGTTTTTATTTTACAAAATCCATTTTCATTACTATACTAATTATTGGGGACTAATGAAGGCAGGGGTCCATTTTTAGGTTTATTTTATATCTTATTTCGATCTAATTAAATTATTTTTAACTGTATTAAATAAGATGTTTTTTTTTTTAAGTCGAAGAGGGGGAATTTTTTTTTTCCACCTCTAAATCGATCAAGTGACATGGTCGACGTCGAAAGGGTCCATGGCTTACTTAAAGTCCATGCGATCACTTTATTCAAGATAGCATAGTGCAGAATCCTCTGCTTGTAGTAAGAAGCTTCCATTCTGTCCATTTACTCTATGACTTTGGCAACAAAACTGACCCATCTATCCTCTACAATCAAAGCTTCTGTAAATGCAAAACCCATCTTCAAACCAACCATCAACCTCTCAATCTTAGATACCCTTTTGCAAAAATGTCAAAATTTCAAACAGTTTACTCAAATACACTCTCAAATGATTCTCACGGGCGTTATCACAGACACCTTTGCCGCAAGCAGACTTATCAAGTTCTCCACTGACTTGTTACCCTTCATTGACATCAGTTACTCTTTTAAAATCTTTGCTTTCCTTGAGAGCCCAAATGGGTTCATTTTTAATACCATGATGAGAGCTTATATTCAGAGAAATGTTCCACAAAAAGCTATATGTTTATATAAATTGATGTTGAAGAACAATGTGGGTGTTGATAATTATACTTACCCACTTCTAGCTCAAGCTAGTGCATTACGTTTATCTGTTTTCGAAGGAAAGTTGATTCATGATCATGTATTTAAAGCAGGTTTTGATTCAGATGTGTATGTAAATAATACGTTGATAAATATGTATGCCGTCTGTGGGGATTTGAGAGCTGCGCGTAAAGCTATTTGACGAAAGTCCTGTGCTGGATTTAGTGTCGTGGAATTCGATATTGGCAGGCTATGTTAGTGCGGAAAATATGGAGGAGGCGAAGTTTATTTATAATAAGATGCCGGAAAGGAACCTAATTGCTTCAAATTCCATGGTTGTATTGTCTGGTAGGAAGGGTAGTGTGGCCGAGGCCTGTAGGTTATTCAAAGAAATGCCTAAGAAAGATTTGGTTTCATGGAGTGCACTGATTTCTTGCTATGAGCAGAATAAGATGTATGAGGAGGCTTTGGTTTTGTTCACGAACATGATTGATCATAGAGTTATGGTGGACGAGGTCGTGGTGGTTAGTGTTCTATCCGCATGTGCGAATTTAACAGTTGTTAAGACTGGAACATTGGTCCACGGATTAGCTGTGAAGATCGGAATTGAATGTTATGTTAATCTTCAAAATGCATTAATTCACATGTATTCAAGCTGTGGAGAAATAACAACAGCTGAAAAGCTATTCGATGCAGGACACAACTTGGACCTGATATCTTGGAACGCTATGATATCTGGATACTTGAAATGTGGGTCAGTTGAAAAGGCCAGGGCTCTATTTGATGCCATGATTGAGAAGGATGTTGTGTCTTGGAGTACAATGATATCTGGGTATGCTCAACATGACCATTTCTCTGAGACCTTATCATTGTTCATGGAGATGCAGCATCATGGCATTAGGCCTGATGAAACCACTTTGGTGAGTGCCATCTCAGCTTGCACTCACTTGGTTGCTCTTGACCAAGGCAAGTGGATTCATGCCTATATAAAGAAGAATGGACTCGAGATTAATATCATTCTTGGCACAACTCTTATAGACATGTATATGAAACTTGGTTGTGTGGACAATGCATTAGAGGTCTTTCATGGCATGGAGGAAAAAGGGGTTTCTTCGTGGAATGCTCTCATTATTGGCTTCGCAATGAATGGGTTGGTGGACAAGTCACTTGAGATGTTTTCAAAGATGAAGAAATCAGGTGTAACACCTAATGAGATAACATTCGTTGGGGTTCTTGGGGCTTGTCGACACATGGGCTTAGTAGATGAAGGGCACTGCCATTTTAATTCTATGATTCAAGAGCACAGATTAGAACCCAATAGTAAGCACTATGGATGTATGGTTGATCTTCTTGGGCGTGCAGGTATGCTTAAAGAAGCAGAGAAACTCATTGAAAGCATGCCTATGCCTCCAGATGTTGCTACTTGGGGTGCCTTGCTTGGAGCCTGTAAAAAACATGGTGACCATAAAATGGGGGAGAGAGTAGGAAGAAAGCTTGTTGAGCTTCAGCCTGATCATGATGGGTTCCATGTATTACTATCCAATATACATGCTTCAAAGGGTAATTGGGACGATGTTCTTGAGGTTAGGGGGATGATGGCGCGGCGTGGGGTGGTAAAGATCCCAGGCTGTAGCATGATTGAAGCAAATGGAATAATTCACGAGTTCCTGGCAGGAGACAGAACTCATCCTCAGATAAATGAGATTGACAATATGTTGGATGAAATGGCTAAAAAATTAAAGCTTGAAGGTTATGCACCAGACACACTTGAAGTTGCATTTGACATTGATGAAGAAGAGAAGGAAACAACTCTGTTCAGACATAGTGAGAAGCTTGCAATTGCCTTTGGTCTTATCACTATAAGTCCGCCGACCCTCATACGGATAATGAAGAATCTGCGAATCTGTAATGATTGTCACACAGCAGCAAAATTCATTTCCAGAGCTTTTGACCGTGAAATTGTAGTGAGGGATCGTCATCGTTTTCATCATTTTAAGCAAGGCTCTTGTTCATGCCTGGATTTTTGGTAGTAGATCATCATTTTTACAGGCTGGTTTCGATATTACTTTTTGACAAGGTCGCACCCCAAGAGCTTCTCGAAATGTACCAGTATCAAATATGCATTCTTTTCATTCATGCAATAGGTCTCCCTCCTATAATATTGATGTTTATCTTTCCTTCTAGCAAAGCTTTGTGGCGGCTACAAATACCTCATTTGGTAATGATAAGTACAGCCTCATTCTCCAAGAAGTGAAGGTAATCAATACAGTAGTAGCATAATGAAAGGAAATATGTGAGGTTTGGCCATCAATTGTGGATTATATTGATGAATCACTGCTGATCTTGAATTTTATGAAGGGTTGATTTGTCAATCAAGTCATGACGGCAATAGACGTCAAGCACATGGACAAAGCATCTTTGCTTATCGCTGATTCAGAAGATGCTTAGAATCCAGATATTAGCAATTTCCACCTTTCCAACTGTTTGGCTGCACATTACTGATTGATCTTAAATTGTTGACACTTTGATGAACTGGGAATTGCTTTACCCAACATGAGAGCACTGGTACAGAGCATTTAAAAAACCTGTTTCCATGTCGAGCATAGAAATTGGTTTTAATATTATCGGAAAAACATTTGAGCCCAAACGAGGAACTTCCAGTGGAGACTTGGTGAGATAGAAAAAATGATTCCCGAAAAAACACATTTTTAGCCTCTTTTGTTGTTGCCTATTTATTGTTGATTCAATGACGCTTCTGTACTGTGTTGCAGATTTGCATATAGATCATCTTGTAGAAATTCATCAGTTGCTTACTGATGACTGATGAGATGACGCTTTGGAGATAAGTTCTCCCATAATTGTCCATGAAGTATTCACTAATAACTCTTATCCTGGGGATTTTTTGTGGGATTTTTGTATTTCTAATGTTAATTAAAATAGAACCAGCGGAGTTGTGAAGCAATTTATGCTCTCTTTTTTTGTATCGCGTATCATTTTACTCAATAAAATGCATCTGCTGTTTAGTTCAGTTTTGTTTGTTTATTCTGGCAGTGGCTTCTAAGTCCATGTTCTTCCCATCAATATTCATCCAACAACAGAACAACTTACAATATTTTGGATTTAAATCTTCAAACGGGGATCTTTCGATGTTTAAACGGTGTTGGTGAAGTTGATAACTCCTAATAAATATTACTGTTATAGAATTTGCAAGGGGAGATGCTATAGGATTTCTCTGCCAATCAAGTGTGCATGTTTGAGTCTCTTTAAACTGATATCTTAGATATTCATCAATGCTGTAACATGCTGTGTCTTTGTAGAAGACAATATCACCTCGACACTCATCATAAAACAGAGAATGAAAATGATAAGTTGATAAGAATATATCTTGAACTGGTATACATTTTCTTTTGCTTATGGTACAAGATGAATCACATTCATTAGTATGTAAAGTTTTTTTTTCTTTTGATAGCATGAGTGTAAAGTTAGAAAAACTTTACAGAGCAAAGTATGTAAAGTTTTTCTTTTTTTTCTTTTTTTCTTTTTTTTTTATAACATTAGTATGTAAAGTTAGAGAACCTTTAGAGAGCAAATTAAGTAATATTGGTCAAATACAAAGATATCAGTAATCAGAAAGAATATTTTGTCAATACTCAATATGCCCTTGTCAATATTCCCGGATGCCTTCTCCATCTGGCTTCAAGCTGGAACACAAGAATCTCTTCAAAGAATTCCAACTCTGACAACATTTATCTTCCATGTCAGCCAACAGAAAGTTATTCTGAAGGACCAAAAGATTTTTTGGAATTCTCTCAGTTCCTTTGGTAAAAATATATAAGGTTTCTCAGTTCTTCAGCTGCTAATTCTTTTCAAGTTCCACCTTCGAGATCATGTATCAAGCAATCTATGTAAGGCACATAGCCCGTTTCGTTCATATGTCTGATCAACATTTCCAGAACTCCATACACATACTGTGTATGAGATCCCATCTTGTCATTAACAATAAAACTGCAAACCTTATCCCTTACCTGAATCCAACTCCTCCCAGCCTCTTTCTTGCACCCCATTCCTCTCATAATCTTCCTAAATTTTGCAAACTCTGTCCATTTACCTTCAGCCGCATAAATATTTGACAGAATTAAATAAGTCCCCATCATGTTAGGCTTCAAATCCAATACCCTCAATGCTGCCAATTTGCCTAAGTTTGGAAGCCTGTGTTCCTTACAAGCACCGAGCAGTGGTCCCCAGACAGACTCATCTGGCTTGAATGGCATACTTTCAATCAGTTCATATGCCTCCTTGACTCTCCCAGCACGGCCTAGCAAATCCACAACACAGCCATATATCTCCTTATTTAGATTGATATTATAGTCATTCATTGATTTGAAATATCTCAAGCCTTCATCCACAAGTCCAGCATGGCTACATGCTGTCAGAACTGCCATGAACACAATCCTATCGGGTTTGACACCTGATTTAACCATCTCATCAAACAACGCAATAGCCTCTTTTCCATACCCATGGGCTCCGTATCCAATCATCATGGAAGTCCAAGTAACCAAATCTCTGTCAGACATTTCACTAAAAATTTTCTGGGAGTCAGATATGTTTCCACACTTGGCATACATATCAATAAGGGCATTAGCCAATGCCAAGTTTCCATCAAGGCCTCGGGGAACAATTCCAGCATGAACCTGCTGCCCACAACTCAAAACTGCCAAATTTGCACAGGCAGCTATAATACTAGTAAATGTGAAGCAATTTGGACTAAATCCTTCTGACTCCATCTTTGAAAATATATTGAGAGACTCACTAGAACCTGACTTTTCATATCCAGCTATTATTGTGTTCCATGTTATCAGATCTTTTTCAGTCATCTCATCAAAGCAATGATTTGCATCAGATAAGCAGTCAAACCTGCAATACATATCTAGTATAGAATTCATCACTGGAAGATTGGATCTGAAACCATGTTTAATTACTGCTGCATGTATTAGCTTGCCAAAACTAACCCAACCCGCCGAGGCACAAGCTCTAACTGCAATCGAAAAGCTATATGGGTTCATCTCTACTCCCTCCTGTTTCCATGAAACACAACATTATATATATACTAGATCTATGGCACACATTAAAAATCAAATGATTAAAGGCAAACATCTTAGTTAAAATTAAATTTTACTTCACAATACTCATCATTCTATTTCTATTCAGAAAAGCAAAATTTGCTGTTGGCTGCAAACTTAACTCTTTTCCATTTAGAACAATATCTTTCTTTAGACTAACCAATCATATCCTTTTCTACTATATTTATTATTCGTCTTAGAAAACCGAAAATATGTTAAAAGCCATTAACTGTTTCAATTGCTTACCGCTAGCATTTCCCTAAAGACCCCAAGTCCTCCATAGCCATCACCACTATGAGTGTAGCCAGTGATCAGGATAGTCCATGACACTTCATTCTTCCATTTCATATCATTAAAGACCAAACGCGCATTATCCATGCTAATGCAACACGTAGCATACACGTCCATAAGTGAATTATCAACGTAAATAGACCCTTCCAAGCCTTTCTTTATAGCCATCCCGTGAACCAAAGCCCCATTCGAAAGGCTCTTCATGCCCTTACAAGCTTTTAAAACGCTTGATAAAGTAAACACATTTGGGTTTACTTCATTTCTCACCATTTCAACGAACATGATCCATGCTTGATTATGATAATTAAAAGCCGCGTACCCAGCAATCATGACCGTCCATGTAACCACGTCTCTTTCGAGCATTTCATCGAACAGTGTACGTGCTTCTTTGATCAGGCCTTCATCAAAATAAGACTTGATGAGACTGGTAGCTAATACGGAGGGTCCCTTTGGTATGAAGGGTTGGTTTGATTGGATAGAGGATTTCTTGACTGATTGAAGAGATTGTTTTATTATGGGTGGGATTTTATGGCAGTGAAAAGCGGCGGCGTATGACAGCAGTCTTTTAGTTATCATGACATAGAAAGCTCTTTTTGGCGGGACTAACTAACTAGAAAGGCCGAGTTTTAATAAACTGAACAATATTTTTTTTTTTTTGTGGGTGGTAAAAGGTCAAATCTTTAATTTTGTAAAATCCCACATTAATTAAGAAATTTTTCTTTTCTTATTGTAATAGATTAATAATTAATCTCTTAATTCATGTGGGGCACAATTAATTCATTTCATAGACACATTTTCATAATAATGACGGAGAATATCCTAAATTTTCACATTATCATGTAATGGCCATAATTGAATTTCTAGGTCGAGGCATAGAATGTGAAAATCTTTCGAAAGATAGTTGTGTAAACTGAATCCATGAGAAGCAAGATATCAACAAAGACAACCAATTCAATAATAAGATTCAGTCCAGTGTTTATAATGTAAAACAAATGTGAATACATGACCATTGTTTGACAAAATATATACATAAAGATGAACCTGGGAAGTTCATTATAATATCATGGAACTCCCTCTACACTGTCGGTTCAAAAGCTTCATCGATGGGATGAATATAAAATATACTAAATGATTATCGTATGGTAACCCAAAAAAAAAAAAAAAGATTATATATGTGATACAATTTGAGGTTTGAGTATTGTTCTTTATCAAAATGATTGTAACCCTGCGCTAAACGTGTGGCTGTACAATGCAAAGGCACCAGTGAAAAAATGGTGTCTTGTTAGACAAGAATTTGAGACTTTGCAGCACCACGAGAGCATTTCTTCCGACCACTCTTGCTAAGTGCACAAACACAGATCTCAAGAAGTTCGTAATCCTCCTCCCAGAATAACACAGAAGCCATTTCTGGATTCTCCACGAGCATTTTGGAAGTAAGGAACCCAGCAATAGTCCATGTCTGGAAAAGTCGGGATTGTTTTCCTATAAACCTCCCTGTTCGTGTATCATAATATTCAGGCCAACGATCAAGTTGAAGCCTCTTCTCAGCCAAGGCAACTGCCTTCTGAGCTAACCCTAATCTTCCCATCTTGATGCATGCCAACGTGAACTGAAAATGAAGCAACCATATTAAGGGTAAAAAAAATTTGAGTTAAAGGAAATTAAACACCAACGATGCCCATAATCCAGGATATTAGTTTGAATATACAATCAGAGCAATTGTCCTGCCTTATGTTGATTGTCTTTGCCATCCACTTTTGACATCATTATGTCATTGAGTAAAATTGGCTGACTTAACAAATAAACCAAAAAACCGACACCTTCCAATGCCCAAATGCATCGAGGAGGAATCAAGTGAAAGGTGAGTGGAACTTTTAGGCAGAAAAATTCCCATACAAACGGAAGGAAGGGGCATTGAACATAAAAAGAGATAATCTATCAGAAGACCCCGCGACAAATAGTTGTTTATCAACATTGTGGCCACCAATTCTACGAGTACGGGCATTACAACAGCAAACTCATAGTAAAATCTGTATATGCTAGTTCCTCAAAATGCCAAAACAATACATGTAACAATATCTGAGCTTACCTGCCACAAAAGGGTTGGCCAAGATCCTCCATTATGATACGACCAAGGGCTGCATTGGATCCATCATAAAAAAATAAATTCAGCGTCAATGAAAAATTTTCGAATGACCCATAGGTCCATTAGCAGAAGCTATTATCTCAGAATATCAACTATAGAAGAAAGATGACGATTTATTTGTGCGTGCATGCGTGCAAGAGCACGGATGGAGAACTCACGTGTTCTTTGGGTCACTTCCAGTTATTATACGCCAGTCTTCTGACTCCAAAGCTGGGTAGCATATCTTCAGAGGCATATGCCCGACAAGATCATCCCATTTGGCTTCAATAAGATTTAAGATAGATTCATTTTGTTTTGGTGTACCTAATGATGAAACAATGGACCATAGGTTTCCAAGTGTAAAGAATCTAAAATCCATGTGAGCTGGTTGTAGATTGCCAATGAGATACCCGCCATCCTCTGGTATCCAGTCCATTAGCCATGAAGGAATCTGTTCGGGATATATATTGAACTTGTTTGTTGCATCTGTAGAGTACTCTTCTGTTTTGTATCGATATATCTCATTGATCTTCTTCATGTCCACCCAATAATATTCTCTTATGTGGAATGACAGTGCACTGAGTCTATTATTGATGGCTCGAACTAAATTACTGGATCCTGATCCATCACTAACTGTAAGCATCTCACGGGAGCATCGTAGGGCTGTATAAAACAAGGCCTGCAAAATTATATATGTAAGGTCAACTAAAAGTATTGACAGAGGCAAACAGGAATGATATAATATCAACATTATTCAGCCATGAGATGCCAGATAAAAGAAAGTAGAAAAAGATATGACTAAGGCATAGGGAAAAGAATTAAAAGGGGAAAAAAATGGTATTATAGAATGTGAATGAGCACAAAAATGACTAAGGCAGTAAATAAGACAAAGTACATTATTATTCTATTACTTCAATGCGCAAGCAAATACTCAGTAATACACACCAAAATCCAGTTAAATAAGCAGTACTCAGGAAAAGAAGCAAATTAAACTCACTTGGATCTCAAGGGGGTGACCATGTATACCCATCCGCCGGTCTATCATGCAGGAGCCATCAGTGACTAGTAGAGAAGGAAACATATCAAAGCCATCAGCCAAACACAAGTTCATAATCAATTTTATGCCCGTCTGAACATCCACCCTTTCTTGTAAAGCATAGTCACCAGTGATCTTTCCATATGCCCTCAACAGAATAATCCACCACAAACCTATCATCCGAAAAGGAAAGTATAAAAACCAACAAAATCAAGTGTTAACTGATGCTATAACAGAAAAGAAACCTCTAGGAAGAATCAACAAAATAAGAAGGCAGTAGCGCTATAGTGTGACATCTTTACATAAACATCATACAAATTGAGTAATATTCGCATCATCATAAAGTTGTAATGTACTAACCAGAATCCACAGGTGCAACACGGCCAATTGCTGATTCACCAAAATCTGGATCTAGAACTTCTTCAAACTTATTGCTTTCGAGAGGTACATTTCTAACTTTAAAACTAGCAGGCATCAATCCCTGCCCTGGGCTATAGCAGTCCACTGTTTTCTCCCAACTCTACCATGAGAAAATGATTGTAAGTTCAAATCTATCAATTACCATATGGCTACAGTTTGGTAACGGGCAATCAATACAAATGGATAACCAACATAGTAAATAGATAATCAACGCCAGGGAGCAGAGAACAAGTTAATAACATGGAAAACTAATAATAGGAGCAGTCATTATAGTGACAACAACACTCCCCACCACACCTCCCCCCCCCACCAAGGGGAAAATGAATATTTCAACTAGTGACCACTCATCCCCAACCACTCCATACACAGCCCCAATCAAAATGCCAGAAAAGCTCATGATATTTCATTGCTGGTGGAAATGAAGATATTTTCCCAAATAAAAAGATAGTAAACATGCAACAGCATCAATTAAGCACCAAAATATTAGCACTAAAATATTCGAAATTCCGAGGGAAGAAACTTGCATTTAATACTCAATCATTGATCAAAACTGGGCTTCGATGAAAGTTTTGGAAACAGAAATCAATTACTTATGAGGCAATTAGAAACTAGATAAAAACAGAGTTATCTCTCTTCAGTAACTTTTAAGCAACTTTGCATCAAATATTAGCCATCACCAAAATCATAAAAACTGTCATCTGAAAATGATATTGTCTATAAAGATTGTATATTTTTCATACCCTAAACGAATATAATACTTAATGTTGCACAAAGACGTTATTCAATACCTAACTAGCACATTTAATGAGAAATTCAGTATAAACTAGAATTCGAAATTCACAATCAAACACGAGTCATGTACAAGATAATTGATACACAGTTAATACTCAAGCGAGAACATAAAATAACAAACTGGACTCAAATCAAAGCAATAAATTGAATAATAAATTATTACCTGCAATTGCAAAGTATGAAGGAGGAAATTCCTGACGATCTCTCCTTCTCCTTTAAGCAAGAAAGCCAGAGCTGAAGGCACAAAGTCGCGAATAAACACTTGATCATAATTCAACGGTTGCTTATCACCAGGATCATTAGCAGCAACAGTCCCTATAGGACTCCCACAATATGCCACGACAGCTTCTTCCAACAATCTCCAGGCCTCCTTTTCAATTTCAGTCTCTTCTCTCTTAGTTCTAACACCCTCTAAATTATCTTTACCAACTTTCTCATCATCATTAACTTCAACGCATGATTCTTCCTGCTCCACAATGTTTTCATCCTCATCAATTCTTTCAACAACCAAAGGCTTAACATTTAAACCATTTTGAACATAAATCCTCTCAAAGTTGCCATCATTCACACGAGTCTCAACAGAAGTTGAGAAGTTTGAAACATTTGATGCTACACTAGAAGCTGCAAGATGAAGATCTCTACTTTTTGTTGAAACAACACTAAAAGGCCTTGAATTAACCCTGGTTTGGCCACAACTAGGGCCAAAAACGCATAAAGGTTTCTGGGTATCTTTCAACATGCGTTGAAAGCCCAAAAATTTATGAGGATGTGCTTGGATTTGAATGTTTTGATCAAATTTGAAGCCAAAAGTTGATGACTTGTTGGATAAACAATGATGATTGCGGTGATTTATAACTGGGAAAGCGGAAAATGAAGCGTTCCGACGAGGGATTAGGAACCTACCAGAGAGCTTCATTGCAGAGTTGCCCAGAAGATTGATTGAATTCATAAGCAAGAGATGATTTTGATTCAACAACAAAAACAGACTATGTAAAGCATGTGTAAAAAAGTTCGAATCTTTATGAATACAACAAAACGAGTGTGTTAAAAATGAAAGCTTTTCGGAAGATAATTAAAAGACTTGCAAAAATAGAACGTAAGAGAAGGATTTGTGATTCAGAGATGAGGATTTGGTGCGAGAAAATGGTGTCTAAAATTTTGGCAGGGGTAGGAAAGTTGCAAGTTGCAACAATAGGTGCTTGCTTCTTTTTCATATATAGGCATTGATGTTAGTTAAGAAACTTGCCAAGTTTTGTGCAGAAAAATAAATTTTGTTTTCTGCCCATTTTTAATTTGTCTTTTTTAAGTCTAATTTCTTTTTTAATAAAATATTTCATAGAAGAGAGAGATTAAGATTAAAAGATAGAAATCGAATGTGGAGTTTTATGGATGAATGATGAAATTAACTAGTTCATTCATTTATATTTAAACTTTAGGCAAGTCATAAGTCATTAACTATTAAGGATTTCGAAAATATTGAATCAAATGAGCAATTTTCATTTTTCCTTTTTTTTTTGGAGGGTCCAAGTACTATCCTTGCGCAAAATAATCTCCTCCTCGGTTGCTTCAATGGAAGTTTATTTTATGTCTCTCATTTTGCTACATGGTTATGTTTCTTATTCTATATGCAACATTGAAACTTGTGGTAGAATTTTTAGTTTCTTCTGTTAGCTCCATTTAGTTTCTTCTCTTATCTTCAACGAACAATGACTTCAATTTTACTCTTCTTTGACATGGTGAATGAGTTTGAATCCGCAATAACTCAAAAGTTTCATGTATGGATTATGTTCCTTTTTTGTTTCCATAGATTATTAAGTTATGATATTCAAGCAGATTGTAAAATTTCCAAGCCAAAAATTATGTCAAACCAATGATCCTCTAAGTGTTAATAAAATTATGTTAAAATTAGCGAAAATTGATCTATTTTAAGTTTTTTTTTTTGCTAACAAAACAAAGAGATTTTATGCCAGGCTAACAATGGAAACTTTCATTGTATGCTTGCGTAATTTTCTTATGTGGCCTATGTTTTTTCATGTTGCAATGTCAATTGTGATTGGTGATACTAATATGTGGAGACAAGAGCGAGAAAGTATTGGTGACGTGTAAAGATATTTGTTATCCATTACACTTATGTTTAAATGTTTTTTTTTTCTTTCTCATGCCTTTCAAAAAAGCTTATGATTCTTTTAGACCATTGACATCTTGCCACGTTTCATCACTTTTGTGGAGTTTATGCTTTGTTTTACATTTAGCCTTTATCGCCACGTGTAAAAGTGCAAAAAAGAAAATTGAAGATCAATCATAAATGGTGGTTATCTATATGGGGATCGCTCTTTATCAATCAACGTTTTTATTATGAGCAAATGGTTGCAGCAAAATCGCCGCAGCCAAGCATTATAAACAAGCACATGGTTTTTGAAAATGGACCAAAAGCTACTGACTTGTTCAACAGTGGACAATTTTAGCTTTAGGGGTCACTTTTATGGAATAAAACAAACTGGATAGGTGGGTTTAATCTTCAATGTGAATTGAGTGTACCAAATTCCAGAAACAAATTTAGCATTTCAGTTATCTAAAATAATTTTCATTCTGATTTTTTACATTTATGCTTCGAGTCTTCATCAGTCCTGAAATGAAACAATGTGTGTTGAATGAATATTGATGTTGTAGATTTTAGTAGATAATAGTATAATGATGATTTATTGTGCTAATTATTCGGTTATGACAGTTGATACACCAACTATAACGCTTGCATCATCTTATCTTAATCCCACAACTGTTAAACTCTTATCTCTTGTCGAATCTCCACAACCCACTTGTCTTGAGAATTAGAGGCTGTGGAGACATAGCCCAAAAGTGAATTGGGTCATTTTCTTATCCTCACTGCAAGAAAGGAAAAGTGGGATAATTGGCAGAGCCGAAGCCTCTCAAAAATCCTAACACCAACCACCACCACCAAAAGGAGAGCCAGCAATCAGTATGGCAAGGATGGTAGTGATACAGCACCAAACACACCCTTCTTCCCCTATTCTTACTTCTTCACTCTCTGACTTCAATGGTGCCAGACTCCATTCTCAAGTCCATTGGCAGCAGCAGACTCCACAGCCAAAAGAAGCAGTTCATGTTACAGCTTCAAGTGAAAAGGAAAATCTTGTAATGGCTGCAACTCAATTTGCAGGTAAGACTCCTTGTCAAAGAGGGTTACGAGGTATTAGCCATCCCTTTTTCTCTTTATGATTTCCATGATAAATATCGAATTGAAGACATTGTTTCTTGTAAATATATCATAAATTCAATCCTTCATCGTAATGCCATTTGTCCCATTATCTGATAAACAATTTCCTCATGAAATAGGGCAGTTTCTGTAGATATCCACTGAATTTGTTCCAAGTTTACTTGATAAAGAACCCATAATTGGCTTCTCACTCTACATTTTCTTTATATAATCAGACTAAGGCTTTTGCAGTTCCAAGGAGGAATGCAATGGCATTGATCTTATCGAGTTATATCTTCTCCGAATTTGGTTTCCGGAACACCGCATTGGCTCAACAATCTGTTGGGTTCAGGGAATACATAGACACATTTGATGGTTATTCATTCAAGTATCCTCAGAACTGGATTCAAGTCCGAGGTGCCGGAGCTGACATTTTTTACAGGGATCCTTATGTCCTTGATGAAAACGTTTCTGTGGAACTGTCCTCTCCGTCATCTTCCAGGTACAAGAGTGTTGAAGACTTAGGCCCTCCTCAAGAAGCTGGAAAGAAAGTACTCCAGCAGTATTTGACAGAGTTCATGTCTACAAGACTTGGAGTCCGGCGTGAGTCTAACATTCTTTCCACTTCCTCAAGGGTTGCTGATGATGGCAAGCTCTATTACCTAGTTGAGGTAAGCAGTTTCTGGTGTTAGAACATCACATAGCTATTAGTGACTAAGATTTTCATTCGCTCATTATTTGAGCTTTGACTTGAGCATAAATAAACTTGTAATTGATAGTTCTTTTTTGATAGCATTTTCTGAAATTCATTGCTGTCAGGTGAACATAAAGTCATTTGCAAACAACAACGAGCTAGCTGTAATGCCAAAGGATCGAGTAGTTAATTTGGAATGGGACCGGCGGTATCTTTCAGTTCTTGGAGTTGAAAACAACCGGTTGTATGAGTTGAGATTACAGACGCCAGAAAATGTATTTGTAGAAGAAGAGAATGATCTTAGGCAAGTTATAGACTCCTTCAGAGTAAATAAGGTTTCCGCTTGATCATTTCAGATAGCAGCAGAAATTCTGCTCCTTTTGGTGATCCAAGGCATTTTTGGTCAGTTTTAGCAATCTTTTGTAACACAATATCGACCAACAAAGATAGGTTTTGCATTCTTCCGCGGATATATCAATATAATCGTGCAATGAGTTTGACTCTTTTGTACATTTCGAGGGTACTTCCCTACTGAAAAGTCTTTAACTTGTTCAAGCTTTACAAATCAGTGATGATGTTCTGTTTGCCAAGGAAAATGAGCTACCATTGAAGTTAAAGCCAATTGCAAATCACTACATTCAATAGCATTCAATAGAATGCACTCATGCGATTGTCAAATTTCATGAATTACTGCAGTGCTGAATCAGACTGCAACATATAGTACACAACAAATTTGCTTCCAGTAGCACATCAAATTTAATTTCATCTTGATACAAAATATAGCATCATGACCTCACTTCGTATTCACCTGCTCGTGTTACAGCTCGAAAACCTTTGTAAAGACGATTTGGGACGTTCTGTAGATCCAGTTTATCAATTTGCAAGCCAGAGAGGGCAACACCCATAATCCTAAAACCAACTTGAAATGTAGGAAATACGCGAAGAGTCTCCAATCCTGTCTCAAGCACCATTGTCCCACTCAATGAAGGGGCTTTATCTTTTGGAATTCTCCCAATCGACCAAGTGCACATCTGCACATTAATGACCAAATAAACAATCAAATTCATCCTTTCATCCGAAAAAAAAAAAAGGGCATGCATTCTCTTCTCCATCCCCAGGTATATGCCAAAACAAATTGCAACTGCTAAGGCAGACCAGCAGCTGATGTGTGCAAATGATTCCAAACATGTACCTTATTGGAAAGAATATTCACTGTTCCATGATTTGAAGTCAGATCAGCTGAAAAAATGCAAGAAGGTAGTTGAAATTGCAGTGTTATGGAGTCGATTGTCTTTCCAGGATCATTTCGTATTCCAACCATCACACTAATGCGACACGTTCCAGCATTGGAGGTTAGCTGCGGCTTTATATATATTGGGGTACTTTTCAACTTTTTAACCCTGCATAAAGGCAACTTCTCTGTTAAATAACGCCATATATTCAATGTCGGGAAGGTGGCTGAGAAAAAGCAGGCTCATACGTGCCTAGATAAAATACAAATACCTCCATCAAACAGTTTTTCTCAGCTTCATTATACAAGACTACATTAGTAGGGTCAATACCCCAATCAGTATCTCATACATTTCCCATTCAAAGAAGCAAATTTAAGAATGAATTCCTCTTTAACACACGCACCTGTAACTCATGAGCTTAAACTGTCCATCAGGAGGCACAAATGACAGGATTTGATGGGACTCCCAAGGTCGAAACCGAACACATGGATGAAATCTCACATCGTTTAAGATAGATGGGTTTGCAAAAGAAAGAGACAAATCAGGAAGACCTGAAAGGAGACAGTTCACTTGAACTTCACCATAAATCTCACATTTCACCAAGACCCCATCCCTGAACAGTGCGTGCAAAAGAGAAAATTGCTTAGTGCTGTAGGACAAAAACCACTCAGTAAAAAAATATGAACGCACAATATGGAAAACTTAGATAATTAATCCAACCACACAAACGAGTTTCCATAATTTTTGGAATAACCAAAGCATTGGAGTACTTCTAACTAAAAGTGAAATTTGAGCCAAATGCAAGAATAGATATACACCTATTTATAATTGCATCCATTTCTTCAACAAGATCAACGTAAACTTCATTGTTAGCATATTTCACATCTGTTGTTCGCCATGGCACACAGGATGCCGTTGCGCCCGGCAGGATGTCACTCACATTAGAGCTGTTCCCAGTCACAACACTCAACATTTTGCTAACAATATTTGGTGGAGCTATCATTTCTCTAAGGATGTTAGGTTCTGTAGTGAGAGGGAAGCCATTGTCTATCATCTCATCCAAAAGCTGTCACTTGTAATCAATATATTTGTCAGTCAACACAACAACACTTTATAAGAAAACTGAAGCAGCATTTAACCATCATCAAAAAGCCTATACAACAATAAGAAACAATAACACAGGGAATTGAAGGAAGGGTGAAAACTGTGGACCGAGAACTTTCTCATCTTCTACCATTTTTAATGAGAAGACAAGATAAAATTAACATGTCAAGGTAATTAGTGTAGTGCACAAATTTATTGCTACCAGCTTATCTACATCTGCAATATGTATCTAAAATAAGCTGGTAAAGAATAGCAATTGAATTAATGGTTGGCACAAACATGAAATACCTCGTAAACAATGACAAAGTTATCCTTGATCAAATCTTCATTCAACTCACCAAGGTAATCTGAGAGGATATTGGCAACCCTACAAAGAAACTAAAATATCAAGTACATAAAGGTCAAGGATCTAACATTGGTCAACCAAAAGATCATCACATTCTGAATTATAAAACACATAAAATTTGAAAATTATAAAATTTGAAAATTTACCTCAATACCCATCAAAGGTGGCATTTCAACTTGGGTGCAAGCTAAAAAGGTAATCCCCTCTCGAACAATTTGGAATATGTAATGTGTTGGTGAAGCAATTACCGACATTGACTATCAACAAACAAGTAAAAATTACATATAATACCAAACAACAAAATCGGAGAACGTCTAAATCAACTTGGATTGCATATATCAATAAAGACACAGAGAAAACTCGATAGATGAAAATGAGCCAGGCCAGTATCAAACTACAAGATACGAGACATCGGAAACATATATCTGCTATATAAACTTAATTTGATTAAAGCTGCATGAACACAAAAACAAGTGACTATTTGTCAAAACATGAGCAAAGAAACCTCAAAAACAGAAACTACAACAACTTGAAATGCTTTAACAGTGAAAATTAGATGAAACACAAATGCAAAAGTGGCATAGGTACCTTGAAGGAATCACCTTGAGAAATAACATGACCCCAAAACCAATCACAAATAGATCGGTCAACGCGATGCCCAGTTAGCTGTTTCTCCAGTATCACCTCTCTGTTACAGTTTCAATTCCAACATCAAAAATCAATCATTCAAGCTCAATTCGGACCCATTTGATTTAATCACTATAAAAAAGTCTAAACTATGAAAGCCCAGAGGTTAAAATGAACAAAATTTGATTGAAAGGAAGAAATTTTGGAGATGAATCTTACCCCTTATCATCAAGAAGAAATATACACTGCAACATCGCTCTGTTCCTCTCAAATTTGTCGTTGCTTTTCTGTTTAGAGTAAATGGATCGACGGAATTTGGTGTGGGAGGATTTATATAAATCCTACTTTTTAACAGAATTTTCAAATCTGTGTCCACTAAAATATATTTAGTTCATTTAAGGGGTTTTAATGAAATTAAGTTTCTACCCTTTGTTTTTCGGTGGAATATTTTCATATTTACCCTCATTTCTTTTATAATCACAATAAGCAATTGTTATTTTTAAAATATATAAAATAATAAAAAATTAACAATTAAATTATTCTTATAATTTTTTAATTTAGGTATTTTTTTTACTATATGACTATTTTATCTTTATAATATAAAATAATTAAATTACCTTAAAAAAATAAGCTTTTGTGTCTAATAGTTTAAGTATTTAATTTTATTTGATTAAATCCTTTAAATTCTTCTTTATTTGTATTTAAAAGAAAAAGTGAATTTATTGTAACTATTTATTGAGAGTGGAGTAAGTTTATAAAAATGTGGGGTAGAAATGTCACTATATTTTTAATTCCTGCATATAAAGAAGCCCTTTTTATAGCTCATTTCATCTTTATTTTTAAAATAGCACCTTATTTTATTCTTATTTTCTAAATAATAATCTAAAATATCCTTCTATAAATTTACCATTTGCTCTATAATTCATCAAGGGAAAAATAAAAATCTCAAAAATAATTGAATAATATCTAATTTTTCTGGATAAATTTATAATTTAAAATAAAAATCTCAATAGAAAATTATTATTATTATTATTATTATTATTATTATTATTATTATTATTATTATTATCTAATTATAAATTATTGCCTATATTAAAATTAAGGATGAACTAATAAAAAAAGGCACACACCCACACGCACTCTAATTTTAGGGTGTATTTTTTTATGTAAATGAAGGAATCAATATTTATTTTTGATAAAATAACTATTAATTAATTATTTATTTATTTATTTTAGTCATATTACATTTAATGACAAACTAAAGGATAAAAAAAAACTTACTTTAATGTTTGTAAAATCTATATTTTTTTAATTTTGTCCTAAATATAATTTTACATATTATTTTGTTTTATTGTTATTTAGCCATTGAGTTATCCTTAAATTTTAAATTTGCACAGAAAGACAAATATTTTTAATTGTGTTTGAGTGTTATTTCTAGAGTGCCCTCGGGTTAGCCAGGTGTGGGAGTATTTTTATCGTTGTTTAGGGATGTGGCGGATCAGCTTTCTATCGCCCCATGCTTTGCTTCGCCACTGACAGAGATGTGCTTCTTCTCGATCTCATATTCGGGTTATTTTACCTTACTTCATTCTGTGGCATGTGTGGAAGGCTCGAAATGGATTCAGGTTTGATTCTTACTCCTTTTCGGTGGATGCGGTGATTTTTTGAGTGGTGTCGGACATTCGGCTTGCTAGCTCTGCTCTTAGTTTCAAGCCGTCTCAGTTGCGGGGCGTGAGGAATTTTCAGCTTACGAACAAGCTACGAGTGATTGCTTCACCCAGTGACCTATTCGAGTTGTCGTTTGGACGCGACCGCCTCTTAGTGCGGTCAGTGCGCTGATGATGGGTGTTCGAGGGTAATCCGGGTTGTCCATTGCAGGGGTGTTCTTCGGGATCATACTGGTATATTTTGGCGAGGTTTGGCTCTTTTCTTGTCCATCATCCAATCCTTTATGCGAGCTTATGGTACATTTGTGAGGGTTTGGGTGGCGGTCCGGATGGGTTATTCATTGTGGAGGTAGAGTCGACTCAGCTCATCGTGGTTTCCTAGATCCTCGCGGATAGTTACGTCCAGATGGGATTATGCTTTGCCCTTGCGTCGAGTTCGATCTTTAGTGTCCTCTTATTCGATTGTGGTTCGGCATGTGTATCATGAGGCTACGTCTGCAGTGACTTTTTGGCCAATTGGGCTTGCACTTCTTGTTCGATCATCGATTCTTATCGCCAGTTATCTGCCTACGTGTTTATCTAAGATTATTCATATGGATGCCCATGCGATTCCACATATCAGACGCTAGTTTTATTATATTACCGTTTGTATGTTTTCACTTATCGATGAGGTTTTTGATTCATGTCCCCCTCCTTATGTATGTGTTTCCTCTTGCATGATTTATATTACAGGTAGGGGTCCTGCCTAACCCCCCACCATTTTGGTGGTTTCAAACAAAAAAAAAATCTTAAAATAGTTTATATATTCTTATTTAAAAATCATATTTTATCCTTAATAAATTATATAGTATACTAACAGTAAATTAATGAAATGATGTTTTTGGCTATTATTTTAAAAGTTAGGATAAAATGAGTTATTATTTAAATAATAAAGATGAAATTGGATAAATCTTAGGGGTGAAAATTTTATTTTTCCTATAAATAATATTTTATTATAATTTCCGAATTAGAAAATATTTCACTTTATCCAACAAAAAATTAATTAAGATTTTTTAAAGAAGATTATTTAATTACATAGTTTTATTTTGAAACACGTACTCATGCAGATGATGTCAAATTAGACACATATGATTAGAATGGTGATATTTCTACCTCATAATTCTTGTAAATTCACCTCACTTTCAAGAAATGATTATAAGTTCAAAATATATTTTTTTTAAAAATACAAATAAAGAAAATTTTAGAGGTTTAATCAAATAAAATTAAATATCTACTATTGGATACAAAAATTCATATTTTTTGGAGTAATTTAATCATTTTATATTTTTAAGATACAATAATCAAATAAAATTTATCTTAAGTAATCTTAGTGGTAAAAAATACCTAAATAAAAATAATTATAAGTCAGATTTAATTCATTAATTATCAAAACTTTTTTTTGATTTGTATATTTCAAAAATAATGTGAACTTATTATTATCATTTTTTAAAAGTACAGTGGATTTATAAAAAAATAAATGTAGAGTATAAATATCTCCACCTATATGATTATTTTGTTACATAACCTAATTTATTTTCTATTCAATGTGCCTTTAATCTTCTTTTTATCTCAGCTAAGAGTATTTTGGTTTTCCCTTCTATTAATCACCAAAAAAAAAAAAAAAAATCAATCACTAAAATTAATTTTCAGATTTTATTAATGCAGTGTACTAAAATATAATAGATGTCTACATTTTGCACAAAAGTGTTAATATTGGAAACAAGCTCTGAATTGTTCTCAACTTTGATAACAACCAAAAAGATTGATTACAAGGGATTGAAACAAGAAGTCAAGTACTTTAAATGCCAAAAAAGAACTTATTGTTCTGTCAATGATTTTTTCCTGTAATTTCATTATGCGAATACCAGTAACTCCAGAAGGTTATACAGAAACATCTACTAATTTGTTTTCCCATAAAGAGTTAAAAAATAAGCCGATCCATACCGGCAAATTTGTACAAGGCCACCACTCCTTTCTCACCGTATCTTCCACAAGCAAGTCTACTGGTCCACCTTACACCTAGCTTATCTAATTGAATCAGACAACACTGAATGCTGTCTGTAGGGTAGATGTGAATCGGGATGCAATGGTCTGGGAGGCAAATTGTTGAATCTGCTTCTTAGCATCTGAAAATAGCATTAAGGATTTCAATTATAATCAACTTTAAAGAAATAAGTAATTAGCAGTAAAACTTATGCATAGTAGCTGCAACAATGATAAGAGGTAGTAGGTAGATTTAATGCTGCAACAATGATATCAACATACATCGTGCCAAGAAAAGAACAAATAGAGCTGCTCACCCTTTCGGCATTTGGTAAAACCAATAATGTTTGCAATGCTGAGGGTCAAACAGACACCAACAACCAGAAGATAATCAGCTTGGAACCTAATGAGAGAAAATATCCCAAGCAGAATCCAAGCAGCAGCCTACATTGAAATAAATAGAAATCGTCGGATGTAGATTTACATTAAAAGTACAAAAAAAAAAAAATCAGAGAGGCCAAGCTGTCAAACTATATAAGAACACTCAGCCCTTAGAGACCATTTATATATCTTCCCTCCCAATTTCTATTTGTGTTTTCATATCCTTTCTAATTAATCCTATTCTAAAATTTCAGTAACATTTTACTTCAAAATCTACTAGTCTTTCCCCTTGCATTTATTTGAATTAGAGAGATTAAATTAAACCTGCATGAGAATGGATAGCATATTCTTGTTCACTTGGTAACAGGCTAATGTTGAACAGTATTTCACTTACCGTAAGGTAAAGGGTCCACCAGAATAGCCAGGAATCTTTCTTGTTAATGCGAGCCATGGACTGTAGAAACAAGGATAACAATGTGTGAGACTTAAGTAGCACTTATGCAGGAGAAAAAATATCAAGAAATTGAGCGTGATCCAGTAGTGAAAAGAAGATAAATTATATTAAACAAACATAAAATAGGCAATACTAACCTCATGGTCAAGGCACTCAAACTTCCACACACTCTCACCCATATCATTTATTTCATTCCACCACCTCAAACCAACTAAGATACGTCCACTAACATTCTTGACTACCCAAAAATCAAGAGCACCAAGAAGGACAGTCACCACAAAAATGATGACAAAGCTGTCAAAAAAGAGGGCAGAAAGTATGTAAAATGCCAAAGCTGCACCCTGCCAAAAACAACAGAACTTTGTTATTGTTAATGTGGGAGTAGTTCTTTCTTTATGAGAATCTCTACTGTTTACGCTAATGTTGTCCCTTGAGTTACATCCAGGAAAGACTTTTCAAACTATGAAATAGGATTATAGGGCAAAGATACAAAACCTAAATCAGATAAAATATACCTTGAAGAGAACATGAAAGAAGCATGTCTTTGGGTTGGCATAATTTTCACCAGGAGGCTGCAGATGATGAAAACTAGGTCAGGAACAGTAAGAATTGAATTTATTATAAGAAACAATGAAGCAATTTAAATTTGCCTCTAGAAAATTCCAGTGATAAATACTAACGATCATAAACCAATGAGTCATATAAGAGGTTCTATTTTTCTTCGAAGAGCAAAAACATTCAAGGCTCCGTAGGTGTATATCTTTTGCATATAACTTAGAGAGGTATTTCAAACTTCTTTGTGACAGAAAGTGTTGAAATTAATCAAACAGGTATAAATCCTACAACTGTTGCACTCAGGGCAGAAAGCATAGGGTCTGGGGCAAATAACTCTTCCATTTCATAGGAGTACCGACACAGGCTAACACGAGTTCTTTATTGATAATGAAAAATAAAAAAATCATGCATTAGACAGTCATTGTCAATGTGGTATCCTAATTCCCAAATAACTGATTAAACTAAAGCAAAAACCTTCAGAAAGACCCTCAAAGACAATCCAAATTGATCTCCAAGAAACCATAAATATTACCAAGAATCAGAAAAAAAAATATCCCGCAAATAATTTCCTTGATCAACCCAAATAGATAAAAAACTGTTTCGTAAATCAGCTTGTTCAAGCTTTCTTAGACCCTACATTTTGTCTTTAAAGGAACAAAACCCAGCTGAATCTCAACAAGTTTACTACTATATTGCGATTGAAGCAACATATAATTCAAAATTATAAGATCTTTAGACTACAAAGACAGAGCACGACACTGTATCGAGCATTTTCTAATCTTTCATCAGATTCCCGAGAACCAAACAGACGCTATATGTAATTTCACATTATATCAGGGGGACAAAAAACAAATGGGCATATTCAAAATCTTCGAGGAACACGGATCTAATTCCTACTGAAGAATATCATAAAAGAATTAAAGAATAAATCGATTGCGACTAAAATTAAGCATGAAGTGATAATTATGTAACTCACCTGATTGAGATCCATTACGCGAATCTATTTTCGCAATTTAAATCTTTTTGGGGTTTAATTTGAGAGTCGAGAAATTTTCAGGCGAAATATTTCTCGGAATTGTTTTTATGTCTAAGGTTTTTTCTTCGTTGCAGATCCAAAAACGCGTGAGATTTGAGAAGGAAGGCCTTGTATTTCCAAACATTTTTATTTCAGTCCTTAACTTTTGTTCTTTATTTTTTTAGCTGGAAAAACTGTTACTCTTGCATTTTGACCATAATTTCCTTCTTTCTTTCGTTTGATGGTTTAATTAAAAAAAAAACTTTGACTTAAAAAAAAAATCTAAACTTTGTATTATTTTATAAACTAAGATATAAATGAAAAATATTAATTAATCATTTTTCAAGAAAATTGATAGTAAAATAATTTACTTTATTGTAGTAAACAATCTTCTTTTTTAGTAAATAAGCTTATACTCTTACAAATGATGATACTCTTTAGTAAATATTTAATTGTAAATATGTGAGAAATATAAAGGCACGGTGACATTTAAAGGCCTCACTTACGCTTACGGATTTATTCTTCCTTTTCTTAAGAGATTGATAAATACTGTTTATAGGGGCAAAACTAGTTTATCCTAATTAAAATAAATATATTATCTTATATTGAACTAGTTCATTGTTCTTTAAACATCTTAAAAATTGTGAATAGTACCCTATTTTGATGTATAAAGAGAGTGTCCAACCCCAAAAAATGGCTTTCAAGAATAGAAATAAATGAAAATACCCCATGGCTTGTTGTCAACCTTTAGAAGTACTCGTGTCATTCAAATTTTAATTTTGAAACTTATGAAAATTTTATTTTAATTTTTATACTTATGAGAAGTTGAACAATAGACAAACTGTCGTAAAAATAATCAATCCTAAGAAAATATTAACTGCTGTCTTTTTTATAAGGTGGACGGATAGCATTAGGAACAAGGTAAACGTAGAAATTTTTGTTATATACAAAATGAAATTAAGAAAAGAGACATCATGACCGGGAGTTGTTTCGAGGAAAGAGTGAAGTAGGAATATTTATGGAGTAAAGAGGGTGTCGATGTTTCAAACTATTTAACACGGTGTATTTAGACGAGTTGAAGGGGATAATAGGGGGCTGCCAATAGTCCAACTTCTAGAAACGGCATGCTTTTGGGTTGGATTGGGCTGTTCAATTATCCAAAACAATTGCCCACAATTGTTTTGGTTTGCATAAAATGGCCCAACATCGTCGAGTGTGGCTCATTTTTGGCATTTCCGCTTTGCGAACTCCAGAGCCATATATTGCTGACAGTTTTTCCACTAGACAACAAACAAACAACATAACTGGAAATAGAGGAGGTGATGAAATGTAGAATGAGAGGCTGTGGATATAACCAAAGTGAAGTGGGTCATTGTCTTATCCTAACTGTAAGAATGAGAGAGAGCCCGGGGGTGCTGAAATGGGCAGAGCCAGAATCTTTCAAAATTTCATTAAACCAAGTCCCACTAATACCTAGTAGAGAGGCAGAGGCTAAGCAGCAACCATGGCAAGCAGTGTGGTTGTGCAGCACCAAACAAAGCCTTCTTTCTCGACCCTCACTTCCTCTCTCTCTGAATTCAATGGCACCAGAATCCACTCTCAAATTCAGGTCCCCTCATCTCTCTTTCTTTATATCACATATTTATAATTTTTACCTTGATATGTTAAAGTTGTTAAACAACTATTGCATTGCTGATGTTTACTGATTTTAGTTTCTTGTCCACTTGAAACGTTGCCAAAAATCAATTGTAACAAAATTCTTGATATGTTACTTATACATGTTGCAGTATAGGAGGAAGTTATTGCAGCCAAAAGTGGGGCTGCAAGTTACAGCTTCCAGTGAAAAGAACATTCTTATAATGGGAGGAACTCGATTCATTGGTGTATTTCTTTCAAGACTCCTAGTCAAAGATGGTCATCAGGTATATGAGTATTGCCAATTTCTTGTGTTTCTTGTTTCCAAATATATATATATATATATAATTTTTTTTTTTTCCATGTTGTTGTATAGAGTAAGTTTTGAGCTCATATCACATTGTTCTCAATTCAATTGTTTCTTTGGCAGGTGACCTTGTTTACTAGGGGAAAGGCACCAGTCACCCAACAATTGCCTGGTGAATCAGACCAGGAATTTGCTGAATTTTCTTCCAAGGTATTATCATATATGTTTGAAAAGTGTGTTTGCCATATTGGATGCTTGCAGTAGTTACCTTTCGCAAATGTGAATTAGCATGTGACAAGCAGTAAAGGTTTTTTTTTTTTATTAATTATTATTTTTTCCCAGATCTTGCATTTGAAAGGAGACAGAAAGGACTTTGATTTTGTAAAATCTAGCCTCTCTGCCAAAGGCTTTGATGTTGTTTATGATATAAATGGTATGTCTAGTCTTATTAGTGCACTCTTTTTTAACTAACAGATTGCAAATCTCACTCTCATTTCTTCAACATATTGAATTTTTTGCCATATCTTCAGGACGAGAGGCAGATGAAGTCGAGCCCATATTGGATGCGCTGCCAAATCTAGAACAGTATGATGAAGATCTTTATAGAGTTTAATTAGCTGTTTTAAAATTCATTTCACCGTGAAAGTGTAGCTTTCATTTTAACTCATCAGGTCTTTAGCAGGGTAATTGTTAAACATTTTTTAAGTCTTTTAAATAGGATGACTTACAAAATTTGACATGAAGTTCCTTTAATACTATTAGAATACAGATCAAATTGGAATGGGCAAAGTTAAGTAATAAATTTTGCAGAAGAGAAATCCCACTCAGTGCAGATGGGCATATTAACACTGATGGTGTGCCAAAAGTGAAATAGCTTGCTTGATTTAGTTGGATAGAGAAGAAAATAATAACATGGATATATTTAGTTGGTTATGTCTAACGGCACTGCATTCCTTAAAGTGAGGAGGCTGAAATCCTTCATCAGCATGTTGGCATTGACATAAATGTTATAGACATAAATGTTTAGAACATTTCGTTTATGCTTTTATATCTAAGCTCAATAGTAATATCTTTCATTATTTCCTGGTCTTAACAATTAGGAAATCTTTTTTCTGCTGATTCTCAGGTTCATATACTGCTCCTCAGCTGGTGTTTATCTAAAATCTGACCTTTTACCACACTGTGAGGTAGGTCCATAGATATACTGTTATTTTAGAATGCTTAAACCAAAGATTTTGATGCAACATGTTGATTTAATGAAATTTTTGACACAAAATCATTTGTAGCTTGTCCAAATGTATTGGGGAAGATCTTTCCAAAGTAGCTGCATTTAACATTGTTACTATATCAAAACAACTTTCGTTTCTGAAGTTTATACCCTCTTCTCTGTGGAACAGCCAGTTAGCTCATTAGCTAGTGCCGTGATTGATAGGTCTGAAAATTTGCCTTAGGCTGGGCTGTGTGCATACTCTGAATGATTAGTGTCAACTACGACACAACAACAAGTAATAATGAGTTTCAAGTTAAATGATGAGAATACCCCCCCTGTTTTTGTTCTTTCACTTCAGCTAACCCTTGCCACTTCTAGTCCAGTTTTGGCTTCTAAAATTTCAATTTTTTCCCCTGCTGTACACTCTCAAAGCAGAAGCTCTGTTATACCCTAGCGTGTTGTTTTCTTCCCATCCATTTATCATGTGGGCGAGGGTGATTCTGCCCCGTGGTGTGAGATTTAAATATTTGTTACTTGCAAAAATGGCGAAACTGTTGCCAACTTGTTTTGTCTTTTTATTTGTGGTTATTGCTATGTTTTCGTAATTTGGTGTTTCTTTCTTAATCTAATTTTTACTTACATATCTTTCAATCAATTATCTCTTGATTATTAGACCGACGCAGTTGATCCAAAGAGCAGACACAAGGGAAAGCTTAATACGGAGTCCGTACTGGAATCAAAAGGCGTGAACTGGACTTCTTTAAGGCCGGTCTATATATATGGTCCCTTGAACTACAACCCTGTTGAAGAGTGGTTCTTCCACCGTTTGAAAGCAGGTCGCCCAATTCCAATCCCAAGCTCTGGAATACAAGTAACCCAACTCGGTCATGTAAAGGTTAGAAAAGTATGAATGCCTATCAATTTCTCAAGTATTTCGAAGCAACTCTTGTAGGAATTACTTTAAATCAACTTTTCATATATGATATGGTTTGTTTATCCTTTCTAGAGAAAGTATAACCAAATAAAAAGTTTGTTTGCTAGTACCTCCAGTTTAAATTTAACAAGTCACCTCTATTTGATGATTTCTATACAGTGTACATACTACTAAACCAATGCTCTTCTGCAGATAGTCGTCCACCACTTCTTATAATATTTTAATTTCTTTCTTGTAAAAATAATGTCTATGATAAGATGCAATTATACCACTGCAGGACTTGGCTAGGGCCTTTGTTCAGGTTCTTGGTAATGAAAAAGCCAGCAAGCAGGTGTTCAACATCTCAGGAGAGAAGTATGTCACCTTTGATGGATTAGCAAGGGCATGTGCAAAGGTATCAGGGTATTTTATTGCTGATATTGTCGAACATAGTATGCTTAGATGATTGAAGTTAACTGACATATTGATTCTCTCATTTTCTCTTTTATTTTTCCTCAGGCTGCAGGGTTTCCTGAGCCTGAAATTGTGCACTACAACCCCAAAGAGTTTGACTTTGGTAAAAAGAAGGCTTTTCCATTCAGGGACCAGGTAATTGGAAGCTTAAAAACTGCATTTTCAGTCAACATGGTTAAGAGATCAATATTGGCATTCTATATTTGCATGTAATCCAAAAAGTTTGGAAATCTTGAAAAATAGCATTATTCAATACTCATCTGAAAATGATATTCAAAGGATAAGGCACCTATCAAGAAGAAAATTCTTTGACGTGAGATCAGCATCTAGAAAGTCGAAACTAGGAACTTTTCATGTTAATCTTTTTCTCATCCATGAATATTGTCAAAAGTTACCCAGAAATGGAGGGGAAATGTTGTTTCCAATTTGGTATTTATTTTAGCATTAAGTTCACATCTAAGACGGTTTTTCAGCCAACGTCATTACTATCACCTTGTCAAAATCAAAGGAAAATTCTTGGTAACATATTCCTTTTTTTTTTTTTTCCCGTTTTTGTAATGCGATGCAGCATTTCTTTGCGTCAATTGAGAAGGCAAAGCATGTGCTTGGATGGAAACCCGAGTTTGACCTGGTGGAAGGTCTCGCAGACTCATACAACCTAGACTTTGGCAGGGGTACATACAGGAAAGAGGCTGATTTTTCCACAGATGGCATGATTCTCGGCAAGAAACTCGTTCTTCAGGCCTAGTTCATTCACCGCATTTCCTAAGTTTTTTTCTCCTTACAATTACTTCCACGATCATTTTCATCCAAGTTCTGGGTTGCCTAATGTTCACGGTTTATGATTTCAACAGAAAATATTGGAGTTCCACGTGTAGCATAAACCTTTGTATGAGAAATAATAAATAAATGCAAGTCATTTTCTCGATTTTTATGTTCCTTGTAGCATAAGCAACAACAGGTTTTGAATGTTTGAACTTTGAACATCATCCTTTGAAGTCATGATGGTGAAAATGGAGAAGGGCGGGCCATGGGTCCTCCTACGCCCCATCGTAGTTTTGAACTAGAAGCCCATCAAACGTGCCACTGTTTTATCAGCCTATATCAATTGACCATCCACAGCTCGGCGAGCCCAGATGCGGTTGAGCAGCAAAAGCTACAGAACGAATGACATTTTCGATTTTTCACAAGGCAAAAAGGACATTGTACATGGGCTATTTATCACCGTTGCCTTATTTAATAGTTATATTAATGCATAGAAACGTCATGAAAAATATTATATGGCTATTTTGGGACACGCAATGCTGAAATTTTTGACGCGTTTTGCCTGTTCTGACGGACACATCTGCAGCAAACATGTCACACTCAGTTTTACTTTTTGCATTTGAATCAGATTCATTTGTAGTAAGCTTCGTAGACATCGATTAATGCATTTGTTGGGCATTTGCATTTGCATTTGCATTTGCATTTTGTACGTGGGTAAGAGTAACTTAAATTTCATTTGAGGATCTTATTCCTGGCATGGGTAACAAGCATTATGCTTTTGCCTTTTATCTCAATTACAATTAAATATTGTAAATAGTCCAACCGACATGGGAAACTAGAAGGTTGTAAATAAAATAAAGCCCCTCAAAGTTGAAAGTTATCTCCACAATTTTCGTAAAATCTTGACTGTTGATTGTCTTAGTTTCCTTAAACAACACAAAAGAAACTTACGGAGGTCGGTAGCTCAACCAATATACCATACCCACTTAATTAGGCTTCCCATGAGGAAAATTAATAATGAAAATATATAAATAATATTTACCTATATGATTATGAGTGGTAAAATTTTATAAAATTGGTTGAAGAAATTTAGGGTTCAAACCATTTTTATAAAATTTTATAATAATAAATAGAAGGTCTTGTTTATATTTTTACAGTAGTTAATAAAATAATTAATAATAATAATAACAGCATCAATACTCACAAAAATGAGAAATGGTGCACTGGTTTTACAAATATATAGGAAAGATAATATGATTTTTAACATGACCATACCATATAAATGCTTGAATCAGTAACGTTAGACTTACAAATTTGGAATTCAAAATTTATCGAATATTATGTCAATAATTATTAAGTTATTATAGGTAGGTCTCTTATTAGTTAGAATGTAAATTTTGGACCTCAATTTTCTAAATTTATCATCACTTAGGGTATGTTTGGGATTGAGGTTAGGTAGCTGTAACTTTTAAGGTATAGCAGTAAAGTGTTTGGTAAACACTAGCTGCTGTAGGTTTTAAGCTATATTAGTTATGTTAATATGATTTTTCATTTGTATAATGTAAAATCTATTATATTTTTAATAATTTTGTTAAAATTAATATTTAAAAATTATATTTATCACATATTATTAACTTTTATTTTATAATTACAACTTTTTTTCTACAGCAACTATAGCTTTTAAGCTACAGCACCTCAATCTCAAACATACCCCTAATATGGTTACAATTTATCAATATTAATATTGTATTTTTATTTATAAAAAACTATATTTATTTTATCATGCACCTATTTCAATTCTGCACCTTAATTTTCTAAGTCTATCATTAACTAATAAAATATTCATCAATAGAACTAACATTTTTATTGAGACTGAAACTATCAATAGTATATATAATTTTGTTCTTTTATTTTTTATTCTTAGAAAATTAATCTATTTATCCATATACATAATCATATCCTTTTTCAATTACCTAACTCGAGTAAGGAATGTAATCACTTAGAATATTTTTAACTCATTATATAAACTGCATTAAAACAGCAGTAAATCAACCACTGGTCATAGTCCCTTAAATTTGGCAACGTTTGATTCATGTAATTTCATGAACATCAAGAATCTTGGAGCATATTCTCAAAACGTAAAAATTTCCAAGTCAAATTATACAACGTTTCTTGATGTGAAATCAATGTGACACAGTCGCAACACTATCATAAAAATATTATCCGTTAAAAATTGGTCGGTTTAGTCTAAAGTTGAAACATTATCCTAAAATTTAGTCTAATTTCATTATCTATTAATTAATTGTAGGGCCCACGTCAAGCCCAACTAACTTAACTACATTTACTGAAAAAGTCCCCCGGCGTTGTTCGAGGAAGTTGCTTGCTTCTATTGCGCCAGCATGTCTTCAGACCGTCCACTAAATTAGATGCTGAAACGTGTCAGCTCCTCGTACAACCGGACCTCTCTGAATGGACACGAAACGGATATATGTGGGGCCCACCAAGACCACGCATGTGGTTGCGGTTAGCAAACCGCAATGTATGGGCCGCCACGTAGCAAAAATAAAAGACTGCGTGGCAGTTTTTGGACTGGACCCCAGTGTGACTTATTAAATCTCATGAAAAATAGTCCTCTGTGGGCCTGCCACATGCTGATTTGTATACGTGGCGTGAAACCGTGTGACTTTCGTGGTGGAGTAATTAGGGGGCCCCGGTTTGGTGGCGGTGATAGCTAAAATGGTAATATAAATTAATTTTTAAAACACGCTTTTGCCCTTTTTAATTATTAAAAGGATTTTGATATTGGATTAATCTTATAGAAAGGTCTCTCTCACTGGACAAAAGTACCATCACACTTGTCTTCAAATAAAGGGTGGATTAATGTGTCTAAAGTTGTAAAATACAGGAACATAGAGGGTGTTCCCATAATATGGGAAGAGATTGACTGACGATCTTCGAGGATATTCTAATTAACAACTATAGTAATCATCCCCATTTTTCGTGAACCGACCAAATCTAGAATTGTATTGTAACCGTTAGATCTAGTCGACTGCCACACGTAGAGTGCGATCTCTTTGGAGGAAAGATAACGCTTACAAGTTTTGAGTAACGGCAGTCAAGCCGATACAGTGGCAAGTCAAATATCAAAACGTCGGAGTTTCGCTCGTAAAGAAGATAAAGTATTTAACAAATCCTTGTCCTTCAGTGAAATTTTTTGACTGACTGGGAAAAGATTTCAAACAGATTGGCTTCCCTAACCTAGAAAATTCATTAATTAAAAAAACCAAAAATTTCAATTTCATTCCAAACTTACACCAACCCCGAATTTCTATAAATACATCCCCCACCATTCCCTTCATCCTCACATCACAAAACACAAAATCCTTCAAAAAACTCATTTTCTATTCAAACAACCACCACCACCTTGAAAAATTCTCCTTTGTTTTCTGTCAACTTAACTCACTTTTCTTCAATAACCATTTCACATCTTCGCTTTCTCTTAAAACCATTTTCAGCATGGCTCCTGATATCACCCCCACTGTCATCACCAAGACCACTTCCCTGTCCAAAGCACCAAGCCCGCCAAAGCGTGCGTACGTCACCTTCTTGGCTGGCGACGGTGACTACTGGAAAGGAGTCGTGGGCTTGGTTAAGGGCTTGAGAAAAACCAAAAGCAAGTACCCTTTGGTGGTCGCAATGCTCCCTGATGTCCCCGAGGAGCACAGAAAAATCCTCGTCGAACAAGGTTGCATCTTGAGAGAGATCGAGCCTGTGTATCCTCCTGAGAATCAGACTCAATTTGCAATGGCCTATTATGTAATCAACTACTCCAAGCTTCGTATTTGGGAGGTATTTTTTTTCTTTGCATGTGTTATACGTACGTTACTTTTTTTTTTTTCTTTCAAATTTTTGGTGTCGGTTATTAATTTGGTCACTGTCTTTGCAGTTTGTTGAGTACAGCAAGATGATATACTTGGATGGTGACATACAAGTGTTTGATAACATAGACCACTTGTTTGACTTGCCTGATGGGTACTTCTATGCTGTGATGGACTGTTTCTGTGAGAAGACATGGAGTCATACCCCTCAGTATAAGATCGGTTACTGCCAGCAGTGCCCTGATAAGGTCAAGTGGCCAGCTGAGCTTGGCCCTAAGCCTGCTTTATACTTCAACGCTGGCATGTTTGTTTATGAGCCAAACCTCTCCACCTATCATGATCTCCTTGAGACTGTCAAAATCACTACCCCGACCTCTTTCGCTGAGCAGGACTTTCTGAACATGTACTTCAGGGACATTTACAGGCCCATCCCTCCTGTTTACAATCTCGTCCTCGCCATGCTCTGGCGTCACCCCGAGAACATTGAGGTTGACAAAGCCAAAGTTGCTCACTATTGTGCTGCTGTAAGTACCATATCATGATTTGACTTCGTGTTTTCATTAATTAATTTAATATATAGTCCTTGTGATGTAAAACGAAAGCTAATTAATGATTGTGATTTATATATGCACTAGGGGTCTAAGCCATGGAGGTTTACTGGCCAAGAAGAGAACATGCAGAGGGAGGACATCAAGATGCTGGTGCAAAAATGGTGGGACATATTCAATGATGAGTCATTGGATTACAAGAACTATGTGCCTCCAAATGAGGATGTTGAGGACGAGTCTGTGAATCCACAACCATTCATAGTGGCACTTTCGGAGGCTGGTGTTGTTCACTACGTTACCGCCCCATCTGCTGCTTAGAGATGGATCGATGCATGCATGGCTACTTGAAAGTTGGCAACAAACAATTTGATTATTACATATTAAGTTGTATAGGAGCATAGTTTTTTTTTTTCCCTTCAAAAAAACAAAAAAGAAAAATGTTACTTTTGGTTGTGCTGGTGGTCTCTTCCTTATGCTAGAAGAAGAACCCCACTTTTTTTTTACCCCCTTGGAGGAGGTTGAGGTTTTATTTCAATCCTCCTTTTTGTTATTTTCTGGTTTGTTAATTATTTTTAAATTAATATATGAACAAATATTTAGTGTATACTTGGTGTACATGCTTTTTTGTTTCCTTCGCTCATATGCTTGTTTATTAAGTTCGAGCCCAATTCTAGATCATCTTCTGGAATCAAATAACTGTAAAAAAATGAGTGACAGTTCATCGGAACTGTTACAGTGAATACAAGTCCAATACCATTGATGCCGAATGGCTGGATCTACTGCTACCTCGTCCATTTGAGCACTGAATTCAAAGCTTGTAAATGGCCTTTGTGAAATTGAAATGGGGCGTCGCCAAGTGGTAAGGCAACGGGTTTTGGTCCCGTGTTCGGAGGTTAACAAGTATTTACCATTCACAAAGTTTTTGATTAAAGTAGCTTGTAGGGTGAGGATATCTTGTACAATCAATAATTATGATTGTACGTATGGATAATTCCTCTATCCTGTTCATTCGCAACAAAATATTTTCTTTGTGCGGCGGTAAAAAAAAAAAATATGCTGAAGGCTTTGCTCACGAGAAAGGGGATCGGAATCAAGGCTAGCTCAATGCCCGAAATTTACCTCTGGAGATCCTTCTCTTACATATGATATCTTATCTGCAGAGGTACTTAGTGAATATTCTAACGTGTAGCTCTGTCGACCGCCGAAAACGAGAGGAGCTTAATGTGAAAAGGCACGCCCTTGAGTAGTACCTCGTCGGGTCACATCCGTCTTACACATTCGAATCCGAAGACCGAAGACGAATATATCACTCTCAGGTAATAGAGAAGGGCAGGATACGATTGATAGATTGAAGTAAAATATTGAAGATCCCAGTCAGAGCGGGCATATGCCAATGAATTGTGTGATTTGACTGTTCTCGGCAAAGTGTTAGGCATAGCAGTTAGGCCCAAAACAAAACAGGAGAAGATGTATCGAAAAAAAAAAGGGGCCAACATCGGTTTCTTACTTGTGCAAAGGAAAGGAACTTTTTCTTGGCAACTTGGACAATTTAAAACGATGTTTGTCCCGCATCTCCGCATCTCACTAGGAAGATCGGGATCTTTAGCATTTAAGCTAAATGAAGACAGTACGCATGATACAAATACAAATTTTAGGATGTGTTTGTGAGTTTTTTTAGTATAAGTGTCATGTTTTTTTTTTTTAGTTAAGATTTTTGTAGTGTATAGAAGTTCCTTGATGACATACCCATCACAACACTTGCAAAATCACCTGGGATAATTGAGTAGTTGTAGAAATACACAAAACTGAAAATTTTGGAAAGCCAAGCATTATTTGTTATATTATTACACTTTATAGCATTATTTGGTGTCTCTGGTAACATTTTATCATCACAAAATTCCATGGTCTTGACATTTTGGTGAATGATATAGAATGTTGTTTAACGATCCAGTGCTTCGGAGGTGAAGAATCAATTTTTTGATGAGAATCATATTTTGAGCAATTGGGTTTTCGTTTTCGAATTTGTCATACAGATCTTCAATTTTTTGACGAGAAACATATTTGAGCAATTGGGTTTTCGTTTTCAAATTTTGTCATACAGATCTTCACATCAGTAGAAGTAGATTAAGGAGAGTTTTTGATGAAATATAATATGAATCAACATTGTTAAATTAGACTTTTGTATAATGGAGTTCTTTCACATTGTTATTTATTCAGTTAATCATCATTTCCCAGATTAATTTTTAAATCTACAGAGACAGCGATGGACATCTAAACATATTCACAAGAAAACACCAAATTTCTAACAAATGAAAGACCAAGAAAATCCCTGAATTTGGGATCAATATCTGAAGATATTAAAAGATTTATGTTATTATCTCAAAGTATCTATGAAAAATTTATTAAGAAAACTTAGAATGAAAGAAGGATTCACTACATTATTCCATGAGCAGTATTGAACTGCTCAATCGTCCATAGAATAATATTCATCTCTTAAAAATTTTCTTCAGCACCTTAACCAAGTTCCAGTCTTCACGAGACATATCTGCCTGAAAATTTGAAGCAACCGTAGGCAGACCAATATTACTGACGTCTACCCTCTTAAAATAAATGAAAAAAGCAGCAACGGTTCAAATTCTTTTACCTTATAATAGGCTTTAAGTAAACCAATGGACCTCCTTGAAATGTGACTGACAAGTTCATCTCTGACTCCAAAATTCCTAAAAAACATTTTTTGAATCTCCTTAGAGTTGATTCCTTCTATCTGCAAGATGACAAACGCATCCAGTTGTATCAACTCTATCAAGCTTAAGAGGCAAAATACAGCATTCATTCATACAAGAACCTTAAGCCTAACAAAATCATGCTAGAATAAACCGCAAAAGTGAGATCATTGCATACCTTGATGGATACTTCCTGGCCTTTCTTGGCAACATCAACAGGTTTATCATTGTTCTTTATAGATGCAATTCTGCCAACATTAATAAACTTGTCCTCTCGAGTAAAACAAATTGGGGATCCAACCTGTACAAAAATTGGATAGAAGACATTATGAGAGATGATGAGCTTGCCGCAAAAGAGAAAGTAACCTGAACGAAAATACGATAATTATACCTTTACCATGCCTTCAAGAACAACAATCCCCAGTATAATTGGATCTTTTCTCCTAAAAATGAGTGAAATCTTGAGAACACATAGGAAGACTGCATCCACAGCAGCTTCCCTCTTCTACATCTCCATGGGATTTTAATATAAGCTTCAAATTGATTATATAGGCGATAAATTGTATCAGCATTGAACATCTTCACACCCAGTTTATCTGCAAGTTCCTGAGCCTCCGGTGTCAATTTAACATCAAATGCCAATATAGCCGCATACTCCCCTTCTTGTCAAGCATTATGCTGGCCTTTGCCACATCCTTCTATGTACAGGACCTATGCTCCTATGCTCATATCCCTAACAGGAATGCTTATTTTTGAGGACATGAAAAATGCCAGCAGTGCTTCCAATGAGCCCCAGGTAGATGTTTGCACACAAACTCCCTCATAAGTTTTATCAACCTTGCTCACGACTGATTTCACACCTTCCACGGCAGCTTCCATGACAGATTTCATCTCTTCCATAGCTGCTTTCTTGACGTTCTCCAAGTCATCATTGGGACCAACCACATGCAGACTTGTGCCAGTGATAGCATCCTGGAGGCCCTGCATTATGATATAGAAACACTATGAAACAGAAAATTCTTTTGACACTTGAAAGCAGAAAAAATCTGCCGCCTCATGGAGTTGCAAAACTAAAATTGACCTTAACAGCTCTGTCTGTAAGTTAACAATTACCTGAGCGGTGATCTTAATACCCTGTGCAGCCTTGACTTCTTTATGATGCCGATAAGTACCCTGAAATTAAACAGGCATGGAATCATCATGATAGTCAAAACAGTAAAAAATATACTACTTTTGACATAGCCTTTGTTAACATGAAGAAATTCAAATTTTGGAAAACTGGATGCAAAAGCATTGAAAATATAGGATGCAGTCAGAAAAGGTAAAGTCAATTGTTAAAGAAATCAAAATTACCTTAACACGGAGTTCCTTCATTGGATGAGGAGTCAATACAGCTTGAATTTTAGTATCAATAGGTTCCTACAATGAAAATTTTATTCGTGAGATAAAGAAACAGCATTTCATTAGAAATATGCAAAAGAGGGATTTTCAGACGCTTGCCTGTAAACCACAGACAACAATTTTATCTCCTTCGTGAACCAACCCATTAATTAACACAACATCAATTGTTGTCCTGTAGTCATCACATACCTTTACCTCCAATATTGTAAACTGATTACACAGATCCAACAGAAAATAAGAATTCCATATTCATATGACAGTAAAGCACTTACATTAGGTGAGAAAAATGAAAAAACAAACCTGGACTTCATTTCTGAAGGGAAGTTCCTTGACCATTGTTTTCTGAGTCCACTGAACCAGTACTAACAACAAATCAGGAATGCCTTCTCCACTGTACCATGGCAAACAAACAATATAATTAGGATTCCAAAGTTAATTTAAGATATTTTATTTGCAATGGAAAAGCATGCAAGAAGTCATAATAGCGCTAGAGATAAAGTTTTAGCACATACCTAATAGCACTTGTAGGTAAAATACTGAAAGTCTTTCCCATTTCTTTGTTTTCGTAGTATAATTCAGTATTCATCCCGTGCTCCTTAAACTGAATGATTATCTGACAAACCAAAGAAGAGGAAAGGTAAGGATATGAAAGCATGACAGGCAAACCGATTAAAAAAAATAGTAAAAGAAATGGCTGATTGTATTAGACATTTCTTAGCCTCATTTTAAATTTGTCTTCCACATCTTTAGATTGTTGTTCCAATGCTTTCTTAATAGGTGCATTCTTGCAACTTTTCCACCCATATAGTTTGTCCACCTAAACAATTAAAAGGGTAAAGAACAGGAGAAAAAAAAAAACATTAACTGAAAAGAGAACAGCTACTGCAGCACAGTGATGAGATAACACATTGAATTTACCTCTCAATGCAATGATGAATGCCACATTCTTCTCTTTCAAAAGATCAAGTGATTCTATAGTCTGTGGCTTTATTCCATCCATAATGTCAACAACTAAAATTGCAATATCGCAGAGTCCTGAACCTCGTAGATTAGTAAAAGAATCATGGCCAGGGGTATGAATAACCAGTAAACCTGGAACCTTCAGCTTTACATCAGCTTTTAATTTCTCAGTTCTTTTCTCTATGTTCCCATCCGGGGAAATATGTTGCACCAATTTGTTGTGTAATACCTCCAGCCTCACCTTCCTGAACATTAGTACCACGGATACAATCCAGTAGCCTTGTTTTACCAGAACCAACTGGGGAACGAAGATTTTCTTCCGCCTGTTTAAAGGTAGCATCTGCATTAGGTGTTCTGTTTTTAGCAGTAGCATCTTTCTTCCTTGTCTTGTCCGTAACTTCAACCTCAGGCTGGCTGTTCTTTGTCACAGTATGCTTTTTTGACAGCAAACTTTGGATTGGCTACTGCAGGACCTGTAAAATTAAAAAAATCAAACATACATGTAAGCACAAAAATCAAAAGGGAAAAAGCATCAATAGCTACTCGAAGGAAAACACAAAGCAATAAATCTCACCTGCATCATCTGGAGATAGTACTCTACTCTTTTATCTTTTTCTTCACCTGCACAGAATCAACCTCTTCATCATCAAATGGACCGTTGAAAGTGAAAGTAAAATCATCCATGGTCTTTGCATCCCATTCCTCATATGTCTCTTCTTCTGGTCCAATGTCCTAGGTGGCATCAGCAATTTCCAGATTATTTTCCACTGTATAAAATTCTCCTCGTCCAACTTACACTGTTTCAACAGAATCAACCTTGGCGACCATTTTTTGCTTCTCCAGGTGTTTTTCATTTGCTTTTACACTCTCCTCCACCTCAGCATATTGCTTTACTGCATTGCCCCGAAGCTGGTTCCTCCTAGACTCCAGCCGACGTTGTTGTTCCCTCTGCCTCGCTTTCTGTTTCTTCTATTTTTCCTTTTCCTTCTTCCTAAGCTTAGCCTCTTCAGCTTGCCTCCCAAGTTCTTCTTGCCCCTTTTGTTCTTCTTCTATTTCCCTTAGTCTCTTCTGAATGGCATTGTTTCGTCTATCAATTTCCGCTCTAATCAACTCTAACCTCTTATTAGGCGCTTTAATCTTTTAACCAGAAATATATAAATTTTCAACTCTTATGAAACCCCACTTTTTATTTTTTACATCTCTTTCTTTTGCAAAATTACAAAACAAGACATAAAATTACAATAAAATTTCGCTATCATTTATAATAAAATTTGTACACGTACTTTTTCATAATAGAATTATTGTTATTATAAATTTCGATTATTTATTTTTTCGTTCTTTCAATTTTTTTTTGATTTTATCAACAAAATTAATCATATCATATATTAAGATTAATAAATAGTTAGGGTCCAAGAGTTGTAAAGACACTTTTGTCAAATTAAATTTATGTTTATCCTTTTATGTAATTTTCAGTACCAATAGAACCATGGTGACGAAAGACGGTGGTAAAAGAATATTAATCGGGTGCAAAGAGCATTAGTTAAAATATCTTTATACGGTGTCGTTTCAGGCCCAGTCATACGGTATTGGGCCGAATGTCCACATTCTAGTGCTTCTGTGAAATAAAATGTTCGTTGTTTTAGAATTGGGGAGCGTGTATACCGTGTTTTTAGTTTATAAATTGGCAACGCAGCCCAAGAGGAGCGAGTACTCTTGTTCACTTGATGACTTGAATACGATAGAATTTTGGGCGGAAAAGCAAAAAACCCAAAAAGGGTGGCGCCAAACAGCTCTTAATTAGGAAACATTTTGGAGCCAAATCGTATTCCCTTGTTGGCGGGAAAAACGAAAAATAATAATAATTTTTTTGAGTTCTCAATTAATAATAAATTAAATTAAAAAAATAAAAATAAACGACTTGGCGCTATGGTTTCCCGTTTCCGCTTTCCGTAATTCAAAGAATAAAGTATCTTTATAAAAAAAATTATAAACAAAAATAAAATAAAGATTCCCGTTAAAGCAACCAAAAAAAAAAAAAAGTTCAAAAAACTTTTTGACGGAAATGTTCAAATCAGAGAGAAGAATAAAATGCCTTTCTTTTGTGTCTGACAAGACTATCAACTTCTTCTTCCAACTGTAACTCCAAACCCTAGATCTCGAAAGCCCCGTCGTTTTTGTTTGTTTCTTGTCTTAATATACTCCTCGCGGAAATAGCAGATACGGCGACAATGAGCAGCGTTGAGGATCGGCGGAGCAAGACGGTGAAGCGTAAGAGAGCTTGGTCGGCGCTCGCTGGGGAAGATAAAGAAGGTCAAATCAGAGGGTTAAATGAAGAACTGAAAGGGCTTTTCGGGTACTACAGGGAAATGATTACGAATCAGGGGTTAGCAATTGATTTGAGTGAATGCGCTGGGTCGTTAAATGGGATGGTGGCGGCGTTGATGGAGGAGAGTGAATTGCCGCTGACGAAATTGGTGGAAGAGATTCATGTGAAATTGAAGGAGAATGGGAACGAGAAATTGGGTGCGAGTTTAGCCGCTGTGAAAAGTGCTGTCTTGTTTGTGGGTCAGAGAGTGATGTATGGAGTTTCCAATGCTGATGCTGATATTTTGGAGGATGACGCTGAGGCTTCTCTTTGGTGCTGGGAGGTAAAAGTTTTATTTTTAAGGGTTTTTAATTGCTGGGTATTTTTTGGTTGTGTATAAATCATTTTAGTTGGTTAATTGATTTTTCTTGCAATTGTTGTAGACAAGAGATGTAAAGCTGCTGCCGAAATCTGTACGTGTGTCATTGAAAATTCGGCGGACATGTAGGAAGAAAATTCATGAGAGGATTACAGCTGTTTCTGGTAAATCCAAGTTTTGTTTAGTCTGTTTTTTGATTTTATTACATGATTAGAGGAAAATATGTTTTGGTTTTGATGGATACTTCTTGAATTATGATGAATTTTGTCACAATTACACAGATGGGCTCTGTCTTTTACTGCTTGTGTACAATTTCTTTACTACTATTTTCGGCTTGTTTTGTGAGCAGTTTGTCATCAACCTAATGAATTGGTGACTGTGATGATCATCACACGAGGCATTGCCTAAATGATCATCACATGAGGTATTTGACTTTTGGGCAATGCTTGATGATATGAGTTTTGCCCTGCTGCTGTGGCATATTTATCTTGTATATTTAATTGGCTACTTAGTCTTATAATCTAAGATGGCTTCATTTATTGTTTGTTAATCTGGAATGATAAGCCAATTTCTTATTTTTGTCCAATTTTTGTATTGATCCACAACATATAAATTGTAGGGACACCCTTGATTTGATATGTTCTTAAATCATGTGGATTTATTCTTTCAATTTATGTTAATGATATTTTTGACTCATTTTAGCAATGATAACTGCACTACAAAAGTCAGAGAGTGATCCTAATTTCATAAATGATCTGATGAAATCATCGGAGAAGCTTGGTAAAGTGTTGAGCGAGGCAAATATACGTGTGTTAGTGGATAGCATGTTGAAGAAAAATGGTGCAGACATGTATGTACTTACAGCATCTCTATCAAGTTTTTTCATTCAATTTTTGTTTCCTCTGTTGAAGTTTTCACCTATTGTTGCAGAGTCGAGAAGGATGCAAAGCGAGAAGAGAAAATTCTTATCAAACAATTGGATAAAAATAAACGAGAAGTTGAAAAGGAGAAAAAGAGAATGGACCGTGAACAACAAAAGGAAAAATTGCAAAGTGTAGGTGCAAACTTTTCAATCCTTTTACGGGTGTTTAGTGCAGCCTCTTTCTTGTGGTTTGTGGATGTATGATATGTTGCTTGAATCCGTTTAATTCCCCCATTAAGATCTAAATGGTTAAACCAAATATACTTTGTTTGGTTTGAAGGAGCTACGTTGTGGCGATGTATGTCATATGTTGTGTTTGACATTTGTATTATGTGATATATATCAGGAAAGGGAGCTAAAACGGTTGCAAGAGGAAGCAGAAAGAGATGAAAGGCGTCGTGAAAAAGAAGAGGCTGAAATGAGGAAACAGATAAGAAAGCAGCAAGAGGAAGCTGAGAAAGAACAACGGCGCCGAGAGAAGGAAGAAGCTGAAATGAAAAAGAAACTTGATGTACAAAAGCAGGCCTCTGTGATGGAACGCTTTCTCAAAAGAAGTAAAATTTTGACTTCATGTCAGAATGATCGGTCTTCTCCTAGAGCAATTACTTCTGTTTTGTTGAGTAAGAACAGTGAACAGTTGCCTGAAGCAGTTACTAAGCTAATGGACTCTGCTCTTTTATCAAACAATGGGATCAGTGTTGATGATATTCGCAGGTAGGTTACTATTGTTTTCTTGGCCATTCTCTGATAAATTTAGTTGTCCTTCCATTTTTAAGATTTCTTTTACTTTCAGGTCTCACCTATCTTCCTGGCATCGATTTGGTCATTCTGTTCGTTCAAATCGAAATCAGCATTGGGGAATGCGTAGGAAGCCTAAGACTGAACTGTTTAAGGAACTTAAGCTAACTAATAGAGGTTTTGGTCATGATGATGATTTGGGCATGAAGAGGCTAGAAGATCAATGTGAGGCACAGACCTTGGATGATAGACCTTGCATTACTAGTTCTGATAGTTCTCCTGCTGTTAACAAATGTAAAAGATGGAAGCAGTTATTGCAGTTTGATAAGAGTCACAGACCTGCATTTTATGGTATTTGGCCCAAGAAAAGGTAAGCTCCTTCATGACCCTTTTTATAATTATTTTTCACATGGCTATTATAGTCTGCATTTCAATAGGGAATGTCTAATTATTATCATATTCTGTGATTTGTCTACTTTGAGGTTTAATGAAGGTATGCTATGTTTTGATAAAGAGTAACATCTTGGATAATTTACTTGTTTTCTAGGAAAAGACATTTTCTTTAGCTTAGTTTGTTGATAGGTGGAAACTTCAGGTTGGAATGTGGATCTCTCTAGAACTTCTTTTTTGGCATATTACCTTGTTATGTATAAGGACAGTGCAAGCCATTCCTAGGTGTTCCCTGGCATAGCAAAAAGGAGGAGTCAAAACATCATTGCACTCTTGACACTTTTATCCCTTTTTCCTGTGGTTCATAGCCAGAAAAGGTCTATGTAATGGGTGTATGCATAAACCTCTCTTGCATTGTTGTCCATGCAATTGTAATTAGTATTCAACGGCAGATATATGTTTTCTTATACCATGTAATGAGGACAGGAATTTATGGTTTTCACCAATAAGATTGTACTATCCAGGGAACCTGTGAATGAAAAAATTTAGGCTGTTAAACTGAGAGTATTCCCCTCTAATTAGCAACTAAATAATTCCATGGAATCATTTAAGGTGTAGCATTATCTGATTGCTTAGCTTGGATTTATCTTTATTAGCAACATCTCATTTCATTGGTCATATTTGAAATGCACTCAATATGAATAGAAAAGCTTTAGTATTACTGTTTTTTTGTGGCCTTGTGAATTAGCTTTTGAGTGGAACAATGGAACATATTCAGGTTCATTTTCTTATGATGATAGGAATTGATTTTAGCTGTTTTACATTTTTTTCTCCTGTTATATCTTATCTGGGAGAATTTTTTTCAGCCATACTGTTGGACCACGGCACCCTTTAATGAAGGACCCAGATTTGGATTATGATATTGATAGTGATGAGGAATGGGAAGAGGTATTGTTAAGCTTTTCCCCATTTGTATATTAAATAATTATATGATTTCACTAGTAATATCAAATGCCATTTTCACTGTACAGGAGGAACCTGGAGAAAGCCTCTCTGATTGTGAAAAAGATGGTGATGAAGAAGGTTGTTCAAAAGCTGATGATGAAGAGGAATCTGAAGATGGCTTTTTTGTACCCGATGGTTATCTCTCAGAAGATGAGGTGAAAAATTAAATCTCATGGTTTATCTTGTTGGGCGCAAATATATAATATATATTTTTTTCATGTGATTAAGTTTTAAATCTGTACAATGATGTCAAGAAATGCAGTTTAGGATTTGGTATTTGAGTTATTTTAGTCACTTCATAGCCTGTTGTTTCATAGAAAGCAAACTAGTCTGGTTAGTGTTATATATATAACCTCTACCCCTACTAAAGACCCTAGTTTGATGTGAGAGTAGGATTTGATCGCAAGATCTCTTGTACAACTACAAGAGATCCAACCAGCTAAAGCTAATTAGCACTTGCATCCAGTTACAGTTAAAGCTATGGAGCATAGGGAATCTTTGGGTATAGGACACCTCTTGTACATAATGCATGCACTTTTCCCTAGAGATGATGATTTACCTGTAATTTCATTAAATCCTCCTCTCAAATACCTCTTTCCCTGGAGTCCATGTTTAATAACCATTTATTTTTCCCCTAGTATTTGTATGTCCCCAATAACATCTGCAAATAAAGCTTTTCATGAAACTTTGTCTTTACATGCAGGGTGTACAAGTTGACAGGATGGAAATTGATCTCTCTGTTGAGGATACTAAAAGTTCATCTAGCTGTAAACAAGAGTTAGAGAGTAACAAATCCTGTGCATTACTTCGGCAAATAAAGTATCTAAGCAGTGTAACAGAGCAGGCTCTTCAGAAAAATCAGCCCTTGCTTATATTGAATCTAATGCATGAAAAGTTCCCACTTTTAATGGCTGAAGATCTCAGTGGTACTTCTAAAATGGAACAAAAATGCTTGCAAGCTCTGAGCATTTGCCCATTTCCTGGTGACCATGTGGAGATCACTGTCGATGTCATGGATGATGAGAATGAAGAGGATTTCCTGTCAAATGGCAAGGGAAGCACAACACTGAGTTCAACTGTTACAGCTATATCTGAATCTGATTTGCCTGCAATTGTAAGTTGCACTGTTGATTCTGGATTATTATGGGAAATCATTGCGGGGAATTTTTTTGCATAACTTTCTATTAAAAATTTAGATTTCTGATATTAGCTTAAGGGGTTGTGGTGTCTTATGAAAACTCTTTTTATCTTTTTGCCCTCTGACAATATGATGCTTGGAGCTAATATATTCTTGTGGATTTTTCAGGTATCTGTTATACAGTCATGCTCAACAAGTATGAATAAGGTCGTAGAATCTTTACAGCAAAAGTTCCCATCTATTTCAAAAACTCAGTTGAGAAATAAAGTACGGGAGATATCAGATTTCAATTCCACAGAAAATCGTTGGCAGGTTAGTTAACAAATTTCTCTGCCTATTATTCCCATGAGCTTATTACTAATGAAATGAGATGTTGTGCCTAGCTGAATGGTAATTATCTTGTTTTGTAGGTCAGGAGAGAAATTTTGATCAAGCTTGGCTTTTCTCCAGGTATGTGAACCTCATTATATTCTTCTGTAAATCCAGGTTAATTAATTTCATCGTCTGATATACCTGTTTTCCCTAAGGTTAATTATTTTTTCTTTTTCGATTAGCAGGTAAGAGAGGAGAAAGGGGAAAAAATATTGCTACCTTTTTCTCAAAAAGGTGTTTGCCTCCTGATGGTAGTAGTCTCAACCCAAATGAAACTTCTCCCTTGTCATCCCTCAATCCAGGTTCTGCCGTCCATGGACAGCATGGTTGCACATATAATGGACTATATAGACCATGACCTCGCACGTGTTTTGGTGCTTTAGACATTTTGGCTCCTCTCTTATGAAAATTTCCCCTTGTAAACTGCAGTATAGTTTTGGTTTCAGATGCTGGCGTTGAATCAGATGGGGCTACCTAAAACTTCAGTTGGTTGGTGTATAAATCCGGCTTTTGTACTGAATTATATGATAACAGTTGTGTGCGCGTATATAATGTGTGACAGGTTATCGTTTAAGCTTTTAAAATTTTACAAAAGGAAACGCCTAAATTTATATACACGTGTGTGTGTGGTATTTTAACTTATTCATATTTCCTTTTTGTGAAATTACTTGCATGTATATATAGATGCCATGGCAATGCGGTCTACACAAATCGCATTGAAGCTTGAAGCATGAAAAATTTCGGATGCATAAACAATCCAACTAAAACCTGGCTTTTATGTAACGAGAAGTAAACAAGAAATACGTAAAATACTGAAAAATATATATATATTTTTTAGTCAATAACGTCGAGCTTTGAAAAAAAGTTCTTTTCCAGAGGACAAAATCTGACATTTGATCCTAGACAGTAGGTATGAACTTGAAGCAAAAAAGAGAGCATGAAACGTGATACACACATCATGATTCATGACTTCACAAAATAAAGAATTGACTTCTGTTTGAGTTCACACTAGTTTGAAAACGACTACTCTATAAACTATATTGTTGATGATTAAAAATAGAATGTAATCATTAAGTCTTATTATAATCTAATATATTTTTCCTTGTGTTGCCATTTCTAAAATTACTCTTACAACACACACAAGAACACACGAACCTTGATCTTAATCATTACGATAGTTTGCAAAATTTTTAATTTTTTGTTTTATCATTTCTTACTTCAAATCAAATTTAAATAAAATAAATAGATAATTAAATCTTAACCTTTCTTTTTCTTTTTTTTCTTACCCTTGGTAGTAGAGGGTAGAGAGTCAGTTTGGTGTCCCCTAATAATTTGTTGGATTTGATAAGACTCATTATTTTTGAGTCTTTCAATTTCATAATATATTTCTTTAATTTCTTTCTTCAGTTCCTGAATAAACAGGTATTTTTCTTTATCTTGAATGATAATATTATTATATTGTTCCTGAAGCAAGCAAGATTAATTTACATTTTAGAAATACGATATTTATTTCGTTGTATTTTGTCTGAATTTCAATACTTATATGAACCACCTACTTTTATTGAATTGTTACCATATTATTACTGTACGCTTTGTGCTGTGTCAGTATTGGTTCCACGTAAACAATGCCGAAAAAGACCAGTAAACTAAAATCGAGGTAAACTCCCAAGGAAGGAAAAATAATTAATAAATTAGGCTTTTTATTTTTGTGAAACTCTTAAACAACCGTATTCCGGACCGTTACTGCACCTTTTATATAATATATGTAAGGGTAATTTTCAAAAACCTCCCCTAAGGTTTGTGGTAGTTGCAAGTAGATAGCGAAGATCAATTTATTTGTAAACCCCCCTACCGTTTGTTAATGTTATCATTGACGTTTGGTTGACCCTGAAAAGACGAAATTACCCTCGCGAAAATATCCGGACCAGACTGTCACGGGATGGGTGTTTCTTGGCAAGAACTCGTCATGCGACTTAGACAACCTTGTCGGGATGTTGCTAAGTAAGCGCTTGCGACTTCTCGATAGCTAAGCCAGAGATTCGAAGTCTTAAGAGAAGGAGGAGCTAGCGACGATGTGGCCAAATCGCGAAGTCGTATTACTCGAAAGAAGCTTTACTAGAGAGCTTACAAGTGTTTGATCTTTGCTTGGATGATTCAAATGACTAGAAGCTCACCTCTATTTATAGGAAAGTTTGGTTAGTTCTAGAGAATTTTATGTACATGTGTCTAAATCTAGATCATACATGTGTCAAAGATCCAAGATATGTACTAAAAGTCTTGGAGTTCTTTAGAATGTTCTAGAATCGGACCAAGCTAACATGACGCTGCTGATTTTAGTTCGAAGTTTAGGACGAACTGGTTGCCGGTTGGTTGGTTGGTTTGCGGCGACTCAGTGAGTGGTCATTGCCTTCATTTCGCATAATAACACCGTGAACAATCAAAACAGCACAAAGCTCGGCCGAGTTGGACTCATCCGCCATCAAAGCTCTGCTCGAGCTCGAGACCAAATACGCTACCCTCCTCTCCAAGGACCGACGTCTCCCCACTCTCTTTCAACACCTCGCTGACCTCAAAACCCTCATCCAAACCCTCCATAGATCCTGCGGCCATAACAGCCTCGGAAGCTTCTCGACTCACTCCATCTCTCGAGTCGCCAGCTCCATCGAGACTGAGATTTAAGCGTGGATCGACAGGGGCCATGTTGAGAGACTAACGAAGCTTCGGAAGAGCTGAACGGAGATGGTTTCAATGATGACGAGTTGGAAAATTCGGTGCTCAAATCAAAAGGTTTTTTTCATTACTTGAAACTATTCTCTGTAATCCCAGTTGTTCAAAGAGTTTTAAGAGAAACAATTTGCGTACTCAATAGCTTCTTTAATTAGATTCAACAAAGATGTCTTTGTGGGTCAAAAGTGTTAATGGATCCAACAATTCATGCTTCGTTAACTATGAGCTCAACAAAGACTTAACTTTTAAGAAGTTTGGATCTCACATCACGGCATTTGAAGAGGCAAAGTCACAGTATGCTCTGCTCGGTGCAGCCGGTGTTGCAAAACTTTTGGTTTTTTTATGAAATGCCATAAATGCCCCCATCAACCTAAACGATGACTAAACGGAACAAAAACGTAAGGGAGTGTTTACAAATAAACTGATCTTCGCCATCTACTTGCAACTACCTCAAACCTTAGGGGAGGTATATATAAAGGTGCTCTGGCGCTTATATGAAGAAAAAGAGAGTTTCAGGAAAATCAAAAGGTGGGAAGAAAAAGAATGGCTCTGAAACTAAACACACCCTCCTTCTTCGTATCCAAAAAGCTCCCTTATTCTCAATCTCGCCAGAGGGGCATCATCAGAATCAGATCATCTCCTCCAGTGTTGATGTGCTCTACTCTTGGTGCCAAAACTAAGTAAGTTTATTTATTTTTAATTATTATTATTATTATTATCATCATCATAATAATTTTTGTACGAGGACATGCATGGTTAAGTGATCAGTTATTTTGTTCAGTTATTTTGTACTGAAAAATAACTCCTCAATTGGTGATCATCATCACAGGGACGTCGGGACGCATTCCATGGCACCAGAAAAAGTTGAAATATTCAGATCATTGGAGACGTGGGCTGAGCACAACATTTTGATACACCTGAAACCCGTTGACAATAGTTGGCAACCAACTGATTTTCTGCCGGAATCCGAAGCATCAGAAGGATTCTATGAACAGGTCAAGGAGCTGAGAGAGAGATGCAAGCGACTCCCTGCTGAATTTTTCGTTGTGTTGGTTGGAGATATGATCACAGAAGAAGCTCTGCCAACTTACCAAACAATGCTCAACACTCTAGATGGCGTTAGGGATGAGACTGGTGCAAGCCTCACTTCTTGGGCATCTTGGATTAGGGCTTGGACTGCTGAAGAAAACAGACACGGTGACCTTCTCAATAAGTATCTTTACCTCTCTGGCCGCGTAGACATGAAGCAAATTGAGAGATCTATTCAGTATCTTATCCGCTCAGGAATGGTAACATCTATCAATCTTTCTTTAGTTCCTTAGTAACTTAACCTTAATCAAAAGATAAATACTTGTTTAGTTCTTAGGATTTAGGCCAACATTACTAAGTTAGTTTTTCTATTTTAAAAAAATTATCCAAAATTTTTTATGTTACTTCCATTTTTGTAACTATTGGATTTTTTACTAATGTATATAAAAAGCTAATATTCAATCGGGATATTTTGGGCTATTTTTTTTAAATATGAAAACTAACTAGTTAATCGGCTTAAAACTATATGGACTAATTGTTCCCAAAAAAAAAAAAAAAATCTCTATGAATTGAAGGACCATTTTAAATGCATTCATTTACTCAAAAGTCTAAAATATCACTATTGTTTATATGTATTTACTGCATTATTCTCTACCTTTAACTCGTTAAATTTTAGCAATATTTTTTTTAAATACCTGGTCTAAAGTTTAAGTACTAAAAGCAAATTTATCCATATAATTTTCACAATCTAATTTGATGTGATCTATTATAGGACCCTAAATTTGAAAACAATCCGTACAATGGATTCATCTACACATCATTCCAAGAGAGAGCAACATGCTTATCACATGGCAACACAGCGAGGCTAGCCAAGGAGCACGGGGACATGAAGCTGGCACAAATATGTGGCATCATTGCCTCTGATGAGAAACGCCATGAAATTGCCTACACCAAGATTGTTCAGAAGCTCTTTGAAATCGACCCGGACGACGCCATCTTAGCTTTAGCAGGCATGATGAAGAAAAAGATCAAAATGCCGGCACATTTGATGTATGACGGGCAAGATGATAAGATTTTTGATCATTTCTCAGCTGTTGCACAAAGGCTTGGAGTGTACACTGCCAAGGACTATGCTGATATCTTGGAGTTTCTAATTGAGAGATGGGAAGTGGAGAAGTTGAAAGGTCTTACAAGTGAAGGGCGTAAAGCTCAGGATTTTGTGTGTGGATTGCCTCCGAGGATTAGAAGATTGGAGGATAAAGCTCAGGCAAATAGGGCTAAGAAAGCATGCAGTACTGTTCCTTTCAGCTGGGTTTTTGGCAAAGAGATAAGGGTTTAATTAAGGGCATCTTATGGCTATATTTGATGCCTACAAATTGATAGCCAAAGCTACCTAGTTTGTAATATTACAGTTTGCATGAACACTCACCTTCTGAGCAGCTTCTTTTTATTTTCGTTTAAAGCAATCAATAAGAGAAGCTCCGTGAGTTTGAGGATTAGTTTATTAATAAACATTAGAGATTAGGGAGTGCCATGGAGCTAGCAATGGCTTAAAAAAAAAATAAAAATGAAAGACCACGCTAAACAAAGCCAAAATTGAAAGACACCCAAATTGGAATTAAGAAGAACATGTATTTTTTTCAATTATCGGGTGAATAAGGGCAATTCGCAATTCAATCAATGCACAACTACTTATATTTTCTTCTGAAAAAAAATCATCTACAGTAGAGTAAATGCAAGTAATAGAATGTCTCAATTAAATACGAGAGAGATCATGTCTGCAATTAATATGTTGTTGACGAGTTTCAGGAAGACGTTGCAGTCATATTCTACTAAAAAATAAAAAATCAAATTGAAATAAATCAAATTCGAATATAATTTGTTTGATTATTGAGAGATGAAGATAATATTGGCTGAACCTAAGAAAAATTTTTTGTAGTGACCATATACAACCACATATGAATCTTTTTGTGACCTTATTATTACGTTGCTTTCTAAATAAGAGAAATGGAGCACGCCGCCGTGCGTTATGGCTACAATACAATTTATCAACAAGAAAAACACAGACAAAGTTAATTTCTTTTCCTCTGTTCTATAATGTTTTCTATGCTAAAAGAGTTAAATAACATAACACACGACATATTTGAAATTAACGCAGATGAGCATGTGACACGTATGTATCATCAAATACACTTTCTTTTTTCTTTTGGGTAAATATAAAATAGAAAGGCATGTGAAATTTCATGAAAGTGTAGTACGGTGTGTCGCGTTCAATCAATTTCAAACGGCTGTCTGGGTTTTCTGTATATGGATGTTGGCTCATTAATATTCAGAATTCATTTTTGTACCTGTTGAGTTCTCCAACTTGAGAACGTGTATTATCGAACAAACATTAATTGAACAACATGATCAGTTATGGTAGCTGTGGGTGCATGCTTTGTAATTTGGAGTTTGGAGGGTCTAGTTGCCCAAACCTAACACCCTGGCTGGCTATAACTCAGTGGATGATTTTATTTTATTTTTAAATAAATTAGTTGATGAATAAAAACAAAAGAAAAAACTACCTACTTTTTTGCTATTAAAACATGATTATATATTGATATTAAAGAAGGTATTAACAACTAGGTAAAAAAGTATATGCACTTTTTATCCATTTTATTTAGAACGGTAATTTTTTTTTTTTTGGGTATGTTAATATATATATAGACACTTCCATGAAGTTGTAAGTTAATATAATATTAATTAATAAACATTAGAGATAGAAGAATAGGGAGTGCATGGAGCTAGCAATGACTAAAAAAATGAAACACCATGCTATACAAAACCTTGAAAGGCACCCCATTAGAATAAGGAAGATAATGTATTTTTTTAATTATCGGGTGAAATAAGGGTAATTCGCAATTCAATCCTTGTACAGCCACTTATATTTTCCTCTAAAAAAAATATCATCTAAAGTAAAATAAATGCAAGCAATTGAATGTCTCAATAAAACATCAGGGAAATAGTTTCTTTAATTTATACGGTGAGTTCCATAAAAATATTGCGGTCATTAATTGTTTTTTTCCTCTCATAATCAAAATCAAAATTACTCTTAAGATCCACAATATTAACGATTGCTTTGAACTTAAAGAAGAGATAGAGTCCCTAATCTAGAGAGAATACTTGAAAGACTTTGTAAGAAAGAATGAGCCCATAGATACTTAGAATGATGCCTCAATTAATGCACCACAAAATATTGTTGCAGTAGTACTAGAACATATAGAGGACCAAGAGGTTGCAGGAAAAGCTCTTATAAGAACTATTTTTAGTGGACCTGCAGGAGGAGGAGACTCCAACAGGGTGCAAAAAGCTCATATAAGAGAGGTTTGGGCTGCATTAGGAGTTTTACCCATCAACTTGGTGGGCTAGCCCTCGAAAGAAAATAGGATGAGTCATAATGCCATCACCTTCACAGAAAAAGTAGTGAGAGAGATACACCAGCAGTATGATGATGCTCTAGTTGTTTCGATAACTTTGGCAAATAGGAAGGTTTTTAGAGTTTTAGTGGACAATAAGAGTTCAGCAGATGTTTTATATGCAGCAGCATTTGACAAGATGAATATAGGAAGAGAAAATCTGAAGCTAATACGCACTCTATTGATTAGTTTTGCCTGAGAGTACTTAATCCGTTGGGCAGTATAGACCTGCCAGGGACTATTGGGGAACCACCTCACCAAACTACTAAGATGGTGAGCTTCTTATTAGTGGAGCACCCTTTGGTCTATAATATTATTTTAGGCAGACCAACCTTAAATCTTTTTCGAGCAATAACCTCAACTTATCATTTAATGGTAAAATTTCTAATAGAAACTGGAATTGGGATTTTAAGGGCAGATTAAGAAGAGTCCAGAAAATGTTACGCCACAGCACTAAAAGGCAAGAAGGATAAGCGAGAATGCGTTCAATCACTTTTGATCCTGGAGAGGAGAAAAATGGATAAAGGGGATCACCAGTAGAGGAGCTAGACACCATCCAAGTGCAATATAATGATCAAAGCAAGACAGTTCGTGTCAGTTCGTCATTAGCCCCAAAAATACAAACACAACTAGAAAGTTTTCTCGGAGCAGCAACATATAAGCAAACAGTAACTTGGAACTTTTATTCAAAGGTGAAGCCAAGAAGCTCTCTAGTTGGTGATCTTGTTTTCAGGAAATATTTCAGAGTGTAAAAGAGCTAAATGTTGGTGTATTTTGGCCAAATTGAGAAGGCCCTTATAGGGTAATAGAGATTGTCAGGCTTGAGACTTACAGACTTGAGACATGAATGGAAACGTGCTCTCACTCCCTTGGAATGCCGAGCATTTGAGGATTTATTATTAGTAATAAAGCATTATTGGTTGGTTTTCTAGTGCAAAATTTCATACATTTAATAAGGTTTTCTTTAAGTCATTTGGAAGATTTTTTAGGAGGTTGCTATCAGCTAACATTTGTTATAATTTAAATAATAATATATTGGCTTACCCCTGAATTTCATATTTTTGGTTAAAGCTTTCTTTTTTAATTCAATAAGTTAAGAATTTCCAAGACTCTTAAGATAGGGAGCATCAAGAAAAATTGAGATAAACCCTAATATGGGGAGCAGTAGGAAAAATTGATAATTTCTAAGACTCTTAAGATGGGGAGTAGCAGGAAAAGTTAAGAATTTCTTGGATCCCTAAGATAGGGAGCAGTGGAAAAAAGTTGAAAAATTTTTAAGATGGTCAGCAGCAGAAAAAGTTGAAAATTTCATGGATTTCCAAGGAGAGAGGCAACCATATCCCTAGGATGCATAAATCATCCTTCAGAATTGTGTTCTCAATGGAACAAAAATCATACTCCTTAAGAGTGAGAATAATAGAAAAGTTACCAAGATTCTTTGTCTTTTTCAAAAAAGAAAAGGCAAAAAAAGTAAAATTATGTTTATTACCCTAAAAAAGGGGAAGAGAGAAGGAGTTAAAGGGTGAAGATCAGCAAATAACTAGTCTCAAATAGATAAATAATGACACTTATCAAGGAAAGTGAAAGGCAAAAGAGATGGAAGGAAAGTGAAAGGCAAAAGAGATAAAAGCTCAATGATATCAATAAATGGTGTGAAAAATAGTTTATATCGAATGGGAAATGGCTAGAGCTCTTATGCTTCAGATAGAATGAGAACCCAAGAGTTGGAGAGTAACTGTTGTACAAAATAGTAAAAAATAAATAAAGGTGTGCTAGAAATAAAAGTCACATGAGAATCATGCTTTCCAAAAGAAAAATCATGCTTCCTAAGAATAGGGACAACAGAAACCATGCTCTTCAGGGAATTCCCTAAGAGAGAAGTAGGAATTATAACTCTCTAAGAGGGGAGTAACAATCATGTTCTTCAGGGAGCATGAATTATGACTCCTCTAAGAGAAGAGCAGTAATTATGTTCCTTAGAGAGTAGGAATTATAGTCCACAAGAAGGAAGCAGCACAAATTCTTCTCAGTGAGCAGAAATTATGACTCCTCTAATAAGGAAGTAGTAAGTTATAAACTTTTATAAAAAAGAGCAATGTAAATAGTGATGACTAATGAGAAGCAAACAAGAAGCACCAAAAGATTTCTTTAATTTAAGAAAAATATTTACTTTCTATAAAAAAATATTTACTCTTCCTTCCTCTTGATTTCTCTGTTCAATATCAAAGAAAATTACTAAATTTAATAATTTATAAGTAATTAGTCACTTACAATAATCATGATGTAAGAATACTAATTCAATGAAATAATAATACTATTAAGAATACCAATTTAATGAAATAATAATATTATTCCTGAGTCCAGCCACCTTGCAACAGTTGCGAGTTACATCAAACTTTGTCATTTTCTAATTCAGCCAATAGATTTAATAGTTAAACTATTCAACCATGGAGATTTGTTTAATTAGTTATTAACACTGCAATCCTTATTGTTTATTACAAACTCATAAAAGCTAAATTTTTTTAAATATTTATTTATATAACCCATGTTGTTTTCAAACTTTTGCTGCGTCGTACCACTAACTTTTGTCTTTTTTTTTTTAGTTTAATTACACCACACTATTTTTTATTTTGTGTAAAATTAAATAGACACTGAAAGTTACAAACTTATACATATAAGTCCCTTTTTTGGATAAAATAACATTTGAAAAGAATTTTAATTGGTATTGTTATTATTATTATATTAAAATTATTGTTATTAAAATTCATTATTTTAATCATTTTAATTATTATTATTTATTATTAGTTCTAGCATCAATGTCATCATTATTAATTGATATTTTGAAATTTATTAATTTTATTATTTCAATTATTATTATTACTGTAATTAAGTTGTCATTATTATTATTATTATATTTATTATATTTACTATTTTAATTATTGTTATTAATGTTGCTATTATTTAATATTAATATTCTTATTATCATTGATGTCATTATTTGTTATTATTATTAAAATATATTAACTTTATTATTTTAATTATTATTATTAATTATTGTTATTATTATTTTTATTAATAATATCATTGTTAAAATTTATTAATTTTATTATTTTAATTATTATATTATTTTTAATGTCATCATCATTATCGTTACTATTATTAAACTTTATTAATTTAGTTGTTTTAACTAATATTATTGTCATTACTATTATTTTGCCTTAATTGAGGCATTAAATATATTTTAAATATAATTTTATTTTTATAATAAGAAATAAAATAATAAAAATAAATTATATAATAATATTATTTTATTATATCATATTACATTTATATATTAGTAATTAATATAAAAATATTGATTTAATATGATTAATAATAAATCTAAATAAAATTAGTTTAATATTAATATAATACAGTGTAATACGAAACACTATATAATATTATTATATTGTACTGCTAATGCAATATTAAATAATATAATATACTATATTAAATAATACAATAAGATATAGTACAATGCAGTATGCTAAACGCATCTTTAACTCTTTGATGATGTAGAAAAAATAAAGATGATCGTGGTAAGTTCTTTTGCAATAGTTAATTAGCCATCGTAAAAAATTTAGACTGTCACAATAAAAATTAAGCAACCACCCTATATTTAAAAGAACACTTAGAAACTAATAAATTTACTATTTAGTTATTTTTTAATCTAAGATAAACTATAAATTATCATTACAACAAGATTCACAAGCCCAGCTATCTAAAGGAAATAATAATTTTCACGATACAGAAAGCTCATAAGCTTTTGAACTATTCTTAAAAATAATAATAATAAATAAACTAGTTTCTTTTTATATTATTCTTTGTTTATCTTTCTATAACTTTATTGTGCTACATTTAGAAGTTTTAAAAAATAAAATGGCTTCTTTAAATTTCAAGGGTAATATTGGTGTTTTATAAGTAGGTATTTTATAAGTAAACTAACATATTGTATGTACAAACAAACTAACATGTTATCTAACACTAAAAATAGAAATGTAATAAAAAGTAAAGTTTTATAATGATAAAATAATAAATTTTTACAACCTAATTCTTTTTACATGTTTTTTATTTTGAAATTTCACTTTTTTTTTTATTTTATAAATTTATGAAGTATTGAAATGTTAATAACCCATATTTTTTTATATATATTCAATTTATTTATTTCATATTAAATATATATTATAAAAAAAATATTGTTTAGATATATCGATTTTTCATGTGTCTAAAAAATTTAATGTGATATTATGTTGTTGTGCTTATACTATCACTCATTTTTATGGTCAAATTAGATCAGTAAATCAAATTTTAAAAATTGAAAACAACATGAGCTATATAAGTAAATATTTAAAAAAAATTAATTTTTATGAGTTTGTAATAAACAGTACGGACTGTAGTATTAATAACTAATTAAACACATTTAGCTATTAAATCTTTTAGCTGAATTAGAAAAGGACAAAGTTCGGGGTAATTTGCAACTGATGCAAGGTAGCTGGACTCTAAAATATATTGTAAATAATTAAAAATAGAATGTAATCATTTAGTCTTATCATAATCTAATATATTTTTTCTTGTTTTGCCATTTCTAAAATTACTCGTACACACACAAAAACACGAACCCTGATCTTAATCATTAGGATAGTTTGCAAAAATTTTCAATTCTTTACGGAAACAAACTATGAGTTACAAAATAATACAGATTGAAAAAATGCATCATCAATTATTTAAATAAGATATTTATTAATTTAGATTCAGTAATAATATAATTTTTTGTATCTATTTTCAAGAGAATTGTCGTTGATAATTATTGACTAAGACTACGGAACGAACTTCGTTATCTTACATAATAAATTTAATTACATTTAACAAATATGATTCGTTAGATTGGACTAATGAAATCGGATGGATGGAAATTAATTGCACAATTAAATATAATAAGTGGGCAACCGAGCGAAGATGGCGATGCAAGTGATCAGAAATCAACTGATTATGAGGGGAAAATAATGTCAAAGCTTTCAGATACAAAACAAGCCCAAGCAATTAAGACCCCCACATAGCCATTATCAAATTTCCAACCTTTTCAGTTTCGATTCTCATTAATTAAACTAACTTAAAATATAAGTACTTACTTAATCAAGCATTAGACACAAGCCCCCTCTTTCAGCTGCTCCTCCAAAGGCGGTTCTGGGAATAGTAGTCAGGAAATTAAATTGAAAAGATTATGCTCGGGTTGGTGGCAAGAGTTGTGGTGTGTGATAGGTATTTCAAAATACCTATCCTACACAATTGAGTTTGAATTAAATTAAAAGAGTTCAAATTTAAACATATGTTAAATTTAGTTAAAGGGAGAAGTTAAGGTAGTTATGAAAATAATATTAAAAGAAGTTGAAAGTACTTAAGAGATAATTAAATTAAATGATGACTATTTGAAAAGGTATTTAGAATAGACACCATTAATCTATAAATAGAAGTCTACATATTACTATAACATATATACTTTATTCCTACTTCTTCTTCAACTTTACTCCTTTCTTATTCCAAACACCTCCACATAAATTATCATATTTTTATATTTAACTCTCTGCTGTTCCAAATTATTGTATCGAGCGTGCACTCTTACAATCTTACAACAATTATAGTCATTGTATCCTGGAGGCTATCTGTCAACAACTTATTTGCACTAAAATATAATTTTTATTTATTTATTTTAAAGGGGGAGGCGCGTCTCTTCGGCTGACAGCACGCATCTCAAAAGGCGCAGCCGTTTAAGTAACGTCTTCTCGAAATTCAAACGCATGGCCAAGATCGAACCACGTGTCCCGCATTAAATATAAAATGATGGAAGCGGAAGACAACTCGACACAGAGAAACGAAAAGGCCGGGAAGCCGGCCCATACAAGAAGTTTACAGTCTTATCTCTTTTCACTCCAAAGACTAGAAACTGGGGGACTGATGTTTGGGTAATATCGAGCAACTCTCCTCGAGTTCCGCCTGGCGCGAGCAAAAGACCTCGAGGTCAACCCATCTCGAACAGAGGACCCGACCACTAGCACAAAGACTGGTCAAGGTCGAGGAGTCCAAGGCCAGTCAAGGTCGAGGAGTCTAAGACTGGTCAAGCCCGAGCTCACTCTTCTGCTCGAGGTATTCACAGCCTCGTCAAAGCTGGTCAAGGTCGAAGTGTATTATGGTTGGTCAAAACTCGAGCATCCTCCTGCTCGAGATCTTCGAATCCCCAGCCACAACCCAGCAACACCAGCGACGGCGCGAAGAGAAGACAAGATCCGAGCACTGCTAACTTGGAATAGTTAAATTCCCCCTTTCGACGATCCAGCACGTCGATCGGTGTCTGACTGACACCCCATGTGATACGGCGTGGTCCCTGTTGCCGATGGCCGGCACACGCCCCACAGTGTCATCATTTCACGCGCACATGCCTGACACTATGATCAAGCCATGTGAACCCATGCCAACCATACAGGCACGCATCCCCAGGGAATATCACGCTAATCCCGGCTGTCAGAAGGGCCCAGACACCACAGACGCGGGGACGGATGGTCTTGGAGGAAAAGGGCAGGAAAAATGGGGAATAAAAGGAAACGGACGTGTAAGTGGTAGGGGTTCCGAAAATTTTTACACAGGTTCTTTCTTCTTCTTCTTCTTACTCTTCTCCATTTTGATTTTTCCGGGAGATTTATTACTACGAAAGGCAGGGCAGAAAGACCTCTTCCATTCTTTCGGTCTCTCTAACTAAGAGGAATACAAAAAGAACAACCCGATTACTGACTTGAGCGTCGGAGGGTTTTCGTCGGAACAACACCCGGTGACCTCTGACCCTGCTTTCTGTGAGTACAGGTCCGGGAGACTTTCGTTCCGGTAAGGGCAGAGGAATCGAAGTTGGAAAGCAAACCTGCTTGAGCTCGAGCTCGCCACGAGCAGAAAGTTTCGACACTATTTGAAGGCACGCAGAAAAACCGCATCAACAATAATCATTGTATCCTGGAGGCTATCTGTCAACAACTTATTTGCACCAAAATATAATTTTGAGGGACACAAAAAATCTTAAGAACAAGGCATAGCACGACTTGATTTTTATTTATTTTATTCATAACCACATTCTATTTTCTACAACAACTGATTCTTATCTTAAATTTTTACAACAATCTTTAAGACTAATTCTATGGATGCTGTCACTGATGCTACAATGATGGCTGCCGCTAAAGCCTTGTCTGAGACATCAGAAATCAGAACGTTTGGTGGGATTTTTTTTAAGCGATGGCATGATCGAATCTTAGACACATTAGATGTAATAAACCTTGCTGAATTTCTCACAGAGCCTCCACCAGATTCTGATTCTGAAAATTATGAGGTATTACTTCAAGATTGGATTAAAGCAAATAAGGTATGTCAAAGTACCATTCTCAACACTCTTTCAAATGAATTATATGATGTTTATTCACAATACAAGTTTTCTTATGAAATTTGGGCTCAACGGAAGAAAAAATATATCATAGAAGATGTAATTGTCAAAGTTAGGCCACCGCCCTTCTAGATGGGCGGAGCCGAACTGTCAAACACGGCACACGGTACCGTGTTTGAAAAGAAGGAAAACAAAATATATAAAATAATAAAAAATAAATAATGCATAGTAGCCAAAATGTGGCTATAAATTGAGCGCCCTTTCCCTTATTTCAACCATCCCAAAAATTCATTTTCTCTTGTATTAGAGAGAATTTTGATTGTTAGTATTGGGTGTAATTGAGGTATTGGAAAGTGAGAATAGTTTTCTCCTAGTTATAGAAATAGTATAATTATTCTATTCTATTATTAGAGAGAAGTTATTATTTTTCTAGTATAATAAAATTATTTCCTTCTGTCTTTGCCCGTGGATGTAGGCTATAAGCCGAACCACGTAATTTTTGGTGTCCAAATTTGTGCTTGCTCTTTATTTTTCTTCAAATCTCATTTAGCTGTAATTCTACTTCACCCATAAATTTCTTAACAGTGGTATCAGAGCTTTGGTTGCATTCTTTGGAATCGGAGTTATTGTTCACGCATACTGTTACTGTTCACGTGAAACAGTGAGAGCCGATCCTAACTAAGTTAGTTCGTGGTGAAAGCAATGGCGGTAAAATACGAGATTGAGAAGTTCAATGGGAACAATTTCTCGTTGTGGAAAATGAAGATGAAAGCTATTCTAAGGAAAAATAATTGCTTAGCGACGATTGGAGAAAGACCCATAGAAGTAGCCGGTGATGCTAAGTGGAGCGAAATGAGCAGTAATGCAATTGCTTATCTACACTTAGCACTTGCAGATGAAGTGTTATCCAGTGTGGCAGAGAAAAAGACAGTGAAGGAAATATGGGATACTCTCACAAAGTTGTACGAGGCTAAGTCGCTGCACAACAAGATCTTTTTAAAAATGAGACTCTATACTCTTCGCATGACAGAATCTACATCAATAACCGACCATATCAACACCTTGAAGACTCTATTTTCGTAACTCACAATGTTGGGTCACAAAATAGAGGAAAATGAACGTGCGGAGCTTCTACTTCAAAGTCTACCAGATTTGTATGATCAACTCATCATCAATCTGATGAACAACAACCCGACAGACATTCTAGTTTTCGATGATGTTGCAGCCTCCATCTTAAACGAGGAAAGCAGGCGCAAGACCAAGGAGGATAGACATGCAAGTTCGCAGCAAGCAGAAGCGCTATTGGTGACAAGAGGGAGATCAACAGAACGTGGCCCCAATGGGAAGTTTGATGTTCGTTATGATCCGTACAAAACCGGACATTGCATAAGCGATGGGAGGCGGTTAGTCGATACATGGCGAATCACGGTGGAGAACATTGGCAAGCGAGTGAAGAGGATTCTAAGATACATCGAGGGAACCTCGGTGTTGCATTATGTTATGGAAGGTCAGAATTTACTATCAGAGGCTACGTGGGTTCGGATTTCACAGGTGATCTTGATAAAAGAAAATCCACTATTGGCTATGTGTTTCCTCTTGCAGGAGGAGCTGTAAGGAGGAGCTGTAAGCTGGGTTTCAAAACTGCAGACTGTTGTGGCTTTATCTACGACAGAGGCAGAATACATAGCAGCTACACAAGCATGCAAGGAAGCTATTTGGATACAAAGGTTACTTAAGGAGCTCGAGCACAAACAAGAGAAAATTCTTGTGTTTTGTGACAGTCAGAGTGCTTTGCATATTGCAAAGAATCCAGCCTTTCATTCTAGGACAAAACATATAAGGGTTCAATATCACTTCGTTCGAAAAGTAGTGGAAGATGGAAGTGTAGATTTACAGAAAATCCATACTAAGGAGAACCTAGCAGATGTTATTACTAAGCCAATCATTGCTGATAAGTTTATATATAGTAGATCTTCTTGTGGCCTAGCAGAAACTTAAGCACCATGTCAATGGCAAAGCAGAAAGGATGGTGTGGAGATTGATTGGTTCTCAATCAAATATCCAAGTGGGAGAATGTCAAAGTTGGGCCACCGCCCTTCTAGATAGGCGGTGCTCAATCATCAAACTCTGACACTACGGTCTGCGTGTTTGGAAAAAAAGAAATATATATATATATATATAAAATAATAATAATAATAAAAAAAATAATAATAAAATAATAATAAATAAATAATGCATAGTAGCCAAAATGTGGCTATAAATTGAGCGCCCCTTCCCTCATTTCAATCATCCCAAAAATTCATTTCCTCTTGTATTAGAGAGAATTTTGAGAGTTAGTATTGGGTGTAATTGGGGTATTGGGAAGTGAGAATAGTTTTCTCCTAGTTATAGAAAGAGTATAATTATTCTATTCTATTATTAGAGAGAAGTTATTATTTTTCCAGTATAATAAAATTATTTCTTTCTGTCTTTGCCCGTGGATCTAGGCTATAAGCCGAACCACGTAATTTTTTATGTCCAAATTTGTGCTTGCTCTTTATTTTTCTTCCAATCTCATTTAGCTGTGGTTATACTTTACTCATAAATTTCCTAACAGTAATTGTCAAATTTTTAGATTTTAAGATGACGGAAGAAAACGAAGCGACTTCTCAAAAATAATAAGCATGAAAGGAAGCATATATAAGAATTTGGACGATGCTATTGTTCATATCCGAATTGAAGAAAAACACAGACAAACTGATCAATTCGAGAAAGCCAAGGAAATAACTTCTTGGGCTAATTTGATTGAGAATGAGGCTAGTCCAACCGAAAATCAAAAGCCTAATAAAAAGTTTTTCAAAAATAAAAAAGACCACATTCAAGAAAAAAAGCATTTGTTATGTTTATGGCAAACCTGGCCATTTTGCTAACAAATGCAGGTACAGAAAGGGAGATCACAATCCTTTTAAGGCCAATTTGGTTGATGGAGAAGAAATTATTGCTGCTGTGGTGGTCTCTCGAGTGAACATGGTTGTTGCTGAGGGAAAGAAAGGATGGGTGATAAATTCTGGCGCTACCAAACACATTTGTAGTGACGTAAATTCTTTCTTTGAGTATTTTCAACAGTTCAAGTGAGTGATGGAGAAGAACAAATATATCTTAGTGGTTCATGACTACTCCAGTCATGGGAAAAGGGAAAATTCTTCTCATATTGACTTCCGGAAAAATCCTCTCATTGAACAATGTACTTCATGTTCCTAATATTAGATATAATTTAATTTCTGTATTTGTAATTGGGAAAGCTGGTGTAAAAGTCTCATTTGAAGGTGATAAAATTGTAATGACTAAAAATAGGGCATTTATTGGGAAAAGATATTGCTTTGGTGATTTGTTCAAGATTAATGTACTTGACATAATTATTAATCCTTTACTTCTGCTTATATTGTTAGCTCAGTTGATTTACGACATGGTAGATTTAGCCATGTAAATTATTCCTACCTAAAGAAAATGAAAGATATTGGCTTATTGTCTAATATTAATGTATCAAACATTGGAAAATGTGTTGTATATGTAGAGTCTAAGTCCACAAAAAGGACATGTAAACTAATTCTTAATAGAGAAATTGAATTACTTAGCTTAATTCATAGTGATCTTGGAGATTTAAAACAAACCATGACCAGAGGAGATAAAAGATTAAAACAAACTATGACAAGAGGAGATAAAAGATTATAAATAATCTTTATTAATGATTTCTCAAGATATACTAAGTTAAATTTACTGAAAAATAAAGATGAGACGGGTGAAAAGTTCTCAGTTTATAAAATTGAAGTTGAAAATCAACTTGGGAAGAAAATTAAAAAATTAAGAACCGATAAAAGAGGGGAGTATGATTCTAATATGTTTAATACCTTTTGTGAAGATCATGGCATTATTCATGAAATGACACTTCTTTATTTACCTGAATCAAATGGGATTGCTGAGAGAAAAAATAGAATTCTAAAAGAAATGATGAATGTCATGCTTGTAAGTTCTGGGGCTCTTATGAATTTGTAGGGGGCAGTTATTCTTACAGCTTGTCACCTAAAAAATAAAATTCAAGATAAGAAAACTGGGAAGATCTCATATGAATTATGACGAGATTTTCAGCTTGATTTATCATACCTCAAAGTGTGGGGGTGCCTTGTAAAGGTCTTAGTTCCTGATCCTAAAAGGAGTAGGATGGGACCCAAAATTGTTGATTGCACGTTCATAGGATATGCTCAAAGCGCTGCTTATGGATTCTTAGTACTTGAAGATAAAAAAATAAAGTATTTGATCTAAATTCTATTATTGAATTCATGAATGCCGAGTTCTTTGAATCTATTTTTACTAAGAAAATGCATATAGATAAGACATTAACTTAAGTCAATTTACCGAATAATTCTCCTGAAAATAAAGATATTGAATTAAGGAGAGGTAAAAGAATAAGGAAAGCTACTAATTTTGGTGATCATTTTTATGCTTTTTTAAACTGAAAATGACCTTCAAACATTTGAGGAAGCTATGACTTCTCATGATGCTCCATTTTCGAAGAAGGCTGTCAATATTGAGATAGATTCAATTATGAGTAATCATATATGGGAAATTGTTAACTTACCTCCTAGCACCAAGCCAATTGGGTGTAAATAGATATTTAAAAGAAGTTAAAGGTTGATGGATCAGTTGGCAAATATAAGGCAAGATTAATTGTCAAACAATTTACTAAAAAAAAAAAGACATAGATTATTTTGATATCTGTACTCCTATAATACGAATTACATCTATTATAGTTTTGATTGTATTAGCTGCATTTACAATTTATATATTCATCAAATTGATGTAAAAACCGTGTTTATAAATGGAAATTTAAATGAAGAGGTATATATAGTATAACCTGAATGCTGCATATCTGCAAGTGCAGAGCATAAGATTTGCAAGCTAGTTAAGTCAGTATATGGCCTAAAACAACCATCAAAGCAGTGTCATGAAAATCTTCTAAGCAAACATGTATTGCTCATTTCACCATAGAGTTTGAGAAGGCATGTCTCTAGCTGAATAGTCGAGAAGTTTTTAGCAGATCTTCCCATTAATTGTTGTCCTCCTACTTCAATCTCAATTCATTATGATTGTTAAGCTATGATTGCTAGAGCAAATTGTAAAATATATAATGGAAAAAATAGACATATTCTTCTAAGACACAATATAGTTAAACAGCTTTAGAATCTGGGTAGTGAGCCTAGATTTTGTTAGGTCAGAGTTGAATTTGGCCAATCCTCTTACTAAACCATTGAATAAGAGGTTAGTTGAACAAACATTGAGAGGGATGAGACTATTGCCTAGAACATAAGGCAAATGTGATAGTAACCCCACATATGTGATTGTAGATCCCATAAAGTAGATTTATAGGAGTAATAACAAGTCATTTGTTATCTTGCAGTACTATTGAATTAATAAGATTGAGTCCTCCCTATGGTGAGAGAGTACTAATTGTGAGCCTAGATATAATTAAAAATAGACATATTCTTCTAAGACACAATATAATTAAACAGTTTTAGAATCTGGGTAGTGAGCCTAGATTTTGTTAGGTTAGAGTTGAATCTGGCCAATCCTCTTAGTAAACCATTGAATAAGAGGTTAGTGGAACAAACATTGAGAGGGATGAGACTATTGCCTAGAACATAAGGCAAGGGTGATAGTAACCCCATATATGTGATTGGAAATCTCATAAAGTAGATTTATAGGAGCAATAACAAGTCATTTGTTATCTTGCAGTACTATCGAATTAATAAAATTGAGTCCTCCCTATGGTGAGAGAGTACTAATTGTGGTGAAAAAAGGATGAGTTTATTATTATTATTATTATTAATCTTAATGAACTCCATAACCCAAATACTATATGGTGGTGTGTTTAAACTACATAGTACTTTTGATGGAAGTTTACTTATATGAGTATGAAATTGGGTCGATTCCTACGAGAGTGAGGCAAACATCTTTAGAGCACTCATGAATGCCAACAAGACACGAAGTAATTAAAGTGCCAAACCGCAAAATAACAAAATAATTAAGAGTTTAATATGAATAATTAGTCCTCTAATCCACACCAAAGGAACATTGATTCATAGAAATTTATATTTCACCAGGTTCCTATGAAATATGATTAATAGTTCAATGTCTGGTTCATAGTCTGAAAAGCACCAGTACATATGCATTTTATTCTACTTAAAAGATGGTGATTAATTAAATTCGTATGTATTTTAAAATATGTGAGGAATTGTTGTGGTATGTGATAGGTATTTCAAAATATCGATCCTACACTATTGAATTTGAATTAAATTAAAAGAGTTCAAATTTAAACATACATTAAATTTGGTTAAAGGAAGAAGTTATGATTGTTATGAAAATAACTTTAAAAGAAGTTAAAAGTAGTTAAAAGAGAATTAAATTAAATGATCGCTGTTTAAAAAGGTATTTGAAATAGACATTATTAATATATAAATAGAAGTCTACAGATTACTGTAAGATATATGCTTTATTCCTACTTCTTCTTTAACTTTACTTCTTCCTTATTCCCAACACCTCCACATAAATTACAGTATTTTATATTTAAAAGAAGTTAAAAGTAGTTAAAAGAGAATTAAATTAAATGATCGCTGTTTAAAAAGGTATTTGAAATAGACATTATTAATATATAAATAGAAGTCTACAGATTACCGTAAGATATATGCTTTATTCCTACTTCTTCTTTAACTTTACTTCTTCCTTATTCCCAACACCTCCACATAAATTACAGTATTTTATATTTAACTATCTGCTGTTCCAAATTGTTGTATCGAGTGTGCACTCTTACAACAATTGCAGTCATTGTATCCTGGAGACTATCTGTTTGCACCAAAATATTAATTTGAGGGATAGAAATAGTCTTAAGAATAGTGCATAGCATGCCTTGACTTTTACTTATTTTATTCATAACCATATTCTATTTTCTACAGCAACTTATTCTTATCTTAAATTTTTACAACAGCAAGCAATGAAAGGCAAAGAAGAAATGGTGAATGCACAAAGAGAGAGTGTTGGACGGGTTAGATTGACGATTAAAACACCAGCAAACTTCCACGTTAAATTAGGCTGTACCAAATTTATTAGAAGGGTTTAAGGTCTTATTTGCAAACTTCCACGTTTAATTAGGCTGTACCAAGGTTATTAGAAGGGTTTAAGGTTTATTTAGAATTGAGGTTGGATAATTGTATCTTAAAAATTATAGTATTAAAGTATTTCGTAGATACTAACTATTTTAATTTAGAAATTAAGTTGATTAGATTTTACATTTGTATGATTAAAAATATTATTCTTTACTAATTTTATCAAAATTATTATTAAAAAAATTATATTTACTACATGTTATTAACTTTTATTTTATGATTATAATTTTTTTACCGTTGTTGTAACTTAAAAATTGCGTCACTTTGACCTAAACTTGCGTTGACTATTTTTTTAATCGGTGTCCAACTGATCAAACCAATTCTACCAACTTAACGTGGTTTGCTTGTCATTTCTTAAGAATAACAAAATCCTAACAATAAATACATAATTAAATCTTAACTATATAAATTTCATTACTAGTATGAACCCACTTTTATCGAAATGTTTCCGTTATTGTTGTACGCTTTACGCCGTGTCAGTGTTGGTTTCAAGCAATCAAAGTGAAAAAAAAAAAAAATGTTTTGTAGAACGTTACACATTTCTCATATATATATATATATATAAGTGCTCTATGGTCTGAAGCGGTTACATGAAGAGAAAAGAAAGGCTCAGGAAAATCAAATGGGGGGAAGAAAAAGAATGGCTCTGAAACTAAACACACCCTCCTTCTTCGTATCCAAAAAGCTCACTTATTCTCAGTCTCGCCAGAGGAGCATCATCAGAATCAGATCATCTCCTCCGGTGTTAATGTGCTCTACTCTTGGTGACAAAACTAAGTAAGTTTATTTATTTTTAATTATTATTATTATTATCATCATCATCATTTTTGTACGAGGACATGCATGGTTAAGTGATCAATTATTTTGTACTCGAAATAACTCTTCAATTGGTGATCATCGTCACAGGGACGTCGGGACGCATTCCATGGCACCAGAAAAAGTTGAAATATTCAGATCATTGGAGACGTGGGCTGAGCACAACATTTTGATACACCTGAAACCCGTTGACAATAGTTGGCAACCAACTGATTTTCTGCCGGAATCCGAAGCATCAGAAGGATTCTATGAACAGGTCAAGGAGCTGAGAGAGAGATGCAAGCGACTCCCTGCTGAATTTTTCGTTGTGTTGGTTGGAGATATGATCACAGAAGAAGCTCTGCCAACTTACCAAACAATGCTCAACACTCTAGATGGCGTTAGGGATGAGACTGGTGCAAGCCTCACTTCTTGGGCATCTTGGATTAGGGCTTGGACTGCTGAAGAAAACAGACACGGTGACCTTCTCAATAAGTATCTTTACCTCTCTGGCCGCGTAGACATGAAGCAAATTGAGAGATCTATTCAGTATCTTATCCGCTCAGGAATGGTAACATCTATCAATCTTTCTTTAGTTCCTTAGTAACTTAACCTTAATCAAAAGATAAATACTTGTTTAGTTCTTAGGATTTAGGCCAACATTACTAAGTTAGTTTTTCTATTTTAAAAAAATTATCCAAAATTTTTTATGTTACTTCCATTTTTGTAACTATTGGATTTTTTACTAATGTATATAAAAAGCTAATATTCAATCGGGATATTTTGGGCTATTTTTTTTAAATATGAAAACTAACTAGTTAATCGGCTTAAAACTATATGGACTAATTGTTCCCAAAAAAAAAAAAAATCTCTATGATTTGAAGGAGCATTTTAAATGCATTCATTTACTCAAAAGTCTAAAATATCACTATTGTTTATATGTATTTACTGCATTATTCTCTACCTTTAACTCGTTAAATTTTAGCAATATTTTTTTTAAATACCTGGTCTAAAGTTTAAGTACTAAAAGCAAATTTATCCATATAATTTTCACAATCTAATTTGATGTGATCTATTATAGGACCCTAAATTTGAAAACAATCCGTACAATGGATTCATCTACACATCATTCCAAGAGAGAGCAACATGCTTATCACATGGCAACACAGCGAGGCTAGCCAAGGAGCACGGGGACATGAAGCTGGCACAAATATGTGGCATCATTGCCTCTGATGAGAAACGCCATGAAATTGCCTACACCAAGATTGTTCAGAAGCTCTTTGAAATCGACCCGGACGACGCCATCTTAGCTTTAGCAGGCATGATGAAGAAAAAGATCAAAATGCCGGCACATTTGATGTATGACGGGCAAGATGATAAGATTTTTGATCATTTCTCAGCTGTTGCACAAAGGCTTGGAGTGTACACTGCCAAGGACTATGCTGATATCTTGGAGTTTCTAATTGAGAGATGGGAAGTGGAGAAGTTGAAAGGTCTTACAAGTGAAGGGCGTAAAGCTCAGGATTTTGTGTGTGAATTGCCTTCGAGGATTAGAAGATTGGAGGATGAAGCTCAGGCAAGTATGGCTAAGAAAGCAAGCAGTACTGTTCCTTTCAGCTGGGTTTTTGGCGAAGACATAAGGGTTTAATTAAGGCATCTTCTGGCTATATTTGATGCCTATAAATTGATAGCCAAAGCTACCTAGTTTGTAATATTAAAGTTTGCACGAACATTCACCTTTTAAGCAACTTCTTTTTATTTTTATTTTCGTTTAAAGCAAGCACTGAGGGTGGTTGAAATTGTAAAAGGTGATTAAATAAGTTACTTTTATTATACGAATAAAATAAGTTATTGATTAAAAAAATAACTTAATATTTATGAAACTATGTTCTTGAGGTTGTTGTGAGTTTTAAAATGTAATGTATACGCATTTGGTAAATTTTATTACGAATGTATTGTTTTATTATATAATGACCAAAATAAAAATAAATTTAAATTTCCTTTTATTTTTTAGAGGATGTTTAATAATGTTTAGACATGTCTTTTTCTTTTTAAAATACATAAAATTACATGAAATTAAAAAAAAAAACTCAATTAAATAAAATGTAATGAACTTCATAATCATTTATATAAAATATGATAAAAATTTATACTAATACACAATTCAAATAAAATAAAAATGTAATATGTATTATATTCACATTAAACTTGTTGTGATAAACACCATAACTATTAAAATAAAGTAAAATGGTTTGAATGTTAAAAGTCATGGTTATGAAATTGATTTTAAAAGCCATTGTTAACTTTCATATGAAATTATTTATAGTTCAAAGAAAATTTAGGTAATCATATGTAAGTTTTATTAAATTTTATAATAGAAAATAAAATTAAAATATAAAATATATGAACTTACTAGATCAAAACTTTGATACTGGAGAGAATGTACTATAATTATTGGAGTAATCCGATTGTGATGGTAATATGATATCTAATGGCTTATATATTAGGATGTATTAAAAAAAAGACACAATAATATTTTTTATTAAAATATTAATATTAATATAGAAACTTTAACAAGGTATGACGACTTGTTTAATAAGCTACTTTTGAAAAGCACCATTGTATATGTTTTTAAAAATTATTGTCAAAATGGAGAAAAATATGAAATAATCAAATTTTGTAAAATTTATCTAATACTATTTTTCATAAAAAATTATGAAATAAACAATTTATAAAATTTCAACCTCAATTTCAAATAAGCCCTAAGAGAAGCTCTGTCAAGTTGAGAATTAGTTTATCAATAAATATTAGAGACAGAGGAATAACGAGTGCCACGGAGCTAGCAATGGCTAAAAAAACATGAACCGAAATTGCAGACAACCAAATAGAAGTAAGAAGAAGAGGTATTTTTTATTTTCAAATTGCCCGGTGAAATAAGAGCAATTCGCAATTCAATCCTTGCGCAACCACTTATATTTTCCTCTAAAAAAAAAATATCATCTAAAGTAAAGTAAATTCAAGCAATTGAATGTCTCAATCCAAGACAAAAGAGATAATGTCTGTAATTAGCTTGTTCCAAAGATGTTGTGGACATATTCCACTACAAAGAGAAATCTAAAATTTTAAAAAATCAAATCCGAACCTAATTTGTTTGATTATTGTGAGAAGAAGACAATATTCGCTGAATCCAATAATAATTTTTTGTAGTGACCACATGCAGTTACGTATGAATCTTTTTGTGACCTTACTATTACGTTGCTTTCTAAATAAGAGAAATGGAGCATGCTTGTCGTGATAGCTACAATACAATTGATCAACAAGACAAAAGTTTATTTCTTTTCTCGTTCTAATGTATTGTCTATGCATAAAAAGTAAGATGTCACAACACAAGGCATATTTGAAATTGACGTACGTAAGCATGTGAGGTGTGTGTATCATCAAATGCACGTTTTTTTTCTTTTGGTAAAAACATAAAACAGAAAGGCATGTGAAATTTCATGAAAGTGACAATGAACAATAGTATATGTATTTAGTAATAACACTTAATCTCTCAGAAAGTCTCAATTCGTGAATATTAATGTGAAGTGTAGGTGTGTCTCATTCAATCGATTTCAAGCGACTGTATGGGATTGTATATATATGCTGGCTAATTAATGGTTAGAATTTATTATGTTTATAGTTGTTCAATTCTCCAACTTGAGAATGTGTATTATCGAACAAAACATTAATTGAACAACACGATTAGCCATGGTAGGTGTGGGTGCATTCTTTGGACTTTGGAGTTAGTGGAGGGTCTAGTTGTTGGGTTTGGGCCAACCTAACACCTAGGCTGGCTATAACTTAGTGGATGATTTTATTTTATTGTAAAATAAATTACTTCATAAATAAAAACAACAAACAAACAACACTAGTTTTTATTATTAAAATATAATTATATTGATATTAAGAAGGTATTAACCACTAGGTGAAAAAGCATATATACCTTTTATCCATTTTATTTAGAGCGATTTTTTATTTATTTTGGTATATATATATTCCAATTAGAAATTTTTTGATATTATAGTAGTGTGAGAGATAAATTAACATGTAAAAAATATAAATTTTAATATAATATATTTTATATTATTAAAATTTATATTTTAATAATATTAAAATTTATATTTTTTTTATCTTTTACTTATTTTTAATTTTAATATGATCAATAATCCTGATTAGAAATGCTATATATATTTAAAAACACATCCAACTCATTTAAATTTTCTTGTTAAAATGATGTTGTAAGATAATATTAATTAATTAATAATAATAATAATAATAATAATAACAAGATTCTTCTACAGAAGATCACAATTTCCTTCAATTATTAAAATGCCTCCTCACATTCTGGTGTTCATTTTGTCTTCCTCCCTTTTTTTATCTCTTGAAAGAGGACATGACACTTATCTGTCGCCCGAGAGATGAACCTATTCAAAACTACTAGTTTACTCATAAGACTCTGTATTTCCTTCAAAGTGGATAGGGACTTCATTTCTACCACTGCACTTATCTTCTCGGGGTTGGCTTCAATCCCCCTGTAATTGACCATAAAGGCAAAAAACTTTCTAAAATTTACCCTAAAAGCACACTTATCTGGATTAAGATTCATTCGTTATTCTCTCAAGAGCGTGAAAGTTTCTTCTAGATGCTTGATATGTTCGTCAGCATCCTTGAACTTGGTAATCATGTCGTCCACATATACTTCCATTGTACATCCAATAAGAGGTTTAAAAATCTTATTCACCAGCCTCTGATACATCGCTCCTATAATTTTTTAAGCCGAAGGGCATGACCTTGTAGAAGAATAGGCCTTGATTAGTGATAAAGGTTGTGCATTCTTCATCCTGCCCAAACATGAGAATTTGGTTGTAACCAAAAAATGTATCTATGAAGCTGAGCAAGCTGTATCCAGCTGTAGAATCAACTAACTGGTGGATGTGAAAAGCTGTCTTTGGGGTAGGCTTTGTTTAGGTCCATGAAATTTACACACATTCTTCACTTGCCATTTGCCTTTTTAACCAATACAACGTTCGAGATCCACTCAGGGTAATTGACTTCCTTATGAATCCTGCTTTTAGTAGCTTCTCCACCTCGCTATTCATAGTGTCATATCTTTCCTGGTTAAAGCATCTCCTCTTCTGTCTCACTGGCTTAACCTCTTTATTCACTGCTAAATTATGGCATGCCACCCTCAGATCAATCCCTGGCATGTCATCATGGGGCTAAGCGAACACGTCAGCATATGCTCGCAAGAACTTGATCAGGGTCCTCTTCACTTCCTTGCTTACGCTTGAACCGATCGTAATTTTTTCCTCCTAGTCGTCTGCTCTTATTAGGATTTATTCCAGCTCATCGGCCGGCTCTTGTCCTCCCTTCTTTGAATCCCCCCTAATATCTAACGACGTGACCCACATTACCTCTTTAGCCGCTGTTGCGTAGCAGCTTCTCGTCACCCTTTGATCTTCTTTTACAACCCCCACCACATCATTCATTCGGTATTTCAATGCCAAGTAATGCGTCGACATTACCGACTGACTGATTCACATGAATGGCCTCCTCAATATCATCTGGTAAGGGCTAACTTTGTCTACAACCACTAAGTCAAGCATCATATTCTTCTCGAAGAGTCTCGAGCCTATCGTTACCGAAAGATTCACAATCCCCAAAGGAGTTAACCTTCCTTTACCAAATCCCTTTAAAGAGGTATTTATGTGCTGAGCCTTACATCCGCTATCCTTATCTCATCCACGGTGGACTTGAAGAGTATGTCCACCAAGCATCCTAAGTCTACCAGAATCCTTTTGGACTCCTTATTTGCAACATTTGCCTTTACAAATAGGGCATCTTTATGAGGATATAGAACCTCTTCCTTATCTTCCTCCGTCCACATGATCAGGACCTGCCTGGTCCTTACCCTTTTTGCTGCCATCATGTTGAGTAGGATTTCTCAACTAGCAGATGCATATCCGCTATAATTTTTTCTAGCTCTATTTGAATCTCCTGCCATCGTTAGCCCTCCTGCTATCACTCTCATGATAGGTCGTTCCCGGTTCGAACTACCAACCTAGTTGTCTTCTACATGTTGCCGATCCACCACCGACTGTCCACCGTTGATGAACTCATCCAGGTACTAATTTCTCACAAATCCTCTGCCTGGTTCTTTAAATCTTGACACTGAGATGTTGAATGGCCATGATCATTATGGAATCTACAGAATCTACTCTTGTCCCTCCTATTAGTTGGCTTAGACATTGGTGTTAGAGAACATAGCAGACCCTGTTCTTCCACGACATGAAGCATCTCGTCTAGTGATACTTTTAGAGGAGTATACTGCCTATAAGTGGGACTCTGGTCAATCATCTGCATAGTCTTGTCCCTACGAAAGTTGCCCATAGGTGGGAGTGGCAGACGGATAACTTTATCATAGCTCTATGTGTGCTGGCTCACAGAGACGTTACAGGACGTGATACCGCTGATGGCAATCCCTTTAGTCTTTACTTGGTGACCTGCGGAATGAAACGCGACCAATTCGAGGTTGGGACATCCTCTTGTAATGGTGGTAAGGAGCAGCTCAGTTTTATGCCCCTCTAGAAGTTGATGACCCCTGGGCTAACCCAACTAATCCTTCTCCTTTGTGGATTCTTCTCTCCTTATGTCTTATTCTGTCAATCTACTCGCTTCTCAACTTCGCCGCTTTCTTTTCTTCAATTGTTATATCTCTTTTTATCTGCTTATATACATCAGAATATGGCTAAACTAGGGAACTACGCAGATTGTACCATGGCCTTCCCATTTTTACCACTTCTTTCTACCCTCACAATGCTTGGGGGTGATTGAATGCCCCGAGATCAAGGACCGCTCGGTAATATCTTTTGACAAACTCCCAAAGATACTCCCCCTCACCCTGCTTGATCTCGACCAGCTCCATCATGTCGTCTTCATGAGCTATTGACCCACGGAACTACTCTGCAAATTCTATACACATTTGCTCGAAGCTTTGGATGCTTCCTTGTGGCAGCTTGCGATACCACTCTCGTGCTCGCCCATTCAAGGTAAGTGGAAGGCTCTACATCTCTACACTACCGTTAGGCCTTGTACCTCGGTTATATCGTTGAAGAGTTCAATGTGCGCCAACGGATCACTTTTCTCTGAAAATTTTAAGTTAGAAAAGCAAAAATCCCTGGGAATTGTGGCACTCATAATCTTTAGTGAGAGTGAGAATTCATTATCTAACATGATCCTCCAACTCGGGGCTTTCTCATGCCTTCGGATGTTGTCAATAATCTGGGCCAACCTGCAAACTTCTCCTTCTAATTCTTCTGCACGAGAGGGATTCTATGCTGCAGCTGGCACATGTTCTTGCTCTCTCCTCCAGGCTTGCATCCACCATTTTAGCCATACTCTGCACCCTTTGCACCTGGGCTCCAATTCTAACATCTTGCCCAACGAGAGCGGCCCTACGACTGGACTCAAGAATGTCACAGTTTGCTCTCCTCTGCCCGTACCTAATGTCTCCATCTGTTTCTCCATCCGGTTTATCCTATCTTACACCGCTCAATCCCGGGCTTCATTGGCCACCTCTCTCAGAGTCATCACTCTTCAAGACTAACTTCTTTCGTATCGTTGCCTCATATTGTCATGTTGGTTCTATGGCTTGTAATAAAACTCAGCTTTTCATTCGTTCCCCACAAACAGCGCAAAAATATTGATGCAAATTTCTGATCGCTCCTTCCTCGAACAGGTTCTCCAGCTAACTTTTGACTTTTTCTATTCACTAAAATAGTGATGCCTTCTAGCTCCCTGCATTTATAGAAAAAGTGTCAGAGATTGCCGAGTGTTTTTCGGGTAAAAATCCTCCGACGTTCAAGTCAGAAATTAGGTTAACTTTTAGAAAATTCTTTCTAACGAAAGAACAAAAAATACAGGAAAAATACAAACTCTTTTTTTTTTTCTTTAAAAAAGAATCTAACCCATATCTCTCTTTTTTCTGAGGTATTTATTTGGGGCTTTCGATCCTCCCCAATAACCAAATACTTTTGTCTGTAAATACTGCATATTTGATTTCATCCATAAATCTATTTTCTTCCCTATGAGTTCGAGTTTCAACAAGAATACTAGTTCTTACTGTTCATTTGTTATGATATGAATATACCACACCAATTCGATATGTATAGATGATGAGATTCCATTGATAAAGAGCCAATTCCAATAGACTTATTAGAGGGTCCCATTGGAGTGCATCCAGTAGGAACTGAATTTACGAATTTGCCAATTATGAGTTGGGTGCTTTAACCATTCTGCCATGGATGTTTAACGAGGATCCTCGTACATGGTGAATAACCAAATTTCAATTGAAATAAAATCTTTAGGATAAATCAATGCAATTTGGGAAGAATCAATGAAAGGACATCAATTCAAATCCTGAATTTTTGAATTAGGAGAGATATTGAGAGAGATTAAGAATTTTCATTATTTCTTAGATTCATAGACCCAATTCAATTTAGTAAGATCTTTCATTCACATTTTTTTCCACCAAGAATGTTTTATAAAACTCTTGGACCCATGAATTTGGAGTATCCTACTTTCACGTAATTCACAGTGTTCAACAAGCAATCAATATTTCACGATCAAGTGTGTAGTACTGTTTGTAGTAGCGATCCTTATATATTGTATTAAAAATTGAAATATGGTCGAAAGAAAAAATCTCAATTTGACGGGGCTTCTTTCTATGCCTATGAATTCCATTAGACCCAGAACTGATACATTCGAAGAATCTTTTGGGTCTTCCAATATCAAGAGGTTGATTATTTCGCTTCTTTTTCTTACAAAAAGAAAAAAAATCTCTGAGACCTTTTTCCTAGATCCGAAAAAGAGTAAAGCAAGTTTTCCACTTCTCATGCACCCATTCGTTTTGGGACGGTTATTTAGTCTCCATAATAAGAATTGATTGTGCATGGGAGTTGTTCTCCCATTCTTGGAGAGAGCCGTTCAATCTTCTCACACTACGGGCTTGGATTGCCACGCTTTGGTTTGGCTTGATAATTGGTTTATACCTGCTCTTGGTGCCGCTTATAAAATGATGGGAGCTCGCTTGGCTGCCGAGGACATTCTTGCTCTTTTTAGCTTAGCTAGAGCAGCCTACGAGCACATGGTTTCAGTTAACCTGACATTGAGCTGGATTACCTTTATACTAGTTACCAATGCTTTTGTTTTGGCCGACGTAACCTTGAATATGCGTGCTCTTTATTTCCATAACAGATCCAATAATTCATACCTCATTAACAATGAGCTCAACAAAGATTTAACTTTAAGAAGTTTGGATCTCAGATCATGGTATTTGAAGAGGCAAGTCACAGTGCTTGGCTAACCCAGTGTTGCAAAACTTTTGGTTTTTCCATAAAATGCCATAAATGCCCCTATAAACCTAAACGATGACCAACCAGAACAAAAATATAAGAAAGTGTTTACAAATAAATTGATCCTCGTCATCTACTTGCAACTACCTCGAACCTTAGGGGAAGTGTATATAAAGGTGCTCTCACTCTTATATGAAGAAAAAGAAAGGTCCAGGAAAATCACAAAGGGGAAGAAAAATAATGGCTCTGAAACTAAACATACTCTCCTTCTTTATATCTAAAAAGTTCACTTATTCTCAATCTCGCCAGATAAGCATCATCAAAATCAGATCATCTCCTCGAGTATTGATGTGCTCAACTCTTGGTACAAAAACTAAGTAAGTTTATTTATTTTTAATTATTATTATTATCATCATCATCATTTTTGTACGAGGACATGTATGGTTAAGTGATCAATTATTTTGTACTAAAAAATAGCTCTTCAATTAGTGATCATCATCACAGGAACGTCGGGACGCATTCTATGGTACCAGAAAATGTTGAAATATTCAATTGGAGACATGGGTTGAGCACAACATTTTGATACACCTGAAACCCGTTCACAAAAGTTGGCAACCAACTAATTTTCTGCCGAAATCTGAAGCATCAGAAGGATTCTATGAACAGGTCAAGGAGCTGAAAGAGAGATGCAAGTGACTCCCTACTAAATATTTCATTGTGTTGGTTGGATATATGATCACAGAAGATGCTTTGCCAACTTACCAAACAATGCTCAACACTCTAGATGGCATTAGGGATGAGACTGGTGCAAGCCTCACTTCTTGGGCATCTTGAATTAAGGCTTGAACTGTTGAAGAAAACAGACTCGGTGACCTTCTCAATAAGCATCTTTATCTCTCTGGCCCCGTAGACATGAAGCAAATTAAGAGATCTATTCAGTATCTTATCTGTTCTAGAATGGTAATATTTATCAATCTTTCTTTAGTTTCTTAGCAACTTGCCCTTAATTAAAAGATAAATACCTGTTTAGTTCTTAGGATTTAGGCAAATTTTACTAAGTTTTTCTATTTTAAAAAAATTATCCATAATTTTTTATGTTACTTCCATTTTTGTAAATTATTAGATTTTTTACTAATGTATATATAAAACTAATATACAATCGGTATATTTTGGGCTATTTCTTTTAAATATAAAAACTAACTTGTTAATCGGCTTAAAACTCTATGGATTAATTGTTCCAAAAAAAAAAAACTCTATGAATTAAAGGAGCATTTTAAATGCATTCATTTACTCAAAAGTCTAAAATATCACTATTGTTTATATGTATTTGCTACATTACTCCCTACCTTTAACTCGTTAAATTTTAGCAATATTTTTTTAAAATAACTCGTTTAAAGTGTAAGTACTAAAGGCGAATTTATCCATATAATTTTCAAAATCCAATTTAATGTGATCTATTATAGGACTCTAAATTTGAAACCAATCCGTACAAATGGATTCATCTACATATCATTCCAAGAGAGAGCAACATGCTTATCACATGGCAACATAGCGAGGCTAGCCAAGGAGCATGGGGACATGAAGCTGGCACAAATATATGGCATCATTGCCTTTGATGAGAAACTCTATGAAATTGCCTACACCAAGATTGTTCAGAAGCTCTTTGAAATCGACCGGGACGATGCCATATTAGCTTTAGCTGACATGATGAAGAAAAAGATCAAAATGCCGGCACATTTGATGTATGACGGGCAAGATGATAAGATTTTTGATCATTTCTCAGCTGTTGCACAAAGGCTTGGAGTGTACACTGCCAAGGACTATGCTGATATCTTGGAGTTTCTAATTAAGAGATGAGAAATGGAGAAGTTGAAAGGTCTTATAAGTGAAGGGCGTAAAGCTCAGGATTTTGTGTGTGAATTGCCATCAAGGATTAGAAGATTGAAGGATAAAGCTAAGGCAAATATGGCTAAGAAAGCAAGCAGTACTGTTCCTTTCAGCTGGGTTTTTGGCAAAGGCACAAGGGTTTAATTAAGGCATCTTCTGGCTATATTTGATGAATATAAATTGATAGCCAAAGCTATCTAGTTATAATATTAAACTTTGCATGAACACTCACCTTTTAAGCAATTTCTTTTTATTTTTATTTTCGTTTAAAGCAAGCAGTAAGGGTCTGGTTAAAATTGTAGTGGTTGATTAAATAAGTTACTTTTATTATGCAAATAAAATAAGGTACTAATTAAAAAAATAACTTGATATTTGTTAAACTATGTCGTTGAGGTTGTTGTAAGTTTTGAAATGTAACGTACATGCATTTAGTAAATTTTATTATGAATGTATTGTTTTATTATATAATGACCAAAATAAACATAAATTTAAATTGCCTTTTATTTTTTAGAGTATGTTTAATAATGTTTAGACATGTCTTTTTCTTTTCAAAATACATAAAATTACATGAAATAAAAAAAATCAATTAAATAAAATGTAATGAACTTCATAATCTATTATATAAAAGATAATAAAAATTTATACTAATACACAATCCAAATAAAATAAAAATGTAATATGCATTATATTCACATTAAACTTGTTGTGATGAACACCATAACTATAAAAATAAAGTAAAATGGATTGAACGTTAAAAGTCATGGTTATGAAATTGATTTTAAAAGCCATTTTTAACTTTCATGTGAAATTATTTATAGTTCAAAAAAAATTTACGTAATCATATGTAAGTTTTATTAAATTTTATAATAGAAAATAAAATCAAAATATAAAAAATATGAACATATTAGATCAAAACATTAATACTAAAGAGAATGTATAGTAATTATGAGAGTAAACTGATTATGGTGGTAATATGATATCTAATGGCTTATATATTAGGATGTATGGAAAAAAAAAAAAAAACACAATAATATTTTTTAAAAAATATAAATATTATAATAGAAACTTTAACAAGGTATGACGACTTATTTAATAAGCTGCTTTTGAAAAGCACCTTTGTATATGCTTTTAAAAACTATTGTCAAAATGGAGAAAAATATAAAATACTCAAATTTTATAAAATTTATCTAATACTATTTTTTGTTAAAAATTATGAAATAAACAACTTATAAAATTTCAACTTCGATTTCAAATAGGACCTAAGAGAAGCTCTATCAAGTTGAGAATTAGTTTATCAATAAATATTAGAGACAGAGGAATAACGAGTGCCACGGAGCTAGCAATGGCTAAAAAAACATGAAACAAAATTGAAGACACCCAAATAGAAATAAGAAGAAGAGGTATTTTTTATTTTCAAATTGACAGGTGTAATAAGGGCAATTCGCAATTCAATCCTCGCGCAACCACTTATATTTTCCTCTAAAAAAAAAAATATCATCTAAAGTAAAGTAAATTCAAGCAATTGAATGTCTCAATCCAAGACAAAAGAGATAATGTCTGTAATTAATATGTTGTTAGCTTGTTCCAAAGATGTTGTGGACATATTCCACTACAAAGAGAAATCTAAAATTTTAAAAATCAAATCCGAACCTAATTTGTTTGATTATTGTGAGAAGAAGACAATATTCACTGAATCCAATAATAATTTTTTGTAGTGACCACATGCAGTTACGTATGAATCTTTTTGTGACCTTACTATTACGTTGCTTTCTAAATAAGAGAAATGGAGCATGCTGCCGTGATAGCTACAATACAATTGATCAACAAGACAAAAGTTTATTTCTTTTTCTCGTTCTAATGTATTGTCTATGCATAAAAAAGTAAGATGTCACAACACAAGGCATATTTGAAATTGACGCACGTAAGCATGTGAGGTGGTGTATCATCAAATGCACGTTTTTTTTTTTTCTTTTGGTAAAAACATAAAACAGAAAGGCATGTGAAATTTCATGAAAGTGACAATGAACAATAGTATATGTATTTAGTAATAACACTTAATCTCTCAGAAAGTCTCAATTCGTGAATATTAATGTGAAGTGTAGGTGTGTCTCATTCAATCGATTTCAAACGGCTGTATGGGATTGTATATATATGCTGGCTAATTAATGGTTAGAATTTATTATGTTTATAGTTGTTCAATTCTCCAACTTGAGAATGTGTATTATCGAACAAAACATTAATTGAACAACACGATTAGCCATGGTAGGTGTGGGTGCATTCTTTGGACTTTGGAGTTAGTGGAGGGTCTAGTTGTTGGGTTAAAGGAAGAAGTTATGATTGTTATGAAAATTTGTGCTTGCTCTTTATTTTTCTTCTAATCTCATTTAGCTGTGGTTATACTTTACTCATAAATTTCCTAACAGTAATTGTCAAATTTTTAGATTTTAAGATGACGGAATAAAACGAAGCGACTTCTCAAAAATAATAAGCATGAAAGGAAGCATATATAAGAATTTGGATGATGCTATTGTTCATATCCGAATTGAAGAAAAACACAGACAAACTGATCAATTCGAGAAAGCCAAGGAAATAACTTCTTGGGCTAATTTGATTGAGAATGAGGCTAGTCCAACCGAAAATCAAAAGCCTAATAAAAAGTTTTTCAAAAATAAAAAAGACCACATTCAAGAAAAAAAGCATTTGTTATGTTTATGGCAAACCTGGCCATTTTGCTAACAAATGCAGGTACAGAAAGGGAGATCACAATCCTTTTAAGGCCAATTTGGTTGATGGAGAAGAAATTATTGCTGCTGTGGTGGTCTCTCCAGTGAACATGGTTGTTGCTGAGGGAAAGAAAGGATGGGTGATAAATTCTGGCGCTACCAAACACATTTGTAGTGACGTAAATTCTTTCTTTGAGTATTTTCAACAGTTCAAGTGAGTGATGGAGAAGAACAAATATATCTTAGTGGTTCATGACTACTCCAGTCATGGGAAAAGGGAAAATTCTTCTCATATTGACTTCCGGAAAAATCCTCTCATTGAACAATGTACTTCATGTTCCTAATATTAGATATAATTTAATTTCTGTATTTGTAATTGGGAAAGCTGGTGTAAAAGTCTCATTTGAAGGTGATAAAATTGTAATGACTAAAAATAGGGCATTTATTGGGAAAAGATATTGCTTTGGTGATTTGTTCAAGATTAATGTACTTGACATAATTATTAATCCTTTACTTCTGCTTATATTGTTAGCTCAGTTGATTTACGACATGGTAGATTTAGCCATGTAAATTATTCCTACCTAAAGAAAATGAAAGATATTGGCTTATTGTCTAATATTAATGTATCAAACATTGGAAAATGTGTTGTATATGTAGAGTCTAAGTCCACAAAAAGGACATGTAAACTAATTCTTAATAGAGAAATTGAATTACTTAGCTTAATTCATAGTGATCTTGGAGATTTAAAACAAACCATGACCAGAGGAGATAAAAGATTAAAACAAACTATGACAAGAGGAGATAAAAGATTATAAATAATCTTTATTAATGATTTCTCAAGATATACTAAGTTAAATTTACTGAAAAATAAAGATGAGACGGGTGAAAAGTTCTCAGTTTATAAAATTGAAGTTGAAAATCAACTTGGGAAGAAAATTAAAAAATTAAGAACCGATAAAAGAGGGGAGTATGATTCTAATATGTTTAATACCTTTTGTGAAGATCATGGCATTATTCATGAAATGACACTTCTTTATTTACCTGAATCAAATGGGATTGCTGAGAGAAAAAATAGAATTCTAAAAGAAATGATGAATGTCATGCTTGTAAGTTCTGGGGCTCTTATGAATTTGTAGGGGGCAGTTATTCTTACAGCTTGTCACCTAAAAAATAAAATTCAAGATAAGAAAACTGGGAAGATCTCATATGAATTATGACGAGATTTTCAGCTTGATTTATCATACCTCAAAGTGTGGGGGTGCCTTGCAAAGGTCTTAGTTCCTGATCCTAAAAGGAGTAGGATGGGACCCAAAATTGTTGATTGCACGTTCATAGGATATGCTCAAAGCGCTGCTTATGGATTCTTAGTACTTGAAGATAAAAAAATAAAGTATTTGATCTAAATTGTATTATTGAATTCATGAATGCCGAGTTCTTTGAATCTATTTTTACTAAGAAAATGCATATAGATAAGACATTAACTTAAGTCAATTTACCGAATAATTCTCCTGAAAATAAAGATATTGAATTAAGGAGAGGTAAAAGAATAAGGAAAGCTACTAATTTTGGTGATCATTTTTATGCTTTTTTAAACTGAAAATGACCTTCAAACATTTGAGGAAGCTATGACTTCTCATGATGCTCCATTTTCGAAGAAGGCTGTCAATATTGAGATAGATTCAATTATGAGTAATCATATATAGGAAATTGTTAACTTACCTCCTAGCACCAAGCCAATTGGGTGTAAATAGATATTTAAAAGAAGTTAAAGGTTGATGGATCAGTTGGCAAATATAAGGCAAGATTAATTGTCAAACAATTTACTAAAAAAAAAAAGACATAGATTATTTTGATATCTGTACTCCTATAATACGAATTACATCTATTATAGTTTTGATTGTATTAGCTGCATTTACAATTTATATATTCATCAAATTGATGTAAAAACCGTGTTTATAAATGGAAATTTAAATGAAGAGGTATATATAGTATAACCTGAATGCTGCATATCTGCAAGTGCAGAGCATAAGATTTGCAAGCTAGTTAAGTCAGTATATGGCCTAAAACAACCATCAAAGCAGTGTCATGAAAATCTTCTAAGCAAACATGTATTGCTCATTTCACCATAGAGTTTGAGAAGGCATGTACTGCGGCTGAATGACTGAGAAGTTTTTTAGCAGATCTTCCCATTAATTGTTGTCCTCCTACTTCAATCTCAATTCATTATGATTGTTAAGCTATGATTGCTAGAGCAAATTGTAAAATATATAATGGAAAAAATAGACATATTCTTCTAAGACACAATATAATTAAACAGCTTTAGAATCTGGGTAGTGAGCCTAGATTTTGTTAGGTCAGAGTTGAATTTGGCCAATCCTCTTACTAAACCATTGAATAAGAGGTTAGTTGAACAAACATTGAGAGGGATGAGACTATTGCCTAGAACATAAGGCAAAGGTGATAGTAACCCCACATATGTGATTGTAGATCCCATAAAGTAGATTTATAGGAGTAATAACAAGTCATTTGTTATCTTGTAGTACTATTGAATTAATAAAATTGAGTCCTCCCTATGGTGAGAGAGTACTAATTGTGAGCCTAGATATAATTAAAAATAGACATATTCTTCTAAGACACAATATAATTAAACAGTTTTAGAATCTGGGTAGTGAGCCTAGATTTTGTTAGGTTAGAGTTGAATCTGGCCAATCCTCTTAGTAAACCATTGAATAAGAGGTTAGTGGAACAAACATTGAGAGGGATGAGACTATTGCCTAGAACATAAGGCAAGGGTGATAGTAACCCCATATATGTGATTGGAAATCTCATAAAGTAGATTTATAGGAGCAATAACAAGTCATTTGTTATCTTGCAGTACTATCGAATTAATAAAATTGAGTCCTCCCTATGGTGAGAGAGTACTAATTGTGGTGAAAAAAGGATGAGTTTATTATTATTATTATTATTAATCTTAATGAACTCCATAACCCAAATACTATATGGTGGTGTGTTTAAACTACATAGTACTTTTGATGGAAGTTTACTTATATGAGTATGAAATTGGGTCGATTCCTACGAGAGTGAGGCAAACATCTTTAGAGCACTCATGAATGCCAACAAGACACGAAGTAATTAAAGTGCCAAACCGCAAAATAACAAAATAATTAAGAGTTTAATATGAATAATTAGTCCTCTAATCCACACCAAAGGAACATTGATTCATAGAAATTTATATTTCACCAGGTTCCTATGAAATATGATTAATAGTTCAATGTCTGGTTCATAGTCTGAAAAGCACCAGTACATATGCATTTCACCGTGTCAGTGTTGGTTTCAAGCAATCAAAGTGTAAAAAAAAAAATGTTTTGTAGAACGTTACACATTTCTCATATATATATATATATATAAGTGCTCTATGGTCTGAAGCGGTTACATGAAGAGAAAAGAAAGGCTCAGGAAAATCAAAAGGGGGGAAGAAAAAGAATGGCTCTGAAACTAAACACACCCTCCTTCTTCGTATCCAAAAAGCTCACTTATTCTCAGTCTCGCCAGAGGAGCATCATCAGAATCAGATCATCTCCTCCGGTGTTAATGTGCTCTACTCTTGGTGACAAAACTAAGTAAGTTTATTTATTTTTAATTATTATTATTATTATCATCATCATCATTTTTGTACGAGGACATGCATGGTTAAGTGATCAATTATTTTGTACTCGAAATAACTCTTCAATTGGTGATCATCGTCACAGGGACGTCGGGACGCATTCCATGGCACCAGAAAAAGTTGAAATATTCAGATCATTGGAGACGTGGGCTGAGCACAACATTTTGATACACCTGAAACCCGTTGACAATAGTTGGCAACCAACTGATTTTCTGCCGGAATCCGAAGCATCAGAAGGATTCTATGAACAGGTCAAGGAGCTGAGAGAGAGATGCAAGCGACTCCCCTGCTGAATTTTTCGTTGTGTTGGTTGGAGATATGATCACAGAAGAAGCTCTGCCAACTTACCAAACAATGCTCAACACTCTAGATGGCGTTAGGGATGAGACTGGTGCAAGCCTCACTTCTTGGGCATCTTGGATTAGGGCTTGGACTGCTGAAGAAAACAGACACGGTGACCTTCTCAATAAGTATCTTTACCTCTCTGGCCGCGTAGACATGAAGCAAATTGAGAGATCTATTCAGTATCTTATCCGCTCAGGAATGGTAACATCTATCAATCTTTCTTTAGTTCCTTAGCAACTTAACCTTAATCAAAAGATAAATACTTGTTTAGTTCTTAGGATTTAGGCCAACATTACTAAGTTAATTTTTCTATTTTAAAAAAATTATCCAAAATTTTTTATGTTACTTCCATTTTTGTAACTATTGGATTTTTTACCGATGTATATAAAAAACTAATATTCAATCGGGATATTTTGGACTATTTTTTTTAAATATGAAAACTAACTAGTTAATCGGCTTAAAACTATATGGACTAATTGTTCCCAAAAAAAAAAAAAATCTCTATGATTTGAAGGAGCATTTTAAATGCATTCATTTACTCAAAAGTCTAAAATATCACTATTGTTTATATGTATTTACTGCATTATTCTTTACCTTTAACTCGTTAAATTTTAGCAATAATTTTTTTAAATAATTGGTCTAAAGTGTAAGTACTAAAGGCAAATTTATCCATATAATTTTCACAATCTAATTGATGTGATCTATTATAGGACCCTAAATTTGAAAACAATCCGTACAATGGATTCATCTACACATCATTCCAAGAGAGAGCAACATGCTTATCACATGGCAACACAGCGAGGCTAGCCAAGGAGCACGGGGACATGAAACTGGCACAAATATGTGGCATCATTGCCTCTGATGAGAAACGCCATGAAATTGCCTACACCAAGATTGTTCAGAAGCTCTTTGAAATCGACCCGGACGACGCCATCTTAGCTTTAGCAGGCATGATGAAGAAAAAGATCAAAATGCCGGCACATTTGATGTATGACGGGCAAGATGATAAGATTTTTGATCATTTCTCAGCGGTTGCACAAAGGCTTGGAGTGTACACTGCCAAGGACTATGCTGATATCTTGGAGTTTCTAATTAAGAGATGAGAAATGGAGAAGTTGAAAGGTCTTATAAGTGAAGGGCGTAAAGCTCAGGATTTTGTGTGTGAATTGCCATCAAGGATTAGAAGATTGAAGGATAAAGCTAAGGCAAATATGGCTAAGAAAGCAAGCAGTACTGTTCCTTTCAGCTGGGTTTTTGGCGAAGACATAAGGGTTTAATTAAGGCATCTTCTGGCTATATTTGATGCCTATAAATTGATAGCCAAAGCTACCTAGTTTGTAATATTAAAGTTTGCACGAACATTCACCTTTTAAGCAACTTCTTTTTATTTTTATTTTCGTTTAAAGCAAGCACTGAGGGTGGTTGAAATTGTAAAAGGTGATTAAATAAGTTACTTTTATTATACGAATAAAATAAGTTATTGATTAAAAAAATAACTTAATATTTATGAAACTATGTTCTTGAGGTTGTTGTGAGTTTTAAAATGTAATGTATACGCATTTGGTAAATTTTATTACGAATGTATTGTTTTATTATATAATGACCAAAATAAAAATAAATTTAAATTTCCTTTTATTTTTTAGAGGATGTTTAATAATGTTTAGACATGTCTTTTTCTTTTTAAAATACATAAAATTACATGAAATTAAAAAAAAAAACTCAATTAAATAAAATGTAATGAACTTCATAATCATTTATATAAAATATGATAAAAATTTATACTAATACACAATTCAAATAAAATAAAAATGTAATATGTATTATATTCACATTAAACTTGTTGTGATAAACACCATAACTATTAAAATAAAGTAAAATGGATTGAATGTTAAAAGTCATGATTATGAAATTGATTTTAAAAGCCATTGTTAACTTTCATATGAAATTATTTATAGTTCAAAGAAAATTTAGGTAATCATATGTAAGTTTTATTAAATTTTATAATAGAAAATAAAATTAAAATATAAAATATATGAACTTACTAAATCAAAACTTTGATACTGGAGAGAATGTACTATAATTATTGGAGTAATCCGATTGTGATGGTAATATGATATCTAATGGCTTATATATTAGGATGTATTAAAAAAAAGACACAATAATATTTTTTATTAAAATATTAATATTAATATAGAAACTTTAACAAGGTATGACGACTTATTTAATAAGCTACTTTTGAAAAGCACCATTGTATATGTTTTTAAAAATTATTGTCAAAATGGAGAAAAATATGAAATAATCAAATTTTGTAAAATTTATCTAATACTACTTTTCATAAAAAATTATGAAATAAAAAATTTATAAAATTTCAACCTCAATTTCAAATAAGCCCTAAGAGAAGCTCTATCAAGTTGAGAATTAGTTTATTAATAAATATTAGAGACAGAGGAACAGGGAGTGCCACGGAGCTAGCAATGGCTAAAAAAACATGAACCGAAATTGAAGACAACCAAATAGAAGTAAGAAGAAGCCCCCAAGGCCGTAGTCGGGTTGGCTGCCATAGTCGGTTTTAGATTCGTAGCGACCCGGGTTCGAGTCTTGGAGTGGGAGGGATAAAACTCTTTGGAACTGCACCCTCCCTTTAAAAAAAAAAAAATAGAAGTAAGAAGAAGAGGTATTTTTTATTTTCAAATTGCCCGGTGAAATAAGAGCAATTCGCAATTCAATCCTTGCGCAACCACTTATATTTTCCTCTAAAAAAAAAAATATCATCTAAAGTAAAGTAAATTCAAGCAATTGAATGTCTCAATCCAAGACAAAAGAGATAATGTCTGTAATTAATATGTTGTTAGCTTGTTCCAAAGATGTTGTGGACATATTCCACTACAAAGAGAAATCTAAAATTTTAAAAAATCAAATCCGAACCTAATTTGTTTAATTATTGTGAGAAGAAGACAATATTCGCTGAATCCAATAATAATTTTTTGTAGTGACCACATGCAGTTACGTATGAATCTTTTTGTGACCTTACTATTACGTTGCTTTCTAAATAAGAGAAATGGAGCATGCTGCCGTGATAGGTACAATACAATTGATCAACAAGACAAAAGTTTATTTCTTTTTCTCGTTCTAATGTATTGTCTATGCATAAAAGAGTAAGATGACACAACACAAGGCATATTTGAAATTAACGCACGTAAGCATGTGAGGTGTGTGTATCATCAAATACACTTTTTTTTTTTCTTTTGGGTAAACATAAAACAGAAAGGCATGTGAAATTTCATGAAAGTGACAATGAAAAATAGTATATGTATTTAGTAATAACACTTACATCTCTCACAAAGTCTCAGTTCGTGAATATTAATGTGAAGTGTAGTTGTGTCTCATTCAATCAATTTCAAACGGCTGTATGGGATTGATTGTATATATATGCTGGCTAATTAATGGTTAGAATTTATTATGTTTATAGTTGTTCAATTCTCCAACTTGAGAATGTGTATTATCGAACAAACATTTATTGAACAGCACGATTAGCCTAGTTGTTGGGTTTGGGCCAACCTAACACCTTGACTGGCTATAACTTAATAGATGACTTTGTTTTATTGTAAAATAAATTAGTTCGTAAATAAAAACAACAAACAAAAAAACTACTTTTTATTATTAAAATATAATTATATTGATATTAAGAAGGTATTAACCACTAGGTGAAAAAGCATATAAACCTTTTATCCATTTTATTTAGAGCGAGTTTTGTTTTTATTTTGATATATATATATTCCAATTAGAAATTTTTTGATATTATATTAGTGTGAGAGATAAATTAACATATAAAAAATATAAATTTTAATATAATATATTTTATATTTTAATAATATTAAAATTTATATTTTTTATTTTTTATTTATTTTTAATTTTAATATAATCAAGAATCTTGATTGGAAATACTATATATATTTAAAAACACACCCAACTCATTTAAATATTCTTGTTAAGATGAAGTTGTAAGGTAATATAATATTAATTAATTAATTAATTAATTAATTATTATTAACAACAATAATAATAATAATAATAATAATAATAATAATAATAATAATAATAATAAAAGGCATCGGCCGCCACTGTTACTAGCAGGAAGTGAAATAGCAAAAGAAAAACAAAAAGAGGTTCAGCTAATGCAATGCATTGCATAGGAAAGGAGGCAGGAGAGGAGAGGATGTATGTGGACTGTGGAATATTTTCCTTGCAGTGGGCCATCTCAAATATCAAACTAAGTGACAATTTCCACGTTTCGCCTCCTCAAGATCACCATTTCCTTTGTTTACCCCTAATGTTTCCCACACATTACCATAATAAGGACAGATGGCAAATGTGAAATTAAAATTAAAAAGTAGTGGCGTTGTAGAAGAAAACTCTTTTCTTAATAACGCTGCTTTTGCCAGCCCTTTCTGTGTGCACTCTTGTCTTTCGCTATAACAAACAATCCAACAGAAAGCAACGCAATTCCTCTGCATTGCATATTGGGTTTTGGCCTTTGCTTCGTGTTCGGTTTCATTTTTCTCTGTTTGGTCTGGGCCATTTCTTTTACGCAAACACTAGTAAATTTAACCTTTTTTTTTTTTAAATATCATCATCATCTTCGATAAAAACGATATCTTTTGAACTAAACATTTACAGCAATGGCTTTGAAACTGAATCCAACAACATGCAGCTTCCTATCATCATCATCATCATCATCAACACGCAAACACAGATCTTCAAGAGTTTTCATGGCATCCACTCTTCCTCCTGCTATCACCAAGTCAGTATTCTTTTTTTTTTTTCCCAATTCCTCATTTTCATTTTGATTTGGCATGAATAGATCAAAGATTCGTATTGTTATTTTTCTTTATCATTTTACTGATCTGGGGTGTTCTGTTTTGTTCAAAATGTTTTTTTTTCCCACTTCACGGGTGTCATTTATTATATTACAGACGGTTTCTTGAGTGATTTTATTGATCTGGGTTTTAGTAATTAGTGCTATGTGAGCTTGATATTGCCTTAAATCATACGATTCTTTTCTCCGAATTGTATTTGTCTTTTTGTGTGAGATCATTGAGATTGTTTAGGGTCGGCCGATTCTGTTTTTGCTTTGGCATTGGCATTTGATTCTTGCATGTCGCTTCAAATGGATGCTCTGTGTTTCTGCTTCACTGTTTCTGGATGATGATGGAATTCATTTTTCTATTGTTCTGGCCTGGCATCATTTACTTATTTATTTTTGTATTTTGTTGAGTGTTAGCTGAGTTTTATATTTGTTGATATTGTAAGGGGTTTTTTATATGCTTTGTTGCATGTGAGGCTTTCTGTTTGTATTTGTTTATTGTCGGAAATATTTATGCATTGATTTATTTATTTATTTTTCATAGATGAGAGTTAGGTGTGATTTTGTGAGTTAACTTATTCTTTTGGAGCTAGGTCGTGTTGGTTGACTGGCTTTATATATATATATATATATACATGCTTGTTTCAGTATAGTGCAACTTTTCATTGGATTAATTCTTTTTATTTTTACTTTGCTTCCCCATTTCTCCATTAGCATTTGAAACTCGCTTATATTAAATGGGGCTCTATCATTGCATACATGATTTTAATTTTATTTCATCTTGTTTGCTGTTATTTCCATCACTCACTGAATTAGTCATTTATGATAACGCAAGGTTTTGTTGGCTACTTTAGTAGCTGAGGAAAGGACTTACGGATTGCTTACCATTTGTTACACTTCTCATTGCCATTGTGTGTATAAAAAATAATCAGCCCCTTTTTCATATAATATAGGTGGTACATATGTATTTTAATATAATTGGCTTATTGTATTAGAATTTCCTCAACTTTACAGATAGCCAGGGTCTCTCTATCACTGAAAATTAAAATATGTTTGTGAAACCTATACCAGTTTTCTTAGTATTTGGTTACTAAATCCTTGACTTTGCCATTAATATGGTAGTAGTTGGTATAATATGGTTTTATTTCTTCTTTATACAACACCTTAGATATTGATATTTTTTTCAGTAAGATTAAGATGTTTAATTGCCCCTTATCTATTGCCGCCCAGCCTGTTCGATGCAGAAGACATTAAAAATAATAATGATAATTAATAAATGTAATAAACTGCTTTTTATTCCCTTTTTTTTTTGTGCCAATTATTGTTCTATTTGCCTCGGTGAAAGCCTCCTAAACCCAACCCATTCCCGTGAAATATATTTCTAACTTTCAATTAAAAACTTCATTTATGCCTTTTTTTGCTGTGTAACAATAAGTTCAACATCCCTAAGCTTAATTTATTCTGTTGGTTACAGAGAGGTTGAGAATCTTAAGAAGCCCGATTGCCCCCCAAGGGAGGTACATGCTCAAGTAACTCATTCTATGCCACCACAAAAGATGGAGATATTCAAATCTTTGGAGGGTTGGGCTGAGGAGAATATATTGGTGCACCTAAAGCCTGTTGAGAAATGTTGGCAGCCCATGGATTATCTGCCGGAACCTGAATCGGAAGGATTTTATGAGCAAGTCAAGGAGTTGAGAGAAAGATGCAAGGAAATCCCTGATGACTATTTTGTTGTATTGGTTGGAGATATGATCACGGAAGAAGCCCTTCCTACTTACCAGACAATGCTTAACACTCTAGATGGGGTTCGAGATGAGACTGGTGCAAGCCTCACTTCTTGGGCTATTTGGACTAGGGCTTGGACTGCCGAAGAAAACAGGCATGGTGACCTTCTCAATAAGTATCTCTACCTATCTGGACGAGTAGACATGAAGCAAATTGAGAAGACAATTCAATACCTGATAGGATCAGGAATGGTGGGATTCTCCTTTCCTATTACTAAACTCTATAAAAGAATACAAGCTTCTTCTATTGTCTCTGCTATGCACTTGTTTTTTCAGTATTTATGAGTTTGTTGTTTTCTTAGGATCCTAAAACAGAAAACAACCCCTACCTTGGTTTCATCTACACTTCATTCCAAGAGAGGGCAACATTTATCTCCCATGGGAACACAGCCAGACATGCCAAGGAGTATGGAGACTTGAAACTGGCACAGATATGTGGCATCATTGCCTCTGATGAGAAACGCCATGAAACTGCCTACACCAAGATTGTGGAGAAGCTCTTTGAAATTGATCCAGATGGCACTGTCATGGCTTTAGCTGATATGATGAAGAAGAAAATATCAATGCCTGCCCATTTAATGTATGATGGCCAGGATGATAACCTATTCGAACACTTCTCAACGGTTGCTCAGCGGCTTGGAGTCTACACTGCAAAGGACTATGCTGACATTTTGGAATTTCTGGTGGGTAGATGGAACATAGAAAAGTTGACGGGTCTTTCTGGATTTTGTTTGTAGTTTGCCTCCAAGAATTAGAAGGTTGGAGGAGAGAGCTCAAGGAAGGGCCAAGCAAGCGTCTGTCGTCCCGTTCAGCTGGGTTTTTGGCAAAAAAATAATTGTTTAAGTGCTATTAGCCAAAACTTGCATTTAGCCTTACAGTTGCATAGATACATAATTTCTGGTTGGTGACAAAATGGTATTTTGTGTGTGTTTCTTCTTTAAAACAGTGTTCTGTATTGTGAAAGCGTTTTAATCAAATGTTGAGAAAGAAAGCTTTATTAATTATTTCTCCATGATCGTTTTAGATTTTAGCCTTTTTATTAATTCTCCAATGCTGATTGATATAATATCATCATTATTTTTCTGCTTTTTGTTTGGACAGTGTTTTATTAGTATGGAAATGGAATCACTTGTTGGCATTATGCTCCCATATATGTCGAATAACTGGATTCCAGTGTATTTTCTCAGCTTTTATTTAGGTGGAACTTCTGAACATGAATTGCAACAAAAATCACTTAAGACTTGAAATAATCTCTTGAGCTTCAAAGCGAGTAGTTTGGGGCTGACAGATTGAGATTGCAAGATTGGAAATCCCGGGCATCTTTAGTTTACAATATGTACCAAGAACTTTTTCGAGCAAATGAACATTTTAGTATCCATAATATGTTGTATTCATAGAGACAAAAAAAGAAACGAATTAAGATCCCAGAGCAGAAGTACAACATCGAATCAAACCAAGGAATAAATGAAACTATAATCGGCACACGACAATGCCAATGACCAAAATGATCATATTAGTAAAGACATGATAACGATCTGAAATTAAACTTGGAAAGGCCATGGCCAATCCTTCAAATCCTCCTCTTGAGCCACCTTGGCACTCCTCCTCACAGCAGGGGTTCCATTACCACCTTCCACATAGTCATAATACTTCAAGAAGAAAGCAAGTGTAAGCACCACCCACTCCAAGCAAAAAATCAACACGCATAACCCGCCAGCCAACTTAAGTATCACCACACCATCCTCCTCTCTAACATATGACTTCAAGTTCCCAAGAAAGTCACTAGTTCTGGTGAAGACCAACACAGAAACTGATCCCTGAAATATTGCTGTCAGGACTGTGGCAACCATGTGGGCCCCGTACCAACGGCTGGAGTCCGACGAGGCCGCGGCACAACCGGAAATGGCCCCGGCGATGGTGAGGATATGGAGGAGGATGAAAAAGAAGCCGCAAATTGAAGGGAGCAGCCTCAGTGAAAGGGTCAAGAAGATGCAACTAGAGGCTGCACCAAGTAGGATGTAGTTGCAATATAGGAACACTTTGTGCGTGTGGTGGTGTGAACGATTGATCGATTGAGAGTTGGAGTTGAGAGAAATACCCATTTGATTGATGATGGTTTTAGTAAGTGGGAGATATATTTATTTCAGAGAAAATTTGATTCTTCTTGTTTTGATTTTGATTTTGATTGTTCAGGCGATTGGTGTGAAGGGATTATATGGAGTTCAGTTCAAGCCTAACGGGCGTATTTGACTGAGAGAGAATATGACCGTTGAGGAGGAGAGATATGAACGGGACCCACGTTAGTGAATGTAACGGCTACTTACAGCCCTTAATTTGCATCCAAGCGGACCAAAGCCCCATGCTGTTAGCGGAATTTTCCAATAAATAAATAAAAATCTTTCCAAATAATTCACGAGTGAACATACCAAGTTAACTAGTTTTAATGCACACATTAATCCCACGTCAATTGTTCAAATGTACTTTCTTTTGATCTAGAGAAATACAACTTGGGATTCTGTGTGCAAATATAAAGACCGTTCACTTGTGCGTTGATTTATGTAAACATTGAGGATCTATTAATCTTACTCCCCGATTAAACCAACAAATTTGATGACCGGTGACGCCATTGACTACCTTCCTCAATCTCATTTCTGTTGAGGATGATGAATGCTTTATATTCTCCATGATTCAGTTGAGTCTTGAGTCCCAGGTCGAGTGTATTCGATTGTTCAGAGAATTTGAAAAGAATAAAAAATAATTGGCCATCTCATGAGCAAAAAATATAATACATTTAGCAGTCATCTTTAAAAGTCCACCATCTATAACATGCTATTGAAAACGTTGCATATTAACTTGAGCTCTGTTTGTAAATGCTTAATGCTTACATTACAGCATTTATTATACAGAATGATACTCATATCAAACAATAAGTGAAATGATAAAACTAAGAAAAACAATGCAAGATAAAAGGTACAAACCATAAAGACAAACATGAAAACAATCACTTGTTAAATCATGCACAAAAGCTATTCTAACGGGCATCACCAGATAATTAGTCCCAACACGTCCAACAGCCATATGCTTAACTGTAACCATAACACTTATTTAAAATAACAAACGTCAAGAACTTGTAAGCAGCAACCAGAAAATGATAACAACAAACAAATAACTAATATCGATCTACCAAGATAAAGTCATCGTCATCAAGAACCTGAACATCCTTTTCCCCTACAAAATTCTCCCTCCCAATTTGGTTCACCAGATTCACAAATTCTACCCTCTTTTCCAGAGGAAGAGGTACGTATGGTAATCTGAAAATTGGCCTCACAACTCCAAGTTGGGCAAGAGCTGTGTTTAAGGCAATTGGGTTTGGCTCCTGAAAAAGCCATTCAATAAGTGGCAAGAGCTTTGTATTGAGAGAAGGATTCTTTCCCCCAAACATAAGTTCTCGCACCATCCCAGGAACCAAGTTGCTTGTAACAGATATCACACCAGTAGCCCCATGGTTCCATCTAGCATCATGGCATTGGTCATCGTTCCCACTCCACACCACAATCCCATTACCTGTGTAATGTTCAACCCGATCATTTCCAACACATTCCTTGACACCAGCCAGGTTTGGACTCTGTGCCATTGTGTGAATCACACGCGGAGGAATATCTTGACCAGTTCGTGATGGCACATTGTATAAAATGGTGGGACCCATGGACAACACACTATCAAAGTGAGAAATCATGCCCTCCAAGGAAGTTTTGCCGTAGTAAGGATTTATGTGAAGAGCTGCATGCATACCAACTGCAAAACCTTGTTCAGTAGCATGAATTGCTTCCCTGGTGGAGTTGCTTCCAGTATTTCCAATTACTTTTATTGATCCACCAAAGCAGTTCACTGTGTGACCAATAAGCATTATATGTTCATCCCAGCTCATCAGTTGGCCTTCACCAGTTGTGCCACCAACAATCATACCTTCAGCACCATTTACGATCTGTGTATTCACCAGGTCATCATAAGCTTCAAGATCAAATCTGCCATCTGGTAGATATGGCGTTTTGATGGCAGTTATCAATCTAAGTGATTTTATACCCTCAGTAGACGTCCTAAATACACATTTCCAAAAGGCATTAGTTTCAATAGCAACTCATTAGTGTCCTCAATTCTTTGCAAACTGGATGTGCAAAGAAATTAACTTGAAAAAAAAAAAAGAAAATTTATATCCAACCAGCACAAAGTTCCTGTAGAATAATAAGCAGTGTTCAATTTCATCATGGAAATTAAAAAAAAAAAAAAAAAACATCTAATGCCCCAACATAAAAACTTGGAACTTCTTTGAGTACTTAAGAAATATACATTATCTGCAAGTTATGTTTGATGCATGGGCACATCCATACAGGGGATAGGAAATGACACAATTTTAGTTCGAAACATGGTACCATCACATAAACCAACTAGAGATACTTATACATGATTGAAAAAGGGAAAAAAGAGAAAAGAAAAAAAGCAGCAAAGATGTATACGTAGAGTTGTATGCTAAAAGTAAGTTACTGTAAGAAAAAATCTACACATGCAAGCTTCAACTTGGAAACATCCAATATAGCTTACCTGTTTTTAACCTCAAAACTACGCATTGGAAGATGGTAATTGGGAATTACAGCTGCTTGAGGGGGTCTCCATTTCCAGTTTTTCCTGCATCGGAGCAATAGAAAAAATAACATTAGCAAATTACATTTAAGGGTTGTAACACAAATGTTTAGTACCTAAAACACAACGTCAAGTATGAATGTTAAGCATCGATAACTCCACTTAGAATAAGCAGACGGTAAAAGAGGGTGAAAAAAAAAAAAACAAAATGGATAAATTTCAAGCTCCTCATACTAATTGGGTTTCCTTTGGGATTACCCGTCCCATATTGCTTGAAACTCATAAGAAAAGTTTACTGTATTGATTCCACTTCCAAAACCTAATCAACAGTTCAATTGGTCTCACATTACATTCAAATATTTCCCATGTCCGTGTGAACAGTATGAAAAATGAAAAATATAACCACACACACACACACACACACACACACACAACCAATCAATAATCAGAAACAAGCTCAAAATCAACGCAATCAGCTCTGAATCTGCAGTAATAAATTGATAAAAGAGACTAGAAATTACCCAGTGCAAGAGACAGAGACGGGTCCGTAGTTATTGATGTTCAACTCGCACGCATTCAACCGAACCATTTCCTCTCTTCTTTTCTTCTCAGTTTCAGGCAGTCAAGTCTCCGAAGGCTCGGCCTGTCAGTGTGCACACACCACTCGCCCTTTAGGAGAAGAATTTTTGGCTCGGCGGCTTTAGGCTTTAGGAAAAGGAAAGACTTGCAAAAAATGACCGGATGCAAATCCTATTAGAAAAATAACCATAAAAGACATCAAAATCTTTATAATTATCTCAATTCATTATTGAGAGACCAAACTATCCATACTTCCACACTTCTTCAACTCCGGTCTTTTTCTGTCTCTTTACTCGTAGAATTATTATAAATTTCTCATAGAATTGAGAAATGATAATCTTCTAAATAGTTATCAAATTATTATAAATTTCAATTTTTTTTTATTTTTTATTTTTGTCCCAAAAAAATAAGGAAATAATGAGGATGGATTAATGAATTTTTTTTTTATCTTCTTAATAAAAGCAAAGAATAAATTGAGATTCATAAAAATTTGAATAATAATTTAAAGATTAATAGTTGAATCTCAATTCAGTTTTCATATATTGGACTGTAGAATACATGAATACTATATGTTGAAACTCATCTGTTATATAATCCTAACATTATTGATATATAGAATGTTCTTAAAACATACTAATAGATGCCATACAAATTTAAAGCGCTTGATTAAAATTGAGCCTTTTATATATATATATATATATATATATATTTCAATTAGTTTTGATTATCTAATAATAATTATCATTTATAATTTTATTTTATCAAAAAGTTCTGCAATGTGATCTTTGCCCAAACATCTATTGCACACAAAACACAATTGCCATAATTTCATAATCATACATGAGATTAGCCAAACAAAATGGAATTTGAAAGGAGACACAAAATCATGCCCAATATGGTATGTCCAAGCAAATACAAGAACTCAAAAGATCACAAGGACTTTAGAATGTACAAGAAAACCTTTTTAATCATTTCATTTCTAAATCTTCAAATTAAACTAGGTAAGTTCTCAAGGAAAAATTGATATCAGAGATAATACATCCTAGCACTATTTACTATTAGGTCTAACTCAGTCAGCTTCAAGTTCAGCACCGAACTGCTCCAATCTAGAAGCCTCTGCGTCCAGATCCCGGATTGTAGCATGGTTAACTAATCCATCATCCTCACTGGCATGTATCTGTCTCCCGGCAAACCTGAAGAAAAACATTATAAGTAATTTAAAAACTAAACAGTGACAGGCTAATTTCAATCCCAGCAGACATGATTCGATTACTTTCACTTCAATATTTAAGTCTCTCAAAATTGAAGAAGAAAAAAAAAGGTGGGGTTTGCACTGCTTTAAGCATACACAGTTCCCTCTAAAATCTTCTAGTACCATCACATAAGTAGTTAGTAGGGACAGAGGTTAGTAGGAAGGTCTCTCTTCTCTATGTACACCATTCCCTGTTTCCTATAGAACTATATAAGATTACCCACTTGCCCCTAAAGTTTATGGACTCCAAAAGGAACAAACATTTCCAGTGTTTAATTTAAAGCAGATAGGCATCCATCCAAACTTATTGCATCTTGCCATTCCTAAAGCATGCAAATCAAAATTTAAACAAATAGTGCTTTATGCAAAGTCATGAATTGCCAATAGTAGTACGTAACTTTTATTGCAAGACTAAACACTAAAAATGTTTCTTCATGGAAACTAATTCTTATAAATCACAAGCACCATCGGGACAAGTACATAACTGAATAAAGACACCTGCATTAAATAATAATCTGATGCTAGCTGTATATCTAAATGAAAAAAAGGCATGCCATGACAGCTCATTCTCATATAGAAAACACGAATATTAGACTTAAAGAATTACCATCGGCCATTCATCAACTCTATGCACTTTTGAGCGTCCTTCCTATCCTTAAATCTTACTAAAACAACACCCTGTGGATGATTCTCACAAACCTGCAAGCAAAACCAATACAAACAATAGATGAATAAATGAGATCTGCAAGTTATCAGAAGCAGAACACACTCAAAAATAAAGATATTTTTTCACAACCTTCCAAGGAAATCAGAGCAAAATCTAAATGGCAGTCCAAATGCTAAAACCATAGCTAGGCAACAGAGAAATTTAGGAAGATACCAAGTATGTGAGTTCAACAATTTTATTCAAGGAAAGAGAGGGTGGGGGGAGAGGAACCACTTAATTGCTGAAAATAATCAGAGAAATTATTAGAAAATGCTTACAATGATTAAAGGATCAGGAGCAACCTCTTAATTACATAGGAAGAAAGAAGAAACAGCATAAAGGAGAAGATAAGCAAGGAATATAGAACTACCAAGGAATGTCGAATAAGAAACTACAGTTTCTAAACTGATTTAGCACTAAGCCCCCATGCCTGGATGGAGAATAACCCATTCTAGTGACAATACTAAAAAAGATACGTTGCAAAGAGAAAGCAACAAATGGCCTTGGAAGAATCAACAAGATGAAGCTACAAAGTAGTCAGCTGAATTAATTTTAGGAAAATTGAAGGCCATCCACACATTGATGCCTCATATTTGACTGAAAATTCAAGAAACATTTCCAAAAATGAGCCATAACAACACCTGAAAGTGGAAAGTACAAGCCAACAACTGAACATGAAATCGTGAAATTCTTATTTATATGGTTACTTTATCAAATGACTTGAGGGAGACACATAAACTCTAAAAGGAAGATAATGAGAATGCAATTTATTTCCATATTTAATTTCATTACCTTGACTGAGTCCACTGGACCAATCTTTACACATTCCTCTTGAACATCAGCCTCCAACTCTGATCGTAGATTTTCATCAGCCTATCAAGATAAGAGAATGTCAAATCAAGGGCGACATTGGAATATCATCTAAAAGTTCCACTGCTGATATTACATTGCAAACAACCAAATTAAATGAGGAACACAGATGACAACTCTTATATATAAGCTGGAAAATAAACAAAGAAAAAGGAAAAACTGATTCTTACATGCCCTTTCGTTACGTACTAGTTCATTGGCTAATATAATTCTACCATATCAGCCTCATCAAGATAATGCAGCCTATCATAAAATAAGGTATCTAAAATCATTCAGAAGCCCAAACAAGAAATTCTTAGAAAAGCTATTCGTCGATAATACTTTTGATTGTTTAGGAAAACATATACAAATATTGTAATTCAAGTTAAATGATGACTCAGCATACATATGCAAATATTGTAATTCAAGTTAAATGATCATTCAACAAATCCACAAGGACTAGCTGCATGCTATTTGTCTCCCTAAATCCAAGAAAAAGGAAATAATGTCTATGAACAAGGTTTTCTACTACAGGCATAAGGGGAAAGAAAAATAGCATACTAGGGAAACATAATTACTTCAATTCAGATTCAATTGCCAAGGACATAATTCAGTCTTCGCTACCTTATGATTATATAACATACAGAAGTGGGATCCATTAAATTATACCCAATAATACGAACATGGGTGTAAAAGACTGATGGTTGCAAATGATGCTATGACTCGTCCATCAGAGACCAAACATATATAGGGTGACAGGCAAACAAAACAGAATGTTCAGCACTCACCCTCATCTCAGCAGGAGTGAACATAAAACGAAGAACAACGGTAGCTGGAATTATCAAATTTGCATCATCTCGGCCACCTGTGCCATTTAAAGGGAGAGTGTGTTGGCAGTGCATGATACAAAAGCAAAAAATGCAGAAATTTGAGATTAAATAAAATGTCATGAAAAGCTACATGTTTGACAACACATGTTGAAAAAGCAAGTGAAATTATTATAATAGTACTGCCGGATATCTTCAATGTTTCAGACACATACAATTAAGAGAGAACAGCTATCAAACTTTATGCCTGACATGCATACAGACGCTGCAGACCCATATGATCAACAACTTTAAATTTTTTTATTTATTTTAAATACATCATGATAAATTATCTAAAAAACAAAGATTGTAAACAAGGCTAATCATAAAATAGACAATATGTATACCCTATATATCCAATAGCATAAGCTATTTCTATAAACATCTCCATGTAATGTCAAAAGATGTACGTACATTAGAATTTCCAAGAAATCTGAAAAGATTCAACACCTCTAGACTTCCGTCCAAATTATCTACAATGAAGAAAATAGACGTAGCAAATAACAATATCTACAATTTCTGTCTAAAAAACTAATATTATTCAGAAATCAGGACCAAAATAAGTTACTGCATATTGTTTATAGCAAAACACAGTTTGGAATAAACAGAGTGATCCAAGAATAATTGAATAACACAACACTATCATAAAATCTAAAATCATCAAGGCTAAACAGCAACTGAAGATACAGCATGTCTCACAAAAATTTTATGACTTCTTTAGAGGAGCTATGAAATTGCTCTCCCTGCCACCAACAAAATGAAAATGTAAGATTAGAAACCTACCCCAGCCAAGCATCTTCTCTTCAACCTTCTTAAGTTTCTTTTTTTTCTTGCTGTCAACTTGTTTAGCTATGAACCTCTCTCCTGCATTCAGCATTATGCAAAATTGTTATTACAACTACTAAACCTATAGGTATTTGTGCATTCAAACCAGTGTAGAGAAGATGTTGTATATTCTAATAAAGAAGCAAAAACTGTGTGCATATATATTCTAAAATATAAGCAAACCATTATTAATCATCCCTTTGCCATAATCCATAAAAGAAAAAAATAGACATCAACAGAAATACTGATACCTTTCTGTTCAAACTTAGCTTGGGTGACTGACATAGGGATCTTTCCACCGGGACGAAAAGGAGCACCATCCAAAAGTTGAGTAGCCAGAGCAACTGAGGGTTCCTAGTAGTTACATATATCATATATAATACACATACTCACATATAAGAACCTGAAAAAGGTATATGAAAGAAGAATAACACAGGAAAGAAAGTACCTTGAGATATGTAACAAGCGCATCACCCTTCTTCATTCCTGTTTCTTTATCAACATAGATCTTAATACGAGGCTTCTTGGTTTCAGGATCCTACAAATATGACCATACATACTCAGGACATCCACATTATAAAATGCTTAATATTTAGAAATGAAATAACTGAAATTTGACATAATGTGCACATACAAGGGAGGTCAAGAGTTTAAAACGTCTGGTGGGTGCTAGTTGGTCCAATTGGTAAAACCTCTTAGGATGGGACAAGACATTTGTGGTTTGAACCTTGCTCACATTGGCAGAGGGGGAATTTGGTTTACATTCAAACAACACTTGGAGGGAGTTCAGAACATCTGAACTCCAGATAAAAAATAAAAAGAATAGCCAGAATATTTAAGCTCTTGTTCTCTTCTGAACCAGTTTTGTACTATTTTCAATCTCTTTTGTCAAAGAACCAGCTATGTTGAGTCATATAATCACTGAATCTTTTATACTAGTTAGAAATTTGATCAGCCAACATAATTCAATTAATACTTTGAACATAATTCAGCTAATGATAATAAAAAGTTTGATCTGCAAGACAAGCATAGACACTTTTCCTTTCATAGATATGTGTGTGATAAGTACAAGCCGATTACCACTCAGACTCCTGAACAAAGCATCATATCAAGAAATTTTGGTGCAAGCTAATTTTTTTATTTTTGAATGTTAATATGTGCACAATAAATTTTGCATAGCTGGCAATCTACCTCTTTGATTATTCCGCACTTGGAAAATACCTCCACCATCTGCAATGAACTTCCAAGATTAGAGTCATTCAAAAAGAAAAAATTGATCCTAAGGATAAGACAGCGACTATGACTTACTTCCTCAACAGTGACATCATCTGGCAACCCAGTCACATAAACATGTGTATTGACTTTTAACTCAAACCAAGAATCAGGAGGTTTATTAGCTTCCTGTGAAAAAGCAACAGGCTTAGTACAAAAAAATCATATATGTAACTAACTGTGGCAACTCTATTTTGGAAAACAGAAACACATTATGAATGTCTACAAAACCAATCAGACACTTTTCTATCCTTTGCTTTACTCAATAATAAAAGGCTCATACTAGACTATTAACCCTAGAACATTGGCAGAGGGCATCATAATCAGAAGAAAAAAGAAAATCTTGCAACACAAGACTTATCATATCAATGGTGCTGCTATAAAGAGAGACTAATTAGCGAAGCTTCAAAGCAGAAAATAAAGTACAAGAAGGTAACAGTTAAGGCTATCCTCATTTCACATCCTACTTCATAAATATAAGTTGTAATTGAGGAATAAAGGGCAAATGGCGAAAACCTTCTTCTCTACTTGCTTGTCCGGCTGTTTTCTCTTGCCATTATGTTTTTCTTCCTCCACCATGTCTGCACTATTAACTTTTCCCTCTGTGCTATTAAGTTTTTCCTTCACAACTTCATCAATTGCCAAGTCATCTGTAACATTTACTGTAGGAAAGACTTCTTCTTCTTTCAGGAAAGTCATCTCTTCTAACCCATATTTGTCATTTTGGCTTGATGTGTTCTCCTATTACACAAAAACCAGTCAATTCTATAACTAAAACAAGAAAATATAACAAAACGGTGACAATTTTTAGACAAAGAACATGAAAACAGGTAAAGAGAGAGCATAATCAATACTTCATAAAACAAGTAGGAAATCATATTTAAAAATCATCAAATCTCAGACAACAACATACTAACAAAGTGACGGAATTTGGAATAAAGAAGGAATAAGTAAATGAGAAAATGCCCAACTGAAGACGAAGATCATGTGTCAGCAATTAGCATCTCAATTCATTTATCTTTCTAAAATTTGATGGAATTAAAATTAATGAGCTCTGACGCAAACCTATAGCACAAACCTGAGGAACCCATGCTCTAAGACCCCTATCCCACTTGTATGTAGTACCATCATCATCAGTGAATTCATCCTCCCCCTCTGGAGATGCTGGAACCCCATCATGATCATCACCCCCCAAGTATCCCCCAACACTGTCAGAAGCAGATCCATTTTTCAATCTTTCCGCCTCTCTCTCAGCCTCTCTAACCTCTCTCTGCCATTTCTCAAACTCATCATCAACATTGGAAGGCACTGTGTAAACATCACAGAGTAAACACCATTTCCCAGAAAAGAAAAGTGCTAGTTACCTACATTTAGTTAAAAGGAGAAACAGTTAAAAAAAATAAAAAAGAAACATAATATTACCTCCCTGTTCAGCACTGAAAAATGATTCACTTTGCATCCCTGCAGCTTTCTCCACCTGCTCTCTCACCTCCTCAATGCCATCCTTGCAAGGCACTGCATACGCATACAAACATCAAAGTTAAAACCCATTCTCATGAACTTGGAAATGTTTATCAGAAGAAAGTCCACAAAGGAGAAACTAGATATAGTCGTTCACCTGCAGTAGAACCATGAGCCACTTGTTGAGAAATTCCTGATAAAAATTGAGGGATTGAAGATAGAGGCTGCCATTCACTTCTTCCTTGTGACCACACCAGTGTAGTTTCTAGGAGATACCCATTTAAGAAATGCTCTGTCCAGGCGAAGTAAATAAGCAAAGTAGATTGTTCAATAGCTCGTTAGAGGAATTGAACATGTAACAGATGGAACAATAGTCCTGAATGCGTGCTATTGATTCACTACTGGTAGAACTGAAATTCAAAAAACGAAAAATGTTCACCCGTGAATTTGAGGTACAACAAATCAAATGACTTAACAAATATGAAATATTCCATATTGTCATTTATTTATTTATTTCTTTATTTATTGGCTTAAACAACAGCCAGCTATAGCACAAATTCAAGACAATCATTCCATTGAGAAAAAAATAAAAAAATAAATAAATGCAAACAGAACTACTCACCACGCAATTCTGAAATTGCATAGGGACCAACATATTGTTGATTTTCATCAAGTATATACCATCCTTTTTCACCAGCTGTCTCGTAATTCCCTGCACCTTTAAGGAAAAATAATATATCATTTCTTCAGCGTTTCTATTAAAAAATTAAAAATTTGATCCATTTCAATGATTCAGACAATTCTCGATTGACCTAATAAAATTAAACTCCTCTATGAGAAAAAAAAAAGTTCAATAAAAAAGATTTTAAAAAGTGAAGCTGTTAATGTATCGCAGATACGATAAAGCTCTAATCAACACTAACCAGAGAGTCGTTGTTGACTATCGACGCCGTCTAACGACATCGTTTCGTTGAGGCTCCTTTCCTATTCTCGATTTCTCTCTTCTTCTGCAACACAAGGACAAGTACAGACTTGGTCGTGTCGTAAATAGAATAACGTGGAAATGTCGAACTCTGTTTGGACAAGAATATATTAGTTTATCCGAGTGGGGTAAAAAGATGTTGAGGCTATTGCAGCATATGCACCGCGATAGTTTCAAAATTATCTCAATACCCTAAAAACAGAATTTGTCGAAATTTCCACGAATACCCTCTAAAAATTGATATGAAATGACTAAAGCATCCTCATCCTAAAACACTTGCTCAAACATAACTACTCAAAAACACAACTCATACATGCTAAACTGGAGAACTGATAGTAGACGTCCAAATCGAGCCTGAAGAAGGAGAATCTACTGCAACTGAGAAAGAAAAGATTGTTGCTGCACAGTCGTCGGTGAGAGCTGATCCATTGCTGCATAATCATCGAAATTTAACTTCCTTAGGTAAATAATTTCTTGTAATTACTTGATAATTGATATATAGGGAAAAATGAAAAAATTTAGGGTTTTATATTGAAAAAAATATATATTAAAATGGTTGTGGATCTCTCATTTTATATTGAAAACAAACTTTCTAACTGTTTTGCTTTATAAAAATGGTGAAAATTTGATAGATTGTGCGGATTATAATTCAATCATAGAAGGTCGTGTAATACTCAAATTAGTTATATAAGGTCGTGTAACACACATGAATTCATATAATACTCGTTTATAACATGGCTTCCTATAATATTACACAACCTTCAGCCATGTATTATATTGGACAATTCATAATGACATGTATGATAAAAAATTATCTTATGGCATGCTAAAATTTGGATGTAAGTTATAGTTTAAATTAAACAATTCTAAAAATTCAGCTAAGAAATATTCAGACACAAAAAGTAAAAAAGAAAAGGTACAAGAGGAAACTAAAAGTATGCAAGCTCACAATCGTATAAATTATTTGGTGAATGTTAGTTGTAATACATAAAAGTCATATACTACATAAAAGTTATGTATATATAATAAATTGTGTGAGTCGTGAAATACATGAAAGTCGTGTACTACATAATTGAAGGTCATGAAAGTCTTGTAAATTGAGCTAAACATTTTTTCATAATGCAAAAAGTTACATTTTCCAAGCACAACATATCTCAAAAATAAGTTACATATATTATTTTTAAAGACAAAATAATAATCCAAGACAAAAATGGAGAAATGAAATTATTTAATACTACATATATTACAATAAATATTTTCAGGATGATTGGCCCTAGAGGCATGCTCTTGCTCTGAAAATGGAATTGTTGTAGTGCATTTTAGTCGATTATGCCCCCGCAATCCGCACCTACCACATTTACTATGCACAGTATCTTCTCCTTTGTAAACGTATTGTATTAGTTCGCGACTGTTCTATCTCTCACTTTTTCGCCAGTAGTGATAGTACATATGCACGCACCTCATCTGAAACATCTTATTTCTCTTGTGAATCCACAGGATAAATGCTCTCTGCATATGCCATATGTTGAAAACCATGCATTTACAGAATAATAATGGGAACATAAATCATAAACAAAATAGTTACGTATATACTTACACACGGTTACCATATATTCACAAGAAAGTTGGTTAATTTGAAATTCATAGCAATTGCAAGTCTTTTGAAAAACATCAACATGGCCATCAAGGTCATCATTTTTAATTATAAACTGATACAAATTTTTTCGTATTACTAAATATGTGTGTGAATTTTTCATTTTTTGTTTCAACTGTTTCTCAGCCCAATTAGTCATTAGAGTACATGTATTAATCACCATTTCTCATCTTTTTGCAAACCATTCTTGTAATTTGTCAATGATAGAATCTATTGACTTATGATGAGTATATATATACCATACACTACATCAGTAAATACTTTATTAACTCCTTTCTTAATACTTCCATAGTAGTCAAAAATAAATACTAAATTAGGATTATCGCAAATGGACTCACTTAACTTTGTAAAAAACTATCACTATTGAAGAGAATAGACATACGTATCAAAGCCATATCTGTTAATACAATGAAAACAATAATATCAAATTTCATATATAAATAACTGCACGACTTACACAGTTTGCATGATCTATATGACTTACACAACTACAAGATCTACACAACTATATACTTGCACGACCCACATGACTACATTCTTTACAGACCTACATGACTCATATGACTATATTACTTACACAATCTACATAACTATATGACCTATTATATGACGTACACGATACATGACCTGAAACATTTTCTTCATAAATACATGTTATTGTTCTTCAACGAGATATGTTATTGAAAAAATAATTAAACAATCTACATTACAAATATTATGACATATAAGTAAAAATAATGAAAAATATTGAAAATAGAATATTGTAATGTGATGAAAATATTTAATTTTTTCTAGAAAATATAAAACTTAAAACCCAACAACATTAACATACCTCATTGGGTTGTTTAATGAGCAATGCACCTTTTTTCAATTAAAAAAATATGGGTTTTAAATGTATGAGTACATATTTGTATTTATGTAAGAAATTAAAAGAGATTTTAAGAGTTTGAAAGATTTTGAACATATAAATTTGGTAATGTAAAAGAGACGAGGAGGAATAGTTTTGATGCATTCTTTAAGGGTATTTTAATCTTGACGTATATGTTTTAGAGTATCCATGAAAATGAAAAAGGTGTGGGGTATTGAAATAATTGAAGTATTTTGGGTATTTAATTAAAAACCCCGAAGATGTTCTCATAGCGGTTTGGAATATTTTCATGGTCACCCATAATATTTTGGTTAATATCAATTTTCCTCATCACTTTTGAAATTAGTTCTTTGACCACAAAGGGTATTTTCGCCAAACAATATTACCTTTCGAAATACGTAACAAATCCGCTTGAAATGCAAAGTTTGGGGGTAACTTGGACCATCGATTTGAAGTTTGAAGGGTTAAATAAATGAAAAATGGTTATAGAAGTTAAATTTGTGATTTCAATGAACAAAGTATAAACCCCCTTCCCGAATTAGGGTTTTAGGATTTGGGCAATAACAGAACAGAGCTTCCTTCCTACTGTAACTTGAAAAGCAAAGTAGTAGAGAGAGATGTGGAGATCAATAGCAGCAAGATCCAGGCTGGTAGCGTGGAACTTCGGTGTAGCCACCGAGAAGGTACAATATTCTCAAACCCTCAGCCTAAACCTATCTCATTCTTTATCAAAACCCTCTCCTTATCGAAGCTCTAGGTTTCTTTCAGAGTCACCTGCAGCAAACCCAAACGATCAGAGCTCATTTTCGCCTGAAACGGAGCTCTCTTCGCTTAGTTTTGCTGAAAATGAATATGCCCAGACGGATCCTTCTGCCGACGCGGTTGAAAGTAATGACAATTTAGGTGAAAATGATGATATTCAGATGGAAAATTCAATGGCGTTTAGTGAGAACGGTGATACCCAGATGGAAAATTTTGATTATGTCCCTGGGGAAGGCAAAGAAGAGGAGTTGAATGAGATTGATGGGGACAAGTTAGAGAACGTGTTGTCACTTTTGCAGAGTAGTGTTGACGGTTCTTTAGAGTCAGCCCTTGATAGTTTTGATTTGGATTTACATGAAGATTTTGTACTGAAAGTACTTCAAACCCCTCTGGTTTTGGGTGAGAAATTAATTTGTTTTTTCAAATGGGTTATGATGCATCCTGAATATAAGGTTACCAGTGGCATAGTTGATGCACTTGTGAAGGCCATATGTAGCAGTATTGGGAAAAAGGATGTGTATGCTTTGTGGGACTTAGTTAAGGAGATTGGTGAGAAGGAGGAAGGTGTGTTGACTGTGGAGATTCTCAATGAGTTGATTGCTTTGTTTTCGAAGTTGGGGAAAGGAAAAGCAGCTTTTGAGGTGTTTAATAAGTTTGGAGATTATGGTTGTGTGGCAAATCAGGAGACATACTATTTCACAATTGAAGTGCTTTCTAGGCGCACAATTTTTGATTGGGCTTGGTCTGTATGTGAGAAAATGATTGAAACAGGAAACTTGCCCGATAGTGAGAAGGTTGGTAAGATCATATCTTGGTTTTGTAAAGGGTGTAAGGCAAATGAAGCTCATGTAGTTTACACATTGGCAAAGGAGAAAAATAAGTATCCACCTCAGTCAGCTGTCAATTTCTTGATCAGCTCACTTTGTCAGAAAGATGAAACTGTAAAATTAGCTTTGAACATGTTGGATGATTTCTCAGGTGAGGCACGGAAGTATGCTATCAAGCCATTTTCATCTGTTATTCGCAGTCTATGCAGGATGAAAGATGTTGATGGGGCAAAAACATTGCTTTCTAAGATGATTTCTGAGGGCCCACTCCCTGGAAATGCAGTCTTTAATTCTGTTATAAGTGCCTATTCCAAGGCTGGAGATATGACACCAGCAATGGAGATGTTGAAGCTGATGCAAAGTAGAGGATTAAAACCAGATGTTTACACTTACACAGTTCTTATGAGTGGTTTTGCAAATGGTGGTCAAATGGAGGAGGCTTGTGAAATCCTGAATGAAGCAAAAAATAATCATTCTAAGCTGAGCACAGTGACTTACCACACACTGATACGTGGTTATTGCAAACTTGAAGAGTTTGACAACGCTTTGAAGTTGTTGAATGAAATGAAGGAGGTAGGGGTCCAACCAAATGTTGATGAGTACAATAAATTGATCCAGTCTCTTTGCCTAAAGGCCTTAGATTGGAGAACAGCAGAGAAGCTTTTAGAGGATATGAAGCTGAAAGGTTTACATCTGAATGGGATAACCCGGGCTCTTGTAAGAGCAGTCAAGGAGCTGGAAGAGGAGGGAATTGAGAATGGAGAGGCATTGGTGGAAGCCTAATTTTTTTCTGTATTTAGGAAAAGCAATGTAACAGTCAGATGAGCATGTCATGCTTGTAACCTTTTGTCCCCTTCTTTCAAGATATTATTGTAAATTGGGGTGGTGCTCTCGCTGTTCAACTTTCTGCCTCAAGCTCACCAGCGATGGATGTTACAAGATTCACTTTTTGAGAAAAATGAGATAAGTTCTTGTTCTACAGATTTCGCTTGGTAATAAAATCAGCTTAATATTGCTTTTTTTAGATTTTGTAAGCAGATCAGTCTTTATTTGGCCATTTCAGTCATTGCTGTTGGTTCTTTGATGTTATCAAAATTGTTTAGATCATGTTTGGTTGGTGGAAAGGCATTGGAAAAAACAGGGTCAAGTTGGGAATTGTATTTCATTTTTTTGTTAAACCAAGAAATCATGCAGTTTCAGTGAGAAATGTGAGTAAATTTCACAGTGGAGAAAAGATGAATGGATACATTCAGATTAGTTTTATTTGAGTGCGAAACTCTGTTTTTCTTTGTATACTTTGACAAGAAAATATGCTTTGCATGTTGTTTAATCTTTGATTCTTTATAACTGAAACTTCTATTAGGTTCTTCATTCAGTTGATCTAAGTTTTAACCCATAATTTAATTGGGTTTCTGCTTTGGAGACATAATTACCTCTTCAACCAGTAGCATTGATTTGTACTCAGTATTTCTACATTTTGTCTTTCATTGTACTGGACCTGTTTAAAGGCTTTTTCTCCTCATTTAAGTAATCTTTATTAGATGTTGTTGCTATTATCTTTGTTAACAGATGCCTACCAAGTTTAACTGTTTTACTTGTTTTCAACTCTAGCAAACTGTATAGCAAATTAGGCATTTATGTTAAATTATCATGTGAGTCTCTGGCCATTGATCAACTGCCACAACTCTGGAATTAACTTCAAGTTGATCATTTTCGTTTGTCACAAGTTACTTTGGAGTTCCTGGAAGGTATCCATTGGAGAATGTTTGCCATGTCTATGCATTATATGTGCTCTTAATTTTTCTTTTCTTTTTCCTTTTAATTGCATTTTTGAATCAAAAAGTTTTGTCTCATCCATTAGTTGGTTGCTAAGAAGACTAAAGAAAAGATAGTAGACCTAGGATAGATGACGAATTAAAGTGTGTGAATTTTTATTGTTGTGATCGGAATATAATATGTTTTTGTTTTTGTGGAGGATAAGATTGACAGATGAAAACATGAAGATGGATCATGGAGGAAAACATATGATGTTATTTTAACTTTCAACTTCCTGAACCACAGTGGATGAGCTTAGACACTTCCTTTTCCCCTTCCCTTTTCTCGAATCTCTCAGGCTTGAAAATATTGAGATCTACCCACAATTAACAAACGGCTGTCAACTTTATAATTTGATTTCCTTGCCATGTAGAAGATGGGTTAAGTAATGTAAAATTTCATTTAATTCCCCATTTTTAACTTTGGTTCAGTGTTTGACCTAGTTGCATCTGAGAATGAGATTACAGTTTTTGTGGGATCATCAGCAAATAATAGAAATCTCACATATCCAGATCCAGTAGTTGGATATACATAATTTTGCAATTGGCAATGACTGGTGAAATCGAACCGATATTCAGAAACTACATAACAGAAATTATCAAATTTAAAATTGCCATGCAATGGTGTGAAGTGATCTACAGTCTCCAGAGTATTACCCCTCAAATTCCTGCAAATTTTAGAACATTTATTTTTAAAAATAAATTTAAAGACACCTACAAAAGTCAAAACCACCGGAATTTCAGCAGCGAGTTTACTCTGACTAGATCTACAGTTAAGGGAACTTTTCAATCATATTTTGCCGTGGACTGCACATAGCCACCAAAGGCACGGTCTTAGATTGAGTTATTCCATAACTTGCAGTCATGTCCACCTCCTGCCCAACCTTTTCCCACTCGAAGCATTGTATGAGCGAACCCAAAGCAAAAGAAATTGTACGGATAGCCATGCCTGCACCCGGGCAAGCTCTCCTCCCCGTACCAAATGGAATATGTTTGAATCCCTCTCTTTCACTATGAATTGCTTCAAATCTTTCAGGTTTGAAATTGTTAGGCTCCTCCCACACCTCCGAATCCCTGTGCATTGCCCAAGTATTCACCATTAGCGTCGTGCCTTGTGGTATGTGATATCCACCCACTATGCAGTCCTCAGAAGAAAAATGTGGCAACAGAAGTGGTGCTGGAGTATATAATCGCAGCGTCTCATTTACGACACAACGAAGGTATGGAAGGTTGACAAGATCCAAGTCATTTAGCATGCGGCCATCTCCAACGTTGCAGTCAATTTCTGCTCTCACCTTCTGCAGTACATCTGGATTATTCAATAGGAGTGACATTGCCCATTCCAAAGTAACTGCTGTCGTTTCTACTCCTGCAACAAACATTATCTGAAACATAGGTTGCTCTAAGTTAGAATCAAAACCTCAGTATCGATGTCTTCAACATGCTGCACTAAGAATACTCTATTCTATCACCTAAACGAATATGAATAACAGAACGGTCCATGTTACATTACATTACAGAACCAAATAAAAAAAAAAAAAAGCCAGAGTAACTCCAAAGAACCCACAAGTGCAGCCCAAACAAGAGAGGCCTAAAATGTATATTACACCAGAACTTAAAACTTGCATGTTGAAAATGAGGAAATTTAACGCAAGAATGTATGATATTTGAACTGAAGCTTCTGTACTAGATGATCTAGAGTGACTAGAGAGTCGACCATTTGTTCTAATTCAAATCAAGAGCAACCACGCTGTCTTTTGCATTTATTACCCTTATAAACTTGGAAATGAATAGCAATTATTGGGGGTAAATTTCCATCGAACATGTGAAGCCTATACACTATCTCACTATGAACAACTTGAATGTTGAATTTGTCGGTAGTGATCAAACACCAAATATTGTAAATCATAAATAAATAGATGAATAAAAGAGAAATGATGCTCACCACAATGATGCTCTTAAGAACATCATCGGAATAAAATTCAGGCTCTGATTCTTGGAGAGACAAGAGAGTTTCAATCAATGACTTGTTCCTCATACTAGCGGCTTCGAAGGAAGAACTTGTTTTCTTTAACCGAATGCGAATATCATCTATCAAATTCTGCATGTATTCATCTCTCATCTTTTGTACCCTTACAAACCTCTTCTCAATGCCCTTACCATAGCCAATTAACCTCAAGATTGGAAAAAAATCACACATGTTCATTATAATGTCAGGGAAGAATATCTTCTTAAATTCCAGCAGGAAATTCTTCGCAACCTCCATGTTTGCCGCACCTGCACCCTCCTCAGTACCGCGCTTTCCAGCAACAATTCTCATCATGAAATTAACAGACAAAATAGAAAACAGTGATTTCAGCTCAACTTTTTGGTTACCACTTGCTGAATGTGTAAACAGTTGACGAAGCAGATGATGGACTTCATCTTCAAGAATTGGAAAAGACTTTTTGAGGTTGTTGGATGAGAAGATCTCAATAACAGTGAAGCGACGAAGGGTTCTCCAGACACGACCATAAGATGCCCACGCATAGGCCGTGTAATTGTAAGTGTAATGATCACCGGCCATTGACTTAGGGCGGTTTGCAAATATTATGTCGTTCTTGGTGAAGCAATCTTCAACGGCAGATGCTGAGGATACAACAAGGACAGGCATGGCACCAAATCGGAGATACATGATCGGACCATGCTTTGTCGCAAGACTCCCCAGCGCTTGGTAGAGTGGCAATGTTTTCTTGATAAGATAAAGGTGGCCAATGATCGGAAGAGCAAGTGGACTTGGTGGTAAGTTTTGCTGCCTAGCGAATACAAGTTTGATTATGAGGAAAATGGAGAGCACGAAAGCAGTAAGGTAACAGTACAAGTTTTCCATCGCAAACATGAAGTTGTCAGTTCACAGTGAGACTGGCAGACATAGCTTTATCTTCTCGGCTGGAAGAAATTCAATTCAATTGGCGTGCTGACTTGGGACACGACTTAAATGCGGTGACCCCACTCCCCAAGGGTGAATAATAACCAAAGTGATGTCTTTGTCTGTACTCTTAGCAGAGCAGGCAGACCCAAAAGGGCATGGCCATCTGGTTCTTGACCAACATTTAAGCGAAATGTTAAGTAGTAATAATTTGACAGGATTTTTCCTCCCACCTAGACTAAAATTGTGAGATGTGCATGCTTGCTATGGCATCTGAGCCCAACCACTCCTGCCTCCATAAGCTAGTTCACTGCAAAACCATTTCAGCAGGCATTGTTTGAGACTTTGAGTGAGCTTCCACAGACTACCAACCAGAGAAGTTCATGATTGTGACATTAATGATTGTATGATATTGGTATTGAAATATTTAACAAGTAATAAATTTCATTCATCTTCAAAAATCTTTTAACAGAGATCTGTTACGGTCCGCATGATTCCAGCCCAAATTGGCCCAAGAGAATGAGCCAAGATGTGCTTAACTTAGCCGATTCTAGAAACGTTATAGCGAACTCTAGCGACTTTTGTACATATCACTAGATTTGTGACACATGTACGATCTAGATTTAGACACGTGTACATAGAATTCTCTAGAACTAGCCAAGCTTTCCTATAAATAGAGGTGAGCTCTAAGCATTGTAATCATCCAAGCAAAGCATCAAACACTTGTAAGCTCTCTTGTAAAGCTTTTGTCTATCAATACTGATTTCAGCGATTTCTTTGCATTGCTCGCTAGCTCCTCCTTCTCTTTAGCACTTGGGAACCTCTTGACTAAGCTATTGAGAAGCGCAAAGGCTTACTTAGCAACATCCAGACAAGATTGTCTAAGTCTTGCGCGGGTTTCTCTGCATGAAACACCCATCCCGTGACAAGTGGTATCGAGCTACGGTTTGCACACACGCATTCCAGCGATAATGGCCAACATCCCGACCTCAAGCGTTACACGAAGGTGCTCATGGTGTGGAGATCATCCGGAACCAAGCCGGGCCGCGACGACACTCGCGGACGAGGCCAAGACTTCGAGGCAAGTCGAAGGTCGCATCCGTCGATGCTTTGGAGCCACGATTGGCTACGCTCGAAACAACAATGTCCATTGCTCGGGACTCTCTCGAAACTTTGGAGGAAAGGGTTGGCGGCCTCGAGGTGAATCTGCCAGACTTCGCGGTGCAACGAGGGCCCTCATGCAAGATCAAGCCAACACCTCAGGGGAATTTCAAGCATTCCACGAAGAGTTCTTTGAAACTCCATGAACTCGTGCAAGGCAGTGCTGCATTGTCTGTCATGCGGAGTAGAGGAAGTCCGCTCCGATTGGGCATGGCACTAGCGCACACTCTCCGCTAACTCGACCTACAAGCACGAGTGATGCGCGGCGCATTGGCGATGCTAAGCCGGGACACCTACGATGGCACACGGAATGCAACCATCGTGAGACAACTTCCTATTCGAGTTTGGATCGATACTTGATCCCATGGGTGTGAGAGATGAGGCATCAAAGTGGGCACTTGCACCCACGTTCCTACAGGTGCTGCACAACTATGGTGGCGTCGCAAGCATGGTGAAATGGGCAAAGGCATCTGCGCCATCAACACATGGGCGGACTTGAGCAAGAACTCCGAAAGCAATTTGCCCCAGCGATGCCAGAAAGAGGCGAGAGCACGCCCGTCGCCTCAAGCAAGCGGGTGGCGTCCACGACTACATCAGCGAGTTCACTACTCTCGTGCTCGAGATAAGCGACATGTCCGAGCAAGGATTCCTCTTCTACTTCAAGATGGCCTCGAGGATTGGGCGAGGCGGAGCTTGACCGGCGTGGCGTCCAAGCACTTGACGACGCTATTGCAGCCGTGAGTCATTGCGTGAGTACTCCACCCGATCCAGGAGAGAAGGCCTAGCCAAGGCAAAAGTGGGGAGCAAGTCGCGAGGACAAGGGCCATAATCGCAAGGATTGGGGCGAGAAAAAGCCTCCGAGCCGCAAGAGTGGGCAAGAAAAATCGGAAGGCAAGAATGAAGCGCCAAAGCCTCGTGACCCATGCTTCATATGCAGCAGGCCTCATTAGGTTCGTGATTGTCCAGGAGAAGAAGTCGCTGAATGCCCTCATTGCCCAGCTCGAGGCACCTCTATACCATCGATGGAAGAACACCGACCCAGCATGGGTTCTATCCAACGTCTTGGCGCACTCGACAGCCCTCAAACGGCACTCAAGAAAGGGCTGATGTATGTTAGCACGAGGATAAACGGCCACACCGTTCGCGCATTGTTGGATACGGAGCCACACGTAACTCGTGTCAGAGGATGAGGCCAAGCGCCTGGGCTTTAGAACTACGAGGCGAGGAGGTACAATGAAGGCGGTGAACTCACCTGCCAAGCCCATTGCAGGCACCGCACAAGGCGTTAATGTTGCACTTGGCACATGGAGTGGAAAGCTCAACTTCTCTATCGTGCCAATGATGACTTCAAGATGGTCCTTGGCATAGAATTCTTCGACCAAGTCCATGCCTTCCCTCTCCCAGCCACGAACTCCCTCAGCATCCTCGACGGGAGTAAGGCATGCATGGTTCCCACGGAGCAAGGAAAGTCCGAGGAAAAGACACTCTCCGCCATGCAATTCAAGAAGGGTTTCAAGAAGGACCCAAGCTTCTTGGTCTCTATCCAGGAGCTCAACGAGGGGAAAATCCAGCGAAGTGCTCCAGCCCAAGTCCCTCTTATGAGTACAATCCAGTCCTCGAGGAGTTCAAGGACGTGATGCCTCCCCAGCTTCCGAAGAAGCTTCCACCTAGACGATAGGTGGATCACCAAATCGAGTTGGAGCAAGGTTCAAAGCCTCCAGCCTTGGCGCCCTACCGCATGGCGCCTCCCGAGCTCGAAGAGTTGCGAAGACAGCTCGCGGATTTACTGGACGCAGGCTATGTGCGCCCGTCCAAAGCCCCATTCGGTGCACCGGTCCTTTTCCAAAACAAGAAGGATGGATCGCTGTGGATGTGCATCGACTACCGGGCGCTCAACAAGATCACTATCAAGAACAAGTACCCAATACCCTTGATAGCGGATCTATTCGACCAACTTGGCAGTGCAAGGTACTTCACCAAACTAGACTTGTGCTCCGGGTACTACCATGTGCGCATCGTCGAAGGAGATGAGCCCAAAACAGCATGCGTCACAAGGTACGGATCTTTCGAGTTCTTAGTTATGCCTTTTGGACTAACAAATGCACCGGCTACATTTTGCACACTCATGAACAAAGTGCTTCAACCATTCCTCGACCGCTTTGTGGTCGTGTACTTGGACGACATAGTGGTGTACAGCACCACACTTGAGGAGCATGCCAAACATTTGCAGCAAGTGTTCCGAGTACTTCGGGAGAACGAGCTCTACCTCAAGTTGGAGAAGTGCTCATTCGCACAAGAGGAGGTAGAGTTCCTCGAGCACAAAATTTCAGCCGGCAAGCTAATGATGGAGAACTCAAAGATCAAGGCCATCCTCGATTGGGAGCCTCCCACTAAAGTACCCGAGCTACGATCATTCCTTGGCTTGGTGAATTACTACCGCCGTTTCATACAAGGCTACTCAGACAAGGCGGCACCCTTGACTGATATGCTCAAGAAGAATCGGACATGGCATTGGTCCGAGGATTACCAACAAGCATTCGAAGGCTTAAAGAAAGCAATTTTGGAGGAGCCTGTCCTAGCTCTTCCAGACCACACAAAGCCCTTCGAAGTGCAAACGGATGCCTCCGACTTCGCCATTGGCGGAGTCCTTATGCAAGAAGGCCACCCGATAGCATTCGAGAGCAGAAAGCTTAATAACACAGAACGCCGCTACACGGTACAAGAGAAGGAGCTGACAGCCATCATCCATTGCTTAAGAGTGTGGAGACACTACTTGCTTGGCTCACACTTCACCATCATGACAGACAACGTAGCCACAAGCTACTTTCAGACGCAAAAGAAGCTGAGCCCCAAGCAAGCAAGGTGGCAAGATTTTCTCGCAAAATTTGACTATAGGCTCGAGTACAAGCCAGGCAAAGCCAATGTCGTTGCGGACGCACTAAGCCGCAAGGCAGAATTGGCCACTCTAAGTGCGAGCCAACCGAAGTCTAACCTTGTCTCACGCATCAAGGAAGGCCTCCAACAAGACCCATTGGCGAAGGACTTGCTGGAGAAGGTGCTTCAAGGAAAGACAAGGCGGTTTTGGCTAGGGGTGGCAATATGGGTCAGGATTCGTTTATTCGATTCGATTCGATGCGAATTAAATGGGTTTGGGTTTGAAAAAATTGATTCGTTTAATAAATGGGTGAATTCGATTCGATTCGTTAATTAAATGAATCGAATACGGGTTTGAAAATTTTGATTCGTTTATTCGTTTAGAATTCGTTTAATAAATGAGTCATAAACGAATCGAATATGGATCGATTCGTTTATTATTTATTTAATAAATTTGTATTATAAAATATATTAATTTTTAATTATATTATTAATTTAATAAATTTGTATTAAAAAATATATAAGTTAAAATTGAAAAAAAAATTGCTTATAAAATTTATTTACTTTTCTTTTATAATATTATGTTTAATTATTTCTAATTAAGATTTATTTTTATAAAATTATTGTAGAAAATTTAGATGTCACTGTGGACCAACTTACTCAAAACATTATAAACATGAGCACTAATTATGCTCTATCTGCACAGAGTGTCAATGATCTAAATAACAGTGTGTGAGTGTGGTAGGTAAAGTTTTTATCTTATTTAATTATTATTTCCTTGAAAATACTACAAATTTGCTATATATTTTGATTTTTGAAATTTTACAATGACTATTATTAATATTGCAGCATGTTAATAACATTTTATTTACTTTTTGGTGTAGTATTTTTGTTTTCAAGGTAACAAAGACAAATGAAGAGAATTAAAGAAATTACATTTCTTTATAATTTGAATTTGAATTATTGTTATTTTTAATATTAAGGATTTGGTATTTGGTATTTGGATAACTGTATAATATGATTTGAATTATTTGTATTTTGTTGTGGGATATTAAATTTGTGTTTTTTTGCTTAATTTTGTTTATTAATTATATTTTTCTAAGCGAATTGTAAGCGAATCTGGATTCGATTCGATTCGATTATGAATTCGTAAAGGATAAGCGAATAATAAACGAATCCGAATTCGATTCGATTCGTTTATCAATTCTATTAAACGAATTAAACGAATCAAACCGAATATTCGTTTAATAAACGAATCGAATCCGAATCCTGAAATTTCAATTCGTTTAATAAACGAATCGAATCCGAATCTATAGAATTTTGACCCAATTCGTTTACGATTCGATTTGAATTCGATTCGTTTATTCGTTTTGCCACCCCTAGTTTTGGCAAGAAGAAGGCATCCTCCTCACCAAGGGAGATCGGCTGTTCGTGCCTAGGTGGGGAAACTTACGCAAGGAGGTAATCAATGAGTACCACGACTCCAAGTGGGCTGGTCACCCTGGAATTGAGCGTACCACCGCACTCATCCAAGCCTCATATTTTTGGCCAAGCATGCGGGACGACATTGAGGCATATGTGCGGACTTGTCTTGTGTGCCAACAGGACAAGATTGATCACCAATTGCCTGCGAGGATTATTGCAGCCCCGCCTCAGCATCAAGGTCGTGGGAGAGTGTCTCGATGGATTTCATAACGGCCTTACCAAAATCTGAAGGTTGCGGCAACATCATGGTCGTGGTAGACCGCTACAGCAAGTATGCTACCTTCATTGCCGCACCCGCTGATTGCAAGGTGGATAAAGCAGCCCGTCTCTTCATCAAACACATAGTGAAGTTTTGGGGTGTTCCTAGAAGCATTGTGAGTGATCGAGACCCACGCTTCACTGGAAAATTTTGGATGGAGCTCTTCAAGATATTGGGGACCGACCTCGAGTTCTCAACAAGTTTTCATCCAGCAGACGGATGGGCAAACCGAGCGCAACAATGGCCTCCTCGAGATGTACTTGAGGCATTATGTGAGCTCACTCAGCGGGATTAGGCGAGTTGCTAGATGTCGCCCAATTTTCTTATAATCTCCAGTGAGCGAGGCTACCGGCAAGAGCCCATTCGAGATCATCATGGGATTTCAGCCCATGACCCCCAATGCCATAGCCTCAACGTACGGAGGGAAAAGCCCCGCGGCACACAAGCTCGCCCGCGAATGGCATGAAGAAGCGGACATCACCCGAGCATGCCTCGATGGCTACCGGCAAGAGTCCTTACCAAGCACACAGCCCATAATCTCCAACGGAGCGAGGCTACCGTGCTTGCTTGGGGCTCAACTTCTTCTGTGTTTGGAAGTAGCTTGTGGCTACGTTGTCTATCATGATGGTGAAGTGTGAGCCAAGCAAGTAGTGTCGCCACACTCGTGAGCAATGGATGATGGTCGTCATCTCCTTTCTAGAAGCGTGTAGCGGCGTTGCGTGTCATTAAGCTTTCGACTCTCGAACGCATGATGGGGTAGCCATCTTGCATCGGGACTCATCGATGGCGAAGTCGGAGGCATCCGTTTGCACTCGAAGGTCTTTGTGTGGTCCGGAAGAACTAGGGCGAGCTCCTCCGAAATTGTTAACTCAAGCCTCGAATGCATGTTGGCAATCCTCGGACCAATTCCATGTCCGATTCTTCTGGGCATATCCGTTAAGGATCTTGCCTTGGTGAGTAACCTTGAATGAAGCAGCGATAGTAGTTCACCGAGCCAAGGAATGATCGAAGCTCGGGTACGCTTGTGAGAGGCTTCCGATCGAGGATGGCTCGGATCTTTGAGTTCTCCATCATTATCTTGCTTGATTGAAATCTTGTGCCCAAGGAACTCCACCTCTTCTTGAGCAAACGAACATTTCTACAACTTGAGGTAGAGCTGGTTCTCCCGAAGTACTTGGAAGACTTGTTGCAAATGTTTGGTATGCTCCTCAAGTGTGGTGCTGTATACCACTATGTCATCCAAGTACACGACCACAAAGCAGTCGAGGAATGGTTGAAGCACCTTGTTCATGAGTATACAAAATGTAGCCGGTGCATTTGTTAGACCAAAAGGCATAACTAAGAACTCAAATGATCCGTACCTTGTTACACACGCTGTCTTTTGTTCATCTCCTTCGGCGATGCGTACTTGGTAGTACCCGGAGCGCAAGTCAAGCTTGGTGAAGTACCTTGCACCTGCTAGGTGGTCGAATAGATCCGCTATCAAGGGTATTGGGTACTTGTTCTTGATAGTGATCTTGTTGAGCGCCAGATAGTCGATGCACATCCGCGACGATCCATCCTTCTTCTTTTGGAACAAGGCCGGTTGCCAGAATGGGGCTTTGGACGAGCGCACATAGCCTGCGTCCGGTAAATCCACGAGTCTGTCTTCGTGACTCTTCGAGCTCGGGAGCGCCATGCGGTAGGCGCCAAGGCTGGAGGCTTTGAACGCTTACTCCAACTCGATTTGATGATCCACCTCTCGTCAGGTGGAAGCTTCTTGAGGCGAGGAGGCATCACGTCCTTGAACTCCTCGAGGACGGATTGTACCATATGAGGGACTTGGGCTGGAGCACTTGCTGGATTTTCCCCTCGTAGAGCTCCGGGATGGAGACCAGAAGCTTGGGTCCTTCTTAAAACCCTTCTTGAATTGCATGGCGGAGGTGTCTTCTCCTTGGACTTTCCTCGCTCCGTAGTAACCATGCATGCCTTGCTCCCGTCGAGGATCTTGAGGGAGTTCGTGGGTTGGAAGAGGAAGGCATGGACTTGGTCGAAGAATTCCATGCCAAGGACCATCTTGAAGTCATCCATGGGCACGATTGAGAAATTGAGCTTTCAGCTCCATGCGCCGAGTGCTACGTTCACTCCATGTGCGGTGCCCGTGATGGGCTTGGAGGGTGAGTTCACGCGCCCGTTGTGCCTCCTACTCTTGTAGTCTTGAGGCCTAAGCGCTTGGCTTCCTCCTCGGATACGAGTTGTGAGTTGCTCCGTATCCGACAATGCTGTGAGCAGTGTGTCCGGTTTATGCTCGTGCTAACATACATCGACCACTTTCTTGAGTCTTGGTTTGAGGACTGTCGAGTCGCTAAGTCTTTGGATGAAACCCATGCTTTGGGTCGGGGTTCATCCGGTATTGATGATGGAGGTGCCCTTGAGTTGGGCGTGAGGGCATTCAGCGACTTCTTCTCGGGACGATTGCGTACCTAATGAGGTCCGTTGCAAATGAAGCGTGAGGCTGCGGGGCTTTAGTGCTTCATGCTTGCCTTGGATTTTTCTTGCCCACTCTTACCAGCTGAAGGCTTTTACGCCCCGATCCTTGCGATTATGGCCCTTGTCCTTGCGACTCTCTCCCGCTTTACCTTGGCTACGCCTTTTCTCCTTAGATTTGGAGGAGTACTCGTGCGGCGACTCGCATGATAGCAATAAGCGTCGTCAAGTGTTTGGACGCCACGTGCGGTCGAGCTCCGTCTTGGCCCGATCCTTGAGGCCATCTTGAAAGTAGAAGAGTGAGTCTTTGTCGGACATGTCGTTGATCTCGAGCATAAGGGTAGTGAACTCGTTGATGTAGTCGATGCCTGCTACCGTTTGCTTGAGGCGGCGTAGGCGTGTTCTGCCTCTCTTTCCGCATTGCTTAGGGCAAGTTGCTTTCGGAGTTCTTGCTTGAAGTGCGCCCGTGTGTTGATGGTGCGAGATGTCTTTGCCCATTCACCGTGCTTGAGCGCCACCATGGTTGTGCGGCGCCCGCAAGAGCGTGGGTGCGGTGCCGCGCTGATGCCTCGTCTCTCGCGCCCGTGGCATCGAGTATTGGTCTAGCTAGAATAGGAAGTTGTCTACGATGGTTGCATTCAGTGTGCCATCGTATATGTCCGACTTTGGCACGTCAATGCGTCGCGCATCACTCGTGCTTGTAGAAGGCTGGGCTTGCGGAGAGTGTGCGCTTGTGCCATGCCCGGTCGCAGCGTACTTCCTCCACTTCGGTGCGGACGGTAGCGGCTCGTCTTGTCTGAAGCTGCGGAGTTTCATCAACTCCTCGTGGAATGCTTGAAATTCCCTCGGAGGTGTTGGCTTGCTCTTGCATGAGGGCTGCCTCAGTCTTGGCCCATGAGTGTCATCGCGGCCCGGCTAGTTCGGGATGATCTCTACACCATGAGCACCTTCTTGTGTCAAGCTTGAGGTTGGAAGGTTGGCCATTCTTCTTTGGAATGCATATGTGCAAACCTTGGTCTCGATACCACTTGTCACGGGATGGGTGTTTTCTTGCAACGAACCGGCTGACGACTTAGACAACCTTGTCGGGATGTTGCTAAAGTAAGCGCTTTGCGCTACTCGATAGTTAAGCCAAGAGATTCACGAAGTCGCTAAAGAGAATGAGGAGCTAGCGAGCGATGTGGCCAAATGTGGAAATTATATTGATGAGACAAAAGCTTTCTGAGAGAGCTTACTGAGTGTTTGATGCTTTGCTTGGATGATTACTAATGCTTAGAGCTCACCTCTATTTATAGCGAAAGCTTGGCTGGATTCAGAGAATTCTATGATACGTGTGTCTACATCTGGATCGTATATATGTCAGTAAATCTGAGGTTATGTACTGAAAGTCTTTAGAGTTCTTTAGAATGTTCATAATCGAGTAATTGTAGCATCTTAGCTTATTCTCTTGAGCTATTTTGGACTGAAATCATGCGGCCCGTAACAAAGCGCCCTTCAAGAGCTGATATGAACGTAAAACGAGCAACTATTGCTAGCACTATTAGTTTATTACAAAAGTAGCCATGAAAAAGTAACAACGATCCGTTGTCGTTTCCTGATGGGGCAATTAATGCTTGTGTTCATGCACACTCTCGGGCCATTTCTTTATTAGTCGACTTTTTGGGTCACAAGGCTTTTTAAATTGGCCAGTGGCAAGAGGACGCAAAGGAATGATTAGGCCCATTTCCATAAGAATAACAATCTCACGTGGTTCTTTCTATGGGCTTTGCCAGCTGTGGGTGTTGTTATCGAATCGATGTCCGTACTTGTGTCCACAGTAAAAAATACAGCTGAGAATTTGCTTCTGGATGCAGACTAGGCCGTGCCTACTGCCTGCCTATGCTATCTGGACACATATATGCCTCTGCCATCCTTCATTCATTCGGATTCGGCTTTAATCTTGTTCTCTTTCTTTTTCTTTGGTTGGATTTGATAGATGGAGCTTGCTGCCCTACGTATCTGTCAGGTGCAGCCTCATAATAAAATAAAGTGTGGCTCACTTGAGTCCAATCTCTATTTTACTCATTTTAACTGACTCAGTTTGGTGTAGCTTCCTAATAAAAGGTGTCGCCTATCTGAGTTCATATCTATTTTACTCATTTTAACAGGGCGTACCTTACAAAAACTGTATGGTAGTCACCTCTTTGATCCCTTTGAATAAATTTTTGTCCCCCGAGCTTTTCTTAAAGGATTACGTTACCCTTTATAGTAGAGATCCAGAGATTTACTGACCACCATAATTCTTAGGTCAATTAAGAGCTAAGAGTTTTTTTTTTTTTCTACCCTACTAATATATGAGGATATATATTTATTTTTATCAAAAAAATGCAAGACTCTTTCGTATACGAAACTCCAATTGGCCTCTCTTCAGGGTTGTTTTAAAGAATTTGAGTTAACTTTCTTAAAAATTATTCAAATGTACAATTAATCTCCTCTTTGCTTTTAGAAGAAATGCGATATCCTCCGGACAAGGGAGTTGTAAAAAGCAAAAATTGAGTAATAAAGACCAATGTCGTGGAAAAAACACACCCACCCAGCACGTAACATCAACATAACAAACGAACACAATTCATAAGATAAAGGCCAAATTTTCCTTATCACATAATATTATATATTCAAAGATTTACATATATGGACTATAGGGCATTGAAAGAGTAGTACACAAAACATGGATTGAAAGTTGGACCCCAAAATTTTGAAAAGAAAGATGTAAATTCGCCCCAGAGTCGTCATAGACCCCACTATCATTGACAAAATCACAAAATGCACAAACCAGTATGGCAAAAAGCAATAATCACACGTAGCTTCCTATCAACTTTTTGAAGCTCAATTAATGTCTTCTTTTTAATTTAACATTTAATGGAACCGAGGAGCTTAGCTGAAAACTCAACGGTTGTGAAGTGGGTCTGAAGCGTTTGGAACTCTCCTCTTGCTTGAAAAGTACCTCAAACTTTGCTTCTGCTGCTGATTCTGCTGTTGCTTCTCTTGCACATTTGGCGGCAAATGACTGTTATTCGTACCAAAAGCCACCCTTGTTTTGTCTTCCTTCGTCTCATCTCCTGAGACTATCAACAATGAGAGAAAAATCAATGCAATTATCTTCTGAAACAATCCCACTTGCAAAAACTGTCGACGCCTCTGCATCTTGTGAATGATTTTGAGTTTTTTTTTTATTATTTATCCTTTGAGAGAGATCAGAAGAGTTTACTGATGAAATGCATACTGGGGACCGGCAGCAGCTTCGGAGAAGAGAGGAAGGTGGGAGTTGGAAAGAAAAGGGCTTGCATTCAAAAGCTAGATGGCTTTAATTTTTTGTTTGGGAACGCAAGGCAAGTAAAAGAAAAGAGAGGAGAAGAAGTAAAATAAATAAAAAATTTGAAAAAAAAAAAAAAGGCAAATGTAGAGTTATTGAGTACACCCTGCAAACAAGGGACACAACTTACAATGCAACTTTTTCTTGCTATTTTAGCTTTTTATTCTCTCTTTCAGTCCCTAAAAAAGGGGTCACTCCAAGTTCAATTTTGTAGTATATAAATAGACTATAGTATACAGATCTTGGCTCTTGTGCTTTTTTTCCTTTTTCTTCTTTGCTTTCTTTTGTCTGGGCATTGTTTGTCTGCATTTGCTTTGGAAAGTAGTCCAAATTTCTCTTAATAGCTAATAGCAGAAAAGAAAAGGAAAATAATCATATAAAAACAGTTTACACCCAAGAAAGAGTATAAATGGCTCTTGAGTATCTGAGCCCATTAGTCATTAGTCATTAGTCATGCTATTCTTCCGAAAACTTTTCTTCTTCATGCAAAAGCTTACTGCAATTCACAGTCAAAGGCAAAGACAAAGGCAAAGGCAAAGGCAAAGGCAATGAATCCTGTAAAAGGTTCTAAACAATGAAACAATATCTTTAAAGCTAATTGAGTGGTCAAATCATGCGCAACATAGCCAATGGTTCTCTCCTCTACCCAACTCAAGAACTAATACAATACAAGAATACCTAGTGTTATGGTATGTGACCTGGCCGTGACTATCGGTTTCTTTTTCTCGAATTGCCTTGGCACTTTTGCTGAAATTCTCGACCAAAAGGTTAATTATATATAAATATAGAATTAAATATACCTAATTCCATATCCATGCTTCACTTGTATTGATCATTCATTTCTCTGTAGAGGCCAAAAGCAAAATCAGAATGAATGCTAAAAGTAAAACATAGCATGAAAAGAAGTAATAGTATATTGAAGCTGAACCAGGTTCTACATCTCTGAATCACTTCTTACTTACCCCACCAAAATTTAAAAAACATGGGACTCATTGTACGCATGAACCTCTGGCCCTGACTCTGACCCTCTCTAAATGGACAACATTAGTTATATACGTTCCAGAAAATAATAATAAGTTTTTAGATCATGTTATTTGAATGGACAATGATGACATGGCACGAGCACATCAGACTTGAGGGCATCCTGAGTGCTCAGAAAATGATGTTTGGTCAGAACAGTCAATGATATTTATGAAATTTTCAAGGCTAATAAGTTGGTTTCCTAGAGGTGCCATGCTATCTCCGGTCCAAATGACAAAACTTGGCCCATTTTAAAGTTGAGTGTTTCTCCAAATGTTGGATCGGCTAAGTTTCCGCTTCTCAGCCGAAAGCCCACGTTATCACCCGACCTCTTTTTCCATTTATATGTGAGTGCTCAGAAATTGATGTTTGATCAGAACAGTCAATGACATTTATGAAATTTTAAAGGTTCGTGAGTTTTGGCTCTCTCATGTTAAATAAATAATAATGTTATATATTTTAATTTTTTTTATTTTAAATAATATAATATTTATTAATTAATTAATTAAATTAAAATAAATTAATTTTATTCTTTTATCAACTAATTAGTGAATTTCATATCATTTAATATAATTATTTAAAATATGTCGCGTTACTCCTTAAAAATACAGTAGCATTAGCTGGCACAACTGATTTTCCTGAAGCAGTTAACTCCTCCGTAATAGATTCTGTGAATTCATAGAAAGCAGCAATGGCAATCGAAATTCAAAGGCTGAAATGCACGAGTAAAGATCCTTTTCTGTCCTTCAAAGTTCAAAGTCGATTTCGTGTATTAAGCCCTCATTCCAGAAAAAAGGGCCTTCAAGTCTGTATCACTAGCATCAAATTCATAAGTTTGTGGAGATGACCAAAGGGGCAGAACAGATAGGTCTGATTCATAAATGTGCAATTTAAGATGATACTTTACTCCAGCAAGCATAAAGGCTAAAGCTCTCATTACACCAATGATCTTGCAAAAATGAGTCCTGCTTTAGAAGATTCTTGGTTGGAATGTGGAACTAGAAATTGATGAAAGACATTCAAAACCAAAACTCATCCGTTAGGTTAACAAGATTTGGACATATGCAACCTTAGGTCAGAGAAAAGAGCTACTGCCTGGATCCTGAGAAGTCAAGGCTGCTGCTCATACCAAACTCAACAATCTTCTATGCATCTATGGCAACTTGCCTGAATAATTAAGTTCATGAGTACATGATCTCTCTTCGGTCAAATTAAACATCCAACGTAAACCTTTCAAATTGATCTCTCCAAATATGGTTTGGACAATTCAATGCATCATCCCAGCCAAAGATCATTCTCAAATCCAACTTATTGATACCCAAGAGAGGTAGAAACAAAACTACTAAGCATGGTTCAAGCACAAAAGAGTGACTAAAATGGTGCATAATGCAAAAGAAATTGCAATTCATCTCATTAGCTAGCCAAAAAAGAGTTTATACAATGCTTCCTCATGGAGATGATGACATACACACATGAGAATTTACATCATTCAACTTGTGAACTGAAGAAACACAAACTAAACCTAGACAAATTCTAGCTGTCAACATGGCACCCCAGCATTTCTCAAAAAATTATAAATCCCCTTCACTAACAGAGAATGATCTTCCAATGTCACTATTAGTAGCTGCTTGCATTTTACCAGTGCCATTCATACAATTCAAAAGTCTCCAAGCACCAGAGTGCTAGTAATGACAAGAGTGGCTCCTCCCAGCATTTCACCACAAGCAATCAAACTCAAAAATCTCTTCCACCAATACAGTTTAGGGGTATGCTCACTAAAAATCAATCTTCTGTGTTAGAATACTAGTTACAAATGCCAGTCCAACTTCAATCTTTGATATCTTCAAAGTAACAACTAGGTATCTCTGGAGAAGACGGCATGGTTGCCACACATTTGAACTGCTTCCAACAAGAAATAGCACAAATAAGATTACCATTTTAGCCACACAACAGCTCACATCATAACATTAAACACACTTGACACTTAACCAATACACTACCTTATGTTGCTTGTATTTTTCTCTTACAGCTTGCAAATTCCCTCCTCTTCTACTCAAATAGAGGTCATGTAGGATAAGAACACAGTCTTCTATTTCAGATGGTTTGTATCCAGAGTATTGTTGCAAGCTAGCAGTCTGCAAATACAAACGCCTAGCTCAATAATTGCACTTCAGAAATTAAAATACACCATCCACTGTAACTATAAATCAACTTACCCAGGGGTGCTTTGATGGTTGGATAATGAATCTAGCCAGGAATATAACAGATGCAGCAACTAAAGAGGGCAAAAATTTCACACAAGAATAATCTAATAGACTCAGTTCTGCAAGATAGTATCCAAGGAACTCTAGTTGCAAATTGGAAGCCTGTGAAAACCACGCAAAAAAGAATAATAATAAATAAATCAATCAATAAAGCATTATACACTCGCTCATGCCTTTAGAAGCAGATCTACAAAAGGGAAAAAGGATGGAGATTTTACTTACTTTGTAATCCTCTTGTGCAACCCTGGTGAATCTCCTGCACATCAACACAGTAAAAGGGAAATAACAATCAGCATTCAACGCAATGAACCAACAATGTATTTATTTATTATTTTTATTTTTTCTAATCATAAGCAGCAACTGAAAGAAGAAAGAATCCTCACCTTAAAAATGTCTTGACGGTGGGACTACCCAATTCAAACTTCAAGGACTTGAGTATATCAGCCTCCATTTTCACCACCTCTTCTTTGGTGTAGGTGTTATCCGTAATGTAGCAAAAATCTTCCACATTTGGAGGGCTAATTTCCTCATACTTTCTACTTGGTACAAAAGCAACAAAAGTAACATCATAAGCAACCGGACAATCAGCAAAGAAACATAAAGATTAAGGACTTCCGAAGAAACGAAAGATTTAGGGGTGGCTTACGAGGCAATGAGCATTGAAGAAACCCCAAGCAACTGAAGCCTCTGGCGATTGAGAACATTGAAAGAAAGGAACCTATCAATGTAAGAAATGGTGAGATAGAGGGTGTCTGAAACAAGCTTGTATTCCTCTGCAACCTCCACCAGCCAATCCACCAACACCCCTCTCATGTTTGCACTCATATCCTTCTGAACCTTCTCTATGTAATCAGGCAAAGGCCTTCTCTTTGGATCCACCTACAGTATCACAGAAATTAAATTTGCTAACAAAATATGAAATCATGGAAGCGAGTGAAATTAAACCCAAAAAAGATGTAAAGCTTCATTTTTTTTTTCATTTACCTCCATGGAATGAAGATACTGGTAAATGTCGGTGACATAGGCCCCACAGATCTGAGGGTCATCGGATTTGGCATCAATGTCAATATCAGCATCCTCGGCTGCCTTGGTCTTGGTCTTGGTCTTGGCCTTGGCCTTTCCCGCTAACAAAGCCTTCTTCGCTTTACTCTTGGCCTTACGCGGCTCGGCCTTGAGACTCGGATTCGAGGAGACGACGACGTTTGTGTTGGTGGGTAACTCCCCCAAGACCACCCGCTTCTTATTGGCCGGCTGCTCCGGAGCACTTCCAGAGTCCGCCGCCCTCTTCTTGGCGGCTGCCCGTGTGACCCTACCGCTGTTCTCCTGATCCGCCATTAGTTGCTAATGTTCACTTAATTTGGGTCTCAAGGGAGGAGAAGAGAGGGATTTTGGATTTGAGTGAGTGGGGGGCGAATGGTGAGAGCAAAGGAAGAAGAAATAAGTAGAGCTGTAAAACAGAAGAGAGAGGGAGAGAGCGCCATTGTTTTGGTTTTTCAAAATATCATTTAGGCGCTCGCTCCCCCCTCTCTCTCTCTTCACTTGAATCTTTTTTCACACGCATTTGATTTCAGTTTTTGTCTTCTAAATTTTGGGGGCTAGAAACATTTTTAAGCCAGAGCGCGGTGGGATTGGCGGGATTTTATTTTATTTTTATGTCGTGCCGTGTCGACGACACGTAAGCTGATCTTTTGACAGTGGTAACTTTTTCCTTTTAACTATTTTGGATTATGATTTTTAACTTGCTAGCTTCACATATTCCATAAAGGTTTTTTCTTTTTCTTTTTTTTTATTAATAAGCCAAATATCTCTGTACACAAATAACATTATATAAATTACATAAAGATTAGTAGAAAATTAATCGTTAATCTCTTGAATATTTACGTAGAAATCACTTATAATCATTAATTAACCGTTAAGTGATTGTCTCAAGTTATAAAGTCAATGAATCCTTTTAACAGGCCTTGCCAGTTGCCAGTTGCCAGTTGCCATCTTAAAAATATATAAAATTGATACACAATTACAGGACAGGACCGTAAGTCTGTAAGGCTTTGAAAATTATACGTTCTATTCTTCTAATGTTCTATGATAAATAAAATAATTGGAAGTATTGAACTACTAGAATAGTCTGTTATATGTAAAATGAATTAAACAATTATAAAATAAGGGACAGAGATTGGCTGAGAGGGAGTTTTAGAAATAGTAGCGCCATTTCTCCTGTTTTTTGAACCTTCTGTTTTTTTTTTACCCACCCGCTTTTGAAGTTTTGGAATTTGGAAGTGTTTCCCCATTTTGACTATTTTTTGTCTTTAAAAATTTTCGAAATTCTGGGACAGCCAGTGGACTTGGCCTTGGCTCGGGTTAAATTTTAAAGCTTATAATCACAGCCGGCAGCATCCGTACTTTTTGTTCGTGGTGAAAATGCACCGTGATAATTTGATCCCGCAGCAATATCTGTTAATGAGTGTAACTTATAATTCATTTACTTATAAATATTAATTTCACTCATATTATTAATTTTTATATAAATTTAATAAGTTGTAAATTATTTGTGTCGTAAATTAACATGACTCTTATTAATAATTTGTATTTTAATCATTCTCCATTTCTGTTAATCCATCGTAGCCGTCCGCTGTTGCCAAAGACTTGCGCCAACAACAGATAACGCATTATTTGGGAAATGGGAGTCACTTTGACTGTTTCAGCCTCCCCTAAAATAATAAAATTACTAGATGTAATCAAATTACAAATATTTATTTTTATACATAAAATATAAATAGTCTAGTGTCTATTAAATAACTTTTTTTTTTTAAGTTTCATAACTCGTTGTATCAAAATAATTTTATAGATTAATAATTCTCAAGTACAGATATTTATATGTATTTTTCACAAAAAAAAAAAGAATTAAACTTAATTTAGTTCCTACAGACCAAGTTATGTAACTTATATATTCATGGCCAAGTTCATTCTAAAAGATTATCTTTATAAAAATAGAGGGTTGATAGTTTTTAAAATTAGAACTTAACGAATACAAATTTTTTTTCTTTTTACTTCTTTTTATTGATATAAAAATAAAAATATATGAAAATCTTCGTTACATTATGAATAAATTGCCTTAATTGTTTGAATTAGTAAAGATTTTTTTTTTATTCCCATCAAAAATTGATGGGAATAGAATTTTATTCTGATGTGATTATGTATTGCGTAAGCAACTCACATGTTAATTGATAGTTAATATTATAAAAAATAAATAAACCTTAATATATACACTATCAATAAAACATACATAATAAAAAAATCTTTAAAAATTCAAAGAAGAATGTTGTATTTTAAATTAAAGATAGATTTAAGAATAAGTTAAATTCATATGTTAATTAGAAGAGTATGGATGAGTATCTTAATTTATTGTCACCCTTCAAACTCGAACAACTTAAAAATTAGAACATAATCGGGTTAAAAATAAATTTGAATTAAAATATAATCAAATTGATTAATGTTTACAAGTTTAAATTAAAAGAATTTCTTAAAAAATCTCTAACCCTAACTCACAAAATCACAAACTGTCGTCACTTCACAATCATTTTAATTCTCATCATTATCTTTCTTTTTTATAACAGACTAACAGTCGAACAATAGTGCAAGATCCCAAATTCACTAAAACACAAATTTACAATCGTTCTTCGCAAACAGCAAACTCACATACCCAAGACTCAAGTGCAAGCCGCATCGAGTTCCATCGGCTTAGCACTGGCATCGTGCACAATCCAGACAAATTCCCGTTGGCATATTTTACAGAAAGAAGGTATACTTACTTTTGGTTTAATTTTTATGTTCACCAAGTGTAGATGGTATGATAGATGATGGGAAATGAATAGATTTCTTGGTTCATTGCATTCAAAATGATGAAATTTGAGTTTTTGTGTTGATTTTATCATGTCAATAAAAGTCAGATTGGATTGGGTCAAGTTACGGTTTACGGGTTAAAAAATAAAATTATTTATTTATTTATTTTTGGGACACGCTACAAGCCCCTATTTGAATGTTTTAAAGGGTGACGATGACGGACGATGTTTGAGAAGAAAAGAGAAGTAAGATGACAAAACTGCGTGGTAATGTGGTTGCGGATTTGGTGATTTTTTGAAGAAACTATTAAAGAGGGTTTTTTTTTTTGTCTTTTTAATTAAAGAGTTAAAATAAAAAAGATGAAACATTACTTTTTTCTCAAGGGTTATGATAAATTTAGAAATTACTCGAATTTTTTATTTGTAGTACTTCATTTACATTTTGGTTGGGTTTTGTGGGTTAAGTTGTTCTTTCCCATCCCAGTTTAAAAAAAAAAAAAAATTAAGAATTGAATTATTGACACCCCTTAAACAGAAACTCTTAAAATCCCTTTAATTTTTTTATACGAAACTCAATTTGGATCTCAAATTATTAATAAACGTCAGTCGGCAACAAGGAAGTCATAAATATTGATGGGAGTAAGGAAGAAAACATATTCTTATTTTCATAAATGCAGTAAATCAACACCAATTTCAGCCAAGACCTAAGAGGTCCACTTCAGCTTGATGTAGCTAGGTGTTAATGAAAATAAAAATAGGCAAGATCAAATTTATGAAAATCACCATCGCCTGTATGAAATTTTTTCTTTAATGAAACATTTTCTTTCTAGTAAATAAGAATTAATTCTTACTAATGATCATTTATATTCTAAAATAGTAATTATTTCTTTCAGGAATATATATCCTCTCATGATTTGATCACTATCTTGTCTTTTTTAAAATTTACTTACAGTTTAGGATTTGGATTCAAATCCTCCTATAGTCTAATCACTATATGATACTTTTAAGATCTATTGATATGTGGTATTATTAAAATGAATGGCCAAAATAAGCCACCGAGTAAAATCATATAAAACATTATCGCATAAGCCATCCTTGTGAAGCTAGCTAGTTAGTTCTGATTTTAACGATGTGTTGTATAAATATATAATCCATTGCATCAATATCAATTTAACCATCTTCATGACGATTTTTCATAAAATTATCTAATGTTAATTATAATAATCTTGTTTAGTATATATATAGTTTATTGAATATTATTGCCCCTCATGGTCAGCAATTAATATATATATATATATATATATAATTTGCTGGAACATTCTATGGTCTTAATAAGAGGAGGTAGAGTGAAAGATTTGCCAGATGTGAAATTTTATTGTATTCGATGAGTTAAGGATTTGTTGGGTATTCCGAATCGAAGAAGAGGCAGATCAAAATATGGTGCAGAAAAACCTAAATCGATATGAACGAAAGATGCCTGTATATATAGTTTATTCAATTTTATCCCAAAGGGTGCATGGGATAAGATTTTTTTCCCCCCACCTAACGGATTAATTGATGAAGAAAAAAATTGATCGCCTAATCTACTAATCAAATAAATCCAAATTCCTTCATGGATTTATCCACTAATTTTTACCTTATGAATTGAAGAATTGTTGTAGTGGGTTCTGCAAAACCTCTTATAATTTGATTTCAATTCAGTAATTAATGTTTGTTATTAATTGGTTATTTTGAGCTACATATGGTTCGTTGCAAAATATACAAAGATTTGAGTTATTTTTTATTTTTTATTTTTTATTTTTTTTGGGACTGAAGGCTAACCAAATCTGCTCTCTAATGTTCTAATACCTTCACCAAGATTCAAGATGGATGTGTCGTTACAATACTTTTTATCAAATAATACATCTCCCATGAGTTTTCTAAGGTTTTATTTAATTTCCCGGTTGAACTCCATTATGGATTTATGTATGAATCCATTTTCCGTAGGACCCTTTTGACCTTTGCTTTTTGCCTTTTCGAGCCATTGTGTGATTATTGCCTCAATGCCCTCGATGTTTAACCTAGGATGGACCTTATTGCATATCTTCACTTTCAATGTGTAAGCCAGAAAAATCTCATCATTTCTATAGTTTAGACCTCACAATATATATAAAAATAATCCTCAACAAAACACCAAGCATAACAGTACTTTAAATAATAAATAACAATCATTAACCAAGATATTTCGCTACGTACGTTAAAATTTTCAAAACTCAAAACGAAACGAGTAATTTGGAAATTTTTAATGTGATAAAGAAATATTTATTTATTTTTATTTAACTGAAAAATTAGAGAGCTAACTAAAATGTCACGTTGGATGTTGGTAATTGGGTGTAGTCAAGATGGTCGGTCGTGCGAATTGAGACAAATAGAGGTCAAGGAGAGCTCGTCCTCTTGGTTGACCAGCGGGAATCTGGCAGTTGCCTGCAAACACATATGATCGTAATAATTAATCTTAATTTTTCACATAATAGATATCCATATCGTAATTAAACCTCCAATAATCATTTAGTATAAAATGAATAATTATCTCTCGTTTGTATATGGGAGGGCTTGCATATGATTTTTTACATAAAATTATAAATGATATTATATCATATTATAACCAATATTTACAATCTAATAATTAATGAGACTAATTTATATTAAATTTTATCGGATTTTCACTCCACTCGCATCTGATAAAGGAGAAAATTATATTTACTCAATTATTTACCAAAAGCCGAGTGGTCGTGCATGCATATGATTAAACTACCATGAGTTAGATAGCCAGAATGAAAGACATTACGAGAATCAACCACAGCCTTGCTACGACTTAGAACATTTGGTAAAGTATGTCAATGTAATAAACCACTTCACTTCTTTCGTATTCATAATTGATTGCTCTTGTTTTGTATGAATGTGCATGCATATTATTAAACTACCGTGAGTTTGGATAAAAGATTGAAGGACACTCAAAAGAACTAATCTAAAAGTTGATTGCTACCTATGACACTTCACTTGGAACAATCGGTAAAATGTGTGAATGCAATAAAGTGGTGAAAAATGAATGGTAATAAACCACATGCAATATCAGTTAATAAGTTATAGATAGGACAAAGATAGGATAAGACTTTGTAAAATGTCATATTATCTTTTAAACATTTTAAATAAACATCATGTCAATTTAACCTTTTCACGATCCCGTCAAATCACACCTCTTCAGATAATTAGTTTCAGCCAAAGCACCAATCAAATGTTAGCAACAAAAATTATATCTATATATATTTTTATGAGGTACACTCACGATCTTTCCCTACATGCTTCAACAACCCATGTTACTTTCATTATTTACTTGGATGAAGGCATAAGAATCTAACTCTCACTGAATGCATAAATATACGTGTGTGTGTGTGTGTTTCTAAATAAGAAGCCATTTCTATCTACTGCATTCATTAATGATTGCTCCTGTTTGTGTACATATGGGGGTGTCTATGTATATGATTAGTGACAAACCAGATTAACGGACACCACAAGAAAAAAATTAATACCTGAAGGATAAAATTCAGTCCATGGGGAAAAGTTGACATCAATTACTTGTCCAAATTGAGGACGTTGCATATCATTGTTGTCGTCTTCTAAACCATCTCTTCGGCTTATTTGACCATCAATATTCATATTGTGTCCATGGAATATATTTAAAGGTGGTACTAATATTTCTGGCACCTTTTGAGGCTCATCTCTGCGAAGCAGAATTGAAATTAATTGAATAAAAAGGCATTGAAGCACTGAAAAATAGTATGTTTTAATTTTAAACCAATTCCAAAAGGAAAAAATATATATAAAAGAATGAAGCACCTAAGGGGAAGGAGGCCATTTGAATCCAAAAAGTTAAGATTATGAACTTGTGAGTCCCTATGTGGAAGCCATTCCAAGACATTGTTTGGACTTTCTGCAACAAATCCGTTCATATGATCTGCCGTTTCAGCTGGTGGAAGATGTGCCTAGTTGCATTGGCAGCAATTAACTTCATGTTATATTACCAGTTATATGAAAGCATACTTCATTTCAGATACATACCTGCGAAGCTGCCGACGTGCTAGAAGAATTATAATTTCCCCCCAAAAGTTGCTCCTACAAATTTCATAAGCCCCAATCACATATATATTTAAGTTCTCCGGCCAAAATATAATTCAAATGAGGAATTATCAATTACACACACACACACACACACATCTTAGATCGTAATTACACCTTGCGCATGCGAACTTGTTTCAAAGTTTCCTCGAGGATTTGCTCCCGGTGCTTGGTCTCGTACAATGTTGTCGTTTCAGACGGATCTTCCTCAAATATTCTGGAAATTTTTATGCATATTAAGATTAGCTAGGGTTTCTAAATTGAAACTGTACGTACGTGCAAAGATTAGGGAATACAGATGTACCTGAGACGTTTCTCCATGTTATGTATTTGGGATTTACACTTGAGGATTTCTTGTTGCACTTCCTAAATTTTAGATGAAGTGGATTTCATCATGATAACCAAAAAGCCGCAGAGAATCGATTACAAATAGCTGGATGGAACTAGATAGACTGTCATTCTTAAAATACCTCAAGGTGAGAATCAGTATTCGTAGTTGGGTTGCTTTGCACAAAGAAAAAGGGAGGTTAGAAAGTGGGGGCAGAAATAGAAGTTGCTATCAAGAGGAGGGGCGGAATCTGAACCTTGTTGCTTGATAAGTTTGGCTGGCCTCACTTATTAACTGACGGAGAGCCCTTTGTAGAAACTGCAAATATAGTGAAATTACTGGAGCATCATCTCATACAAATTCATACGGCTGGCTTTAATTAGATCAGACACTAATAAGGCTCCTGGCTTACCTCTTGATTATGCAGCCTTCAGGACATAGATGCATGTATAGCAGCGAATCAAGGAGAACAACATTCATCAAAACAAATTAACTGAACAAATTGAAACCAGATACATATATGAGATACCCCAAGTACTTACCGTCCTCGCTCATGTTCCGGAAGATTGACATACCTTGCCAGAATCTCCTCAACGCTTTTTAACAAGTAATACACCAAAAAGAAGCCGTTTTAGTTTAGTCAAAAAAAATTCTAATTCTGCAAATGATGAAGTGGGTATATCATATGTATATAGACGTGAGCTCACCTTTTGTTTCCAGAGAAGAGGCTGACTCGTCCAGAAGGGGAGAACATGATGAGAGCCACATCAACATCACAGAGGACTGAGAGTTCATAAGCTTTCTTGACAAGTCCATTTCTCCTTTTTGAGAAAGTGACCTGCCTATTCGTTGTGTTCTCAATCCTCTTGATCTGCACCTTCACTCTTCCCATATCTCTTTCTTCTGTTAGCAAAATCTATAGCCTATGCGCTTGAATTAATTTCAATTGTCAAGATGGCACAAGGAAGAAGTAATCAAATTAATCTTGTACTCTCCGCATATATACACACTCACACACGTACACACAAGAAAATATATTTAATGAGAAAGGGAGGGAGCAAAGAAGGAAGAAAAACATGTCATAATTTTGTCACCATCAGGCGAATTAAAGAAGATGACATGAGAGAGAAGGCGGTGTATGGCGGAATTTGGGTTTTGGAAGCGGCACTAATTGTATATAAATAGAGAGGGAGATGAGATGAATGTTTTCTTTTCTTTGCTTTATTATTGTTATTGTTATCATTTATTTCTTCTTTATAATATCAGAATCGATTAGGGACACTATATTATCGTCACATTAGGACTTGCATAATCTCATATATCTCAAATTGGGAAGTTGAATCAGCAGGGACACTAATACTTGATGACTTATCTTGAACTCTTCAACCAATTTGTGAAAAATTTTGAGAATATTTTTAATTCCTTTCATTAGATTCTTAATCGTGCATGAAACCAATACGTGTTCCTATAATGATTTTTTAGTCAAAATATCAGAAAGGCATTCTGCTTAAACAGGGTAGAGCCGAACTGCAAAGAGTTTCAATGAAATAAAATTAAATATCAATAATGATATACTTGAAATGGATTAGGCTTCAAATGCCTAATTAAATTAATAAAAATATATTTTAATATAGTCAAAATATCAATAATGTCATTTTGTCTCAAAAAGAATAGGATTGAAAAGCCGAAATATCTAAAATAAAACATAAATGTCTCCATTTTGAAGCATAATAGAACTGAAGTGCCAAATTATTGAAAAGACATTGTAATGTAGTTAAAATATTAATTAATAACGTTACTTTTACTTCAAACAAAGTAGGTAAACTGAGAAGGTCTTTCCTGCCTAACTTATTGAAAGACTTAAATGTCTCAATCATTTGTCAATTTCGTCTTATACTTAAATGTCTCCATTTGGGAAATACTAGTGAAAATCAAAGGACAATAAGCCAACAAACCAACAAAATCATGATAGGTATACAAAATGTACATGTAATGATTCTATTAGCTAGTTGCATATAATATACAGTGGAGGTAATTATAATGAAGAATTTATTGTTTTGATTACAATTCATCAATTTAATTAACTTTGGGACATTTATATTTTTAAACTGCTCTGGAAAAGGTAACAAAGAGGTAACTTGAGTTATACTTTGTCGTCCCATTTCATTACCATTAAAACCAGAGCATTTGGTCTCACGCAATACAGGCATTGCGGTCCAGCTCTATTTCGGGCAAATTATGCAGCAATTATGTTAAAATATTGAAGAGAATTACCAAAAAATGTTGAGATAAATGAAATGATGTTGAAGACAGAATATGTAGGAGGTTTAATTAATTAAAACACATCAAATTAATGTAGTCAGGTAAATTTTGTGGGTTTTGTTCTCTTCAGTGTTTACTCGGCAAAATTGATTTAGAGCTAGATAAGTTAATACACTTCGAGCCCTAGTTCATCATTAATTTTGGAATAGCTGACAAGTGACACCTGTCTGAGTGATGCTGTTGAGATGAAGCAGTTGCTTGAAATATTGAACTTATGAGGAGACTCCTAGCCAATTGCATCGTATTTAAGTCCATCGCTGTTATTTATTAACTGCAGAAAGAATGTATATATGTCACTGTTGAGCCTTATAAGGATATTAAATTGTACATTTAACAACATAGCTGAGAAAACATAGGCTATTTGCATCCTTCAAATAAACATAGTATTTCAAATATGTAATACCAAAAATCGATTCTAAATTCGATATCTTAGTAGCTAAGTAGGCATTGAATTTGAGCATGTTCTATATCATTTACTAATTATGCATGCATAGCATAGATCCTAAATTAAGGGTGAGATAAAGTAAGACTGAAATGCCCAGATTACTGAAAAGACGACTTAGTTCCCTTCATTGTTATTTGTTGGCTAAGCTTTCTTGTGTGATTTATCCTATGAGTTCAATTAGCAAAATCAAGTTATATAGAGCTATAACTAAATACCCGTCAAACCTTAGGTACTGAAATGGCTGGCAGGTGATATATACTTGAATGATTGATGTTGTAGATATTAAGCAGTTGCTTGAGCTGAAGAATTGCATCATAATTAAGTTCGTCATTAATTATTTATTAACCGCAGAGAGAATGTATGTCACAGTTACATCCCAATAATGATATGACATGAGCATTTGCATCCTCAAAATTAAGATAGATTAGGTTTCAAATATGTAACAAAAAATCGATGCCAAATTCGAAATCTTAAAATAGGGTAGGTGTTGAATTTTGAACCTGTTCTACACATATAAAATGTCGTGAACTAGTGATACATGCATAGCATAGCTCCTGTAGGAGTGAAGAGACACAGATGAGAACAAGAACAAGCAAATATGTTGGCTTGTTAATAAGAGATGCGGCTGGGAGTTGAGTGGGGCGGTCCCAGAAAGCAAGTGGTCTTTGTGCTTTCAGTTGTTACGTCCTCGGTTGATTACCTCATCACCCTACCCACCAGTGAAGTTAAAACTAATGTGTCGTTAGTTTCTCGTTTCCTTCAGAGTTCAGACTCGAACCCATTGATTCTCCATGCTGTCACTCCCCCCAGGTCACTGCTCGCACGAGTGACCCCACTCTTGCCGGGCAAATGCGCCACTGCTACTTTGCTGCAAGCACCTTTGTTCTTACAAGGACATCCAACACAAAGGGCTCCACCTGTTTCACTGAGGTTCTTGTTTCGCTTGTAATCTTTTGCTCTCTTCTCTTGTCGGTTCTGTTGCTTGTGCTGTTATGCAACCAATTATGCAATTTAGTAGTGTTTATATATATCATACTTACATATGAGTTAAATTTTTTTTAAAAGAAAAATCCTAGTCATTTACTTTAACTAAATTCTTGAAGAAATTTGAGACTTGCGATGCTCATGTGTGGACCTAGCATAGGCTTAGGAGGGATTTCATCCCCTTTTTTAGAATTTATTTGAACATATTATATTTGGTCCGTTTAAAAATTTAGAACCCTTTCTAAACTTATAAATTTTCTTTTTGAATATGTTGTATGTTTGCCTCATTTCTTAGTTTGTTATATATATATATATATATATATATATATATATTATGAACTTCAAAGTGGTGCCCAAGTCATGATTTAATTTATTTTATTGACATAATTATTCATCTCATAGTTTTAAAATTTTAAAATATCAAGTTAAAAGTCATCCGATTTTAGCTTCTTAATAAGCTAAATGATTCATCACTCTTTCAAAAATAAATTTACACAATCTCTTTTTCACATTCAAATCAAATACAAAGAAATTATTAAAGTTTATTTATATAAGTAGGTTCAGTTTGAGTTAGAGTTGTTTGATCAATTAAATTTCTTTTTATTTGTAATAAGTTTTTATGTTTGTCTTAAATAATTATATTAATTTAAGTCATTGTTTGAAAACAATAAAATTTTAAATTATTGATTAAGTTGACAATAAACTTATTATAATATACAATTTTTTAAAAATAAAAAAGAGTCAAGTATAGTTATAACTGTGCTAAAAATCATTAATTCAATGAAGTTCAATAATTTAGTATTTTTTATTGAAATGGTATTTTCAATTATATTATATTAAGCCCCCTAGTTAAAGTTTCTGGGTCGCCCACTGGCCATGCTGTTTATTAATATTCGAAAGTGTGCTTGGATATGGTAGTAACTTCACTGTGAAAGTTTAGCGTTTAAACAAATAATTCATCACGTCAAATAAACTAATTAAATACTTTGCATTTTGTATGTTGTCCAGTCTCGTTAACACGATCGTTCTTATTTTGCTTTAATTTGAAAAGCCCATAAATCACGTTCTTTAAATAGCATAGCTAGATAATGACCGATTAGGATGATAAAATCTTTCATGAGTTTTGGGACTTTACTTAAAATAAGATGAATTTTGAATAAATTTTTAGAATTATGGTGGAGAACAAGGAAAAAATAATCTCAAATAATCTTTATCATATATAAATATTTTTTAATTTTTATTTAATAATTTTTTTATTAATTACAATATGAATTAATAAATTTTCTTTTTATTTTCACCTAATATAAATAAATAAACTATAATTAAAAGAAAATCATACAAATATAATCTTTATTTAATTCTATAATATAATTATTTTTTTCTCTTAAGGTGTTGCTCTCTTTAAAAGTCTTATAGTTTTAATATTATTTAAAGATATTGTTCAAATTTTTAGATTTTTTTAATAATTTAAATACTTTATAGCATGATAATAATTTTATTTAAGTTTTTAACTTTTAATTTACTAAAATTATGTATATATATCTACAATAAAATAAATAAATAAAAAATAAAATAATGACAAATAAATTATTTTTCATATGAGGATTCATCATCCCCACTCTCACTAAATTTACTAATAAATAAAAATAAAATTTTTAATTAGATGAAGAATAAGGCTGGCACCCCACCCCCATCCCACCCCACCCCCATTTATAATGTATCTTATAGTATTTAATGAATCAAATCCATTAAATTTTATATTTTAAATTCAATCTGATCTAATCACTAATAGGAATTTAATATAATCCAAACCAATGAAAAGTCAAATCTAATTATTCCGATCTTATCAATCCAACAAAAATAAAAAGTTTACAAAAAGAAAAGGTTGTTAATTTGTTCTCAAGAGTTCTAATTGCTAACATTTGAATGAAAAAAATATCAACTCTTTTAACATTTCATGATCCATATATTTTATTATTATATGATTAAAAAAAACCTGAAATCTGAATATTGAAAGCAAACATTAGTTGTGCTTTGTAGTTTGTACTCGGTATTATTATTATATGTCACAAAAAATTCTAAAATTATCAATATCTAGAAACCAAACACGTATTTGAATTGAAAATTTGGAATTGATCACAAAGATTGACAAAATTCACTGGTTCCATTCAAATGCAGCCAATCTACTAGTTTTAAAACATTTGACTCTTTTTGTGACATAATGCAAAAAATGCCCACTAGGTGGTTTGAGAACGACAATAATGCCAAAAATTGAAACAAAATTTGAAATCTTAATAGGCATTGAATCTGTTCTATTTCATGTACAGATACATGCATATATCTTGAGGATTATGAAGACTGAGATTATTAGAATAATTTGAAGAATTATAAAATGAAAGAAGATGCAATCATCCATAGAATCATCAACTAATTGATTTAATAAATATGGTTGCAGAACACTACCTCAAATATTTGGGCCCTAAGGCCCTTCGTAATGGGCTGTAGATCCATGACAACTAATTTATTGTTCATGGTTGTGGATGAAAGAAAAAGAAGTAGGGGCGGCCAAAAAATCTAGTCCATGAAATTCGGACCTAGGTTTTATGTGGCTCAACTTAATTCGATTATTTAATAAATTAAAAAAAAATTCTTTTACACAAATACACATATTGGATGAGTTTTTTTTCTTACGTTGGTTTGTGAAATTAAATTATATGTATTTATTTATATAAGATATAATTTTTTTACATGTTGAGTTGTGTTATTGAATTGTGAAATTGTATGTTCTTATTTGTATAAGACATGACTGTTATCTTTTTTTTTGTGTTAAATTGTGAAATTGTATGTTTTTATTTGTATAGAAAATGATTTTTTTTTTAAATGTTGGGTTTTAGAATTTAATTGTGCAATTGTGTGTTTTTATTTGTATATGATGATTTTTTTTTAAATGACACAAGCGTAAATCAAAATTTTTATATAAATTATAAAATTGTGTCATTGTATGCTTTTATTAAAGTATTAAGTTTAAACATGAGAGAGAAAATAATGAGTATGCTTGAAAATAAATTAAATAATTAAAATAAAATAAGATTTTATATACTGTGTTTGTCTAGTTCAACTTGATTTTGACCATAACCTGGCCCCAAATAAAAGAAATTGAGCTTTTAATCAGACCGGACCTTTGCTTTGAGTGGTTGGATCAGGCTCAGAGTTTGTCAAACCTTCACTTTTATAACACTTATTAACCACTGTAAATTTTAGTTTCACTATTTTGAGATTTAAATATAAAAGGATTAATTAAATTCATAATGGTTAATTAAATTCAAATTTGTCCTTTTTATAGAATTTTCTCTAACAATAAAATTATGATTACAAAAACTAAGATTTCATAAGGATATTAAAGTTGGTGTCAGTAGCATTACTCAAAATCGTACATTCAAAAAAGCCTATGAAGAAACTTACACCCAACGGTCAAGAAAAAGAACTAGTCATTCAATCTCCCGTCAGGATTCGCAGTATAAAGCTATTAGTTGAAACTAATATAGTACTATATTTGGCCACACACACATGCTTGAGTTAACCTACTAGTCCTCTTTTCCAATTTCAAATCTTCACCGAAAATTTAGTAATATGTTGCTGCAACTCTCTGTGTCTCATCAACAGCCTCTCATACTCCTAGTTATCTAGCTAGTAGCGATGTTCAGGCCAGTCGTCTTCTCTCCTCCCATCAGGCATCATCCTCAGCGGTGGCAAAACACTTGGGCTCGCCTGCTTGCCCCTCTTACCATATGGATATGTGGCATGTAAATTTGCATCTTCTGTTGCAATTTCTCTTGATGAAGTTATCAACATTCAATCTAATTTTTTTTTTTTGTTTAATAAATTTGCATGTTGCAGCTTCGGTGAGTCTGCGATACGGGTACTATGGGGATTGTCGCATGGTGCTTGGACCAAGCTCATCAAGATTGATAGAGGCAAGTTCTTTGTTCGTTCGCCGAGTTGAAGTGAGGGATGATAGCAAGAAAGAGATTCTGCTTTATGGGTTCTCTGAGAAGCCTCAGTTAACTCATGAAACTAATTGGACTGTCACAAACTTTTTGATTGTTGGATCTTATAGTCACAAGGTGGCATTTCAGTTTTGTCCTGTTGTTTTGAATTAAATTCAGTTACACTGCTTTAGCACCTTAGCTTTGTATGGTTAAAAATGATTAAATTGATCTTTCAGGGATTTTCTTTGTGGTTGAACAAAGGCTCTGGGATCCGTACGAGATGGGAAACTGAGGCCAGCAAATTAAATCAAACCCAAGTGGTCATAATTAAAGGTTAGTAAAGTTTATTAAAGTTCTTTGTGGGCAAAACTCATTATTAATTGTGATTTTATTGTGTGACAAATGTACACATGTTGCCACATGCTATAGGAGAACGAAATTTTCAAACGTTACTGCCAAGATTTACAAGTTCCTCTGATCCCCTCGGCCGCACTGATCCCATTGGCATCGACGGTATGATTTTGTTTCTCTTGTCTTCTCTCTTCAAATGAATGAATAAAAAAAAATCGAAAATGGAAACGCGCCAGATAGGGGTCGAACCTACGACCTTCTGCTTAGGAAACAGACGCTCTATCCACTGAGCTACAAGCGCTTTGCTGGTTAACGATTATTCATCAAAATATTTTATAAATTAACTCTGTTTTTGATTTCATCTCCGTATACTCAATTTTTTACTTTTCAGGTGAAAATGCCGAGTACGATGTTGAGGAAGACGACATGTACTATTTTGGTGTCATAAACAAGAATCCTAGAAGCATAATAATGACAGTGAATGTAAATGTCACATCGAAAATCTATGATCTGACAAAAGCGAAGAACGTGTGCTCAACGTCAAATGGATATTGCCGGCTCCAACTCTCGTTTCCCAATAATCAATATGTCGTACTTACAACGCCCAACAACGTAAGCTGCCCTCATTCTTTTCACACCTTTGCACCGTGCTCAACAGGTTAATTTTAATTGACCTGAATCAACATTAATTTATTTAACTGCAGGGAGATCTAGATGGCTGGTCCATTGAGGTATCGTTTGTGGTTCGCTTCATAGCTTACATTGCAATTTTAGGTACGATATCATTCATAAAACTCATTTGATGATTCTAATTTTTACGGCAATCTTTCTAGACCAATTCTCAGTAACCGGATTTTAATTCATGCTGTCTTTAGGATTTATCATCTTGAGTATATTTCTGGTATTAAAATACCTTGGAGCCTGTGATGATGATAGTGACAACACAGTCACTACAGCAGCAAGGGAAGTAACTGAGACTGACCCTCTGGTACCCGAGAAGCCAGCTCAATTCACATATGGAACAACCAAAAACGGAGAAGACGATGATGCAGGATCTTCTAGTAGCTCTTCAGATGATCTCTACGATGCAAAATTATGTGTAATTTGTTACGATGATCAACGAAACTGCTTCTTTGTTCCATGTGGCCATTGTGCAACGTGTTATGACTGTGCTCAGAGGTACACTTACATTAAAAACGACCTTAATTAATGCTAATTCTCGTAAGACATAGTAAATCTGTGTCAGCGACTTCATTAAGTAATGAATTGTTTTAACTTGCAGGATTATGGAGGATGATAGCAAGATGTGTCCAATATGTCGTAGGCTTATTTATAAAGTTAGAAGATTGTTTACCTCTTAGACGTAAAAGGAGCTAGGAAATTTTGTGTGATTACATAAGGGAAGATATTAATATTTTATGTGTGCAGGGGTGTTAGATCTTGCCTTCTCGGTTAGGATGAGTGAGTGCTTTCATTTTTTTTTTTTTCTTTGCACTTCGAGTCAATAGCTCAGCTTCTTGATTAATATGCTACAAGGATATTTGCTTCTCGGATTAAGCTACAAGGTCATGGAAGCATGAATACATAAGGCTCAATTTCTTGTTAGCAGTTACGAACAAAAACACAATTCCTGAGAAGTCTGTACATGCAGAAAATGGCTGAATCATGTTGCTTGTTAATGATTTATCTTTCTTATTAATTTGTACTCGGAGAGAATTACATTAATCATGAACATGAAAATTCAATCTTACTTCTTCTAATCCCCTGATTTGGTACGTTAACTCCAAGTGTTTGGGTAATATTAGACAGGCCCCTCAAAGTCCTTCCAGCTCGAGTAAGATACCCTGGGACGACCTTAGCTCGAGCGACCTTCCAGTCAAAGTTGGTCAAGGTCGAGGAATCCGGAGATGCTCGAGCCCGAGCACTCGCTGCGAGCCCCGAGCACTCCTTCGCCGCTCGAGGTCGTCCCGGGTCAAAGGCTGGTCAAGGTCGAGGTCGAGCACTCCTTGCTCGCTCGAGGTCGTCCCTCGGTCAAAGCTGGTCAAGGTCGAGAGCCGAGCACATCTCTCCTGCTCGCAGAGATCCACGAGCACAGTTGGGCAAGACTTGACCCAGGGCAACCCGACCCGTTTTCTCAGAATCCTGGCACACCTTTTAATGTATGACTAGGGTCCCACATGGTGTAGTAGTAATCACTGCTGCGGTGGTCGGCACGTGTTTCCAAGGTGTCATCATTCCTAGCGCACTTGCCCGACATGGTGATCCGCCACGTGAATCGGGTTAAGGGGACGATAGCTCATCCCAGGGAATATTCCGCCAAACCCTACTGTCGAGAGGACCCGGATACCACTAAGCGTGGGAGTGGACGACCTGGAAAGGAAAAGAGCGGGAAAAATGGAGTATAAAAGGAAGCGAGGGAGCGTTACAAGGGTTGGACTTTCTAATTCACGGAAGGGTTGGAACTTCGATTTAGAAAGGATCCAGTAACTTGATCTGAGTTCTTCCTTTTCTAATTTCTCTCACCGATTTTCTCCGAAAAACACCATACTTATCCAAAAGGGGGCGAAATAATACCCTTTCATCTTTCCGGTCTCCTCACTAGGGATATACCAAAAAGACAAACTCGATTACTGACTTAAGCGTCGGAGGGTTTTCGCCGGGATACGCTCGGCAACCCTTGACCCGGTTTTCTGTGAGTACAGGTCCGGAGATCACCGCTTACGAAGAAGCAGTGAACAGGATGAATGAGGCAATCCTGCTCGAGATCTAGCTTATCGCGAGCAAAAGGATCGATGCACTGTTTGAATCCGCGAGCAGAAGGTTTAGAGGGTCCTGCTCGAGCTGCTCGGAGGCACTGTTTGAAGGTTCGAAGCACTGTTGAGGCACGCGTGAAAAATTGCATCAACACCAAGTATTTACCTTAAGGTAAGTAATTTCCCTTTGTTTATTTGGGAAGTAATATGGAATTTAGGTTAAGAGTAATTGTATAAGGTGAAAAGGATGTGATTGATTGGAGTTGAAAGTTGTTGGGTAATTCAGGAATGTTGGTTAAAGGGGGCAGCGTGAAGTTTATTACTAAAGGGCTTCAAATGTTTTCTTTAACTATATATATAATGGTCCATGACACATATTTATTGGCATTTTAACTGATGTTATAGCCACTGTGCTAAGTTTAGAGGCAGGAGAAATTTCATAATATATAAGAGGCACTATGTCAGTCATATAATAAGTAAATGATGTTATGAGGTATGTGTATTTATTTTAAAAATTACTATACAATTGATAGTTATATTAAATTCAATCACACATGTGACACAAATATTATTTGATTGTATTACTTCTAATATATTCTAAAATTCCTCTAGAGGTATAAATTTAAGTCCCGTCTTAGTATTGAAGCTAATGTTCTCTCTCCCAATTATCTAATTGAATAGAGATAAATATTTCTTCAACAAATATAATTAGAGTTGATATGTCCCTATAATATTAGTAGGTAAAAATTTATGCTATTTGGATGTCATAATTAAGCTTATAATATAGATTTTTATTTTCTGAAAAAAATACCTACATTTCCAAAATTTGAGAAAATCGTTATGTAAACTATCTAAGTTTTCAATAATGAATACCAAGATTTCATTTTGACTACAATATGCTTTGGCTCTATTAACTTAAAAAAATTGACTCTAATGTTTATAAAATAAATATAAATATAATTATAAAATAAATGTAACAATATACATTTTAAAATAATGTTAATATTTAAAAAAATATTTTAATACTTTACAATCTTATATTATATTCAACTTAAATTTAATAATAAATAAAAACATAATATTATAATAAATATATATAATTTAAATTTTCAATATTATAGAAAATAATTTTAATATTATTAATACACGAGATATATTTTATTAATTATAAGAACTATTTAACCTAAAGATTTATTTAAACTTTTGATGAAGAAATCATAAAGTATCTATAGAATAAATAACTCAATTTATAGATTAAAAGTTAAAAATAATTGCGCAATTGGAGAACAAATTAAACAAAAATTAACTTCATTTACAATAAGATAGTAGCCAATCTTGTTCATTACTCAACTATAGGCCAGCTTAGAAGTGCGGTAGTTAATTAAATAATTTACTTCTGCTGTGCAGATGAAATAAATTGTTGATTAAAAAAAGAAACTTGATATTTGATAAATTTTATTATGAAAATGTTATTTTATTATATAATAACTAAAATAGACATAAGTTTAAATTAAATTTTATTTTTAGAGTATTTTTAATAAATTATTTAAAAATATCTTTTTTAAATATATAAATTACTTAAAGTAAAAAAAAACTCAATTAAATAAAATCTAATAAACTTATAGTTACACAAAATATGATAAAAAAATTATACTTATACATAATTTAAATAAAATAAAATATAATATTTATTATATTCAAATTAAATTGATATTGAAGAGAATATATAGTAGTTACGGAGGTAATTTAAATGTGATGATAATATAATATCTAATGAATTTATATATTAGTGTTTATGAAAAAGTAAGATATAATTATATTTTTATTAAAATACTAAGGTTATAATAAAAATTTTAAAAAAATATAATGACTTATTTAATAAGCTATTTATAAAAAGCGAACCTCCCCACTTACTTTTAAAAGTTGTTGTCAAAATGAAAAGTTATAAAATAAACTATTTTTATAAAATTTATCAAATATTATTTTTGTTAAAAAATATTAAATAAGCAGTTTGTTAAATTTCAACCTTAATTCCAAATAGAGCTATAGCATTAGAGGAAAAAAGATAAAATAATCCCTAAGGGATAAAGAAAACTATTGCCATTGTCTTTGAATGAAATGCGATATTCTCTATTTAAAAAAAAAATTGTTTCCCAAGATGATTTAAAAAAAAAAATTAAGCTGACGAAACAGAAGCTTAATGCTTGTTGAAACAGAAACAAAAATTTATGAATAATACTAATTTTATAACAAATCTAAATATCGTGAATTTATTAAAATAGGTAAATCTAAAATACAACTCTGTAATAAAATTCTTCTATCCTAAATAAGAAAGACAAAGAAAACAAAAACTAAATCCAAATTGTAAAATTAAAAATAAAAATCCTAGAAAAATCAAGAAAAATAAGAAAAAATCTTAAAACCTAAAAATAACCAAGAAAGAAAGAAACTTTTCAGCCCGAGTATGGACTAGAATGGTTTTGTTCAACTTGTTGTAAGATTCGAAATGATGTATTATATACCGAAAACAGATACCTATAACTAAAGTTATGCCTTTCGGAAGGTACTTTATTTGCAATACACAATACCCTACATCATAAGGTAACAACAAAATTTAGACTTTAGTATGGAATAAGCTAAAAAAAAAAAACTACTTTCAAACACAATTATTATATTTTTCTTTTATTTCATCAGTAAGTTCAATAAATGACCTCGAATGCAAGCATATTATTGTAACTTGACCGACAGTCTATTCCGTAAAATAAAATAACATTTAACAATCAATTAAATATAATAGGAAAGAATAACAATATTACATTAACCTTCAAATAAACAAAAAAAAATAATATTGTGAGAATTAAAAAAAGAATAATAAAAACAATTCGTTTTAATGAGCTTTAGGTCATAAATATTCTTCATTTGCACCAACATATTAACATTTAACTCCAAAGTTATAATTTTACACTGAAAAATTCATTTCAAATTAATGTTTAAAGTTATAATGTGCAGCTTTTCTGCAAAACTGAGTGAGCAACATTATAAACATCTGTTTAATTTTTCAATGCATTTTGGAAAGAAGAAACTCTAATTAGATGATGAACATTTGACTTTCGTTACAAACCAACAAGTACTTTTAACTAGAAGGTACTATAATTATCTAAAATTGAATATTACATTAGATAAACAAATTTAAGAACCAATCACTTGACGAGCAAATAATATTAACTCTAATTAAATAATGGAATTAGCATTAACTATGACTCCATGATAATTTATTCAGGTAAATACTTAAAAATTAATTACTCAGAGAAAGAAACGAAAAGAAAAAGTTTTTGATCTTCATAACTTGTAAAATGGATTAAAAGATTATATAACTCAACAAAGAATTAGAAAGAAAGTATACACTTTCTATCATCATCTTGTTATAACACTCAATAAAATGAAATTTTATCTTATAATGATGCCAAACAAGTCAATGTAATATCATAAATTAATATTCAAATTAAAGATACTGGGAAACTTTAGATATAACTTAAAACAGAACAAATTCCATGAAAAAAATTAATCCAAGTTCTTTGCAAAATAATTGCTTTGGTACTACGAATAGAAAAAAGAAAAGCATTCCCGCACGCTTTGATGTCTTATGAAATATCACATATACTTCATTTATTGTCTCAATCGACACTAAATTTTTTTTCAAAGAACCAACTTCGATTTTGTAAATTTAGATATAGACAAACACAATTTTTTTTAATATGAGCATTTTTTTTTATTTAGATATATTATTAAATTATACAGTTTAATAAAATTAATTTTTAATTTATTATTAAATTATATAATTTAATAAAATTATTTTAATTAACTATTAAACCGTATGATATAATAATATGTCTGTAAACAAAAAAAAAAAACAAAAAATATTCGAGAATTATTATAGATAAACATTTACAATCTACAACATCTCTTTATTCTAACTATTAAAATTTAAAAGTAATGCTTTCCATGGTTTCTATAAACAATAAGAAGTTGAAGTCATTTTTCTCTTTTTTCCCTATGGAAAACTCTTGTTCAAACCAAAAAATCTTGATCTTGAACAACTTTGTAATCAGATCACAATTACCTACATTTTCCCTTGCCAATCCTAAAGGATCTGTTTTCTAATGAAAATTTAAAAAAAATTTAAATTTTCTTTTAGGGTTTCTGAACAATAAACCAAATTTATTTTGAAAACAAGTGTCCAGAACAGAAATATAGTATTTTGAAATTTTGAAATTTGAAATAATATCAAAAAGATTCTTCGAATTAAAAACTGTAAAATGAAAATGAAAAATAAAATAAACGGACATCGTTGTCACTTGTCAGTACTTGTCAGCCACTACACACGTTTCCACGGCCTAGCCGTATCTACTTGATCTTTATATTATAGGTGGGGCTGCGGATATGCAGTAAGATATTTTATTAGATAATTATCTTCAGTGGATGGATATGCATTAAGATATTTTAAAAGATAATTCTACAGGTTTTAGAAAACCGCACTTATTTCAACACCGTCAATGATACGCAGAGCGTTTAGGGAGGCTTAATGTTTACACAGACGTCAATTTACAAAAATGTGCCTTCCTAGTTGTAAAAATTACAAAACTTTAGAAGTCAATGGAAACATGGAATATTTCGAGCACGATTATAATTTGCAAGAGGTACAAATAAACCCAACAGTGACAGCAAATTTGCTACCTATCAAAGGTTACAAAAGCTTAATACAGAAGCAACATATCATGCAAATCTGATTTCTCTGAGGCTGGCAAATAGAAATCAGCAGCAGGTTATTAGCTAGTCCGGCCAATTTTGTCCAGCATATGATATTCAGTAGAAACTTAGATCTGTCAGCATATCAGTTTGTGATTTTGACGGCCTTAGTGTTAGGAAATTAAGCTTTCTCTTAATATTATTTTAAATAAATTTATGAAGCAATAAATTAATAAAAACATACAATATCACGGCAGCCAATCCTTCCGGCACCAACATGGTGCAACGACCACCCAATATCACGGTTTTAAGTTATAATTGTGCAATGACTACCCAATATCATGATTTTAAATTATGATTGAGATCACGACTTAAAAATTATAATAATTAATATTTATTAAATACTTTAATTCTGTAGTTTCTATTCAATCTCAAAGCCTTCGAAAATAGGTGACTGCATTTCTTGAATTTTATTTTTCCTTTTTTTTTTAAGTTAGGGCAGATGATAATATTCTTCTCAGAAGATTACAATAACTAAGGCAAGCAAACCAAATATGCTCTCTCACCCAAAATTCATATGCTGATAGAATCATCAAATCGCAATTAGTGTCATTTAAAACAAAAATCCATGGATTCCCTAATCTACTACTGCTTTCTTATCCTTTTCTTGTTATATTTCCTAACAAAACACTTCCTCCAAGTTAACAGAAATCTCCCACCAAGTCCTGGGGTTTCATTACCCATAATAGGCCATCTCTACTTGTTCAAGAAACCACTTCATCGAACCCTGGCCAAACTATCCAACCAATATGGTCCGATTCTATTCATTAGGTTCGGTTCTCGCCCTGTCGTCCTTGTATCTTCCCCTTCTGCGGCAGAGGAATGCTTCACCAAAAATGACATCATATTCGCCAACCGCCCTCGCCTGCTCGCAGGAAAACACCTTGGGTACGGCTACACCACCCTCGTTTGGGCCTCTTATGGTGATCATTGGCGCAACTTGCGCCGCATAGCCTCTCTTGAACTCTTGTCATCTAATCGCCTGCAGATGTTTCATGGCATCCGTGCAGACGAGGTCAAGCTACTGTGTCAAAGGCTCTTTCGAGGATCAAAGAGCGGTGAGTACCAGATTGTTGACATGAGGTCTATGCTTTTTGAGCTAACTCTGAATGTAATGATGCGGATGATTGGTGGGAAGCGATATTATGGAGAGAACATGTCAGGATCGGAGGATGCAAGAAGATTTAAAGCAATTGTTACTGAGGCTTTTCAAGTGAGTGGTGCTAATAATATTGTAGATTTTTTGCCATTTGTGAAGTGGGCTGGATTGAGCAAGACTGAAAAGAGGCTATCGACACTGCATGGGAAACGTGATAAGTTCATGCAGGATTTGATTGAGGAGCATAGAAGAATGAGGTGTGATCCTGCTTCTGAACAGAGGAGTAGAACCATGATTGACGTGCTACTATCCCTGCAAGAGACTGAGCCCGAATATTATACAGATCATATAATCAGAGGGATGATGCAAGTAATCTACTGACTTAACTTGAAAATTTTAATTAATTAAACTTGCATTTAATTTCTTAATGAATAATTTTTTGAAGTATTATTGCGTGATTATGTTCCGACTTTCCAGGTACTCCTAACAGCTGGGTCAGACACTTCAGCTGCAACTATGGAATGGGCACTGTCAAGTTTGCTAAACAATCCAGAGATCCTTGTACAAGCTCAATCAGAAATTGACACAAATGTTGGGCAAAGCAGGCTAATTGAAGAATCTGATCTTACCGAACTTCAATATCTGCAGGGCATCATCAAAGAGACACTCAGGATGTACCCGGCAGCTCCGCTACTTGCTCCTCATGAATCGTCGGAGGAGTGCACTATAGGAGGTTTCAAAGTCCCACGTGGCACTATGTTGTTGGTGAACGTGTGGGCTGTACAAAATGATCCTAAAATATGGGAAGAGCCCTCAAAATTCAAGCCAGAGAGGTTCCGGGAAATGGCAGGGGAAATTGATAAGTATATGCTTTTGCCATTTGGAACAGGGAGGAGAGGGTGTCCTGGGGAAGGCTTGGCAATGAGGATGGTTGGGTTGGCCTTAGGGTCATTGATTCAGTGCTTTGAGTGGGTGAGAAAAGGTGGTGAGATGGTGGACATGAGCGAAGGCACCGGGATTACCATGCCCAGAGCTCAACCTCTGCTAGCAATGTGTAGGCCAAGACCAGCTATGGTGACCCTCCTTTCTCAACTTTGAACTCTCTTGTTTCTTGTTGTGTAATTGTGTTTTCTTAGTTTTAGCAATCGAATTCCCACATAAGATTGTTGTTCATTACTATCGTTTCTTAAAATTTATATTAGTTTCTTTTTGACATTTTAGCGAACAAAATGTGTGCTATAATTAAGGGTTAATTATCTCATTTATTTTGACAATTTTTTTTTTAAAATACATATTTTTTAAAATATTTGAGCAGTGACAATCTATTAAATAAATTAATTATAAAATAATATTTTTATTTTTAAAAATATTTATAAAATAATATTTTATCCTTATAATAATTATAAATTGATATTTGTATTCTTATAATTAGTTATAACCTCAACTCAAATATTTTTTTATTTTTAAATAAAATATATATAAAAAAATTATATCTAAATTTAATTAACTAATTTTTTTGGTTAAATCAAATAATTTTGTTTAAAAATTTTCTTAAATCAAATTTTGTCATTAACTTTAATAACAAATTTTTGTTTAATTTAATGAGATTTTTTTTATAAAAAATAGTATGATTTAACTAAAAAAACTCATTAATTAAATTTATATATAATTTTTTTATTATTTTAATTACATAAGTGAATAGAAAAAATATTATTTTATAATTAATTTATAATTCTTGTTAAAATTAATGATAAAATTAATTGATCATCATCTTTTGAATATTTTTAAAATTTATCAAATTAAATATCATCTAAAATAATTAACCTCTATATATATATATATATATATAATTACTTTTCGGGTTCTGGATCCTGACATGTGAGTAACATTTTAAAATTCTACACTAGCGTGGTGGTTGGAGGAGAAAACCATCAAACTAAAATACCACCGATTATTACAAAACAAGAATCAAAATATGAAAGAAGACAAAAAGGAGTGTGAAGTTAATACCATCAATCTAAATTAAAAGATTCTCTGCTCCAGTTTCTTGTTTATAGCCAGCAACCATACACATCCATCAATGGAAAGCTTGGGTCTCTACTTGCCCATATTTCTGGCACTGTATGTCCTCACAAAGCAAATTTTAAACAAAATCAGAAGCCTCCCACCAAGTCCATTTCTTGAGCTACCCGTAATTGGCCATCTCTACCTCCTCAAGCGACCGATTCATAGATCACTATCCAATTTATCAAAACGCCACGGTCCCACTCTCCTCCTCCAATTCGGTTCTCGCCGTATGCTTGTTGTCTCGTCACCATCAGCAGCCGAAGAATGCTTCACCAAAAACGACATCGTCTTCGCCAACCGCCCTTCCCTGATGGTCGGCAAACACATGGGTTGCAACTTCACGAGCCTCGCCTGGGCTCCATACGGCGACCACTGGAGAAACCTTAGACGAATCGCCTCGCTCGAGATTCTGTCCTCGTCTCGCCTCCAACTCTTATCTGATATTCGTGCTGACGAGGTCAAATTTTTGGTCCGCCGTCTCTTTCACCATCAAATGATTGAAGCCGTTGACTTGAGAACGGAGCTTTATGATCTCACAATGAACGTCATGATGAGGATGATTGCTGGAAAGAGGTATTATGGTGAACACGTGGCGAACTCTGAGGAAGCCAAGAGGTTTAGGGAGGTTCTTGCAGCGACTTTTAATCTGGCAGCCGAGTCAAATATTGGTGATTTCTTGCCGTGGTTCAAGTCCAGGGACCTTGAGAAAAGGATGATACGGTGTCGGAAAATGAGAGATGAGTGCATGCACTACTTGATTGAAGAGCATAGGAGGAATAGAAGAATACCAAGTAATTGTTCTGGTGGTGAAAAGACAGTAAAGACGTTGATTGAGGTTTTGCTGGCGCTGCAAGAAACTGATCCTGAGTACTACAACGACCAGACCATCAGCAGCCTCATGCTTGTACGCACACATATACATATATACTCTCATTCACTGTATATCTTGCCATCGCAACTGGTGTTTGATAATCTTCCATTTGTGTAGGTGTTGATAGGAGCAGGAACAGACACTGCAAAAAACACTGTGGAGTGGGCACTTTCGCTTTTGCTCAATCATCCGGAAATCCTGAAGAAGGCTCAGAGAGAAATCGACAATCAAGTGGGACATGGGCGTCTGATGGATGAATCAGATATGGCCCAACTTCCGTACCTTGGTAGCATCGTAAGTGAGACCCTGCGGATGTACCCACCGGCACCGATGCTGATGCCTCACGAATCTTCAGATGAGTGTACTGTACAAGCATACAGAATTCCACGTGGTACAACATTATTGGTTAACATTTGGGCCATCCAAAATGACCCCAAGCTTTGGAAGGATCCTAGAAAGTTTAAACCTGAGAGATTTCAAGGGCACCAAGGGGCCAGAGATGGGTTCAGAATGATGCCATTTGGGTCAGGGAGAAGAGGGTGCCCTGGGGAAGGATTGGGCTTGAAGATGGTTGGGCTGGCGTTGGGATCACTGATCCAGTGCTACGAGTGGGAGAGGATTGGTGAGGAAATGGTGGACATGAGAGAAGGGACTGGAGTCACCATGCCTAAGGCCCAGCCTTTGCAAGCTAAATGCCGCCCACGTCCGACAATGGTTAATCTCCTCTCACAAATTTGAAGTTGCAAATGTTTTTCTTGCTTTCTTTTTGGCCCCGATAAATACACGCATTTAACATTTTACTTTATCAAGAAATTGTTGTTAGCACATCTATTGCATCTTTCAGGCTGTGTCACTGTCAGTCTGTCACCTGCATGTTTTGCACAGGCACGAAGCATGCTGTAATATGCAACTATTTTATAATATTGTATGATTGAAGTTAAAAGGCCACGATACGTGACAATCTTCAATTCATTAACAATTTGTACAATAGGAACAATAGCTAGTGTCCCATCCATGCATGTATGGATCAATAAACCTTATCGTTGTTATATTTTACATGTGCGGTGGCCAGCTTTTGATCATGCCCACAATGATTTCGAAGAGAAAATAATACTATATATGTATGTGTATATGGTTGAAATAACTTCATAATGTATGTGGCAACTGTGTGCATGACCTTTTGTGCCATATGTCATGTTCTATGACCCGTAATGAAAAGAATGGTGCTGATCAGTAGCCAGCGGTCATCGCTCCTATTCTTGTCAACGCACGCTTACAAAAATGCAAAAGGCATCGCATCCCAAATGTTGGAACTTGCTTCTGTTAGAGATGATATGAGATGAGAATATGGTACCAAATTTGACACAGGTGATGCCATTCGATTGAATTTATTTGCTTTTTATCGCAAAACAATGCAAGAGGATGAAGATGCAGTAAGCTAGCTATTTCATGTCCACATCGCCCTCTTGTTCGCTTAAATCCGCTGCGAAAAGGATGGTGCTCACCCTCTGTGCAGCCAACATCGAGGAAAATGCGAACTGTATATAAAAAAGAATAATTTTACGCTTTTCAATTTTCAAGCAGTGTCTCGATCTTTTTCATCCTAATAAGATGGAATAGAATAAACTAACACTTAATTTTACAAGTAGAAAGAATAAGCCTTCGTATAAAAATTATGATAAATTTTATAATATATCAAAAGTATTATAAATAATTAATGAACGCATGACATGCGATAACGTAATTACTACTTACATAATGATCTTCTAAAATAAATGCACACATATTATAAAATTTCTTAAGAATTAAATAAATAAATCCTTACTTTATATTAAAGTAAAAGAATTGTAGTACTTATATATAATCGGTAATAACATAACTTTATCATGAAGATTAAAAAAATTGTATAAATTTAATTTTAAGGACAATTTCTTTTAACACTCCCCTTGATATCTGGATAGCAAGTGCAACCCAACTTGAGTTTAGAAAAAAAAATTATAAAATTAACCATAAAGAGTTGTTTTGTTTTTAAATTTTAAGAAAAAAAGATAAAATGTCAAAACCTTGTGCTTGAAAAATTTATCAAACTATAATAATACCAAAATATTTAAACTTACGATGCACGTAAGCGGCTGAACCAAAGGAGAAATGAGCACCAATCTATGAAATCAAAGTAGTTCAAAAAAACAAAAAATTTACATGAAAGAAAGAATTGGTTGCTGAATCATATTCTGAGAATTGCGTAAATATACTTGATTTGAATAAGATGAAGGAAAAGGTCACTCACTAGTAATTTGATTATAACTCCCATTCAATTTTTATTGGGTTGATTTTTATGATCACACACACAATTCCAATATATGGGTGAGGACAGACGTCACCAATGTAACAAGGAAGGAGAAAGTAATTAACTATTTACTTCCTTGCGTAATTGCAAATTTCGTGAAACCATGATTATAGTAATTTAATTTTCTTTGTTATGACTTTGCACAACGCTCGAAGGTACTGAATGTTACGTCATATGATGCCGTGAAAATGACAAAATACCCCAGTAATCGATGACGTGTCATCGTCCAATTAGCCAGACGCCTCTAATTGCAACAAACTTAACGTCTCAAGGACAACGAAGATTTATTATAAATCGAGCGCCTTCCTTTTAACTCTAGACTTGACACGCAGACCGGCCGGCTCACCAGTGGTCAGAGGTGAGATCTCCGGAACAGAAGCTACTGCCGTGTTTGGAATATTACGTACTTAAATAAAAAAAAACAACATTAAAAAAAATAAAAATGAACGCCTCCGAAACCCGAGACGAAGAAAACGGGTCCAAAGACAACGATGAAACCAACCGCCTCCTTCCAATACCGTCACCACCATCCTCAACCGACGACGACGAGGAAGTCGCGTTCGATTCACGAGAGAAAATCGTGATCGTCGATGCAGATTCCCCCTCCACGTTGGACGCTGACGGTGACCAAGTGCCGCCTTTTTCGTGGAAAAAGCTTTGGCTGTTCACTGGACCGGGCTTCTTAATGAGCATAGCGTTTCTGGATCCGGGGAATCTGGAGGGGGATCTCCAATCGGGGGCGATAGCAGGGTACTCGCTTCTTTGGTTGCTAATGTGGGCCACCGTCATGGGCTTGCTTATTCAGCTACTGTCGGCGCGAGTCGGGGTGGCCACGGGGCGTCACTTGGCAGAGCTGTGTAGATACGAGTACCCCAATTGGGCGCGATTGCTGTTGTGGTTCATGGCTGAAGTGGCCTTGATTGGTGCCGATATTCAGGAGGTAATTGGCAGTGCCATTGCTATCCAGATTTTGAGTCATGGGGTCTTGCCACTATGGGCTGGTGTCATCATTACGGCGTCGGATTGGTACGTACTTTCATACTTAATTTGATTTTTTTGGGAATCCCCAGTGATAAATTTTAAGGCTATTGTTTTATAAATATTGAATTTTTATTTTTCTTTGGTGCGCGCATAATCACTGAAGTTGAACTTTTGCTTTGAGGCATTAAAGATTTTGTGTTTGGTTATCTGGGTTGTAGAACCAGTTAATTGAAGCTGCTTTCAATCTGCATTTTAAATGAATTTGACTGGAAATTTGAGTGCTTAGCCATTGTTTTAAAATTCAGTACCTTTGATCCCACTTCGATAATTGTTAAGAGTTTGATGTTTGGATGAAACATAGGAATTGTTTTGTAGTCATTAGATGAACTGAGGGATTATGTTCCATTTTTTGATAATTTATGTCTCCTGCTGCTCCTTGCTCCAGAGAAAATGTTTCGACACTATTTTAACTAGGTTTTGTTTTTTGTCGTTCTGTTTTGTGAACAGTTTCGTATTTTTATTTTTAGAAAACTATGGAGTGAGGAAATTGGAAGCTGTTTTTGCTGTACTAATTGCAACTATGGCTTTATCGTTTGCTTGGATGTTTGGTGACACACAACCCAGTGGAAAAGAACTGTTATTCGGTGAGAAACCTGTTAAATTACAAAATTTTAATTCTCTGTTTTGGGGTATTATATTGTTTGCTGTTCCCTTAGTTGTAATTTGTAATTTTGTTCTGATCCACCTTGTAGGTATTTTGGTTCCAAGACTCAGCTCAAAAACAATTAGGCAAGCTGTTGGAGTTGTGGGTTGTGTCATTATGCCTCACAACGTGTTCTTGCACTCTGCTTTGGTACAATCAAGGAATGTTGATCCCAAAAAGAAGGGCCGGGTTCAAGAAGCACTGAACTACTACTCAATTGAATCATCTGTTGCTCTTTTAGTCTCCTTCATGATCAACTTGTTTGTAACAACTGTTTTCGCCAAGGGATTTTATGGGACTAAGCAAGCCAATAGTATAGGACTAGTTAATGCTGGGCAGTATCTTCAGGAGAAGTATGGAGGAGGCTATTTACCAATTCTTTACATATGGGGTATTGGGTTATTGGCAGCTGGACAAAGTAGTACGATAACTGGCACATATGCTGGGCAGTTCATCATGGGAGGTTTCCTCAACCTTCCTATGAAGAAATGGCTGAGGGCGTTGATCACAAGGAGTTGTGCAATTGTGCCAACTATGATTGTAGCTCTTCTATTTAATACTTCTGAAGCTTCATTAGATATTTTGAATGAATGGCTTAATGTGCTTCAGTCAATCCAAATCCCTTTTGCAATTATCCCTCTTCTTACCTTGGTGTCGAAAGAGCAAGTCATGGGAGTCTTCAGAATTGGACCTGTTCTTGAGGTAAGCTGTCAACTTGTCTAATATGCTATTTAGGCACTAATTAGCTTTATTTGAGTGGCCTATAATGTTGTTAGCTTATACATTAGATGGTTTAGATTTTTGTTTGTTTATCATGACAAGATCTAAATCACATCTTCATCGTCACTAGGCATATATATGTACACACACATATACATCTACATTTTCTTAAAATTTGGCGTAGAAACTCTTTGTATTAATGGGTGCTCAACTCTCTTTATTAATGTGTTTTGAGTCCACAATATTTCATCTTTTGCAAATTTGTATGCAAAACGGTCATTGTCCAGATTTCAAAGTGTGTAGATGTCCACATGAACTTATATATTTATGCACAAAAATTATCTGGTGCCAACTGCAGTGATTGCCCTATTTTCTTGAAACTGTGGATATATAAAAATTGTACATTAGCATCATTATTAGTTGATGAAGAAGTTGAATATGTTGACATTTGGACTGTTCAAGTAGAATGAGGTTAGAATTATCAAGTGGAGAGCAAATTTGTGATGAAACAGCAAAGAAGCATGTGGATAGAACTGAGGATCTATCTATAGTTAGGAATATCCGTGTAAAACACAATTCCATCTTTACAGACATGTACTAAAGTTACTCAGTTAAGTAACTGAAGTCCAATTAAATCTTGGGGCAAAAGCTTCTTAGCCTTAGCACCTTATTTATTACTTTGAGCTAAACCAAAAATTTTGGGAGCAAAGTGTTCCAGTTAACTTTTAGAACATTTTCCAAGTGGGAGGTAAACAATCAAACTTCAATTATTTTTATGTTTTCATAATGTATCTGATCATTTTTAGTTTAGTCACATAGGCTTCAGCATAACTGATTGAGCATTCCACCTGTGGCTTAAAATCTAAATTAGATATGTATTTTGTTTATTATTTTGTAGAGGTTGGCCTGGACTGTTGCTGCCCTGGTGATAGTGATTAATGGTTACCTGTTGTTGGATTTCTTTGTTTCCGAAGTTAAGGGACTGCTGTTTGGATTTCTGGTCTTCACGGGGACTGCTGCGTATGTAGCTTTTATAATATATCTGATTACGCGTGGTGGTGACCTTTCTTCTTCTAATTGTTTCAGCTTAGAAATGTCAAAGAGTTTTTCGAATCCCGGAAATTGATTCTACATGATGAAGCTCCGAAGATTGTGGATCACCTGTTTCCCAAAGCAAATCATTCATGTGGCATGATTATCTCTAACCTTCATCATTCGATGATTGATTCAGCTTCAAACCATTGAAGCAGTCAGCTGTAACTACAATTTTTGCACAGTGAGATGCACAGAATCATGTTCATTCATTAATCATGAGAGGATATTCTTTTCTCTATTTTAGTGGGATGAGAAAGCTTGGTTATAGGTTACAACCTGCAAGATAAAAGGGGACTTATATGGCGATCGAATCAGTTCGCCAAAGTAAATTCAGAATCAAGTGCTTAGTTATTCTTTGATGTAATAGCTTTTGTATGTATCATAATCAAAATGATGTTGCTTTCTATTTCCTGGAAGGGAGTGCTCAATACAAGAAGAGAATGTATTGTGCAGTCCCGTCGGCTTTTCTGTTTCCTTTTATATGTGTAATTGTTGAGCTTTACTGAAATAAAGAAACGTTGATTTTGCATGACTTTCGTGGTAACTGCCTCAGTGCCTCTATGAATCAGTGGTCTTCTTCTAGAGTTGAAGGTACACGCAAATTGACTCTTGAACAGGGGCTCATGTTCATTGAAATACCTGTAGTTGCATTGGTTAGTGGTCATTAAGAGATGGATTGGTCTATGGACTATGACGATAGTATGTATTGACTGAGAGATATTATTACACTGAAGCGTGTTGAAAGTTTTCAAAAATTACCGTAAAATCAAGCACAATAATGGTAAGACTGACGTTTGATAGATATTGATTATATATATTACCCTTGATTTTCTAGTCTACTCTCTCTCTCTCTCTCTCTTTTTTGTAAAAAAAAAAAAAAATTTTGATTATCCCAAATTATCTTTTTCTCAATTTTATCTTCTTGAATTTAAATATCATTTAAATTAAAAAAAAATAATCCACTTACAAGTAAGTTAGTTCCACACCAAAGCAGTAATAGTTTGTAAATTTATGAAAGTGCATGCTAACCATTTAAATTTAAGGAAATAGCACGCTAATAAATAAAAATTAAAGTTAAAAATTTTGATGGTAGAAGGAACCATAACAATAATATTATACCAATTTTTTTTTTGTTTATTTAATTTAAGGGGAATAAAAGTATTCAAAAAGAAAGCAAATCCTGCGGTGTAAATATATATTTTATATAAAACAAAACGAAAAGATAATCAACTGTCTTGCTATTGGTCCCGCGGATGCAACAATTTCCTAGGTAACAGCAGACGTGCGCCACTTAGACAAAGTCCTCCTCCCAGTCTTCCTCTATTCGCATGTAAAGTTTCCATAAATTGCATGCAAACTGCGAAGAGTGTTGAGCATGCCCCCGCGAGTCTCTCACTCTCCTCCGCATATAACTCTCAAAGTTAATGGTTAATCACTTTCCATTTTTATTGAAAAACCTTACCAAATACCAAACTTACTCAAATTCTACACGAACCAAATCTCCTCATTAATATCTTTGCTCCTCGGTTAATGCCAATTTATTTCAAAAACCATTATAAACCCTCTTAAAACCAAAACCAAAAAGAAAAAAAAACCCTTCAAGGCCAGTGATCTCTCTCCTCTCTCTCTCACGCACAGTCTTCTTTATATCATTGATGTTAAACTCTCCCGGTAACCGATATTTCCGGAATGAAACGACGCCTTCTGGGTCTCCGGCTACCCGTTCCCGCTGCCAGCATCAAGAAAGCCCTCTCCTCCCTAACACTTCTTTAAACGAAAAGTCCTATTTTGATGAAACTGGTTTATCTGCTTACTTTTCTCATCTTGATGTCAATGATCAGACTTTTGATAACCCCGCGAACCATTTTCCGTTTGTTGGAAATGGTTTCTTTTCACCTCCTTGCCAAGAAGCAGAACAAATAAACCAAGATTCTTCCATTTTCAATCTACCACATAATCATAATTTTGATGGGTCATCCTCGGTGCCAAGAAACAAATGGAGGTCTAGTTTGAGTCTTGAGAGGAATCAATGGTTGCAAGATCCATCTGTTTGTCCATCTTTGAGGGATTTGAGGGGTAACATTGTGGCTTTAGCCAAGGATCAATATGGTTGTCGCTACTTGCAGCGGACTATGTCTATGAGTGGCTTACCGAAAGAGGAAATTGAGATGATCTTCATGGAGGTGATTGATCGTGTGTGTGAGTTGATGACTGACCCTTTTGGGAATTATGTTCTGCAAAAGCTTGTAGAGTTGTGTAGTGAGGAACAGAGGACTCATATTCTTCTTATGCTGACCAAGGATGATTTTAAACTTGTTCGGATTTGTCTCGACACTCATGGGTATGTTTTATTTAATTCCTTCTTGTTTGTTTGAGTAGTCTCAGAAAATGATGATGACTCAGTACTGTTCGATTGAAGCTGATTAATGTTATGCTGTTGTCATTTTCGTTGTGTAGGACTCGTGCTGTACTGAAATTGTTAGAGAATCTTACTAATCCACAGCAAATATCATTGGTTGTAGCAGCTCTAAGCCCTTGGGCAGTCGCATTGACTAAGGACACCAATGGTCATTATGTGATCCAGTACTGCGTGAAACATTTCTCTCATGAAGACATTAAAGTAATTTCAGTTATTTTGGATGCATAGCCATTATTATTTATTTTAATGTGTTAAAATTTAAACAAAGATTCATGTGCTGATCACTTCTGTTTGGTTTATTTATTCAACCTTGCCTTTTCCTGTGCCATCTTTGATACGTTTATAGGAATAATTTCACTTTCTAGTTAAGGTAGAAGGTTTTTCATGGACTTGTTATCATTTTTTTGAGTCTTGAAGGTTAACCGATCGTGAAGGTCATGACTTTACAGGAACAATAGCGTTTTGATTTATTGATTGTGAATGTTCCAAACAGTTATTCTTATCATTCTAAGGGGTTCAAATCAAAATAAATACTTATCAAAAGAAAAAAAAATCCAAATCAAAATAAATAAATAAAGAAATACTGTTCCTGAGATGTGGTAAACTTTTTAATAGCTCTTTGATTCTTATTAGTGGCTATTGATGCAGTAGTGGGTTGTGCTTCTTGATGTTAAGTGCCATTTTGAGTTTTTTTTTTTCTTTTAAGACCATCCTGTTTTTGTATGTAACTGAAGTAAAATGTTCATTAACATTGATGCTGAATAAGTTTAAAGGTAGATTGAAGCTTTTTAAATGTTGACAACAAAAAGTAGTGTATATCAATGTTGATAATGCTTTACAAGCAAACTTATTTTGCTGAACAGTTCTTGGAATTACTTCTGTCTCTAGTGCATCTATGTGTGTAACTTAACATGCTTAGAAAATAATATTTCATGTTTTAGAGTCTCATAATGAATGTGTCTAGCAATTGATGGTTTGGATTATTAGAAAATTTTGTCTGAGTGAGTAATTGTTCTGACGAACAAAATTTCAAGTGAATACTTAGCCTGCCTTTTCCTTTGCATATTATACATATATATGATTCAGAGGACGTGTATAAATGCCACTTAAAAGTATGTAAACTTGTATAAAATTTGAGACTTTGCAAGCCTCATAATTTAGAGGCTGCTTTTCAATTGAATCAGGGGAAAAACTCTTTGTGTTGTATCTGTTACTGCAAGTTTTGGGTACATAGAGACTGTTATAACTCTGTTTAAATATGTTCTACAGGTGGGGGATGAGAATCTCTGACTCTGGCAATGAAATCTGGTCAATTACTGCTGATTTTACTTCATGTTTTTCGGTGTTCCTCATCTGTTTCTTGCTTTCTTCAATTTAAAAACCTAAGTGCTTCTGGGGTACATAAATTTTTGGAATAATGAAATCTAGTTGATTGTTATTCATGCGCTCATTGTGAAGTTGATTATAGGGGTGCCATTTCTTCTTTGAAAGAAGAAATGAAAACATTGATTTTTCTGCTACACATTTTTTGTGCGAACAAGTTTGCTATGTAATTGAATATTGTCTGACCCTTGGCCTTGGTTAGATCATGGAGTCTAATCTGTGTGCTGGGGCATGAATCAGCACTGGTCAAAATGGTTTATCATCTATGCATGTGCTTAATATAACATGAATGAGGAACAGTTTACTAACTTTTATAGAAAACTAGTTTACGAGGCGCTGGTGCAATTTTTAGTCAATAAGCACTGGTCTTCATTTAGTACTGAGGATCATTGCATGAGTCAAATGAAACCAATACTAGGACCCACTTTCTCTTTAGTTTAAAACTAGACTTGATGAAGGCATGATTTTGAGTAGTGAAATTCTGACGAGGGGTTATTTTTGGCAGTATCTATTGAATGAGGTGGCCGATGATTGTTATGGAATTGCAACAGACAAAAGTGGGTGTTGTGTGTTGCAGCATTGTGTTGAATACTCTAAGGGGGCACAACGAGAGCGTCTGGTGGCAGAGATAATAGCAAATGCACTACTGTTAGCAGAAGACCGTTACGGGTATGTTTTCGTAAACTCTTATGCTTGTCATGACGTAGTTGATAGAGAACCATATCAAATTGTTGCCTGGCTATGATCTGAAGTTGACATCATTTTACTCTCTAGACACCTATCTGTGGTTTAATTATAGCCTGATTGTGATATGAGCTTGATATGCTTCTGTATTATTGTTTTCCTCTAGCAACTACGTGCTGCAACACTTACTGGTACTGAAGGTACCACAGATAACAGCAAGTCTTCTGAGACAACTTGAAGGGCATTATGTATCTTTCTCCTGCAATAAGTACGGAAGTAATGTGGTAGAGAGGTGCTTGGTAGAATCAGGAGAACAGCAGTCAATGAGAATTATTATTGAGCTGCTAAGAAGTCCAAATGTTTCTATGCTTCTCATGGATCCTTTTGGAAATTATGTTATCCAGTCTGCTTTGTTGGTCTCAAAGGTTAGATTTTTCTCCTCTCCTCCCATATCTGTCTGCAAACCAGGTTAAATCAGCTAAGAAAGTCCGACTCTAATTCTGTAAGCTGTCTGATTGATCAAATTGCTTGGTTTGGCAGTGAGACATGACTAGGTGTGTAATAAGGCTTAGTAAACATCAAAAGATGCAGCTAATTAAACATCTTATGCTAGCATTAGCGGACTTACAAGTTGGGGGCTTGATTTACAGTTTCTGCACTCTTTACTATTTTCATTTTAAAAATTATGAATGTTCAAGGATTTTAAAATTTGTTTCTGATGTAGCAGGGGTTTGTCCATGATGCTTTGCGGAATCTCATTAGAATAAACTCTCCAAGGATGCGTAGCAATATTTACGGCAAAAAGTTGCTTGCTTGGTACGAGAAGAGGAGGCTGCCATATATATAGAGAGAAATGTTTCTGGACATGTCTCGGTCTCACCCATCTGTTAGAGAAATTTTTTCGTGTTCTTTTGGCTGTTCGAATCCATAGGATTGTTGTTTGTTGGTGTTAAAACTCTGTGTAATGTGCCAGGTTGTAGCATTTGTTGTCAGTGTTCCGAGTCGGTAGTCTTGTCATTTTAGGCTGTGAGTTGAGATGTGAAAGGTTATATAATTTGCAATTTGCTAGGAACTAACATGAATTTTTATGTACCATTCTCCATTCGATTTCGATCCATTCGGGAGTTTGAAAGGAAATGCTACAGCATTGTCTTTTAAAACTGTAACTGTACATTCCCCCCTCGGTTGTTCTTGGATACAGATGAGACATGCAGTTGGTTTGACAATAAAAGCATATTGATTATTTTTTCGATTGGTTTTATGTTTAATTTAATAGGACAATTAGTCTTCTTATTAAAAGAGAGTCAATTAAAATAATAATAATAATAATAATAATGAGACGTCTGTTAGAGAATTTATTTTATCTTATTTATTTATTAAACGCTGCCTGTAGCGTATAAAATAACTAACATGCTGCAATGTGGCGTCTTGTTATTGGCCAATAAAAGAAAAGCTTTCTCAAATTAATCGCAAAGATTGTTGACTTGGCAATCCTTCTCTGCCCTTTAAAAGAAGAGAAGCCCGGGAGCAGGAAGGTCCTCATTTCCCCGTTGACCCCCATGGCTTCTTCTTCGCCTTGGCTCTTCGTTGGTTTCTTTATTATAATCGGAATCAATCTCATCATCACCGTCAATTCGTTGAAAAATTTCAAACTTGATCAGCAACCGTTGATTATACCTCTCCATCTGACCTCACCTAATTCGACCGTGCACCGCCACGCTGATGATCGACGCCGGCACCTGCTGCAGTCGCAGCAATCTCGCAAACCAAATGCTCACATGCGTCTCTACGACGACCTCCTTTCCAACGGGTGGGCATAAATTGTATATAATATATTTTCATTTTAATTGAATTCAATTTGCTTTTAATATTTATTTTTTTAATGTATTAGTTCTGTTACAGAATTTGAGATTTGTAATTACTTGCAGTTACTACACCACGCGGCTAAATATCGGGTCACCGCCCCAACAATTCGCTCTTATTGTGGATAGTGGGAGCACTGTGACGTATGTTCCTTGCTCCACCTGTCAAAAGTGTGGCAGGCATCAGGTTCGTTCGTTGCTGTAATAAAGTTTCTACAATTCAGCTGTGTATTGTGTAAATCATTTTATTTATTTATTTATTTATTATGTTTATTAACATTTTTTTTTATATTGAATTCTGCTTCTGGTTGTAGAATAATTGTGTAAGATAACCATTGATGTAATATGAATAAGTTCATGGTAAATTAAATGAAGTTTTGCATTAAGCCTGCTTGGTTGCTGAGAAATTAGCATGAAAATAGAAAATTTGTTGAATGTATGTCTAATTTACATGAATTGATCAGATCCACGGGACAGATTCTCACAAGTTTATATTAAGTTTTCTTTTTGTTTCTTTTCCCCCATATCCCTTGAAATCAAGCAAAGAATGAGTGATTCGTTCTTTTTTTTTTTTTATCAGAGAGGTTAGTATGGAAGCTGTGTAATATATTTGTTGATTGAAAATTAATCCTTAGTTTATTTTTATCCAGGATCCAAGATTCCAAACCGAAATGTCTAACACCTATCAAGCGTTAAAATGCAACCCTGATTGTAACTGTGACGATGATAGAAATGTATGCATTTATGAGAGACGATATGCTGAGATGAGCTCCAGCAGTGGTGTACTTGGGGTAGATGTTATTTCTTTTGGCAATGAAAGTGAACTCGTGCCTCAGCGTGCTGTTTTTGGTTGTGAAAATTTGGAAACCGGTGACCTTTACACCCAACGTGCTGATGGAATAATGGGTTTGGGTCGTGGCCGCCTTAGTATTGTGGATCAACTTGTTGAAAAGGGTGTTATTAGTGATTCGTTTTCATTATGTTATGGTGGGATGGATGTCGGTGGAGGTGCTATGGTTCTTGGTGGGATCACTCCTCCACCAGATATGATATTCTCCCATTCAGACCCTTTCCGCAGGTAAGTTGCTCTTGGAACATATTAACTGTGGCGATGCATTTTTTATAGGAATGCATCTAGTGGATCTCACACATTCACTGTAGTTTTTGGGTGGCAACAGTCCATATTACAACATTGAGCTTAAGGAATTACATGTAGCTGGCAAACCATTGAAGATAAGTCCAAAGATCTTTGATGGAAGGCATGGAACAGTTTTGGACAGTGGAACTACATATGCTTACCTTCCAGGACGTGCTTTTGCTGCCTTTAAGGATGCTGTAAGTTTTGTTGGCTCTGAGTTCATCATCTAATAGTTTAGCTTCCAAGATCAAGTTCATATTTTAAAAATATGATCTTTGACATTTGTCTTTTTTCCTGACTGAGGTTTATGTTACCTTACTGAAGGAACTGGTTATTGAGACAGGCTTAATCTTTTTTCTTTATTTTAAAAATATGATCTTTGACATTTGTCTTTTTTCCTGACTGAGATTTATGTGTCCTAACTGAAGGACCTGGTTATTGAGAAAGGCGTAATCATTTTTCTTTATTTTAAAAGTATGATCTTTGACATTTGTCTTTTTTCCTGGCTGAGATTTAAGTTTCTTTACCGAAGGAATTGGTTATTGAGAAAGTCTTAATCATTTTCCTTTATTCTACATCTGAGGTCTGAAAGTATATGCTTTCCAGATATATCAAATGATTTTTTTTTTGTTTTTTGGTAATAATGATGACTCATTTACGTATTGTATATTAAGGCATCTTGGTTGCAGTAGAGAGCTGGAATCATCTGCATTTAAATATTTCATTGTCTGAAACAGTGAAATTTATATTTTTCACACATCTAGATTATGAATTTTGTTAATGTCTGTTGGAAGAATTTGCCACTGAGTGCTTGTGAATTGCTGCATTCATGATATTGCTACCATGAGCACTTTGAGGCCACCAACGCATTAGTCATTATTTAAATCACACAACTAAATGTTGAGGATGTTACAAGAAATTTGTCGTTTCCATTTTGGCATTTCAACGTTTGTTGCTGAATCATAGTTTAGTATCACTCTATTTGAACTAGTCTTCTTATAATACTAGTTCATATTGACATATTATGTCTGTGTGGTATGCTTATATTGCTGGTGTTAGATTGTGGGGAAGATCCTCTTCTTCCAATTTATTTCCTTATGTCAGAGTTTTATCTTTTGCACAAAAACTTTAGCAATTTTTTATTTTTTAAAATTTCATGTTTCATAGTATTGAGCTAAAGCTAAAACTAAATATCAATGGAATATGAAATTGACTCGTAGATACTTGCGTGCATTAAGCTTCTGTGGCACGTCTGGTGTTTTTTTTGTTGCACTGTTACTTAAGACTCTCTGATTGCTTGCAATGTCTAATTCTGTCTTCTTTATTATTTTTCACTACGATATTCTGAATTCCTAGTTTACGTTTATCCATATGTGTCCTTTCATTTTGAACTACAAATTCATGGTTATCTTTGTGTGTATAAATGCAGCTTATGAAGGAAACTCACATTCTGAAACGGATCCGTGGACCTGACCCTAATTATGATGATATTTGCTTCTCTGGTGCTGGGAGGTGCTGTCTTTATTAAACAATGATCTTGCATTTGTTACTTCTCTTTAGTGAATATTTATGTCTGATTGTTTCTATTATGTGATTAGGGATGTCTCTGAACTATCAAAAAGTTTTCCCCAGGTTGATATGGTATTTGGCAATGGACAGAAATTGACTTTGTCTCCAGAAAACTATTTGTTCCGGGTAATTTATTGATCTTAGTGCTCTTGATGATTAACTGGCTTCCATTTTTTCTCAAATTCTTTTAAACTGGTTTCAGGATGTTTCTACATTATCTTCTATTGTTGGTTTTTATTTTATTACTCTCCCTCACTATTTCTCTATATGGCATGCTTTGTAGCACATGAAAGTCAGTGGTGCTTATTGCCTGGGTATTTTCCAAAATTCAGATTCAACAACTCTTTTAGGAGGTACGATATATTGTTTGCTGTTCAACACCACCTGCATCCATCTCCCTCCCCTTTGTCTGGCATACTGCCTATAATAGAATTCTTATGATTTAATCAAGCATGTATGATGTGCACAAAAATAAAATCTAACTAACCCAAAAAAAGAGAAAAAAAAAAAAAAAAAATTCTCCACACAAGTGCAAAGGCACCTAGGGACTTCTCCTAACTATTGTTTATTTGAGACAGGAATTGTTGTCCGTAATACACTAGTGACATATGATCGGGGGAATGATAAGGTAGGCTTTTGGAAAACAAATTGTTCTGAGCTATGGAGGAGACTGCAGTTACCGAGTGTTCCTGCCCCACCACCTTTGATTTCCTCTAGCAATGATTCCAGTATAGGAATGCCTCCTAGGCTAGCCCCAGATGGATTGCCGCTGAATATTCTTCCAGGTAGAATCACTTTGCAGAATGTAGTTGGCTTTTGTAATGCTTCTTAAATACTGATATGCATTCTATGTTGATTCTTTAAGCATGTTACTGGGATATTACTATCAGTTGTATATCGTTTTTGGTTGCTTAGTTCATTTTTTTGCAACATGCAATGAATTGTGACTTTGTATGACTGTTATTTAGGCAAATGTATACACTATCAACATGACTTTAAGCTGTCAGTTTCCTCTCTGATACTGTTGTTGATGAGGGCTGTACTAAAAATGAATTTTTAAAATTTGTTTCCTTGAAAATTTATTGTGAGAAATAAGATGTTCCAATCGAATATTTCTCCCATTCTGGGAATTGATATACTTCTTGAAAGTTACCACGATTTGTTGACAACTTTTCTGGGCCTATTCATGGATAGTAAGATACAAAGCAGTGTAACTGTTAATTCCTCATTTCCACTAACAATTTACAGCATGGTAATCTGACCAGAATGAAATATTGATTTTTACTTTTTGAGTGTCTACATGCAATTGACACTTTTTATTATTCAAGTGTTGGACCTTTATTATTGAGTATGACATCTAATCTGCGTATACACCTATCTGGGGATAGATTATGGTTTCTTTATTCACCTTTATCGAGTATGTCCAGCAAGGTAGTTTAATTTTTGACCTAGTGTTTGCATCCATTGAATGATCTTCTCAAGCTTCATGGATCGATAATTATGACTATAGTCAATATTGCATCCAAATTTTAGCATAGTAATTATATTGACATTTGATTTCATATTTTTACTTAACCTTAGGTTCTCTCCTATTGCCTCCTTTGATGTATGATACATAGGTGCATTTCGGATTGGAGTTATAACATTCGATATGTCATTTAGCCTTAACAACTCCCACATGAAGCCCAACTTCACAGAACTTTCGGAGTTCATTGCCCACGAGTTACAAGTTGATGATATACAGGTATAAAATTACTTTGCCTTGGTTTAGTTTAAGTTGCATTGAAACACTGTGGTTACAAGGCTACTCAATTAATATTGGTTTCGATTCTTATTTAGTAATATGTTAGGTTATTGATTTTTCTTTTTCCTGACAACTCAATAATTAAAGGCAAGTGTTTCTGTTGTATTGGCCCTTACAAGTCTAACAAGTAGTTTAAGTTAATTACTTCCTAGCTTTAATGTTTGGTGTCTCAACAAAGTTTTCAACTGTTAATTCTAGCATTTATGGCCTAAAACAGAAACATTGATTAAATAGATCTTGAACCTGTTCTGCCAGTCTATCTCACAGCATTTTGGTGTTTCCAAGTTTCACTCTGCTCTGGATACTGAATTTAGTTATCTGTCTTCCACTTATTCACAATGTTTGGATTTCAGGTTCATTTGCTGAACTTCTCTTTCAAAGGACATGATTACCTTGTTAGATGGGGCATCTTTCCAGATGAATCTGCCAATTACATTTCTAATACCACAGCATTGGTAATACAATGATTGTTATATTAACTGTTTCCTTACTGTTTATTAACTTGAATGTTTACTGTATTGACCAAATACTTATCGTATTTTTGCTGTGTGCAGAACATAATTCTGCGGTTAAGGGAACATCATATGCAGTTTCCTGAGAGATTTGGCAGTCACCAGCTGGTCAAATGGAATATTGAGCCTCAAATTAAGCAGTATGTCTTTATCTTTAGCTAAGAAAAAGGAACCACCAAAAAAAAAAAAAGTCTCTTATTGCAATTTTTTTTGGCAGTTCTTTTTCTTAAACTAAGCTGTATGTTCTTGACAGTTTGTCACTAAAATTAAGCATCTTTTCAAATCATTAGGGCTGTTGGGCTAGATAAGTATTAATCTTTGTGCTATTAATGACCTGTGGTGTCTCAAATCATACCCAAGCCCTTGCTTATGTGGATTTAGTTTGGTTGGCTAAAAATGCCACATGTGGATTATTATTTCAGTTTTTCTTCTTGTCTGCTGTACTGGCATTGTGGATGAACACCCAATACAGTTTCTTTTCCAGCTCATTTTGAGCCAGTTGATGCCTTAAATGTTTGCTGTAATCTTTACTGCAGCTTATTTTCTTTTTCACATTTGGTTGTTATGGAGAATTTCAGGACATGGTGGCAGCGGAACGATGTTGCTGTAGTTGTTGGAATAGTTGTCACCTTACTTCTTGGTTTATCTATTCTTGGGCTATGGTCAGTTTGGAGACACAGACGAGAAGCATCAAAAACGTATCAGCCTGTTGGTGCGGTTGTTCCCGAGCAGGAGCTTCAGCCACTTAAATCTTGAGTTTTTTTTCTGGCTTTTGATTATTTATTCATGGTTTCTTTGCAATTTGTTGGTTGAGCGAGGAAATCCTCTGCTACTGAGCTTCCCATACATGTTAATTATGTTGGCTCATCAAAGATGGCCTTCTGGAGGAATAGGAAATCTGTGATCCCTCTTATGTTGTACAATCAAAAGAAAACGCAAAGGGGGGAAATGGATAAAATGTTGATATAAAGATCATAGTTCATAGTTTTCGAATTGCACGTATGGCTATAGACGATCGACTAATACTAGTAAAGGCAAATCATAGTTAAAGACTTTGTTTTCTATTGCTAGTCGGTAGTGTATAAAATCCTTTATTTTGCTGGTTTATTTCTCCTACAAAATTTGTTTGGTACCAGAATAAAAGTGTAATTTTGGTGGAGGGTAATGAACAGTTCAATCCAAACACCAAAACAGAACCGCTAAATCAAAGCATGTACAATTGCCTTCTTCAGAAAAAAGTTTGTGCCATTGCCGGTGGGGGGTAGATTCTCTTTAAAAGGAAAGCCGACCACTTCGATGTGCTGTCAAATTTTTCTGAACAGAAATATCATCGTTCATCACGATTGATTTGGATCTATTTCAAACCAAAGCCGGAAAAAGAAAATTACATTGTTTTACACTTGTAAGTGGCGACAGTGCTGAGAATTGGTGGCGAATCATCTCTTTGCAGCGTGTATTTTGGCAGTTTCATATAATTCAACTTCCCCATGATCAGAGTGGCTACTGGCTAGTCCCACACACAACAACCTCATTGTTTCGAAGGGGTCCCAAATGCCACTAAAAGGGTTATAGCGAAAGTGGCCATTTTCTTCAATTGATTTATTTTGCACTATACTGGACCCTTCTGCTGCTTGAACAAATGTATGATTTTGTTGTCCTCGTGGAAGACAATTCCATTTCGCGATAGGGCATCAAAGTTAATTTATTAAAAATAAATAAACAAAAAAAAAGGATATAAACATACAGAAAAACGGACTAAGGATTTTTTTTTTATAAACCCTAAAATAATAAAAAAAATTAATTAGATTATCCTCACTCTTAATTTCTTATAATTGAGATTAAGATGCATCTAGCACTCCAGTCTATATTTTGTTTTACAGTTACATATTATATGCCATTCATCAAATGCAGACAGCTGCCAAATTGCATAGCAAGTTAAATGTAGTCACCAATTTACGGCAGCCTATGAAACACTTGGGAGCTCATGAATAACTACATTTGGGTTTACCGAAGTTACAGATGACGAAACTTAATAAGACCTTAAATCCTTGATATACTTATAAATTAAAAATATTTTTACGATATTATTTTCTCGTCTCCTTGAATAGATGATACGATAATTGAGATGAAAAATTTTGAATTAAACATTACTTTTTGAGGCATTTCATTTACATTATCGCCCAGTTATTACGTTTGAAAACCAGGAATATGATTCCCCATGCAAAGGAAAACTTTCGCGGTAAGTCGACCAAAGCAAATACCTGGGAAATAGAGAAAGGAGCTATCACTTTCAATAATCAATTATTTAATAATATTATGAATCACCAGAATCATAATAATACACAGTAAGAGTAAGATTCTACGAGACAACCCACTAAATCTTATTTATAGTAATAATGTGACACTCCATACACAATCAAACAAAAGGACCCCAGTTCTTATTCCCTTTTGTAATTCCAATTAATTTTTATGAACTTAGTGTTGTTCTCTACAAGCTGCATGTGCAACTCTCTCTCTCTCTTTGTTTCTATATATATATATATATATATGATTAAAAGGTGATAATTAATTTTAATTACATATAAACAAGCTTTGAAAGGGCCCTTTATAAAGAAAAGAGAATGTAATTTTAAGGACACTTGGGTTCGCCCTTGGAGTTCTTGAGGTCCCTGTAGCAAGGGCACTCGTCCTTGTTCCCATAAGTCCCAGATGGAACACAGTTGCACTTGTCACAGCAAATCCCACAGTACTTCAAGCACCGGTCTTTCCTCCCTGCTTTTGAGCACCTCACCGCACACTTTGAGTCACAGAAAGCTGTCCCATTACATGTTCAATACAATATGTAATTAAAAAAACACAAATGAACATACTAGAATATTTTAAATAAGTTACGTATGTAGGCTCACCTGAACCAGCCATTGAAACCTCAAAGAAAGTGGAAGCAAGGACAAGAGAAACGAGAAGGAATGTAACTAAGACCGGCTTCATTTTGTTCTCAAAAATTCCTGAAGAAGAGTAGAAAATTTGTTAATTAAAAAGAGAGCCAAAGAGAGACTCAAAGAATCGGCAATGCTTTTTGCTTGTGGATCGTTGCAAAGCAAATAGGGCTTACGTAGGGGCTATTTATGGTGGAGGAAAAGGAGTAGGTGAAGGCTTTGGAAAGTGCTTACAAGCAACTTCAAATCAAAATACCAAACAGCGGATTACAGACTGTCAAGTGGTATTGGTCGAGGAATTTTCTGGACGGGCGTTTGGCTTATAAAGGCTTTGGAGTAACTCAAAAGGCCAAGCTTAGCCATACGGGATAATTTCATCACAAACACTCATAATAATGATGCCCAATAGCCTTTTATGTATTTATGGGAATGGCTAAAAACATAGACTTTTTAATTGCATATTGTAGATTCTTTGACTTTCATTTACTCCGCATGTATAGTTTACGATTCTGAACGTGAGAATTTAGAACCAACTTGTGGAGGCTAACCAAACCTACGGGGAATGCTACTTGAAGCTTCCATTTTCACTTTACTTATCGCCCCTTTTTTCTTTTTTTTTTATGGTTTTTTTTTTTTTGGCTTTCATCTTGATCACGAAGTATAAAATCAAAAGAACACATTATCAAACAAAACCCTAGCTAATTAATAGACCATTACCTAACCTAATCATTTGATGATTTTTTTATATGTATATTTAGGCCTAAATTTCGATTATTTATTTGAGCCTATAATATTTTGCTTGTTCATGACTTAGTGATGATGACAATAGCTAGTTGCACAATTAATCGTATAGCCAAATTATTGAAATTTTGGTTTCTGTTCGGAGATCGGCGAATTTTAGGGTAAATTTGCATCGCGCGGCACGAGTCATGACCACATAAGTTGCGTGTGTAGGTTTCCCTCTTTCCACTTTGATAAAGCACACAAATTGAGTGGGTTCCACAAATTGAGTGGGTTCCAACTGGAAATTAATTTTTTTTTAAAAAAAAAAGAAAACTACTTTGTTTGACAACAACAAAATTAAAAGAATATTCCTAAATTACATTTATTTTAATTTATAATCAGATTTTTTTAGCGTAAAGATAAGTAACGGGGTTAGATAAGTTTTTTACTTACTTGTAAGTGTAACTTGCGGAGACCCAAGGTAAAAAGGTCATTAACATCATGGACACCGATGCCTAGTTATGAGTTTTTGAGTTTTTCAATTTTTATTTAAATAAAAAATAAATGAACTTGTAGAAGTCTCTAGAATGCAACGCAGGAGCATGGAAAAGGAGAAGAGGTAGTGTAGTAGCCATCATTTACGAGCAGCTCAGCTACCTTTACATGAATGAATGCTGTACCAGCAGTACGACGAAAGGTGGTGCATGGTAGGGTTCGGCTTCGGCCATATCTCTTGGCACCAAAAGCGTGATACGCCACGTGACTCCCACACTGCAAATGCCAATGCCAAAAATAGTGTTTTCCTCATTTTTTAGGAAAAGAGAAACAATATAATTGATTTTTGCAGCGTCCAAGGAATACACGGGATGCTCCATAGTCCATTCTTAAAACAGCAGGTGTGCGCGTGGAGCATGGAACTGTCCCAACCCAATTGTGTCGTTTATCTTAAAATTATACAAGAACTGGAATTTTTCCTTTTTTTTTTTTTACAAATTAAATTATTTTCATTAACTTAAGCTTTTTGTTCAATGATCACAAAGATTTATCTTTTATCTTAATATGTAGTTTTTTTTTTTTTTGTATTGGCTACTCTGCCCATATCTTTCCAGCGTCGAAAGCAAAGTCCAAACCAAAAAATAAAATGTTGATGCCGAAATTTATGTAGTGGATTACTTGACATCAGATCTCAGCATCATCATTAAATTTATTTGTTGGTGGAGAAGCAGCTTGTTAATCTTTAAGAACATTCTGCTATCATAGACAGATAATCCATGAGCAAATAATTTATAAGTCATAATCGATAATTACTTGAAATCACAGAAAACGATCAGCGGTTGTCAGATATTTTTTCGGCGAAAACTCTCTAATGCTCAAGTCAGTAATCGGGTTCTTATAAGAAAAACTTATACCACCTCCCTTATGGCTTCTTTTTCATTGCCCTTTTAACTAATAAGCTTTAAAGCAATTTTCCATAAAAAGATTAAGTAGAGTGTTTAATAAGAGGAAGAGAGTATAGATGCCATGAAAGAACCCCTTAAATAATTATAACCATTTCAATAAATAATAATAAGCATTATCATAACCCTCATAATTATCATAATTATAGTATTAATGATCACAATAATCATCATAATAATTATCATAATACTTGTCATAATGGCCGTAATAATTATTATTATTATATTCATCTGCTCAAGGTAATTAGAATTATTTTCTGATTGAAATGTCATATTAAAAATTACTAGATAATCATTTGATCAAAGTAATATGTTTAAGGTCACTAGATAACCACGCGAGGTGATCTGTTCAAGCTCTTTAGATAACAACCTGGTCGAGATAATGTGCTTAAGCTAACGAGATAACTTTCGTCGAAATATTTTGTTTGAGCTCACCATATAACTATCTGATCATAGTAATCTACTCGAGATCACTCTGATTTATTTCTCAAACATTATTCCCCAAACATAAACTACTAAAAAGAAAAGCCTAAGATTATTAGCAACGGCCAAGGCTGTTTGATACAAATAGCGTAACGGTAGCAGAAATTACATGCCAATCTTTCTTTACAGTTAAGTTTACGGCGAGACAGAGGCAAAGAGTAGGAACAAGCTTTGGCCAATTAATTAAACTTTTGCATGCATGGCATGGGGTAGCAGATAGCACGTACTAAGAAATCCCCACCTCGTCACCTACCATCAATCAATCGTGAATATTATTAATGCAATGGCAACTGTAAAAGCAGATCGGAATCAGGTCCTCTCTATTTCTATCAAACAGTCAGAATTTATGTTGTCAATCAACATGGCTAATTCTATTGTCAACTTGCGCCACATCTTGGGCCACGTCCCACGTGCACATTAATATCATGAGCAGATAATTAAGCTCCCATTTTGATCAAGTTTCATGCGCCCACTCGGTTAATTAATCCTCCACCACTCGGATTAAACCAAATTGCAGAGCTGTTCTGTCTCTATCTATCGAGCCTCCAACACCAATTCGTTGGGCCTTGGGCCTTATTTCAGACCACTCCAGAAGAAGAGTATGTAGCTGAAACTGAAAGAGTGAAGCTTCTCACGCCTCTCAAAAGTCATGATGACACTCCCTTCAAGAAGTTTCCAATTTTAATCATAATGAAAATTAGACTACTAAGAACTTCTTATACCCCACATCTTTCTCCGGACGATGCTATTCTGCAGTTTTGCCATTGCAGTGAGGTGAAAATGATAGGAACATATAATTATTATAACTTATTAATTTTTATTTTATGTATCCTTAGGAGATGAATTTTACAAGGAACTTTGAGGGGGAGTCACAAGCTCAACTCTAGCCGAAATTCGGTGAACTGCCCATTGGGCTAATTATAACTAAGTCCAACTTAACTGGGCTTGATGGATTTGGCAAACCTTAACCTTAGTGCTCGTGTGAAAAATAGAAGGGAAATTTTCTAATGAAAGAAAAGGGGAGCCGAAATTTGCATTGATGTTTGGTTGCAACTTCTTTTAATGACCTTCTACCAATTTAATTAATCGTGAAGTATATTGATCCATCAAGGGGTTGATTGTGGGCTACTTAATGATTGCAATGAGTGGGACCTAAAATTATGAGTAATTAGCACATTTCCAAGAGCATTATTGTGCTGATTACATTATAGCTCTTACCTTTATATCTCTCATTTTTTTTGTTATTTTTGTTTCCCCAAATAATCAATTGACACAGTTTGCCCCGACCCTTCTATCGAATCCAAGGCGAATTATGCGAAAATCATTGTATTACCTATTTCATACTTATATTTAAAACTTATAACATAACTTAATCTATGAATATCTATGAAACTGACCTTAGGAGGCTTCCATTATAAACGTATAAAGAGCGTATGTGCCTCATCTAAAATATATTAAAAACGTGCATGTTTTACATTTCATTATACGTACATACATTTTAAATATACACATAAATGAGTTCAAAATACAAAATATGTATAGTAATTTGTGTTGTAGCCTAACCTCAACTTGTCACGAACTAACCTGTATGAAATACTACAGAAATCTAGAATAAATATGAAAATAATAAGCTTGTGGCTTAATAAGTGGATATAATTTATATGTGTGCGTATGTATGTATGTGTGTACATAATCATACAGGATAACTTCTCATTAAACATAACATATTAGTAAACATGAAATCATACGTGGTATACATGATAAACTACGCCAAATAGTACTCAAGAAAAGTACTTGTCATACTTGTTGAGAACTTCATCGTACGAGCAGAGCGAGGAAATCGTGGTCATGCTCGGAAGAATTAACATTGTAGCACGGGCAGAGGAAACTACTTGTCAATGTGCATGTACAGAGCACCTAATGCGAAGGCTACACATCCGGTGACTTGTAATTATACCTCATGACATCAAATCATAGAATATGCATACATGTAATCATATCATGTTATCGAACCATTCAATCAAATATAAATGTTTTACAAAATGCATAATAGTAATAATAATAACTTACTCATAGATTCTGGTTTACTCGTGGATTCGTTGATGCTCCTATGCATTGCTTCTAAAACACAAGGTTCAAAAATAAATTACCAGAATTAGTACAAAAACAGATATGTATCATGAAAACTGTAACATAATTACTCATGCTTTATAAATATGCTATTTACTAATTCATGAGATATAAATCTAACTGCCGAATACCATATTATGTAACTTTTCCATTTTAATTTTCCTTTTGAATTTCTCTTATTTTATTTTATTTTTCTATTTTATTTTTTTTTTCTCCCGGTTTCCTAGGTCGCTTTTCTATTTCTCTTCTGTTTGCTCTCCGTTCTGGATTCTCAAAAATAAGAAAAAAATGAAACAGCTTCCAATTCATTTTAACTTTATGTACTGCGCTCAATGAAGCAAACTGGAGTCGGTAAGCAGGAGGTGGCAAGTGAAGCGGGCAGGTGATATTTAACATCATGCCGGAAGCTTGCCGATTTCATGCATTACATCAATTTACATGAACACTCAGTGGAGAATGTCGGTCTCTACCTCCATATCCTAGGCCCAATTCAATAATCATTTGATTTCTGGTTCTAATTTTGTTGTGAGTGCTGGTAGTAGTTTGGTGACTCTAATTGGCCAACAAAGAATGGGTTGGACCAACAACATTTCCTGGTAAAACTACCATATCGCAGACCATCACCCCAACTAATTTGAGTCTATAGTTAATTGTCATTTTCATCTTTCTTAGTATGTCGGTACAATTTTCTTGCAAAGCCAGACAGAGGTATAAGAGAACACAAGTTCATTATATTACAATACTTAAAAGTTGTCATCTATAATTTCATCTAACATAAATAATCAACATATATATACAAAATATCTTATAATTAAATCATGATCGCTGGTTTATGCTAGAGGTGGGTGGGTGAAGGCTTCGTAAATCCTTTGTTTTTGAAAGAACTAATTATGTTTTTTCTAAAATGAAATTGAATGAAAATAAGAAATATCGCTAACCCAATATCTACCATTGTATCCAAAGTGCGCTCACAAAACTCATTTAGAAAGGATTAAAAGAAAGACCATGAATCAAAGTAGCAAATGTAGCATTGTTCAAAAAGGGCTCACGCAACAAGAGGGAAGGATCTAGGGGCCCAGGGTCAGGCCCCACTTCTCAAAGCATTGTTTGTCTTCTTGCTTGTTGAGTGAGATGATCATCATGATTATGGTGAAGAATTGAAAGCTGATGGCTGGGATTTAATCATTCAGCTGAGAGTCTGTGTGCTGTATTTGCATGGAGTATTTTGTGTATTGAGATCTCGAGATGTTTTTTATGGGTTGGCTCCTATATGTTTGGCTGGTTGTAGTTGATATTGAAGCTTCTGACTCATTTGTTTGACTTCACTTCACTTTGGTAGTTAGATTGACATCCCTAATTCCTAGACTTAGCTCTTGCCTAATTCTCTCACCCATCGTCCCCCAACTAATCTACCGACAATCGCGCCACCTTTAAGAAATTAATGTCGTATCTATTCATATCCACAATAGTGTTACACCATATTTACACACTTATAATATTTAATTAATTTGTATCGCAATTGACATATTATCATCAAGACTTTTGTTAAGTCATAACTGATTATAACTTATAGTTCATATAAAAATATATAAAAAATAATAACATGGTAGTGACCTAATAGGACCCTATCCTATCATTAATTATGTATTGTCATATATATATATATATGAAATTTTACACCCACACATTAATTATAATGCAAAAATAATCATAATGTTATTCTACACTAATATGATGCATACATAATTTTGTATCCAAGACATCCATGTGAAAAGTGTTAGTTGACTACTTGACTTTAGTGTTTCATTGTAGATGTGCTAAATTTGTAATACTAATTAATAACTGGTTAATTTCGTAGTACTCCTCACAAGTTAATTATTTTTAAATCACTACCTTACTTTTAAAATTTTTAATTTATCTTTTTTTTTTTTGTTAAGAAGATGAAAAAGAAAAATCATCAATCAATCCCATTCTTTCTGACATTTTGAACAAAAATGTAGGTAACTTGAGTTTTTTAAAAATAAGAGAAATAATTTAAAGATAATTAATTCAAGATTGCTCAAAATTTACCCTCAATAATGTCATATAAGATAGTTTTCAAATTATACATTTGAATTATATAACCTTGAGCATTACTCTTTTCCTTGGCAAAAAAAAAATTGATGGATGTTCTTTTCATTACCGTCTACTGTACATAAACTTAAGCTCTCTACGGAGAAGCAATCCTTTAAGAACAATATATTACAAAATAAAAAATCAGAATGAATATGTCTCTGCTAGTGCTAAAATGATAATACTCAGCAATTGGGCAGATTAATGAGTTGTTCACAAATGAAATAAGAGTTGTACTGCAACGGATCTATACTTGCAAGCAATTGGATTAATTACACCCCTTTCACAACTTAGTGCACATCATTATGAATGATTTCCATATGAAGTGTGATCCTTTCAGCACTTGAGTGCTTTGCGAAAGGCCTAAAAAAAGTGAGTGAAATGAACTTAGATTAATGTTTTGTGGTGGCAGAAATCACAAGACCCCTAAATGGCTAAATCTAATTTCCTAATAATAGTAGTAAAACAATAAATGCCCAATGAAATGAAACGAAGGATCCCTGAATGAATGTAAATAAAGAAATAAGAAATATTAATATTGATTTTTTTTTTAAGAAGAAAAGACAAAAGAATGTAAAGAAAATTAAAGAAATCCAGTTGAGTTGCCGTGATTAGCGATGGGATGGAGAAGGAGTGTTGACGAAGCATTGTCAATGCAAACACATTTAGGAAAAGGAAAGCAAAGATACTACTCATTTGCTGTACTGTCTGTTTCAATCGACACAATTTTAATTTTAGAGATAAAAAGGTCAGGCGCTGTCCAAGCCAATGTGCTTAGTCAAATCTGTGAAAAAATGAAAGGACCCCATTTCACGGAGCACAGGTCCGTTGCTTTCCACGTTAAAAATAAACTATACTATCTTTTGAATTTTGATAGTGTCACGGGGCCCGTCTACATGCAAAACTATTTTTATGCAAAGTTTTTGCATTGTATAATGCATTGTCCAAACCCCCACGAGCTTTGGCAGCTACCTACTGGTGCAACAAAACTAAAGTAAGGAAGGCAGAAATTTTCACGGACGGGGATGAGTTAGAATTCTATCGCCTCTCCATTTCTTCATTTTTATTTTTAAATTTTATTTTTTAAAATTATTAATAAATAAATAATAAAATTTAAATTATAAAATATTAAATACTAGTATAAATAACAAATATTAAAATATTTATACAAATATATTATGAAACTCTTAAATTTAGTTAAAAATATTAATTTTAGTATATACATTGATTTTATTTATTTTATTATTATTTAAAAGTATTTTTTTCTTTTTATTATACTATTATAAAGATCGACGAAGACAATTATACTGATAATTTATATTTTATAATGTGATTTTTATAATGAATTAATATTAATGTAAGATATATTGTCAAATTTTATTTTTTTTAATTTTAATATAATTAAATTAAATTTAAAAATTAAAAATATATCAATTATTTAATAATTTATTCAGATAATAAAAACTTTCAAAGATCTCTGTAATTATTTAGGAAGAAGATAAAGATTCCCTTAAGTATTTATAATAGAAAAAAAAAGAGATATGAATATATATGTAATATCAAAATAAATATAAAAACACCGTCCCCTCTTCTCCCCTCCCCTCTCCACTGCCATACCTAAACTAAACCGTTAAGATGCTTTTAAAGATTTAATTAATTGACGAATTAAGCTTGTGATTTGTAGGACCAACCAACGCTCGAGCTTCCCACTTCCCAGCAACAGCAACAAACAAATAATTGGGTATATTAATATTGCAAAGATGCAGCGAGATATCATATATCATATTAAGTTATTACGTTATCACTCCGCTCTCTCGCATGCTTAGCATGCTGATTATTACTAATAATAATCAATTAAAAAAAAAGAGTAAATAATAACATATTCGTTCGGGTTTTTTGACCACTTACCAGCAACCAAGCACTTGAACGTTGGTTACGGCGCTAACCCCGAGACCTGAATCGTTTTTTCATTTTATTTTTGTTTGGCACAGTCACACGCCGTTAACTTTTCGGTAAAGAGAAAAAGCTTGTGTCAGTAGCCACAGCCTACTTGCAGTTGCTTAGCTATCTCTTGTCCTCACCCCGCCAATAAATAAAAATACTGAAGTTTCACTCGTCAGTTATTGTTGTCTCGCTCTCGCAGTCGCAGGCTCACCCGGCAAAACAAAGCTCTCAATTATTTATCATTATTACCATTGTTGAGAAATCCCATTTGCTCTTTTCTAGACGGCAGCGTTCGTTCGTTAATTCTTCTTCGCTCACTCTCTCTCTCTCTCTCAAGTCTCTCGGTCTCGAAATGGAGAGGAAACAGGGCTTCTTTTCTGCGTTAAAGGAGGAAGTCGTCAGAGGGTTATCGCCGGGGAGGTCTAGGCCCAAAAGTCCGGCGGGGAGTGCGTCGCCGATGTCTAGTGCAATGAGCCGAAGGAGAGGTAGGAGCAGCCATCACAAACGCGCGGCTCATCCTGAGGCGTTTATTATGAGATCGGGGAGTCTCAGGCCGGGGGAGGCGGCTTTGTCGCCGTTAAAGGAAGGACCCGATCCGGAAGGAACGGACGGCGGAGATTCGAGGATGGAAGGTAGGTGGGCCCACTGGATGAGGGCTCCCTCAGCTTCGGGGTCCGCGTGTAAACGGTCGGATCTAAGGTTGCTGCTTGGAGTCTTGGGTGCCCCGCTCGCGCCGGTGCACGTTAGCGCTGCCGAGCCTTTGCCTCATCTTAGCATCAAAGACACTCCAATTGTTAGTATAGTGCCTACCAACTTTCTTTATTCAGTACACTACCTACTTTTTTAATTCAGTAAAATTTTTTATTTCTATTTAATGTTAAAATGATATCACTTATTAATTTTACTAGAAATCCAATACTCCAAAGTATTTTTGTTCTTATGCATGTCCGGTTTTCTATTTTTAAAATTTAAAGTAAGCTCTTTGTTTCTGCGCTTTTTGCTGATCTAAGTAAATAAAGATGATAAGAAATTTTATTGTATCTGCTTTCATTTCACGGCTCTTTGGTTTTTTTATATTGAATTGCTTCGTATTTGATGGTATCTATGTTCTGCCAAAGCTGAAATTGGAAGCTCTGGGCGATGATTGGAGCAGTGTGTTGATTGCGTTGCTAAATGTGGGTTTATTTATTTATTTATTTTTTTGGTGATGTGGGTTATGTTTGCAGGAAAGTTCATCTGCTCAATATATATTACAGCAGTACACAGCATCCTCGGGCGGGCAAAAGCTTCAGAACTCTATCCACAATGCTTATGCTATGGGAAGGGTTACAATGATAGCTTCTGAGTTTGAGAAGGGTAAGAAGGTTACAAGGAGCAGGAATTCCTCCAAAGGTGCAGAGACGGGCGGTTTTGTGCTGTGGCAAATGAATCCAGATATGTGGTATGTGGAGCTTGCGCTTGGTGACAGCAAAGTTCATGCTGGTTGCAACGGGAAGCTTGTATGGAGGCATACCCCTTGGCTTGGCGCACATGCTGCAAAAGGTCCTGTTAGACCTCTGCGCCGTGCCCTTCAGGTGAGTGAAGCTGCATCTCATCACTCACCTTTATGTTTTCATCACAATTTGCTCCTTACCAAATGATTTAAATTTATTCTGTTTACAGGGCCTTGACCCCAGGACGACCGCAAGCATGTTTATCAATGCAAGATGCATTGGGGAGAAGAAGATTAATGGAGAGGATTGTTTCATCCTCAAGTTAGGTGCAGATCCTGCCACATTGAAGGCCAGGAGTGAAGGGCCAGCTGAGATCATAAGGCATGTATTGTTTGGTTACTTCAGCCAGAAAACAGGGCTTCTTGTCCACTTGGAAGATTCCCATTTGACCCGCATCCAGAACAATGGAGGTGATGCAGTCTACTGGGAGACAACAATTAACTCATTCCTTGACGATTACCGGCCTGTTGAGGGAATTATGATTGCTCATTCAGGGCGTTCTGTAGTTACTCTTTTCAGGTTTGGAGATACGGCAATGAGCCATACCAGGACTAGGATGGAAGAAGCATGGGTAATCGAGGAAGTGGCGTTCAATGTTCCAGGCCTATCAGTAGACTGCTTCATTCCCCCTGCTGAATTAAGATTTGATTCTGTCGGTGAAACTTGTGAATTTACTCAAGGTCAGAGGGTAAGAAGCACAGTGGGTACAGCAGCACATCGAACCAGAGTTGCTTCACTAGATATGTCTCATGACATTGGTGTTGATAACACCACTTGGAAGGCAAATGATTAGAGAAGGGTCCTTTGGCAACTCATCTCTGAGTAGGTCAGGTGTCTAGTTTTACTGTACTGACGAATTAGAAGCTCAGCTTTGTCAGGTAGGAGCTTACTTGTTTGCAAGTGTAGGCGTGGATCAATGTCTCTTTGAATTTGTAAATATCGCACAATCATTATTGAGAAATCCCTAATGGTGCCAGGGCTTGGATTTATAAGTAAAATCCAGTTGATGGAGGTTTGGACTTTCATTTGGCTCGTGAGAACATCAGCCTCTTATAATTCATCAAATTCTATGTAGTGCTGACACACCTGATACACTGTTGTTGGGTGACCGGTCATTTGAAATTTTTGTAAAATAGTTTCTGGTTAAAATCTTTTAAAAGCCGAAAGGGGCTCTCATTCGGGACGTTAATGTGTCTGTCAAGTATATATCTAGCAGTATTTGCCAAACCCTCGTACTGTTGTCCACTTGTCCGTGACAAGTCATTTGTAATTTCCATTATAATCTTTTCTTGCGAACATTTCTTAAGTTGATATGAATGACACAACTCTCTCTCGGGACTCAGTTATAGCCAAACGGAGCATGGCTCTTGGGATGTTAACGCGTGTGTAGAGGGTATTTCTTCCGTTAATTGCCAAGAATGTGACCTTTCCATACAAACTGAAGAGAATTTATAGAATAAATATACTAGGAATACAAATTATCGTTTGTTAAATATTTTTAAAAATTTCAACTGGTAGGGTTCGTATAAGCGAAATAGAGAAAAAAAAAAGAAAATTACAGGCAGAGCAAAAATACCATTATGATTTTGGATTCGAGTTGAACAATTGGCATCCTCTGAAAATTACATTGAAGGACAAAATAAATCTAATTACACCACTATATTTCTCTCTAAGTCTTTACATCCATACAACTACATCCAGTGTTTTACATTTTTTGTTTTCTCACAAACACTTTTGCATTCTAAATTTTTTTTTTTTTCAGTTTCAAAGCAAATTACATAATAACTATTTGAGCCCAGTTTTTAATTATGCTTAATTCACACACACACACACACACACACACATATATATATATATTATTTTTAGTTAAATATATATGATTTAATAATTCAAAATTTTGTAAAAGAAATATTTGTAATTGGAGTTCTTTGGAAGAAACTGAATTTTTTTTTTTCTTTTTGAATCAGAAAGAAAGTGAAAAGTGAAAAAAGGGAAAAGGATATTTTAGGAATTAAAGTAGGTTTTGACATAAACGGAGTTTGAAACAAAAATCACAAGGGTAGTAATACTCTCCCTCTTTGGATTATTACCCAAAATCCGAAATAGCATAAGTTAGCCCAAACAGTATTACATTGGTTAGCTTGGGTTTATATAATGTATTTGGATTGTGTTTAACGTCCCAAATATGAATTTGAATTGGGTTGGGCTTAACCCATTCAATCCATAAAACCATGGAAACTTTTTGGTTATTATGTTTTAATTTTAAGAAATTATCACTGCTTTTTTTTTTTATTATATGTATATTTAACTATTATAAAATTTAATATATTTTTTATACTATATTTATTTCTAAACTTATATTAATCAATCATTTTCATATTAAAAAATAACTATTTTACCTATAAATAAATTAAAATACTATTTTATTCTACAAAATTTTAAAAAATAAAATAATTATAGTTATAAAATTATCCCTAAATTTAATAAAACAAATAAATCTCAAAATACAAAGATATTAATTTTTATAATTATAATTTTATTTAAAAATTATCATGTTAATTTTTTGTTATTATAATTTCATTCGTTTTGTAAATGGAAGTTTCTTAATTTTAGTTATAGAAAAGTTTATAATAATTAAATGGAGTTTTTCTCTTCATGTTAATTTTTGTAAACTTCCCTATACTTAATTTAAGTTGAAGAATTAAATGAAATTATAACTACAAAAAAATAAAAAATTAACATGATAATTTTTAAATAAATTATAATTATAAAAAATTAATATTTTAGATTTTGTGATTTATTTATTTTATTAAATTTAGGAGTATTTTTGTAATTATAATTTTTTATTTTTCAAAATTTTGTAGAATAAAATAGTCTTTTAATTCATTTAGAGGTAAAATGATTATTTTTTTATTTTTAGTTTCAAAGTGGTTGATTAATACAAATTTCAAAACAAATGTGGTATAAAGAACATGTCAAAATTTTGTGGTAATTATATGTATAAATAACACAAGAAATGTAGTGCAGAGATAATTTTTCTTTGAACAATTAAAACTTTTTCTAATTAGAACTACATATAGATTACTCAAAATTACACTCAATAGTACGCATTTGATTCCCTGTCAAAATAAATAGATAATAAATAAATGATAAAGAGAGAGAAATATTTTTTATTTAAAAAAATTTAATTAGAGTGTCTTTTGAAGTCTTAAATGTTGATGTAACTTTTTAAATAAATAGTAAAATCTTATTTGATGAGTATCTTGATATGTTCTTATAAGTTGAATCAGTAACATATTATTACTTCCACTGGAATAAGCTAGCAAATGGATTAAGTATGCATAATGCTATTTTTATAAGTTGAACCGATGGCATAGTATTAATCTACAGAATGTTGTTAAGTATAAAATTAATTATTAAAATTAGATTACGTAAAGTAATTTTTTTCTTTTTTTTTTAAAAAAATTGTATGTAAGATGAGATGATTTTAATGAAAGTAATTTCTAAAAAAAATTTACTAAATATCATAATTAATTTTTATTTTTAAAAATTATTTTTCAACTTCCTAAAAATATTTTTTTAAACGGGTGCTAGGTATACGTTGGAGTACATATAAAGTCATGCGTCGGCCTCCATTATATATGGAGCAAGCATTGGCGCGCCACCTGCATGTATTGAAGCTTAACTGTTCATAACAAATTTGTATTTGAGAGAAAAAGTTTAAATGCTCAGAATCATTAAATTTGTAGCAGTCGAGTTGGCTGCTTATTATAAAGTTTAAAAAATGTCTCTTTAAATATTAACCCGGATTGCATGTATTGGAATGGAGGTAAGTCTATTGTCACGGGATGGGTGTTATCATGCGGTTCCGTAACACTATAGTCTAGTAGTTATTTAATTAATTAGCTTATTCAACTAACACTTGCCAATCTTATTAAGATCTTTAATTTTTCTTGGATTGCGTATCCGGTTGTTCATCATCATGATCTATGAGTTTAGAATTTAATCAACGTAGTCATTTTCCACGCCGATTGTACGACTGTGCAAGTTAGAAAAATAAAAAGAAACAACCTTAATTATGCAAAATAAAAAACACAACACAGATGCCAGCCAGTTAGGAACTGCACCACTTTACATCACGATGATAAAAATAATATTAACTGAATTAGCTCATTGAATTCTTTTCATCAAAATATAAATATAGTACCCGCATAATCTTGAGACCTTCAATATATGTACTGCCACAGTGTATTCAAACAGTTTCGAACTATCTATTCTGAGCTTTGATAATTCTTTTTGCAATTGGGAGTTTAAAGAACGTGGAGGTGAAGGGACCACATCAATTCATTAAGCTGCGGTGGTCCCTCCTCTTCTAAATGCGCTTCACATTAACCATATAATCCGTCGAATTCTCTTTGAAGTACTTACTACTATACGTTGGAGTACTAAAGAAGCTTAATTTTAATTAACTTCTGTGAAAAAGGTATGCATTATAATTAATCTTCTATTTTCGAACAAAGAGGTAAATTTGTTGATCAATTAAGGTCTTTGCTTTAATTTTTAAATTATATCTATTATAAAAAAATAATTATAATTATGAAATAAAAATTAATAATATATATTAAATATATTTTTTAATTAATAATTTTAATAAAATTATTAAAAATATAATAAATTTTTTTATTATACTAATTTTTTAAATTATAATAATTAATATTTATCAGATATTTTATTATTATTTTTAGATAAGCTTTAACTCTAAATAAACCCTGAAAGAACCGAAAATCTAGGTTCAAGAGACAACATCATGACAAAATATGGACTTGAAATCTGGAATTTGTTCTATTCAGAGTTTACTGGTGGTACAGATTTTTTAGGAGATTTTGCTTTCTTGCTCAGTAGTGCTTACGTGGTCCTTTGTCGCATAAGACAAAAAGAAGGACCCTTTTGTTTCCCTAAAAGAATGAATATGCGGTCTAATTTTTGGAACCCTAAAATGACGATCTAGTGGGGAGGACCACTTTGTTTTCCGTTGTGGGAAGCACTTGCAAAGCAAAAAGAGAGGACCATCTTTAAGGATGGGTTGAGTTGTCTTCCGCCCTAACTATGTTTAGTTTATCGATTTACATTCTTTCGTGACCCAATCTCTCACTATTTTAAAGATTTTGTGTTACACATGAATATATATATAATGTTCAATTAATTAAATTTTACTTATTTATATTTTTATATATAAAGTACTGAATTTTTACTTTCGAATGAGTTAATAATCATAATCTATCTTTTAAAAAAATTTTAGAATACGTCAAAAAATATTATATTAATCATACAATAAATAAATTATATTATAATATATATATATATATATATTTATTTTAAAAAATTAAAATATAAATAATAATTATATTAAATTTAAATATACATTAGTTGATTTTATTACCTTCTTCATAAGAACTCTAAAATTTCTCCATTTTCTGATGGCTCCTGACCGGGTCTTAATGCCGTCAACAAATCGATGCAGCAAAGTACAATTTCTGTCAGAGCTGGCATCATTTACCCGGGCCCTCGTATTACTATAGATAGTATCAAGAGTCAAGATCTAATGCCCAACCTTTCTCAAGTAAAAAGAGAAGGCACGGATCACTCTATTCAAATGTGGAAAATGCTTCGAATGTTTTAGACTATAGCATTATATAATGCGCCGATAGCTGGCTAGGTGTCACTTCAGTTCCACTTACATTCACTAGTTAATTATTAATCTTTTAATCCTCAGACTGGCCCAATCAAAACCCTAAAACAAAACCATGGATTCTCTGACAACAAAGGCGGAGAAGAACGTTCCCTCCACTATCAAGAGGACTTGCGCCAACCCTTGTTGTTTCTTCTGCACCATGGAAGAGCCAAAATCGTCACTCAGGAGAGCTGGAGTAGCAAGCTTTTTCAAAGAAATGCCTCTCCAAGATGACCAACAACATGTTTTGGCATTGAGTGGCCTGTGGAATATTGCCATGACTCAACCAGATGATCCACTGTTCCCAGCGCTTGGCATCTTTAATTGCATGTCAAGTTTGATCTCCAAAGGTGTCAATAACAGAGACTGGCTTCTTAGGGACCAAAATATTTATATCCCTTATTATGCAGCCCATGTTATTGGTTCTTACACCATGAACAAGGTCGCGTTTGCAGAGAAAGCTGTGAAGTCAGGAGTCATACCTCCACTAATGGAGCTCTTAAGAGGTAAGATCAGTTGGGTTGAGCAAAGGGTTGGGGTTCGAGCACTAGGTCACCTTGCAAGCTATGATCGAACCTTTGATGCAGTGGCAGTTTACGAGGAAGAGGTGGTCAAATTAGCTATGCAGTTAGCTTCCACATGCCTTGATGTTGTATATGTTAATTTTGTTGGGGTGAAGGATAGGAATAAAAGATTGAAATATCACAGTGACTTGCTCACTAGGGGTGTAGGGGGATCAGAAATTGAGAACCAGAAGGCAGAGGAGTGGGCTAGCCAACTTCAATGCTGGTCTCTTTACCTTCTAAATTGCTTTGCTTGTAAAGAGAGGTCTTTGGATCTCATTTGTAAGAAGCAAGATTTCTTAGTGGATTTGTGTAACATGTGGGGTGGCTTGGTGAATCACAATTCTCCGGCTGGTGTCGGACTCATCAGAATCTTGTGCTACAGTAAAACCGGTAGAAGAAATATAGCTGAATGTAAACAAGTCACAGAGAATCTTTGCAATCTCTCGAGATCTTCAGATGATTGGCAGTATATGGGAATCGATTGCCTTCTGTTTCTTCTCAAAGATCCAGATACGAGGTACAAAGTCATTGAAACTGCTGCATTGTTTCTTATTGATTTGGTTGAATTAAATAGCCTTCTAGATAGACCAAAAAATTTAGGAGAAGCAATCACAAGGGCTCTCCTTTTAGATTATAAACAAACTGAACAGAAATTTGAGAACAAGAAAGTTAAAAAAGCACTAGAAGAAACATGGGAACTTAAAGTAGAGAGAAGAAAGAGAGAGAAGATGATGTCTGAAGAAAAAGTTGAAGAAATGAGGGTTTTGGTGGGTTTGATAAAACAAGAAGCCAAGCATATGTTTTGGTTGGGAGAAATAGAAGAAGCTGCAGTGAAGTATACTGAAGCATTAGGGGTGTGCCCATCAAGGCTAAAAAATGAGAGAATGATTCTGTATAGCAATAGAGCTCAGTGTCATTTGTTGCTTCGAGAACCAGATGCCGTCATTAGTGATTCAACTCGAGCTCTTTGCCTTTCGAATCCTCCAAACTCTCACTGTAAAAGCCTGTGGAGAAGATCACAGGCTTATGACACGAAGGGTTTGGCTAGAGAAAGCTTAATGGACTGCATCATGTTCATCAATGGCTGTATCAGATCAGAGACGGCTAGCAAACGCGTTAAGATTCCTTACTATGCAGCACGTATGATCAGCAAGCATATGAATGCCTTGTGGGTTTTTGGCAGTGCCCGGTCAAAGATTGTAAGCAGTCAAGAGAATAACGTGCAAGAATCGTATGGTGAGAATAAGAGTAGAATTGAAGAGCAGCGATATCATGATATGATAAGGAAGATGATTGAGAAGAAGAACTTGATTTCAGGCAAGCTCTGTGCTAACCTTTTTATTAGGTTGTGATTCATAGTTATATATATATATATATTGCTATAAATACATGCATGACATATAATTTTTAAAAATCTAGCATAACTTAGATGGACATTGGATCGAAATTCAAATAATAGGTGATGATGCAAACAAATTAAACTTAGAAAAAAAACTTGCAACTATTTTTAAATTTAAAAGCTTTTCATCTTTTTTTCTCTATTCTCTAGCATGGCGTTATGGGACAAGTTTGATTTAACTTTCTAGCGTTGTATATTATTACGGTTTCAAGCCTGAGTCACTTTTGCTTGTAACTTTTTTCAGGCCTGTCCACTATTATTGAAGAAACTGTACCTCTAAAAGGAGAGAGTAGGAGAGAGGTGGTAAAGGCAAGAAGAAAGAAAGCTGTTGTTGCTCGATCTATGTAATGTAAGTCAAAGAAACAGCAATGCTGTGACATAAGGTTCTTATGTTGTGGATCTCAATTATCTTATATAGAGAATTTTAATTGGCTTTTATTGTTGTATTTAAATATTCCCGGAAAAGTTAACCAAACTTAAAAAACCTCAGCAGCCGTCCCTTCAGTTCTTTATTTTCTTGGCAGGCTTCAGGATTCTTAAGGTTTTAGATGGCTAGAGCATCATAGTTCATTAGCATTTTATTCAATCAAATTCAATAATAATTAACTAAAACTTTACAAGGCTAAACCGGTAATATATGTACTTTAGATTTCAATTGTTTATCTACCACACAGTGAAATTTATAGTTTTGTTCTTGTAACCTCTTCAAGTAAAGTCTTTAAGCATTATTTTGGACTTTGTTGTATGTAAAATACGTGACTTGTGAATATGAATATCCAAGTGTTAAAATTTAATTATAACGGCATCTCATTAAATTGGATCCAAATACCTAAAAGAATCATTAAACAAATTAGACATATGATTCATCACATTAGTTATTTGATTTTTTAATTTTTTGCATGTACAAATCCAAAAATAACTTTAAAGACTTGATTGTCAAATCTATGCGGTGTAAGGCTAAAGCGTGCTCCCTTGAATATAGGATTAGGGGTTGGTAGATTTGCACCCATATTCATCTGCAGACAAAAATGAATGCGGCTACACTTAAGTACATTAGCTCTAGATTTTAGACTTTTTGACTTATTGCATGGCTTTTGTAAATAAAAGTTAGTGATGATTATGTATCTAAGCATGGTATTTTTGATTGCATAAAGTCATGATTGCAATTATGATGTGAAAGATGATAAGAAAAGATCAGCAGTTCAGCACTATGTAGTTCACTGTGAATAACAATTGAACAAACTGAGCCTCTGTATATGCAGTGCAATAATGAAATCAAACATGAACTTAATTGCAAACAAAAATCATAGTGATTGATTATGAAGAGACTGTTTCCTTACCAATATGGTTGATGGATTGGAGGGGAAACAATTATAATGAAATTATTTAAATTTAATAATCATCAATAACATGATCGACATCAATATTTATAAAAAGATAAATAGTACGCCTACTATATAGTTAAGTAATTAATTTATTATTATTTAATAAATAATATTTTTTATTATTAAATAATAATTTAATTTTAACATACTTCTCTCATAAAGTGACAATCTTTAATTTATCTTATTTACTATTAAAAATATCATGTTACTCTCTAAAACTTATTATTTTTAATCATTGACCGTCGTTGACTCATAAAAATATGAAAGTACTATTATCCTAATAAAATATTCTTGCAACGATACTGTGAGACTCAACAAAAAAGTTGATGCATGACTAGTTATTGAAAAATGAAAAAAAAAATTAACTATTAAAACATTATTATGTAAACAATGAAAAAGATATTAAAAAATAAACAATGAAAATGAGTTAATAGGCCTAAGTAAGTTGATAATTTTCTTGAATTAGAAATGTTAGTTAAACAAATTACAAGTCATGCCATTATATGCAAATCACGATAAGCGATAAGGCCATAGAAATCAAATTTCAAAATTACAATATATGTCATCTTCGTCTTTTTTTTTTTTTCCCTTCCTTGCTCGTCATTTTTTTTTTCATTTTTTCTCTTCATCCTTTCTCCTTCTTTGTCTTTTTCTTTCATTTATTTTTTTCTCATGCTCACTCCTTTGCCTTTCTTTTTCAGTTTTTTTCCTCTTCCTTACTTCTTCGTCTTTTTTTTTTTTTCCATTTTTTTCTTTTCCTTTCATTTAATGACAACTGTATAATCATTATTCAAATCCAATCTCAAATTAAATCAAAACTAAAAACTTAATTACTGCATACTAAAATCCAAAACTCAAAATAACCAATCAACTATTTGAAGATTGAAAATATTGGGTGACAGACACACACAGAATAAAGTATAACAATGAGCATTAAATTTGGTGGAAATTAACAAAAGAAGGTAGAATTAGAGAATGTGTGTGTTTGTGCAATTTAGTTTTTAAAGTTACCTTCAGCAAAGAATTCAAAGATTTATGGGTTGTGTGCGATAAAGATGCTTTGGAGCAATTTTTTTTTCTTCGATTTTTTAATATATATATATATTTTTTAAAAATACCTTTGCAAAATGAAAAAAGAATAATAATTATAAGAATAATAAATATGGAAAGGGTAAAATATTATTCTTTTTCCATTTGCAGCTTTTTTTAATTAACTTCTTTATTTATTTTTTAAAATAAATCTTTTAAATACAAAAAAAAGTAAATTTTTAATTGTTAAAAAAATTAGTCATGTAGGTGCAAAATAAAAATGTTTTAAAGTACTCATGCATAAAATATAAATACTTAAAATATTTATGTGTCTTTTGAAAAACTTAGAAAGATTTGGACCCATAAAAATTAGCCTACCTAGGTTTTACTTTTTTCTGGTAATGACAGTTAAGAGAATGTATAAATACTTTTTACTTTTTTGACCGTTAAAAATAATAGGAAAATAACGATTTTTTGGGGGTAACTTAACATTTTCAATAATAAGAAGATAATTTAAAGAATGTCATTTTATGAAGGGGTACGCTAAAATTTACCCTTAAGATATTAGGGTACCTATTTATAAATAATACAAAACTTCTGAATATTTTCATAAATTTTGTAAGCACCAAAAGACAAAAACAACATAATATAATTGAGGGTAATTTCAAAATTATGTAAATTTAATAGGAATAAAATAGATAGTTTTGAAAATTAGAGTTTGATTCACAATCCCCTAAAAATCAAATCTATGGGAATTATTTCTATATTTATGGGTCCGTACGATTTCGATTCACTTTTATTTTATGAAATAAACATAATTCCGATTTCAGATTCTAATTTCTCAGTTCAAATAATAAACACACCCTCAAGTCAATAAGTGGTTACGTACATAAATTATATCCATTATATAAACGTTCAGCTAAAATTGTCCGCGGCTGTTGTGTTCGTTTTGGTTTTTTACATCATCTCTGTTAACGAAAGTACTGATGTCTTGGCTATAGTCATGTCAATTATTGCCTTCTAAATAGATACTCTTTTAGCCCTTGAAGAAGCAGAGCAATACTCTTTTAGCCCTTGAAGAAGCAGAGCAATCAAATGAGAAACAACTCCTTGATTAAGGCCATCACAAAAATAAGATTCATCGTCAAAACTACGATTGCACATGATTCAACTTTCCCATTGTTTTTCATACATAAAATTTTTGAAAAATGCATTCACATTAGTTGGCACCGACGGTTGCCTAGCTACGCATTTCACTGCACAATAGATTTTTCAATATTTTACCATATATATAAAAAATAAAAATAAAATCTCTATAAATGAATAGTATTGAGAACATATAAAATATATTAATTAAATAATTAATTAATCGATAAATTAATAATTTATGAATTTATAGAGTATATTTTTAATTCAATAAACATACATTGTATTTTACCAATCTAATCAATTAAATATGAATGGATAAATTAAGAATGTATATTAAATTAATCAAAAGATAAATTCAAAATTATTGCATTTGAGAATTCAATTAAATCCAACTAGAGATGGCAACGGACCAAGTGGCACATGGCATGGCATGGCACGAGCATGTTTTGGCAGGGCACACGGAACGGCACCGGGATTGGGTTAGACTAAGAATTTTAAATATGTGGATCTTAAAACACGACACTATTAGAGATAGATTAAAACACGTACGCAAAATAAATTAAAATACGTACGCAAAAAGGCCCGCAATATATTTTAATGAAAGTAAACTTAAAAATACTTAAAATTTTATAATTTTACAAATAATTTGAAATTGAATCTTTTAATATATTTTATTTGGTAAATTTTTAAAATTCATTTAATTCTTAGTTAAAAAATTATTATGTTTATAATTTATTAAATAAATAACTGATATCATGGTTTTAATAAATAAAATTATAAATATCACGATTTCATAAAATATATGTATTAATGTTATTATGAACTATTATCCCTAACTCTATGTAAGTGCAGCTTAACAATTAAGTTAATCCTTCGGAAAAATTTATTATTATTGTTGTTGTTAAGTATTAAAAAAGAATTATAATACCGTGAGGTTTAACTTAATAGTTAATATTATATTATCTTAATATTATTAGTTTATTATTATTGAATATAGATTTAAGTTTTGAATTTTTGATTTTATTGAATTTGACTAAAGGCAAATGGACTAAAAAAAGTATATAAACTTGAAAAAATTATACCAACAACTTGACATGACCTTTCTCTCTCTCTCTCTCTCTATATATATATATATATATGTTTGTCTTTTTTTTTTTTTAAGGCACAACACAGCCCACGGCACAAATAGGCATAGTATGCGTGTCGAGCTAGGCTTAAGCAAAAAACAAAAAAAAAAATTAGACATGATCCGATACAAAGCACATGGTGAGCACGGCACGACACAGCACAAGAACGAGCTTGCATGAGCCTTAATTTATAATAAGAATGAGATCATAGGCTTATATAAAGAATTTAAAAAAAAGTAATATTTTAATAATTTATAGAAACTATATATTTAGCCTAGTTAAAAATTAATATTATAATTGAAATTATTAATTTATTAAATATTTATTTATAGAAGTTATATTGTATACATGCTACAAATTAAAGTACCTATATTATTCCCAAAATTGATTGAAATTTGAAAGCATACAACTTCGTAATTTCATCCATTAATACCTGCAGTTAACGAATTCAAATTTATTCTTTTATTCCTTTCTTCATTTTTCCCTCTATTTCACATCTATATGATGATAAGGTCTTTAATGCTTCTAGAACAATGCTCATTAACTTTGTTTTTATTGAATTTAACATCTCTATAATGAGAAGACTTTTGATGCTCTTAAAATACTGTTTTTTTTTTTTTATCTAAAAATAATTAAAGTTGATACTGATAAGAGAATCTCCTCATAAAAATTAAAGAGTGATATTATATATCTTAAATTTTTTATTTTAAATAATTATTTTAAATGACATAATATTTATTAATTAATTGACAATATTTTATAAAATAAAAATAAATTAATTATATTATTTTATCTTATCATTTAATTAATGAATACCATATCATTTAAGATAATTATTTAAAATAAATAATATTATTAAAAATTAAAATTTATGTTCAAAACTATTATCCTACGTGGTCTTAACTTTGCCATTGGTTTTCGTTGATAACATTTTTGTAAATGCAATTATACTAAATAATTGCTTAGCTCCACTTTTCACCACACATTGGTATAACTTGCTAAAATTCGAAGAAGACTTTTTGGTGGCAAAACTGATAAATTTGAAAACATACAACTTCATAATTTAATCCATTAATACCTTAGTGCCTACATTTACCGAGTTTAATGTCTTTCACACGTCTTTTTGGTTTTTCTTTAATCTTACGTGTCATAATGACAGTTTTGAATGCTTGTGAAATATAGTTCGTAGACTTTTTTTTTTTTTTTATTTAATTTCATATTTAGTTGCCAAGCACCACTTTTCACCACACATTATTTTCAATATTTTAACACACATCTAAAAATTAAAAGTCTCCAGAAGAGGTTATTTATGCAGTGGGCCAGTAGGTCGCTACGGTGCCGGACAGGGCATTCAACGCAGTGGCCCAGACAATGGCATGCAGTTTTCACCCCATACATTATTGGATCTTAATTTCAGTATCATCAATACACCAACATCAGCGAGATAACTAAAAGCCACACGTCACTCACGACATTATCTCCGACCCTGGCTTTCCTATATAAGCAGAAGCAGAAGCAGAAGCAGAAACCAAAGTTAACGTCAATCTCCTAAAAGAAGGAAGAATTGAGAAGAAAATAAATAAATAAATAAATAAATAAAAAATAAGGATTAAGATCGTAAACAACAACAAAAAATGAGCTGCTGGTGGGCAAGTGCCATTGGCGCTGCTAAGGTAAAGACCAACTTTCTCAGTCTCTGCACTTCACCAAAAAATAAAAATGCATATGTTTATCTTTAAAATGCTCAATCGTGTTTAATTGTACAGAAGAAATTGGGAGAAGATGAAGAGTGAAACGTGGGACTTGTGGTAGGCGTGACAGGAATAGTAGGCAACAGCCTTGCCGAGATTTTGCCCCGGTCAGATACTCCTGGGGACCCATGGAAGGTCTACGGAGTGGCCCGACGGCCCAGGCCGGACTGGAAAGCCGACCACCCGATTGAGTACATCCAATTCGACGTTTCCAACCCTGAACAGACACAAACCAAGCTCTCACGAGTCACGGACGTCACCCACGTCTTCTACACGACGTGGGCAAGTCGTCCCACCGAAGTCGAGAATTGCCAGATCAACGGTGCCATGCTCCGTAACGTGCTCCATTCAGTAATCCCGAAAGCTCCTAATCTCCGCCACATTTGTCTGGTAATGGGAGCAAGGCATTATTTGGGACCATTCAAGGTGGCAGCTCTTGGGCCGGAGTCTCACTCTGTCGAGCCGCCTTTTACCGAGGATTTACCGAGGTTAAATGTGCCAAATTTTTACTACACCCAAGAAGACATATTGTTTGAAGAAGTTGAAAAACGGGAGGGTTTGACTTAGTCCGTACATCGTCCTCATTTAATATTTGGATTCTCACCGTATAGTTTGATAAATGTTGTAGGCACTCTCTGTGTCTACGCAGCTATATGCAAACGTGAAGGTGTTCCTTTATATTATTTCCCGGGGCTAAATATCGTTGTGAAGGCTTCACCGTTGCTTCAGACGCAGATTTGATTGCAGAGCAGCTGATTTGGGCGGCAGTGGATCCTCGTGCAAGTAACGAGGCCTTCAACTGCAGCAACGGAGATGTTTTCAAGTGGAAGCATTTATGGAAAGTGTTGGCCCAGCAGTTTGGGATTGAGAATTATTTTGAAGAAGGGCGCGAGAGAGTGAGACTGGAGGAAATTATTAAAGGTAAAGTAGGCGTGTGGGAGGAGATTGTGAGAGAAAATCAGCTGCAGCCCACAAAATTGAATGAGGTCGGTGTTTGGTGGATTGCGGATGTGACTTTCGATATTGGTGCGGGTGGGTTGCTCAGTATGAACATGAGCGAGGAGCACGGGTTCTTGGGTTTCAGGAATTCTAACAATTCTTTCATTACTTGGATTGATAGGTTGAAACGTCACAAGATTGTGCCTTAAGGAGCGCATGCATACTTTGTCAGCTGTTGAATTTTTAATTGAGTGGCCCTAATAATAAGGGTCTCCCTAATTTACTGATATAGTAACTTACCACCTGTTATTTGACTAAATAACTAAATAAAATGAGTCACATCAACAAAATAAGATTAGGTGTTCAAAAATTTATTTAAAGAATGAATTGTTACGACATGTTGTAAATTGATTAAGCGATGCCGTTTGAGAATTAAATCCTTCACACCTGAAAAAAAAAAGAAACCCATGATTGAGAGAAACTAAAGCTGCATCTCCTCCAAATGAAAATCTATGATAAGCGAAATCTAAAGGCAATTAAGGGCTTTCAAGCATGGGTAGAAAGGTCCTCTTAGGTGTTAATCCGCACGGAATGATTGATTAGGTAAAGATGATGCTAACCGACCAGGCCCAGGAAAGGGGATTTCTGCTGTGAACGCTATCTCAGAAGCTCAGGCTGTTGCATGCCTTACATTTCATATTGCTTCAATTGACGTAGATGAACTTGCAAATCAAAGTGATACAAGCTGTTTACTTCTTTAATGACAAGACCGAATGAGGTAACTGGATGGCAGTAAATCAACGTTGCTTGGGAGGTCGCCACTTGCTCGCCTCCAATCTTCAGTCGTTGCTTGCTGATTTCAAAGTTGGGTTCTTGGCTGTTCAGATTGTTAAGAGAAAGGTAAATTGCTGAGTATCATTTGATTTTTTTAGGGTGCATATGTTAATCAATCAATTACTAATACATGTAATTTTCTGGAAATTTGCAATTCTTTGCAAGCAGCTAGATTCAGTCTTCCTTTATTTGCTCATGGTTTAGACATCTATAGAATTGATTAATTAGAGTATATTCATGGTTACATGATGTAAACTTGTTAGCTGCATGATTTTAACTATTGTTTCCTTAACTTGCTTCCTGGATGAGAATAAGATGAATAAATAAGTTGATTTTTATTTTTAAAATAAATAATTTTGTTAATTTCGGCTGAACTGTATAGAGGTCAGTATGTTGCAATCATGTGTATCCATTTGTGGAGTCTTGCTTTGAACTGTTTATTGAAGTCAATTTAATGGACACTTATAAGAAACCATATGTCAAAACAAAGGTACAGAACCTCTGCCAAAGAATGAAATGATTGATGAAGAATGAGAAATTAAATTAGTACTAACAACAAACTCATGGAATTGAATTTCTGCATGAGAAAGAGAAGCCACAAAAGCAAAAATGAATAGGTTACCAAGCAATAGGCAAGAGCTCCATGGCTTGACTGCAATTAGTTTAAGAATCCCCATTTGCTCTGTTGAGTAAAGTCTTAGGTGATGGTGTGTGAGCATGAAATATTAAGTATTTGCTATGAAATTAGGTTATAAGTTAGTTAGCAGTGTCACAAAAATTTCCTAAGATTAAAGGGCAACACTTAGACCACCAATAACAGGGAATTGGTTCACCCATTTGTTCCATCAATATTTTGTTAAATATAAGTTTATGTACATATTATCCACTAATAAGTGATTAGTTGCTAAGTTACTCATATATATTTATGTTTTACTGTGCGTATAAAAAAATCCAATCATAAAAAATTATGTATTAAATTAAATTTTTGAGCTCATTTTAAAAAATACAAGCTAATTAAGCATTACCCTGGATAAGAAAGATTTGGTAAGGTTCTTTCAGTGTGTGATTGCACTATAGGCTTATAACTTCTCATCCAATTATTAGTATTTTATTTGGTTAAACAAGTCCAAATTTTTTCCCTTTAATTTGAAGGCCAAAAAGGAAGGAAACATCATGTTAATTAGAGTAATTATATTTAGAGTTATTTTAATCTTACATGTTGTAGCATGCATCAGGTTATTAATTTGATGATTGAGAAATCTCTTTAATACATGCATAAATATATTTTTTTTTTTCAATTGATTTTTACCCAAAAAAAAATTCTGATAATTTGATAATTTGAAAATCAAATAATAATATAATATTGTAAAGTTTGTTCTCTTTTGTTCTCACTTTTAATATAAAGCTATAGCATATTGATCAAAGCTCATTATTATTGAAAGAACTTATATTTCCAATTATTTTTGTAATTGAAGAACTAACACCCAAACTCTTATATGAAAAAAAATATATATTAGTTAATGTTAGGCTTCAAGTCATTTGATTATTTTTTTTTACTTCCCTAAAATGCGATTTATGCAACTTTTTGGGTTATGATAGTTCATATTACCGTTATTGAACTCTTAAACTTCATAGGGTAAAGAAGAGTTTGTCATTTACGCAGTAAAAAGATTAGTCTACTGGATTTTATTGCTTACAGACTTTATGGTTTATGACTTTATGTTATCAAGGGTTTATACTTACAGACTCTAATAGCTCCACTCCTCATTTTATAATTGGAAAACTATTAGTTAACACAAAAAAATAAAATTAATTGATTGTAAAAGATTTAATTGTCACCGGGTCAATTTTTCGTCTTTTGACCTCATATACTCACTCATATGTCTTAATTTTTTTTTTTTAAAAAATTGTCTAGCTTGTCAAAAAAAATTGTAAGTCTTAGTAGAATCTTGATAATTGGGAGTAAGAAAAATTTATGTATTAATGTCAACTTTCCTTAGTTGTTATACATGGTTTGTGTATTTGACTACCACTGATTTATTTGGTGAACAGGGGAAATGAGATGTAGCTGGGAAGAAATGAGAAAGAAAATTGAAGCAGTTACATGTGATGTAAAGGTCTCCAATATAATGGGCTTAACAAATAGAAAGCATAAGACTCTATGTGTGGAAAGTGATGAAGGGGAAGATAAGAGGGAGGAAATGAAAAAAAGAGATACAATATCAAGTAGTAAGTATGGGTTTGGATCGTATTAGTAAGTATATCATTTCTTTTTATTTTTGTTTTAATTTAATATAACATAAAATACTGTAAGGTATCATATGTTCGACGATGGTAGTGATGTCTTGAAAATTATTTAAAAAGGAAAGCATAAAGAATTAGGAAAACAAACGGTGGGGGTTTATGCAGTTAGGAATGTGCCGTGAACACTCTTTTATTGCACACTTTTATTCAATTGATTTTATATGCTCGTTCAAATTTACAACATTTTTTTTTTCATTAAGATGATTCCATTAAGTAATAATATTATCGTTACAACCATACGCATCATTCCAAAGTCATATTGGCTTAATTATTGGTTCATATATATATATATTATCAAGTTCTAAATGACAACATTTGTGGTGAGATCATTTTCTTTTCGTGGTTTGATCCAACGACATTTGTTGAAAACATTACAGAACAAATAAGGGTAGCAATAAAATTAACTGGATGGTAATGTAGAGGTACAATAAGTATATGTCTTTATGTTGATGGTATTTGACAACATTTTGTTTTCATGAATGTAGTGGAGAAGAAGTACGAAAGATAAAATCAAATGATGGTAGTGCTTGTATCATGAAAGAGGTGAGTTGGACAGTAAATAGATTGGTTCAGTACAATGTTTAGAAGAGTTAATTGATATAAGTGAAAACTAAAATTAGTTATTTAAGAAAGTTTGTCTACTAGTTTATTTATTTAACTGTTTATTTTTTTTTTTGTAAATATGCAGGTGAGGAAGAAAATAGGAAGTGCGTTAAAAAATCTACCACCTGAAAAAAAAATGCAAATATGTTTGCAGATGCCAAAAAGAAGGAATGTTAAATGCCGAGAAACAAAGTTTTGTTTCAAGATGTGCACTAGATCAATTTACATCAGTTGCATCTAAATTGACGGCTGAACAAAGAATTGGAGTGTGCTCTATTGGATTTGGTAAATTAATTGAGATGAAGTGCGGTCGGCTTCAATGAAAATTATGTGAGGGGATAGTAAAAAGGTTGGATATTGCACGGTCGATCTTAAATGTTCATGGTAAGGAGTTAGAGCTTAGTCCACTGAGTTTTGGGTATATAATGGGTATTGCTATTGGATGTGGAGGGAGACGGAGACATGAAAGAAGTTGATGGATATTTAAAAAAGGTTTGAAGCAATATCGAGGGGTATAGACATAAAGATGTTGGCTGATATCCTAGGTTTGAAGCAACATCGAGGGGTATAGACATAAAGATGTTGGCTGATATCCTATATAAATCAAGATATGGCGACGATGAATTCAAAGTAACATTCACTCTCTTCGCACTGTGTTCATTGTTATGCCTAAGTAGTGCCGTTCATATAAGTTCATCCTTGCTAATATTTGTGATGAATGTAGAAACTATCAGTGCAAGAAATTGGGCATCTTTTTGCTTTGGTAGGCTAATGGAAGGTATAAAAAGATACAAGCAATAGAAGATGACATATATAGGTGGTTTTTTGCTATACCTTCAGGTAAAGTGTTGGGAATTGATCATTGAGGGTAGCTCACATGATAATTTTTTTTTTTAAATAACCCTTATAAATATTTTTATAGCGGCTCGAACCCTTACTCTCAACATTGTGAGTACAATAATTCTCCCACTAGGCTATAAGCCCATTGGTGCTCACATGATAATTCATTATTGTATACTTCATGTATTTGGAATGATATAAAAAATTGTTTATTTGAAGAAGTTAGGGTTTAGGGTATGTCTACATGCCATTGGTTTGAAATTTTTTGATTTGTACGATATGATATGGTAAAGGTGTTTTGCTTGAAAAAATTATACTATGGATGTTTTCGTACAACAAATTATACTAGGGTATTGGCATAATTATGATTAATTTGTGTGAGATTTAATATGTATCAGTATATTTCGTTTTGATTATTAAAAGTTTATGCAGATATTGTACATCAATTCTGTTGCTAATTGGAATATTGGAAGAGACCCCTCGCTTTGTCCTCTAGTCAGGTGGGATGGGATTGAGATAGCAAAATTCATCAAGTGGATACGCAAGCAAGGAGGCAGAAAAGGTATGTGTGAAAAAGAATAGTATTATAATTGTTTAGAATAATGATGGGTGAAATGATGTATGATGATTGCTTATTATCATTTTTAGTGCAGGTTCCACTATATGACAAACAAATTATAAAATATTGTGCTATAAGTGGTTGCAAGAAATATTTGGAGAAGAGAGGAAAAAATAAACTATTAAACGTAGAGCGAAGACAGTATTTGAACTACACAGAGGGTGGACCAAAAGATCATAGAATGAGTTCCAAATTGCCTGAGCTAATGCATATGACCATAGACCTTGTTTGAAATTTAGCGGTTGTGAGAGGCATATTAGGTGAACATGGTGGCATGGAAAGTGAAAATGAAGAAGTCAACAAAATAGTTGAATCCAATGGCCTAAACGTAGGACAGTTGCCATTGAACATTGACAATTGGGTGGCGGAGGGAAAAGTCAGATGGTAAGGGATGAAAATACAACAGAAGAAATCCTACCAGTGAAGGAAAATAATGAGAATGTAATGTGTTATTTAGGATTACAATTGCAAGTATCTTTTGAGGGTAATCCACAAAGTTGTCACTGTAATTTGCAAAATAAGATGCTGTAACGTTGAAATAATATAAATTATTATATGGTTATATATATAGTTTATGTTATTTTGATTGTTTGGATGTTTTCGTGCATGATGCAGGATATGATGAGCAATAACTATACGGCTGTTTTGTCTTCGGTGAATAGTCCATCAAAGGAGGTTGTGGAGTCATCAATCGGGATGCCTAACAGAGAAGTAATAGAACAGAATATGCGTTGTAGTTATTTTGGTCGTTTTAGGGTAGGTCCCTACGTTCTAAATTTTCTTGTAACAGAAGATGAATGGAAGTTGATTACATATATTGTGAATGAAGACCTTGATGGAAGGTATGATAAAGGGTAGTGTAGTTTTCATAATAATTATCTGGTAATGGGTAACAAAAAATCGCCCTGGATATGAATAGCTATCTTCAAATGAAATGATACACAATGACAACCATTTGTTATGATAGTTGGTCAAGTATTTTTCTTGACCAATGTAATTTACGATGAGTAATATTGTGGTTTTGCAATGATTAAAATGTTTTTGTAGTGAAATTATTGTTCAAACAAAGATGAATTGGCGGAACAGGAGGGATTTGTTGTCTCTATGCCCTGAAAGATGGATCCATAGTGAGGTTAGGCCAATGCAATGACAGTTTTATATAGTTTAATTAAAAACAATTTTAAGTGTTCAGTACTGTGAGCCATGCTCTAATACATTTTTTTTTTTATAGATAATATCACTTATGGCTGAGACCTTGTCAAACAGTGAAAGCGAAATAGCTCCAGACAGTCCATGTACCTGGTTCCTTCCTACCTATTTTGCGGTTAGTTATACTAGTTGTGGATTCGTAAAAACTATTATCTTTGTATTGTTGGAATGAAGCATATGCATAAACAAGAATGACATTACTTGTTACTAAATTACAACAAATTATTCTAATTCAAGGAAGTCATATAGCGTAGCTGTGGAGGTGGAAGCACTTGAGGAAATGCTACATGCAAGACTTGACACAGTGTGAGAAGGTATGCATAAAAGTTTGAGGAAATAGGAATAGCAGCTATAAATTAACAGAATTGTGAAATTAGACAATATTTTACGTTTATAGATATTTTATGAATAATAATCGTTAAATCCATCTCATTTGTATATATAAATTCATTCTGTAACAAACAATTTGAAGATGTAATTATTTGAATTTATTATACACAGATTGTCATTCCTATAAATCATAATGCTTGCCACTGGTATGTTTTAATTGTTGATATTCCTACTACGTGTGCTGAGATTTGGGACTCACTGCCAAGTAGGTCCATAAAAAATACAATAGTTGGAGAAGTAAACAAAATGTTGAGTGGATCAAGAAATTTGGGTTGTTTATGTGTTTTGACTTTTATTTATCTTCTAAGAAATTGATGTATTTATTTAAGTCTTACTTTAGAGCGCATGCTGATTACAATGTTTTTTTATCACTGTAGTTGAGAGCACTTGACGAGATATTGAAGGACAATATTCGGATGTTATATGGAAGTGACTTCATATTTCAGAGTTTTTGTTCCTTTCACAAACAAGGGCTTTCGAAACAATGTAATATGTATGACTGTGGTTTATCTGTCATTCGGTGGATGCAGAACCTTGGCAGAACAGAAGTTCCTAATTATATGGATAGTCAATCATTCTGCTTAGATGAAAATTTAAATGTTTGTGGATACGTTCAGTGGATAGCATTAGTACCTAATAGTGATATCAAATCTACCTTGTATAAAATCTACTTCAACTGACCACAGTCTTAAATTTAGTTTTTTTTTTTTAATTTCAAACAGTATAAATCAGAGGATGAACGAAAGAAGTTGGCCATTCAACTTGTTATGTCTGGAAGCAATGTGCTGAAAGAGAAAATGATCTTATATGCACAGAGTTTTTACATGACAAATGAAGCAGATAAAAGAAATATAGCCCGATATTATCAAATGAAGTATCATGCGCAAGCAAAACATTGTATGCGTAAGGGTCATGGGCGTAGATTATAGATTTATAGGTGATGTAATTTTTGATGTTACGTTATAGTATAACTACCTTGGATGAAATGCCACATGTTTGAATTCTATAGTTATCTTACCTAATGTTGTGGCTGCAACATTTTGCTTAATTCACATAAGGTGAAAAACTAATATTTTGTATAGGCACTAGATTCTTGCAAGAAACCTCATGAATCAGACATGATGAAGACAAGAATTAAGATTTGGAAGCTAATGAAACCAAACCTAAAAGCTTTTTCCAATATAATTCATTGAGAGAAAATTATAATGGACTGACCATCTTTAGTTACTTGAAGAATCTGTGGCCTGCATACGTAAGTAATGATTTGTTAGGAACTATACAAAACAGTTGAAAGATGCAATTAAAGAAAGGAAATCCCCATCATACATTGATGTTTCTCATGCTGGATTGGTAATTTTTTCTGAATCATTCTGATACTGAGACTCTATTACAAACTAGTCTCAGTATCAGTATGATTCAGAAAAAATTACCGATCTAAAAGAGAGATATATAATTGATTAACGTTCAGGCTTTGTTAAATGATTTTATCTTGTTATTGCTATAAGTGCCTAATGATTTTTTTTTTCTTTAACAGGTCAGCATATGACAATAGGCATGCAAGTATTTTAATAAGGTGTTTTAGCAAATGCTATGAGCTTCTGTCTTAGACTTCGGGCTTGATCTTTCTTTATGCGAAAGATTTCAATTCCAGCCTATCAACAATTTATAAAAATAATGTTAGCAGTAATATTTACACTTAACGGTTTTAGGTGAGCATATCAGTTTATGAGTATTTGTATATTGAACAAGCCTTAAAATAATGTCTGGCTAACATCAAACCCGCCCCCCTCCCCAAAAAAAAATATATATTTTGAAGTCAGGATTCATGTCAGAAATAAAACTAATATTTGTGCTGCTGTTCATGCAAGTATCCTCGTTCACCTAATTGTTTGGAAATGGTCATTGATATTTATGGATGAAAGTCTATCTGAACATCATAGTGACTTTCATGAGTAGTCAGGTCGGGAAGGTTTATCTTATATAGAAACCTCTATCGATAGGTCATTTAAACAATTTGCTAGAAATGCTTATTGCAATCTATTGACAATTCCATATTTGAGTCTTTAGCAAGTTTGTTTGCTTTATTGTGTTGCATCTTCCTGTCCTGAGATTATTGTTCATGGTTTTGTGTTAATGTTGCAGTACAAGTTCAGATACTACTTTGAAAGCAATGTACCTTACATAGACACATTATTGAAGTGTCAACTGCTCACCATGTCTACATGATTCTTTTCCCTAGAAAATTTCATGGAAGATTTAATTTATAAACAATTAGGACATATTATCTTTTTATGCGGTTGTGTTTGTTTCTTCTTGATCTCTAAGATAAAGTTATAAGGTTATCAGTGAAATTCAATACAAAGATTACTGTAGTTTATATGATAATCCACCATCTACGGGATTGGATTAAATATGTAGTCATGCTCATACATAAGTTAATCTTCTGAATTAAAATATTTCTGCTTAGAAAATTTATCGACTCTTTCAGTGTACAAAAACAATCAGCAACCACTGACATTCATACTAATAAATCAGAATGTATAACACTGTCATATGTTCAAAATCTTACATGGTAATTCAATGGCAATCAAATCATTTTTAATACACCACTCGACCACAAAATATAAACTTTTGGATCTAAGGTAGGCTGGACAAAAGTTATAAACTTTTCTGAGCAAAACATTCATTCAAACATTTCATAAGTCAATGGACTGTTACAAGCTAAGAGTCAACATTTTATTTATAGGTACTTTTTAAGATAGAAATTCTTCATAAGATAGTCTATCAAAAACCCGCCCGCATTCACGGGAAACTCTGGAATTTCATCCAAAATTAATGACATCTTCAAATTATGTAAAAATTTGTAGAGCTTACTTATACACATATAAGAACAATATCTAAAAATTTCAGCTCATTTCAACACTTTTACAATATTCTTCTTTGGCCTTCGTTGTATAAGGCATGGGCTGTCTATGTAGGATATTATTGTTGACCAAAGCTTTCCAATTACCTACTGCTAGTCACTGGTCAAAATGACTTGTACTTTTTCGAAGAGGTACAAAAAAAAAAATGCTTCAAATGCATGCATGCCACAAACTTTCACAGAAGGACCAAAATGAGACTAGGGTCTGGGATGCGTGCTCTCAATTATCAGTCTACTTTTATAATCGCCATTACTGTCCCTAGTCTCATTTTGTTTTATAGTGTTGATTTTTGAAGATTGTGAATTTATTGGAATGAATAAATGCTTTGATGAGCCAATAGACAATTAAATAGTATCACCAGGAATGAGCCAATATTCAAATTATAAAAGAAAATGATGAGCATTGGCACTACTTAATTGAGAATGCTTGATTTCCCATCAATGGGTAAATCATCTCCAGTAAAATCACAACCGTCCGAATGATTTAAGCATCCCGTCAATAATATTCATTTATGGAGCTCAACAAATAATGTTAAACATTTTGATTGTTTTGTTGTTCAAAATACAGTTGCATAATTCTGGGTTGCTAAACTGGTCTGTTAATATCATTGATTTCTCCAAATTTTTCCCTGCTAATCAACTTTTTCAAGGATAAATAAAAAAATAAAAGAAGAAAAGTGGTCAATATTTTGATAAATTAATAAATTTTATAATATATTAAAATATATAGAAGGCATGAAATTCAAGTGGAAAAACTTCAGAAGTGATTAGCAAGGACTAAAATAATCAATGATTAAAGCTAAAGGGCTAAGTTATTTGTGTTCCTTACGTTGTATTAGAATAAACACCATGTTATAAGGTAGATTCGTATGCTAATAAATCATAAAGACTGCAAAATGGTTGTTCATTTTGCGCCATGAAGCCCATGTGCAGTTGAAACTTTACAAACATGCCAGATGCTTAACAAATAATTTGCTATATATAAATTTCAGTTTCATTCATTGGAGCAGCATAAAAATTATAATATAACAACTAAGAACAATTTGAGCGTGCCTAAAAACAACTGGTATGCATGTAAATTAGATTTTAAAGTTACATAGGTAGATACACCGCAAATCAAATCAGAGCAATCAATGTGCATTCAACAACACCAACCATTTGTTATGACGTGTGAGTGGTTTCCCTTTTGAAAACTTTATTCTAATTATTTGATTGATACTGAGGACACCTAACTATTGTTTTCTCCTTGGTTTTGTTGGATAGGAATATACTCATCCTCACAATCCTTTTTCATAAACCATCCATTCTATTTAAATCCATCTCAATCCACATATTCCATTTCAATTCACAGATTCCAGAACTGGAACACAGAAACATTTACTGATCATTTCTAAAATTTCTTATCAATTGAACATCATTTACTTAAGTTATGATGCAACTGAACACATGCAGGGGCTTGATATGTTGAAAATGTAATCCTAATTTAATAAACCCCTATATCATAACCTATAACTTCCATCTCGATCCAGCATAGTGGAAACACAATCGGCATAAACCAACCTCCCTTAATATGTTAAAACAACAAACTATTTATATGTATCACCAACATAAATAATCTGAAAAATATAAACTTATAGTCAGGGCAAAATATTACCTCCTCAGTTGAAATAAGTGGGTATCACGGCATTTATGCATAGCCTTACTATGCTGAACCACTCTCAAATAGATTTTGCTCGGAATTCGATGTGATGCCAATGGATTGATTGTTGTTAAGCCATGATCCTGATGCTTGAGTATGGGTATGTTCCGAGCTTCCATCAAAATATATGTTGGTCCAAGCGGAACCTACAACTTCTTCGAGGCCATTGTCAAATATGTGATCGCTGCAATCATTCCAGCTGTATATGTTACTTGGAATTGGTGATGGCTTTTGAGTGCAAGTTCTAACTGTATGACCAGGGTTGTTACATCGGCTGCATTTCCTTTTTTTCTTGGGGGCCTTTTTAGGCTGTCTTGGCGCACCTTTGTAAGTACAAGCATAGGGTTTTGAATGAGGTCAGGATTTGTTCTGTTTGAAGGCAAGAACATAAATTGCAGGCGCAATGTGATGTCTTGAATTTCCTTCATTGCTTCTTTGTATGCTTCGGGGCTCTGGCCAGCATAGGATTTCAAGCTCCTGCATGCTACATTGACTAACCCTATCCGCTCCAATTTGCTCATGTACACCTTCTCTGATTGGCCATTACGTTGCGAAGGGTTGTTGGTTTTTGCAGTTTTCAACTACCGAATTACTTGCATACATTCTGGAAGTGATTGAACATTCTCAGCCTTTAAAACAGCATATGAATGGGAACAAGGTATGCCCAGACTTTGAAGAAGTTAGCATTGGCAGCTAACAAGCTTAGATTGGTGATGGAATACAACCTTCTACTCTTTCTTTGCCTTTCGAAATTCTCCGAGGCTGTAAGTCGGGTACTTATATCATCTACATATCCTTTAATAAAAAGCAATCCCTCTTTCTTAATTTCTGCATGGACTTTCTCAAACATGGACTTTGTGTAAATTTCCCCAGCTTGTTGCTCATATTGCCTTAGATGGGTGGTCAATACAGGTGAGCCATACGAACTGTCAAAATCGTCCTTTCCCTCCATCTCTCGCTGTTTGTTCATTAACCTGTCAATTTGGTCCACAAATCTATTAATCGCAATTTTCTACTGACATATTGGTTCATGAAAGCATTAAATCCCTCACATCTTTGTGTACTTCGCATTCCCCCGAAGAAATATCCTTTGAAATATGGTTCTGCCCATAAATTTCCGTCAAGGTACATCTTCTTCACCCATTCATTGCTTTCAACTCTATGTTTATGCACCATCACATCCCATTTGTTCTGAAAATCTTCTTCGTCATTTGTGTAGAGCATGCAGTCCTTGAAGTCAACTGTGAATTCTGTTCTGCCCACATTTGTTTGTGCATTCCTTTCAAGGTGCCAACAGCACAACCTATGAACTGTTTGTGGAAGTGTCTTCGAAATTGCTTTGCGCATTGCTTTGTCTCCATCAGTCAATACTGTTTTCGGATGCTTACCCTCTATAGCATCCAATAATGTGACCAACAACCAAGAATAAGTTTGTTCTGTTTCGGCAGTTAGCAGTTTTTATTGCAAAGCAGCAAATTTGGGCGGCAGTGGGTTCGTATGCCAGAAACGAAGCTTTTAATTGTAGTAGTGGAGATGTTTTTAAGTGGAAGCATATATGGGAAGTGTTGGCTGAGCGGGTCGAGATTGAGAACTATGGGTTTCAAGAAGAGGGTGAGTTTGGAAGAAATTATGAAAGGTAAAGAAGGTGTGCGGGAGGAGATTGTAAGAGTGAATCAGCTGCAGCCCACAATGATGAGGTTGGTGTCTGGGTGTTGGTAGATTTGATGCTAAATGGAGCAGCTTTGTTAGATTGAATGAGACTAGGGAGCACGGGTTCATGGGTTTAGGAATTCTTAGAATTCATTCATTAATTGGCTTGACAGTATGAAAACTTACAGGATTGTGCTTAAATGTTATATTTCCTCTTAATGTTTCATGCGAGGGAGAAACAATGATGAGAGTTTTCTGATTTTCTACTAATAATAATATCAACAATGGTGGTGATGATAATAATTAATATTATTAAAATATATTGATTTTATTATTAATAATTTAAAATATTATTATTATTATTAACGAGAAAATCTAAAAAAAAAAAAAGAATCAATTGAAAGCGGGCAAATCAGTGTAGGAACACTTGAGCTAATTCTTTCAGAAGAAAAAAGAGAAGATACAATCCATTACCCCAAAAGATTAAAAAAAAAGAAAGAAAGAAAGCACCCACAACTTTTAAGGCACAATCTTGTAGCCTTTCACTTTATCAATCCAAGTGCTAAACGAATTCTTGGAGTTCCTAAAACCCAAGAAGCCATGCTCCTTACTCTTATTCATGGAAGCCAATTTAGCCTCCGAAGATAGCATAAGATCAACAAACCACCACCCACCAACTTCATCCAATCTGCTAGGCTGCAGCTGATTCTCCCTCAGAATCTCCTCCCACACACCTTCTTTCCCTTTCATAAACTCCGCCAGCTTCACACTCTGGGTCCCACCACCACCCTCCTCTTCTTCAAAAAGCCCATAATCCTCTATCCCAAACTGCTCCGCCAACACCTTCCACAAATGCTTCCATTTGAATACATCCCCGTTGTTGCAATTAAACGCTTCGTTCTTCGCATACGGATCCACCGCAGCCCATATTTGATGCTCCGCAATTAGATCCGCATCCGAAGCAATCGAGTAAGACTCCCACGCAGCTTTAGTCCCGGGGAACCTCAACGGGATCCCTTCGTGTTTACACACAGCCGCGTAGACGCAAAGGGTGCCAACGATGTTCATCGAACTGTACGGGGAAAATCCGAATATGGTATCGGGTCTGTGCACTGACCAAGTCAATTCCTCCTTCTTTTCAACCTCTTCAAACAGTATATCTTCGAGAGTGTAGTAGAAATTCGGTGCGTCTAATCTAGGCATGTCTTCCGTGAAGGGGGGATCGTGCGGCTTGATCTTGCCGAATGCCTCGAATGGGCCCACGTAATGTTTTGTCCCCGTTTGGAGACACACGTGGCGGAGATTGGGTGCGTTGGGGATTACGGCACGGAGCACGTTGCGGAACATGGGCCCATTGATTTTGCAGTTCTCGGCTTCGTTGGATCGGTTGGCCCACGTCACGTAGAAGATGTGGGTAACGTCAGTGAGCTGGGAGAGCTTGGCCTGGGTCTCCTCAAGATCCGATATATCGCATTGGACGTATTCGACGAGGTGATCGGCGTTCCAGTTGGGCCTGGGCCGTCGGGCCACTCCGTACACTTTCCATGGCCCGCCGGGCGTATCGGATAACGGCAAGATCTCGGCCAGGCTGTTGCCCACGATTCCGGTGACGCCCACTATCAGGCCCACGCTCTGGTAGCTTCTTGGTGGCTCATCTTCTTCGAATTTCTTCTGCAAAATCAGAAACAAGGGTTTTATAGTTATGAACAAATAATTTGATCACCGTCAAAACAGATGATTGGAATTAGATTTTGATCTTGCCTTAGCAGCGCCAATAGCACCAGCCCACCACCAACTCATCGTAATTGGGGGATGATAAGTTATGATGATGAAAAAGATAAACAATTGGATGGATGGAACTGATCCAGTCGGTCCTGGGGTCAGAGTTAAGAGTCAGAGTCGATTTTTTTATGAGTCGGGCCTTATCTAATCGCTTATTTATTATAAGTGAAAATTTGTTGGGACCTCAAGGATGATGGACTGGCACTAGCGATTCAGTCTGTGGATTTATCAATTTGTTGGAAATTACATAAAAATAATAAATGAAACTGTGGATTAATCCAGAAAGAAATCGAGGTTATTGTTGTTATGTTGCTATTGGCAGAGAAGATAAATAAATGATGTTTGTTTGAATAAAAATTATGATAAGAAACTGACAAAATAAGTGCTATGGAGGAGGGACAAAATGGTATTTTCATCATTCAAACAGTAGAGAGTTATGGAGAATATTTTATGAAGTCCAGTTCCAATATTAATGCGGGTCTGACCCGAGTCCAGCGGGTTTTTAATCTTGTTATTTGTTATGCAGGAATATCAAAATTGCACAATTTGTATGTAACTTTTTAGTTTCTCGCCAGTATCATCGATACTTTATTTATTTTTTTACATATTCTTGCGTTCTTACAGATTACGGCTTCGTTTTCTCATCTTATTTCCTTTTTGTTTTTTTTTCTTCTTTCGTCTTTTTATCTGCGCCACTTGGCAGTTTTATAGAAGCTAAATTCATCAAGCTGCAAACATAATGGTGCTTACAAACTTCGATGGAGCTGGTGTTGGATTTGGTATACCTATTAATAAATCTCATAACTGTTAGCATAGGGCTATTCATTTTATAACGACGAGTTTCTTCTGATTTCCTTTTCAGGTTTCGGCGTGGGTTGCGGCTTCGGTGTAGGATGGGGATTTGGAGGTCTGTTGCTTCCCTCACACTTCATTATGTCGTTAATTTATTCATTCTTAACACGCAATTGGCTGTATGTTCTTGTGTGTCTGTTTGGATCCTCCAGATTTTAAATTCCTGGTGTTCACAGTGGTAGTTATGGAGAAATTGATATAGATTATAGGCATTTTTGTGTCGTAGGAAATGTGAAAATGGAAAGAAGGGGAAAGGGGGTAAGGGACTCCCGTTTTGTTTGTCTAATTTGATCATGGGGTTGAAGAAAGAGGGAAAGAATACTATTGTTACTTTCAAATATTTGGTATCATTGACAGAGAAAGTAGACAAGTCGCAATATTCTTAATTTTTCCATTTTAATTAATCAACTTAATGTTTGTAATTTTTATGTAGGACAAGCATAAAGATATGAAATAATACTCTGATTCAATCAATTCCTCTCCCCGTTAATTTGGTGAGATTCATTTTTGTGAGTTTTAAGTGATCATATTCATACATATGCTTCAGGAAATCTGTCTATGTTGTCTCCTTCAACTTTTCTCATGATTTTTCAGGCTTGAAAAAGTACTTTTTGGGCCTTTCTAATTTCCTCAACCTTTTAAGAGTCTATATCGCTTGATTTGAGAGTTATGATTCCTGAAGCAGGAATAACTTTTGTTTTCAGAGTCATTAATAACTCATAATATCCTTTTGTCTACTATGGTTTCTTCTCTTAATGCAAGGCGATAGACTGATAGGCACTTTTTACATGTAGTAAAGGCAATCAATTTCATGCTTTTCTTGGGACCAAAGGAAAGCTGGCCTAGTAGGAATTTGATATTTTGAGCTGATATAATCATTGGCTAGAAATCTGATGGAGACAATGTCTATGTCCCATAAAAAACGAATCAAGGTTATGAATCTAACTAGAAATAGAATGCTCTTTTCTATCCTTCTCTCTTGTGTCCTGTTTCTCTCTCAAGCTTAACTTGGCTAATTACTCTACTAGAACTTGGAGACCTTGTTTTGGATGTTAGATATTTTCTTCGTACATACAGAACTTAAGAAGATTCAAATGTGCTACGTGGCTATTGGAAAGGGCAAAGAACTTGTATAAATGTCTCTGATATGTTAGAAACAGGAGAGAATAATATTTTTAATCTCTCCGTTGAAAGTAAATCTACATCTCTTAGTTTGGTTTTTGGGAAGAAAAAGGAACTTGCTGAGATTTGGTGAATGGGAAAACAGTAGCTAAGGGGTTCTTCATTATGCTCTGAATGTGCCTTGGCGAGGTATATCTTGCTGAAAAGGGTGTTCTTTGGTTGGCAGATGATGTTTGGCATAGATGTAATTCAACAATCTTGGAGTTTTATATGATGGGAAACACTGGTTCCTGTCAATGAAGTTGGAAATAAAAAGACGGCCTTCTGCTTAATTATGTGGTGTCATCATTTTATTAGAATGACGCATAGCAATTTCACAGGCATTTTGCTATCGTTGTCCATCAAATGCAGTGAAATGAATATGATGTCCGCGGTTTCTCCTATAATTGAGCCTAATCAACAACAGATTCACTGATTTTGTTGCTTCTCTCCTGCAGGCATGCCATTAAACTTTCTGGGTCTTGGGGCAGGTATAATATTATTCTCCTAACTTAGAGAAAAGTATCCAGTTAATTTATCATGCTTATCTCTGTTTAATTGTGTTTATTGCATCTGCAAATAACCATTTGGGCTAGTCATTCACATTGGAATTTGGTTTTGAAGGTGGGGGCTGTGGGGTTGGGTTAGGCCTCGGATGGGGTTTTGGCGCTGCCTTTGGTTGTCAATACCGGTCCTCTAGGGTCACATTCCAAGGCATCGAATTTGGCAGAAAGGATAAGAATGATGGGAAGGAGGTCAATTATATACCAGAAAGAACCCAGAAAGTTCGTGCTTCATAGTAGCTTTCCAGCCCTAGTGGAAGTTAATAGTGAAAGTAAGAGAGCCGTTGAATAATTTTTTATGCACTTCCAATACAAACTGTCTATGGAGTAGGAAAAAAAGAAACACCAGTGCACTTTGTATGTCTGATATGCTTACTATTTCTATGATTCTGATTAAACACAAAATGAGCACTGTGTGATACATTTGAGATATGAGTGATTTCAAGCAATCTAGTCCTTGTGAATGTTTGCAGTACCTAAATCCTTCAGCTTTTACTATCATATGTGTCCATTTATTCCTGATGCAAAAATAAAGTGTTGCTTATTTGCAAAATGTTATTGTGTGAGTCCCTTTTTTGAGATTCTCTTTCATTGCACCTTTATATGAATTGAAAAATCCCCGAGAATAGCACAATTGAAAAATATACAGGACTCTTTGACCTTCAAATAATTTTACAAAACAAAAGAAACCACACGATCCCGACCTACATTATTGTCAGTAGTGACGTGTGATCTGTTTTCGGCAAAACCATCATGCATTTAACGCATTAATAGTATTATATATTTTAAATTTTTTATCTTAAATATCTATTTTATATAATATGATATTTACTAATTAATAAAATAAAAATAAATTAATTATATTATTTTACTAACTAATTGATAAATATTATATTATTTTAAATAATTATTTAAAATAAAAATTTAAGATATGTAGCATTACTCTTAACTTCTTATTCGAAGCTGCAATTTTAAGGACCTAAAGTCCTAAATTCAGTAATCAATGCTACTAGTTGCCAAGAGAGATATTGAGCAGCGTACTAGTGCTTAAGTACTAATTTCAGAAGCATTTCTCTTGCAAGTACCGTTGGCATTACTCCATTTTTGAGAGGAAAGAAAACAGAACCCAAAATAGGAGCGGTGAAGAATAATTTCAAGTTTAATTAGATGATTGGATTAAAAAAATAGTAAAGGGTACTAAATTTGTAGTTTAAAGAATAATAGTTGCATGAAAGGAGAAAGCAGCAAAGCCTTGAAATCACCGTTTGGTTTGGGGACGGCACGAGTAGGGATGGCAACTCAACCCGGACCCGGCCCGGATTCGGACGAACCTGGATTTTCCGGACCGGGTTCAACCCGCACCGAATTAATTTTTTTCTGGAATCCGGATGTTAAAATGGGAACCGGATATTTTCCGGATCCGGGTCCGGGTTTAAGTGTTCCGAAAATCCGGAACCCGGACCCGGATATATTTATTTATATATTAATTTTTTAAAAGTATTTAATATAAATATAAATATTTTTTTATTTTAGTCAAAAAATTATTTTTTAAATTGTAAATAATTATTTTTTTATTTTAATTTAAATAAATTTTAACAAATCCGGGTTTAAAACCCGGAATCTGGAAACCCGAATTTTTCCGGGTTAAACCCGGACCGGACCCGGATTGAAAAAACCCGGGTTTTAATCCGGATCCGGTATAGAAATTCATTATCTGGGTCCGGAACCGGAAAGCCCAAACCCGGACCCGGACCCGGAAATTGCCATCCCTAGGCAGGAGAAAGCCCAGCTGCCTTAAGATCGGGTAGGCCAAACTTAAGCTGATCCGATTATATTTTATAAATATTCAGGCTCGGCTATTATTTAAAAAATTCTTAAGTCTCAAATTATGAAAAATGCTTAAAAAATTAAAAATATATATTATTTTAATTAATATATATATATATATATTTACATGTATTAACTTACCCATAACATATATTTATGATTTTAAATCTTATAGGTCCAATTTTTAAAGTCTAATCCAACCAAAAATAATGTTTTATAAATTTATAATAAAAAAAATTAAAAAAATTGTAGAATGTAAAATTCGAATTTTTTGTCCACGATAAAAAATAACCTAACTTGACTTGGGCCGAGCTTGGTTCGACAAAAAACATGCTAATGCAGGACTCAGATCCCAACATTTTGACATCCCAAATTTAGATTGTCTAATATGATTTACAATACTAAATGTACTGGCTCGATTTTAGGTAACGTGTAGATTTTATTAGAAGAGTATAGATTAGCTAGACATTCCGTCTTACGACTATGAAATCTTCATCTCATTCTATATCTTAACAAAAAAAGTTAATTGGCGTTGCAAAGAAAATAGAAAATAAAAAATTCATTAAAGCAATAAGTTACTTATTAAAAATAAAGCACGATTCATTCATTCTTTTTTTTTTCCCCTTAAACTAGCTCTAATTACTCAAGAGTCCATGCTCGAGTGGTGGGCTGCTGGCTCTCACAATTTTGAGAGGAGGCTATTGATACATGCTTCTTTCTCGCTTGGATTGAATTAAGAACAATAGATGCAAGTATGCTTGCCCGCACAATAACAAATAAAAAGTAGTTAAATGGGGTTCTACGGTGATCTCAGTCCTATATTTAAGTTAATAAAAACCATCAATTCTAGTTTAATGAACAGTTTTAGTTTTGATAAGATTTTCATACATCTCCCGCCTTTAGTTTTCTCGTCAAATACCTTGTGAAAATGAAGTGTAGCGGTATTTATAAAAGTTAGGGAGTCGTGCCCCTATTTTTGTGTGTTATTTTTGTGTGTTTATTTGGTGGATTTGGAGTAAATTTATTCAAATACCTTTGTTGTGTTTTAACTGTTTTCTCTATTGTTAAGTCTTATTCTTATATTTTCGCATTTTCACAATGTTGATTTAGTGATATTTGATTAATTTGTAGCCTCAATCTAGAATTTCTCATTTCCTCCTTTAAGAAATCTTTATTTCTTATTTGTTGGTTCTCCTCACTTAAGTTAAACAAGTGTCAAATTTTCTTATCAACAGAGAGAATTTTCGTTACTGAACTCATTAATCTCTTTTAACAATTAAATAATTAGATAAAGATAAATATTTTCTTCGTAATTTGTGAGTAAAGTAAATATTCTTTAAATATTTATAAGAGTAAATTGTATCGTATTAATTGTAATTTAAATAATTTTGACGTACATACTATGTAAATATAAGTAGACTTATATAATTGTCATTAAAAAAAAAAAAAAAGAAAAGAAAGGAAAACGCTAACTCTAATTAAGCAATTAATTTGTCTAACGCTTACGTATATTAATAAAATATCTGACTCCAGTGCAGCCAGAGGCTAGTGCTATCTACCCTCCATATTCACTCCAGCAACCTACCTTATTGTCATTTGACAACAAAAATTGTCTGGTTGGTTGCATCACGCATCACCTTCCCCTTTTATGACAACAGGTGGGTAGTTACCCATCTCCCTCCTCTTTTCGGAGTTTTTTCTTCTTCCCTTTCTTCATTCACCTTCACCATAAATATGCCATGCTAGCAAAACTTGCTCAAGTAATATCCTCGCTAAAAAAGGAAAAAAAAAATGGCTGAGAAAATTTATACGCTTTCACAGATCGCCGAACACAAATCCAAGAAAGATTGCTGGCTTGCCGTCAATGGCAGAGTAATAATCTATAGACCTCTATGCATGATGTATATAGTGTATAGTTATTACATTTTACTCTTCCTTTTTCCCTTTGGTTATATAATAAAAGCGTCGACTTTAATTGTCTTAACAGGTACTGAACGTTACAAGGTTCCTGGAAGAACACCCAGGAGGAGAAGAAGTGCTGTTAGAATTGGCAGGCAAAGATGCTACAAAGCAGTTTGAGGAAATTGGACACAGCAAGGTTGCTCACAAGTTGCTCCTCAACTACCGGGTGGGTGTTCTTCAAGGTTACAAGTTAAAAGACACAGAAATACCCAATAATGCATCATTCCAGGAACCCAAAAAGAAAGAGATGGAGGCTTTTGTCGTCAAGGATAATGGCATGCCTAAATATGCAGCTCTTCTCGAGTTCTTTGTGCCCCTCTTGGTTGCTGGTTCCTACTTTGCTTACAGGTGTCTGGCCTGAGCACAGAACATCCTTGCCTAGATCATCCTCTTCCTGTTATACGTCTGAGTGATGATTTGCTGCAAATCCTGCTGACAGTAGGCAAGGCAATGAATCATTTGATCATGTACTTTTCTTCTAGTTGAGCAATGTCAATAATTTGAGTGTGTCATTTTGAAACTCGTGGAAAAATACCAGTATCACAGCAACGCTCATGATTTGTTATATCACTTCAATTGAGAGGAAGACTAAGAGTCTAAAACTAATGCTGGGTAGGGAATTGGATTTGATTAGAAAATGTGTGGAAAGATCCATTTTCAACCGAGATACGAAATATATCATCATGTATTCAATTCAAGTAACGAATTCTAACCAATTGAAAGGCTAGCTCTATTAGAAAAACTCGGTTCAAGATTATAACAGAATTTGGCAATAAGCAAAAGATCAACCCAATTTCTTTTTCTTTTTTTTTTTTTTCTTTTTTTTTTTTATGAATAAATCTGGTCGACTCTATAACTTCAGTTTGACATGTCCAGCTGTTAAATGGCTATTCTGTATGTACCTGCACAGTTGAATACATAAGAAAGCGGCAATTTTCTTAGTTCTTCCCCACTAAACAATTCATGTACTCAATTTGCATGACTACTAGAGCATCAATAAACTCAATATAACAGAGAATGCAAATCATTAAACTAAGATAACACAATAACATCACGATCGAGACATATCAAATTGTGACATTATAAATTCTCTCTTCTATATAAACCAGAAAAATAGTTTGAAAACAACTTCCACAATATAAGTTAATGGTACAAAAGAGTTGTAATTGCCGCTTCAACTGACGTGTTGGGGACTGATTTCTGAATCTCCAATGGTTAATTCTATAGTTAGCTAGTTAAAAAGGAATAATAAACAAAAAAACCTAAAGGTACAAAGGGGAAGGACATTTAAAAGCTACACAATTCATAGTTGGAAAAATACAAATGGAATAGCACAAAACTAATGTTTTTGATTAAAACCTAAATCTCACTTCTCTGCCATCCCGTCTCTTACAACAATACAACAGAATGTCACCTTCATCCAAAATCCAAATTGGACCCAAATTGGAAGGAAAAGAAGAGAAATAGTAGTAAGAGAAAAAGGAAAAGGAAGGAGGAGGACAAGTGTTAATGACACGAAATCCAACTATGTGCAGAACTTAGCTTTTTGCACAGGATAATAAGAGAATATCTACCTCTCTATCTATCTAGTGACAGTATAATAATCTGCAATCTGTTTTCTTCAACACCCTCCACCCACACCCTGCCACCTGTATAGAGAGCTGGATGAAGATTCTACATCTCCTTTTTTAAATTGCATACAATGTAACTAAAGCTGCAAATAAAACCACTAACCATTAGCGATGGTGAACATAAAGAAATCTGCTTTAAAAGAGGAAATAATTGAAGTATAGCCATGTCATGAAGATATAGTAATCTTTCTAACAGCATTCAATTGCAAATTGAGTAGTGCAAACGGATTCTCAACAGTTGAACTGGTGACCCCAGAAAGCTACTCATAAAGATTTCTTAAATGCAACCTGATTATGTGAAGATCATGATAGTGTAAAGGAAAGCAACAATGCATGAGCTCTAGCTTATAAGCAAAAATGCAAATAAGGTTTCAAACAAGAAAAACAAAATTGGACAAAGTTGATGCAAGCTCACCAATCAGGCAAAGGAGAACAACAATCCAAAATGTCACTTGAACAGGCCGACTATACTGCATCTGATATTGAGACCTTTGAAGCTGTCTCTGAATTGCTCCATACCAGCCATAAAGTTGCTTATCATAACAATTATCGCAACTGTCCAGGCAGCTCTTACTTTTTTCATAACAAGCATTTATACCCTATTCAAAATTAGGTAAAATAAATTACAATCACAACTGATATAATGCAAAACAAGTTATAGAAATTATAGTAGCAGCATATCAGATAATCACCCTGGTCAATTGAGAAGATCTCAGTAATGCAGTGTCAGCTTCTTGAAAACGATCTGCTGCCTTCCACTTTCTATTTCCATTCTTTGACCAATTCAACTTGGCTGCGGATTCCATGGAATTTAGAAACCCAGAAACACTGGGTATCTTCTGTGGGGGTATAGGCAACTGTCCATTGGAAGAATTTTGTAGGTAACTATCATCATTAATTGCTATCTGCCAAGCACCTATGTCAGCACTTGCACTAGCAGTCCTTCTATGCCCATGCAACTTCTCATCGATAGCATCTGAGGAACACCCAACAGATTGAATTGAATTCTTTAAATGATTAGGAGCTGAATCTTTACCCATTGCTTGCAACACTTCATTGTCATTACTATTAACTTTTGCAATTGTTTTATCATTGGGTGCTGATGGTCCAGACAAAAATAATGCAAGTTCACTGCACTCGCCTTCATCCAAATGCACCCAAGGTAGTGACATCTTGCCTTCTGAACGAGCTGATTTCTCTAATGACTTCTCGATTTTTGAAATCTGATCCTCAATTGCAGAGATAAATGCTCGATGCCTATCTCTTGCATCATCAACCAAACCATTCTTGTAGCTTGATTGAACAGCCTTTGCAAACTCCTCCAACTGCAATTTCCACCCAAAAACAACGAACATTATTAACAAAGCTGATACAACTAATGCCCAAACCAAATCCACCCAACAATTTGCACACATTGTTCAGATAGAGAGATGACCTGCCATTTGGTCGTGCCAAGGGCAGTATGCAGGTCCCTGCAAAGTTCCTTGGCATCCAAAATACTTGAAGCATTTTTCTTCGTGTGAATCCATGTTCTATATGTCGATTCCATCCTTCACAACAAAGGCAACAATTTTAATAATCTAAACCAAAACGAATAACACAAACTAACACAACATACAAGATTGTTTATGACATCAAAGCTTATGGTGGTTGTCACGGAGATTAAAGAAACAGAGCATATGAATCTTAATGGCTTAATTCAAAGCGAATCTGAACTACCAAGATGAAAAAACAAATAGACATTAGAAATTACATAATGCGGTGAAAGTCAATAATAAATTGAAAAAAAAGGGGGCAAAATGATAGCATTCACCTGTCAGCCGATTCTTGAACTTCCTCGGCCGCAGAAAAAAAAGGATCCTTCTCCCACCGGTTAAAGCTCGTAGCCATTTCAGAAGCTCTCACTCCAATTAATTAATTAACAACCAAATTAAACAAAAAAAAAAACTTACTTCGAGCTATTAGCAAATTGAAATTCTGCTATAACATTGCATATAGATCGACAGATCCTAGTAATCTAGAACGCGAGAGAGGGCGCCAAAAAACGTGTTTTTTTATTTTAATTGCAGGTATGTCTTGAGACGAAGAGTCACGGCAGCCACATGATTAAATTCAAGTGGCGTCGTCAATAAACACGATCTAGCACTGCTGTGGGGTCCATCAAAAAGCCGCGGAGGCTTGTGTCTAACTGTTTTGTTGCACGATGTCGTTTCGTCCTCGCTGTAACTTCTTATCAGTACCGGACACAATTTGGGTCAAAAGTGATGTACGATCGGATAAGACTAGGCCCAGACACAGAGTCCGAGTCCCCTTGTATGAGTTTTGACTTGCACTGTTTTATACAACATCAACCCATGAGTGGTTTAATTTATATGACTTTTTAATGGATTAGTGGATAATAAATTTAAAGTGCATTCATACCTTGACTGCTTAGTAGATAATAATTGAGTCATACAATATAAGTATAAATTTGACCATTTCTATTTTTGACACTAATAACCTTGAATTAAGTTCATAACAAGTACAATTTATAAAGAAGAATATTGATGAAGATACGAATGTATGGGACAATTTGATACTGTAACATATGAGAAAATATAACTCAATGCAAAAATTGTTAATAATGTAGCTTTTGATGTAGGAAGTTTTTTGCACCTTTTAGAAAGTAAGCTGTTTGTAACATGCAAGTGACATACAGCTTGAGTCTAAGAAGAGTAAGCCACTTATGCTCTGCAAAATATCATTTCTTAATCCTGTGAAGAAATTAATTATAGTTATAGGATTTGAATATATAGTGCTATTATGATTTTTATTTTGCATTTGTGAATAGTAGTTACTCGATAAAATATTCTTGTGATTAATCTTAATCCTCTTATTTTTAAAATAAATACATATACAACAAAAACTTAAAAAATTAAAGTAATCAACACTTTGGATAAATAGCTTAAAGGATCTTTTTTCTTAATGAACAAACGCGCTTGGGCTTGAACTTAATTAAAGAATGTGAGGGGAACTCTCAAATTACAGGGCGAGGCAATTGTAATTAAAAAAGTTAACATGCTTGCGGGTTTAGAGGGACACAGCGTGGGGCAGCAGCAGCCATGGAGAGAGAAGGAGAGCAACTGTGCGAGGCAGCAAGGAATGGTGATATAGACAAGGTGAAAGCTCTCATAGGCTCAGGAGCTGACGTGTCCTACTTCGACAGCGATGGTCTAAACCCACTCATGCACGCCGCCAAACTCGGCCACGCCAACTTGGTCAGGACCCTTCTCGAAGCCGGCGCACCCTGGAACGCTCTCTCGCCCTCTAACCTCTCGGCCGGAGACTTTGCCATGAATTCCGGTCACCAGGAGGCCTTTGAAGTCCTTCTCAATGCTGGTTAATGCTCTACTGCTTCACTTGTCTTGATTTAATTTCAGTTGATCGTGCGTTATTAAGAGATCCATTCTAATTGGATTTATTATTATTATTATTATTATTATATGCAGCTCCAAATTAAGTATTTTATTAAGCGCTTGATGGCAATCATTGCTGTACGTTCTTTACAAATTTCATAAACTTCACTTATGATGTGTCAATTTTTTGTTGATCACCAACTAATATCTATCTTAGAACAGGAATTCAGGCAGAGTTGATCCTAGGAACTATTGCAAGGGCAGCTAATAAAAATAGTGATTCTAACGGGGATTACTTGGAAGATAGGGTCAGCTTCAGCGAGGACAAGCTCATGGATTCGGATAGCAAGGCTATCATGATGGCTTGGGAGAAGCCATTAATGGAGGCTCATGCAAAAGCCATTTGCTCAGGAGCTGGTCATATACTAAACATTGGCTTTGGAATGGGGCTTGTGGATACAGCCATTCAGCAGTATTCGCCTGTTACACACACAATCGTGGAAGCTCACCCTGAGGTGTATGAGCGCATGCTTCGTACTGGTTGGGGTGAAAAGAATAATGTAAATATTATATTTGGTCGCTGGCAAGACAATCTTTCTCAACTCTTGTCTTATGATGGTAAGCCACTATTTATCTGTAATGCCTATGCTACGAGGAACATTTTTATCATTGTGTTTCCCTTGGTATATTATTGTTTTCTTTCTTATTTTTACTTTCTGAACCATTGCCTTCTCCTATTTATGTGAGGGTTGACTTAAGATGATTCCATATCTACTGTGAATATTTGGTTTATAGCAAGACATATGTATTATTATGCATCCGATTTTAAGATAGTCTTTCGCATAAAAGCTGATACAATCAGTTGATCCCCTTGTAAGAGTTGTGTCAGACTGAATTATTCTCTCCATTTATGATGCCATACTACTATTATATCCTGAGTTATGCTTACACTTCTGAAGAACTATGGGTTCCTCTATTAGTCAGCTGAATTGTCATTGTACATTTTGTATTAAAGCATGCAATATTTCTTGCTCTATGAGCTAAAGATTTTCTCATCAAAAATAAATTTCTGAATTTTCTCTGATACCTGAAGACCCTGATGACCATCAGGAGGATACGTAGCTGCTTATAGGTTTGGAATGATATATTCCTGCTTCTCTACGGATGGCAGGGTGTAGGATGCATGTGATACTGGAAAAAAATAAGTTCACAAGTGCTTCAAGGGAAGTTCTAGTGGACTCATGTCTATAGCACAACATTTTATGCCATCTTTCAAATTTAAATTCAATTATCTACCAATATGATATAGATAAGTCACTTTTGCATTGTGATTTTCTTCCTTTTTTTTTTTTTTTCTCCATGGAGAAAGTTTAGTTTTATGGTATACACACTCCTAATGTTGTTGCAAAAGTTGATTTATGTCTAGTGGCAATGCAAATTAACACCTGTTAAGTCAGGATACAATTTTAACCAAGGATAAACTTTATTGTTTCTATTTATTTATTTTGAATGTTATTATACACCCACCCCACTGTGCTCCGTGCGCACTGAAATTGAATCAAATCCCCTATAAGGTTGGTATGATGGGGGTACTCCAACCCCCTTGACCTTTTGATTTCACTGCTGGTTAAACAAACAAGATTAACATCATGGGGAATTGTTCAGACTTACAAATGGACTTAGAAAAACTAAAGTGACAGCCTTAAAATGCCATCCTTTCCTCTTTTGTTTTCTTTGCTCATTTATTTTGGAATGGAAAAGAAACAATTACTTGTTAGCTGTTTTTTGTGACCCACCATTGTAACCCGATTTCCAATTTAATAACTTTTCACTAATGTTGGCTGAACTATTCAGGCATATTCTTTGACACCTATGGAGAGTATTATGAAGACCTTAGAGAGTTTCACCAACATCTGCCTAAGTTGTTGAAGCCTGGAGGAATCTATTCATATTTCAATGGACTTTGCGGAGGTAATGCATTCTTCCATGTTGTTTACTGTCATTTAGTTTCTTTGGAACTCGAGAATTTGGGCTTTTCCACCCAATTAATTCCCTTGCCTGTTAAGAATTGTCTGGGCGAAGAAGTTTGGGAAGGTGTGAGACACAAATATTGGCAGCTTGATACATATTATCTCCCGGTTTGTCAGTGTTTAAAGGATTCTGAATGATGTTTAATTTGACTATCAATTTTCCCTTATAATGTTTAAAGCACTTGAAATATTTAAAAAAGTTAGTTTATTTTAATAATTTCATCTCACTTCATCATTGTAAGGTTGGATGGATTGGGTATAGCAGATAATTGTTATCTTCTGATTATTAGATTATATATAGTATCATATGTTGTGGGTTGAAGACTGTGATACCATGGTCATTTGTCACTATGGAGTTAAAAATATGAAGCACCGACAGCATATAGAAAATTTCACTAGTAACACTAATGAGATTGTTCTGCTTGTTCATAGTTTGCAAAAATAACTTCAACTATCCGCCTGCCAGCTTAAACGTATCATGGCCGGAGATATTCAAATAAGATATAGTTAGAAAGGAAGCCACTTAAAAATCTTTTAAAGCACCAGTTGCCGTAAACTTCAATCTTCATCACTTTTGCTTTTGAAGAACCTCACTAGAAATTGGCAATGCTAATGACTTGCTACCCATGGTGGGCAACGACCAATTGGGATACTCGTAATTGTGTCACGACATTGGGTTACGGATTTCAGGGTTATGGATTTCATTAATGATTCGATTAAAACCACCAATAGCTGCTTAAAAATAGTTCAATGTTGTGAGCAATAATTGATGATCAAGAAAGAATAATCTGACTGTAGAAAGATATGGAAACTAATGTTCATTGAACTTCAAATAGCAATCTTTTACATGGTCTTTATGTACAGTTGTTTTATTATTATTTTTTTCCTTTTCATTCTACTGACTTCATAGACATATTACGAAAGCAAGTGGCCGTGCTTACTCAGTTGCTGGAGCACAAGCAAAGGTGCCAGGCAAACGTCCAATATACTGAGTGAAGCATTATTCAAGTCTGGGACTTTGGTTCTGGGACTTTGTGACCTGTATTTAGTTATTAGACAAATTATTAAATGCTACCACGATCATGTCCAGCTGAAAGCTATTGGACTTCCAACAACATGTTTTCCATCAGACCACTGGAGACGAGCAAAGCTGGTTGTACCAGACGGCATAGAACTAGCTGTAAATGTCACCGCATAACTCTTTTTCTCATATTGTCCACTGAAGCTCAGTGATTGTGGTTCAACGAAGATCTTCACTGATGTAGATTGTGAAGACACAGAAACCTTATATGTTGACGGAGTGCCTACATTTGTTAGAGTCCTAGTGTATTTCACCGTGCTTGTTGCGCCAACACCACCCCGTTTACCTGATGCCGTTTGAAACGGAACAGAGAAAGATGGGTAATTAACATCACCCAAGCTGTATGTTTTGCTTGACAGGCAGGTGAAGTCTCTGTTTGTAGCTTGCTTAATCTGAAATGAGCTATAGTCTAAGGCACAGAGGAAGTCTAGGTAGTCTTGAACAGTGGCATCATAGACAAGGCCAGGATCAAGCGCTGCTACAGGATCCACATGTCCAGCACCAAAGTCGAATGGTGTTGATGGTTGTCCAGTGGCAATGTCTAGTAGGTTTTTGCCATTGCCATATGTTGAGTAGGCTGTGGTCATGAGAGCAGACCTAATGGCTGAGGGACTCCATTCTGGGTGAGCAGCCTTGAGGAGTGCCGCTAACCCGCTTACATGGGGACATGACATTGATGTGCCAGAAATGATATTGAAGCTTACATGCCTATTGTCACTTTCTAATCCAGTTGGACCAACCGCACCAGTCCAGCCAGCTAGGATATTGACTCCTGGAGCTATGAGGTCTGGTTTGAGTATTTCTGGAGTGATAGGATTTGGACCTCTAGAGCTGAATGCTGCCACAACCGGTGATGGTTGGATCCCCAACTGAGTGCCTCCTGAAATAATTGTGGCCATTGGTTTAGGATCTGATGAAATGTAATTCTTAATCACATCACCAGCTTTCTGGCCTACAGTTGCTGAAGGCAAGAGCTGTGCATCTGCAACTAACTCTTCTCCATAGGAATCAGTGTTGGTTAAAATCATCCCAACTCCGCCAGCATCTTTCACCTCCACACCCTTTTGCACTCTGGAATTTCCCCCTCGATCACAGACCACAATTTTTCCTGCAACTTTTGCGGGAATCAAGCCGCCAGTCATGCATAGATTACCACTTGATGAACTACTAACGTTAGCTGCATTAACTATTGGCACCATGGAACCAGATAATGGTTTCCCACTATAAAGCGAGACGCCAGAGAAGTTCTTTCCATTTCCAAGCCTAACATAGGTAGGGAAATCACGGTCCAAAGTTCCAGCTCCTACGGTGGTGATCCAAGGTGCAACGTTGGACAAGGTGTTCGCATAAGGCCCACCATTTCCGGCTGAGCATGAAACAAGAATTCCCTGTGCCATAGCAGTGAAAGCTCCAATGGCAACAGTGTCTCTGTAGTAATCTGTTAGTCCTCCCCCAATAGACATGGATATAACATTCACGCCATCTTCGATGGCCTTATCCATGCCTGCAACTATATCAGAGCCAAAACAACCGCCAAGCCAACAGACCTTGTATGTGGCAACCCGGGCTTGTGCAGCCATTCCACGTGCTATCCCTGATGCAAAACCAAATAGGTTTGCTCCGGCGACCACTGAACCAGCTGCTGTTGTTGATGTGTGAGTTCCATGTCCGTCGTCATCTCTTGGCGATTTTGATTCCGTTTTTTCATCAATAGGTCCAACAGATGCTTCATACCCTTTTGAGAATGACCTTGCACCAATTAGTTTCCGATTACAGCTTGATGAGTTGAAGTTTGTACCCACCTCACACACTCCTTTCCAGCCTCTTGGTACTGGTCCCATTCCAGGGTCACCAAAGCTTTTGATCTCAGGCCATACACCCGTGTCTAAGACTCCAATGATTACCTCGCTCTGTGCCTCAGATTCAGGGAAGCGAGTTTCACTCTTTCCCAATCCAAGGAACTCTGGAGTTCTAGTTGTGTGTAGTTCATATCTGACTTCAGGCAGAACAGAGACAATCCCCGGTTGCTTTTGAAGTGACTCAGCTTCCTTGGCAGTTAGCCTTGTGGAGAAGCCATGAATTACATTTTTGTAGGTGTAAAGCATGGGTGCAGAGGGTGATACTGACTTTAAAGATGAGTCATACCATTCAAAGTGGTCGTTGAAACTTGCTGGCATGGTGGACTTGTCCATATGAATTACATAAGTCTTTTTGAGTTGCTGGCTCCTAGCTTCTGCCACAACACGTGCGTAGCAGAATACCAGAACTAAACTCAGTTGCAGAAGCCACAACTTCAACATCTTATTGGAGCCTGAGTTGTAGAGTTGAGACAATTCAGGGAGTTTTTTATTGGTTACTTTGTTTTAGAAGTTCAATAAGAACGCAAAGAGAAACTCACCAAGGGCTAACGAAGATTCTCTTGCTCCTCACTGATACTAATGTTTTTTCTGTTTTGAGTTCAGTGATACTCATGTTGGTTTCTTATTGGCATAGGCCATAGAGTGTCTTATATAGAGCAGACAACAGTACATGATGGGGAAGTTTTAAGTTATTTTGGAGCCATACAACGACTATTATAATAAACCAATTGGGTCACAATAGTCTTCGATTTTTTTTTCCTTTTTTTTTTTTTTTTGGTTCTCTTGATTGAACTTTTTAACTTCCCAACAGAATCCAATGGCCAATTATCACTACTTTTTAACTATTATATTTTACTTTGTACTGTTCAGCTTGGCAGTGTGCTGATAGGAGTGGTTGGTTCTATCTTTTAACCCATCAAACCATGCACAGGTACGATCTTAAATCTTTAAAATAATCGAATCATAGGAGTCAGAAAACGGCAGTCCAATAATTTTACGAGTCTCACTTAGTGGGATAACGGGTGGGAGAAAAATTTGACAATTATGCAATTACACTATTGCCTGCTTTCCAGGTCGATGTCCATTTGATCAAATTTGTGCGGAAATTATGCATCCTGTGGTCCAATCAACTTAAACTATTATTCGCATAATTAAAGTGCGTGCTTCTAATCAATTAGGTTTGTTGCTATTGCAAAATATGCAAATGTGGTCTCACTCTCATTCTTGGCTTTTATTTGGGATCTAACTATTGTAATAATATATATATATATATATATATATATATATATATATATATAATTATAAAATAAAAATTAATGATATGCTATGAATAAAATTTTTAAGTAATTATTTTAATAAAATTATTAAAAATATAATAAATATTTTATCATATAAATAAAAAAAATATTAATATAATTTTTAAATTATGACAGTTAATATTTATAAAATATTTTAATAATATAATTTTTAAATTAAAGTTATCCGACCCCAATTACCTGAAAACCTCAACCAACAACAAAATATGATAAATTTGGATGTTAACAGCTGCAATAGTAAATTGCATTTGTAATAACAATCGTTTGAGTGGTGATTAAGATATGTTATCTTTTCTAGCACTATAGGATAACATGGGAAGTGACTATACCCAAAAACCCATATTCGATAATACTAATAAATCATTGGCAGAGGGTAGTGGGCGGACCACTAATTATCTCGGAAATTAAGATGCTGGTTATTGCATTGAGTTTTTGGCTTCTATTGAATGATCTTCTTTAAGCTAAGAATTAAATTATCATTATAGAGAAGATTTGTTTAAAGGCATCATCACAGGATAAAAGAGGCAAATTGAGATTGAAGAATCAAGATGACTCTGAAATCACGCCAAAAGCTGTCAATTGTGTTTTTAATGGAGAATTGTTAACTTTATTAATATTTTCCTTTAACTATAAAACCAAGAAAAAAAAAATCATGAATAGATCTGCAGAATTGTACGTTTCTTCAATAAATTATTGTACAATTTTTAAATTATTATTTAATATTTACGTTAAATATATCATATATCATACCTTCTCCGTTAAAAACACAAAACAAGGTAATTTTAAATTATTATTTAATATTTACGTTAAATACAGGATATATCATACCTTGTTAGTACAATCAAGCTGTGTAGCCGGCGCACTAACAAGGCGATACAGGATATATCAATTTTCTAAAATTAATAGTTATTTATATAAAAAGGTTTAAGATATAAAAAAAAAACAAATAAATAGAGATTCATAACCCATTTATTAAACACAGAACTATTACAATGATTAACATTATAAACATAAATAATTGGCCAGCTATTAATTAGCTGGAAGGGCCCCATTCATCAATAATTGTTGTTCTTTTTTTTTTTTTGCCACGAAATTCTTGGAAGGAGATTGTTATTAAACCTATGTCATTGAACCTTTTTTTTTTTTTTTTTATGTTTGCACTGTTCTTAGACTTCGGGGGGAAGAGAGAATTTAGCACTATCGTGTTAATATTTAAATAAAAAATTATTCAGAAGTTGATTTTGGGCTTTTTAAGTAACATGTGTATATATATTCACATAATATATTTATACTAGTATTGCAATGTGAAGTATGTCTGCATGTGTGTGTATATTAATTTTAATGAGTGGTCTCTTATTTTAATAAAAAGAATAAAATAAATATTTCATTATCATATTTTTTATTCGAATTTGTAATTACTTATTTTATTTCCGTCTTTATTTTATTAAAATAAGAATTTCATCATTAAATTATATATATATATATATATATATATATATATATATATATATATATGGTCTTGTTAACTTATAATTTTAGTAAATTATAATTCTTATAAAAAATAATGAATCATATTATTTATGTTATTAATTTTTATATTTATTTATAAAGGTGGTAAGTTATTTAAAAAGTAACTTAATAAAAACCATATGTATATATATCGTGCATGTTGAACAATGATCAAAGAGGGGATTGTATAGTTAGGCAATCATAGAGACGTCAAATTGAAGAAAGCAAAAAGATAGGGAATGGGAAAAAAAAAAAGAAAGAGAAAAAACAAAAATTTTGGTTGGCATAGATTTTTTGAATCCATGGAGATTCCTTGGCTCAATTATGGAATCAAGGTCTCGTGGGCCACTGAATATTAATCTATTAATGATATAACTAGAAATTTTGGTATAAATTTATTTTATATAAATTAATTTAATATTAATTTATTGATTAAATAAAAATATAAAATAATAAAAATTATTTAATTTAATTTAATTTAAAGAATATAAAATAATAAAAATAAAATTTAATTTAATTATATCACATTAATTTATATAAAATTTTATGACTGAATTATTATTCATCAATAATAGATGATTGGATCCACTGTATCCCTCACAGTTTGCTCCATTATAGTTTCAAGCTGTCTTTGCTAAACTTATCGCTTTGTCACATGTCATAATCTTGAATTGGTTGTGATTGTTTTTTCAGTCATCAGCTTTGCTTTTGGGATCCTTGGTAGTGGCTAATGGCTTCAATCTCTTCCTATCAAAATTTACAGCTGCCAGTCATGCCAACCATCGTGGCTCTAATTATTTTTTAATGCTATACATATAATAATATATCTCAAATAATTATTTTAAATAATATGATATTCATTAATTAGTTAAAAGAATTAAAATAAATTAAATATATTATTTCACTAAATATTATTTAAAATAATAAATTTAAAATATGTAATATTATTGTGATAATATATAACCGGAGCGTGCGTTTTCTTGTAAAATCTCCTAGCTTGGTAGATTAGGTTGCGTATTAGTCAATACTAGAACAAAATAAAATAAAATAACTTGACTTAAAATATGTTGAGATTTTATTATGGGATAAAATTATATAGTTTGCATGCTTTGAGAGTTTTCAAATGACTATAAGAAATTTATTTAAATTAAACTACACTCATTATACTATATATATCAGTACATGAATGGGTGCAAATATGTACAATGAGAATATTATTAACACAGGAGAGTGAAAGAAAAAAAATAATAATAAGACAACGAGTTTTTATTTCATGAATTGAATAGATTTTTTAATTTTATAATTGTCTTTCAATCATTAGTGATATTTTATTTTATGATTATCTTTCAATTATTAATGATATAAACTCATTACTACGATCTGTTCGTGAATGTGATCTACTCTTCGTAATTTCGGAAACAAAAGAGTCTTTTGTAGCTAAGTTATACAAATTATTCGGCGATTCGAAGTGTCACTCGATTCGCATTTGATTGCTTCAATTCTTCGGTGGTCATATTCGTATTAGAATGGACGATACCAACTTTATGGGCTAATGCCATTTATTCTGTTTTTAAGGCACCTAATTAACATGGACTGGAAGTCAAATCATAAAAACTTTCGTTATCAGATGATGTAAAACATCAAAAATGAATACAGCATTGGCCATATTGTTTCCTTGTCGTTTCGAATCAATCGGCTGGCTGTACTTCCTACTCAAACAGAATTGAGAGTGACAATTAGCTGAACGTTTAAATAATTCATACATATGGCCACTTACTGACTTCAAGTTGAAAAATTGGTTTACTTGTGCATTCATTATGGCCACTTATTGACTTGAAAATTGAAAAACTGGTACTGTATATTTTTGCATTCATTTAAGTATATCATGAATATGTTGCGATTACATCCATATTCTGTGAATCAATGGAATTGCCACTTGTAATTCTTATCTCCATTTCAAAAGTAGACAAAACAGAAGAAATTAAATATATAAAAAAAAAAAACTTATAATTCCATAAGGAATGAATTTAATTGTATTCACACACTTAATTCTTGTTAAATTAATAATCTCATCCCTGCTTTTAGTCCAGTCCTAAAAATAAAATAATGTTCTCATCTCCACCCATTCAAGCTAATTGCTAGTAAAAGAAAATGACAGATTCTTGATAGTTTATAATTTGTCTTTTTTGAGGACCTTGATAGATTCAACTAAATTTGTTATCTATGTCTTGCAAATACTATATAACGATGTTCAAAATTTAATATACAAGATTTTATATGGGTAGCTTTGAGTTTTCAGGCAATGATTATGATAGAGTTAATAATAAATAATAAAAGATAAGTTATTATTATGATCATATGGTTATATATTATCCAGCAGGGCAATTTCACTTTAGCCGCCCCTTCATAATGACATTATAAATTAAAAACACAAAATTCCTTTTAGGTTTATTTCTGCTTTGATATCGTCCACACAGCATATCAAAGAAAGAAACCATATGTAATCACATATGCATACGATTGTTATGAACTTTTGCGCCACATGGGATGTCTCAATGAAAATGATGGCCTACCTCCCGGTTGGGAATTAATTAATTAAGATAGAAAATAGAGTGGAGTTAGTTATTCAACCCCTTTTCTGCTCGAGCCAAAATCAAATGTTATGTTTAATTTTGCGATTCAGAAATTAGGATAGAAAACTCATGAGAGCTAATAAGTTTCAAAAAGATTTAGCCAAATGCTACTGATATAAAACGTGATTTTTAATTAACTATCCCCCATCTTGAACGAATTCTGAATCTCCAAGACACAAATATTTTCAGCTAATTAATTAGTAATTACTGAAGATTTGGTGTCTTAAGTCAGAAAATGAAGAGCAAGGCTAGACACAGACGGCAACATTATATTAATGCATCGTTGCGTTATGGTCATGCAAATTGCCCATACCACCAGAACCCGATCTCGCACGCGCCAGTTATCATCACACACAGTCCGCTTTAACAAACCCTAACTAAGCCCTTGATGCCTGAAGGAGATCACTTGCAGCTTTCTTTCACCCTATATAAATTACACATTGGTGCCCCACTTCCTATTAAGCTATACGTACTTGGTTTATTTGCATGAAATAATTACATTTACCTTACTATTTTATGTGTAGGGTTTGCTAATTAAGTACGTTTTCCCTGTCGATTACGTTTTGGTCATGGGAAGACTTGGTGTGGTTTCATGGATTATCATTTTCTTTTGTTTGGGCCTTTCCAGTTGTTTTCTTGTAGAAGCTAACAGAGCGGAGAGGCTTCTAAGGGACATTGTAGTCTCTAAAGAGGCAGCTGGCTACCACGTTACCGCTGGTGGCTACGGGGGAGGCTATGGCTCTGGTGCTGCTGATCCTGCATATGGTGGTGGTCCTGGAGGAGGAGGTGGTGGTGGTGGGGGCTATGGCTCTGGAGGCGGCACGGGCCAGGGTGGTGGCTTTGGTTCGGGCCACGGATTTGGTTCTGGTGGTGGTGGTGGGGGTGGTGGCTTCGGTTCTGGTTGGGGTGGCAATGGTGGAGGATTTGGCTCAGGCTCAGGCTCGGGCTCAGGTTATGGTAATGGCAGCGGCAGCGGTGGTGGTGGAGGAGGAGGCAGTGGCGGCGGCTATGACTCTGGCTCCGGATAAGGTGATGCTCCATTGTTACACCATGCAGGCCACACTAATCAAACTAATAATGATGAGATTTCTCCATTATGTTATTACCATCAAATTAAGAGTACAGGTTAGCCTGTCCTCTGATAAATAAAGTCTTTGACTCTAGCTATTGAAAATTAATGGCTATTTTTATTTTCAATTTGATTCCAGAAGGTTTTCTCCGATTGCTTCAAGGACAAGTTAAATTGTTATTACTTGCCCCTTAGGCAATCTCGGCAGCTGTTTTGTTTTCCATTTGAACAGCAGACTCGACAATGAACAAATCAACTGCTACCAAATCAGCATGCTGGAAGATATTGACCATCTAATTTGTTTCTCCAAAATGCTAACAAAATAGCACAATTGTAAATCGTGGGGGGCACTTACATGTTTTCATTGCATTACAATTTTCCACTTTAGAAAATTTGACCAACATCATCTATGTGCACGTTGCACCTCTATATATTTTTATACATTCTTTCACGCAACACTAATGCATCCCTTGATCCCGTCAACTTCAAGGAATCCAGGGTCAAAGGTGCACAAAATAAAAAGGCAGCAATCAGGTTAAAGGGGCAAACAGATTTGGGAATCAGCCAGCAAATTTGTTATGTAAAACAGATATGATCAGTAATACATACTTCAACAATCTCAACAACCACGTAGAAAATAAATTACAAGCAACACGGATTATTTTTATATATATATTGAGATATATTTATATACATGCATGTATGCACAATGTCAATGGTTTCTTTAACCACATAGCATCAATATAATAATAGGGCAGATGAATGATAGCATAAACATCATACTTGGAATTAATAATAGTCCAGTTTCAGGTCAAGCAAACCACCAAGGCGAATGGCCCCCTGTGGCTGGGTAGATCAAGCAGCAAACCCGAACTTGTCATTCTTTGGCCTGAAAATTTTCATATCGGAGTAGGTTATATAGAGTCTATATTCGTCGTCAGGAACATTGAAGTGGTAAAGCATCAATTATTAGTACAAAGTCCATAAACAGAGTGACTCCACAGAGTGGAAACCAGTTATCTGAAAGCACTGCAGATTAATTGATTCATCAGTTCCACACTTAATAAAAAACTTGAAACACGAGGCTTTGTTTAAATTGAACTGAAGGCAAAATTGAGAGAAGCCAAATGAAGCTTGAGAAGATGCAGGACATTATTAAGTTGTAAGAAAGAACTTCTTATTACACCCCAGATTGCTAATACCATATTTCTTGAGTGCAATTGCAGGTTGAGTTGAAGGTTAAAAAACATGAATTCGCCTTCTGAGCCTGGTAAGGCAACAGATTGTGGTATGTAAAACAGTCAGACTAATTCTAGAATATTTAAAAGGTCTCAGGATGGATTCTATTCAAAATTAACCCTCCACATCTGCTCTAGATTCATACAAGCCCAATAAATGATGTGGACATGCTGTAAAGGCCAGTTACATTATAACACTTCTTCTTCACAGGGAATGAAATTATTTGAAAAATGATAATGATCATACCCCCGTTTCTGTGCTTGAGGCTTCAGTCAGATCACTCCCCTCACTACCAGACTTCAAATCCAGGTTCCTGCAGGTTACCAAAGAGAGTGTAAGAGAAACCAAATGCAAGAGCACAAAACAGCATTCAAAACTGACTGCTGTTAATTAATTTATGTTGACCAATGAATCCGTCTACAAACCACCTTTCATGAGTATGGTCAGTTTGGTCGCCTGTAAATAAACTCGTGTCAGGAGGAGCTACAGCATCAGGTTTCCCTGGTTCTTCTGATTCCACTTTTTCATTTACCTGCATAAACAATGGCATATCAGTAGAACAATCCAAACAATATATCCAAGGTGGAAAACATGAAATTATACTCTCACAACGCCTCAAAAAATGAAGACTTACGCAATAATTCTCTTTCTTCCAGCCAGGAACTCTATCAGACAGAAGGGCAACATACTGCTCCATGGCCTCCTCTGGATTCATGTTCCCCAGCTTTTGCCAAGCATTCCTTGCACAACGTAAGCAGTGCCGTCCGTCACTCACACATAGCAGCTCTGAACCCTGTTATTATAACTAGCAATCAAGCTATACCGTGCAACTTCGTATTTGGTAGGCCCCAAGTCCTATGGTGTTTTCCATTTTCAGTTCTTTCTAAGTTTTTCTACTCTTTTGGTAATTAATAATGTAATTTACATCTAATCAAACTAAAATCAACCAGTTAATTCATCAGCTAATCCAATTTTAGTTTGTCATCTCAATTGTCCTAATACTGATGTTCTAAAGACAACTTTCTGAATTAATTCATCAGGGAGCGCAGTTGAATTGTCTAATGAGCTGCCTGGTTAATTGCTTCGGCTTTCCAGTATTTGTGTTTGCATCTCTACTATCACAGCCATTCAAAGCACACAAAAGAACCCAAAAACAGAAAACATAAAGAAACATTTAAAATAAAATATAAAAGAGAGAATAGGAAAGTTTGGTACCACTTGGAACGAGCAGAGAGCATGAGAGGCATGGGCTGGGGGTCACGGCAAGGTCCTTCAGTAGCAATCTTGTGAAGAGCATACAATTCCATTTGCACATCACTCAGTGAATCGTCTTTTTTGTTACCAGACTCAGGCAGGGTCTCAGACACCCGCACAAACTTCACAGCCGTCGCAAAAACATTCTCCAATTCACTCCTCTCTATCCCCTCCCAATCATCATCGTCATCGCTCGCCAAAACATCCTTTGACTCCTTGCCCACCACATTAATCTCTTCGGACTGCACAGTCACATTATCGCTTATAGGGGCCGATTCTGTGACAGTCTCTTCTCCTAAATCATCCTTCCGCGGTCCCGCAACTTCTTCAAACTGATCAACCTTCTCTACAGTTTCTTGTTCAACAAACTCGACTCTGTTTTCATTTTCAAGGATCCCTACGTTCATTCTCGCACCAAATTGCAATTCTTCCATGATAACGTCATCATCAACGCCTTTCAAGTCCTCGACAACAGAAGCAGAGGCAGAGGCAGGGGCAGAATCGCCAGCTCCAGCCATGGCGAAAGAAACAAGCTTAGCAACGAGATAAGAAAATAACAGAGCAATCACAGCAGTGAAAACCAAGTCTCGAACAAGCTCCATATTAATAATACCGAACAGCCGGGGGGTGTCACAAATCAAGATTACAAGAGAAATTGAAGACGACGGACGAATAATAAAAATAACGGTGACGCGACGGTGATAAGGATTAGAAATTGAGAAATGTTATGTTGTTGCGCACGTTACATGGACATAGAAATAGAAATGATCAAATAATAGATAAAGTAAAGAGAAATAAAGAAAGCAAAAGGTGAGAAAAAAAAAAAAGTGGGGGAAATGATTAAAAAGCAGAGGAGACTAATAAAGAGGGAAAAGGATATTTCAAGAGCAGAGCAAAGCATATTCTGTTTGTGTTATGTGAGTCATGGTTTTAGCAAAGCTTTGAATCACACCTTTCGCCAAATTTAGGGGGGAAGTGCGGGTCCCACTTAGACTAGGGACGGTGTACGTCATCGGTTAAATCTTCTTATTCATCCGTTTTTCTTTCACTAAATTTAAAAGAGCACGAGTGACAAGAGAAAAACAGAATAAGAGAAATCCTAAAAATCCAAATCCTAATCCCAATCATAATCCCACCCACTAACTGCCTTCTTCTTCATTCATTATTGACGTTGCATGTTCGTTTGGTATCTTTTCTTTCCCTTTCGAGCCTTGTGTTTCATAACTCATGAATAGCTGGCTGCCGCCCTATTTTCTTTTTCTTTTCTTTTTTTTTTTCCATGTGAAATTCGGAGTTATTAATTATTTTTATTTAATGAATTATCGATTAACAAAATTCTGTCATAAATTAGCATTTTACGTGTTCATTTTATGAAACTATTTAGGATGCCAATAATAGATCAAGAGGTTGTTTGTTTTTTGTGAAGTTTTAATTTGACTTAATTTAAGACGTTTTGATATTTTTATTTGTTTATTTTTGTATTTGAAGTCTTATTATAAGATATTTTTATTTGAATAGAAAAAATAAAATTTTCTTAATTTTATCTAAATTATAAAATGTCTGAATAAAAATTTATTATTTTTTCTCGTAAACAATCTTATTAAATGTATTTATTTTCTACATAGCTATTAGATATTATATTAGAATTTTATTTGATCTTAAATTGTATTTGATATTAAATACTTAACACATATTGAATTTAAAATTTAAATAAATTCTTTTATTATTAAATAACATTTTTTATGCATAATATTATGTTAAATTATAAAAAAATTAATGTTATCAAAGTTATTTTTCATAAATTATATATAAAATGTTTACCTTATAAATATTTATAATATATAAAAATTATTGTACTATAAAATATTGTAAATATATACTTATTTAAACTTAAAATATATATAACATTTTCAATGTCATAAGTGTAAAAATATTAAATTAAGATGTTCTAAACTTATAAAAACAAATAAAAATAATAAAAAACAAATATATTTTTTAGATATATGCATTCAGACCCATTCAGATTTTAGTAATATTCAGACTCATTTAAATTTGAGATAAAAAAACAAACATTACCTAAGTTTCAATAAGTTTTTACGGAATCAAATTTTATTTTTATATTTTACTTATCAACCAATTACTAATTTAATACTCAATAAAAAATAATAATAATAAACTCAGCACTAGATCATTATTTACCAATAATAAGCCACATTGCCGAGGCTAAAAACGCCAAACACGAGTAAAAAACGGGTAACCCAAAATGATTAAATTAATTGGACTTAATTAGCGTATCATATATTATAAAATATTATTGTGAAAAATTCTTTGCTTTTTTGGGTGTGTAGAAGAGGCTTGTAGTTGGTACCTGTAATTTATTTTTTATTTATTTTATTAAAATACTACTTATCTCTCGGTCTGTTTTATACATAGAAAGGGTCTTGACAGCAGCACTGCCAGCACGGACGAAATTATTGTTAAGGCAGGAGGGGGTTTTGGTCCATTATCCAAAAAAAAAAAGAAAAAAAATTAATCAAAATTTTATTATTTTTTTTTAATTTAAATTTTATGTTGGCCCTTTCAATTATTTTGTACTATAAATTTTTAATGTTTGTTGTTTCTTTATTACCATCTCACTGAATATTAAAAATAATCAAATAAAAATTAATATTACCTTCTATAAATATAATTTTTATATAATAATTTTGATAAAATAAACTTATAGTATGCAAATTTTTTGTCATTCCGACAAACACTTCAATGATAAAATTTGAAGCTTTGGATAAGGTTGAACTAACTTCAAATAAATAAAAAAAGGAAAATTTGTGAACAAGAAAATGTATGCTCAATATGCAAAGAAGAATTCCATGAAATTTAACTATCAAAATTCAAAAATATATATATTTTACTATACACTTTAAACCCAAAAAAAAAAAAGAAGCTGAAGAAATTCAAAACTTCGGGTAAAATAACTCTTGTATTTATAGTTTATATTTTTCCTTTGTTTTTCTTGTACTTATAGTTTATATCGGCCTTCTTCCAATCAGGTAAAATAACTCTTTTTTTTTTTTTAATTTGTTACAAGTATAGTGAAAGAAAAGATGATGCCCACAGTATTATATTTTTGTTTATTATTAATCTTGGGGGAAAAAAATGAAATTCACTAAGTCATTGAAACACGCCATTCTAACCGTACACGTAATTCTCTGAATTTCCAACTAAAATAAAAATATATAAATAAAATTAGAAGAAACATAGCATTTTGTCTCTCATAAGGTGTCACAAAGTCACCTAGAAACATTACGTAATGGTATATTCAACTTGAATTTGGTTACCAATACCAATTTTGACATATAATGCATTACATTTTTACCAAATTCGACAGTTATATTTGTGTAGAAGTTCTTTTGGAGTGTATTTAAAAGTGGGGTTTGTTTGTTTGATGAGAGAAATGGAGAGGTTTTAAAGTGTTATTTTAGTTTTGCAATTTCATTTTCTAAAATATCATACACCCATCTAACAGTAGAAAAATTTTAAATTACATTCAGAATAATATATACATTTATATATATAGTACGTCTAATTAAATTTTATATAATTACTTAAATTTTTTAAAATAAATATTTATATATTATAATATTATTTATTTATTATATATATATATATATATTAAATTATCGTAATTCGTCATAAAAATTACTACAGCAGTGATTGGGCTGGCGAAGGAAAGAGCCATTTATTGTGGTTTCTTTTCTTTAAACCTTCATCATCTTGGTGGGCGTTGGGTGTTGGTCCACCACTTGTATGGTTATTTATTGCCTAATCCTACTACCACCACAAACAATATACAGTGAGCTCCAGCTGTATTTGTGCTTGTTGTATGCTTCGACTTTCAAGCACTTCCATTATTACGATCGCATCCCAATTTCAGCACGTGCTTATCTTCTTTATCTCATTCACATTATACTCCTAACATACACCCCGCATTATATATAGCAAGCATGCATCACGGTATCATGCTCATTCTTTTATTTTCTAACTTTTTTTTTTTTTTTTAAAAAGCACTTCAATTAGTCCATGTTCAAAAATTAGCTAAAAAAATTATGAGTTACCAGTACCGCTACATTGTTAAGGAGAGAAGCAATGAGTGGAACTGGCGGTAGCAGGCACCGCATAAATTTTATTATTTTTATTCGAAAAAAAAAAAACGAAGTTAAGTGAATTACACTGATAAAGGGGTGGTAAAACTAAAAGGGGAAAAAAAAAATCGTTTGATTAGCAGTGTTTATTTATTCAAATAATAAAAAAAGAGGTGGCAGCAGCACTGTACCAAATTGGATTGCCTATATAAACTGCGTCATCCACAGCGACTGATGGCCAAACCCATCTTTAGTTATTCTTGATTTAACGATTCCTTTTAGCGTCCGTCGTTGTTTGTAAAGAAAATGGGAGGCGGCAACGGTCAGAAGGCAAAGATGGCTCGGGAGAAGAACTTGGAGAAGCAGAAAGCAGCTGCCAAGGGCACGTTATTTCTTCTTTCCCTGAGAAAAATAATTAAATAAAAGAAAGATTCTTTAAGTTTTTTTTTTTTTTTTCCAGTTTAGTCTATATCAAAGATCTACTGGGTTTTCTCTTTTTCTTTGATATTTATTTTTGGTTCAACTATTGTTGTTGATACGATCCGATCCGATGTTTTAATTTCACAGGGAGTCAGCTCGAGTCAAACAAGAAAGCCATGTCCATCCAGGTACACAGTACACTACTGTTAATGTTATTAGATTTTCTTTTCTAATCTTATCCTCTTTTATCATTTTTTCTACTTATCTGATTAGTTTGATTGTCATGTAAAAGTCAAAACACCCAATTTCAATTTGGGTTTAGAATGGTTGATTTTAATTAAATAATTGTTTAAGTTAACCAGCAACTCAGTTTGTATAAATGATTTGCCCTTTGTAATTTTTTGTGTTGCTTTTTGGTACAAACACATATAACTTCAAAGTTCTGCATTGATATATAAAGATTTCAACTTCTATATATATATATATTCAATGAGTATATCTTAAACAGTAATATATTAAAATTTGTGTCTTTTTATCTTTTAATTTGTCCATAACCTTAATATAATAATGATTGCTAATTGGAAACTATATATATAGCGCTATTCCAAGCAGCAAGGGTGCTGTTGGCTGACAAAAAAAATAATAATAATAAAGGATTTGGGTGTGGTTCCCGAATGGTGTTTATATATGAGTTCTGGCTATGTTGGAGTTGCCATCGTAAAACACTTTTTTTATAATCACACGATTAAAGTTATAACGTAATTTTTATTATTTATTACTTTACGTGTGAGACTATAATATATATATATATATATATGTATATATATATGTATGTATGTATGTATGTATGTATGTATATATATGGGGGGTGGATCAAGAGTCCTCTAAATGACATTAATCTATATATATATATGTATGTATGTATGTATGTATGTATATGGGGGGTGGATCAAGAGTCCTCTAAATGACATTAATCTTTTGTATCATTAATGTACGCTTTCTCCTCTCATCCATCATCTTCCTTAACCCTTTCTCTCCTCTCATGTCTCATCCTGAATAAAAATTTGGAAGGAGTTTATAAAGTAAATTTCTTTCTTCACTGTTTTACAATATTGTAAATAAATTTTTAATAATGAAAGGTATCTCGAAGTGAAGTAACTCTTTAAGTTCTGTAGCTCAAAATTTCGTATGAACAGGATTCAGATGAAATTAAAACTTAATCAAGCATTTTGACTTTAAATATGAACTCGTATTCTTCGTGCTTCAATTAAAATTGAATTATACAGGTTTTCATGCTGGCTATTGAAGATGGCGGCAGCTTGTTAAATGTTTTATATTTGCTTGAATATGTCATCTTAAACTAGCAGACAATTGTTAATTCAAATTTAATTGAAGGGTGGACCTATTACCCACTGAAACATTCTTTGCGGTCAACAAACCCTTTACTTGAAAGTTCTAGGGAAGAAGGCGGATGAGAATGGAGAGAAAGCGTGCATTAATGATACAAAAATAAAAAGATTAATGTGATTTAATCCATTAAACCCTTACCATTGATATGTTAAATTTAAAGGCATAAAATTAGTGTAAAATTAAGTGTAATTTTGTAGGGTTCTTGATGTGTGTATATGTGTGTGTGTGTGCATGCACGCGCACGCACTAGCAGTGTCAGATGGAGGAAAATGAGTGCTGTTAAATGGCCGAAAGGACGATGGAAGGACAATAGAAACGGAAGCATGTGCTATCGTTTCATGTGTGTTTCTCTCTTACTTGGTGCATGAAACGACAGCATGTGCTGCTGTTTCTGTCGTCATTTTCTTGTCTTTTTGGTCATTTAACATTTTCCAATCGTTAATATTGAATTTCGTGCACCCCAGCAGTGTCAGATGTGGAGGAAAATGAGTGTTACTAAATGACCAAAAAGACGAGGGAAGGACGACAGAAACGGGTGCATGTGTTATCGTTTCATGCGTTTTTTTCTCTTATTTAGTAGATGAAACGACAGAATGTGCTGCCGTTTTTGTCGCCCTTCTCTTATTTTTTTTGTCATTTAGCATTTTCCAATCATTAATATTGAATTTCATCCGGGCAATTGAGGCACTCAAGTTGCTTTGAATTATTTGTCCCCTGAGGTAAAAGGATTAGGAAACTGATTTTACTATTGCTCCTTAGTTAGTTATTTTGTTTACCATGGATACTGTTGGTGGTTATCCCTATGACGGACAGTGTATGACTGTGTTGCTTCAATACAATATTTGTCTATGTTTAGTTATTCAATTGGTAGGAGGGATGAATGTACCAGTGCTGAGAGAATCATTTTTGGTTTTGTTGCTGTTGATTGCAGTGCAAGGTATGCATGCAGACGTTCATTTGCACCACATCTGAGGTGAAGTGCAAGGAACATGCCGAAGCCAGACACCCCAAATCTGATTTGTTTACATGTTTCCCTAATTTAAAGAAATGAAAACCAATAATTTGATTATGTAGCCCTCATCAGTACTTGTTGGGAGAAGGAGGAATCCTTCCAGTCTTAAAATCAGAAAGTTAATAATCTTTAAACTTTTGGAAACTATATATATATTGCCTGCTAAATTATTTTTGTGATGCTTGCTGGCATATTTTAAAGCAGCTTTTTCTTTTATTAGATTAAGAAATCTCAGACTATGGACACTGAATTTGATCAGCTTGAATGCTAATACATTTTAAGCCCGACTATTGCGGAATGATAGAGTGCGATGCAGTGCAGAACATCTAAATGACCACATCAAAGAAGATTGACATGTATAAGGCAAGCAAAACTGAACTAGCTGTACGGTCCAGATGAGCAATACTACAGCTGAAATGAAATACAAATATATGCCCAAAGACTTGTCAGTGGCCGATCTGCAAAGATGGATGTAAGCTATAGACTACTAGTCAACAACTTGTCAATAGACCGGAAATATACTCCATCCATAAGAATGGCCCCAAATGATTACAAGTATACTCAGGAAGGGACCAAGCATGGAGCTACTGCGTCCGGTATACTCCATCCATAAGAATGGCCCCAAATGATTACAAGTATACTCAGGAAGGGACCAAGCATGGAGCTACTGCACGCATTCTGCTATATTCGGCAGCTCTCACTTGGTTGAAATAAGGATGAGCCTGGAACCAATTTAACATGGAGAAGTGGTAAAGTCAGAATAAATTGCTGTCCAGAAATGAACAGTGTTTGATAAAAATGCTAAGAACATGATGCAACACCAAAAATCAGGACAATATTTATAGAACATATATTTCAGCATTCATAAATTTCATTCCTTCATATAAGATGTGAACCATTTAGTTGAAAACTTCCAACAAATTAAATTGAGATGAATGAAGCATGTGGTCCTATCTATTTTTATGATCATGGCTTTAGTAAGCAGAATAGGCATTGCTTCTTTATATTTCTTTGTTTAGAAGAAGATGCTACTTTGTAGGTCCTGGTCTGGGGTGCTGAATTGGGTGGGGATGAGACTCGGTTAGTAGTTACCATCAGGCCAAATTGAGGAAAAAAAAAAAAAAAAAGAGAGAGAGAAGATTCTACTTCTCATCACTGAAATTTTGTATATCTACAATAGTTGTAAATCCCATTAACTTACCATTGCCTCTCTGGCTGTAAGCCTGTCCTGGTGATCATAACGAAGAAGCTTGTCAAGAAAATCAATGGCCTGCACATCACACAAATCATACCCAAGTGAATAAATAATTCCGAGAAAACAAACTGATAATTAAGCCATGACCAAACTTTCACCATCTAAAGAACATTTGAGAAACAAAACATTTAACTGACCTCTGGGGAAACTAGATGCTGATTATCTGAATTAATGAATCTGGACCATGGCTTCCTGCTATGCCTGAGATAGAAATTAAATACATGTAGAAAAAATGAGTGGGTGTCCCACAGCACAAAGTTGCACTAAAGGGTCGGTTTTAAAATGGTAATCGGGAGGGAGAGAAGGCAGTGTAGATATTTGTACTAGTTCTGCTGCTTCTGCAGAATTGCAGCTTCATATTATTGGGAACAGGCCAAACCCTCTTTCTGTAAGCAATAATATCCAAACACAAGACTTCTGTGTCTCACTCTGAAATTGCCTTTCTTAGCATGCAATAAATTAAATGGTCATACCTAGATCTCATTCTTTGTTGAAGTTTTACATGAAGTTCCATGATTTATCATTGAGGCTTAAGAAAGGGGAAAAAATTCATAAGCTAGTCAGGTGTACCTTCCAACTAGAGCTTCAAGCTGGGGATCAAGCTCTAAATGATATTTGTCCAAATATGCATTTAACTCGTCGGTTCCCAAAACCTGGAAAAAGCATGCATCTGAAATGAGATAAACCAATCATACGGGCACTTATTCCATATGTCTGCATAGCAAAAATTGCAGTAGATTGCTTAGGACCAGTAGCACATTTCAACCAGAACAAATTTAGGATTACCTTTGCAATTTTGACAAGCTGGTCTTGATTGTCATGACCATAAAAGAATGGTTCCTTGCGAAAAATCTGTTGCCAAAAAAGCACTGTTGTTTGATGCTTTCGTGATGAAAAAGCGAAATGATTAAAATAAACTGTATGGAATAGCCGATTCAGGTATAATGCTCACCATTCCTGCAAACATACAGCCTAGGCTCCACAAGTCCAATGAATAGTCATAGTCTTGCAAATCAACAAGAAGCTCAGGCCCCTTAAAGTACCTGTAAAACCAATGATTATTTTTTACAAAAAAAATGTTTAAAAAATAAATGAAGAACATCTACTGTCCCTTTCAAAAAGACTGTTTCTCTACAAAGAGAGAAAGACACCAAAATAAAATAAACATGTCTCTTGCATCACCTCATATTAGATGCATAACTTCAGTATAACAAATTCATGTTTCAAAAATTACCCATACAAAAAGTTCTTCATTATGATACTAATTGTAAATTAATGGAAAATAGGTTGACTAAAACGTGATGTTAGTCATGATACCTTGAAGCCACCCGGACATTATACTCTTTGCCAGGGTGGTAGAATTCAGCAAGACCCCAATCAATCAAGCGAAGTTTTTGTTGCTCATGGTCTATCATGACATTGTGAGGCTTGACATCTCTATGCATGATGCCTTGAGAATGGCAATAATCTAGTGCCTGAAATCACAAATTGCATGCAATTAACCAGCTTTAGATCAAGATTACACAGACTCCCTAAATGGTGCTTCTAATTCTAACATGAAGGTATCAAATTTAAATAATTTGTTAAATCGCAAACTGAAAAGGCTTGATTCTCCATCAGGCCCTCACCTAGCATGATAATGCCCTTAGGAGGTATAGCATGCTGATTAAGTGAATGCAATACCCATTCCAAGGAAAGAAATCTATTATGCTTTCTACACTTTTTAGCCAAGTAAAATTTTAGGTTATTAAAAATTTCCTGAATAAATATAGCATTCTTTGCATAACTTCATGGAAAGCATAAACCAAGAAGTAAAAAAAAAAAAAGAAAAGGAGACAAGAAGTAAACTGGTCTCAATAGTCTAAATTTTGGAACAAGATCATAAGAAACAACCTTGAGAAGCTCATATAAATAGTAGCGTATCTCGTTAGCTGTCAATGTGGGATACAAGACTTTAAAATCTGTACTATTCACATGTTCAAAAATCAAGCTAGGAGTCTTCGAGTGCTGATCTCGGACAATATCAAGCAGCTTTACAATATTTGGACCTCCACAAAGATTCTGTAAAATTTTTATCTCCCTTTTTATCTGCATCAGCACCAATCAGTATTAGTCCATTAATACTTTTGTGCAAATAGTAATCATCAACGTCCACCACTGATAGAAGCAGTATGATCTAAACCAGTGACCTCTTCAAGAAAATTTCGCGAAATACTATTGCAGAATAAAATTTGATAACTTATTTTGGGTGAGCAGAACTAAGAAAGTGACTATATTTTGATTACTAGGACAGGAAAGTGACTATATGTGCATGAAAGGACGACTTCAGCAAATAGCACATAAAATGAACAAAATAACCCTGTGAAGACATTGTTCAAGAGCACACAAATTATCAGGAAGCAGAAAAAGATTACATCAGTGAAGACAGGATTACATCAATGAAGACAGTTAAGTCATTTGAGATTTCTATTTCAACTAATGATGGCAGGATTGGTTTCACAACTCACTGCATCAGAACCATCATTCTGAAAGATTAAGAAAGCAGTTACTTAATCATATGCTAACACTTCCAGTAACTGGGGGCCACAATGGCATAACATCAATCAACCATGGTTATGCCTACTAGTTATCATGAATATCCTACTGTAGAAAAAGTAAAGGGTAAGAGCAATCACCTTCTTTTTCTTGACAGGTTTAAGGATCTTGATTATGCATTTTTCGTTGTTGGTAACATTTATACCTTCAAAAACCTCACTGTATTTTCCCCTTCCAACTTTCCGAACAACTTCATAGTCCTCTTGGTCACTGGGTTCAAAACGAAGAGGGAAGGAGACTCTGTGTTAAGCTTAGGCAAATACCATCTTTCATTCCGAAGAATCAAATGGCAAAACAATCTTCAATAACCAAAGGACATGACTCAGGGGACAACTCAATTTTCTATTAAATATTTTTACACAGATTCGAATTTAGTAAGACAATACAATATGAACAAGCGAAAAGCCTATCAAATGCAACCAAACTTCAGAATCACATAGATGTTATACACTTAAAGCAATTTAATTAGGTTAACTAGTTACCCCCACTGAACGGCGAGAGACTCGTAGTCCCAGTAATCTCGAGGACGATGAACGTTGACGTCCGCGTAGACTCGAGCCCTTGACATGGCTATATTATTAATTGAATGAAACAATCTATCAAGGAGAGAAGAGCTTCCCAAATTCGACCGTCCTTCTCATTACTGTTGACGACGGTGATATATATAAACAGTAAGTTCCCAGCTGCTGAATCAGTGTTATTTTCCTGCCCACTCAACTTAAATATAACTTAGCATCGACATAGGACCGCCCCACTTTCGGTTTCTTATCAATTTTTTTCTTTTTCTTTAATTAACACGCATTTTAAGCCTGATTAATTAATTAATTTAATACCAAGGTGGCACACAGACCTGACAATAATTACACAAAGAAAAGACCATACGCGATAATAATTCATAGTTCACAAACAATTTTAACAAAATCATTTGTTGTAATTGTGGAAGGGAATGGCAGGCCAGAAGTTCGTAGATCAAAATGGGTAGTGTAATAAATCCGATTTTTAGAACCATCCACCGCATCCATCTGGGCTTTTCTCATCGTGGCATCATGAAATCATTGGAAATTGAAATGAGCTTTGCTTACGATGATGCAAATTTACTACACTAAGAATTTAGAAATACAAGCTGAATAAAGGGTGACCGTTTGGACCAACTCCCACAGTTAACAGAGATCTACTCAAATCTAAACTGCGATATCATTTCGTCCAACCAATTGGTCCAATCCTGCAGCTGTCGTATTGACTGCAATTCTCCTTTACTTGGCATGCCGGGCTGCATACACATCCTTATCGATAAGGCAAACCACAATAACATTCAGAAGGTTTGTTATTATTCAGCTGCAGCAGCATCAGATTGGACTTTCTCATACAAGCGGTAAATCAAGGTTGACTTGCACATCTGGGGTTCCCTTTCTAGCACGGCAATCACATCCTTCACAGAAATAGCACGAGCTACCTTGGTTTGAGACACCATAGCTTGTGTCTTTCCAAATTTTCTACCAGAACCTGTTGAAAGAATGTATGAGAAAACTGAAACCACTCCGATAAAGAGAACATCAAAAAGTAAAATAACCCACTCAATTTTATCTTCAAATATTGCCCCACAACTATAAGACCCTCTTTGGTATTGACGTTGTGACAGTTATAACTTAAAAAATACAGTACCAAAATATTTTGTAAACACTAACTGTTATAGCTTGAAAGCTAAGATGACTAAATCTTGTACAATGAAAAACCTACAATATATTTACTATTTTTGTTACAATTATTATTCAAAAGTCATGTTTACTATATATTACGACTTTCATTTTATAATTGCAGCTTTTTTTCTACAGTAAATATAGTTTAAAAGCTGCATTACTTCAACCCAAACAGAGCCTAAACCCCTTGGGATAGTTCAGTTGGTTTGACATCTTTGCTGGAAAGGGACAAGTTTAATTTAGTGAGTGTGTAGTTTTTAACATAAGATGCATTTCATTGCACTCAAAAGTGAAAGCATTAATAGCAATATCTGGTAGTAGCATCATATTCCTTCACATTGGAAGTCATTATAACCCATATACATATTTAGTAGAAGGGGAAAGGTCTGGAAGAAGGTGTCCTAGCATACACCCAATGATAAAGGAGATGGAAGAGAATTGTTCCTTTAAAGCATCAAAAAGAAGAAAAGAAATCTGTTATCATACAAAGATTAAACCCTCAAGCCTAGACCAATTATGTCATGAAAAAATAGACTCCTAAAAAGAAACTAATTAGTATTCACCATCAAATCTGGTTAGAAGCACCACTATAATATCATGGTTTAAATAAAAGTGCATGCACGTAAATACTGGTATTAGCATTTCAACTATATTTTTTATAGCCTTCCAAACATATCAAGTATTGATTTCCTGTTGTAATTATTAATCCATACTAATTAGACACGTATGATGAACAAGCAAAAATGAGATCCATCTTCCATATTAGAAAATCCAAATTTAAAACAAAGTCACCAACAACAGGTGGTCATCACCGAACCAGAATTTGCACTGGGGTGCTGGTCAAAGATAGATAAATCCGACTGGCAGTTTACCAGCTAAAGATTTCTGGAAAAGGCAAGTAGGTCATCACCTAATCAGAAATTTGCACTGGGGTGCTGGTCAAAGATGGATAAAACCAACTGGCAGTTTCCCAGCTAAAGATTTCCAGACAGGCAAATGATAAACTTGTTTAATGCTTACCAGAAGCACTAGGAGTGGTTTGGCTTCTTTTCTCTGCATCTTGATAATCCTTTGTATTCCGTCCAGATGTTAGAGGTTTGCGGTTGGTGTCTTTTCCTAAGTGAGAACCAGATGCCATATCCGTCCCTCCCTCACGTTTCTGCCGGGCTTGCTCAGCCATAAGTTGCCATTTCGATAACATGTCATCTCCCCCCACAGCAGCGCGAGCAGCAACATTTGCAGCCGTGGTTCTCATTTTGTCGTCCTCCTCTTTGTTCACCTGCAAATCTAGCAGAAACTTATACAAAACACAACTTCGTTTGTACGAGTGGTTATACGATGCTTAGTGGAATGATAATCATTGATACCTTCACTGATTTTACACGACTATCATCTTTCTCCTTATCACCATCAATTCCGCCATCAACCTCAGGCTGCATTTAAGAGACATTATACACACAACTTCAACAAAAGGAAGTCAAAATGAAAATTGGATATCTCTAAGCAAGTGTCTTATTACAATGTGCAGTCAATAGCTTAATTCCCGGATACATAATTCATAAACTGCAAAGTCACACTCACTTCATTAACTTTCCGGAGTTTTTCAGCCTCAGCCTGCTTCTTTTCCCATTCTTCTTTAGCTTTCCGGTTCATAATCATAATTTGTTGCCGAATATCTGAGGTAATAATGGTCCGATGTCTAGTTTTCTCTGCATCAACCCGCTATAGATATGTGTTTAAATAAGAAAAACACAATGGGAGCTCATAAAAGCCCGCAAAAATAAAATCAAAAGACTGACCTGCTTTGACAATCTGATTAGATTACATAAGAGTCCTCGCATCCTCTCCTCGACACACTGAAGGTTCAGTAATATGAGCATACACGTAAGGATATACATTATGAGAAAAACCAAGTAGCTAGCATCATACCAAGGACAAGCATCTCTCCACATCATTGCTCATATTCTTCAAACCACATTTCACCACTGCAATACAAAGGAAAAATAAATATCATGCTGTTTGACAGATTCATTTATGTGAGCACAAAGTTTACACATATACATAACTACAGAACATATGTAGGATAGTAACTGATCTGAGCCAATTTTTTCTGCAAGGGAGTTTTCTGCAAAATAAGCCTTTCTTCTTCTTCTTGCACAACCCTTCGAGATGCTTCTGATACTCGACTGTCCTCCTTGGTCCCAGAAAACAGTTGTTCTTCTTCTTCCTGATTAAGAGCACAACATCAGAAGGATTAGGAGTTGTCTAATTCACTTAAAGAGTTTGCACCCCTCACTAAATTAAAATTAAATAGGATGGTTGATGATCACAGAAATCATACCCTGAGATTAACTCCACTGACAGCAGTAACATCATTAAGTTGTTCAATGCTTTGATCTGAAAAGGCCCCAGATACTTTTTGCTTCTTACTGTATATATATATGTTAGATGCAATGTGCTATATTGAGGATGAAAATAATTTTTAACCAAACATTCAAATCATTCAGATTGTTTATGCAACAAAAAAGTTTATTTTACCTTGGCATAGGTGGCGAAGAACCAGGAGGTTCAACTGGTTTCTTCTGACTAACAGAAGGCTTTTTTGGAGGTGTCCTTGCATTAACCCCAGCTGGAGATGTCACAGCAGGCATCCGAGAACTTAACTGATAAGACAACAGCAGCAAGGAGAAAGCATGTCACAAGCCACTTCAACTGTAGTACTTTGGCTGTCAATGTACTTAAAATGCTGATCTCAATATCATGACACTATTTGTAAAGTTCCAAGCAAGTCATATCACGTCGGATCAGAAGTATTGCAAGTAGTTGCTGTTCATTGTAAACCTTTAAATAAAGAGCTGTTTGCAGCTGACAAAATCTCCTCTTAAACTAGACACCAAATGCAACAGGCCATAGTTTTATAAGCTTATCATTTAGACATGAATTTTTTAATATAATGAATAATAAATTTCCCCAGAGGTAGCAACCTTTTATTCTATATGATCATATGACAGCTTCTCAAAAATGAAGCAACAATTCTTGGAGGTTGAAACAAAATATGAAATGTGAGGAGGACGAGTTACAAGACCTTGCAAAAGCAAATGCAATATATAAAAAAAATGAATGAGAATAATCTTACTGCATTAGAATCCAGCTGCATTGTTGTGGAAGGAGAAACTGAATTTGAGGGAATAATACTAGTAGATGCAGAAAAACCCACTCTAGGAGACTGCTTCTCAAAAGCATCGTCCTTCAAAGTTCCTGGAACTGTGCTTCCTGGTTCAGCCTGTGCAACAGAAAATCCTTGTGGGGTAGAGGAATGCAATTTCTGTGGTTGATCAGTTCCCTGATCAATTGGTTCTGGCTTTACATATGCTATTGATGCCAAAAGTCCAGAACCCTGTTCTTTATTCGCAGAAGCTTGCCAAGGAACTGAACTCTGTTGCAATGTTGAATTGCTTGTAAACTGAGAAATCGAACCACCCTGCACTTTTCCTGGATCATTCATATTATTTTGTTTCTCAAACTTAGGCACATTCATTATGTTCATGGGTTGGCTCACCCCTCCTGAAGGTGTTGATCCCATGCTTTGATGATGCGTAATTTGCCTCATCGGTGAATCATGAGGATGTGGTTTCAGCGATGATCCTGGAGTATTCACATTTGTCCCAGAGTACGGATGATAATTACTGCTGCCACTGCCATACATGGAAAAGGAAGTTTGTGGAAAGTGCAAATGCTGTTGCTGCTGCTTGTTCAGTCCTTGTACAACCGAAGAGCGCTCTCTTTCTTGATTGACAGTGCTTGAAGTGGAAGAAGATATTTGGCTACCATGTATTCCATGAGAACCTGATTGGTGCTCCAGCTCTAGAGATTTTTTAGCACTATTTTCTTTGATTGGATAGCTTGAACCAACCTGCACACGGACTGATGAAGCAGGACCAAGAATTGGATCTGCTGGGGAGTTGCTTTTCTGATTAACCTGTGCAAATGACTGGGTATCACCAAACTGCGAGGCAGCAGCACTAGCAGATGGCATCCTTAACTGTTGTTGCCGTGCTGAGGCTTGGGACTGTGTGGGGAACTGATGGGAACCCATCTGCAAAATTTGGGAGACATTAGTTTAACTTGATCCTGCCATGCCATAAAAAACAAGAGGGCACTAAGTGCACTAAAAATAGATTCAAGTCATTCTGTAATTACCTGGGATTGCATTTTATTTACTGCCAATCTGAGCATCTGGTCACCAACAATATCCCTCATGTGTCGAACAAAGACATCTTTAACAATTTCGTTTTTCTGAAAACAACAGAGAAATCAGCTCAGCTCAACACATGAGATGTATAGCCAATTGCAAAAGATAAAAACAGAATAGTTGATGAATAAATTTGTGTCAGAGACATTGATGGACCCATGATGATACCAGCAGAGACAATTTAATTTTCTTGTAGTCCAAGTAAATATCATTGCATCCCTAAGTAAAACATTAATTAAGCCCACAATTTTTTTCTTTAAGTAAATGAGATAATTTGTTTCAGACAAGTCCAACGGGAAATATATTCTTGTATGGTATATATTATTGGAGTTATTTGAAGTAGCCCCCTCTGAATAAAACATTTGGGTCCGTCACTGCCAGAGACCAACCTTCAGTTTACCATATAGAGTATGGAGCTGCATGGCTCTATCCTTATCAAGATGTGGTACCAAGGCAGGAAGCAACAAGGCAAACGGTACTTGTTTACCACGATTCATAGGGTTACTAGGCTGCTCTGCACCTATTGCCTGTTGATTACTCATCTTTTGTATTTTCGAATATTGAGGTCCACCAACTTGATTTTGTATTCTCTCTGGAACATGCATTGCAACAGGATTCTTTTCAGAAATCTGGATTCCAGTAGTTTGAGAAACCTGGCTAGGTGTTTTTTCTTCGACCTGCCCTTGCTGACAATCATCTTGGGATTGTTTGTGTTGCAAAGGATTGCGATTGTGTTCCTCAGAGACTGAACTCTCATTCTGCTGCTGCTGCTGATTCTCAGCGACAGATCCATGTTGCTTTTGCTCCATCTGTTGCAAATGCTGCTCTTGTAGCCGTGCACTTTCTAGACCTTGTTGAGTATGAAAGTTTGTGTTTTCATCCTGACTAGCATTTTGCCACTGAGCCATTGGCTGACTTGAGGTACTACTGCTGTCATTTCCTTGAACCAATGCTGTTCCAATTTTCAGTGGGAGACGTAATAAAACAGATAAGTGGCAAATAGAAGCAATGGAATGGAAATAGAAGAAAGCGAACAGTGTATTACATAACTTTTTCTTCCCCAGAAAATTAATAAAATTTCAAAGGTAAAATCAAGAAAAAGCAAAAGAACGGATGAAGGCAGCCAAATTACATTCCTTAAGAATTAATTGTTCCGTAGTAACCATAAGCATGCAGAACCATTGATCAGGCTTCAGAGGACAAACTCTTCCAAAAGAAATCTTGCTATGACAGAAAGCAAAAGCGAGAGGGAGAGATAGAACAAGCTCAGAAATCACCCTTTATCCGAAAACAATTTGTTTAAATTCACTTTTACAGCATCATTTCTTTTAGCTGTAATAATGATAATCCATGTGCAGCATCGTTTGCAAAAGTATCAATAAGCATAGACAGGCAAAAGCAAAAATTCAGCATATTATCGAAGAAGCTAGTTCCTACCAACTATTGCTCCCAAAATCAGACTTTTCTAGCGCTAAAGAGATTCAATTTCACATCTCAGTCTTTTTCTTTTTTTTTTTTTTTTCTAATCACATAAAAAAACAGGTAAAATTGAAAAGCAGAAACAATTGAAATTAAAAAATATATGTTATACAGATAAGGTGAATCTCATACCGGATTCTGAATCAGACGGCTGAGAAGTGGACACATCGCCGCCTATATCCCGATTTAAGGCAGCCTGGAAGGCATCCACGTCAGCACCGGAATGCATAGACTCGTCCTGTGTCAATTGTAAGAACCAAGAAAAAACATTAGTTTGGCAAAATAAAAAACTTATATAATCCGATATAATAAAACAGAAATAGAGACAACCTCGTCTTCTTCGAGGAGCTTCATTATGGAAGGGTCCATGATTATAATTTTTCTGCGCCTCCGACTGTGGTCGCGTGTTGCCTCACCGACGGGTCACTGGAGAATTTTCTCTGGAACCAGGTGGCAGCTATTCTTCGCTTACTGCTAGAATCTGGGCTCTTATATAATTATTTACAAATGTGAGTGAATCACAAATGAGAAAACAGAGTTCCCAGAGTGCATGCAGGGGAGAAAAAAAAAATCGGAAGGGCCTTTCTGTTAGTGGCTTCGGCTTTTATATAGACGTGACCTAACAGCGGTTTTTGATATTTTTTTTTAAATTAAATTTTTTTTTTTTTTTTTATCTTTTTTAAAATTAAAATTTCAAAGCGGTAGTACTAGACTTATTTGTTAAACCTTTCAAGCCGCAAATTTTATTACTTTCAAATGTTTTTAAATTTTATTTCTTTGTTTTTCTCAATTTTCATATATTTATATTTAAATTAAAAAATAAATTTTTATTTAAATTAAAAAAGTATGAATAAAGAAAATAAATATTATATTTTTAAAAATATTTTTATTAAATATATTTATTTTTTAAATTATAAAACTAATCAGTTTAGACTTACATAAATATCAAATTTTTATTTATAAAAGCATACAAAATATTATTTGTATTATAAAAATAAATATATTATTTAAATAATCAACTTCTGTTAAATTTAAATTTATTTATATTTTTAATAAATAAATAAATGTTAAAATTAAATGATATGTCCAATATATAATTTATATATAATTAAAGACAGTGACATATTTATTGAAAGTTTGGAATTACGGTAGTTGAATAAATAAAATATTTTTATTATGCACGTATAATAAGTTGTTGATTAAAGAAATATTTTAATATTTGATAAATTTTGTTATTGTGGTTATTGTGAATATGAAAGATAGAGTATATGTGTTTCATAATTTTTATTATAAAAATATTATTTTATTATATAATAATAAAAAAAATATAAGTTTAAATTATTTTTTATTTTTAAAATATATTTAATAAATTATTTATAAATTTTTTTAAATATGTAAAATACATAAAATGAAAAAAAAAATAATGAACTTCGTTATTACATAAAATATGATAAAAATTAATATTTATACATAATCTAAATAAAATAAAAAATAATATTTATATTCATATTAAATTAATACTAAAGAAAAAATACAATAATTGTGATGGTAGCTTAATTAATGATAATATAATATAATATCTAATAGTTTATTTTAATATTTATGAAAAAAATAAGATATAATTATATTTTTATTTAAATTATAGTAAAAACTTAAAAAATATATAATAATTATTTAAAAAAATATTTATAAAAAGTAATTATTTATTTATATTTTAAACATTACTGTTTAAATAAAAATTATAAAATAAATTATTTTTACAAAATTTATCAAAAATTATGAAATTAGACATTCACGTAAACAGGGCATTCGTATAGCAGTCAAGTAAACAGTAAATTATTTATTTTTCTAAATAAAATGTTGACAAATAAAAATTTGTGACTGGACTACTACAACACCTGAATCTATATGCCGCCGCCTGGCACAAGTCCTTTCGGCTTTTCCCAAATGCTATAGGCCGGTGAGGGAAGAGCTACCTCAAAATAGAGAAAAATGGGCAGCAAATGCAAATCCATAAAAACATTAAGCTACACCTTCCTTATTCGGCTCTCAGAGCAACAACAATCTCTTCAAGGAGTCAGTTCCTTTATCCACCCTCTTCTCACAAACCAACAATGGAGGAGATTTTATTGTTCGCGCCAACTGAGCAAAATTCGAGATCCTAAAATCTGTCGTTCTTTCAATTTATCGTCACGTTATCGTTCTCAATCTCATTCATTTTCTTCATTCTCGTCTAATTCAAGTTCGTCAAAGTTTGGATTTGTGGGATGGTATTTGGGCAAGCTTGAATCGCATCCACTTACCACGAAGAGCATTACATCTTCTCTTATTTACTTGGCTGCTGACTTAACATCTCAGGTGCTCTTATTTATTTATTTTGTATTTTAAAGCAGAAATTGTTTATTAATTATTAGATGATTGCTGCTTAGGATATATGGAGTCATATTCCATTTTTCTTTTTTCCTTTTTTAATATCAACGGCCGATTAGGAGTTTGAGGTATCTGAGACTAGTGAATTTCTATAAGTTCTCTGTTTTGCAATAACAAATGTTGGTACATTACATAGAATGTTAATTTGTCCTTAAAGGGATGAGGACCACGATCAACAATGCAGTTTGTGGAATATATAAACTAATTAAGAGTACAAGGTATTTGTATTTCAGTAATCCTGAGTGAAAGTACCCACCACCGTTATTGATATCAACTTTATGTCAAATGGACATAATTAATACGAATGATTCAATCGATATTTAGGTAGATTTCTGATCACAAAAATCGGTATTAAAAAATAAAACTTTTTGTTAACAACGTGCGTGTTGTTGGATATTATTTGGAATCGGGGATGGCATAATTGAGATGATGTTGATGAACAGATCAATAAGTGAGTGAGTTTGCGTTTCCAGGAATTGGAGCTATATGATCCAAAGTTTGTGGTCCATTTTTATTATGCAGAGTGCGGACACTGTTATTGAATAGATTGATTCTATTTTCTTCCTTTACCTTTTTTGAATGGGAGCCCTCTGAAAACACTAGTCCAACATTAGTTAATTGTTCATATGACGTTTTACGTGTTGCTGCATTGTATAGTTTAGGAATATATGCAGGTTGTGCGCAGCAGAGTAGCAGTACATAATTGTTTATTCCATTTATCAAAAATATTATTTTTGAAACTCATTTATGAACTTGATATACATTAACCTGGGAGTCTTAATTGATGAGCGCCCGTACTGCAAATATTGTCCAACTAATGAATTTTCTCTCTCTATTAGGTGGTGCATAAGTTTAGTGACTTGTTAGTTAATTGAATCTGACTTTAACAGTAATCTCATATTCTCAACTACACATTCTTATCTTCTTCTTCTGCTTTAAATTAATATTTACTTCAGATGATTACATTGCCGCCTTCTGGTTCTATTGATTCAATAAGGGCGTTACGCATGGCAGTATTTGGAATGCTAATTTTAGGGCCATCACAGCATTATTGGTTCAATTTTCTGTCTAGAATTTTACCAAAGCGGGATGCATTAACAACCTTGAAGAAGCTTTTTATGGGGCAGGCTGCATATGGACCGTTGATAACCACTATTTTCTTCTCCTATAATGCAGCATTACAAGGTAAACAAAAACCTTATGGTCACTGCTATACTTCTATTGGTGTTGTTTGAGCATCTTTATAAGTGAACCCATTATTGCTGATCATGTAGACTTTCATGACATCCCATGATTCCTGAAATAGCATGGCCCTGTTAAGAGGTTGCTTTCTTGCATCTATAAGTGGATTCGGATGGTATTAACCATCAATTCTTTGCAGATTCTGTTAAGTACAACACTTACTGGTCTCCTGTTGGGTACAAATACTCATTGTTTGGACATGATAAAATTCTAAGCCCATTTATTGTAACATCGCCCATTACTTGGCTATCTTTGGTGCCAGCATGTGCAACAGGGGCAGTTTGGGGTTATTGGCTCTTAGCTTACTAACTTTCCAGACATTGGCTAGCTTAACTTGGAGGCCATGAATCCTGGTGGCTATAGAGCTGGGTATACAGGGTTTTAGTGTTGCTACATGGCAAATCAAAGTAAAGACCAAGTTTATCTCTTGTACTCATTCTATGAAAAGTTCTAGTTTCTGGTTATGTAGGATACTTTGCTTGTGACAATTTTCAGGTGAAACCACTGGTGAGATTGTGGCTAGATTGAAACGCGACCTTCTTCCAACAATGGGAAGGAATCTTGTGTATTGGCCAATCTGCGATTTTATTACATTCAAATTTATACCCGTTCGTCTACAGGTAAACAGAAAAAATCTTTGTTAACTTTTCTGACTGGAGGGTAAAATTCTGTCTTACCACTTAATGCTTGAAAACTATCAGTTTGGTTTAATTTTTGTTGATGTTTGTTTGCAGCCATTAGTGAACAGTTCATGTGCATATGTTTGGACAATTTATCTGACGTACATGGCCAGCTTAAGTAAAGTGAGCAGCAGTTAGAGGTGGACCATATACATGAAATAAAAAGCCCGGCTAGATTTTCCAATTTCTAGAACTCAAGTTGAAATCAATCATTAGTTTCCTACTCGAGTAACCATATCTGGTTAATTTACAATTATGGTTGTATCATGAAATCTAATTTATGACTTTTTTAAGACCATGATTGTTGATGTTAAAGTTTTATTTTCATTAAATTAGATTAGAGATCTTGGCATCTTGCACCATTTGACTGTTACAGACTCTGCATTGGCTTTGAACATAAGAGGACAATGGTTAACCAGATAGAAAACATATTGCTAGGTCTGAACTCTGTTTTAGACCTATTACTAAAGTGATTGCTTGATATAAGTGATAATCCACTAATGCACCATAAAATTTTATAGGCCTGATCTATTAAGTTAATTTTACAATTACTCCATTAACGCCAAGCATTAACATCATACGGCGTGTTTTAAGGTTGGATTTAGGCCTTGCCTGTTTTAGCTTGTTAGCAGTTTACCTGTCGAAGGCAAGCTGCTACCGTTAAGTAAACACTTGCACCTTGTGTTTTGCAGTACTTTTGATTATTTTTCATAGTTGTTTATTGGGGAAAAAAACTCCAAAATATGATAGTTTAAAAAAAAAACACTAAAATAAGTTCTAAACATGATAACAAATGACTTTTACTTGACCGTTAGTTATGATTATCACACCGGCATCAATAAGCACTTCTTAAATAAGCTTAACAAAAACCTTCTTCCTATTGGTGGAAAGGGGCTGGGGGCATGTATAATCTAAAGTTGGAGATATATTTTTTTTATTGAAAAAAAAGTAAGGAAATGAGCAAAACTTAAATTTATTTTATAGTTTCTTATTTTTTCAATGATTTGACCTTAAGGTGATCAATCAAATAAACTGTTTGAAAATTATTCAACCACACTCTTAAGAGCAAAGTTGTAAATGAATGTTCTATTTTAACTTTTGATTTCAAATTTGGTGTTACTTATCTCAAGCTTTCCAATAATACCAGAGAGAAAAGGGAGTTGAAAGAAAAATATCTACATGTTTTATAATTGAATCTTCTAATTCTATAACTCATAGGTCTTTTTCACCATCACAATCAGAGCTCCACAGCCACAAGTAATGCCCGGCCTAACAACCATTGAACTCAAATGTATATGCATCATCATGCACGATTAGAAAAGGGGGAAAAATTAGCATAAGCGAAGCACTTGCCTGTATGTTTAATTAAAGACCATGGAACAGAGACTTTCTAACAGAGACTGATGTGTAATTACCGACCGACCTTGTCATAGGATGCCACGTAGCTTGCTCCCTGATCGCTGACGTGGCCGTATCGACAGTTCTATTCCTCTCCTAACATCTCGCGTTGCCGTGGCGTGTTCAAAACACGCGACATTCTGTTTGGCTCCATGTAGACGAATTTTGTTTAGATGAATTTGTTGACGCCCCAAGTCGAGCGTAAGGTCACTACCTCCTAAATTAACACCCGGGCAATGGCCCCCGTTAACCTCATTGCGTAATACCCCACCGACCATAATAGCTTCACATGGACCGTACGATTTCAAAATCTCGTGGTCTCCACTTTGATAGAGAAAACAAACCCACAATGACACAAGCGCCCCAGCTCAAATATCAATTGAATCACAATCCTTAACGGTTGGGAACGACACGTGTCAAATTCTAATAGACGATCGCGTAAGCCGCGTGCGTAAGCCGCGTGCGTAAGCTGGCGATTGTTTCAGGAAATGGTGACCCTTTGCCTCTACAGGGAAGAGAACGGCTGAAAGAGAGAGAAAGGGGGCAGTTTTGACAAAGTAAGTTGTTCTATTAATTCAGAACTTTTCCTGTTAAAACGTTTCCACTAATTTCCGTTGATGCTGTTTCGATTTTGAAAGTCCAAAAATATTGGTTTATTTTGTAGACGAATAATGTTGCTTAATTAAGAGGGGTTGGTTTTTGGCAGTAAACTGTCCTCCAAGTTCTCAATTTTTTCGAAATCAAGACTCTCTCTCTCTCCCCTCTGCCTGGAAGAGGAGGAGCAGTAGATGAAGTTGTGGGACAAAATGGCGTTACCTATGCGGAGAGTCTGGAACGGCGTCGCTTTGCGTCTGGGAATTCGCAAAAGCGGTGAGTTCCCTTCACCCTGCCCTCAATGCTATTATTACTAGATATCCTCAGCTACGTCTCGGTATTGATGTTAAATTTATAGGGTGATTGCAAACCTTGCAATGTACATTGATCGTTCAAAAAATTTTTCACGGATCATTTTGCATTGAATCATTATTATCTTATATCCTTGGTTGATTTGATTGCTACACTTATGCGTGTTAATTGTGAAGTATATGTTTTGGATTGTGATGGATTGTCAACCACATAAATCATAATTAATACAAGACCGCATCTTTTATCTTATCAAACACGGCCGATTTTTCTTTTTTTCTTTCTTTTGGATTCAATACTATTAACAATCATCAAATAAGAGATTATCAAATAGTTTGTCTTTCTTATTTGACAATCCACCGCAATCCCAAACATAACATACTCTAAACTGATGAAAGACTGATCTGCTCTGATATGGTATTCTAGTTGTCCGGGTGCCTTTTATGCTAACCGAATTACGTAATTACTTGTTTCTTGGTGTAGATTCAATCTAAATTTTGACACTTGATTTTCGGAAATTGTTTATGATATTTTTTTCTAGGTGTTCTGGTTCTTGTAAATTTTTTCATCTAAAATATTTTGCAACATTTGAGTTTTTTTTTTCCCCGCAGCAAGCACTGTCATATATCTTGAGCTATTGTGGTTTTTTGTGCTTGGTTAATATTTGACTTGATAAGGTAAACAGCCAATAAAGCATATGAAACTTTGCAACAGATTTGTAGCTAATGGCTTAAGATAGGTGAGATGACTTTGAATCATCCACTACCACCATATTGGTTGGAAATATAATTTTTGCCTGACCTTAATGCTCAGACTAAAGGTCTACTTGTTTGTCCATTTCCTGAATGTAGTTTCTTTTTCCATCCCATTTTATCTGTCGTTGTTCTGGAAGCATTTAGAAGTGAGAACGGTAATTCTTTCCTAAAGTAAATTTCTTAACAATTATCATGTTTGGGAAACAAACAGGTTTATTAAGGCTGCGACGAGATGTGAGAAGTTGCGAGTACAAAGATGTGCATGTGATGTGGGAGATGCTAAAAAGAAATGAACCGGAACTTGCTCAATCACCAAGGAGGAGCAAAAAGAGATTCTGTTTGAATTTCTTCGGGCGGGCTAGAAGTTCATGCACTCCACATTTCTGCCGAAGCTGTCCATGTACATGATATATATATATTTCTCACCTAGTCCACTTTTTGGCTCGTAAAATCCTTCCGCTGAAATAAAGGGAATCGGATTCAGGATTGCCTCATCTTTGGGATATGGTCTCTAAATGAATGTTTTGCCTTTGTCCATCTTTCCCTTCTCTCCAGGTTTTGTATCCTGTATCGTAAACTGATTTGTGGTTTATGGTTTATGTGTTTGTCCTATTATATGTGTGTGTGGGGGCGTGCGTGTGTGGGTGATTGATTTTTAACATTATCCACTGTATTGCTAATGAAAATAGCATTTCCTGTAGTATTTTGAACCATTGTATTCCTTGAATGGGAAGGCTCTCTGTTGCATCCTATTCACAGTTACGAATGTCACCGTCACAGACGGTGGCTAGATGTGATTTATATATGTATATTTGGTCCGTCACATAAAACCTCATGGTTTAAAATTTGTTTTAAAGATCAATTAATATACTAGTTTTAAAACCCAATTGTCACTGTTCATTAACACCTCACACATCCTATCGAAGTGCCTTTAACAAGTACATGATTGGTGTTGGGAGCTACAAAGATAAACAGAGTAGTGTAACCTTTTATAATTTAAATAATTAAAAAAATAATAACATGATGTCTTCCCCTCATATTTTTGAAAGGTTTCAACTGTCCGTTATTCAAGTAGTAATTGAAATGGAGGTGCGGGGAATCGAACCGCGTGCCTCTCGCATGCGAAGCAAGCGCTCTACCATATGAGCTACACCCCCATCGTCTTGACATGGATGAGTTAATTTACAAGACGACAATATTTTTACCTTAGGAGGAAGATAATAAACACTTGGTTGTTTGGCGCCAAAATAAAAACTTTGCAGTGACTAGTGTCAGCAAACATTAACAGCCCCGAGACGTGCCCAACGGCTTGCTTTCCAGCACACACAACTATATTACCAGCATTAAATATCTCTCTTCATTCCCCCACTGTTTCTGCAACAATTAACAATTAAGGCATTTACTCTTTTCCTGCATCTGTTCAGCGATGCGAGACAACCGATAATACGATCACATGCTTCCTTTATTGTCCAATTGCCACCATTATTGTTATTAATAATAAATTTCAAGATAAATATATAATTATACCTAATACACAATAAGACTGCAGTCACTACTTGTTCAAAAGCATGGGCTCTTCTTAGTCTTAGAATTTTTTATCTCCACGGATTTTCTGGTGGACTTTGGCTAACTGAATCTCGAGTGACGAAAAGCTTCTTGTGATACAACATATATAAAATTCATGGGTTGAGTTGTATGAAAGTGTTGAAAGGAGTCTTGTGCCTTTTGCAGAGCGCTACACTAACCAAATACACTGCTTGGAGAAAATTTATTTCCTTCTAGGGTCTGGAATTTGACGAAAAGATTTTTGTGTTTGTGTCACATTAGAAATTTTCCACCATGAAGTTTTCTGGATTCTGGGTTCTGTTCTCTGTGTTTGGGACAGCTTTAATGCTTCTTAGCTTGTCTAATAACAAAGCTAGCTCCTCTATTCCCGGTATGTGTTCTTTTCTGTTCACTTCTCGGCAATTAATTAATTAATTACTGTTTCTGTGTCGGTGATGTACAAAAACAGGTAATGCAGGGTTCACAGATTTATTCTGAATATTATTATCATTATTATTATTATTTTATTTTAATTTAGTTCTACTTGTCCTTTGCTCAATTTTTTTATAATATTTTATCATACGCAGGCACGCGTGTTTATATATATATATATATATATATATATATATAATATAAAATAATTAAAATTTAATTTATTTAATATTCTTTATTTTTAGTAGATTTTGGGTGTGTGAGTTAAAAGGAATAAAATTTACTAAGAACAATAAATTTATTTTGTTGGGATATAGGGTTCATCGCTTAGTCAGGGTGCACGGATTATTTTGATCTTTATGAAGATAATGGAAGAGTGAAAAAGGGGTGAAGGAGATGAGAAGTTTTGATCATGACTTATAGAGTTCGAAAAGGTACTTTGAGCCTATAAAACAATAAAATAATGTCAGAGGTGGAGCCGGGGGCAGTTAATGACCACACTCTGACGCTCAAGTCAGAGTTGAGTTATCTTAGGTCCAAGAGTGTGCGAGCTCTCAGTAATGGTGACTGAAGATTAAAGAGAACCTCAACACTTTTTTTGTGTGTACGTGAGTTGTTCTTTTAAAAATAAATCATTTGTATATTTATAAGGATTATCCGGGTTACATAGTCATATGGCGTCATTTCGTTGGTGTCCCCTGCTGACATGGTAAAGATATTTTTATTTTTATTTATATAACCGTTTAAGTATTTTGAATATGCGTGGAGAGCAAATTTGAAACATGTACACGTGTCCCGTGTACATCTGTTGAAGCCGTTGAGGATTTACATGCATGGCAGGAGATAACAATTATCCTAACCGTCTTGGTGATTACCTTTTTCGCCTGTCTACAGTCATGGCAAGTTGCAGTTTCTTTTCTTTCTGCATAATATTATCTTGTCGGTTCCTTATCTCTAACAATAGAATTAATAAATCTTTTTATACAGTGCTACCTTCATCACCTGACACCTATTTCGAATATTCTTTAGACTTTTCTACCTTTGCGCGGTGTACTCTGACTACCTTTATGAGCTCCTGGATACTTGGAGTATCCAAGCTAAGCCAACATCGTCTTAATGACTTTTCTACTATTATAAAGTTTCACATGGACATTATCTAGTCTGTAATTTCTTCTTCAAATAACATATCTCTGGTTTCTTATGGCGAAAAGATTTGAGGCGATATTAAGCTCTCCTTTTATAGAATTTCTAAATAGAGATATCTCACACCCTCTCTTCTGCTTGTATGAGTAAGGGTAACTTACTTGCACTCTTTGTAGGGGTACCTTGCCTACCCTTTTTCTACTAGTTATATGATTTTTCAAAGTAAAAAATGTCTTACCTTTTTTTTTTTTTAACATGTATCTTTCGAGGAACTTATCCAAAATGAGAGTTGAGTGAGTTTAACTGTTCCCACTTAAACGTCATCTTTTTCCCATGTTACTAAAACTTGAAAAGGGTCAAATCTTTTCAACTTTCGGCTTCATTATTTCTATCAAAGCCATGTTTCTTGTCAAACACCTCTCTCTCTCATGTACAACTTCCTTCTATATTTTTCTCTTTGATCTTTTCATTCTTTACCTATTTTGAAATCCATGGAATTTTCTTTTACCCTCTCTTTTGCACGACATAAGTGGGTAAACCCTAACCACTTATCCAATCTTTCACGCCTCCTTTTATATTTTTAGAAACCTTTTCTCTTTATTTCCTCTACTCTATTCTCTTTTTTCTCTCTTTTTATTTTTCTTCTTCTCCTTCGTCGGCCAAGAACCCATAAAAGTTTTCAATTTTCTCCATCTTTTTATTTCTTTTTCTTTAGCAATGATTTGAATGAGTTATCTAGGCAGTGCAGCGTTTGTGCATCGTGAGTGATTACAGCGTTGCTACGGCATTACAAGAGAAGTTCTAGCAGTGTTTTTGTCCATTCAAGAGAGCATCTATGTCAATCTTGGCCCAGGTGCTGTTATCCTCCAATTGCTCTAAAAATTCCATTTTTACTATATGTTTTTATCATCAACTATTTTTTTTTTTTGTGATGGTAGTGACTTTTAACTACTCTTTTGTAATATTTCATTGGCGATTTTAGCCTTTTGTGTCCTTTAGGTATAGTTTTTTCGGTCCTTTTTTTTATTGAATTGGTAGTATTTAGTTAATGTTGAATTTGGTTGGTGGACTTAGGCGAAGGTCATTTGATGTATAAATTTTGATGTTGAGATGTTCTTTTTCGCTTGTGTGTTGTGTTTTAGTAAAACAAAATAGAAAAGAAGAATATGGGTGTAACAAAGTGTAAAGTGAACAAAATCTTGGGTGGGGACAGCCTCTTTTATGAGTCAATCCAACATGTGTCGAATAGAAACGATAATGAGTCATTCTTAGGTAGTTATGAGAATAATAGTCATAATATAAAAGTCTTTTAGAGTGTTCGTATTGGCCAAAGTAACCGTAGGCTATCATAAACTAAACCTGATGCCCATATATCTAAGTTTAAAGACAAACGTCAAACTCAGCCAACTCAAAAGACAACCAAAACTAAAAAACCTAAAATTGAGCCACCCTCTCTTATTATAGTTTTAGGGTTCCCTCTGTTTCCCCTTTTAAGTCCCATAAATCTCATTCGTTTCAGGTTATGAGGGTTAACCTTAATTGTCTAAAGAGAATCAGAACCAATTACAACATTCTCCCTAGAGTCTAACTTAAAGTACCCAATAAAAACAAGTATCTCAAATCCAATGGAGTAGCCTTCTATTTTGATCTCTTTGACCTGAGACTCTACCTACCCCTCTAAATTTTTTTTTATAAGGATGTTTAGTGACATGAAAATTGGTCCTAGATAATTGTCCCTTCAAGGCTAGAGGTTACTTACAGGTCTCAAGGTATTATGGCTGAAGGTATTTGGGTGCGATATTTCTTATAAAAAATTGAATGGACTTTATTAATTTAAGAAACTTGCCAAATTGGCCACCCACTTAGGAAGTTCACAGTAACATGGTAAATACATGTCTTTCACTAAAAAAGTATTACCAGCACAGCTGGTTTGTAGCCGATTATGAGTAATGGAGAAGTACCCTGGTTGTAGATGAAGATGTATAAACCTGAAACTCATTTTCTTCTCTTCTTCCATTCCAAATTTTCATATAAATCTATTATCTCGTTTAGGGCTCTTTGGGGCCTTATAGATATTTGTTGGACGAAAGAATTGTACCCCATTCATGAGGTGGGAAGATAAGTGAGTGGAGTTTTTGACCTGCTAGGCAAGCTTCTCTTCATGAGATTGGCTGCTTTGAGTTTTCCTTTCAATTTCTCAGCCTCTGCCCATGACCTGGAGATATTGTTGAAATCTTAAAAGTTGTGGTTAAGATAGAAAACAGCCTGCAGTGGATAATGAATGCCACAATAATTTTAAAAAAATAAAACAAAAGGAAAAAGAGGAACTTATGTCATGACAAGCCTTGAGCGCCAAGCCATAACACTCATCTAAGTCCAACTTGTCTACCTCGGCTGCCATATTAGTGGAGACACTCTCGGAAGTATGAAGGAAGTAATCAGCCAAATGAGACACATGTTTATTTGCTACATGATTGAGTTTTCCCTTAACAAGATCTCTTACCAAGTAAATAATAATAATAATAATAAATTTCCTCTTACGGAAAGCTGGGGTACCCTTAGAACCACCAAGTGAGGATTCTTATGACTTAGTCTTGGCACCTGAAGAGAAAAGAGGTCAGGTACCCCTTGAGGAATGATAGGTACTGGGGGCACCCGAGGAACTGCTGCTCATTCAATTGAAGAAAGAGTCAAAGTCTTCAATAAATAGATTTATACCTCCCAATCACCGAACATGGTAGAAAAAAAAAATCAGTCAACAAACATTGAAAGCACCATAAATAATAAACAAAATGGAAAGCATAAAATAAACAAGCGAACCTCCAATACAATAGAACCTGACAATGAGTTTACGAAGGCTTCGAGTAGTGCGAGATAGGCTAATCACCAGACTGCTTTAGAATAGGTTAATCGCCGGAGACAAGAATGAGTGATGACAGGGTACCCTCATAAAGTAAGAAATGGTAAAGTACCTTGCAAGACCAATAAGTCGTACATAAATGACTATGAAAATAAGAAAGAAGACTCTCCTTAATCAGTCACCAACCGGTTCGTACTTAACACATCACTTCCCCTCTATAAATCTTGAAACTTCTCTGTAAAGTCATTCACTTCTCTTCTTATTTTATGAATGGGACACACTCTTTTGATCCAAGAAAAAATTATAAGGTTTCAAAAAGCCTTGAATGAGATAAAATATCTATATAAAAATTCGAAACAGAAAGAAGAGAAAAGAAGAAACAGATGCTATCCTCATTGAAAGAACTCTGGACTTATACATTTGCATCTATAATAAGGATACCTCTCCCCCACTCACCATCGGCTACAAACCAGCAGTGCCGATAACCTTTTTTTAAAAAGGAGTCTGTACTCACCAGGTTATAGTGAACTCCCCAAGTGGCAAAGTATGCAATGGCCAGTCCGATGAGTTTCTTAAATTGGTAAAGTCCCTTCAACTCCCCATAAGAAATATCGCACCCAAATACCTTTAGTCATAATACCTCGAGTCCTATAAGTAACCTTCATACTAGAAAGGACAACTGCCTAGGAGTAAACTAAACATCATCATAAAAAAAGTTTAGAGAGGCAGACGGAGTCTCAAGTCAAAGAGATCAGTATGGAAGGTTACTCATCAGATTAGAGATATTCCGAACACTCTTCTTTGTCGAGTATCTTAAGTTGATAATTATTAATAAATGTGATTTATGGGACTTGAATGGGAAAACAGAGAGAACCATAAGGACTATAGCAGGAAAGTGTTGCTCAATTTTAGATTTTTTCAGCTTTGTTTGTCTTTTGAGTTAGCTGAGCTGGAAATTTGCCTTTGGATTTAGATCTATGGGCATCGAGTTTGGTTTCGGATAACTTAGGGCTACAATGAATAACACGCCTTGAGAGACTTTTACATCACGACTATTACTCCCAGAACTACCCGAGGAGGGCTTATCATCGTCGCAAATTGACACGTAAGGGATTGACTTTGAAAATAAGTTGTCCCCTCCTAGGCTTTTGGTCAGTTTACGCCCCTTTACACCAATACTCTTCTTTCCTATTTTATTTTTCTAAAACACAAGACAGAAGCCAAAAAATATATATATATATATATTCACATCAAAATCTATACACCATACAGCCTATGTCCACCAACCAAATCCAACATATACCGAATAACATCAATCTAATACAAAAAAAAAAATAGACGAGAAAGTTATACCTAAAAGATATGAAAATACCAAAATCGCCAAGGAAAGATCGCCATATGGCCTTTGTCATTCTACAATGAATTTCTTTTACCTTAATTTTTTTCACCATAAGAAACTATAATGATGCTTTTTGGGGAAGAAATTGCAAACTAGATAATAAAATGCCACGTGTCGATAAGAAGCTTTGTAATAGCGAAAAAGTCATGAAGACGATGTTAGCTCAGCTTGAGTACCCTAGGTACTCTCCCAATGGTATCTAAGGTACACTGCGTAAAAGTAGAAAAATCCAAAAAAAATTCGAAAACAGGTGTCAGATAATAGAGGAGGCAGTGTCCAAAAAGATTCGTAAATTCTTTTGTCAAAGATAAGGAACCAACAAGGGAATATTTTGCTGAAAGAAATGAGACAATGCACTGCTACGCCTATAGACAGGCCAAAAAGGTAGTCACAGAGACAGTTAGGACATCTATCATCTCCTGCCATGCCTGCAAATCTCTAACTACCTAAGCAGAGATACATGAGACACTTGTACACGCCCCAAACTTGTTCTTCATGCATATTCAAAATACTCAAATGGTTATATGAATAAAACTATAAATATATTCGCTATGTTAACAAAAGACACCAACGAAATGATGCCAGGTGGCCAAGTAACCCGGGTAATGCTTATAAATATACTTATGAATTATTTTCAAAAGAATAACTCACGTACACACAAAAAATATGCTAAGGTTTTCTTCAATCTTCAGCCACCAATACTAAGAGCTACAAGCTTTTGAACATGAGATAATTCAACTCTAACTTGAATGTCAAAGTGTTGTCATCAGCTACCTCCGGCTCCACCTCTGACATTGTTTTGTTGTTTTGCAGGCCGAAAATGTCTTTTCGAGCTCTCCAAGTCCTGCTCAAAACCTTTCATCTCTTTCACAACTTTCTCACTCTTCCCTCATCTTCATAAAGACTAAAACAGCTTGTGGAACCCGACTAAGCGAGACACCCTACGTCCCAACAAAATAAGTTTATTGTTCTTAATAAGTTTTATTCTTTTTAACTCATATACCTAAAATCTGCCAAAAACATTCTTATCTAATGCTACTAATTATATCTTTCTAAAAAAAATTAATAAAAAATTAGCTAGCATTGAATTTAAATCACATTTTCTTTTAACCCTATTTTCTTTTGTTCACATGTGCCGGAACTTGGCTTTTCTATTTTGGGGATTTGAAATTAATTTCTATTTTTTTCTGCTAATTAATAATATTTAATTAGTGGTTAGCTATTAATACAAATTGAAATTAGAGTGATATATAGACATATTAATACCTAATTTCAGATGGTTCTGAATCTCTGATCTCGGCAAATGAAGTAGAGAGCACTTGTGCTTGAAAGATCCCTTTCATCTTTCTTAAACCAGCCAACAATTTGGTGCTTTTCACTGGTGTAGTTACAATATGCCTAGCTACCAATGATTGTGATTACATGTTCACATCATGCTAATGACAAGTTTTGAGTCAATTAGTGCTCTAAAGTGAAAAGCAATCACCTAAGAAATAACGCAATCGTGTGAATTGTGAATTATGGCTTGGAGAATTTTACTTAGAAGCTTGTCCTTCGGCCATTTTCTTTGGTAGATTTCGGAAGGAGAAAGTCATCTTTCGGGGTCACTGATTGAGAAATTGATTCATGAGGTCGTTGCTTGTTAATTCACTTGAGAATGGTTGGTAAGTTTTGAAGCATGGGATACAACCATCAAATAGAGTTTGGCCCTTATTCCCCACAGATTACGTCTCTCAAGTTATCGTCTTATATGTCCTTGTTCTGTTAACTTCTAAAATTTGTTGGGTCTGTTTAAAGATGAAGTTAGTAATGCTTGTTTTTCTACTCTGTACTGTGATTGTATGTTAAGAAATTTATGACATAACACTGGTGCCTCAGTGGACTGGCTGACCAATATGCAATTATTTATTTCTTTGGAGTTAATCCCAGTAGGCATAAAATTTTAATAAATTTACGTGCTAAAACTATGTGCTTCTAAAATGTTATTCCAGATGTGTTCTCTGGCCAGAATAACATTGGTACGACAATGACGGCAGTAAGCAGAAAGCTGAAGGTACATGCACTCAACTAAAGGAAGTTGTTGCTGGGGGTTTCCTTTGGATTATATCTGTACTAGAAGATACAATTCGGAAAATATATTAATCAATTATGAACATCTATACTGCTAGAGATAACTTTTTTGAGTTAACAATTCTTTCGGAAATTCCAGGAGAATGGCTATAATCCAAGTACCACCAGCAAGAAGCGCCATGTAGGCCAGGTGAATCTAGACGATTACCACCCCATGAATCCTGGTCCAAGTTCAAAGGCTTCCGTACACCCTGGACCTATCGAGCATGGCAGTCCTCTAATCCCATATATTCCAAAGCCTTCACCTCCTGGTGACCCTAACAATGGCGCTTGAAACCAGTTTATGCTAGAGAAAATGCAGTACCATTTTACTTAATGTTGTGTGTAGCTTTTTCATCAGTGCAATATAAATATTGAAAGACCTAATATTAACTATGTGCTCTGCTCATGTTATTATGCATTTGACATTTATGTATAATTTAAATGTTGACTTTCATCCTTTTAAGTAATAGCAAATTTATGTGTGTAAAATAATATTTTTCTTGTATTGTTGCAATAGCCTTTTAATTCTCTTCATGAGCGCGATTCGCACGTTAAGGCTATAGTACTGCCAGTCGGGACTAGTGTTTGGACCATGATGTTTGCTCTATTATTTTTGCAATTCTAGGCTAGGCCTTGGGGACCATGCAGAGTGGAGTTAGGTATTGAGATAACTGTAGAAAAAAAGTTTTATTTATTAAATAAAAATTAATAATATATAGTAAATATAATTTTCAAATAATAATTATAATAAAAAATAATATATTTTTTATTATACAAATGGTGGATAAAAATAATTTAACTTTCAAAGTAAAATAATTAATATTTACTAAATGTGTTAATGCTATAATTTTTAAACTACAACCGCTCAATCTCAATATCAAATATAACATGAATTGTATATTTTAGAGTGTTCAAAAAGTATTCTTATGAAGTTGGCAATAAATTTAGCATACAAGAGGAAAACTACATTTACAAAATTTGTCCCAAACTAATGTCCAGGCTGACTTAACCATATTTGGGGTCTTAGGCAAATGGTTTTAATTAGGCCATCATAAAATTTAAGGTAAAATATATATATTAGTTATGTTATAAAATTTGTTTTTTAAAATCAATTCCTCAAACATTCTAAAATGCAAAATTATTAAATAAAATTTTCTATTCTACTACTACTGATATATGAAGGTTTAATTCAATTATAACATTTTCACTTACTAATTATTCACTTAAATTACATCTTTTTTACTATTCTTTTTTTAGATTAAACTATCCTTTCTATTCTTCTATCTTTTAAAAGTTTTTCCATGCAGATGTATTTTAAAATAGATAAAACAAGCACAAAAAAAAATAAATAATAGATGAACAAAATAATATTTTAAAAAGAAATAAGAGCAAGTAAATAATAATACGACTAATTAAGAGAATAATAAAAAGATAAAATTGGGAGTTTGATATGAAATTATAAATTAACTTTATCTGTAATTATTTGAAGATTTGAGCGGTGACCAATAACTATAAAGAATAGAGACAACTATTAAATTTATTTTTCTTAAGTGGAAATTAGATGATCCATGTTTTTTTTTTGTGTATTTTTTTCTTCTCAGAAGCACCAAGAGCATATCCAAACTTGGTTGTTAGAGGAAAAAAATTTAATGCATAAGGAACAAAATGTGAGGATTTTATAGAATTTCAAGAGAAGTATATAATTTTTTTTAATTATAACAATAAAATAGAGATTTTGTAGAATTGAAACTATTAATTTAATGATTTTTAGGAATTAAAACTATTAACCATTAAATTAAATAGATTTTACAAGAATTTGATAGTTTATTTAGGAAAAGATATATATAAATAAAAATAATTTAAATGAATAATAATAACTTTAAAAGTCTTGTTCACCTTTTATTTACAAAATAATAGTTTAAAATAAATGTAGAGCATTCATATATAGCGGAGTCCGAAGCCACCACCAAGTTGCTTTTGACTAATTTGACATACACGCGATATAATTTGTAATAATATCATGTTATATGCAATACAAGTTGAGACAAACTTTATATTCAAACTATCCATATTATTATTTATCATAATTTTGACCAGCAAAAAAAATTCAATAATTTGGTAGGAAACATAAATAGTTTTGGTATACAACTTGATCCAATCAACTACTGTAGTCATGAATCTTTACAGAACTTCAAATCATTTTTTCTTTATCAAGTCATTGCAAATCAATTTCTACTTTATACCTACCACAAGCTCCCAAACGTTGCAAGTCAAATTTAGTTAAAACTTCTTTTAATTTCTCCTATTCAATTGATGGAAACCTTACTAATCACATTTGTCCATATGCTACGACTACCCATACCCATAATTTTTTTGTCCTCCTTAATATTACATGACTTCGTGGTAAATATACTAATTGATAATCGGAATGGTAAATAAATTATTTACTTGAATTATAAAAATTAAAATGAACTATATTTTAAGTTATTAAATTGTCCTAAATTATTGTCATTTTTATTATAATAATTGTGATTATTATTATTATTAACAACAATTATAAGAATAATAATAATATTATTATTATTAACAATAATTATAAGAATAATAATAATATAATAATATTTTAATTGAAGAAAAAAGAAAAATTATAAAATTTAAATAAGATAAAATAATGAGTTCAAAATCAAATAATGAAAACTTAATTTTGAACTCCTATAAGAATCAAGCATCTATTCCTTAATTAAAAAATACATAAACTCGTATATTTCATTCTCATTATCTTTTTATTTTAATGAATAAATACTATTAAATATTTTCATTTCGAATTTTGATTTATCAATCCTACAAGTAAATACATCATTACTACATTTTCACCTTTTCGAGGTCATCTAACAGACAACTACCAGAAAACAAGCCAAAGAAATGGAGAGAACAACCATCATGGTGCCACCCATCCTCGACCAATATTTGACTAATGTATAACACATATATAGAGGGAAAATTCGGAATAGTGATTTCTGTTGGAATATGCGAAGAGGGTGGCCAAATCACAGCTAAGAAGCGAAGTAAGCAAAAGAGGAAAATTAAGTGATTGGATTTCTCTATATCAACAACCAAACTCGTTGACTAGAGAACCAAAAACACGAGGACAGGGGACATCTCTTCATCTTCAAGCTACTTTTATTACCACCCATTTCGGTTCTTCATCAAATATCAACCAAATAACTTATTAATTGCTCTGGCCAATTCTGTTTTGCCCAGTATCTCACTAAAAAGACACTCTGCTTTCCTTTAGTTATGTATAAAAGTAAAGGGGCCCTGGCTGTGCTGAAAGTGATTTATATCCCTATTCCTAGGCCTGCAGTCACTTCCAATGTGGGTATTATGCCGAGTGTAAAAGTGAAAAGGGTCATTAGCAAAGTATAATTACTTTAAGACCAATTATTATATGTAGTATTGCCCAAGTAATGACGCTTTCCAACTCCTAACAGTCATCGTTTGTTAATTAACAAGGACATTATTTAACCGAAAATCATCATCTTTATTAAGTTATTGAAAAATTCGATTATGGTTCAATTGCATATGTCCTTGCTGCCCCTTGTCAACTTTGTTACGTTAGAAAAATATATCTGCCGGTGAAATTTATTATTCAAAATTTAAAAATATTTATGTTGTATCATTAAAAATTAATAAATAAATATGTAAAAACATACCTAAATTCGTAATATTTAATTACTTTCTATAATCGTATGATTAACGTTCTAAATAGATCAACACGTTCTCTTATAAAATCCTTCAAACTTCTCTATTCATTATTTATGAGATAAAATATTAGTAGAGAATATAACGATAATATGTGTGACTTAAGGAACATAATTATTTATATAGATATTTTTCTTATTATCTTTAAATATTCTTATTTGAGCCTATCATATAAATAGAAATTATCTTTAAGTATTTACACATTAAAGATCTACATTCTATTAAATATATTAAAGTTTAAATTATGAAAATATTATTTAATTACTTTTAATTAAACTTAATTTTATATTACAGTTCGCAATACATAATTATTTACATATAAATCTAATATTAAATTAAAGATCTAACAACGATGAATTAAAAAATCCAAATTGTCATGTTTGTTTAATCATTCATATTCATTTCTCCTGTTAAATTCTTAAGATATTCAGATAGTTACTGTTGATAATTAATCGAAACATATTTCTAGTTAGTATATGCATGCTTAGAGTTAGAAATAATAATTTTCAACTTTAATTTTAAGCAAGTAAGATTTGCATGATCCTGTGCATCACTTTTGTTAGTTGAATCTTATAATTTTATCAAAGACGCCAACTTGTGCATCAATGGCTATGTTACCATGAGTGCAGTGGCTGAGCTGTGTAAAGTAGAAAATGGGTCCGTTTATAAAGCAATATAAAGATTAAAAAAAAAGAAGAAAGAAAAAAGAACGAGGCAGCCGGTACGGATCGTCACAATCACAGACAGTAAGGGACGGATCATCCTGTAAAGAAGCTTATCTTTGCAAAATCATCAGTATGTATGTTGAGAAGTGGGGGCTTGAGCTTCTTGCAATTGCAATAAAGCTGATATAGTTAATTAATCAAGTTAATCATTATAATTAACCACTCTTTTACCATATAGCGTCCAAAAACAATGATTGATGGTCATTAACGTCAAACAAAATTCTTTTACACAAGCTTAAAACTCGTGCTTAATCAGTAGAAATAATGAGTGGTAACCTGGAAAATGAAAGAAATTAAGGTCTTTCTTGACGAAATGGAGTGTCAATGAAGGAATATGCTTTGAAAAGTGGTCCTCTGAGCCTGAGCCATGGAACCTCAAGGGCGTCCATGTGTTAGTGATAATGTCCACAGTGTGTAAACACATCACACATTGTAAGTATGGACTTCGTTATCAATCCCTATTTTTATTTTTGGACGAAGGTTATTTTCAACAGTAGTCTATTTAACACTCACACTCTAGGTCAAGGACCACACTTGTTAATGTCATGCATATGCTTTTGAATTTCGTCCATCACTTTGATCAATTTCGATTTTAAAGTAGACAAACAGAACAGAGAACATATTGATCGTCGATTTCCCTTCTTCCCCCACGATTTAGTCACACCATTCAGCATATCATATCATATTATGTGGAAGAAACAAGAGAAAAAAAATTCCAAAGGTACATATGAGTAACTATTATTATTTTGGAAGAAAATTTTAAGCAAAATAGTCTCGCGTTTATCAAGCGCACGTTTATAACTTGTGTCTCAGATGATTAAAAGGAGAGTAACTTGAAGTGTCATTTCATTAATAAATTAGTTTTTTTGGATTAGATATACAGATGTTTTAAGTCCATTTCTATTGTGATATCACAATTATACCCTAATAGTTATAATGTGAGAAAGTAATTTAGGCTGTCATATAGGAATGGCATAAATTTTCATTAAAGCTCTTCTAAGATTTTTTTTTTTATTTATTTAGAAAAGTACAAAGATAATTTTATACATAATTTTTTATTTAGAAAGGGGATATGAACAATTTTTTACCTTTTTTTTTCTTTGAAAAAGAAACGGGGATGAACTGAAATACACATCTCCTCCATTATTTCTCTTTTTTTATTTTAATTTTATTTTTAGAATTGTTAATGAATAAATTATAAAATATTAAATATTAAAATAAATATCAAATATCAAAATATTTATACAAATATACTATAAAAAAATTTTGAGCCTATAACTAATTATAGTCTTAAATTACTATTCAATCAGATTTTATTCAAAATGTCTTGGTCCAAAATTTTTGTTTTACACTTCTAATAATATAAAACAAAAACTTTTATTAAAAATATTAGTTTCATTATCTATATCAATTTCATTTATTTTATTATTGATATGAACATAATTTCTTTTTATTATATGATAATGAAAATTAAAGATAATTATACTGATGATTTATATTTTGTAGTGTAAATTTTGTAATAAATTAATATTAATGTAAAATATATTGTTAAACTTTACTTTTATTTTAATATGATTAAATCAAATTTAAAAATAAAAAAATGTATCATTTATTTGAGTATCTATTTGAAAATCAGTGACTCTTGAAAATTTTCTATTATTATTTGAAGAGAGGATGGTGATCCACTTAAATCATTTTGACGAAGATAAAGAATGAACAAAGACTATACAAAATATCAAAAATAGTTACAGGAATATCAACCTCCTCTCCTATCCTCCCCATTATCATCCATAGTTGTCGAACATAAGTGGCTAGTGTTGTTCCTCCGCCTGTAATGGTTTCGTTTTGAGGAGAGTTCCCTCTCCTTAATATTCTAATCTTTTATACTTAACACATAAAATATAGTTCTAAAATAATAATAATAATAATATTACTAACTCTTTTGGTGAGAATCGAGATCCTTTTATGTGTAGGGTGGGTGTGAATCATAGTACTTGCAACCTAACTCTGTTAGCTTTTCATAAACAGTTTAGTTAGTGCTGGTGAAGGCATTGATTACGGGTGGCTAAATGCATTTTTCACTTGTTGATTTGCATACAATTTAATGGTGACATAATAATGAACCCCATTAATCTTCCCTTATATATTATAATAATGTATTAGCCAGTAAGTGGTTGAGAAAGAGTTATAACTACTGTCCACTTACTCTGTTTTTATCCAATTTCTTTTCAAACTAGATGGATTATTACATAATTAATTGAAAAATCTATTTTTTTTAAATTGAAAAATCTACTTAATGTTTCAAAATATGTATCAATTGCTAGACACCTTGTTTCAAAATAAAAAACTTCGGTAGACTTTATTTTTTATTTTTTCTATTGATATCAAATTGCATTAAGGGGTTAAAAAAATCAACAAACTCAAATATAACACTTCAGAAAATCAAAATCTCAAGTTTTAGATACGACAACATCTAGTAATATAATATAAACTATTAATAGATCCTTCATAGGTTATAAAAACACTGTATCGACTTATGTTTTATAATAAAAAATAATAATAAAATTTTTTTGTTCCTATACTACCATATTACTAGATATCTTTAATATGTAGATTTTTCACATTTTCTTATCATATTAATTAATATAGTCTTAAATTAGAAAATATAGAGAATGAGAAATTACTAATTAATTATCTGGGTTTGAAGATTAATTGTTGGGTTTTTTTTTTTAGCAACCAGAGTGACTTAAGATTAAATTAAAGCAAATGGAGTTACAAAAACTCAAAGGAGGATTATGATTGTTTTGTCCCTTTCACTTCTTTAAGATGAATAAGTTAGTTAATTTTGGTTATTGGTGACGCTATCGACTTGCTTACTCTAATTATTCGGTCAGTTGGCGAGTTTATTCTTATTATATGAATTGTAAATTAATTTTTTAGAAAAGTACCTTTGATTAGGTGAGAAAAAGAATAAGGAACTTCTATAAGCGGCAAAGCAAATTTAGTAGCAACGCCTTTAGTTTTTTTGATAAAAGTTTATGCGTCTAAATTTAACATCACCCAATAAACAAATATCTCAAAAAAAGCCATACCTAAGCAATATTCAAACTCATGATCTCTAACTACTTAGTTTAAGCATCATTTTCAAATCGTTTTCTAGGCAAAAATTAATCTATTTTTTGTTAATAATTACTCAAGTACCATCATCATCATTTTGTGGCGTTACATCTTCTTATGATTACCCATTTTTAGAGGTATCGATCTAAAAAAACAAAACTTATTAAATATTATAAATCGCACTTTTATTTTTGCACAAATATCTGAATTACATTGTAATTATTTAAATATAGACTTTTGATGGACTTTTGATTTAATATTGATAAATAATATATTAATCCTAATTTGGACGAAAATCATAAACCTCACTTTCTAAATACTAATTTTTACGCCTTATAACAACTCAAACTTAAATGACTACGAGTGTAATGCATTCACGACCAGTCAAATTGCATCTATTTAGTACTACTCAAATAATGAGAGTACTTTTCCTCTTTTAAACTGAACTTCAAAGATAATTATCGAGGCAAGTTTGGGTTGGCTTGTTTCGAGTTATTTGCTAAAAACACAAGACAAATTTAAATTGAGCCAATTTTGTAAATAGATTGAAATTTTGAATTATGAACATGGATAAACAAAAAGAATTTATCTAAGCAATGACAAATAAAGACAAAAATAAATTCATTCATAAAACATATTAACATTTTATTAGTTAATCTCAGTCGTCCAGATTCGCGGGAGAAGTCAATTAACAGGCTATTTATTTGGACTGAAAACTTGAACGGCCAGGGGAAAAAAAAAAAAAAATTTAAATTCAAGTCCGTGCGTCGTTTGCGTAACGTCTCTCCGAAGGTTCACAGTGCCCAAACCATCCCACGCCGCTCCGCTCATCTTTTCGTACAAGTCCACATTTGCGTGCACTATAAACCCTCAAACTCGCTTCCACGTGTTATTAACTCCATCAAAATCCCCAAACTATCCTTTCCACCTACACACTTGAACCGGTCACACGCGAGTGCAATGCTATTTATAAAACCCGCGAGTGGGAGGAGGACCATAATTCTTCATTTCGAAAAAAATAAATAAAAAACAATAATTTTCACTAAAAACTTTTAGTAGTAGTAGCATGACAGTTATGCTCTTAAATCTCGCCTAAACAACTTCCCTTCCTCGCCGGAATTTCGTAACGGTCATATCGCCGATCACTATTTTCTCTCCCTCTGTAAATTTACATCAGTTTTTAAATCCGTAATTTGGTCTCCGTAGTAGTCTCAGATCATCCGCACGAACTTCCGCTCTCTCTTTACTTTATGCTAAGCCAAATTGTGCAGGTTTTAGCACGGGTTTAACTTCGAAGGTGAAGGCACAAAATTAGGGTTTCTTGTTTTGTAGTGAGTTAGAAGAATAATGAAAGATGATTTGAAATTTGCGTGTAAGCAAACGCAATGGTAGTAGCTGCAGTATCAACGGCTATAAGCAACACCCCCAAAACGACGTCGACGGCGACTCAGAATCCTACTACAAGAACAAGGCCACCTCTTTTACCTTCAGACCCCGAGAATGGACTTGCTAATCATCGACGCCCTAAATCGCGAGAAGTTACTTCTCGCTATCTCTCTTCCTCCGTCTCTTCTTCCTCTTCTTCGTCTTCCACCTCATCAACGGGGTCGAAACGCTGTCCATCGCCGTTAGTTTCTAGAAGGACTTCTTCGGCAACGGCCACGATGACTCCAATTTCTTCGGCGCATTCCACAATCAAACGGTCACAGTCCGTGGAGCGTGGACGGCCTGTTACTCCGCGGCTGAATAGTAACGGTAACTTGAGAACCGGCGAATTATCAGCTGCGCAGAAAATGTTGTTCACTTCAACCAGGAGTTTGTCGGTGTCATTTCAAGGTGAGTCGTTTCCACTTCAAGTAAGTAAGGCCAAACCAGCGCCGTCTCCTTCGCCAATTAGTACTAGTAGTGCCGTAAGAAAAGGCACGCCGGAGAGGCGCAGAGCCGTAACGCCAGCGAGAGATCATACGGAGAATTCGAGGCCAGAACGGTGGCCGGGTAGATTACGTCAGCCGAATTCTTTGAGCAGGAGCGTGGATTGTACGGATGAGAGGAGAAAATTGGTTGGATCTGGAGGTAATGTAGTTAGGGCGTTACAGAATTCGATGATTGACAACAGTAATAATAGTAATAGGGCTTTGCACGAGACGAGATTGAGCACTGATTCAGCTAATGCCGTGCTGCATAAAATACAATCACAAAAGATGAAGCAGGAGGACGATGATGATGGTATACGGTGTGATCGCACAGCTTCCGATACTGAGAGTGTGTCTTCTGGTAGCACTTCAGAAGCTCATGAGAGAAACGGTGTTGGAGTTGTTAATCCACGTGGCCCGCGTGGGGTTGTTGTTCCGGCTAGATTCTGGCATGAGACTAGTAACAGAATGCGGCACCAAGCCGACCCTTCTACGCCTGTATCTAAGACAAATGGATTCAAAACCTCTTGTACGCCTAAGCTGATTGTGCCCAAGAAATTTGGATTTGATAGTCCTGCGTCTTCTCCTAAAGGAGTTGTAAATACTAGAGGACTTTCATCGCCTCTAAGAAGTGCAGTTAGGCCTGCATCTCCAAGTAAGCTTGTGACAACTGCTAGTTCTTCGCCTGTTCGGGGATTGAGCCCATCCAAAGTGAGGAATTCTGCAATTGGAATGAATGGTAGTAATTTGATTTGTGTGACTAACACACCGTCAGTTTTGAGTTACGCCATTGATTTTAGGAGGGGGAAGGTTGGGGAGAGTCGGGTTGTTGATGCTCATTTGTTGAGGTTGTTTCATAACCGGTTGTTGCAGTGGCGGTTTGTGAATGCTAGAGTCAATGCAGCTCTGTCTGCCCAGAGATTGAACGCAGAGGTATGGCTTCTCGACTTGAAACTTGTTGTCTTCAATTGTTTCTGTTGAAACAAAATAAACGCAAAGGTATTTTGTTTGATGAACATTTTCAATTGATGCCTGGATTAAATGCTTTTCAATTTAACTTGCTGTGCTTTTGTCATTCCTTTCATAGGACCTTGTTTGATATTTCTTTCATTTCTACTGAAGTTGTTTGTTAAGCTTTTTTTTTTAAAAAAAAAAATTAGAAAGTCTAATTGTAGGTAATTGAACTAATAGTTCTTGCTTATTGACAATAAGATGTCTGTGATTTTGGATTTTAGTTGCATATTTGGAAGTAACTAGTCCTCAAATCTATGCAATTATAGGTAGTATTGAGGTTAGAAATCAACTTAAGGGGTGCTTTTGTGGACTAGGGAAAATTTTGGGGAGCTTTTTGTTTTTGAAAGCAAAGTTTGTTATTAATGGATGTTAATTGTCTCCTATCAAAACTTTAAAAGGAAAAGTGAAGGTGGGTTGGTGGTCTACTGTGTTTACCAGTGGTATTGAGGTTGTATGATATCTTAAGCGATTTCTGGGAATCTTTTCTTTTTTGTGACAAACTTCTCTGTTCACAAATGCCTATACATCTAAGATTCCTATAGGGTTACCATCTTAAGGTAGCAAACAGGTTTTGATTGGGTTGAGTGAGAGTTTCTCAGTGGGTGATTACAAAGATGGGTTTCATTTGTTCATCTTTTAGGTTGCATTTGGCATACATCAGTTGCATGGTATTCTACTAGTACAATAATTACAAACGAGTTAGTGATTTGTTCTGTCAAACATTAATGTGTCAAGAACCAAAAATATGGATGCTATTACTAGATCAATGCAACTTTTAGAAATTTAGAACCCTCGCTCACTCCCACGCCTCGGATTCTTAAAAGCTTTAGGCTTGATTGCCATTCAAAATAGCTTTAAGTATCAGCATATCTTCTCTTGACAACTATTTCTGTCTTTGAAATGGCAAACTCTACCATACTTTACATACTTATTTTGCTTGAAGTTTACATTGTTTTCCAGATAAATTTAATTTAACCACTCAAAGTTTGTCCTAATGTTGTTCTTTGTACCAGAGAAGCCTCTACAATGCATGGATAGCTAGCTCAAGGCTGCGTGAATCTGTAAGAGCCAAAAGAGCTGAGCTGCAGTTGCTGAAGCATAATTTGAAGCTAACTTCCATCCTTAAGTCACAAGTAAGATAATCTACATTCCGTTTGTGTTTCTCATTTTCTCTATGTTCATTCTGCCCCCTTTTTTTTTTCACTGGTTTAGTATAGGGATGGGCAAATTCGGGTTTGGATCAACCTAATCAGTTTCGGGTTGATCAGGTTAGGAAAAAAGTGCCTTGTAACCCAATCCGATCTGAACTGTTCGGATCGGATCAAAATTTCAAGTTGAGTTCAAATCGAATCGGGTCAAGTTCGGATTAAAAGCGGATTTGGATAATATTCAAATGAGGGGTAATCTTGAGCCTTTTTTGTGTATTTTGAGTTTTTTTTTTTTTACAAATTATTTTAGTTACCAGAAGATTGTTTTAATGTAATTATCTCATTTTAGTCTTTTTATTACCAATTTTCAATAAAAAATGTAAACTACTACTTTGAAATTAAATAAATAAAAATTAAAATAAACTACTACTATCAAATAGGGTTGGGTCAGGTCGGACGGGTTATCTGCCCACTCCTACGATTATATCTATCTATGTGTATATATATATATATATATAATTTAGCGTTAAACCGATCTAATTGGGTCGGCAAAATCCCACCCAATTGGGTTGGATGCTTCATCCGCATCCAATCAGAACCCAAATTTGTATGGTGGGTTGGGTTATTTGCCCACCCTTAGTTGAGGACATAGTGTTCTGCCTTCATTGAATTTCCTAATGGGCATTTGCATGTTTTTTTATCTCATATCTGCTGGGATTCAATTTTTATTGATGCATTTTATCTTATAGACTGATTCATTTATTGCTAATTTTCCATCTGTAACTCCTATACTATTGGTTTGAAAATAGAAGGGCTCTCTCTAACCCCCACCAACACCCACTCCGCTGCCCAAGTCCCTGTCTTTTGGCATATAATTGCAATCCCACTCATTAACAAGGAAAAAAATAGGATGGCACTTTTTTCTGAAGCAGTAAATGTTTCATATCTGTTATTTTTGCAGTCCTGATATTGTGATGCTGCATGAAGTGCTTTTGTAGATACTGAGACACTGTCAGACTTTTTGACTGTTACATGTTTATCTAATTTTTCATCGTGAATGTAGATGACATTTTTAGAAGAATCGGCTCTTATGGATCGGGATTATTCTAGCTCGTTATTGGGGGCTATTGAAGCTTTGAGGGCTAGCACACTTCGGCTTCCAGTTGTTGGTGGGGCAAGGGTATGTCTATTTTTTTCCTTGTAAATTATTTCAAGGCCTAACGTGGATACTCTCAATTTTTTCCTTTGGGCTAAGTGGAAATTTTGCCTGCCATGTTGGGTATATTTGGGCTTAATAGAACTTATTCTTGACTCTGTGTATTTACAGGCAGATGTCCAAAATGTGAAGGATGCTATTTCTTCAGCTGTTGATGTGATGCAAGCAATGGCGTCCTCAATATGCTTATTGTTATCAAAGGTAATAATCAGAACTCTACCCAACTAATAGTTTTCAGGAACATTGAAGTTGTTTTCCAAAGTTTGTTGAATTTTATAATTGGGTTTGTTGTACACTTTATTTTTTAATGTAGTTTGAAGGGTACTCAACTTTATTTTACGTAGTAGGTTATTTTTATGATCATATGTTTTTAGCTTTGTTTAACCAGTATGTTAAACTATACACATACTTTTTTCCCCTCATTTCTGCTGCAATACTCTCTGTTAAATTCTACTTAAATAGTTCTCCAGACTGTGTTATATATGGATGCTGGGTCACCTAGTTTCTGGTTTCAATGGGGTTATCCTTACTGTACATGGGATGTTTAAAGAAGTAGTGGATTTTAGCCCGGTCACATTGCCTTTAACTTCAATTTTCTTGTAGATACATGTAGTGAACAAGAATAACCCAGTTAGTGACTGGATGGAAACTCTCTCTGTCAGGTGATTTGGTGGTGATCAACTTAGGCTTCGGCTTAATATATTAGTACAACTAAAATAAATAATGTGTTCAGAAATTTTCTATATATATAATAACAGTAGATCTTACTATGAAATTATCAAAGGATTCAGAAAGCAAATAGAACAAACAGCCCTTAAGCTCTTTTTTTAACTTATAATTGAACCACACTGGTGGCGATTCAATTTGTTGAAATTGGTGGTTGGCTGGCCATGTCTTTTCTTTATGTTATAATTAAGGTTGCAACATCTCTGTGTGTTACAAACTCTTAACATATGTCTTTGCAAAGTAAATAATTCATATCCCGCACAGATGGAGATATTTGAGCTATAGCTAATATGGACAACCAAGTCTAATTAAAGGACTATTTGCAGCCTCTGGCATATTTTCTTGCCATAATTTTCGATATCTGCCAAATGAGAAAGTTCTGATTACCTAGAAACAGCCCTCCTACAATGCTGTATAATCTGCTTTGTGCAGAGATAGTTAGATCTTCCTTATATTTTCTGTGTAAAGATTGCATAATGCTTCAGCTTTCATGAGATCAGATTGATTAACTTCACACTTGCACATATGATTGAGATTTTTACTGATTCTATTTTTATCAGATAGGCTTACACTTTTCTGAAGGCTTACGCTTTTCTGAATAAATTTTACTTTAAATCTAGTTAATGTGGTGCTTCTGACAGAAGCTTGGTATATCCACTTGCTGAGAGAGCAATAAGTTGTTTTGACTGTGGAAATAAATCTTATTGCTTTTGAGAACATAGTTTAAGATTTTCTTGGATTCTCATTTGAGGATATGAACTAGATAACATTAAAATAGGGAAAACAAGGTGTGTGACAACTTGAGGTCATTAATGCAATATAAAATGAGAAAATGATTGTCTTACTCTGTCAAATCCAATTTGATCACGTTTGTCTAACGCATGATTATTTTACTATCTTGTCTGATAACCAGCATACTTTATTATATGCTTTTTAACTCATGGAATCAAGTTCTCTGCTTCTACTTATCTTTTTATCTGCAATTTGCAGTTTTTATTAGATTGATTTGTTTGCAGTGACAAGTGTTGAGTAATTACTATTGTACTTCAAATCTGTAGCCTTTCTTTGAATAAGTTAGTATTATGAATGGGTTTTGCAGTTGATGACCCCAATCTCTAGGCTCTCTTAACATTATCAAACTTAAAATTGATTTGATATACTCTGATATGATCACACTCATTTGACCCTATCTTGGCTTCTCTCTGATTACCATCATTATAATTTGGTATTTGATAGGCCGGGGAAGTAAATTCTTTAGTTTCTGAACTTGCCAATGTCAGTGCAAAAGAACACGCCTTGCTTGGTCAGTGCAAAGATCTCTTGTCAACAATTGCAGCCATGCAGGTAAATCATTTTATTTGGTTTTGTTACGTTATTTGAAAGAATAATAGCAGTCAAGGGTGTATTGTCTGATAATTTTGCTTAAGAGTTGCAGTAATTTTCTGAAAAATAATTCTGGTAGCAGGTGAAGGAATGTAGTCTGAGAACACATATCTTACAATCAGAACGTTTACCTTCAAGCCTGACATCAAAAGTGTAAAGACCTCAACACATCATTTCACGATAAACCTCTAATACTAACATGACTGGAAACCCGATTTTTCCTTGGATTGTGGTGCCAGAGGCTGAGGTAATAAAAATATGGAATGGTTAATGTGGTGGCTTTTAAGAGCATTGTGTGTTTTAGTGGGTGTCTGTTGGATATGTAAAAGTTAGCTTTCTAACATCTATTCTGTACGCACAAGCGGCTGAAAATCTTCATTGAAATGTCAAATTAGAATGTACACTTTCTTTAATTTTTCAATAGGCTTGAGGAGAGTATATGTAAATATCATAATGGAGTTATCAGAAGATCAGCGTGGGTTTTATGCCACCGCTGATCTATTATTATTATTTTTGTCTTTCTTATAAAAAGGTATACTGAAATTGTTCATGTGTAAAGTATAAATGTTGATTGTAGACTTGTAGCTCCTATCGCATTAGTGACATAATACAAAAATCAACGATAAGTAATAACAAAATTTTGGTGCATTTTCTAATTTCATTGCTCTTGCAGGTTTTTATATTACACGTCCCCTAAGTTTAAGGATGTGTGCAAGGGTTGTAAGGTCTCTTCATATATGAATATGATGATTATACATAGGAATATAAAATCAATGAGAATAGAAACATTTTGTGAAAGATGGTCAACTTTTTCTACTAGATTTCTGCATGTGTAATGAACCACGATAACATGAAATATGGGATGGTGCATCAGCATCAACGTTGTATGTATGTAGTGAGGCAAATCAACAGAGATAGACCCGCATTAGAGACATTAGATTTTTTTTTTTTTTTCTCCCAAAGTATTTTACTTGCGAGAATACGACTTATTTTCAGCGAAGGGTGTTGTGGGATCCACAGCATATGCAAGCTAATAGACGCGGCGAGGCGAATAGATTGAAATAAAACTTTTGCTCTTTTCTTTTAGGTTGTTGCCTTTTTCTGGCTTTTGCTTTTGCTTTTGTTTTTGTTTTTTTTTTAAATTAAAATGAAAAAAAAAAGTGAGTTGATGCCGTGGAACCCACTTCCAATGGAGGAGGACTAGACTCCAAGTAGGCTGACGTGCAGCGCACAATTTTTTTTTTTTTTTTTTCTGGGGCTGTGCAAAATCCCGCAATACTTGGGACCCACTATCCACCATTAATATTTCTTAGTAGTTATGTTCCTTTCTCCCTCTGCGAGACAGAGACCACTGTGTCTAAATCGGCCCACTTATTAGTGTATTTTAAACTTAATAAACTAGTGCCTTTTCTTTTGCTCTCTAGCCTTGTTTTTCGTGAGTCATAAATAGTTGTCTGACTCAAGTAACCTAATTTATTTTAAATTTTTATCTTAAATAATTATTTTAAATAATATAATATTTATTAATTAATAAATATTATATAATTAAAATAAATTAATTATTAAATAATTAATTCTAAATAATATGATATTATTAAATAATTAATTCTAAATAATATGATATTATTTAGAATTAATTATTTAATATATAAAATTTAAAATGTATAGTATTACTCATAGAATAATATTATATATCTCAACTTTTTTTCTAAATAATTATCTTAAATGATATTATATTAATTAATTAATAATTATTTAGAAAATCAAAGTGAATTAATTATAATATTATTGATTATCATAAAAAAAAAAGGCATATCTCTAATTAACGCAGCTTTTCATTTCTAAGTGAATAAATATCTTGGCCAATAATTATTTTTGATCAATTTATTAAATCAAATTTAATAATATGTTTATTTGTTATAGTGGGAGTGGAGAGTATAAATTTCTCTTAATTCAATGTTTACTTCTCATTTAAAGAGAGGAATGAGAGTCTCATTCCATGGATCCACTCATTCACTTCCAAGTAAATAGATATCTTGGCCAATAATTTATTTTGATCACTTTATTGAATCGCATTAATATTGTGTTTATTTGTTATAGTGAGAGTAAAGATTATAAATTTCTCTCACTTTAATGTTTACTTCTCATTTAAAGAGAAGAGCGAAAATCTCACTCCATGAATCTACTCATTTTTAGATTGTGAAATGAGATGCTCACTCTTATAGGAGAAGGTGAGACTGAAAATTCACTTTCACCACTTTTTTTTATTAAATATAATAAATTATATGGATTAAAATAAAGTAATATTATATTTATTTAAATAATATAATTATATTATATTTATTAAAAAATAATAGTATTAAACTTATTTAAATATAATATTATTATATACTATCTTTATTTTTAAGTATAATATATTATATTTAAAAATAATAGTATTATATTTATTTAATATTATTAATAATTAACAATAATAAATAATTTATCCTAAGAAAATATTAATTTTGTATTACATTTTCTTATCAATAATATTTAATTTATATAATTAAAATTAAAATTAATTAAAATTATAATTTACATAATTAAAAATATTATTAATTTATATAATTAAAATTAATAATAAAATAAATATTTTACTTTACAAATACATATTCTTACTCATTTTACAATTAAAAATTACAATCATTTAAATAAATATAAAATTATAATTTAAAATAATTCAAGTATGATTTAAGATAAAATAAATATATAAATAAAATTTTAATTTTTATTCCAATATAAATAAATAATATACTTTCGCTTCCAATTCAGAATTCTCGCTCAAATCCAGTCAGTAAACACCGCTGATTGTCATTGGCGTATATACGAGTGATCGCTTTTTTTTTGTCTCATTGTACGTCCATTTGTGGCCGGTATGGATGAAACGGCGATGCGCTTCAATTAGAATGCAAGATGATGTAAATGAATGATCGTCTCTATTCTCTAAGACGTACGGGAGTTAATTATACATATCTCAAAACGAGAAAAAGCTGCAATATATATATATATATATATATATATATATATATATATATATATATATATATATATATATATATTTAATTAATTGCAATAATTAATTATTGTTCCTCTTCATTATTCTCCGACTTGTACAGTGGCGCCGTTAGTTACGCATGTCGTCGTAACACCTAAAGGAATAAAGAAGAAAAATTAAACGAAAAGATTTAAAAGCTTCTTGTCTTGATGATGATGGCCTCCACTCTTGTTGCCCTGAAAATTAGTCGTATCCGAGCAAAACGACGTCGCTGGAGACCTTCCTCTGCCACGTTTGCCGCCAGCAGAGGAGGGATCTGATTGAGCGGGCGGCGAATCTTCATCTTGATCAACACTAATAGATTTAGATTTAGGCCCCGTCCCCGTAGTCGTTGCTATTGGCCCTGTGGGTCTGATCAGAGTTCCCCCAGAGAGCACCGTCTCGACCGCCGCCCGACACACGTGCCAGTTGCCACTTGACAGCAACCCCACCGCTCCGTCCACGGGGTTTACCGTGCGCCCGCACGCTTCAAACAACAGCGACTGAAACAAAGCTGCAAAACCGAAGCCAAAAACGATTAGTACAGCTATTTGATCGATTATGTAAAAGTCATGAGCAAGCGTTCACCTATGTACTTGTTAATTCATTGTCAAGCTATACCTACCCGGTCGTTGGGGTTGAGGAACGGCAGCGATGAAGGACAAGAGATCGCTGCGGCCAAAGAATTTGGCGAGAAACAAAGTGGCGTTGCCTTGTGCTTCCGGAGTGTCAATCCACTGCAGGCATGACCTCAGCGTGCACGTCTCGCTGCATCCCTTCCGGAGAACTCTGCACCCGTTGCAGCTCATCTTTATCCTTCTCTTCTCTTCTATTTTAATTTCAGACCAAAACCCCTTCTAGTACTAGCTGCTGTTTGTTTGTTGCGAGTGAGTGAACCAGTGAGTGAGTGACTGACTGACTGACCGACTGAGGTGGTTGTGAGCCGTGACTTGTCTCGCTGAATGGAGAAGCCGCATCACCACTCAACTCGGTAGATATTATAAATTTCTGAGTGGAGTTATAAAAAAAAAGTAACTGTGGTTGAGTTAACTAACAACTTAAGACGATGGACGAGGGTCAGGCTGTACGAATACTATGTGGTGTGGGCGTGTATCGAGAGCATATCCAATCTTCCAAACTCTGGGCACGAGCGGCTCCATGTTTCCGCTTCACTCCTTTCTTTAAGCTACACCGTTGGATTTTCTTACCTTTTTTTTCTTTTTAAATTTTTTTTTCCATTGATGCTGACTGTTTGATCCATTTCCTCCACTCCTTTTTCTAATTTCTGTAAGCTACTTTATTTGGTACGACATGAAACGCGAAAACTACTTAGTAGAAGTATAAGCGGACCCTACAATTTGACGATAAAAGGGTAAGAATACAAAGTTCCGTAATATCAATATGTCTTGGTCTCTGGCAAATAATATTTCGATGCTCGTGATCTTATCCAGTATCGGAAATTTAAAAAAAAAAAAAAATCTTCTGCAATTTTGCTCTTCCGTAGAAAGTCTCTTCTTATTTGGGTATATTTTAATTAATAGACAGAGATCAAGCTGGCTATAACTAATAAAATAAAAGATTTTTATTTATTTATCATATACATATATAAAAGTCTTTGAAAGGAATACTTTTGTTTAGTTTTACAAAAATGAAATATTGCAGCGGATTTTAACTATTTCTAAATATAATCCAAAACCTTCCACCAACCCTATCAGCATAAGTAAAATTAATTATTCCCATGAATTAAAATTTAAAACAACAAATGAAATTGGAACAACTCAGTTTTTTAGATTATGAATAATTATGAAAGCTCATGCTCATGCTCATGTGATGTGATCGCGCGTGACAAGCTACAGAAGAAAATTGACTTAACTGATGATGCAACAGTCACCGGCGCCCAACACACACACACACACACATATATAGATATGCACGTGTGCATATCAACGAAATTAGGAATACGAATTTCGCTCGGAAATTTGCTTCTTTATTTATTCATTTTCTTGCAGCGATGACTGATCACGAGGCATCATGTAATGCGTTGACAGATAGCTATGCACTATTATGTCGTGTATATACATTCTCCCATTGAATGCTGGATCGAAGAAAATGTTAACTAATCATTACATGAAGAACTTAAAAAGTTTAAATGGCACTATGTGTGGAACCGGCTTCAAGTTTCTAGTCCCTTAAGTGCATGCTAACATGGCGTCTGATTATCGACGGCGGCTTTAGCATTAGGCGAATTAGGGAATTATCTAAGGTTTTACATTTAATAAAGACTAAATATTTATTTATTTATTAGTATATTCAATATTTTTTTAAGATTCGAAATAATTTAAGTTAGGTATATCATGTAGAAAAGGTTAATTTTTAGGTTTTATCTTATTATTACTGTCATTCATGATTATTTTTTTTATTTGATAATCTTCACTTTAAATATAAGATATATTTTTATGGTATAATAATTATTTTGAACGTTACTTCTTTATTTTTATAACTATTTCCAAAAAAAAAAAATTCAATGCTTCTCCTTTTCTAAAATAACTTTTATTAATTTGTTAACATTAGATTTTGAGAGCTTACTTCTAATATTATATTAAAATATATTTAAAACTTCATTACTTATGAACCGATACACATTGAATCAAGGATACTTTCACCAACAATATTTCTTTCTCTCTTCTCATGCTCCACAAAATTCATTATCATTATCATATTCATCTCAATTAATCAATTCCAGGCGCTATCATTCTCTCTTCTTCTTTTTTCTACTTTTTTAATTATTATTATTCTTATCCTTTTTAAATTTAACTTATTTTTTATTAGTTGTATTGATTTATGGCTTGAATAATCTAGAAAAATAAATTGTGTTTACCTATTTGTTTGTTTCTTAGTTTTGAAAAACTTATCAACTAGAAAGTATGTATCAGGATATGAAAAACTATTAAAAAAAAATGAGAATCTAGTATCTTAAGGAGGTGAAATTTATGAAAGATAGAAACTAGTTAACGTTCTTATGGAAATAACTACATATCTTTCCTACTCTATATTTATATTTTTTGAACTTATTAATAATTGTTGTAATTCAAGATATTATTAAATATAATTAAATTTTGAGTTATTTGATGTTCCTACGAGAGTTTTTTAAGTTATCTGATGTTCTTGAGAATTGATATTTTAATATTAGAAGACCTAAAATAAAATTTCATCCTCTAATTGGCTATAGCCGGCCCTGCTGTTTATGATCACGGGAACCAAAAGTCCAAGGGATAAAGATAGTATTCAATTTTTTCTTCTATTTATCGAGATCCTCCTTATAATGCAATGAATATAACACACTGCTTTGCCCCGGGCATTCGCATGGGCCAATAACTTGAGTTAGAAGAAGGATTGACAAAATAATTTCTGAACCAATTAATGGATAAGGGCCGTGGGCTTATCTATCTTTGTTTCAATGCAAAGTTTATAAAGAATGGGAGATGAAATTAAGGTCGGTTTAAATTTACTTTATATATATAGAAGATATTAGTTAACTTTAATCATCTGCAATGTGGCATCTAATATGTTATTTTGATTCGACCGAAATTCTTAAGGATCGTGGCAAAAAGCCTTTTCTTTAATGCTGAGACTTCATCATTTTTCAGAAGCATGGCATGCAAGAAAGTTACTGTTTCTGGATAATAATTCTCCCATGATCGAACGTTTTGTTTGAGAAAATATAATTACGTGGCTGGTAGTTGATAAATGACAGTACAATAAATATATAAATCTTAACCATATGTAAATAAAAATAATAATGTGTTATAAAATTATTCAAAGCTGATAAGCTGGGCTTGACACCCCTCCAAAACTCCTATAAAGCCCCTTTCTGAAAATACCCTGCTAAGTAATTTTAAACAATTATTATTTTTTCTTCTCATAATTTATTTCCACACGTAGCCTTTTGTTCTTCTTAAATTAAACCCGACAATTGAGAAATCTCTTTCATCCATGCATTAATATATTTTTGTTCAATTGATTTTAATAAACAAAAATTCTTGTAAACTAATATTTTTCAACTCAAATAATTATACAACATTGTAAAGTTTGTTCTCTTTTGTTATCAACTCAAATAATTATATCAAACTTCATTATCAATGAAAGATTTATATTTCCAATTATTTTCTAAGTGAAGAACTGACATTCAAACTCTTAATATGAAAAAAAAATTATATTATTAGTTAGTGTTAGGTGTTTTCATCTGATTAATTTGTTCCTTTTTTTTTTCGCTTCCATAAAATGCAACTTTTTTTGTGCTTATAGTGAATATTGTCATGATTAAGCTCTCAAACATTATGGATAAGGAAGAATTTATCATTTATGTAGTAAAATAATTAGTCTTTATTGAATTTTATTAGTTGCGGACTCTTTATCGTTTATGACTTTATGTTATCAAAGGTGTTTATAGACTTAAAATAAAGGAAAATTATTAGTTATATACTCTTAAATATCATCAATTTCATTTGTATTACAACATTTTTAACTATATCACTCGTATTCTCTAAGTTAGTAAAACGCTTCTATCGTCCACCAATCTGTTACTAACAGTTAGAATATGCTGACATCACAGGGATAATATAGTCTTTTAAAATAGAAGAACATGTGATAAAAAAAAAATTCGTTTTTATAAGTGAAATCTATTACTTTACGAACGACATGTCATTTTACCGAAATATCAAAATATGATATGTTGTTCTATTGTAATATATTCGTATGATATATAATCTTAAATAAGATAAATGACAATTTTTTTCGAACGACATGTCTGTTATATTGAATATTAATGGATGACATGCTATTTAACTTAAAAGTTATTAGATGACATGTAGTTTTATTATGAAAACAAATTAGTATAATAAAAGAAACACTCGCAGTACACACGACTGAATCCCTTATCTTTTTCTCTTTTATTTATAAACACACTACACAAAAGCAAAGGAAAAGTCGATAGCACATCATCATAGTGACAACACTTACGATTAGAGACAGCACAGCAGACGTAAAGGTAATTTCTTAACTTATATGATCAAGAATCTCTTTTAGAAATATTATCGTGTATGTGAATGTGCTACCAGCTTTCCTTTTATTTTTTTTGTGTGTGTAAAAAGAAGAAGAGAATAAGAGATTCGGTTATGTATATTATGCTTGTTTCTTTTTATTTTAGTTTTTTTTTTTTTGAGTGACCAAACTACATATCATCCTTTAGAATTCTATTGAACTGACATGTCGTCGTAAAACGTTGCCATTTGTCGTAAATAAGACAACATGTCATACAATTATATTATAGTAAAATGACATACCGTATATTTTGTTATAGTAAAACGATATATCGTCCGAAAATAATATATTTCACTGAAAGAGAACAATATATCATTTTTTTTATCATAGTTTCTCATTTACTTGTTTTCAAAGGTAAAATCATCATTTTATCAAAATTCTGTTAATTTTTTATCGGTAGTAAAGAGTAAGGTAGATGGCAAATATATTTTGTCAAACTTAAGTTATATGAGTAATATATATTAAAATAAATATATTAAATTTTTAAATTATTTGATGGGGTGGGAGTAAGGTAAGGGTTTTGATAAGAGTTTTGGACGGGTGCTAATGGCTCTACCTCCACTCTTTTGTTTTGTTATAGCTGGTTTAGCGGGTGGGCAAGTTGATCAGTTTTTTTTTTTTAAATTCACTTTTTTAAAGAATCTAATTATAAAAATTCAAAATGAACCGAATTTTTTTGTTCGGTTCTCCATTCAAATTCTCAAAACTGAAATTGAACCGAACAAAATCCCTCACTATTTTTTATATTAAAATGGTGTCACGTGGCATCATTTAAGTGGACATAAAAATTTAAAATATTATATTTTGTAAAAAAATTTAAAATTATTATAAATATTTGAAGAATCGAAACAAAAATCTCGGTTCCGTTTTAGTTCTTGTTGGGTTTTCGAAATACAGTCCCAAACCGAATCAAAATTTTCAATTCGGCCTGATACCAAATTGAAACCGACTAGTTGCCCACCACTACCTGTGGTTTTCTTCAGAGCATATACTCATTTTTTTACTGTCTTTTGCATGATACTTATTATTGTTATATGACAATCATAAGATAACTAATATAATCATAAATCTCTTTGGATTATCCTAGAAAGTGATGTGTACTGGAAACAAGTTAGTGGAGTGAAATCTACATCAACCTAAAATTATATAAGATATGAATGATTAATCGCCACGAGGAGATTTGAACCATTACTCTCACATTATTGAGGGCAATTGTTCACTACTCGACCTAGTGAAGTAGCCAAATACTCTTAAATATTATATGTGATACATTTTTGTTTTGCTATTTATCGTATATTTGATCGTTTTTAGATTTATCATAATTTAGAAGATAATCTAATTTTTATGAATTTAATTGAGGAAAAAGCAAAAGTTATCTTAAAAAGTAAAAATCACAAGCAACAAAATATTTTAAAGTGTTTTTTTTTTATTACATAAGACTATTGCTTGTACTACAACTAATATTACATAAGACTTTAATTGATATTTATAAATTAAAATATTACTGAGATTATTTTATATTTATTTTTATGAAGTACTGCTTAAATTTTAATTTTTGTTAAAATTAGAGGAATATCTACTTCACTCACACTTAGTAAGAGAAAAGATTGATTCAACTCAATAATTGAAGAATAAAATATTCCCACAATACATTTATGAAAGTTTGAATTACTGCATTCACATTCAGAGGACAAGATACTCGGTTAAAAGAATAAAAATTATAATAACAAACTCTCAAAATTAGTGTCAAACCACTAAGATAAAGAATTTTCTCAAATGTTTTGTGTTCCTCTAATTTCACCAGAATATTAACATAAATAATAAACACGTACAGTACGAGTAAAACCATTAGTATCATCATAATCGAATACACCATACCTTTAAGCAAATCCAATCTCTCGAATCTTGTTGCCTTTCAATTTGTTATTTATTTATTTATTCGTATTAAACAAATTCAACTAGGTGCTATGGTAGTTCAAGCACAAACTTACACTTGGCATTTCCACAACCCTCAACAACCCAAGCGAGCTTCGTTTGTGGTACGCGCGGCGGTGGCATGGCAATGTAGTGTTTCTTTCTCTTTTGATGGGAATAATAATATGGCATCTTCAGTGGGAGGAAAAGAAGACACATGGCATCCACTGGGTCTGATTTCATCCAATGTGGGCAACAAAACTTCTACAAGCTTCACCAGCTCAGCGTTACTAGGGATCATCATGGGCACAACCCAGTGGTTCAGCCCCCACAAAATTCTTATTTTAAAAGTCTTATTAAACATAAATAATTAATAAACCATTTTTGTGTGCTCCAACTTCCACGTGGAAGAGAAAGGAGCATAACAGTCAATGCCCAAAAAACCCAAATAATACATTACTATTCTTTTGCGTTTGGTTTTATTACATTGAATCTAGTGAACAATTAACTGTATATGAATTGACTTCGTTAAATGTATTGAGCATCAAACCCTTCATATCCAATAAGCAAAGAAATTAGAAAAACGGAAAAAAGTGTTGTGATGGGAAGCATTTACTGCTTTATCTAGTGACGCTTTCTTTGGTAAGAACAGTAATCAGCAATAAAAATTTATATATATAAATTTTTAATTAAAATTTTCTGATCTTATTAAAGACAAAAAAAAATATAATTTTTAATATATTATAAAATAAAATATATTAAAATTTATATTTTTTATTTTTTAACTTTTATCAAAAATCTGTCGGAACATTTATATATATCCAAAGTCAATGTTTGACTTCACCATCCCATTCGTTTTTCCTTTGCCCACCAAACTAGAACGCCGTCCTCTTTAAAAGGCTTGCCGTACAGTCAAATGATGCAGAGAACTTGTTAACAAGAGAGAAGCTTCCTGCACGAAGAGGAAGGGATATTTGGCAGCGCACTACCAGCCATTAGCCAACCAATTAAATTAGACGCCGCATGCCAGTTCAACTTTTTGTTGAAACAATCGTCTGTGAAAATTAAATTAGACGATAAAATTGTTTATATTGACCAGGGGTATTCTAATGAACGCAGGTCATGCTATCGTCATCCTCATGATCCACCCACAGACCCACTTAATTACTTAAGTTGGTTTGCCGACCTGTCATTAATCATTGAGTTATACATATATTTAACTAATAAAACTATGGGGGGCCTGGGTGGGCCACGTCTGTAAATGAAATCATTTTTCTACAATATGAAATGAATACAAGAGATGTTCTCAGAAATGAAATACAAGGGATGAGTGTGACTAAAATTCTCTTCTGACCTAAATTTTTCTTAAGCATGTGAAAATAACTAAACTAATTGTACGTTATTATTAAGGCATATAATAGAGTTTAGATCAGCTTGAAGCTATCCTGAAAAGCTCGTAGGGAGACTGGAGTACTCAGCTGATGGGTTAATAATGCCTTAATGGTCCCTATAATTGATTGGAGAGAGAATTTTGGAGCTAGTAGAGGGCTGAATCCTGACACGGGAGCTTCCAGTGGCCCCCCCCTCTCTCTGAATAAGAACTTGAAAGGAAACTTTTTGCCTGACACTTCTCAATGGGCGACTCGACTCTTTCCAATTCCGGTTCAACGCGGTTGTTGTGCCGTTTCGATTAATTTTCTGTTTCGCACTTTAGTGTTCTCACCGGCTATACTAGTAGACTTGGTTGTTCTCTAAAAAATATCTTTCATCAATACGTGCTGTAATAATTGCCATCTAGTAGATCTATCTGGTTAATAACACAAAGCTTATCTCGTTTAATATCTAATTTGGACGAAATTGATAATATAGTCAAAACACCAGACCAGTCCCGCACGCAAGTCATCTTTAATTTTGTTTCGTATAATGAGAGGCTTTAACCTAGGAAAAGAAAGGTCTTTGCGTATATGAGCACCAACTGGTTTGCGCCAGCCCAACTTGTTATATAATATAACACACTAGCCTAATTCTTTCCCCCGTCTATCTTATTTCTTAGCTGTATGTGTTGTAAACAAAAGGAAATTGCGCCGGTGGAAAACACGAAAAGGAAAACTAACTTGCCACATATACTTAATTAAAACAGGTTAATTGGATCAATTTCATTCCATTATCAGATTCTTTGTCGGTCGTGCAAAATACGCGTTTTGTGGGAGCAATATGCAAATGTGAAAGCTCAATCCCTCGGAGGAGTTTGAGCACAAAAGCAAATATGGTGACACTTGACAAGATTATCAAACGTAACTACTTGAAAGGTTTCAACTTCCTCTCACCCGCATACAAGTTACATTATGCTTGTGATTCCACATATTAATTCAATTCAAAGAAGTTGCGTAGGTGAATTCATCTCAACACGGGCACATGTAATGTGAGGACACAAAGGCAGAACAAAAACCTTTCTTACTTTTTAATGCAAAAACGCTACCTGGACGTGTCGTGGGCAAATAATGGTACGACACTAGAGAATCAAAATTGAAGAGTCGGCATCCTTGAAAAAAAAAAAAAAAAGGAGAGAGAGAGAGTGCCGGGAAAACTAAAAGAAATACATTGAAGGGGAGGTGGCTTAGGTAAGGACACCTGTCATTATAATCACCTCCATACGTAAACCGCGTGCCAAAGTCTCCAAGGCGGAAGCTGATCTTCTTATCCACACCATACCGAACATCCCCTATCATGAAGCCATCTTCATCCAACCTCATTAACATAATTAAATTTAGATATAACAATCAATCAATAATAATAATTACTATTAATGTTGTTAAAGGAATTGACAGAAGAAATGCACATAAGCGTCAGCCTGAAGCTCATGCATTGGAATGGGATGGAGTGTGTGTGTGTGTATTACATATTACATCACTGAAGCCTTAACTAACAGTTGAATAAAAAACCGTCACACTCAAGTCTCAAAGTATGCTGTCGTGGTTCATGCTGAAAGTAAGTGGCTTTAACTGAAACTCTCAACAAACTCTGCCACGCACCCTCATGCGGTTCGGTTGTGCTGTGTGCTCTCTACATCATGCCCTGCCCTGCCCTGCCCATTTTACTTGGTGCGCATGTAAGTACCCCAAAGTTGACGCGGCGCATTTTAGACGAATTCAACAATTGTAATTAAACTTAATAATATAAATAATTTGCGTTTCTCTTAATTAATTAAAGTCGGAAAAAAATTAATTGAATAAATCACTATCACGGAGTCACAGCTAAGCAACTGTGAGAATCACAAATGCTATGTACACAAAAAAAATTTATCACTGAGGCATTTAACAGTAAACAATACATGAAAAATATTGGCCTAAACTTAATATCCTAAAAAATAGCCCCCCAAAAAGTGGCAATTAAGTAATCAAACTTCGATTTTGTGGGGCAAGAAGACGCGGGGCTTCTTCACCGGCAGTGGACTCTCCCCCTCGTCGTCACCGGAGACGAAGAAAGCAGGGAAGGACTCCGGTAAGACAGGGAGGTTGAGGTCAAAGTCACGGTGGCTGACCTGGCTGTGGGTGTTACTGGACCCGGATGACGTCACTCCGCTCTTCTCGCCGCCTTCGTAGTGACAACGTTTGTGTCCGCCCAAGGCTTGGCCAGTGGGGAAGGACTTGTGACAGATGGAACACTCGTGGGTCCTACCAGTGGCGTTCGGTGCGCCGGTGGTCATGGTGGCTGTGTTGGCGTTGGTGGTAGTGGAAGCGGAGTGCTCGTCGCCGCCTCCAGATCCTTTACGGTGGCTGGCCTTGTGACCACCCAAGGCTTGGTAAGAAGAAAACGCCTTGTCGCACACGCTGCACTTGAAGATAAGCTTCTGGTCAGAGGACGACGTCGTTGCAGCTGTAGCTGGAGCAGGAGACTTCTGTCGCTGTGTGGCGGTGGTGGTCGTGGTCGTGTTGTAGTTGGTTAAGGCGGCGGTGGAGGTTGTGCCCCGTGCAAGCATGACGAGGCAGAGTGCCAGATACTCTTCTTCGGTTGGAGGGTTGTGTGGACGCTTCGAGCGCTTGCGTTTAGTCCATGGCTCAAGACAGTGAAGATTAGCTTCTTCAAAGTGAAACGATGGAGCTGAAGTAGTTGGGGAGTTAAGAGCTTCCAGTGCCATCTCCGTTACTCTTTCGAATCTAAAACTAAAAGCGTGTGTGAAAAAGAGAGAGCTTAATTTGAGATTTGGGAGGTGTGAGCTGTGAGTTGAGTGAGGGAGTGTGTGTGGGTTTGCTTATAAAAGGAGGGGGCGAAGACTGACGAGAACGAAGTTGCGTGACAAGTGGTGCGAAAGTAAGCGACGGTGTGCACCAAGTTTAATTATATTACAATTAATAAATATTAATATTTCGTGTCCAATTGTACCAATAGGCAGAAGGGAGTGGAGCACGTTTGGTTATTGGATTGAGGCATGAGCTTTCTTGGTGATCAAGGGCGGTTCGAGTCGGTCAAACCTTTGCGCAACGTTTAATAAACGTGGGGCTCTTAAGCTTTTTAGTCAGTCAGTCAGTCTTTAAAGACTTTTTCCAAGTCAAATCACATACTTTTCCAACCAAACGCGGTGTTGTTCTTATCTTGTGGCGGCCGGCAGCCAACCAAGCTCAGGGATTTTTCTTCTTCGTTTGAAGCATACTGAGGATCCGTCTACGATAATTTTAAAAATACGGCCGTGTAAATAGAATTTTTATTAATAATTTTTTTATAAATAAAATTTTTTACAAAAAAAAAAAAATTAGTTGCTGGATTGTAGATGAAAATTTTTATTGAAAATTATATTATAAAAATAATGAAATAAAATTATTTAATAAATAAATAATATTTATAATTATTAAATAAATCATAATAAGTAAGTACTCATTCCTCGTCCCCATGTGGGTGCCTTTGTTCGGAAAAACTTGGTCATCAAGCGCACACTCTTGGATATTAATTCATTAATTGGGTGCCAAAGCCGAATCACATGGGATGGTTTCTTAGTGTGGTGGAGAAAAGTTTCGAATTGGTGTTAAAGTTATATTGTCAACTTTTATTTAGGCATTTCAAAAAAGAAACTTTTATTTAGGGCCGAAAGAAATAAATGTGATTGGGCAAGACAAGTGTGTTCACAACAATATGTCATATTAATTTGACGAGACGTTTCCTATTAATTGTATTTGAAACGTTAGATTATAAGAGTAGAAGTTACTTAGATAAATGGGAGCGCTAAGTTACGACTTACTTCTCTCACATAAAATCATATTATTTATATAAGAAAAATAAATTATAATAAATTATAATTTAAGTAAATCTTAGATAAATATGTATATATATATATATATTATTTGATAAAAAAAATCAATAATTTAGAAAATATTAAAATTTTATTATTTTATATTTTAACAATCGTTAATTTTTTATTAAATGATTATAAAAAAAATTATGTATCTTACATAATTAAGTTAATATTATCTTATTATAAAATATGAGTAATACTTTATGTCTTAAATTTTTTATTTTAAATAATTATCTAAAATTATAAGATATTTATCAATTAATTAATAAGATAGTATTATTAATTTATTTTAATTATAAATGTCACATTATGTAAAATAATTATTTGAGATAAAAAATTTAGAATATATAATATTATTAATAAGATATTTCATAAATATTGAGGATGATTCAGGCTCCACGTTTACCCGGAGTTAATACTAGCTAATGCCACGTGTTCATTTTTCACTGGTTTGAATGTTTTCCCTCACGTGGTTGTTGAGCATTCAAGAAAGAATCGATTCCTCTCTGTTCTTATAATCGAAAGCGCACATGTTAATTAAGGCGAAAATTCCTGCGTCCATTGGCCCACCCACATCGAGTTAATTTTGTGTGTTCATTTACACTTGGAGCTAAAAAACAATGGATATTAATATTAAAAATTGGAATCACTCATTTTTGCCTCTACTTATATAACTCACACATTTAAAGGCACATTTTTTTTTTACACTAAACACGTTTTAAGTATTTATTAACATTTTAAAATCAAATTCGTAATTGTAATATTAATTAACATAGTTTAACAATCAGTTGTAAGAAAATTGTTGATTCATTATATGCTAGTTTATACGTTCATCGTTTTAATATTCTTATTGAGTTGAGGCTGGTTCATGTATACAATAATCTAGAAGGCTTGGATTATACAAGAAGCATCCATATCCATACGCCTACACGTTTTTCGCTAAACTTTGATATCAAATTCAAATGCTAGGAACAAGCATTTTTAGTACTACAAATAATCAGCCAAGCGATTCCATGGGCTGATTACAGTGATGCATCGTAAACCCATTGACTTTTGTAAAAGATACCATGATTATAATATAAGAGCATTATCACAATATTTTTTAAATGGGATTTTATTATTTATTTTAAGAATTACATAAAAAAAATTTATTAGAGAGAGAAATATTATTTCATTTGAAGAATTTTATTTAGAGAGTCTTTTAAAGTTTTTAATTTAATATTAAATTATTTTTTATCTCATAATTTATATAAAAAAGTGTTATAATTAATATTACTTTCGTAAATAATTTTTTTTGATTAGAATAATATATAATTATTTTTATTTGAATAATTTTTTAGAATATAGTATCTTTTTTCACTCTTTTTTATTTATTACATAGATAAGTAAATAAATATTTAAAGAATTAAATTAATCAAAATAAAAAGAAAATCTTTTGATGATGTTCTAATAAGTATATACTTTCAGCCGCTCATAGAAAAATAAAGGTTATATTGATAAGTGTTTTTCTTTTTTGTCTCAACTTTTGGTGATTGTGATTATATATTATAGAATTATGTAGAAAGCTCAGAGATCAATAGGCTATGTAAATGTGTAATTTATTTGACTGTGATTAGTTCTTATTTTTAACAATGTATAATATTATAAAAAGCGCATCAATATTCTAGAACAAGTGGCCATGAAAATTAAGCTCTCTTCGAGAGCGAACCGAAAAAAAAAAAGGGGAAAGAAAAAGTGGTCGTGAGATACCGTTCTAGACTTTGTGCAAGTTGCTGGAGTATGCCGAAAGCCCCCACCGCGACGCTGCGAACTGCGATGCATCGAGCCATTGACCAAGTCAATAATAAGAGTGCTGCCATAAGCACCCATCTAAAATCCTTTGACAATAATCATATTCTAAATATAAGCCTAAGGGTGAATTGTTGCGCTCAATGTGGTGAGAGTAGACAGGGGCGGAAGCTGAAAATTTGGGTGTCAGGGGAAGCGTGAAAAATATTATCAAAAATTAATATAAATTTTATTTTGAATAACAATTTATTAACATCATTTAAAAATAAAATACTTCAAAAGATTGAAATATATTAATACGTTCAACTTTCAATAAGCTTATTCATATTCTATGAAAATATCTGGTTAAATAAGACTTAGAAATATACTCTAAAAAGTAAACAAAAAATCTCTTAAACTTTAGTATAATATCCTTTTAAGCAACAAAATTTTTTTATCATTGAATTATTAAAGGATGAAATAAAATATTATTTATCCCTTGAGCGTAGCACGGCTGACCGTGAATGCATATTACGCCTACTAGTTCAAGTTTTAATACAAGGAAATGTAAGAATAAATTGGTAGCTTAAAATTTTTTAAAAGAAACTAGATAATAGGCTAACGTTGCCGAAGCTTGGAACACCAATAAATATAGAAATAAGTTGAAAACCCATATTTTTAAATTAAATATTAAACTATAGAAGAGAATTATGATTTTTTAATGCCTGGGAAAAAAGATAAATTATAATAAAATCATAATAATTTTTTAGAATTTTAGAATTACCAGTGATTGTACCATTTACAGTAAAAGCTATGATACAAAAATATTGAAAATACTAATTAATTTTGGGGATATTTTTCAAACTTTATTATAATTTAGTACATAACAGTACATATATATATATATATATATATATATATATATATATTTTAAATTTCCTATAGGTCTCGTTTCCATGTTGTTTTGCTCTTGAGAGTAGAAGTCTGAGGCCCGTAAAATTAAATTTTAAATCTCTTTCTATTAATATAGATAGTGGTAGATATATATCACTCATATATTTTATTGAGACTAGATCTAGTGAGAAAATAAAAATCTCGCATCTAGTATACTCGTTACACTTTAGAGCCATGCTTACAAGCATACAAATTCAAAATCCCAAAATAACCTAGACTGTAATACATTTATGGGATGTAACATTTAAAAAACTAAATGCAAGATAAGCGTCGACACAGGGGTAAGATGTAAAAGTTAGGTAATTGAAGTCCTTGGCTTTTTAAATATTTTATCTTTGAATTACCTGAAGTCATTGCTTACATAAACAAATTTTAAGTTTAGCCTCCAGACGAAACCGAGTGCTAATTGCTAAGGAAGCACTTAGTAGCACATGTTTTTGGACGATGGCGGATTCCCATGTTTTCAATTAAGTAATGAAAATTACACGTCTCAGATACATTCCCCTACTGCAAGTTAAGAAAATGAAAAGCTTGGCACTGTTTGAGCCTGAAATGAATATGACGTGTCTGGATAAGTATCGGAAGCAATTTTGGACAAAATCTCTCGTATGCATGAACCGCTTTGTACGATTAATCACAACTTTTGAATTTTCTCCGAATCAACCCATCTCTCTTTCTGAATTCAATTGTATGTTTTATAATGCGAAGCATCAGATTCAAATATTGCCTTTACGTCTTTTCGGCAGTAAGTTCAATGTAGATGGCAGCGTACACTGTCACCAAACATGAACCACCGTCATTGATTGGGCAAAAGTTGGGAGTAAATTATTTACTCCAACAACTTGCTTAATACTGTAGTAGTTGTTGCGAAATCTGATATGTGATTATGGTGCTGGCCATTATCGGCAGCCGACTGAAGCACCTGCGTGGGGGATTGGGTTTGGGCCCATTAATGAGGCCTAATTGCCGTATCGGTTAATTAAAAAATTGTTGGTTGGCTCTAGTTGTTATGTTAGGTAAGAGTCACTTCAATGCCGTATTCAGCGAATTGAGGAATGAGAAATCACAATACATCATCGCACATAGAAAAAATTTGCAAAATTATCGTTAACTGCAGACAATTCTTTTTATGGGATTATCTTGAAAACTGAAAAGTTGTATGAAATTTAGATTAATAGATTTTAAGTCCAAAAATAAAAGAATATTTTTTTTAATGTCTAAATATTTCAATTGCCCTAATACCTTGAATGCGACTGGTAGGAGAACTGTAATTACTGTTCACTAGCCGCCTGGACCCGTATCCAGGGTGCGCTTTAGGCTTTTAAGACAGCCGTATGTACATTATTAAGTTTCTATTTTTGTCGGACCAAACTGCCCTCCATCTAACTGACTCCTGTCATTTTCTCTGATCTTGGAGAAAGCGTAATTGATACTGCAGTCCTTGTTGTTTTCAGAAAATTCAACTAAATCGATAATTTCCAATATATCTTTATTAAGTCCTCACTGAATTAGTTTTCGTCAGATAGGCCCATTGACGGATTCACCATTTTCGGTTGTATATATTAAATACTTACTGAGATCTTGGTGTCAAATTATACTATTACCCAAATTAATTTTATTTCTATTTCTCTTTTTTTTTTTTAAATTTAACTCTATTTTTCTTTTTTCTTTTTAATAAGTTATATCTTAATAATAGGTAAATCATTTCTCAAAATTTTCTTAAACTAAGATCCTGTAATAAATCTTCATGAGTTTAAAAATATATTTTGCAATCAACAGCATTTATAAAAAGTTCAATGTTTGAAAATTTTTTTTATGTCAACAACAGTTATTATTTAGTCATTATTTCAAAGTAACGTCTTTTATTCTTATTCTTAGCATTAGATATAATTCCTAATGTGCACTTAATTCACAATAATTTTTATTTGAAGGTTAAAGTATTAAGTTTTAAGATCCACAACAAATTAAAAAATTTAAGAAAATAAAAATTTGATTAAAGATGTCTCATCAACTCAAATTATATGGATGACCTATAAAAATTTTATTATATTAATATTTAAATAAATTTTATTTTTTATTTATATAAAATTAATAGAAATACTTGAAATGTATTGTGTCATTTTATTTACTTGTCTTTTAAATATCCCAGGTGTAAAAACGATATTTTAACGTCAAAAACTATGAGGACTTAGTTGCAGACTTATAAAATCTACTAACTCATTTGCGGTTTCGGTAAACAAAAAGGACTGCAATGAAAAAGTACTGAAGTGTACAACTTGGATTTTTAATTTTGCTTTTCCAAGCCAGCGCAGCGCAGCGCAGACTTGGCTTTTCTGGTTTTTCAATCAAAGGAAAAGGCGTGATGCATGCTGCAGCTTCACTTCTTAACTCTTCAGACCTCTCTCTTCGCCTTGCATCTCAAACTCAAAGACGACTCTCTCCCTGGATCGCCGCTCCCTCCTCTGCTCACGTTCCCTTAAACCGCTCGCAAAATTACAGATTTGCACTCCCTGCTCTGCATTCCAACGGTAATGTTTTTCACTTTTCGCTTCACATTTTTCTGAACTCTTGAATCTCATAAATGATCAGATTTTCTTGCCGAGAGCAAAAGTAAGCTCATAGGGTTAAGGGTCATTATAGTAAAAAGACAAGAGTTAAGATATTTATGGAAAATGGCAATTTTGTCATTAAAAATTTCAACCAGACTGGTCCATTTTCTTTTATCAAAATTTACTCGATAATAGTCAACATAGAACAACAGTCAACACACGATTTTCTGTCTCGCTCTCTTTCTCCCTCGCTGACGGCTGACTCACCAGCTATAACTGGTGTTTTGAGTAGTGGGTGGTGACTCGATGCAACGTCAAAAAATGGCTTCTGCTGATTTTCCAGAAGCACGAGACCCTCGAATCGCTGGGATATCCTCAGCAATTCGTGTCATCCCAGACTTCCCTAAACCAGGTATTTTATTGAGTATGCGTTGAAGATGGTTGATTTGGAATGGATATTAATTTGTTCTGCATGGTTACTGCATTTTGTCATATGATTGGTGGGCACTTTCTGGCTTTACTGTTAATAGTACAGTGTTTGTTTTGTACCGTGTCAGGGATTATGTTTCAAGATATTACAACATTGCTTCTTGATACCAAGGCTTTTAGAGATACTATTGATCTGTTCGTTGAGAGGTACAAGGACAAAAATATCTCTGTTGTTGCAGGTATTTTCTCCTTTCTCTCCATGGCATATCTAAAACACTATTAGAGCTAGTTATGAGTTGTCAAACAAGTTTCGTTAAGGCTCTGGTCCACAGCTGCAAAATGTCTTGTAAAAACTTGCAGCTGTTGTTTGGAAGTTAAGTTGATTTTACCCCATAATTGTTTGATGAAAAGCTTATATTATTCTTATTATTTTGTCAAAAATTATTGACTTTGAATGTGTCTTGTTAACCAAACACCTTCAATTTTTATTTCACGGCAGCTGTGGCTTAAAACTCAGAACATTATAATACCAAATGGAGCCGGAGACATTAATATTCCGTGATTATTTATTCCCATCTTTGGCATAAATTTTAATTAGAAATCAAATTGGAATTCACTTCCTAACATCAATTTTTGGTGTTACCAAAAATTTTGGATTGGGTGGGTTGCAGATTTTAATCCATGGCTGCTGTGGAATGGAATAAATAGTTGTCAAAGTGTATGATGGTTGGTGGAAAACATATAATTCTGACAAGAAAACAGGGGTGTTTACCAAACGCTCTAAACGTTGTACTTTCAAAATTAAGTAAAACGATACTAGTTATGAATTTATTGTATCAGAATTATAGAGGTTTAGGGCTATGCTCAAGTATTATAGTGTTTATTGTCATTGGAGTTGGACACAGTTTAATAGTTGACGATGAAAACTGGTAGTCTTTAACCAACTTCTGCAAATAATAGGCTTTCCTAGTAGGAGAGTTGACTGACTCAATTTCTAAAGATCTAATGAAGTTGGAATAGCAGATATTTGTTGTGACTGTTTTCTAATTCATTGTCGAGTTGACTTTTCCAATGCAGCAACAGTTTTTGTGCTTTCTTATGAGATCTGATGTTGGTCACATAATGCAGGTATTGAAGCTAGGGGTTTTATATTTGGGCCTCCTATTGCATTGGCTATTGGGGCAAAGTTTGTTCCTATGAGGAAACCTAAGAAGCTTCCAGGTAAATCTTTACATCTACTTTAGTAATCTCTTGTTTGGCTGTGTAGTTTTCTGGCTTTTAGAGAAATTCTGGATAACCAAGAGAATCTTTAATAATGTAAGGTGTGAAGTGTGACTCAAAGTCACATGCTTTAGTACCCGTTTCAGTGACAGAACAAGTCATAGTAATTTCAAAATGCCTAGATGTTTTGGCAGCATTTGCATTTGTAGTCTTGAGTGTGCATGGTAGTTTATTCAGTTTTCTCGGAAGTCTGAATAATCCAAGGTGACGCCATTTCTCCCATCTTTATGATATTTTGCACTAGTTTGATGTTAACTGGCATCATATGCTCACTGTTACTCTCTACTTGTTGCCACAAATATTTGATACTTCTCTAGAAGTCATTGTATACGGTTGAATCTTTGAAGCATACTTTCTCCAATTTCAAATGTTATCTTCTCACCTTGATAAATAGACAATGGCCCTATGAAATCAACTCAACAAATTACTTATCGGAGAAAGCCTGAATCCGATCATATTGGTGGTTGACTAACCATTCTACCTTGTAGTATGCTCAATTCTTTTGCTCTAATTAAAAGGAGAAGAATATTAGTATTTACTTCACATGAAATTACTACAAGAAACATATAAATTAAAATAAACAGAGGGGTCGTAATGTAGCTGAAAAAATATATTCCAATATTTAAAAGTTTAGAAAAAGGGTGGAACTTCAAAATATGTTCCAACGTGATTATTTTTGGCTGTAGTACTCTTATATAAAAATTTTGGAGTTGTTTCACTTAACCAAATATTTATTATGCAACTCTTTTTACAAGGATTAGTACCTTTACATTTTATTGAAAGCTAACAGTTTTGACGTTTGATGGTCTCATCAGGGGAGGTTATTTCCGAAGAGTATTCCTTGGAATATGGAAAAGATGTAATGGAGATGCATGTAGGTGCTGTACAAGCAGGGGAACGTGCTTTAATAGTGGACGATCTTGTTGCAACTGGTGGGACCTTGTCGGCTGCAATCAGGCTACTTGGTAGTATGCAAAGCCTTATATTTATATTGATCTACATACAACTGCTGAATGCCTGCTTTTTTTCATAGATTCTTCATTTTTCATATGCTAATAAGAGGTTTTGCTCAATTTTCTGTTACTTCTGAAAGGGTGGATGCCTGCATGTAATTTTTGAATAAAATTGAGCTATGCCCTTAATCTGAAGAGGAAGGTGGTGTGTCATTGAGAGTCAAGTCTTTTGAGCTGCTTAAATCATCAGGCATATCTTTGTTGGAATGCCAGACTGTCAAAAAGTGGCTTTGTGATCTGTATGGTGAACAAATGGGGCCAAAATGTTATGGAGAGCTTTACAATTTGGAATTAGACTAAGATGGGGTTGATTAATCAAGTGACCTAATTACAGTCTTATGGCTTTATCTGTTACTCCTGTTGCTGCCATGCATGATTCTTTATTTTATGTATTTATTGGAATTTCTGTGCTGTTTTATTGATATATTTTACCGACTGTTATTTAGCTGCTACACTTTCAAAGTAGATCACCAAATAAGGAATGTGCTGTTTCTGAGTGTGTTTCATTTCAGGAATGGCAATTTTCTCTTCCATCTGTTCATTTATTAAGTATGCCGGCTTACATCATATCAATTGTTTGTTGCAGAGCGGGTTGGGGTGCATGTGGTTGAGTGTGCATGTGTGATTGAACTGCCAGAGCTAAAGGTTTGTTTGAAAATCCAAAATGTGTTCCGGTGTCCAAATTGTAAACTGCCATTGAGATTCACTTATAATATTTCTTTTTTAACTTGTCTTTATTATGGTTCTTAGCATTATATAGACTAATCTGCTCACTAAAGTGTTTGGTAAACACTAGTTGTTGTATCTTGAAAGCTATGTTGATATGGATTTTCACTAGTATGATGAAAAATCTATTATATCTTTAATAATTTTATTAAAATTATTATTTAAAATTACTACATATTATTAACTTTTATATTATACTTACAACTTTTTTTTTTTCACAACAAACATACCTTAAGTATAGTTGGGTAGCATGTAATTAGAAGCATATCTTTGAATGTCCCAGTGGATGATTTAAACTTCTATACAAAAACTTGTTGATAAATATGAAAGTGTTATATAAAAATAACATAAATTTAAATCTGTGCCAGTTTTAGATCAAAGTCAACTATATGTTAAAATTTTGCCATGAAACAAATGAGGGTCACAGACTTGCAAAAATATAATTATGCGTGACAAAAAATGTCACGTCCTAGAAGTCCTAGAAGTCCTAGAAGTCCAGTACGCATTTTCTATTCATTACAGCATCAAGTAAATTGCTTGATTGATTGCTGATGTATTAAATTTTGGTCAATTTTCTGCTGCTGAATTCACTGTCACAATATTATGTTTGTGGTTCCCTCTCAATTTGTATTGATGACAGCTATACTATTTGCTTGTGTTCTTCGAATGTTCTAAGTTACTGTACGTGTAAGTTAAGTGGGCTGTTGTGTATTTCTTGTTTCTATTACAGGGTCGGGAACGGTTGGGAGAGAAACCACTATTTGTTCTTGTAAGCTAAACTTGATCTCAGTTTTTGGTTTGAACGCAATGTTTGTCGACCATATGGGTTTGCAATTGCTCGGACTCTGCTCAAAGCTGGAGAACTTCATAAAACCATCTGATTAATGTAAGAGCATTATCATTGGCTTTTTATTTTATTTAAGTGGTTAGGGAAAGAATAGTGGGGGGAGGCTGGGTTCTGTCTGCTATTGTTGGATTTAACAATGATAGGCTTATGTAAAAATTCCATGGTCCCGTAAACCGCTGAATTTGATGCTTTTCCAATCATCTAGAGAGATTCTATCTGATTGTCTTATTGTTGTTGATGTATCATGTGTGAAATTAAGCCGAGTTCAACTCGTCTCTTTATTATTATTTAATCTGTTTGCTGCGCGTAGATTAGAGAATGATAGAGAGGCCTGCTTATCCTTGATTAAAAGGAAAGGATGTAAAGGGTAAATTCATTTAATGCATGCAGGATCGTCAAAGCAGAAACATGCCACACGTGGGAGCTTTGATGATCATAAACTTATACCAGTAGACCATATGCGTTATAAACCAAGATTTCATGGGACCTCCATAATTAAAGTGTATATCCTGCACGTTTACCCTCAATTATTTCCCACACTTGCAACAACTCAAATTGAATGAGAAAAAATGGTTTCACAATCTACCCACCCCTTATGTAGAGTTGATTTATAAATAATACCCAGGATTAATTTATTAAAGATGTGAAAAATGAAAGCTCATCGATCTTTTTAATTATGTAAATGAGGTTCGTAAAAGCTTCCAAAATCCTGTTACCAAAGTGTTTAGTTATGATTTTTACTCCACGACTGAAACTTAATTTACAAAAGCACCATCAATTTTTACTCTATAGTTATAACTTTTACTTCACAACAGTCCAGCTCAAAAAATTATGGTACTTCACTATTAAATGCACTCTTAAAATTAGATATTTTTAGATTTTTTAAAAAATTAGTTATAAACATGTATGGAAATGTAAATTTGCACGAAATTGATGAACCATAAAATTGGTTAACTAATAATGTAACGAAAAAAAATCAGTTAGCTGCTTGAATAAATTGGTTATCCGATTTTGGTCCCCGCCAGCTTTGAAAGTTTTACATTTCGCTCCGGGTATAAGTCCTTAAAGTTTTAAAATATTGCAAATGGTTCACTTTTCAATTTTCGTATTTACAAAAATATCATTAAAATAATATAAACTTTCAAATCTATAATATAAGGTTTTTAGAAATTCAACATCTTCCTTAACAAAGAAGCCTGACGAACTTTGTGTCATTTTTCCTTTTTCTTTTTTCTTTCTTTCTAAAAAAGGTACACGATGGTTAAAGTTCAAATTAACTTCATGTTATCATTATATGAAATTGATGCAAAAATATACTAATAGATGTGCCTCCTAGTTGTTTAATGTGTTTCTTTTTCAAATATTTTCATTTCTAAATTTACAACTAATTTACCTAGTTGCATACAGAACCAATTGTTATTATCTTAGAAAAAGTCTTAGAATTTATTTGGAATATGTTTTCAAATGGAGCTTTTATGTGGATCTTCTTTTAGTAAAGCTTTTATTTTTTAAAAAACTTTAGTTGTAAAATTTGTATATCACTTTAGAAGATAAGTTAGGAAAGAAATAGAATAAGATTGTAAAATAAAATATTGGTATTATATAATTTAACTCTTTGAAAAATCTACAACTCCAAAAGTCCACAATTTGAGCTTCTTCCTATAGAAGCAAAAAATATATTTTTAACTCACTAAAGCTTCACTCATTTTAAAACTAAATGATGCAGATAAAAAATAAAATAAAAAGACTTTTTGACATAAAAACTTTTTTTTTTAAAAAAAAACTCTTTTGACTAATAGCAAAGTCATACCAATTATCAAAAGGTCAAAAGGAAACTTGGACCATCATCTAATTCTATACTTAGCATCATTTCATTGGATGTGCATATAAATGACGTGGTACTTTATCCTTAATCAACATCATAAATTTTATTAGCATTGTCCATGCACGGTATACAAGATTCGAACTTAATTTTGCCTATCATGAGTGACAATAAACATGAATTAATTAAACAAGTGTTGCTTGATAACTTGATTACATTTATTAAGAGCATTGTCAATGTTATATCATATTTCAACGTCAATTATCAATTTATCACCGCTCTTTAAATACTCAACAGGGTTTTAATTAGCTTCATTTTTCAACACATTTCCTTGTTGTCTAATATTCTATTACTTCAGAAAACCCGAACTTCCAAATATAAACACATATATTATATAAAAAAATATTTTACATAATAAGCTTTTGTACAATTATTGTATGTGTCCAAATACAATATAAAATACTGGTTGGACTTTTAAGTTTCGGAAAAATCACCATCATTATATATATTTATATTTGGTATAGTTCACACTAGCTAGTCAACTGGAAAATAAAATTATCATTTTATATATAAAAATTATATAGTCCATGCTCTTTACGACTAATTTGGTAGCCATAACTTATTTCTCCGTTTTTCAATAAATAATTAAATATTTTTCCATGCTTATGCTGTTCAGTGGTCTATTTTCCATGAAATAATGTATTAAGCTCAATATACTAATGAACAAGTTTTAATTATTTTTTTTTTCCCAATGAAACAAGTTTTCGTAGTTTGACAATTCGTTTATATATTAATATCCCCATCAACAACTATATGCCTTGGTAAAATGAAAAAGTAGTGCATTGACTTCGAGTTCTGGTGGTTACATGCAATAGCTAGTTAAAAAATATTATAAAATTTACTGGATAGATGTATTTTATACAAATGAATGTATAAGCTTATCTTTTAGTTAAAAATAATTAGCCATATCTTTTATCCTTTAATTATTCTATTAAGTGTCAGTATTATTATTTTCGATTAAAATAAACTTATTAGGATCTGAGCTCTGTACACCTACCATATAAACAAAGTTTGTAGGTTGAGCTTTACAGGTTGAAAAAGAAAAAAAAAGTCACCAGAAATGCTTGGATAATTAAAGCTAAATTCTTTTGGTTTAATTATGCACTAGGATCTAATATTCCCACTGTGTTTAATGTTTACAAGTTCTTGATATAAGACTTTTAGAGGTATCCCGCATATAGGTTCAAGTTTTTGAACAAAATTGAAAATGTAAAAGAATAAAGAGGTCAACAAGAAAAAGCAATAGCTTGATTATTATTACTACATGAAACAACTTTTTTTCCCCTTTAACACAAATAATATCACAAGAAAAATACAAACTGATAAGGGACGACGGCTTAAGCGGAAGGGATTAATTTGGAGGTTCTGAAAGCCAAAAAAAAAAATTCTGAGAAAGGAAAGGTTTTAATTGAAATTTAGTTCATTTTACATGAAGTTTATGTTGTGGCCAGATTTAACTTTTTTTTTTTTATTATTTCCTTTAAATTTGTTGTTTCTATATTATGATCCCGTTAAATTATAACTGTGAACACTCATACCAATTGAGGTAGAAATCTTTGGTAAGTATATGATACAAATAAAATCATGTCTACTGGCCAGGAAAATAAATAAACAAATATATTAAATGTTAATTTTTTTAATTACATACATACATACACGCATACATACATGCATACACACACAAATATATATATATATATACATATTTAATTTTTTTTAATATATATATATATATGTTAGGGGATGGGGATGATAATGACAGACGAACTGTCGTTCTAGCGCGTTTGCTGGTGATGAAAATGGTTGAAAAACTGGAAGACTCATCATGCAACTCAACAGCCCCTTGGCCATGCAAATTATTTTAAAATTTATATAACAAGACACTATTTTATCATTATTAGTAATATTATGATATAAGTAGTTAACAAATATTGCCCAAGTCTTGGAATTGGAGAATTGTTTAAGGGATGCAGAATGTACCTAATAATATAAAATAAAACTCAAAAAGTATAATTAATAAAATAAACATATAACTAAAATATTGGGTAATTTAGTATTTTCATATAAAAATAAAGAATACAAGTGATAATATGATAATTTAATGGTGTACAAGTGATAATTTTTTTTTTATGTTAATTTGAGTTTCAAGAGATAAAATCGTTAATTTATCACAATTTTATTTACTTTTAAACAACAGTTAATAATTTAATAGATGGTAAACATATTTTATCAACTTAAGATAAACGGTTGATACACATTAAAAGTGTTATAGTATATTTAATAAAAATATATGTTAAAAATATACTAGTGATAATTTTCTCAATCTCCAATCTCCAATCAGTTTAGTTATATGATAGCTCGAGGCTTGAGCTACAAACGTCCTTTTGCCTATAACGTAGCAACGTTAAAAGGCAAATAAATTAGACCAAACTGACTAATAACACTGATAATAGAAAAGCAAATTTAGATCTAAAAAGCAATGCCACTTTATATCAATTTAGCAACAAAGGAAAATTAATTTACGTAGCAGCGAAGTGGCATTTTATATTTAAATGATAGAGTGAAATAAATAAAAATTGGAATCAGTGCAATGGAACACGTAGCTCAATGCAAAAGAATAACACGTGGGAAGTGGGTGGTGGTTTAATAGGTCAAATTCGATCATCGTTTGGTAGTTTGATGAGACAGAAACTAGCTGTCTGTCAAGCCATCTTATTTTAGTTTAGGTTACGAAAATGATAATCCGAACCGGGAAGCAAAAAATGCAAAGAGACAGCTCTTTGTTATTCGTTAATGTTATCTTACAGACAAACCCTAACCATAGTTCGTGCAATGGAGCCGGCGACAGAATTAACTGAGAATAAAATCAGATTTTTGACGTTTCATCAATGTTTACCCTTATCTTTATATATATATATATATAGAGAGAGAGAGAGAGAGAGAGAGAGATTTGATTTTATTCCGCTAAATTAGTTTCATTCTTTTATATATTTGGTTTTTATTTCTTTAGGATTAGGATTAGAGAATAGGTCGTGCAATGGCCGGTGCAATTTCCCAAGAATAGTTCCAATCACACCTTTATCGAATTAATTTTCGCTTAAAAAGAAAAGAATATTATATTAAAAACAAACAGAAAATAGTCTCAATCCAACGCGTGGAATTTGAGCGAGAGGATCGGCGGAATCTAAGGGGCCAGAACACAGGAGTACAGTTATATCTTGGTGTGTTTTTATGGCTTTGTTCAGGCAATGTAAACGTATTGGATTTGGAATACTAGGAAAATTTTATTAGGGTTTCGGATTATTATTCTTAAGTAAGATATCACAGCTGGGATTGGATTGGTGAGGTTTAATGGGAATCTTATCTTTAGTTTGTTTATTTAGGTTCAGTTTACTTGCAGATTTAACTGTTAACAAATTATCCAACAAAGGATGCTAAGAATTCCACCATGTGCATTGTTGAGAGATAATTAACGACCGTAATCATGTGAGATTATTGATGTAATAGTTTATGTGACTTTTACGTTCTTTTCAATTATTCATGATCAATATATTGTTGCAGCCTTGGAGGTGTGTGTGCAGCCAATTAATAGAAACGTCACATAAGAATTAAACTTGTACTTAAACATGCATGCATGCTTTTCCGTACATTTGTTAACACAGGTGTTTGTGATGATTCATGCTTGCATGGATATGTCATCGAGTTCTTATATAAGCTAGCTTGCTCATGTAACTCTGGTCACAAGACGAAGGATCTATATATATCGCAAAAATTCAATTATCGCATCAAACTAAGCTCCAAGGCACCTGATCACAGCTTCATTTTCTTTTCTGTTACGGTGACTCGTGTTGTGAATAGGTCAGTTCATGGAAGGAAGACGCATCCTTATTAGTCATAGCTAGATAGTAGATCCAGATGTGACAGCAGTACTCACGAGTTTGAATAGTTAAAAGGAATATAAATTTTTGTGGCTAGATAGCTAGGATGACAGCTAGCTGTTGAGTAATTGTGAGCAATTGAACACTACATGTAATTAACTTGATTTTAATCTTAAATTCCTGTACGTGAGGATCTCATGTATACAAAGCAAACTAGCAAAGAAACACTTGTTAGGTTTCTGCCTATTCGAGAACTGAGACAAGGAACGAGTTTAGCGGTTACCGTGTCGGATACTTTTCTGTACTTTAAACAATTCCCGCCAAGAGTCATCTCCCACGATGTTAGCCGTCCTTTTGCCCCTATTTCTTTAATCTGCCAACAGAATTCCGTCTCTTTATTTTATTCGACAACACTCCCCACGTTCTGACTGTTTCAAATTAGTACGCATGCTCATGCTCTCTCATTCTATCATTCGATCCCTAGCCCTAATCCCCATTTAGAGACTAATTAATCACTGTCTCTAACCTCTTAATCATTGCCCTTGGACCCTCTTTTATCATTTTTATTGCAGTTTTAGCTAGTCTTAAGACCCTTTGATGGGCCATTGAAGAATTGTGTTATTTTAATTTATCCGTGCAAGAACTTGGCCCCCTCTGAGTTGTACTTCGCCTGGTTTTGGCCCCGCCAGTGGACTCCTGATGATCAGGTTTGTTACATAGAATTAGGTCCCTACACCAGTTAATCATTGGCAATTTTTAATTCATTAAAATAATTTAAGTCAAATCCTTACTCTTCACATAACAACATTCTCTCTTAATTAATTCTCAATAGTTGAGGTATGTGGTGTGTCTGTGTGTGTATATATATATGTCTCTAGTTTTGGTTAGTAGCAACATTGAAAACAAATCAACTCTCATTCTCCATACAGGCTTCTAGGTTAAGTTAACCAGAAGGAATATGGATTCTTTTGGAGTTTTATATGCCGATGGAGAGTGGGAATCCTTTAACAAAATGTTCTCCACTGAAGAATTTGATTTCACACAACAGTTTCTTGCTCAAGCTCAACAACAGCAAAATGATGACGAGGGTTTGCATTTCATGACCCCATCAACATTTTGCCTCACTTCTGAAGCCACCAACGTAGTGAGCATGGCTGCAGGGGTCAATAACGAGAGTCTGTTTTATTCTTCAAATTCCACTGATCATCAGCTCAATTCTAATTTGTACAATCTTTCTCAAGATAGTAATTTTGGTAGCAATTGTAGCACTAGTGTCTTTAATGATAGTAGCTACTTCTTCAGCGATATTTCTAATAACCATATCCCGGTGACAAATTATGTGTCTATGCCGATGGTCGAAGTAAAAATTGGCTTGCATGATGGCCCAACATTTCCTGACACTGCAATGGAAGAAACCTGCGCCATCAATCAATGCACAACTGCTGTTGTCCCTGCCTATGACTTGAAGCTAAAAAGGAAGTCAATTGATCACGGCCCAACAGAGCTTGAACTTGATGTAAATTCATCTGAGAATAACGGGAAGAAAAAACCCCGGGTCACAAGAGATGTAAGTACAATTAATTTGAAGCTTTAGATTAACATGTAGTATTCTCAAACGTTTATATATGCAGTATACTAATGCTTGCGTTGTATTAATTTCGAAATGCCGGTCCAGAAAACTAATAATAAGAAGAATGCTGTCAAGTCAAAGAAGCAGCAGAATGAGAAAGTGTGTCCAAAAGGCAACGAAGGAGAAGAGAGCAACATTAATGGCGGTTCAGATGGACAAAGCTCAACCAATACATACAGTGCAGAGGATGATAATGCTTCTGAGGAGACTAATAATGAAGATTCCAAAGCATCTCTAGCAGCTCTCAATTTGAATGGCAAACAAAGAGCCAGTAGAGGGTCAGCAACTGATCCCCAGAGCCTTTATGCTAGGGTAACAACTGCTACTCCACTTCTGGCTCGGCTAAGCTATACCACATTACCAATTGTATTTTTATCTTGTTTGAATATAATGATCAAGTCTTAACCTCTATTGACTCCTTTGGCAGAAAAGAAGAGAGAGGATAAATGAGCGATTGAAAATCTTACAGACTCTTGTCCCCAATGGAACAAAGGTAATTAAATTAAGGGGCAGCATTAAATCATTAATCGTTCCAATTAATAAGAAGATGTATATGAACCTCAAACTGATCACATCTTTGTGATTGTTTAATTTGCAGGTTGATATTAGCACTATGCTTGAAGAGGCGGTCCATTATGTGAAGTTTTTGCAGATCCAGATCAAGGTAATTGATTAATTAAGTGAAAATGACGATCTATTGAATTTAATTTTTTTAAAAAAAAAAAAAACTTAGCTAGCAATTATATATCTAATTTAAGTTGCTTTATCTAAATGTATGTGCAGCTTTTAAGCTCTGATGATCTATGGATGTATGCTCCTCTTGCTTACAACGGAATGGATCTCTGTCTCAACCAGAAGATTTCTTCATTTCTATGATGACAACCAATGGAGATCCTGCATGTTCAAACATTTGTTTAATTATCCAAACAATAGAAATGGGAAAAAAAAAATACTTATATATAACATTACATATCTATGCTAACTTGTAATTTCTAATAAGCCGATCCCGAATGAAATTTAATTTTCAAACAGGAATAGAGTAATAATCCTTGATTTATATATAATTGTCTTATTTATTTCTAGCGTCTGTATCTATGTCTGTGAATAATCAGAAAGCATTCTTTCTAATACAAGATGCAAAATATCAGTCTTTTTAGTTTTTGTTTTCTCTCTTAACTTTTTAAATTAATTGTAAACAAAATAAAAATAACGATTTGATTATTAATTTTGACCACTATTAAATTAGAAGAGAATATAAAAAAAAAGAAAAAACTAAGAGAATACATGTAATCCAGAAACTGTTTTTGAAAAGTCCAAGTAAGATACACTTGTAGGAAATTGAAAGGCTCAATTAAAATAAGAGTGGAGCTTCTAACACCCTACGAAAACTCTTACAAAATCCCATTTGTTACATTTAGAGGCTTACAGCTCTTTCCTTAGTGAAAATTACAAAAAGGATAAAATATACCATAGAGTTTTGGTTAAATTCAAAGGTCATTCTACCATGATGACATTAAAATTATAACATTAATATCGTAATTTAAATGAATTATATAAATAAAATATAAAATTTATAATTTAACGTGAAACTTGTAAATCAACATTAATTTTAGAATAAAACATAAATTTTAGAAATTAAATACAAGACTTGTAAATAAAAGATAAAATAAATAAATTAATATAAAACTGGTAAATTAATGTATTATTAGTAAATAAAATAAAAATTCGTAAATATAATATAAAACTCATAAAGAAACATTAAGTACAAAATAAAACATAAATTTTATAAATTAAATATAATATTTATAAATAGAAGAGAAAATAAGTGAATTAATATAAAACTAGTAAATTGATGTATTACTAGTAAACAAGACAAAAACTTGTAAATATAACTTAAAACTAGTAAATCAACATTAACTATAAAATAAAACATAAATTTTGGAAATGAAATGAAAGGCTTGTAAATAAAAGGTAAAACAAGTAAATTATTAAAAAAATGGTAAATTAATGTCTTACTAGTAAATAAAATAAAAATTTACAAATATAACATAAAATTAGTAAATCAACATTAAGTGTAAAACAAAATATAAATTTTAGAAATGGAATATAAAACTTGTAAATGGAAGATAAAATAAGTAAATTAATGAAAAACTAATAAATTAATATATTATTGATAAACAAAACAAAATCTTACAAATATAACATGAAAATAGTAGAACACTAACCGTAAAATAAAACATAATTTTTAGAATTGGAATATAAGACTTGTAAAAATAAGGTAAAATAAGTAAATTATTATAAAACTAGTAAATTGATATATTATTTGTAAATAAAATGAAAACTTACAAATATAATATAAAATAAGTAAATCATTATCAAGTGACAAATAAAATATAATTTTTGTACATTATACCTAAATTTTATGAATAAAAATTAAAATAAGTAAATTAATATAAGAGTTATTGCAAAAAAAAAATCATAATTGTAAAATAAAAACTCATTATAATGTTTATTACCTAATATATTTATTGATTTTTTATTTAAATTGAATAACGCTAGTTTTGCGTTTATGTAATATATGTAATGTTTATTAATGATGGAATTTATTCTCAAAATCAGATTTTAAAAAAATTAATATCTTTTGTAGTTGTTGTAAGATGGAATTATTTTACATCTTTTGACTCTTTCTGAACAACAACCTTAAATGATCTCTAAGTACAAGTAAAAAATTTGAAATTATATAAAGTATGCATAAGACTCAAAATAAGATATAATTTTATTAATATATTATATGTGTCTAATAGTATAAGAATATTTTTTATTTTGTTTTTGCTTGATCCACATTAAGATAAATAATTGCACTTAATTAACTTGTATAATAAATATATATTATTATAGAAAATTGGAAAACAAAGTATACAAAAGTCATATAATAAATATAGTATTTGTGGTTAAACCAATTAATAAAACTTATTCCACTTTTTTTAGGATAATTTTTTGTTGAATTAATAAATAACTTTTTTTTGTTTAATGAAAGAAAATATTTTTTGTAAATGAATAAATTATTTTTCACTAAAATTCTGTAGAAAATTTATTATTTTTTAAATAATTAATAATCTTATATAAATTTACTGGTTTTACTTTATATTCACTAATTATATGTGTAATTTATAATATTTATATTTATTACGGTATGAATGCCGTAATTTTATAAAATTTTCCTAAATTCAAATATCATCTAGAAAGCATTAATTGAATTTTAAATATACTTTTTCATAATAAAAATCAATCATTAAATAATTTATTTCTTTATTGTTTCAAATAATTTTGAGCTTAACAAATTAATTATATCATATATTAAAATTTAAAGAAAATAGGCCTCGTAATTAGGTGTAAAGACATTTAAATTAAATTTATATAATTTTAATTAGTAATAGAACAATTTATAAGAATTTTTAAAGGGTAGTGAAAAACTTGACTCCTAAAAATAAATGCTACATACCGAGCGTATGATTGGCCGGGCATATGTATTAGCTCGGGCCAAGCCCCTTTTGCCATCTCTGTGAGGTTATTAAAACCGACTTCATTTTCAATTATACCCTTGTAATTAATGCTTAATAGACACTACCAATAATGGAGATCTCGAGTTTTGTTTTTATCAATTTAGCTCTTAAAAAGAACAATTAAAAAAAGAAGAAGTAAAAATGGCCATATAAATAAAGAAAAACAATAATATCAAATGAAAAAATTATTATAATCTTTTATCAAATAAATCGGTATTTAATTTTAAGAACTCAAAACTCTTCTGTGTATTATGATTTCACCAAAGCACAACTTTAAAATTTAGAATCCATGGTCATAAAAGTAAGTTTAATAAAGAATATCTTGAGCCTGCAAAAGGTCTTTTGTATTGATGGTTATTTGTGGGGCTAGGAAAGAAAAGAGAAAATAGGGCGATTGATATGATCCTACAAGGAATTCTTTAATTTCAGTTTAATGAGAAGAAGAAGGGGTGGTCGTAGATTAGAGCTTTATTGAAGAAATGACTTAGCTTTGCTTCCTAGTACGGGCTTGCTTCCTAGTCAAATAGGCCTTCTCTGTTTTAGTCGAGGTAAAAGACAAGACTAAGCATATTCCCCACACGTAAATAATCTAGCACATATTCTCTTAAAGAAAGGTATTCAACGGCTCAATGGCCGATCATAGTTTTGGTGAGAAATCAACCATTTCCCCGGTTGCCTTAGACCTTAATAAGTCAACTCCTCTTGCAAAGTAAGGTATCGGTGACTGCTTTCACTCTTATTCCATGGGACCGCTTTCAACACATAAGCCAACCCACCTCTGCCATAGCTGCATTCAACCATATAAGAAAGATGTTCTGTTCAGCTGGAGAAGACGTCTACCTCAACTACAAGGGGCACAGCTTCCTCCCTCAATCAAATAAGACTTTTCCGTCCGACAATGAATCTAAAGATTCTCCTTCCGAAATAGCTCCTGCTGAAGCAAATTCCATCCAGATGGTTGCATTTAAGCCAGCCTCCAGTCAGTTGTCATTGAATCTGGGCGAGTCTGTGGACCCGTGGCTACAGGTCTACTCTTCGTAGATCACCTGAGCGAGACAAACCTCGGGTTGCCGTGTGAACACCCTTCCTTACCAGTTGGATGATAAGATTATGGAAAGGTTCACCAAGCCCCAAGATCTTCGATCGTTTGTTTATGTCTAAAAGTGGATACGAAGACAATTTCCTTTACTACCATGCTTTCCGTGGTCGTGCTCAATCTTTTTCTAAGCTTTTTCGTCACTGTCACTGCAAAAGGTCTTTCGTATTGATGGTTATCTGTGGGGCTAGGAAAGAAAAGAGAAAATAGGGTGATTGGTATGACCCTACAAGGAATTCTTTAATTTCAGTTTAGTGAGAAAAAAAAAGGGTGGTCGTAGATCAGAGATTTATTAAAGAAATGGCTTAGCTTTGCTTCTTGGTATGGGCTTGCTTCCTAGTCAAATAGGCCATCTCCGTCTTAGTCGAGGTAAAAGACAAGACTAAGCCTATTCCCCCACACGTAAATAATCTAACACCTATTCCCCTAAAGAAAAGTATTCAACGGCTCAATGGCCGATCATAGTTTGGGTGAGAAATCAACCATTTCCCCGGTTGCCTTAGACCCTAATAAGTCAACTCCTCTTGCAAAGCAAGGTATCGGTGATTGCTTTCACTCTCATTCCATGGGACCGCCTTTAACACATAAGTCAATTCACCTTTGCCATAACTGCATTCAACTATATAAGAAAGATGTTCTGTTCGGCTGGAGAAGATGTCTACCTGAACTACAAGGGGCACAACCTCTTCCCCTAATCAAATAAGACTTTTCCGTCCGACAACGAATCTTACGATATTTTAAAATGGTTAAATTTAAACTATTAGTATGATGCAATTTAATAAACCATCTAATCAAATAATCTTATGATATTTTAAGTAATATTAGTGATCTCAAAACTTATTACAAAAAGTAAATTTAATGACATTGATATATGCGTAATACATGATGCAATTTAACAAACCATTCAGTCAAGCCATCGCATAATATTTTAAGCTAAGATTAATAATCTCAAAATTAATTATAAAGAGAAAATTTAATGTATTTGATACATGTTCTGTGAATTTATCTTCTCAAATAGAAGTTTTAGTCTTTTCAAATGAAGGGTTGGTAAAAGTTTGAGCAGGTATTGTCATACCCGAACCTATATTCAGACCTATACTCTGTCTAGACTTGACTTAGACTTTTAAAAACTCAGAGTGTTATAATATTTAGCAACAAATTTATTTCACATTAATTTTTTCTAAACTTTCTAAGCCCATAATTTTTATATATATATAATTTTAAAATTTTATATTTATCTATATATTTTTATTTATTTTAATAAAATTAAACATAAATATTAACTTTAAATATTTAAAATTTTAAATATATTAAATAAATATATAAAAATATAATTATTTAAAATAAAATATTTTTTTAATAAAATTCAGGTTCTGAGGCCGGGGGTGTTAGGTTCGCCGGCTCTATTCGGATGTCTAGGTGTCTAACATTTCTGTTTGTGGGACCCATACGGTGGTGCATGCGTAATTTTGATTCATACGAAGCAGTTGGCTTCTCAGAGGGAGATATTTTTCCAAAAGAAAAAGCCATGGACACGGCCGAGCAGCCACTGAAGAAAAGAAAATTGTACGATCTCCCGCCAGAATCGCCGAAGATTGTAGAGGAGCCTCAAAGCGACGTCGTTCCTCCACAAACACCGCCGCCGCTCTCTCAAGATGAAATTCAGTCTAGGCGAAGAAACAAAGACGAGATTCGGAGCGTGTACGAATGTTATAGAAGACTCAAAGCTTGTATTGCCCAAAAGGACGCTTGTCGCTTGCCTGAGCTCGAACAAGCCTATCTCTCCCTCATTACTGCTTCTAGAGGTTGTATTTTCATTTTCCCCTCTATTCGTGGTTTAATTGATTGTCCTTTTATTTATTTTGTTAAATCTCCACGCAATTGGTTAAGCTGTGAACTTCGTTAACTTTTAAATTTTTTTTTTTTTTTAATTCTCTTTTTGTTGTTGTTGTTGGTTTATATACTCACTCTAACTGAACTGAACCAAAACGCTTGAAAGCTGCCTTAGGGTTTATTGACTGGGAATATAAAATATGCTTCATATTATTTATATAGGTTAGAACTGCAAAGATAGCCACTTCTATTGTAAATCTATTGAAAGAGGAAGGTAATCCGTTCAGTTTTAAGGAATGAAACTTTTATAGCCAGGTGGCTTATTATTGGAGTGGGCAGCCATGTTGATTGACCTGCTGCTGTGCACAAGATGATTTACTGCATTTTTCGAGGTTCTCACTCGCACTTGTTACATCACACGAAATCAAATAATTTGCCTGAATGAGTGCCAGGTAGCCAATTTATTGCTTGACATGAGCCGGCTAATATTTTATGGTTTGCCATCCTCTTTAGCATAGAGCTGGACTGGCCACGGCATTCAAATGTTGTTACCAACAGTCTTGTATATTGCATTGAAAATTTCTCATATAACTTGGAAGGGAGTTCTGACATTTTTAGAAATATGCTAATACTTATATCCATCTTAAACATCTTTGCAGGCTGAGATTTCTTATGTTTGTAAATGCTGCCAACTTTGCAGGCTGTACAAGTGTGCAGCGAATAGTGGCTGATCTGGTTCCAAGATATGCATTGTACTGCCCAACTGCACTGGAAGCTGCAACCAAAGTTGTTATTAATATGCACAACTGGAGCGTGGCACTGATAGATAGAGGAGAGGATACAGATGGTATTGCATTTCAGACTGCTAGAGCTTGCATTTTTGGTCTAGCTGATATTTGTCGTACTGCCTCGTCAGAGGTACCAACATCGTCTGTCATCCGAGGCATTTGCTCTGCTGTTTTTCATAATGTGCTGGACTTCTTCATATCTTCCTTTGATGGAAAGGATATTATTCATACCGTTGATAAAGAGATCATGAAGATGTTGGATTCTGATGAAGTGTTTTTGGAGCTAAAGAAAAAGTTTTCAGATGAAGATGAATCTTCTTTGATGAAGTTGTCTAAGTTTCGTCTACTCAGTCTATTCCAGATTTTCTTTTTGAGCCCTAAAAATTTGCTTTCAGCCTGTTTTGAGCTCTTTAACCCTTCTGTACCAGAAGGAATTCATAAAGGACAATATTTTTTCGGTCAGATCACAAGTAGGTTTGACGATGATAATATTGCTTGTTCTTTCGATATAAAAGATGATGGGCCTAAATCTCCTGAAACAAGCACAAAAGGCAAAGAGGCTAGCAGCGAGCAACTAGTATCAGATGACAACTATGTAGACACATCTGTTCCGAAGAATTGCTTGTTGAGACTGGTAATACTTGATAACTGCTCCTCATTTCAAATAAATACTGTGCTATATACCTGTTATTACTTTCGATACTGCACTGAAGGATTGTATCCCATTATTTTCCCATAGGTAATGCAATGTGAATTTTTCTGGTTTATCTGTTGAGTTAGAGGTATGTTTGTCCACTTACCTATGCGTTCTTCTCAATTACCTCGTCTTGTGCAGGCTCTTGGCAAAAATCCATCATTAAGAAGTTGGATGTTTTCAAGGTACAAGAAGTTATTTAACTTGTCCTCTTCTAATGCCTTACCAGAGTTAACATCTGCTCTTAAAAGAATCTTTGAATCATTTCCTGAAGTGGCTAAGGTGGAAGGCAGCGAAATTGATAGTGATGAGGATGATTCTGATCCATCGAAATATGCCAATCAACAGTATTTGGTGTCTAGGCTTGCTAATCAACACGAAACCTCCAGGGAACTATCTGGTAACGAGAGTAATTCAAGAGTTAATGAGGAATCCTGTGATGACAGTTTTGCTGACAAATTTTCTGGTCAATATCCTAGACCTCACGGCTCAGTTGGTCCTCCTGAAACTGATTTCCACTCAAATGCAGGCTCTAGTCACGATAGCGGAGGCACTAGGTCAATGGAATATGATACTGGTGACCCTGGAGATTTCTCATGCGGCAGGTCTTCCGTGCCCAGAGACTTACCCAATCCCCAAATGCTTTCACCTGCAGCCAGAACACCATTAGACTTTAGGAGTAATTCTTTTGAGGGGAGAAACCATTTACCTGGAAGATCTTCTAGTGGAGGTGCAAGCAATGCATTGTTATCTCCTAATCATCATTTACCAGTGTCATATGCTTCTACAACATCTCAAATTGTTTGGTATTTTGATGAGGACCCTTCTGCCATGGATATTTTCTCTGCTTCTAAGCATTTATGGTTGGGCTCCTTTGGAACTGAAGCATCTGAAGCTCATATAAGATTTCAGGTTGACAGATTTGGTCCCTTGGAACATTTCTTTTTCTTCCCAATCAAAGGATTTGCCTTAGTTGAGTATATAAATATAATTGATGCCATAAGGGCCCGGGAATATATCCGCAGCCATTTTCCTTGGCATGTAAAGTTCATGGATGTAGGATTGGGAACAAGGGGGGTCATAAATAGTGTTGCAGTCGGTTCTTGTTTTCATGTTTATGTTGGCAATATTCCAAACCAATGGGCTAAGGATGAGATTTTGCATGAATTATATAAAGTTGTTTACAAGGGTCCATACATGGTCACTGATCTTAGTTGTGAAAGTGCATTACTGATGGAATTTCGCACTCCTGAAGAAGCTGCCACTGCAATGGCTCATCTTAGACAGCATCGTAAGAACAGAAGTAATTTTTTCCCTTCTAATACTGGGCCGGCTAATGCAGCAATGTCCCAAATTGATGGTGCAAGGTCTGTGCCTGCTGCTCCTATCCACGTTGACATCAGAACCAACCATCTAGGCAACGTGTCTGCTGGTGGTTTTAGATCGCCTCACACTGCGCCTTTCCATTCAAGGTCTTATTATAGTCTCTCAATCCTTGTAGGACAAATTGAGGTTAATTTCATTAGCTAGACACTGTTGTTACTTATTTTGTTTGCCTTGTCAGTGTTGTCCAGGTAATAGGTATTAAGGTTAAGTGATTGAATGCTGTCCTTTATTCTGCACTATTTTGAATTTGACCTTGCATTTAGTGTGTCTGGAATAAATTTCAACTTTCTGCAGAATGATAGTTTAGGCTTTTAGGAGGATAATTAAAATATGCTACAGAAGGTTAAAACCTTTTATGAAAGAAAAAGAAAATATTCTATTCAGTCTGATGCATGGTGTTAAGTTGTAAAAGAGTGCCTCTGGTGGTCAAATGATTGAATAACAGGAACAATGCTTGATGTTTGATTCAATGTCATTTTAACTTTTTTCCTGTTCTAATGACTTTACCTTCCTTTTGTCAACCTCAAGCATGTTATTTGAACAAATTGAGGTTCCATTGTTTAATGTTGTAGTATCCCTTGATGGAGAAATAGTATGTACATTATCACCTATTATCTCTACCGCATTATGAATTTTTACCTTTGTTTATACAGTCAACCGGGATTCCACCATGCTACATCATTCACTGTTAGACCTGAAAATAGCTCAATGGAGCTTACATCTCCCAGAATAATATCTGAGAATCATGGAGCTACAGTACCGGATGGACATTCATTTCAGTCAAACTGGTCTGTTTCTGGTCGTACAGAGATGCCTGAAGTTGGCTTTAGAAAAATTGATGGCCATGATAGTAGCATAATGGTTAATCCTTTGCAAGGAGGTGATACTTCATTTAGAGAAATCTAATCTATACTTCATATTAAGTTGTATATTTGACTTATTCTATTTTGGGTGGTCTCATTATCTTGGTGTGAAATAATTGACTTGAAATGAGGTACATTCTGTTTCAGGGAACATGCCATGCTTACCTACAGTGACACAGGCTCCTATTCCACCACCACAGCCAATCCAGCCAACTCAATTTATGCGTCCTGTTTACCTTCCTCCAAACAGTTCCTGGGATGCAGGAGGTTCAAATCATTTGCCTTCAAACCCAATATCACCCAATGTAGTGCCTAATACATTTCATGTGAATGCAGTTGCAGCTCCTTTCATACCTCCTTCTGTGACTCCACTTGCACAAATACAGGGAGCTTCAATGCAGAATTATGACCAAATGTTTTCTCATCCTGTTGCACCACCGCATTTATCATCCCTTCCACCTCAGCCTGCAGAGCTACCTCCATTGCCTCCATCTCCCCCACCTTTGCCTCAATCACAGCCCCCTCTGGTTCCTCCTCCACCTAATTCTCCTCCTCCACCTCCACCTCCTCCTGTTGTAGAACCAATCGAAGTGGAAAGATCTGAACAGTTGCTGCAGTATCAGTGGCAGGGAACATTATGCAAAAGTGGTGTTCACTACTGCACAATTTATGCTCAGAGACAGGATTCTGATATTTGCAAGTACACACATGACATTTCAGAACCTGCTGAGTAAGAACGTTGTTCTGATATTTTCTTTTTTCTTTGGTTATACTTTTCTCAAAATAAAACTAATTTCTAATAATTCTTTCTCTGGTTAATATTTGGTGCAGATGGCCTGCTAAATTAGATATGACCAAACGAACAGATTTTCGGCATGTGAAATCAACATTTACTAGTACCCCACCACATAAAGTGAGTCTATGCATATTTCTATATGAAGTTCACTGGCGTTATTGCAATTGATAGATATATTCCATTTTGATGCTGTTCATGATTCTCAATGCACAATCATTCACACACACACACACACACACACACACACACATATACTGCTATGGTTTTATCTTTATCTCTCTCTTTTTTTCTTTTTCTTTTTTTAAAAAAAAAACATTTTTTGACGATTATTGCAGAGGGAGGTTTGCCAGCTGATCCCCTCTTCTCCAGGAGACCATAAAGGCGTAAGTTTTCTCAATTATTTACTTTTGTGACGTTGTTTATTATGCAAATAATTGAAATTACATGCCTGCTAGGCTGCACCCCTCCCTCTTGGAATCGTGGCTAAACATATCACATTCAGTTCGATGGAGAGAAGCTTTTTGGAAATCATATACTGACTTTTATTTATACTGAACCTAAAGCTTGTTTAAGAGATCCATCAGTATGGAAAAAAAAAATGCTTAGACATGTTATCCATCCTAGCCTTTTAATTTTTCAATTGTGCCCATAATCTTGGCTTAGTAGTTGAATCCTAAACCAGCTGATGAGATATCTGTCATTAACATTCTAATAAGCATGTATTGATTAATTAGCTCATTTGTTTTGCAGTTTCAGGATTTTGTATCATACTTGAAGCAGAGAGAATGTGCAGGAGTGATTAAGATCCCAGCTGTCAAATCTATTTGGGCAAGGCTTATGTTCATACTTCCATACTCCCAGGAGATATGCTCTATGCTTTCAATTGCACCTAATTCATCTGACTGTCTCGTAGCTTTGGTTTTGCCTAAAGAAACAAACTTTGAATGGGTATGAAGCTCGTCGTGTACGATGGGAAAGACGCTTAGGGAGAGAGTGCTTGTTCTGTTTGATGGGATGATATCAAGTGCATGATGTGGAAGCTCTATCAGAGATCAGAAGGGAGAGTTTAAATTCATGTTCAGTTTTGTAGTTAATTTGTAGGATCTTGTACTGAGATCAGTTCTTTCATATGTCAAAGACAAATGATTGTTCTTTAATCTTTACCGTTGATTTGAAGGTTTTGTAACGGTGAGTGTGCAGCCATGCAGGTATAATTTGGTAGTGGCCGAGTTGATGTTCAACAATTTCTTGTTAATTTTCGTAAACAATGCTAAGCTGCTGCAATATTTTGATTTTAACAATCAGAACGTAATTTGTTTGAAAGTCCCGACTCCGAACACTTTGTCATAGAAGCATTGTTGCTCACATAAACTGTATAATGAATTAAGTAAAACAAAATTCAAGTTGTAATTACATCTCACTTACTATCAAACTTCAGTACTGAACTGTCCTTAATTTTATTTATTCCTTAAAAATAAAAAATAGGGTGCGAACGAAAATTCAAAGTATCCAATATTTATTATTGTGTTTATTTTTTTCCCTTAAAAACAACGAACTTTATTCGAAAATAGAAGCTCCCTTGGTCTTGGCTTGGCCAGTTGCCTCTTCATTTTCTTTGTAGACTGCCACAAGAACGGGGGCAGAACTCGTTCGCTTGATAAAAAAATTTCGTGTTCTCAAATCTCAAAGGGCTCTCTGTTTCTTAATTGTCTGCGTATAATTGAAAAGGGGTTTGATAGTAAAAGAGCGACCATCATGTCGCTGTCGCAGTCGCAGCGCTATAATCAGAACAACAAACAAGAGTATGTCCCCATAAACAACAAAAAATTCATCCCAAAAAACCATAACACCGCCTCCACCACCATGACGCTCTCAAATTCCCTCCGAGAACAATCATCCGACGTGGCAGCAGCATCCAGCATCAGCGCCACCTCATCGATCAGGGCAGCGGCGCCATCTCCCTGTGGTAATTTCGTAAATTACTTGCCCCATGATGAAGCCGTCGCTGCTGGGCTGGGCGCCGACGAAGGAGGTCTCGATCCCGTCGAGTCCCAGAGAGTTGTGGATCTTTTGAACAGAGAGTTGTCCAGGTTGCTCAAATTAAACCCTAGAGATTTCTGGCGACAAGGTTTTATTTATTTATTTTGCATTGAAACTCTTAATTGTCTTTCCAATTTCGATTGATCAATTTTTTGACTGTTTTTTGTTGCGTGTTTGATATGTGTAGTGGCTAGTGATGTGTCCTTGCATGAATTTTTGGATAGTTTCTTAAAGTATAGGAGCAGATGGTATGATTTTCCATATCGAGGAGCCAAGGGAGTAGTTGCAGGGGTCATTGTAGGGGAGCTCGAACTAAGCCGCCGTGTTTTTATGCTATTTTATCGAATGTAAGTCTCAGTTATTAGTTATGCCAATCCCCCTTTCATTTTCAATTTTGGATCGTTTACTTATTGGTCATTCTTTTCGGGTGTGCAAATACGCAATGCAGATCTTCCAACAGGGATCCTGGTGCTCGTACTGCTGATAGCCTTAGTTCAAAAGACCATGCAGGTGGGTTAGGGGTTTCCCTTGCAGATTTTGTAAAACAGGGTTTTAGTTTTCCTCTCTCAGTTTATTTTATGTAGTTTGAATGGATTTGATAAATGTTGTAATGATGCTTACTAAGTGGATCGATCTTTCATGAGGAATTTTGATTGGCTTTGTGTAACGTTTGCCTAATTATTGTGTGTGTGAGTTATTTCATGGTAATGGTATTCTGCTTTCTTTTGGGATTAGGATGAGATATTATTTTGGTTGTCATTTTTTTCTCCAGTACACTTTGTTCACTAATTCAGCATGTAGTCTTTTTGCAGGAAAAGAAGTTGCTTGATTTGCCTAAGCTTTTGGACTTATGCGCCATATACGGTCATGAAAATGAAGATCTGACCAGCTGCTGGTAAGCTTTTTTACTCACAAAAATTGGTCTATTACTAAGCTAGTAGTTCTTCTTCTCAGTTTTTTAATTATATGCTTTTGTTTTTTAGGTTGGGAATGCTCTGAAAGCCCAGCCGAGAATTCGTGATGGTTTGCCTGGGGTATTGTCTCAATTTCTGGGTATTGTCCGCACAATGCAGCAACGATGCAGTAAATCTTTAGAGGTATACTTTATCTTCTACATATGTTAAGGAGTATTCCTTGTTCCTTTTGGAACTTTTCTGCTGATGTTGAGATTCAGTTGATGTCTTGTTAGTTCCTCGTATAACTTGTATCTATATCTTCAGGCTGTTGTTGATCAGCACAAACTCTTTTTTCTTTGAATCCATAAGTTCTGAAAATAGATGTGTAAATATATTTTCCTATATGATGGATACTTATTGAACCCATCCTTTGCCTATTTTTCTGTAGCTTAAGCAATTGTAGGCATGAGCATTTTTCTTCATTAATTTTAATTGGAGGAAAGTTTGAGAGATTTATAGTGCATCCTGCTCATTTCTGTTTAGGGTTGGGCAGTCTCTTTGGAGTTAATTCTGTTTAGGGTTGTTCATTATTATTAATATAAATACTCATAGATTTCTTATTATTAAAGAAAAAATCCACACACGCACTTTAGGCCTCACATTGGGTCACTATTAGTCATTTCTGGTTCATCTTGCTGAATTTTTAAACCTATCAGGCCAATAATTCTCTTAATAAAACACAATATTGATTTTGCTACAAACGCTTTTGTGTTTATATATGATCATGCATTCTTGTTTTAGCTGATTTTCTGATTGTGCAAGTTCTGTGAAAGAGGTTACTTGCACTAATCATGGCTTTATGAACAGGCCCTATTTTCCTCTGGGAGCCATGAAGACCGTGGATCGAGTCGGCTTCATCTTGATTTCTTAGAGGTGTGTTATTTTCCATTGCAATTTGAATCATTTAGTAATTTATGTACGCTGATATTTATAACTGCAGTAGCTTTAATCTCTCCCCCTCTTAGTCTCAGAGGGTGCTGTGCTTGTGTTTCTGAAACAATCTATGCCATCTTTTAAACAAAATTTGAACTCTTCTGATTATCTAACCTGGTAAAACATTTGTCTTCCGTGATGTTGAATCACCATATCCAATGTGGAGCATTGAAATTACTTGTTAGTAAGAACCACGTCTGTAAGCTGGATGCATTACCCTTACTATGGATTATTGTTTTTCTTATTCAGGTGATGGACTTCATAAATGATGCAATTGTATCTATGGATGCTTTTGTTACTGCATACAAACCAGCAGCTGTGTTCTTTTCAAGCCCCATTGAGATGAGGTACCTATTCAGTTAGTAAATTCTGAATATATGTTAATTTGAAACTTTTTTACCCTTCAATTATGAACCATTGGTATGTTTTACATGGAGTATTAGGGGTTTTGAGTTTTTTAGATGTGTTGGACTTACAATTGAGTCAACAGCTCAAAACCAGAAGAATGCTGAATCACATTGGAACTCGTATATATTTAAAATGAAAGCCCAAAAAAAAAAAAATTGTTTTGCTGCAAAAATATTTGTTTGGAATGACAGAACTGTCGTGATGCCTTTTTCTTTGCAAATTTCTTTGAAGTTTTGATTTAATCTCATCTCAAATTTCTGTCGATGCAGTTATGGAAATGAGGAATTGCTCAGCACCCTTGTGCAGTTGCATGATTCATTGCTTCCATCTTTTCAGCTAGGTTTCCGTATAATTTTTACAGCTGGAGAAGATGAAATGATATCCAACATTGCTATAAGTTTGAAGATGTTATCAATGCGAATAGTCCAATTTGGTTGGAAATTATTAGATATTTGCTACCTAACTGATGGAGTGTTTGAAGATAGCCTCCCCGTTGCGGCGGCTGCAAAAATGTTTCCAGCCAAAGTGGAGGACCCCTTCATTAGGGCAGATATTTTGGTTCAAACTTTTAGGGAGATCAATGGAGTTTCACTACATGTTCAGGACCAAAACAAAGATACATTTCTTGCAAGTGTTGAAAAGAATTACAGTCTAATTAGTAGACTTGAGAATCTACAGGAACTTGGTAGGTGCTACTTTGACTAACTGCATTCTGTATGCTTTACGTTCTTGTTATTTAGTTGTTTACAAGCATTAAACATGTCAAATTTTAAAACCAATGGCCATAAAAGCTATTACTAGGGGTGGGCCAAAAACCTGTTGCCCTGAAGAAAACAAAACCAGAACTGAACCCATTTTGGTTCGGTTCAGTTCATAATTTTAAAAATAACCACTTGGTTCAGCACGATTCGGCAGGAAAACCGAACCACACTGTGCCCATGCCCATGCCCACATCCATCTATCAGAACAGGGTATTGAACTTATCTGTAACCATTGTAATAGAGTTTATAAACATAGTTGGAGAACATTTACCTTGTTGGAATATAAAAGCGAAATCATACATCTTTTAGACAAAGAACCTGTATAGTCTGAAGCAAACTATTCTTGGTTACTTCAGAATTCTTCCAATTTCTACCACCAAAGAATTTTTATTTTTGGAACTTTATTTAAATCTCAAACCCAAATCTTTTTATTACAAATGCAAATAAGGAAACCTCCGTAAGTTTGGATGCTTAATAACTATCTTGCATCACCTTTTGTGCATGATCTTAATTTCAGTCATTCTCTAGTATTGTTTAAATAAGTTTATGATGAACTTCCTTGGTGCAGGATGGGTATTGATGGATGATGAACAATTTCAATATTTGTCTGGGATCATGATGTCTTCGAAAGCCATTGCAAAGAAGCGACCCCCGGTGCCACCTCCTGTGACCAGCAGCAAGGTACAACTGGATGAAGATGCTGCTATTATGGAATCTAAAATCAGTCAAATAAAGGACCTTTTTCCTGATTATGGTAAAGGGTTTCTGGCTGCATGTCTTGAAGTTTATAACCACAATCCAGAAGAGGTGATTCAGAGGATCCTTGAGAACACTCTCCATGAAGATCTGCAGTCGCTGGATACTTCTTTAGAGTTAATGCCAGTACCCAAGTCTACTTCAGCCCTAAGCAAGAATGACAAAGGGAAAGGAAAACTACTTGAACCTGCTAGCCATATCAATGTTGTTGCAGGGCAACAAATTGGAAACCCTGCAGTTACATCTTCATCCATGGTTGGGAGGTTCCTTAGGAAGTCTAAAACTGACTTGGCTGATCCTAATACCCTTGATACCAGGGATGAAGAGGATAATAAAAAGATCAGTGCTTTTATTTCTCAGTACGAATATGAAGATGAGTATGATGACTCTTTTGATGATCTAGGTCAGACTGTTGTGGAGTCGGGATTGGAGGAAAATGAGATGTTGGGTGACAGAACCAAGTCCGATTTTGGTAACTCACGGAGGTCAGAGAATGATAACTCTGCTCAGAGAGCTCCTAGTGCAAAATGGGGTTCCAAGAAAAAGCCCCAGTACTATGTTAAGGATGGTAAGAATTACAGTTACAAGGTTGCAGGCTCAGTTGCAGTTGCAAATGCTGATGAAGCATCATTAATCACTCAAGCTCAAGAAGATTTAATATATGGCCTAGGGCGTGGTGGCAATCGTCCTCTAGGAGCAGTTAAAAAGCTAATGGAGTATCAGGAGCAGGAGCAAGAGCTGGAGCAGTCTGATGTACCTGAGGTGGAGGGGAGAGGGAATATGAGAAATACTAGGGGTGGGTTCCGTGGGGGTAGGAGAGGAGGAAGAACTGGCTCTCGTGATGAACAAGAAAACAAATCTGAAGGTACTGAGATGGGAGGGAGAGGAAATGTCGGAAATCATAGGGGCGGTGGAAGGAGGGGAGGAGGAAGAAATCATTATAGGAAGGATCGGGCCACTGGTAAACACTTTGCTGGATTGACTGGATGCTGAAGCACAAAGGATTGGATACACTTTTTTTTTATTTTTTTCATGTAATATTTCAAAACAGAAAATTTTCCCCTTGTACGCTCGAGTAACAAGATCAAGTGACAAATGATGATGTCAATACATAAATATTTAGAGAGCCTTTTTATATGTGGAAGGCCTTTTTATATGTGGAAGGCTGGTTTCTTTTGCTATGATCAACAGGCCATTGTATAGAGAGAGACCGGGCAACTAGGAAAGGAAATTCTGTTATACAATATTGATTCTATCATGCCTCTCGTGATACCAGAACATTTTCTCAAAACTGAATTTAAGAAAAACGGGATGTGCCAATCAATACTGAAGCTAACTCATCGGTGTTATGATATTTTCTTCTGCACTAGTTCGAAAAGCTGCAAAAGCCATCCAAGATTCAGAACGTACAGCATCGTTATCGTTATAAGAACTAAGAAGACATCGACTCAGAGAAAAAATATAATAAAAGCGCATTATATTCACGGACTGACGTAGCAGATGTATTGGAGTTTTCTTGCATTTCTGAAAAATTTGATCTTTGGGCAGCTGTACGAAACAGTAGGATGAAGGCAAGGAGAATTTCTGCACCAACAGAAACATATATTTGGGAATTCTAAAATTTGCGCTAATCCAGATTCAGGCTAGCGAATGGTTTTAATGATATAATTGAGTCATTTATTGCTTCAATAAGCAACAATGAGAACTACGTTACCAAATGTATATGAAATGCACATTTACGACCCCACCAAAAATATTCTATTCATATATTCAATTTGGGATTAAAAAACTTATATGTAGCATCTCATAGCAGAAGCCTACAATGTCCATAACTCCAGTAAAAGATGTGTTGATAGGAAACCACCCTACATTTCATCATCGCCCACATTGACAGCATAGTGCCCCACATTCCTACCCTGAAAAATCACACAGAAATGGAAAATTAAGCTTTAGTTTCAAACAATTGAGATAATTACAAAAAATAGTATCACAACTCAAGCAAAACCAAACACTACTACTAACACACAAATAAGCTGATCATTGCTGGATGATTCTAGTAAATGTTTAAAATGATAGGGCAAATCCATCTGTAAAGAACAAGAAAGAAAACATCTAAATGACTTGGGAATAGTCCTACCTCAGACAGCATCCGCTGCTTATTAAGCAGCTGAGTCCTAGCTTTGTTGATCACTGAGTTTGGCGACTTGTACATCCTCTGTGAAGCAGATATTTATAATATCATTATAAACACAAAAGTATCAGCAGCAAGGCTAAAGAACATCAAAGTAGAAATGCCAAGGAAAACTAAAACCCAAGAACAGTCAATAACACATAAAGAGTACGTAATCAAGACCCTGTCTTTAAGTAGACCATTTAATTTTATAGATCAAAGATTAAACTGGAAAGCACTGGTTTTACAAACTAGTATACCAGCTCCCAGAGCACAAAATTATGTCCTCATTATAAATCAGATCAAGAATTCATATTTGGATTGCTCTCACATAGATATTCAAGACCCATTCAAACTTTTATCAATCCTCTGTCAGCTTGGGCAATAGCTATAAACAAAAATATTAACAGCAAACAAATTCCAATATTTAGACAAGCTCATGCTCTCTTTCAAAAATAAATGAGACAAGCTCATGCTTCATATGCCCATCCATGAGCACAAATAAAGCATAAATATATCTCTTACACCAACACCATCACAGATAATTTGTAAAGTGTGATAATCACAATGAGGTGTGTAAGACACTTAGAATCTTGCATAATTGCATAATTATATCCATTTTTCATACAGTTTTCTATCAAATTATCTACAAGCTTATGAGATATGGGGGCTAAATCCTGATCATTTTTCCATTCTATTGTAGTCTACACAGCCAACTGTCTAAAGAGGCCAACTATCATACATTCCAGCTCAGTTGCTAGAAGTTTCAAGGAAGAAAAAGAAAATGAATATTATGAAATTTTAAAGTTGATTCAGGTCAGGTGTGCAACTAATACATAATTGAAAAAACAATTGCCCTTGAGACAGAACAGCTGTAACGTAAATCAGAGAGATAAAATCTGGACAAGGCATGTTAGGAAAGAAGTATAAGCACACCTTATCTATACCAGATATATGATGTTCAGCAACTGAAAGATACTTTCTTTTAGGAGTGAATCCAAAGACAACATGCAGGAATTCATTTTCCTGTTGGATCAATCAGAAATAAATTTTGATGAGCATTTATCATTGCCAAAGGGAGTGGAGTTTAAAAAGCCAACCCATAAAGAAGATAAATCACCTGTATGTGCTTCACAAACCCTCCACCAAGAAAGTGCTTCAGAAAGTTCAGCTGTTATAAAATAATAGTTATCAAAACCTCAAAGATTGCTAAGATTCATGAAAAGAGCAGTTGAAAGAGGGAGGGGGTGGTTGGGAGTGTTTGGGGTGAAAAAAAAAAAATGTTATGAGTAAGAGTAAAGAAGGAAGAAAAACCTGTATCAGTTGAGTCCAATTTGAAGTCTTAAGTGATTCACCACCAATCTTTGTTGAGGTTTCAGGACAATAACCATCCTAAACAAGAAAGTGGAATCACTAAATCCAGAAGCAATCTGAATTTCATATTAGCTTGATATCCAAGAGAGAAATCACAGTAAAAAATAAAAGATGATACCTCAAGAAACTCCAAAATATCCTTAAACAAGTTCCGCTGGCTGGTAAGATCTTTCTTTGCAGAGCCTTTACCACCTGCTTCCACAGAAAGGTTTCTGACCTGATTCAGTATTTTTCCCTTCAATCCTTGTAAATGTATATATTCTTCCCGAGATCCATCATTAGAGCCATTAGCTTCAGAAGAGAACTTCTCTAGACTTCCTGTCTCAAAAATTAGTGCTAGTGCTTCACCAGCAGCAATGCGTATGGATCGGTCATCCTTGTCTAGCAGAGTAGAAAAATATGAAATGCACCTGCATGATTTTCAAAATATAAGTTTGCTTTTCTTTGTCCAAACATCCCAGCACCAAATTCTGGCTCTGGAACCTAATAGTATCTATCTGCCTGTTCAAATTCTATATCAGAAAAAGCTCTAGTACCAACTTAGAGACAATACTATAAAACCACGAATCAATTGATGGAGCAGAAGAGCAGAGAAGGACAAGGGGCCACTTACTGCTGCCAGTGTTTGGAATCGAGTGTCCATCCTTCCATTGTTGTGAGAAGAAATGACCAAGCAGACACCATCGCTGTTATAATAGGTGCTGAAGGTTTGGTTGCAACTACCTATAATGGAACAACATGATTCATAGTTTCCCATAAGCCCACAATCATAAAAAAAAATAATAATAATAATAATAATGAACTGCAAAGTACATTACTGTATCAATTGTACGAAACCAAGCAAAGAAACTTACATTAGAACCCAGCTTTGGATGAACAATTTGCCACATAATTTGCATTGCTCTTTCCGTTTCCTCTGGATCATTTCCACCAACAAAGGTGATGACAGCCAAACACTCCAATAGCTAAAATCATAAACCACATTTTGAATAAAATATATGGTAAGAATTACCATGCATATAAGTGGCATGTCAAATTCATAAAAAATACTTGCTATTGGCAAGCAGTTGAATCTAGACCTAATGAAATGCCAACATGATACACACCGATGCTATCTTTGAGGAGTCAAACCCTGATTTTAGTGCCTGGCTAATAGGGGTTACTGATTCTTCCAAAATTTCACGAGCATTGTCCCCAGAACCAACAGTCAAAGCCAACAGGCCTGAAGAAAGATAGGTTGTTACATAAAAACGACTTGGATTAAGCAAAAACACGAAGAAGGCTTAGAAGCTAACCAATGGCATGGGATGCTAAAGCTATCTCTCTACTAGATCCTCGTTTGATTGAACTCAGACACTGGTGGAGTAAAGTAGCAAATCTATGCAAAACACAACAAAAAATGAGAATCTAAACCAACATTGACGTACCAGAATTTATAAACAAAACATAATAATTGAAAACAAATAAAACGGTATTGAACTTCGAATCAAATTTTTATAAAGTAACAATTATATCAAATTCTAATAGATTGCAAAACTTACTTCTTTTCAACAAATTGATGCTGCAAGGTGTTATTGAAGGCCTCAATGATTGATGACAAAGCTCTCTCTCTTGTGGATCCCCTGCATCCAATCAACATTAAAGTAAAAGGTAAAGATTAATCTATCTTCAAAAACAAAGCATAGCGTAGCATAGAACAGCACATCTCAAATTAACCTAATAGCATCGGTAAAACTAAAAGAAACAAATGCGTACCTTTTCTCATACAACGCATCTAAGGCTTCATCCAACAAAGTATCTTTATCGAGCTGGACTTCTTCAGTACCGGACACCGACATATGATCGGACCTCATCGTCGACGTCGAACTAACACTACTATTATCGTCGTCACTATCTAACATCGCCGCATTTTTACGCTGCGAACTCCCTGCGCCATTGAATTAAAATATTCAGCTCTATTAATTCATTAATCGAGTATTAATTATTAAATTAAGTTAAATAACAGCACAAATTAAGAAATCTTGCACGAAGAACCCTAATTAATTAAACATAGGAATTAAATTAGCAAATAAATTTTACAATCTAAAAGGCAAAACAAGACGAGAGAACTCACGCTTTCCCATTGGTGGCGGCTCCTTAGTCCTTGGAATTTTTTCCTTTTTTTGTTTTTTTTTTTTTCGGTTTTGGTTGTCAGAAGAGGTTAAAACGTTGACTGAGAAACTGAGAATGAAAAGAATTCGAAAACAAAACAGAACCTATATTAATCGAAATGAAGGAGGAACACAAAATCAACAACAACAACAACAATGAAAGTGAATCGGAGGACGATACAGCCATTAAAATCTTTAGAGAATAGAACGCAATCAGCTAAAATGAAAGTTGATGTGAAAAAATAGGGAGGCTTAAAAATGAGGAGAGCATAGGAGGCGAGGTTGCGAGCGAGGAGAATTATTCATATTGGGTGGTATGGAATATTCGGTGAACGTGTGAAGGGGCACAGCTAAGTAATTGTGTGTCCGATTAGGTGGACGAATTTAAGGCCGTTGGTTGTTTGTCAGAGGAGATTTGAGGGGGCCAGTTGGTTGCGTGAGGGAGAGCCACGAGTAATTTAGGGCGCGAAAACAAGTGGCACGAGGAAGTAGGGTTGGCTGGTTCGCTGGTATTTAGGAGGTGCGAGAAATCGGGTGCCGTGATGCAGTTACAGACCGACTATATGGACTTGTGATGTGCAACTGCCAATACTAGTAACGTGCTTTGAAAGTTGTAGAAAGTTTTGGTACTTCCGGTTGTTTCTGATTGTGTTCAAAGATTCAAGAACCATCCGCTGGTCAGCGAGCCCCTTCTTTTTTTTTTTTTTACATTTTAAGGAATTCTTTTTTTTTTTAATGAGTCTCAGGCGTCAGAATTCTTACCCTCCTTAAAAGTGAATTTGTGAGTAATGACGTGGCGATGCTTGACATGTTTGATATATTTCGGGCTAGCAAAAAGGAGGTTACCAATTGGCACGAGAAAAGTGAGTTATTATTATATTTAAGGCAGGGCTTTCAAAAAATAATAAAATAACCCCAACCGGTTGGTCGTGCAGAGTCAATTTCACGCACAAAAATGAAGGCGCAGCCATTAGCTGTCGAGCTTATTATTTATATAAATGAGTAATGAGTTTGTCGGTACGGTACCAAAGCGTTTTATTGGACCGATGTGAAAAAGCCCAGAAGATGAAGAGCTGAAGGGCGGAGCCTTTTCATAGCCCCACTAATATGCTTGTAACACCCCTTTTTTTTTTCTATATCTTTTTTTTTCTTAAAATATTTTAAATGTAATAAAAATATAAATTTGCACATTGAAATTAACAATCACCCTATAAAATTTCACTTTAAAAATGTTTTTATTTTAAATTTTTATTATAAATATATACAAATATTAAATTATTAAATTCTTATAATATAATTTATATCTCCAAAATTCTAAAATATTATAATTTTCTCCCAAAAAAAAAGAAGTTACTCAATTAAATGAAATATATATATATATATATATGTGTGTGTGTGTGTGTGTGTGTGTGTGTGTGTGTGTGTAAATTAATTTAATTTGCATAATTAATTTAAGTATTAAATTGAATTTCTATTAAAAAGATAAATTAATTTATCTTTGATTATTCAGGTAATTTCAATTAAAAAGAAATAAATTTATGGGATATCAAAAGAATTCAGCATCATCTTTGAAGTGCAGTTTTTGAGTCTTATTAGATGGTTTTTTACATCAACCACAAGATACAACATAAGATGCTGTATGATCCCTTTCCCGGTTTTGCCACCATCTAATGATTTTAAAGCAATACTTACAGTCAAGCAAATGACTTTTGAGTCAATTTTTTTTTTTTTTAATGAATTCTGAAACTAATGATAATCTCACAATCCTAAAATTATTTATGCTAGATAACTAAATAAGGAAAAAGATAAACACTAAAGTTTTAATAATCTGTGGAACAAGTAAAAGGGGAGTTCAGTAACTGAGTAGCCTCTTTTCTTCTAGCCTTGTTCTAATCTTCGCATCTCGCCTCTTTTCTGTTTTTCTCTTCCATTCTACCATACTGTCATGTTTGAAACACACGGCCTCTGTTGAAACTTCCCTGTAGCAAAAGTTTTCATTTGCTACTTTACATAAATAGGATATAGCAGTCAAAATTAATTTTGTTTTTCTTTTTTATTCAAAAAATAAAAAATAAAAACAAAACAACAACAACAACAACGCTACTACTAGTATGTGTGTAGGACTCCAGGTTGTTACGTTGGTTCAATACCTGAGACAAGTATACGCAGAGGGTCCGAATAGCTCAGCAGGGACGGATTCGTTATAAACAAAAAATCCTCTGAAAATAAACAATATCAGCGCCATCATCAGAACAATAGAGCCGCTTCCAAAATTCATTTCTATGTTATATTAATTGTCATTTGCTAACCTGCTGCTTTTGCTTTATTCTTTGAAATGGTCACCCACTTCACATTGATCGTGTTATCAAAGACCAAGAACGGAATACCCGTCATGGATTGCAAAGACGTATCGACGTATCATCTAATGCGCGCATTTTTTTTTTCCGTCTCTTCCTCCTGAATGGCACCAATCTTAATAGCAGCCGGTGGGAGAGTGGAGACCCCTATAGAAGAAGATTACAATTTCATTACTGGGCCGACTCCAGATGGTGTCCCAAACGAATCAATGGATCTGAGCTAAGCCCATGCCCATGCCAATGCCAAAGTGGCCTCTTACCAATTTCTCCCCCCAATTTCAAATGACACGTTGCGTTGAGACGCCAAAGCTCTGTCCCATCATTGTGATTCTCAATTCATTTTAGTATACTTCGTCTGGCTATTTGTTTTTGTCACTCAATTCAATCATCAGCCCCAAAGTTTGGATGAATTGATGGGGTTTACCAATGATGCGCGTTAAATGAAACTGGGTTACTTTTTCTTTCTCTATTGCTTCAATAAAATAAGTGTTGTTCATTCTCTTAATTTAACATAATTTTAAAGACAAACCTCGGAGGTACTCCTTTATTAAAATTCTGGTGAATGCAGCAGTACCCGAGGATACTCTAAAAAAATCTAAAATTAATGCATAAACCATCCGGATTCAGGGTCAGACCCACCCATGTTGGATGATAAAATGGTTTAATGAGAAAATGGAAGCATTTGTATGATGGATAAAATGCCAACAATCTTAGGGAAGAGCAAATATTGAAGCTGATCTTGTCACTAGACCTTATTACTTTAAAACACAAACGATATGTAGCTGAATCATGAAACGGATGCTGATCACGTGAGAGACTAAAATGTACCAGCACAAACATCAACCTATCTCTATTTCTCTCAGTCATTACTTTACTCTTGACCTAGATCAAAATCCCATTATATCTGTCTCTTACACATATAAGTACTGTGCTGATGTGAAATGGAAGTTTTAGTTGTTAAGGACAAATTTATGAATGTTTAACAAACATCAATAATTGTCGAGTAAAAGTTATTTGATATCACTTAGCAAACTCTAGAGAGTCAAATTGTAAATTTTTATAGCATAACATTTTAATAGTTTAAGGGTATGTTTAAGATTAAGGTTGGACAGATGTAGTTTTTAAGGTACAATATTAAAATGTTTGATAAACATTAGCTGTTATACCTTAAATATTATTTTAATATAATTTTTTTACTTATATGATAAAAAAATTATTATATGCTTAATAATTTTATCAAAATTATTATTTAAAAATTATATTTACTATATATTATTAAATTTTATTTTATAATTATTTTTTTTTTACAGAAACTGTAACTTTTAAATTATAGCACCTCAATCTCAAATAGACCTCTTAACTCTAACGGACACTAAAATTTTTATAAGATCACGAGATCAACACTGTTTTTCTTCTTTTCTTTTCTCTCTCCTTTTTTTTTTTTGGTTTTTTCAAAATAATAAAAAAACATATGAGAGTCTGGTCTATACGCCGACTGTATAATTAAGCAACTGAAGCATACTGACTGGCAATACAAACAATCAACAGCCCATGGTAGCATAATCAAAGAAGCTTGAGAAGTAAGTTTCTTTTATCTCTATAATTCTACAAACCACAGTGGTTAAATTCTGTCTGAAGATTGTCATAAACTACATGTTTATATCTGGTGCAAAAACTCCAAACGAAAAACACAGTCAACATCATATAAAGTACAATTTAATTAGTTGGAATTGGACTAAAAAAGCCCACCTAAACAAAAAATAAGGTTTTTTTTTAGCCACCTAGCTACTTCAGTCTTCACATATATAGGAACGTGGATGCATGCATTACATGGAGATGTAATGACTAATGAGAGAGGAAGAGGCATGTGAGCTCACTGCCCAGTGGGTTTCGGAAGTAGGGAGTTTGAATTGAAATCAATAGAAATTGAAAGAGGGGATGGCGAGCAGTCAAAACATTGGGAATCCCAACTCTGCTAATACCATTTTCTCAATGACTCCCTGTGAAGATTAGCGGCAACTTTTGTTGAAAGAGATGGCATGAGAGTTTGTGTGTCTGAGTACTGTGTTTTGGTTTCTGGGTTTGTGGGGTATAACATTAAGCCTTTATATTTGTGTCCGAAATTTATGTGTCACCAACCATATTCATGTATGCAATGCCACTACATATTTTGGTAACTTCTAGGCAACATTATTTTGGGTTTAATTTCCTCCCTCACGCCACTTTCTTTATTTTTTTTTCTATTACATTGATATTACCTTTATTTTTTTTATTACATTGATATTACATATCAGATTATAAACTTAACTAGTTTATGTTATTCTTCCGCACATATTTTATAAAGAAAAATATTTTTTATTTAATTATTTCGTAACTACGAAAAAAAAAATTAAACCTCCAAATTTATGACACTAGTTTCTTAAATTCCATATAATCTATTCACCAACTTCCTAATTAAAGTTTCTTTTAACTTCCTTTTTATCTGGGATAAATTTAAAAAAATAAATAAAATTTTCATTATCATAACAATCTTAACAGTATTCTTAAATTATTATAAATTTCACCTTATTTCTATTTTTATTTAAAAGATAAGAAAAAATGGGATAAATCAAATTTTATCTTCTTTATCTTTACAAAAATAGAGGATAAGCTGAAATTTACAATAACTTAGAAATTATCCCTAAAAGCAATCCAAAATTAACCCTTTTTGGGTTTGTGTGGATACGAAATATTATTCAAATTTAAATTATATGAAAAATTCTTCTCAAATCTCAGTCAAGTTTATAATGGTATGTAACATCTACATATGGTATGAACATGCATGCGGATTGAGTTTTTTTGGTTCTATTTCAGCATGTGAATAATAAATTAAGTTCTATCAATTTAATACGTGTGAATTTCATTGAAAGGCTCAAATAAAATTATCAATAAGCAATTCAAACGCTATCTTATTGCTCTATCCCTGGCCAATTTTATACATATAGATAGTAACCCTAAAAATATTAATTTCAGACGAAAGAAATTCATTTCATCATGAAAAGTGAAATAGAAGAGCTAGAGAAGCCATTAAGTATATGGCTAAGACCAAAACATGAGTGCGATTACAAGTGCTAAAACTTATCTCACAAAGTGCACTCTAAATTAGATGAAATTCATTGTATGGGCGTGGAATATAGTGCAAAAAAAATTCTTTAAAAAATATGAATCCAGTTAATGAATCTTGCATCACATATAATCTCATCATTGCCGATATATTTTTAGTTGTTGAATTATTCTCAATCGATAGATGAATCTTTTGTATTAAGATTTATTGCGTAAACAAATATTGTGGGTTAACTCATGTATGATTTAAGTTTTGATACTATATAAAAGCTTTGAGTACTGATATTTGAGTAGGAAGACAGAAATATGAGTATTATCTACGCTATAATGTTATGATATCACTGTTTATACTACAGTACTGTCGTTTATATCTTTCTAGTGTCTTGTTGTTATTCAATTGGTATTTTCCAAAAGATTGTACAGGAATAAGGTCCATTCAACCTTTGCGCAATCACTGAGAAAGTAAAGCAAAATGGTTTTTTGAATTGGTCTGTGCTTTTTGATTTGGATCATTGGATGATGAGATGAGAGCTCTTCATGTGGCTAAAGTACAAATTAACCTCACCATAGTCCATATATATACGAAATCGAAAAGATTGAAGACTTAAGAGACCTTCTCGTAGTCGTGGGTCATATCACATATGCATGCGTGCTGCTTATTACTAGAAATGAAAACACCACCAATTCAGTTTCTGCTCATGGACATGGTGCCCATATGAAACCACGTACCACTTCATAGTAAATAAACTCTGTGATGAGATTTGAGTGTGAGTGTTGCTCTTCAATATCATGTGGCACACGACACAACTGCAAGCCTGCAGCATATGCATGTTAATGAAGATTCTCTGTTTAATTAATTTGCAGCAGAGAGAGAAAGTTAATAGAAATGACAAACTAATAGCGTTTCTGCAATTTTCAGATAATTACACAGAGTCTTTCCTTTATAAACTAACCCTCTACTTGATCGATTAAGCACATTCTTGTTAATTTCCTTGCACTCTTTGTTCTACTATTTTATTTAATGACTTAATTTCAACCTTCATCAGCAGGAAAAAATAATAATAATAATAATAATAAAGGAAAAGACTTTCGCAGGGTGAAGGCAGCTAGCTGAGCATATACATACAAGAAAAAGTAAAATCCGCCATGTTGACTTGGAAGGTCTTAATAATTTAATTGGCTTTTCAGGTAGCAGATATTTTTTAAGCTATTAATATTACGCTCAAGTGCTCAACTTGCATACTTCGCACCATTCCTTGAGATATTACTCTTCTGATTATATTCCTATCTCCCACTTGAATTTTCTTTCAGATATTGTTCTTTTTTTGTAATGGGAGTAAAGCTAGCCTCACGGCGCCTTATGGGTTTCCTGCATCATTATGAGGTTGTTTCTGGGCAGCTGATTAGCCAAGCGAAGAGTAGCTTTTATGTTAGGGGTTCTACTTCTGCTTCACGTACGTGGTGCTATTATTCATACAGTTACGGGGTTCTAGCAGAAGTAACTCCCTTTTTCTTATCTTGGTTGCCCGGTGTTTGTTGGGAGAGTCAAGATTGCTCATTTTGATGATCTGATTCGGAGGGTTCGAGAGATGATTTCTAGTTGGGCAAATCGGTTGCTCTTGTTTAGGGGAAAGCTAGTGCTTATTCGACATATTTTATCATCTATGCCTTTGCACTTATTTCATGTTATGCGACCGCCGATTGGGGTTATCCAACAGTTAGAGCGAATGTTTACACTTTTCTTATGGGGTGATTGTGGACCTAGACGGAGGATTCATTGGTGCCATTGGCCGGAGGTGTGCTTTCCTCAGGAGGAGGGCAGCTTGGGTATTAGGTCATTTCGTGATCTAGCTAAAGCTTTTGAGCTTAAGCTTTGGTGGAGATTTCGGGAGCAGCGCTCCTTATGGGCTTCATACAAGAAGTCTAAATATTGCAGCAATGATCATCCTGAAATGGTACGTTTTCGTTATTCAGCTTCTCCTCTCTTGAGGCGTTTTTGCTCCATCCGAGATGTTACTGAGCCTCATATTCGTTGGTTGGTGGGTGTTGGTGCTTGTAGTTTCTGATATGACTGTTGGCTGGGATCACTCCCTTTGTCTTTTTATAATTTTGGTGTCGCTTCGTCCGCTCGGGTGTCTTTTTATTGGCGTGGTACTGTTTAGGACAGGGGTAAGCTTCTGGCCGTCTTACCCACGTCAGTAGTTGAGCAGATTGTGTTGTATCCGATTTCTACTAGCGTGCCTGATGAGACTCAGTGGGATTCTGCTACTAATGGTGTTTTTCATTTGTGGTCGGCTTGAGAGAGAGTGCGATACGCCAAGCCACGAGATGAGGTTCTTTCTATGATTTGACAGCGCCATATTCTGTCCCGGTTATCTTTCTTCCTTTGGCGGTTGTTGCGAGGTTTTCTGGCCACCGATGATGCCTTGAGTATGCGCGGATTCTGTATGGTTTCGCAGTGTTTTTGTGGGCAGGCTGTTGAGACTTTTCGGCACTTATTTCTTGAGTGCCCTCTGGTTAGCCAAGTGTGGGAGTATTTTTATCGTTGTTTAGAGATGCGGCGGACTAATTTTCTATCACCCCATGCTTTGCTTCGCCATTGGCAGAGATGTGCTTCTTCTCGATCTCATCTTCAAGTTATTTTACCTTGCTTCATTCTATGGCATGCGTGGAAGGCTCAAAATGGATTCAGGTTTGATTCGCACTCATTTTCTGTGGATGCAGTTATTTTTCGAGTGGTGTTGGACATTTGGCTTGCTGGCTCTGCTTTTGGTTTCAAGCCATCTCAATTGCGGGGAGTACTGGATTCTCAGCTTGTGGATGGGTTACGAGTGATTGATTCACCCCAGCGACCTATTCGAGTTGTCGTTTGGACGTGACCGCCTCTCGGTGCGGTCAAGCTGACTGTTGATGGGTGTTCAAGGGGTAATCCTGGGTTGTCCACTGCGGGGGGTGTTCTTCGAGATCATCGGGGTATGTTTTGGCAGGGTTTGGCTCTTTTCTTGGCCATCATCCGATCCTTTATGCGGAACTTATGGCTGTTTGTGAGGGTTTGGAGCTGGCAGTCCATCTGGGTTATTCTGTTGTGCAGATAGAGTCTGACTCGGCTACTATGGTTTCTTGGGTCCTCTCGGACAGTTCTGTCCAATGGGATTATACTTTGTCCTTGCGTCGAGTTCGATCTTTGGTGTCCTCTCATTCGGTTGTGGTTCGGCATGTGTATCGTGAGGCTACGTCTGCAGCTGACTTTTTGGCCAATTGGGCTTGCACTTCTCGCTTCAGTCGTCGATTTTTATCGATCCGTGATCTACCCATAGGATTATCTGGGATTATTCATATGGATGCTCATGCGATTCCGCATATCAGACACTAGTTTACTATATTACCGTTTGTATGTTTTCACTTATTGAATAGGTTTTGGTTCATGTCCCCTCCTTATGTATGTAGTTTCTATTGCATAATTTATTTTACATGTAAGGATCTCACCTAACCTCTCACCATCTTGATGGCTTAACAAAAAAAAATCATGTAGTTCCTTTAACTTAGTCAAAGCGATATGAAAATGAAATCAATTAAACACAACTTAATTGATGACCAAAAGGATTCCCTGAAGATTATTTTTCACGGTGACATGAATAGATAAGACAAGAATAAAAATAATTTATCAACTTCTTTTCCTTTCCATATTAACTAAAATAAATTAAAGCTAATAAGAATTGTTTTTGTGTAATTTGTATTGAGACGATTGCTTCCATTATTAAAATCCCAGAATCAAAGAGGTACGTGGGACAATTAAATTAATAAAACCAGATTCCTAAAAATAATTAAGTAGAGATGGCATGAATAAAGAAGAAAGTGTTACAATAAGAAAATCACAGTCAAATTTTTCGGACTGGTGCTACAGCAAGGTGCCTTAACTGTTAGCAGTTGTGTTGGCTTTTGGATCTTGTGTCATCTTCTAATATTATATAAGAAACGGGTTTCCAAATTCTATTGACTCAAAAGTAGTGCATTTCCATTTGTCGATTTCAAATTACAGCTATCTTTAAAAAAATAAAAATAAAAATAAACCCATTTAATATAAAATTTTATCTCATGATTATCTATTTTAAAAGCAGAACGAATCATTATGATGTTTAACATGAAAACATATGGGCTTTTAGATGCTATTCGTGCAATCGTTCCTCGAAATCATTTGAGTATTGCTGCATAATATGTATGATTTGCACTTTATAATATCTTTTACGCACTATTTGGTGCAGCGGTATTCAAATTTAATCTCATCCTATCAATTTGCATTATTTGATTCAAAAGCGAAAAATATATATTTCACCCCAAGGTTTGATTTGATGCAATAGAACACTTTATTATTACTATTTAAATAATAATTCATTTTATTTTTACTTTTTAATCAATAACTTAAAATATCATTCCATTAATTTAGAGTTAATTTACTATATAATTCATCGAGGGCAATACAACATTTTCATTTAAGAATATATAAAATATTTTAAAATAAAATTTTCAAACACAATTAAATAACAAATGACTTTCTGCATAAATTTAAAATTTAAAGATAATTTAATATATAAACAATAATAACACTATATATATATATATATATATATATATATATATATATATATATATATTAATCAGTACTGTAATTATACTAAAAGCAGACAAAAACTTATTCATTTAGTTGAAAAATACACACTGAAGGTATAAAAGCACATATATAATATAATACATAATAAAATACACTGCATTAGAGTGTGTATTTTATTTTTTTAATCTTTTAGATTATCCCTAATTTTAATATGATCAGTGATCCATGATTATTATTATTATTATTATTTAATTACAAATCCTCTTTAGCCCTTAGTAAATTATACAATTAGCTAATTATAATTTTATTTTAATCTTTTAGATTATCCATGACTTTAATATGATCAATGATCCCTGATTGGATAATTGTTATTATTATTATATATTTATTTAATTAAAAATACTCTTTTACAATAGGTAAATTATAAGTAAACTAAATATTATAAATTAATAGAATGGTGTTTTGGGCTACTAATTAAAAAGCGAGAATAAAAACGAGTTATTATTTAAATAATAAAGATTAAACGAGTTATTACATCAAATCCTATGGGTAAAAAGAGATTTTTCCCGATTCAAAACAATATATTTTTATGAGTAATGCCAATACATCTTAAATTGTATCCTAAATTTCTTTATAAATAATGTGATATGTCATCTACCAATCAAGTATTAAATGTACTTAAAATTTGTAAAAGTTTAATATTCATTTTATGAATGATACATAATTTGTGATGAAATTTTAAGGTTAAATTTAAGATTTATGACAATAATTATTTTTATTCTGTAGAATTCATGGATCAGATTGGGTTAAAAATTTAGTTCAAATTGCTCAACAAATAATTATAATATAATTAAAAAATTATAATTATAAATATAATTTTTTTAAAAATAAAAATTATATTTATATTTCAAATGTAATTTGTAAAAATTAAAATTTCATGCATGTAACAGTATACGAGTAGTTGTTGCATTAAACTTTAAACTCAAGCAAATTTACCTACATCCTTGTATTACCGCAATAGTTGTGCATTTCACACACCCTGGCCTATTTCATCTCAAGTGAAAAATACAAAATTAAAAAAAAAAATTTCTTTTTCAGAAGTTGGTGTAAGAGGGAATTGATCCGCTGATTTCTTGTTTCGACTACAACAATGAAACCAAGTAAGTTCGGTATATTATAAAATATTAAAATTTATCATTTTATTTTACAATTATTACAAAAAATCTCCACCATAACCTGCATAATACATGAATACCAGTAATTTTCACATTATAAAAGTTACTTCCGTTGAAAATTACTGGAACGACCGAGCCACAACGATGACGTGGCAATTTTTGACTGGCAGGGGTTCCACCCATAGCTCGACAGCCCACTGAGGCCACACCACAACCAAGCGTTGAAAACACATTCCGGTACGACCGGATGTACGGTACCCCTGACAACGCAGATACCTCTTGTCATTGGATCGTGTTTCCACGCCCTACACGCTCGCGTATACTCAACAGAGTCTCCTCTTTGTGTCATAACTCTCAGAACCCAAACTGACAGCGCCCTGAAACCAGCCACAGCCCACACTTCAGTTTCGGTCAAATCTCAGTCGTCACAGGCTAGCAAGTAACAACGACAACACGCACACATACACATACACATACACATGGACATCATACAATTAACTAAAAACTAGACAAAAAACCGAAACAGAAAAAAGAAAACTTTTTACTGCAATTTCGCCACATTTCAAGAAAATGATCATACATGTACCAAAATCAAACTCTTTCTTTATAGGCGTTAAGTTAAAAATAAGAATCCATTTTTGCTAGATTTGAGCTTTATATCATCATATCTCCATTTCTCTCTGTCTTCAATACTTCTTCAATCATGTTGGTAAAACACATTTTCTGTCTCCTAATCATCATGTTCATGGTCATGACTAACAATGTGGTGTGTATCATCTGATAAATACCGATACTGATACCAGCTCTTAAGATTATATTTGCATTTCTGTTTGGAAATATAATAAGAATGGATCACGATGATTCCTTATCTGGGCTACTTTGTCCAGAAAGCAAGACTTGTTTGGATGAAGACAGCCCAGTTTTAGATGTTGAGGATGAAGATGAGTATGTGAATACGTTGGGTGATAAAGAGATCAGCTTTGGGTTCAAAAGAGACGAAACTGATAAATCTTTTGTGCTTAGTAATGACATTAAATGTGCCCGCTTGGAAGCTATTGCATGGATTCTCAATGTATGTTAGTTTCAAGAACCCAGTTGATACAATATTCGCTAACTTTTATTCACTACTTGTGATTTTAATGACGTTTCTTGTTCGCTTGCTGTATTAATCAATCCAGACCAGGGCAATGTTGGGCTTTCGGCTCCAAACGGCTTATCTGTCTGTCACATACCTGGATCGATTTCTGTCCAGGAGGTTTATTGATGTGAGTATTCGGTTCTCAGTGTATAAAAATATAATTGAAAAAGTTTTAATTTGGACAAAAATGATTTTTTTTTTTTTGTCTATTGAGTTACAGAGTGACAAATTATGGGCAATAAGATTACTATCAGTGGCATGTGTTTCTCTAGCTGCAAAGATGGAGGAGGTAAAAGTCCCAGGACTATCACAGTTGCAGAATATTGATGGATATAATTTTGGAAACAGTGTAATTCTGAGAATGGAGCTGATGGTATTAACAACAATGGATTGGAAAATGGGATCAATTACTCCCTTCGCTTTTCTTCATCACTTCATCAGAAAATTCTGCAAGGATTCTTCACCCAGTAATATCTTATCAAGGACTGTAGCACTCATTTTGTCTATAATGAGAGGTATTAGGCCTTTCCTTAAGTACATACCTTCAATTTCTAATCAACTATCATTAATTGGAATGTTAATTTGATTCAGAAATCAATTTGATGGAGTATCGACCGTCTGCAATAGCAGTAGCTGCCACCTTGGTAGCGTTTGATCAAAAGCTAACAAGACAAGCATTGGAGTCCTGTTGTGGATTTCTTGAAATTGTGAGTCCTTCATTTTTAGCTAGAAAGTATTTTGCCGTGATTAAATGAATTGTACGTATTGCTTAATTATAATCTGATTAAAAGTTTCTTTGATGATTCTCTTGTTTAACAGGAGGATGTGTTCACATGCTACAGTATAATGCAGAAATTAGAGATGGAGAAACTTAAAACGCCAGATCTATCAGCAACCCATTTAAGGACATCCAATGTTTCTTCTTCAGCTGTTAGCAGCAAGAGAAAAAGGCTTACATTCAATGACAGTGATCAGAGGTCTGACGGGCCAAATGAGAAGCGACTCTGCTAAAACACATTATTTTGAGTGTTAACATCAAACAGATGCCAAAGGTTTTATCAATGACTCTTAATTAACGATAATTATTGTGGTAATAATCTAATGAGTATTTTTCAATCGTTAGGGACAAATAAGGAAATGAGAAACAGGTAAGGAAAAGAAAATAAAAGCAAAGGTTTGGGCTGTACATTACATATAAAGCTGATTGTTATTATTAGACCAACGGCCTGAGCTTGACGGGTATTGAAAGGCAACTCATTGTTCAATTTTCTCTTGTTCTTTCATTCTTTGTATCTTTATTTCTTCCCTTTTTCGCTTTCTTTGCAATCCTAGCTTTATATGGGATGCTTTCTTGTGCTGTGAAGAGAAAGATCAGGAACTCTGTTTTTCAGTGACTTAATGTTTGAGGGATGCCTTTAAAGGCGGGTCCCCGCTTTCTCTTCCTTGTCAAGTGTCATGTTGAGGTTTGAGGACCCAAAGCCATTGTTTATCGAATCAACAGAATTTCTAATACTACTGCTATCTTCACCATTTACAACATTTATGCTAAGACACAATAAAATTTGCTTATTCCCTGAAGATGACATATGAGAAGAATGAAGCATTAGCTGAACAAGAGCAAGTACTGTTGCCAGGGAGATCTTTTGCTGAAACTAAAGATCTTGCCAGAGCAAAGATATGAGGTGATGAGTGAGTGAAGACACCAACTAGGCAACAAACAGTTCATTTGTTCGCGCTGGCTAATAAGAATCACGTTGCACAGTCAAAGCTGGCAAAGAAGGTTTTGGTACTTTTCTGCTCCGGCATTAGTACACTTACAGTTAACACAGCTGTTGGGTCAATAAAATGGTAACTTGACTGGAAACATATTGCTTTCATGTGTAAAGCTTCTCCCATTTTTCCCTTTTTTTTCTTCTTATGAAAGCTATATAAAGCTTACATAGTATTCAGTCTCCAGTCTTTCGTGTTATACGAAGACAAAGTAGTTCCCATTCGGACATCTAACTCAAACATGGCATGTGCTTGTGGTTCCACGGTACATTTAACAATGCTCTTATAAGTCTACAATATGGGATCGGCGAATTGATCTTTGCTAAGAATTTTTTAAAAGAAAAATTAATACTTTTTTACCATCATTCTCCAACTTCAACCGGTATACATGCTTACACCTTACGATTTATTTGGGGAATACCAGGATAATTTTGAGAACATTCATACAGGTTTTTTTTTTTCTGAAAACTTTTATTTATGGCTTAATTACTTTTAACATGCGTTGAGTGAAGAGCAAAAAATGGGCCACAGGGCAACAGCAAAAGTTTATACAAACAAGACCAGGCATCCTGCCGAAAGAAAATTGGATGAGCGCATTAGTATAAATTCTATTATCAAACAGAAGGCTCTTTACCCAAATTACATACAATCTTCTACAATAAAGGTCATTGGTCAGCAGTTTCAGAGCAAGTTTAAAATGCAGTAGAAACATGATTCTGAAAATTAAGCCATCAACTTTACTAATTGGATCCATCTTAGAGCCTCAAATTTGCCCGCAGTTCAAACTTTACGTGTGAAGTTCTATCAGCCCAATGGTACTACCACCAATGTGATGAAAAAAGAAAAAAAGAAAAATTCTAACTAAAAAAATAAGAATTTGGACAGTTAGAATGTACTCTTATCCAACATGGATCAACTTCAAAATAGCTGCAATTGGCATGCCCAGGAATCCAAGTAAAATGCTAACAAACCACTGCTGCAAATTGAGAGGAGTTGTATTTGCAAATGTACCCAGGAGCTCGACGATTATTATTTGAAAAAGGACAGTGCAAGTGAGCACAGCTACAAAGACATAGTTCTTCACTATGCCCTTGAAGACGTTTATCTTTTCCATCTCTCTGGAGCTGATCTCATTAAAGACCTGGCCAAGAATCAAGATGTCCTTACTATAAGTCAATCTTAGCAAATTCAAAATTTAAATAAATGCATAAATGGAAAGGATGTGGCATGCTATAATTTTGACATTGTCGCATCAACTACAGTACATTTTAGATGAAGACTGAAGCATTAGTAGACAACCTGATTTAGAGTAGTAATTTTGTACACTAGAAAATTAAAAAATTAAAAAATATGCATAGCTCTAGAGATTTACTTAAGGTAATATTTACGGCTCCATACTCCTACTATGAGTGGAAAGACATACCTGACAAAATACAAAGGTGTTGAAAATAAGCGTGTTTAACATCAAATCAGGATCTGGACCATCAAGATGAAAAATTGCTTTTCCTCTTGTCTGAAGATACCATACTATCAGAAACTGATATAAAGATTGCCCCAAGATATTTCTCCACATTACGTTACTGATGAAGTTTCCTTTCCTACCCACCGGTGATCTTTTCATCAGGTCTTCATTAGGAGGCTCTGTAGCTAAAGCCAGTGCTCCTAGAGTGTCCATGATCATGTTGACCCATAGAAGCTGAACGGCAGTGAGGGGAGCATTTCCTGAAAGTATTTACAAACACATTAACCAGAGAAGAATATTGGTATCTGAAAACAGAATGCACAAGTTACAAATACGCTGGAGAGAGACATATTGGGGTCTACTTACCCGTCAAACAGGCAGAAGAAAAGTTGACAATTAGGGCAACCACATTCACTGTCAACTGAAACTGAACAAACTTTTGAATGTTGATATAAACTGAGCGTCCCCATTTGGCAACAGTCACAATAGTAGAAAAGTTATCATCCAATATTATAACATCTGCACTCTCTTTTGCCACCTGCAAATTAAAGAATACATTGTAAACATAAAAGGTCCTCTCCCGACATATGTTAAAAAAAAAAAATCAGAAAAAAACTAAACATCTAATATGTCATAATAATCTGTACTACTTCCATGATGAAAAAATAAGAAGCAGCTCTCAAGTTAGACCTCTGTTCCAGCAATGCCCATTGCAAGCCCAATATCTGCTTCATGAAGTGCTGGAGCGTCATTCGTACCATCACCGGTCACTGCAACAACTTCCCCCAAAGTGGTTCTTAGGTGTTTCACAAGGGTATGCTTGTCCATAGGCGAAGATCGAGCCATGACCTGAAAATGAAGAAACACCAAATATTGGTAGAATACGGGTCAGCTACATGTGAAATCAAAGGGCAATCTATGCAAGAATATATTTCAATTATTGCAGAAGATTCATATGGATTGATGCTGTGATCGCAGTACCACTATTATTCTCACTTGTGATTTGCACGCAGATTATATTAATGGCTTTTCAAAAGAAATATAGGGTAAATTAGCTCAAGGGCAGTGATGTCATACAAAAATTGGAAGTAGATGTGAAGAGAAATTGGGAATTTTCATGGTTTATGCCCTAAGATTTATCAAGAAAATGTAACCGATTACAGCCTAAGGTTGGATCTCTTAAAAAATGTCAATATAACTGGTGGGTGGTTATGGTTGTAATAATGTTGCCTCATCATGAAAAGTACATACCAAAATTTTAGCGGCCATGGAAATCATTCATCCTTCATCAGTTTTTCATACACATTAAAGAGGGTTGAATTAATGTAAAAAAAATTAAATGCACCTGGATTTTTGGAATGAGTTTACTCAATTCCTCATCGCTTTTCTCACGGAATTCTGGGCCTTCAATTGCTATGCCATTATCAGTCAATATTCCACATTCCCTAGCAATAGCCTTTGCAGTGTTAATGTTGTCTCCAGTGACCATCCGAACATTAATGCCAGCTGACCTACAGATTACAACAGACTCCTTTACACCAGGACGCACAGGATCTTTGATACCCACAATGCCTATACAAGTGTACCCCTCAGTGGGAATGGGAGCCTCAGCAGAGAATTCGTTTCCAATTTCCATGTAGGCAAGGCATAGAGTTCGAAGAGATTCACTAGCAAATTTTTCGATAGTCTCGTTAAGATGACTGACAGCTGCTTCATTGAGGGGTACAACCTCACCATTTGAGTTCAAAAACTTGTCGCATGCAGCCAATATTATTTCCGAAGCACCCTTACAATGTACTCGGAATCCCCCTTCAGGAAGCTCTATAACTACTCCCATTCGCTTCTTCAGAGAGTTGAAAGGTTCAACCTTCACAATTTTTGATGACTGTCGTTCGGCTTGGAAATCCCCACCAAGCAGCAAGCCAAACTCTAAAATAGCAGTTTCAGTGGGCGTTCCCAGTATCTCAGTTTTGTTGCCCTCGCCAATGACAACTTCTCCCCCTGTGTTGTTAAATATTGATTGAAGTAATAATTTCGAAGCAGAGGCAGGAATTGAAGAGCCAAATGCAGCAGTCCCCTTGGAGTTGTCAACTTCTTTGATTTCCTCACAAATGCATGCTTTTAAAACAGTCATGTGGTTAGTGGTCAGTGTTCCAGTCTTGTCACTACAGATACTCGTGGCTGATCCCATAGTCTCGCAAGCAGCTAGATGGCGGACAAGTGCCTTATCATTCATCATCTTCTTCATTGCAAAAGCGAGACTCAATGTCACAGCCAAGGGAAGCCCCTCAGGCACAGCAACCACAACAATTGTAACAGCAATAGCAAAAAATTCCAATATCTCTAAAGCATCATCTCCAGACCAAGTCCACTGGGTTCCGTCTTGTAGCTTGCGGCTGAATAATCCTTGCACCAGAACAGCAAATGTCACAACAGCAAAAAAGAGGCCAATTTGACCAATGATGGTTGCCACCCCATTCAATTTAACCTGCAATGGAGTCTCATCATCTCCTCCTTCACTAAGAGTAGCCATCAGTTTCCCCCATTGAGTTCTCATCCCAACTGTAGTCACAAGCATCTTGCATGCACCATCCTGAACCTTAGTTCCTGAGAGCAGAAAAGGATTTAATGCATTCACATTAATTGGTTCACTTTCTCCTGTTAAACTGGATTCATTAATCAGCACAGAAAATCCTGAAACAAAAAGCCCATCAGCTGGGACCTGATCCCCAATGCAAAGATGGACAATATCACCAGGAAGTAGATCATATATTGAGATCTTCTGTCTGAAGCCATTTCTGGCAACCTGAACTGTTATTTTTTGCTTCTCCCTGTCCAAATCTTTAAATTGCAGAGATTGCTTGTAATCACTTGTGGCAGTGACAAACACAACAAGCAGAATGCTCACAACAATTCCAAGACCATCATGGGCACCCTTAGGCCATCCCTCTGTTGCTATACCAACAACCAAAGAGACCAGGGCACAAACAGCAAGTATCATGAGGGTCATATCGTGAAGGGCTTCCCATACATAAACCCAGAACCCCCGTACAGGGCTTTCGGTGAATTTATTAATCCCATAAATTTCTTTCCTTCTATTTAATAAATGCTCAGATGTTGAAATGCCATCAGTGATTGATGTGGAGAGCTTCTCTGCAATGCCCTCAACCCCACCATGAATTCTGAGCTTCTTGACGTCATGGCCCTCTACAATGGATCCCAACTCCTCAGGACATATTTGAAAGCCTGATGCCGCTACTTCTTCAGGCACAGTGTATTCACTGGACAAATTTAGACCTGTAGGCATTCAAGGGGAATTATGCAGAAAGAAACCTCACTACATCTCAACCTTAGAATTCAATAAGTTTATGAGATCCGTACCATGGATAAACTGGAGTGCAGCTTGTGAAACCAAAACTGCTACTCTAAACTTCTCCTAAAATGTTAACGATTGGGGAAAGAACATCAAAAAGCAAGAATAATAAAATGAAAATTCTAGTTGTCCAACAAAAACTCCTGTCATGCAAGATATGGATGTTCCTTTTCCAATTAATAAAGCCCATGTAACCATTTGATTATATACTCAGAGAAGATTCATTAATAGGAGAAAGTGTGCAGTCAAATGTTTGAATAAGTGAACTGGAAAAAAGGAAAACATATTCACAGCAAGCATTTATGAGCATCAGCAGGATATGGAAACAAAACATCACTTTGAAATAGTCAACCGAAACTAGCTGCCTCCAAAAATAATACAACTAAGTTGAGAAGAATAGAACCCATAGACCCCCCGGAGTAACTTCTAATTCACAAGCTAGTAGCAGTGAGCCTGTTAGGTTGTTACTAAGGTATTATCTTGCCAGCATTCTACTATGTGTGGTGGTTATTAAAAATTAAATTTACTTCAGTCGATCCATCAGTGTGCTAATAATTAAAAATTTCAGGTTCATTTAGCCTTTCAAGCTGAATGAATAAATTGGCCGCATAAGGTTTGCATGATTTAAGTGAAAGCGAAATTGTTTCCTCAGAATTTTGGAGCACAGACAATTGAACAAATGGAAGACATATGTAAATCAACATGACCAGGCTCGAGACAGCAGAAATAAAACTACCGATTGGATCTGTATATCAATTAGCAACTGCTGTCTGCAACTTACACAACTAAATGTTACCAAAACAGTAAAACTAATTAGGTTGGATGTCCGAGTTTTGTTCTGACTTTTTCGAAAATAATAATAATAATAATAGTAATAATAAAATGTAAATCAGAAGCCAGTTTCACAGAAATGAGACCTGATTAGAACGACGGATGGCTTCGGCTTCAAATCTCTTGGTGAGATTCGCAGTGAAGCGAAATCTTCGTTTCTTGTTCTTCACAAATCCACAGAGCTTCCTCCATCTCTGCAACGCCTCTTCCGACGTGTTCTTCGCCTTCACATCGCCGAAGTTCTCATTCAAGTAATTCTCCATTCCTAATCCCGCCGCCGCTCTTGCTCTCCTCCTTCAACCGGCACAACACAACAAAACTTCCATGTTAACATAACATAAAAGGAACAGATTAGTGCTTGTCATCTCATTCCAAAAAAAAATAAAAATAAAGAAATAAATAATAAGAAGAATAAAGGAGAACGTGAGAAACATTAAAGTTGAAAAAATTCGAATTCTTTCGTATTTTATTTACACATTATTTTTATTCGATTGTGCCTACCCAGCGGTAGCGGCTTTGAAAAGCAAAGAGTAAAGAGGACCGGAATTGACTTATCAACAACAGTTGCTACTACAGACTCTACCAACATAAATTTCCTTGCAGTTGTTGCGAAGTAAAGTTGCTTTTGCTCTTCCGGGATACCGCAGAAAAGCGAAGAAGGTCAACGTTATTGACTAACGTCAAACGTACAGAACTTGGGGATTTCTTGTTTTGGACAAGTGATTCTTCTTATTCGGTGCGTTTGTTATTTGTTTATTTTTATTTGTTTAAAATTGTAACCTCGTCTCTGATTCCCTGGCGAACGTGAAACCGCGTTGAGCCATGTGGGCTAGTAGTTGCCATGGCCAAAGCCCAGAGGAATGCCAACGGTGTTACGTTTTCATGGGACCTACTTTTGATCTTTTTCTTTTATTTAAATTTTTTTAATTCTTTTTTTATTTAAACTTATATGAAATTATTTTTGAGAGGTTTAAAAAGTAATTTTAGTAATTTAAAAATTAATTTTGATATTTAATAAAAAAATTAAAATTATTTTTGTTAAAATTAACCTTTCTTACAACTGATTTTAAAAAATAAAAAATAAGTATTTTTTAGATTATGATTTTGAGAATTAATTTTATCATTTTATATAATTTTATGAATATCTTTACAATTTATGTTTATTTAAATTAAAAATAAAATTAATATTTTAATAATCTTTTATTATAATTCATGTTTCATTTGTCTAATTTATTCTTCATATGCATGCGATAAGTCTAATATTGCATGATAATCTATTATTTGTTTTCTTTTTGAGTATTTATAGCTCATTTCATTTTTTATATTTATTTTTTGGAGTATCTTGTTATACTTTGGTTGATTTTATTTTATTGAAAATTATAGTATAAATTTCATTTTTAGTTAAAATTATTATAACACATAATTAAAAATATTTTGTGTGTGTGTATATATATATATGTGAAGGTAAATTTTATTTTATATTATGTATATTTTAATTGTTTATTTTTTACAATAATTTAATAGTAAAATTTACTAAATATCGATAATTATTTTTAAAATTTATAATACTTCAAAAAATAAAACTTATCGGCTACTTAATTAATTATTTACACAACTAATTATTTATATAATATAATTAATAATTATTATTTAAAAAATTAAAATATTTTCAATCTAGCCCTGAGGATATTTGACTCCTGGATATTTATCGTTAAGCTGTAAAAGTGAGACCAACGATGCCATCATGTCAAAAAGTTTTTGGGACTTTGGATATTAAGAAAATTTCGACATTTTTTCACTCGCTACCATTTTGCTCATCCGACAGTCGTGTTAGTTTACATACAACTAACACATAGCACCATTAGAAAAAAAAAAAAAAATGACTCACATTTATTCATTTTGAAGATTGTCCGAGAAATATAATTGTATAAATTAAAACATAAGATGCGTATTTATTAAACAACCTCGTTGGATGATAGTATTTCTCGCATAATAAAAGTGCAAATGAAAACACAATTGGATATTTGGATGATATCATTGCCCGTTTCAGGCAAAAATTAAATGCCATGTCTTCTTTCATTTATAATGGACACACCCACTCTTACATGTAGCTTCGTCCTAAAAAAAGGATATTGTCAGGCAGACACTTGCCAACAAAGTGTGAGTGGTTAAAAGAAAAGATTTCTTGGACAAAACCTAATTTGGCTTCTTATACATTTTACATGCTACAATAATTTTTTTATAATTTTATGAAAAAATTTATTAAGTTATAATTTAAGTAATTTATAATTTTTAATAAATTATATAAAAAATAATAATAAAATAATAAAATTTATTATTATATTATTAAAAATATAAATTACCTACGTTTTGTAACGTAGAGAATCTTTTCCGAAATTCTATTACAGTAGATTTAAATTAGTCGGTGCATCTTGTTGTTTTGGAACGATTACGATTTACGAATCGTGCAGCAGATTATTTATGTATTTGGATAGCTTGTTTTCCAACAATTTATCGCGGGACAATTAAGGACACCACTAATGCCCAGAGTCAGAGATTTGGTCTATGCACGCGACTCTCAATGATGATCAGAAGACCATCGCTTTATCTTTGGGCTGCTTCCTCTACATACTGACATTTTGGGTTGGACCTAAAGCAATTCGGCCCACAAAAGTCTGAACTGACCATTATTTATAAATTCTTTTCGAGTAATACAATCGTCAAGTCAACCACCCTTCAAAACTCTTATAACAAAATTTCTGATATAAACTCAATAAAATTTTGAAAAATAATTAACACACCAATTAGTTCCATAGATAACATACCACAACCGAGATGTCAAAATTTTCGAGTATGAATGTATGGGTGCCTATTGAATACCCAAATTTATAAAACTTATACCCCATTCCTTTACTAAATTCATATCTTGCTCTAATGGTCTAATCGTGTGCTGATTCAATCCATAGATTTCACATGATATTAAATTAATTTGTACTTGCCTTTGCAGTTTCCAAATTAATGTTTGTTTGGGTGGTTGCATAATGATAGCATGTATCTTATGCTAAAATTGTTCTTTGATGGAGACAGGATATTGATGGGATTGACTCATTGACATAATTATCGATTGTTTGATTTATTGGATTCGTGTCAATAGTTAATCCGGAATCATTTATTGGTTTTTGGCATTGGTTGTGAGAGGTTATAATATCTCTGTAGGTGGGTATAATGAAAAATAGTGTACTGCTCAGTTAGATATGAAGAATTTAGGGTGCATTTAGAGTTAGGCTACTGTAGGCCCATAGCCCAACTACTCCAACTCTCTTCCTCAACCAATTATTTTTTTTCTAAATGCATTTGTGATTGCTTCTAAGCTGGTGGACTGTAGCATATACATGACATAGTGAGTCATTATTTCATTAAAACAGTTATGAATAACATGATTGGTAATTTAGTACGCTAGTCCATTTAAAAAATAAAATAAAATAAAATAACACTTTCATTACTTTAACTCTATGAATACATTCATAATGGTAGTTGCAATTTCACTAATTGATACAATTGAATGTTTAATTCCTACAATTAACTTAGTTAAAGAATGAGTAAGCACATTACAATTTGAAAATCATTCGCATAACGTCACATCAGGCATTTGTAATAAGCCCAAAAAAAAAAAAAAAAGTCAATTGAAAAATCTCAACGACCACGCTGCTTTAATTTGCAATGCATAAGAATGAGATTGTTACCAAAAGAACATAGCGTCACGTAGAGGATAGAACAGTTAAGCAGGAATTAGATGAAACATAATGGGAAACCCACCCAAAAGAAAAAAAAAAAAAATCCTGCGAATCTAGCCATGCATCATTTGTGGAGTTGCTTTATTGCACGCGTGCAACCACATTAATTTTATGACCCCATTGGTTGTGAAAGGTTAATGCACTTATCCTTTTCTTTTGTTTTTATGCCCTTTTTCAGTTCCGTTTTTTGGAGCCGCATTCAGTTTCAGCCTGCCTTGGTCCTCAATGCAGAGAGTCCAGGAGATTTCTTGCGACCGCGGATTCTTTCCTTTTTTTTTTTTCCCCAAAAAATTTTAATTTTGTCTTCTCCGCTTCAGCCCCTGCCTTCTTCCGTCGGGATGCTTTCAATACTCATGGGATTGACCGTAATTGCCCTGAATTACATGGTCTAAAATTAATTAATTAATAAAAGGCTCTTCTTGTTATTTTGCTTACCATGTGACACCAGACATAACAAAAGCCACAAAATGATAGCACTAAATGCTCTTTTGGGATTAGCTTTTGAAAAGTAATTTTAAAAAATTAAAATTAATTTTAATATTTAATAAAATTCTTAAAATATTATTTTTGATAAAATTAGCCCATCACACAATATATTTTAAAAAGTAATGAATGAGTCATTTTTTAAAACATAATTTTGAAAATATATACTATTAAGAAATAAAACTATTAATTTAAATGATATTATTATTATTATATTAAAATAATTAAATAAAAATAAAATATTTATTTTAATTATCAATTATTTTATGTATATAATAAAAGAATATTTTATATTAATGTTTATAAATGTTTAACTAAATATTATTCAATATTATGTGTAGATTAATCATTTATATTTTTATAATAATTTAACAGTAAGATTTAAAATATATATATAATTATTTTTAAAATTTATAATACTTTAAAAAATAAATATAATTAACTAATTCTCTTTTGAGTTTGTTACTTTTATAATTAGTAATAATTATTTTAAAAATTATGATATTTTTAATTTAATCTTTAATATATATATATATATATATATATATATCGTTTTCTAACTTTAAAAGCTATGATTAGCAAATAATCATTTACTTTCGTTTGACAGTTAAAGCTACCATTAACAAACAACCATCTATACTTCCACTTGACAATTTTTTTTATAATTTTTTTAAGTGACTTTCACTTGACATTTACTTCTGCATTTCACAATCCTACCACTATAAGCCTAATTTCCAAACAATTTAAAGCCTACAAGTATCTAGAAAAATTCCAAGAGTATCGGGAAACTCGTGTTTCACATAGCAAATATATAACTCCAAAATTAACTTGCAGCAAAAACATAATCAAAATTATGAATGATTAACCTAATTAAATAATGGATACATAGCGTTGGTGGCAGGCAAAGAGGCTAGGGGCAAATCTATCTTTTATACCTTATCCAAGTAACGAACAAAAACCTGTCGTCAGCGTAATACAATTGAATGGAGCCACGTCGTGGCATCGCGCATGCTTTAGAAATTTAAAAATTCTAAGTTATATTATTTTTATATGCAGAGATAGACATCAAAGGGAAGTTACGTGGCATAACGCCAAGGAAAGAAAGAAAAAAAGGTAATGTGTTTATTATATGTTTATACGATTCATGTCCCGTTTCTGTAGCCATCTTTTTCTTACACAGACCGTCGCTGTATCAAAGCGATTTAGAATATAAATAATAGACACACACATAAAATAATTTTAACATATATATATCATATGTCATACCATACGAGAATAGTCTTCTCCTGCTCCCTTGTTGCGGTAAAATTATTGTCACGGTCAATGTATTCCAATCAATTATAGAGAAGTAAATATATAAATGCAACGAGAATTAATTGATGCAATAATGGATATATATTTTCACGTTAGAAGGAAGAAAGAATAATTTCTTCGTGTTTGGTGAACTGGAAACAGGAAAAACTCGAGATGAACTAGAATCATTCTTTTCCTTCCTTCCTACTCAGCAATCCCATTGTAACTAGACCATGTCGAATATGTGTAGATGCTAAATAACAAAGCAGAGGCCAGAGAGGTTAAAAAAAAATGAAAAAAAGAAGAATAAAAAGGTGTGGATAAGATAAGGCCAATGACTCACCAAACCAATGTGAAATTGAGAACAGTAAAGACTCTTATGGACATGGAAACTTTGCCTCCTCGACAAGATTGTACGAAATATGTAGAGTCTTCGGCTCTTTGCTTTCGCACACTTGCTGTGACTTGCTTCTCATTATTTGACAAAATGCCAGAGCTGCCGGGCTTGGTGGACCCAAACTCCAAGACCTTGACGCTCAATTAATGCCAATATATCATCGATGGGAAAGTCTGTTGGATTAGCTCATAGCCTTAGCGTAGCGTTATGCACGTATAGGCTACCTAACTGAGAAAATAAGTTGGTCGGGTTCACGCTGTTTTGATGCTTTGCCTTCTCTGCCCTGCCCTTCCCCATCTGCTCGTTGAATGTGACGTCCGTTATGGTCCCGATTTGATTTGCCTCAATTGATTATAATTGCAATTTTCATATTTCCGATTAACATTGTATGTGCATGTTGCTTGATGAGCATGATCATAGTCTTTGAGCAGGAAAATGTATATATGGAGATGTGGATTCTGTGGTGGATGATGAGCTGGACGCGGCAACAAGAAGAAGATGGACCATGTTTGTTGAAGGCTACCTCCATTGAATCAGATTCCAACCCAGAGTGATTGATGCAGATTCTAAGAGAAAACTTTCAAATGTAGATATATCCATGTTCATTGTCATGATTTTTGATTGAGACAGTTATTGATCAAATGTAATCTTCTATTGATGGTACTATTGATATTGGTTGCGCTTGCTGTATATCATCTTTTATTAACATCGCCAAAGACAGCTATCTTACTGTTTTCACCATTAGCGTTATTTTAAATTTTAATGTGTCAAGCTGACATCAAATCTGGAAATTAACTTTTTGATTAGGGAAAACAAAAATTTGATATTTAAAGAAAAGTTATTGATGCGGTAGGGAACAGTACTGCTTGGTTATAGCAAAACTTACAGTAACAGTTATCAATTAATGTGTCCTAAAGGCAACACTGAACGTGATCAATTCAATTGTTATGGGAATTAATCTCAAACTCAATTATTCTTTACTTTTTGTTTGTTTAATCAGGGGATAAGCAACACCTATGATAAAATCCATCACTATAAGAGATGGTACTATTACTATTACATCATTAGAAACTGTCATCATGTGGAGCTGATGCAGGCAGCAGAAGTGGTGGTGATCATATTTTCCCCTTACTTTCTTTTCGCCTTCTTTCTTTTACTTTTGCTTAAACAAAAAGAAAGTGGGGGAATACATGTAAAGGTTTCCCATATCTCCCTTCCGCCCTTTCAGTCTTCTTTTTTATTTTAGACCCTAAAGCAAGAAATTGAGGCTGTAGTGGTCACGGGAGTTTGGTTATGCCGTATATTTAGAATTCAAGTTAAATAGTTATAATTTAAAAAATATAATATTAAAATATTTGATAAAAATTAATTATTATAGTTTAAAAATTATATTAATATAATTTTTATTTAAATAATAAAAAATTTATTATATTTTTAATAATTTTATTAAATTATTATTTTAAAAATATATTTATTATACATTATTAATTTTTATTTATAATTATAATTTTTTTATAATAATTACAACTTTTAAATTATAGCACTTTGACGCAAACATATCATAAAACATTTTTTTTAATAAATATTCCAATGTTATCCCAAGAATATTGATTTGCAAATTCAAATTGGGACCCTAATCCATATACCTAATACCTATACCTATATATATATATATAAAGTTTGAGGAACAGAAAAATCTGAGTTTCCACGAGCCCCGTCGATGCTAGCGCCGCTAGGTACAGCAATTTTATCTGGTTCAGTTCAAGCTGAACGAATGGTTCTAGATATCATGCGATTGTAAACCAAACATATCCAGATAACAGATATTCTTTTTTTCTTTTTCCTTTTTTTGGGACACAATTTTTGACTATTAACAAAAACTCACTCTTATTTTTAACAAATGCAATTATTTTTCTGTAAATGATGGATACATGCTGCCAAAATTTTATTTCTTCACTTAGGCCGTCGTTTAATCACATTATCTCCTTCGAAAGCTGCTCAGGAAAAAAATAAAAATAAAAATAAAAACGAAAAATGAGTGAAATGAAATGGACAAAGCCAAATATAGAACTACAGCTACGTTACTGCGACCCATCTCTGAAGCCAACAACAGTCCAAACAAACCATCCCCAAAATTTAGGTTGCCATCTTGTCCAAGCAATACAGACCTGTCACTGTAACAAATTATACAATCCCCAGCTGCAGTCAAGCATCAGCTATTATAAATACCACTGCAAAGACTCAGAACCAAGCCACACACGTATACCCACGCCAAACCTTTCCAACATTTTATATGTAAACAGAAAACACTGAATTTTTTAATTTTAAGTTTGCTCTGATAAATCCAATGGGTGACCTTCTGCTAGAAGCTCTCCACGTCCGTGTAGTAGGTACCGGCGACCGAATTCTGGTACTTGCACATGGATTTGGCACTGACCAATCCGCTTGGCAGCGGATTCTTCCTTATTTAAACCATTACCGGGTGATCATGTTCGATCTCGTTTGTGCTGGTAGTGTCAATCCTGATTATTTTGATTTCAGGAGGTACACAACTCTTGATGCCTACGTTGATGATTTGCTCAACATCCTCGACACCCTTGGCGTCACCCGATGCGCCTATGTTGGCCACTCAGTCTCCGCCATGATCGGACTCTTGGCCTCCATTCGCCGCCCTGACCTCTTCACCAAGCTCATCCTCATCGGTGCTTCTCCAAGGTTATATATTAAGATATAAGAATCCAACCAAATTCAACACTACTCACACAAGACTCACAGGATCGTCCCTAGTGTGTCCAGTTGCTCGCCATATGATATGGCGAAGTTATTTATTTACTACATCATTAATGTGTTTTTCTTATTTTATTTTAATGTTTTTCCCCAATATTATGCATTGTTCAGGTTCTTGAACGACGATGATTATCACGGGGGATTTGAGGAAGCTGAAATCGACAAGGTGTTTAGGGCAATGGAGGCGAATTATGAGGCATGGGCGTACGGGTATGCACCACTAGCAGTGGGAGCAGATGTGCCGGCAGCTGTGAGAGAATTCAGCCGGACCTTATTCAACATGAGGCCGGACATAACACTATTTGTTTCGAGAACCGTATTTAACACCGACCTAAGGGGGATACTGGGCCTGGTCAGGGTACCATGTGTCATAATTCAGACCTCCAAAGACGTCTCCGTCCCTTTGTCCGTCGCTGAGTATTTAAAGAGGCATCTGGGCGGCCGGACCACCGTTGAGCTTTTGAAGATTGAGGGTCATTTGCCGCATTTGAGCGCCCCTGCCGTCGTGGGTCCGGTCATCCGGCGAGCCCTATCAAGATGATAATTTCCGTATCTATTAAGTGGGGCCCGCTCTCGGAATAATTTGTGGACAAAACACCTTTGGACACGGGATTATTAATTATTATTATATGATCTTCTTATCAAAGATAAGAATACCCATGTGATTATCACGTGAAGACGTATCCTATTTTGTTTTCTTTCTTCTTTTCGTTTTTTCCCTTTTTTTCCCGCTTTTGAAAAAAAAAAAAAAAGGTTTATAATGTGCCAAACTTTTATCCTTCATTTGGCAAGCGAAAATAAGGAAATGAAAGTGCTGTGTGTTGTACTTTTTCTATCTATTGTCATTGGATACTTTTCTCGTTTAAGATTCTCTGTGTTCTTTTTTTTTTTTTTTATTGAATGAGCGATTAAAATTAAATTTGAAATGTTGATATTAATTAATAAACAAAATTTTATTTTATTTATAATTAAGTTAGATTTTTAACTAAGTTTAAAGAGCAAGGAAAGACTAATTAAAAAAAGGAAGGATTGTAATCTATTTTTTTTATTCTAAAAAAATTGCTAACTATTTATTATTTAAAAATTATCTTTACAATATTACTGATTTATTATATGTACATATAATTATCATAAAATTTTAATATATTCTTTATATTATTTTTATTTTTAAATTTGTATCAGTAAAAAATTTTAACACTAAAAATTTAAATAAAATGATCATTTTACTCTTAAATAAATTTAAAAAATTTTTATATTACAAAATTATTAAAAATAAATAAATTATAATTACAAAAATATATTTAAATTTAATATATTAAATAAATCTTAAAATTTAAGATGTTAATTGTTGTAATTAAATTTTTAAATGATAATTTTTATAATTATAATCTTTTTATTTTATAAAGCTAGTTTAGACCATCAGCCTTCTTCGAGAACTTGTACAATTGATGCCAGATAGCCAACTCTATTATCAAATAAATAAGGAAACGAGCGACCATTTGGCACCTATATTATATTGGTGATTAATTTAAACAATGAAAATTGTTTGATAATTATGATTGTATGATTGATAATTTTTTATTATTTTGAGATATATCTCAAAAAAATATATTATATATGAATTTTACACATTTTTTAGGTCAAAGGATTAAAGAAATCAATAATTTTTTATCAATTAATTAAAGAAAAATATTTTAGTATTACTACTATTTTGTCATATATACAACTTACTATTATAAAATATTAACATATTATCTACACTAATTTTTTTCTAAATTTATATCAGCAACTACTTTGACAATAAAAATTTAAATAAAATGATCATTTTACCCTTAAATGAATTAAAAAATTATTTTATCTTATAAAAATTTTAAAAATATAAAATTTATCATTAAAAAATGAATTTAATAAAACAAATGAATCTCAAAATATAAGATTTTAATTTTTATAATTATATGTTTTTTATTATCTAAATTTGGTTTAAACTATTATTATTTTGGTAATTAATTTAAACAATGAAAATCATTTGATAATTATGACTGTATGATTGATATTTTTTTTATTATTTTGATATGCATGCAATATATATATATATATATTAGATTAATATTACACATTTTTTAGGTTAAAAGGATTAAAAAAAGTCAATAATATTATCAATTAATTAAATGGTACTCATATACCCAAATTTTCAATAAAATTTTAATAATTAATTAAATGGTCATTATAATTTTTTTTATTTTTTAAAAAATTTGTAGGATAAAATGATCATTTAATTTTTTTATGAGTAAAATGGTTATTTTATTTAAATTATTAGCGTCAAAGTACTTGATTGATATAAATTAAAAAAATTAAAAGTGATGTAAAAAATATATCAAAATTTTGTAGTAAGCAGATATATATGAGACAAAATAAAGATTTACAGAGATAAATTTTCTTTGGCCGGTTTGATTTTAGTTATATATCATGGGATTAGATAATTTTAGTGTAAAATAATTCTTATACCATGATTGGTGTAAAAAAAAAAAAAGAGATAGGATAACAATAAGACCCACCATTTAATCCCAATAGTAGCAAAATTTCATCGCATGGGATCCTGTAGGATTATATTTTCTAAGCTAAAATTTTATCATCTCAATTGTTCATAAAATTAATTTTTTTAATTTATGGACTGATATTCTTATATATATTTGTTGATGATACTCTTGTTATATTTATGATGATATTACTTAGTAAATATAAGATAAAAAAATATAACATGTTAAATAAAAAAATTAAGGGAAATTTTGCATTTTTTAAATAAATATACCAATAATCATTGACTTAAGTTAGATTATATTTCATTTCATTATAAAATAAATCTATTATTAAATTTGATAAATTAATATATAAGATGTATTATTAGTTACTAACTAATTTCATGACATATCAAACACAAGACATAATTATTTAAAGTCTAATTTAATATTACACTAAATATATTATAATATTATGCAATCCAATCTAATTAAATTGGACATGCCAAAGAAGACCTTTACTATTTATTTTTCGACTGAGAATCTTCAATCATGTGTCTAACTTGTAATAATGTCCAAAATGTGATAGCGCACTTTTGGATGGGCCTCGGCCAGAGATTCTTTACCTTCAGCAACACTTGTCTCTAAATTTTTTTGGGTCATCCATTAAAATAACTCTTTTTCTTTCGCTGTCACGAGGGAAATATCTTTGTTAATGATATTTTATTTTTCATTTCAACAAAAGTTAGATTTTATAATTGCATTCGACATTCATTTTCTTTTAATTTAAACTATTGATGTGAAATATATTGATTATTTTTAACGACTCAGATCCGAATTAATAGTTGGGAAGAAAATTTGAGTCCCACAAAACTCGGACCTGCGCCCCCCTCAATCCCTCAAATTGAGAGCACAGGTTCTTCGCCACTTGGCCTTTATTTGAGTGTTTAATTTCTCCAAGTTTGCAAAAATATGACAAGACTAATGAAGTTACGTAACCATGAATTGTTGCAGCATTAGATCAGTATTAGCCATCTAACTAATGGAGACTCTTCACTTAATTATCTAAGGTTGTTTCAATTTTCCAAGTAAAATTAAAACCGGCTACACATTACGCTTCGTTGAAGCTAAAACTTAAACGTGATTATTGAGGCTTCAGAATAGACTGATTGTCTTTTGCGGTTAATTACTTGAATCAGCAAAGCAAACTCCTACGACAGTTCGTTACCACAGCTCTGGGCCTAGTTGGGTTTTATACAGTAAGGCCTATCCCAGACTTCTATTGGAAGGGAAAGAAAACCATTGTAGAAAGGAGAAGGGCTAATAAATTGGGCCAGGCCTTCATTATATAATACAAGCAGGCCCAGGGCTGTCGTAATGCCAACGACCATTTGTTATTTTCAAAGCGGTGCAGCGAAGAACTAAAAACCATTAAAATAACCCTTATCCAATCGAAACAAACCAGGCCGGAAAAATAAAATAAAATTAAAATCATATTATTATTAATAACACCTACCCGCCATGAGTTTATGATTGTATTTGTTTCACTCTTCTTTAATAATAAGTATGATTTTTAAGTTTTAATTTATAAAGAACATCACTAAAAGACTCTTTAAATGATACATAAAAATTTTTTCAACATAAAATTATATTATTTCTTATATTGTCCTTATTAAAGAGAGAGAAGTATTGTAACTATATCATTAAAAAAATGTAAGGTAATTAAATTTACTTAAAATAATATAAACTTGCATCTATGTGAAAAGTCATTGAGGAGAAAGTTTATTCTCTCACCCTTCTATTGATAGGTAAATAAACAAATATTTAAGGTGTAAAATTAAATGACTCTCAGTGATGCTTTGACAATATCATTCATTATTGAATCTATATACAATACCGCAAATGTATGTTTCTAATAGGACCCTAGGCTTCCATTGATATAAATAAAGAAAAAAAAATAGAAATTTGTTGATCTCTTCAAGAGAATCTTCCTTCAACTAATCAAAAGACCGATTGTTATTTGATTGCTTGAGTGTAAAAGCTCTTGTTTAGAGTTAGAGAAATATTGAACTTTCTCCAATTAAGCATGAGTTGGGTTGAATGGTTTGTGAAAATGCAACTCAAACCAAACAAACTTACTCTTAAATTATCAAGTTGAGTTGTATTGATTAAAATTAAAAATTAAAAAATTTGAAAATAAAAGAGTATTTTAAAATAAACTATTTGGTACTTAAAAATAATTGAAATAAGAAAAAGACAACTAATTATCTATTATGACATTAATTCTCTAAAAAAAATATTTTAATAAAAATTTTTGTTTGATTTCTGAATTTTAAATCAAATAAAATTCAATTAATGTAGGTTTTTAAAAAAAAATTATGAAAGAATAAAAAGGTAGTTGATTGTTGGCATTAATTTTGCTAAGAATTTTGTTATTCTTAGGTTGAATTGGGTTATATAGATTCATTAACATGAACTCAATCCAATTCAGTCATTATTCAGGTTGAAAAAAAAAATTGATTAAATCAATTCATTATGACCAAATAAATTAATTCAAATTTTATTGGATTGAATTTAATTGGATTAAATCTATTAATGATGTGTTTACTAAACGGAAATACAAATGGGTTGGAATTGGAGTGAAAAATAGGAATTAGAATAAATTATTTACTTAAACTGTAAAAATTAGAATTAGAATCAAAATAAGTTGGATTGTCATTAATGTACTTATTTTGTATTCAAATCTGAATTAAAATGAGTTAGATTATATAAAATTACTAAAAAGTCCTTAGTAATAATAATAATAATAATACTTTTTTATTATAATAATAATAAAAAAATCATCATCAACAAAATAATAATCATTCATCATCATCAACAAATTAATTCATTTCCAATAAATAAATAATAATAATAATAATCAAATTCCCAAATAATCATCATCAACCAATAATCCATTAAAAATAAAAATAAAAATCAGAATCGGAAATCTATGGGAATGAAGGGTATGTTTGAGATTGAGGTCTTAGTATCTTTTAAGTTTACAATTCATCGTGGAAAAAAATCGTAATTATAAAATAAAAGTTAATAATATGTATTAAATATAATTTTAAATAATAATTTTAACAAAATTATTAAAAACATAATAGATTTACATTATACAAGTGAAAAATCATATTAACATAGTTAATATAAACTTAAAAGCTACTGACATGTAGTGTTTACTAAACGATTTAATCTTGCGAACTTAAAAGCTACAGTTGTCCAACCTCAATGTCAAACATACCCGAAATCAACACCGTCAGTTCATCATCGTCATCATTTTATCGGAGACGACATTGGAGAGAAAAATGTTGAAATGAACTCAAACAATGAAGACGACTTGATGGTTTAAGGATTGAAGCTTATACGCTTTATCGTCTTAGTCATTCAAAAACTAAAAACCAACACCAATGAATTGTCGTCCAAATTCATTAAGTTGTCACATGACTTTCATGAGGTAAAATTAAAGCAAACGGCATGAGATGATGTTGTTTCGAAGAGTTGATGAGTTGTTCGTGCAGGCAGTTAAGTTGGTTAGTTTTGGGGGAGTCAGTTGGAAAATAACCCAGAAACAACCACTATAAAGGCTGGTTTTGGTATCATTTTATTCAATCTGTGTGAGTGATTTGGGGGACTTTAGAGAGAGTGACAAAATTCTTGGTATTCTTTGTGGAATGTCTACCATTTATGTAACCTTTGTAGTTGAAAAAAGTTGATCCCTAAGAGTATATTTGGGGCAGCTGCGATGTAGGAATCTTTGAATGTTTATAGAGGTAGAATGGGAAGCTATGGGAATGAGAGTTTGATTCCCAAACCCCCCTTGGGAATCAATCTCGTAAATAATTGTGGATCCTACTATTCAGATTTGTATTTCTCTTCTATTTAAACGAGGTAACGCAATCAATCATCATTACCATTCGTATTTTCCATGGGCTGAACGTTGAATTGTCAGGCTTATTTACTTCGTTTGGTTTTTATCTTCTAATTAGTGTTTTGATATAAGTGGTTGACTAGATCGAGTGTCTATTAGAATATACCATTGATGAATGTGTACATATGCCTGTCTTGTTCTTCGATATATTGTCAATTCTGTTGTGCTTGTCTCAGCTGTGTCCATGTCTTCTGTAACAATACCACCTTGACTTATTCTCAGTTTTGGTACAATGTAGGTACAGAAGTCGCGGATGCCCAGGCAATAATTGAATTTGATCAGTCCTGAGTGCGCAAGGCAATGCACTTATGTTTTATATTTTATCATTGAAAACAAAGTGGGTAATAATTAAATGAACTGTACAGAAGTTGAAACTCAGAGAATCATCAGCTATTTGTCCTTACTGAGTTGGTGGGTAGCAGCCATCTGCCTATTCGGCTATTCCCTGGCAGCTAGCTTGGCCTAAGTCCACTATGTGAGGGCGGCCATTTTTTCTGCGATCGTCATCGATGGTATTTTACCAAGGCAAAAATGTGCAGCTCGTATATTGCCTTTTTGTTTTTTTTTTGGCAGGCATTAGTTTAGAATTTCGAAGCGTGTGGCTGGTCAAGTCAACTCTGGTGGCTCTTTGTTTCTTAGTTCATAATTTTGCTTGTAAACGCGTATCAAATTGCAACTTGCAAGTTTTTTATGACTAAACTTCACAATCAAATTATTACCATTTTTGGTCGATTTCGGAGAATCTGGGTTATAATGGCCCACTTGTGACTCTACGAGACCAGTTCAATTTTAATTTCTCCATGGAGTTGGCGCAACGAATTAACTACCCACCAACTGTTAAATGTAGATTCCGTGCCGTGTCTCTTGAATACAGTTACAATTCTCTGTTCTCAAAAATTTAACTTGGCTACAAATCTCTTCGAATTTTGATTAGAATAAATTTTTGACTTAATACCTGACAGATCTCTGGGTTATATATTTTGAGCCTATGTATCTACGCTATATTTATAAATTGTAACATTTTCTCTGAAAAGAAAATAGTTATAAATATAGTGAATAAGTACTGAAAACTTCAGTTTTCTTCCCTTAAGACAACAAGCTGCAAAGTAATAAAAATATATCTTGTGTACGTCTACAATTATGTACATAGAATTATCCTTGTAGTCATCCTCAATGTCATTTTGTATTTTTTTCTACACAGCAGTTGCAAAGTCAGTATCACTGGAAAGAAGAAGAAAGGAAAAATGATAAAAAAGACACAGACAGAACACTATATTCTTTCATTAAGCATGAAGATAACCCTACCATCCTAGGACTAAACTTGATAGAGTTCAAATGCGAGTTTAAAAAAACAACATATTATTCCCTCAAAAATATTTTACATAGTATAAGATTTTGTGACATATGGATTTTTTTTTTTTAATTTACAACCTTTTAATAAGGTTCAATTAACAAAACAAGTACATGATCCATATTTCTTTTAGTCTCTCTTTGTAGAATATCAAATTATTATTTTTATTTTATTATCATTTTTTTAGTTTTTTTTATGTGGATTAAAGTAGATACTAAAATAAATACAAATAAATAAATGAATTTTTCTGTTTAGATTTAAATATACACTCAATATGATTTTTTTATTATTTTTATTTGTTATGATATATTTATCTTATGAATCGATATTTTTAAAAGATTCATAATCAGTTTATAACGCAACAAAATATACTCACTCTTATAATAGAGATGGAGATGAAAGAGTTGATAAATAAAAGAGATGAGAGAAAAGAGTAGCTTTAATTACTTGCAGAAATATTGATTGTAAGTGTTTTTTTTTTTTTTTCTATGCAATAATTTGCTCAATGATCTTGCTTGAGTATTGCAATATTTTTTCTTAAAATAATTGTGATAATATTACTTGTTGGAGTGTTTCTAGTTTACTCCAGTGGAACAAATGTTTGTTTATTTATATATTGTTTGTGAAAACGAAATCGTTTTAAATTGTTTCGACTTTCAAGTGCCATTCCCCAATCCCCACTCGAACGGAAGACCCACGATAAGGGTCTACTGAAAAGAGCACTCTAATCACTGTTGAACGAAATTTTGAAAGAACGAAAAAGACAAATCTAGCCGTCAAAGACTGGGACCCAGATGGTGACCGAAGCTGATGATGGGACAAACGACTAACCGCTACAATAGTCAATAACAGAATAGAGGTCACGTGGCAGAATAGCTCCCGGTTGATATATAGAAACCGAAAGATCAACTGCTAATGTTTGAATTAAATTCGCTCACGACTTCGGCCCAGCCAGCCTCAGTCTATCACTTTCTTTTAACTTATTAGAAAATTTTCTATCCCCCACCTTAAGTTATGGTATTATTAAAAATACTATAATATTTTTCAACTTGTATAATTCATCATTCAAATATTTAATTTTTATTAAAAGTAATAACATCACAATCATAATTTAGATAGTTATTTTTTTAAATAAAAATCTAAAATTATAGCTTATTATATTATCAAACATATTACAAAAAAAAAATGAATATGTTCAATATTCTATCATAAGTTTATAATTTATATCATTCGTCCACAAAAAAATATTAATTTCCATTTATAATTAATAATGTCACATATGTAATTTAGATATTTAGCATGTTAAATAAAAAATAATAATTAAAATATAAAAAACAATTTTTTTTACCAATATTCAATTAAATATACTTAAAACTCTAGTTTTTCCTTAATTAAAACATCTATAATTTGATTTCTCAAATTTTCTTCACAAATTTACTTAATTAAACTAGATCCACAAATTACCCAAAACCTTAATTCATAAACATCCAATCATTCAAATACTTAATTTCAATTTCATAATTATAAAAATTAAAATTTATTTTATTTTTATGATGTAAAGTAAAAAATATCTTTGAATTCAAGAGTAAAATAGTTATTTTACTTAATTTTTTTTAAATATTCTAACAGTGTTAATATGTTGGTAGACTATTTATACCAATTACAAAATTAAGATTTCTAAAAAAAAAATTACCAACTTAGGATGAAAAATTTAATAAATTCACGTGTTAAATTTGTGAAGAAAAAAAATTTTCTTTCTGTAAATTTTCACAAATACTAAATTGTTGGTAGTATTTTTTTTTCTTTCTGTAAGAAGATAAAATTAAAGTATATAATTAATAATTTTTTTACGCTAAATTGAGTTTTATGAGTAACATAATAATTTTCTTTTATTGAAAACTAACCATTTAATAAACAAATAATACATATTATAAATTTAAGGTGAATACATATTACAACTTATATTATTTTTGATAAAATGATAATTTAAAAATATATAGTTGATAATTTTATTAACTTATTTTTCAAAGCAGTTAGTCTCTTACACCTTGATGCACGGGTTTCACGTGGACTTTATAAAAGAAATTCTTCATCCAAAAGCAAATCAAACTGATTCCACAACCAAACCAATCCAGATCGCTTTTCTTTCATATTCATTATTGAAGCAACTACTACTGCTAACTTTTCTATATGCTTTGTTTTCTCCAATCAAATTAATTTTTAATATTCAAAGAACTTTTATAAGTTATAAGTATAACCATCTTCATCAAAGGAATTTAAAATAATAATAATGTTGAGCCAAGCCATCAGAAAACTATTTTAAAAGCTCAAAAAGCAAACCAAACTCAGACCACTTATCACAAATTTTACAAGCTTTTGTGACATAAGATATTTACAAATTTCTTTTTATAATTCACTGTCAGAATGTTTTGAGTACATGATAAGGCATATGGTGGGTGGGGTACACATTAGACTGACGCATCTGACGCTCTTGCAGCGGCGTTGCCGGATCTTGGTTGCCGTAGAAGCTCTATCAGTGTCTCCGCCTGTCCAAACAACACGACACAACACCAATCACTCCGTCAGACACAACTCAATAACACCACCGCACAATTAAAATACTAAAATCAAAATCATAATAGTTACTTTGTGCGGAGCAAAATGACATTGTTATCCCCCAAATCAGATAGCCAAAATAAAAATCTATATTGTCCAAACAACACGTTAAACTTCAACCGCGCAATCCAGAATGACTGATTTTTTTTTTTTTTACTAAAAAAGAAAAAGGTTAAAAGAAAGAAAGGCAAGCTGCAGTGACGTGGCAACACAAAGTCCTCGTTTGTTGAAAATGAAAAACAATCGAAAAGAGGACACAACCACGGGGAATAATTTCGAACTGCCCTGCCATGTCAGCGGCAAGCAATGACTCACTCACCGACCAGAGGCAGAGAAAGAAAAATCGGAAAATTATAACCTTTTGCTTGGCGCGATTAGTGCCGGACTGTGACAAAGCGACCAAGGGAGGAATCGCTCCTTCGCGGGCCACCAAAGTACGGAACACCACACTTTCTTCGCAGACCTGCAACAATATAGCCACCGCGATCTCCTTCTGCCTCTGTGACCCCACTTCTATAATCTCCACTAACACAGGTATCCCACCTTCCTCAACCACCGATGTTTTCGCCTCCGACAACGTAACTAACAAGCTCATAACATACGCGGACTTGTCAACCATGTTCGAACTGAAATCAGCCATTAATTCTACTAAAGGTTTCATGATTCCCGCTTGGACGGCCCTGATTTTGTTATCCTTAGCAGAGCAGAGTGAGTATAAAGCCGTTGATGCGTCCTTTTTCCCGCGAAAACCTCCGTTTTCGAGAAGGCTGACTAGAGGTGGAATCGCTCCTGAACGTCCGATTAAGATTTTGTTCTCTTCTAATTGTGATAAACGAAGCAGAGCACAAGCTGCGTTCTCCTTAGCCGTTGATGTACCTGATTTTAATGCTCTGACAAGCGGCTTTATCGCTCCTGATGAAGCTATCAATTTCTTGTTCTCGTCGCAGAGAGACAGATTCAAAATAGCTGTAACTCCGTTCTCTTGAACCTGAAGATCAGACGATGAGATTAACGAAATTAACGGCTTAATAGCACCTGCTTTGGCAATTTTTAAACGATTCTCTGACTTGTTCTTGGCCAAAAGCCTGATTTCCATGGCGGCTTGTTTTTGATCGTCAATCGAACAGGACTCAAGATCCGCAACGAGCTGGCGAATCAGATCATCGGAATTCTCCGAAACACACGCCATTAAAAGTCTCCGGCTCTCGGACGACCCCGTCGGAAATTCACCGGATCTGTCGCTGTTACAATCACTGAAAGCAGATGAATCATCATTCATATCACCATAGCTTCTCCCCATATACGTGAAATTCAAGTGATTTTCCGTTTCCATTTTAGTGTTTGTGGCTACTTGCTATGAGAATTTTAGGAACTGTTTGTTGTGAAATGAATCGGGTAATGGGATCCGAGAGTAAGTGAATTCGGTTGTGAAGAGTGATGGAGAGACGTGGAAGCCTTAGCAGAAGATATAAGGAAGATACCACCTGGACTAGGGCATGGGGTAATGGGCTGACACGTGCTTGTTTTGACCGTACCATATCCTGGTTCTGGTGAGCACGTGCGAAAGGTGTTTTCCTTCCTCAACGCGTGCGTAGGAGGTTCGTTATTCGAAAATAATGATTCTTCCTTCAAAGCGAGGGAGTCGTTTTCTTCTCTCTCTTGAGCTCCTCCTGAGTTTTAACACTGCTGTGGGGTTAATTTTAATACTGCTGTGGGGAATTAAGTGCCGTGTTAACTCTCAAGGTTAGGGTGCATTTGATTTGGCTACTGTTGCCTGCTTTGTGTTGTGCCACGTGTTCCAACTGACGGGCAGGCCGACGTTGGTTCTTCTTTTTCGTAATGAGTTGGCCGCACATGGTTTGACCAGTTATAATGCATCGGTACAGGTCAGCCCAGGCCCAGGCCCAGGTGCCAACTTTGAAGTGATCCCACGCATTGAGCCCTTTTCGGTACGTCAATAATATGGTTCAATTCTTTGTGTTCAGGTTTGATGTTTCTTTAATCAGGCTTTTAAATACGACAAAATAATTGGCTCATGGAAATAATTAGCAATAATCATGACTGTTACGTTATATTATTGCTTGAAGTATCTTAAAAGGGTCCATATTGTTGATGCGTTATGTTTTTTGGTCAACTGCTACTTGTTATGGTGGCATCAGTATATATATTATATTAGTATGCTAAGTGTTGTTAAAAATATAATCATTTTAGTTAAATAATAATAGTAATGAATCTTAATGGCTCTCAGACTTGCAGCCGCAAGACTGATATCAGCGTGAATAAAAATTTGTTATGATTATGGATACCAAGTTGTGAGGCAAGTTGTGAATTAGGAGAGAACACATAATTCTTTAATGATTTATACTAAAAGAGTACCAGGATGTTTAAATGCGATTCATTAAAGAATAGCCCAACTTTTAGCCTATTTTCGTAGCTAGGCGTGAACCAAATCAAAGATTCGTTAGGCAAAAATAAAATTTGAGACAATCCTCATTTTTTCAAAACAATATTTTAAAGGAAAAGAAGTGGGATCATGAGTGGATGAGACAACACGACACACACCAAAAGAAAAAGGAAAATAAAAAAACACTGCAAATGGGCCTAACGTACTACCCAATGACTAGGAATATTTATAAAAGGATAATGAAAATCAAACTGCATGCATTATGATGCATAATGCCGGCGTCCATTACAATTATTTGTAATATAGTTCAAGTCAAATGACAAATGTGGGTGTAAAGTAATAGTACGATCTCTACATTTTATTTTCCTGGAGTCCGTCTGCATAAATAATTAGTAGTGTATACCAATGGACATTTGGACAGGGCCAAAAGGCCATTGCCGCATTGGAAGATATATAAGCATGATTAATTTCACTATTTAAACTTATACTTAAATTTTGTCTCTTGGAACATGAGATAATACAACATAAATACAGCCTAATATGTCTTTAAAGTCCAACTCAATGTACGCCTTAACGCATCAAAGCCGAAATTCAACTTATAAATCTAAATTTAAAGAAAAAAAATAAATAAGTATACTCTGACACTCATAAGTGACTTGAAATCAATTAAAAAGTTGTTAGTTTTAACATAAACAACTTATAATTTAATATTATTAACGTATTTTTTTAAAAATAAAAAATAACATTAATTAATTAATTTTTTTATATTAAAAATAGGGGAAAATATCACCATCTTTTTTTTTTTTAATTTAATTTATTGTGAGACCATGCGGCCCATGTAACCAACCCACAGTCATGCAGATATGTTAACAACGGGATATGCGGATTTACCTCGCGCGTTAACTGGAAGGCTGTCGTTTACTTGTTCTTCTCATCTTTGTAATCTTTGTAATTTATATAGCACTGATCAACCACTTTCTGCAGAGTTGTCTGGACTATGAAGCATATTATTAACCGTATTGGTTATAATATCAATTTAATGCTAGCTGTTGTTAATTTATTGAGTAATGTTTTATGCCGACATGTCGTTTTACTGGGGATAAAAAAATAAAAAAGTCATGTTGTACCTATCACCATCAAAACCTTTTGGCAGCTTGTATTATATTACAGGGAATGATATTTGGTCACCCTCAATATATAAGGGAGCCAGAAACGGCACCCTTCCACTACCGTTTTGAAGTTTTCAATTTCAAAATAAAAAATTCTTTTATCATTAAAATATATTAAATCTAAACCTTGAGAATCTAAAACCCACGAAGCTCACCCACTGTTCTCACTCACCTGACCAATGAAGCTCGTAATCCCTCTGACTCACCACGAAACTTATTGTCCCTCTCACCCACAAAGCTAGCTCACTATCGCTCTCACTCATGGCAAGCCCATTGCCGAAAAGACCAGCTGCAAACCAGTTGCCTCACGTCACAAACCACCTGCTATGCTATTCACGTCGCCGACCAGTTGCCTCACATCGCGCCGTCACGCCATTCACATCGCCGACCGGCCTTACTTGACAGTATGCTTGACAATTTTGGACCTTTTTCACTTGCTTAGGTAATTAAATTTAGGAAAATTTTGATTTATTCTCTGTTATTGTTGGTGTTCAATTTTTTGAAATTTTTTTATTGTTTCAGATGGGATTTTTTTGGAATTTATATTTAATATTACTATGAATAAGGTGTTCAATTTTTTGAAAATTTTTTATTGTTTCAGATGGGATTTTTTTGGAATTTATATTTAATATTACTATGAATAAGTTATTTGAAATGTAGATTTTGTTTGAATTATATATCGTTAATAGATTTTATTTTTCATTATATAGAAATGACGGATTTGGAAAAAGATTACGAAGTCGAAGATTTGGAAGAATTAGATGACAACGATTTAGATGGAAATAATGAAGAAACTGATAATGTTGTGTATGTGAAACTAATAAGGTATGAGCCGAATTCTGGGATGTTGTTTGATAATCTTGATGAGACGTATGATTATTACAAATGTTTTGGTAAACGTGAGGGTTTCCAGTGAAGCAATGAATTACTAAGAAAGGATTTGATGGGATTGTGAGATATGTGATATTTTCATGCAGGTGTAGTGGGAAGCGTAAAAGTAAGTCTTCTAATATATTGAGGTCAAAACCTAGTGTAAGAACGGTTGTGAATCGAAATTTAGAGGATGTCTCAATAAAGATGGAAATAAGTTGTTCAAAATTTAGTTCTTGAACACAACCGTTGAGTGAGTCCGACCAAAGCAAAATATTTCCCATGCAACCGCCACATTAATTCTAGTGTCAAAAAACACCTTGATATAAATGATAAAACAAGAATTAGAGTTGCACAAAATTTCGCTTTTGTTGTTGTTGAAACATGTGGATTTGAAAATGTCTTATTCACAGAAAGAGATGTTAGAAATCATATCATCCAAGTAAGGAGATCACAATTGAAAGAAGGAGATGCTATGACAATTTAAGTGTATTTTAGGAAAATGCAAAAAGCATGTAATGGCTTTTACTATGACATAGACGTGAATGAAGATGGTCAACTAATTAATGTATTATAGGTAGATTCAAGGAGTAGGATAACTTATAATGATTTTAGAGATATTATTACATTCGACACTACGTATCTTACAAATAAGTATGACACGTCATTTGTTCCCTTTATAGGAGTTAACCATTATGATTAATTTATTTTGCTACGGTGTGGATTGATTTCATATGAGGACAGTAATATATTTGCATGGTTATTTCAGTCGTGGTTATCTTGCGTATCGGATTGTCCTTCCAATAAAATTATTACAGACCAAGATAGAGCAATGAAAAAGGCTATTGAGATAGATTTCCCTTATACTAGATATCAATGGTGCTTATGGCAAATTCTAAAGAAAATGCCTGAGAAATTAGGGACTTATAAAAAATATGATGGCATTAAACCCTCATTGATTTCTGTTATTTATAATTCTCAAAGCCTTGTTATTTTTGATATAGCATGACATCACATGATTACGAAATATGATTTAGGTTGTAATAATCAGTTAAATAGTTAGTATGATGAGAGGCATCGTTGGGTTTCAAATTTTGTGAATAATAATTTTTTGGCAAGAATGTCAACAATTCAACGAAGTGAGAGCATGAATGCTTTGTTTTTTTTTTTTTTTTTTTATGGGTACGTGACATAAAAAACAACATTGAAACAATTTGTGGAGCAATTTGATAATACATTGCAAAGTAAATTGAAAAAGAATCATAAGAAGATGCGAACTGTTTAAGACAACAAATTTCATGTGTAACTACTTTTGAATTGGAGGGGCAAATTCAAGAAGTGTACACTAACTCAAAATTTCGTGAATTCCAGCAATAGTTAATTGGTTTGATGTATTGTGACATAATCGACTGTATGGGATCATTGTATAATGTCAGTGAACAGAGTGCAGATGGAAAAAAAATGAATTTTCGAAGTCATTGTGAAAAGGATGAAAGCACAATTGGATATAGCTGACTAAAGTTTGCATTTGCAGAGTTTATATGTAGACATGCCATTTCTGTGATTTTCTAACTCTATTACTCTACTTTCAGAAAAATACATCTTGAGGAGAGGGAGAAAAGATGTACGGAGATGTCATAGTAAGGTGAAATTTAGTTGAGAGGTGGAGTTTGACTATGAACATAAGCGGTATGGAAAAATATGTGATGTTTTTACAAACATTGCGAACATAATTACAGATGATGAAAAAAGTTACCAATTTGTTATGGATTGGATTGGGAAAATGAAAGTGGGTCTGCCTAAGAAAATTCATTGTAGAGGTGAAATAAGTGACAATGTTAGATATACAATGAATGAGAATCAGCAGATTGAGCAGATATATAATTCAGCTGTATCCCGAAGAAAAGGTTGCTGCCCACCTTCTTAAAGAAAAAAATTGATGTTGTAGAAGAATTATAAAAACAAAGAAAAGGTTGCTCCCTTTTCACTCTGATCCGGCATTCAATAATGATTTGTAAGATTGAAATGTAGCACCCTGAAATCCATTTTCTTGCCTTTGACAATTAGACCAAGATTCATATATGCCAGGCTGATGTCCCTAAAAAACAACGTAATAGGTATCATTAAGTTCTTTTTTATCACCCAATTAACTCCAAAACTCTTCTTATAGACCTTTATAAATCATGAAATCAATTGACGTGAGATCATAAAATAAAAATTTATCAAACACTAATGCAATAAAAACAAAAGAGCAATTTTTCAAGCCAAAAGAGAAATAACAAGAAAGAAGATTGAAGAAGCCAGCAAAATCACAAAACCGAGGACCTATCTCTCCCATATAATTTGCAAGGGAAGCAAAAACATAATTCATATTTCTTGGGTACATGTACAATATTTCCCCAAGAGAATTGCAATCTAGTAAGCCCAATATTTATATAGTACATGTACCTACATATCAAAATTTGCAACCATTAAGCCATATAGTCAAGCGAGCTATAAAACTATCATAGCCTATCAAGCACTATAGGTCAGCAAAATGACAGTGGAATTTGCTTGCATACATTAAGACCCTAAAAAGAAAAAAAATCCACTAATCTTTCAAATTCCATTAAGAAAAACAAAATGCTTGACATAAATCTTGATAAGGCTGAAATAAATAAAATGTTATCCAATAAAATTGGAGCACATGTATAATCTGAAAAAAAAAAACAAAAAGGCTCAAGCAGAAATGATGAAACCATTTCCTTGAAATTGGGCTCCCAAGAAGAACGATGTGTGACACAAAAAAAGAAAAAGAAAAATGGGAGCACTGAAAATAAGATTACCGACCTTTCTTGACAATGATGGCTTTGAGCTTGCGAGCAAGATCCTGGGATTTGATTTTGCGGTGCCAACTGGTCGATGATGTGAACAGTGTCGTGACTAGTCTGCCATGTGAGGCAACTGGTCTGTACCTGGTCTTCCCGGCAATAGGCGTTGTGTGAGTGATAGGGACAGCGAGCTAGATTCGTGGGTACGAGGGACAACAAGCTTCGTGGTGGTCAGCGAGTGAGAGGGATAACGTGATAACATGCGTGAGAGAGAGTGAAGTTTTAGATAAGAAGTAGGGATTTTTTAGATTCTTAAAATTTAGATTTAATATATTTTATTGATAATTTTTTTTTTTTAATTTTTAAATTGAAAACTTCAAAACGGCACTGTTTCTAGCTCCCTCATTATTGAGGGGGGCCGAGTATTATTTTCTTATGTTATATTAGAGTAACGGTAGAGATACAGGACCTGTTTATAAACAAGTATAAATTAAACTAGTACGAAAAGATTAGTTATATAAAAATATTATGAGTTCATATAATTTAAAAATAATAATTTTTATCATTTTTTAAATAATATGTTATATAAATTTATACACACTAATTTATATAAAATAATTTATGAATTTATCATTATTCATTATATTATAATTTCATTCTTATGTCAATCTATATTTGGCTTCAATTTCTAATTGCGTTGCCTTGTTGTAAAAAGGTGGCTAATGTAATCAAATGAGCATAAAATGAGAAATGATTTAGGTTTTATTTCACTAAAATTCTGTTCATATTTTAAATTTTTATCATTTTACTTTTGTAAATTAATAATTTATAATAAATTTATATTTATTAAATATTGATTTAATATTTATATTTAAATAAAAATTTAATGTAAGTAATAATATACCTAAATATTTATAAATAATGATAATACATTATTTTACTTTTATTACATAAAATCATTTAAATTATTTTACTTTAAATAAGTAAAACATATTTTAATTATTTAATCCTCTATTATTTACTAAAATACTAAATTTAAAATAAACAATTGCATTTGACATTAAGAAATAAAAATCAATTCATAATAATTAATTTTAAAATTTAATATTATATATAATGTACTACATTAGTACATTATAATATTAGGTAATAATAATTATAATAATGCAATATAATATTATAATATTATATTATTTGATGATAGTAGATATTAAATTATTTTTTATTATAAAAATTAATATATAAAATAATAATTTAATAATACAATACAGTTAATATAATATAATGCAGCACAATGGAAACGCACATTTGCTATCTTGTGGATTAGATGGATAGCAGATAAACAGGGGCAGGCTTGAATTCTTTTGCTTGGCAACTCAATAGCTAAAGTGTTCGGTGTTGTGCCATCCTTGGGAAGAAAATCTTAGATTGAGATATTCTTTTATCAGCCAAGATTCAAGAGGAACGTCTCTGTATTTTCTGATTATGTATAAGAGTTCTATAGTTGATGTAAACTGCAGCCCATTTTGCTTCTAGTGAATGGCCATTAGTTGAGCAGATCTTGACAGCTCTTAGATGTTCCGGAGTCCACAAAAGCCATTGCTTCATTTAAACATCTGATTATAACTTTGGGGAGATGTAAGCTGCACTGTAATGATTTTACGGCTTTTTATTGTTTACATTGCATTTGGAGGTTCAGAATTTTTGTTGTGAACATGCAGCTGGTTTGAAGAAGCAATTTATTTATTTATCAGCAAATATTGGAATTACAAGCATTGCTTTCGACATAGAGGTTAGCTAAGAGCCAGGTATCGGTGAATTCACCGAGTATATTGCTAGAAACTATATTGTTTATGCTTTTTTTGCTTTTGTTTTCACTTGTTTCCGTTTGTTTTTCAATTTGGTGCTATCTCATAATCTTCTTTTTGCATATACACCCAATTATTATATAGGCATTGGAGATGCAATCAATTCACAAAAGTATAAACAAAAAAGAAGTTCAGACAAATTAAGTTGACTGGGTTATTGTTTTATAGGCCGTCCTTTACCCATGAACTAGGTTCGAAATGTGACCACAAAAGAAATACTCTCCCAAGTGTGAGCCACAAGAAGTAGCAAAACTACGGGGCTATTGTTGGAGGTGAATTTTTCCCAACTCAACTGCTTGTTATCCACATAACCAAAAAATTAACATTAATAAAGTGACCCTTTTATGTAGCATATATGCATGATGGATGAACAAGATCTTCATTAAAAAGAATTAAATCAGCTATGACTTACCGATGTAAGAACTTTATAAAGAAAGGGAATATTTCAGGGAACCGGGAGACTCTTTTATTCGAGATATTGTTATTTAGCTAAATCAAATTCGGAGTTTTTCTTCTTTGTTGTAAAAAATTAATGTCAAAGGCTTCCATTTTAACATGCACAAAAAAGTCTTGTGTCCAAAGAGGTTAATTTTTTTTTTGCACAAAAAAAATTCCGATCAAGAGAGACTCTTGTCTTGATGACTTAGCCATGGAGATGTTGCAATGTAATTGAATTCATTCTCATGTTTCTCTCTCCTTTTGACATTCACAACAGCATTTTTTTTTCTCTTCTTTCTATTTATACACACGGGCGCGCGCACGCACACACAATTAATACCAATTCATATTTTTTTTTCGAGATTTTCATTCTGGGATTTTGACTTTGCAAGCGCTGTGGAAAGTGGAATCTGCAATATTGCCTTTAACAAAATGGAAGTACCAAAACTATTGTCTATACCAGGTCAAAGAACTGAAAGAAGCAAAGTAGAAATGCTAGTTGTCAACTCTTGCACTTGTTTTTGGTGACATTTCTAATTTTCTCGGTAATTCTTAAGCGTCAGCAGCTATCCATTTTGATGAGAAGTTGTCAATGATGGTATCACTTAGGTGGAATTGTGGGAGGCGACACTGTCATTTGTCCTGTATTCGAGATCTTATTATTTTTATGGCATTTGGATAGCAGCTTCACAATCACAAATGTCACTGATTGCCCAAGGCAACTTCTAACTTCAGAGTCTCGTGTTTATTCCGTTTATTACTGCATGGAGTCGCACTGTTTGGTTTTTATTTTATTAATTCGAGAAAAAGGTATGAGATTTTTATTTTATATTATTTATTTAGTTTTTACGATGAAAATGGTATTAGCAGATTGAATTACTGAACTCTGCATCCATACTCTAAACACTGCTGTTTCTAATTCCAACCTCTAATGCAAAACATATCGATTGGTGCGACTAACACCAGTTGCCAAATAGTTAAAACTAATGGGTAAAACAAATAATCAGTTTGGTCCAAGTAGATCACCAAGGCAAACACACACAAGTATATATATATATATATATATTTCAGGCTACACTGTAGGACTTTATTATACACACACTACATTTAGATCTGCATTTATATAAAATTTATATAGAAAAGGGATGAATAAACAACAACAGTATCCAGTTCAATAAAGAGAGAAAGTCAAACCAAAGCATACAAGTGTGGAAGAAAAGAGAACCACCTAAAGCCACAACTCCATTTATGAGGCAAAGAAGGGCATGAGGGTAGCCAATGCCAAGTCCTTCTGGCAACATTGTAGTACAAAATCTCAGGCCATGTGTAGCAGCAAACACATATCATCCCCTGATGCCAAAAGCAATACACATGATCGTAATTGTGATAACAAACCGACATGAACTTCCTACACATCATTTCAGGCAATCTCTCAACTTCAACCCAATTTCCTCCAAACCCAAGTTCCCACAATTTCATACTCGTTGAGATTCCATTTCTTCCAACCCCACCAATCAAATACAATTTATTGCTTTCTTCACCATCATTCACCAGCCTAAAAAAGGTAAGCTCATGGGGTAGCATCATCATCATATTGTTATTAGCATCATTGGGTGTCTCCCATTTGCCATTTTCTAAATCAAAGCGCACTATCGAGAATGGCTCTGGGGTTGTGAAATATAGTGACCCTTTATAGAACACGCCTTCTTGATGGCTACTTTGACTAAGAATCATCCACGGGAAACCATCAATATCAAATTTTGACCAAGATTGGTCACTGGAATCATACAACAAAGCATAATTTGGAAAAGATTTTGTGAAAAGCATGAATATTTTGTAACCGGATGGTGTGGAAACCAAAGTGAGCAACTCAAAATCAAAAGGGTGGGCGGGAAAGTTGATGATTCTTGAAGATAGGGTAAGCAGGTTGCAAACAAGAAAAGAATATGAGTTGGGAAGGGAGAAGCAAAGCAGGCCTTTAGAAGAAGATAAAAGAGTAGCAGCGCTGGGTAGCAGGAGGGAATTGGGGAGAGATAACCTGCGCCGGTTTCCATGAGTGGAGTCATAGAGAGGGTATTGATTGTAACAGTGCGGATGAGACAGCAAAATGAAACAAGAGAAAGCTGAAGAAGAGCATTTAGTTTTAGAGAGAAAAGAAGGTGAAACTAAAAGAGAATTGAAATGCTTACAAGTTGATCTCAATTTCAGCAACTTTTTGAGAGGTAAAAAAGAGAGCACATGATCTAGCAAATCCTCTGGCAATCTGCTCCAAATTGCTGGATCCATTTCCCTTCTTTTTGGTACCATTTTTTTTTTCTTTTTCCTTTTTTTTTTTTTTTACAGTATTGTTCTAATGAATGAAATGAGTTTTGTGTACTTTATAAAAAGTCTTTCACTTTGTCGTGTACTCTGTAAGTCTTCTTTGGATAAGTCGACAAGGAAATACGATCCTCTCCTGTGAGTATTTTATGTTATACATATTTTTAGTATTAATATATAGATAAAATTTATTTTTTTAATTTATTAATTATTAATCAACGATTTAAATTATTTATTTAATATATAATCAGATCATAAAAAAATTTCATTCTATTGATAAGATAAACAAAAAAAGTAAATAAACATCGACATTTTTTTTTTCTTTTCATGTTGCATTAAAAAAGAAAAAACAACTACGCTAATCGCATTTATAGCTCATTAAACAACAAGTGGATTGGGTCGTTGGGCAAACAAGTGTGTGCTTTAATGTACTATTGATTTAATGTAGTATTAGTATTCTGACAAAAAAATGTTTAGTTTAGTTCATCCTTTGAATACGATTTCTTATGTATGAAAGATTTTTATAACTTCTTCTTTACCTAATGATTGTGACCTACCAACTTCATTATTGAAGTTAAAGATTGTGTATCTATATGTATTGTAAATATAATTTTATTTTAACCTTATGTCGAGTAGACTTTTCTTTCATGAAATAGGGTGTGTGTATATATATATATATATATATTTGAATAAGTTTTCTACGTATGGTTATCTTCTATTTGTTCCGATCTAAATCCTTTTTTTCGACTATTCGATGGGATCTTCAAACATATCAAGGAACTGTCGGTTTAGAATTAGATACAAATATAGTGACAATGATGAAATGTCATTACTAATCCATCGCTTTTGATTTTCAATGATATTAATAGAGAACTTTTAGTCAAATTAATGGAGCTACGGCACACTGAGGGAACGAAAGAGTCAAAATAAATGAGCTTCATCAGCACCCATACGTGAAAATGACACTTTTTTTTTTTTTAATATCACGTGATAATGACAGTCGCAGTTGCATTGAAGCTACCAAATACAACCTCTTTCTTTCACCGGCGTATTTATATATTTAACCACCCCATCAGCACCAACCTTCCATCTCATTTGTAGGGACGACAAAATTTTTTACAGAAGTTGAGATCTCATGAATCTTCATCTTAAATAGAATAAATTTTAACTAATTTTAGAGAATACAAAAATAATTTTTAAAATTTTAATGGCACGAAATTTAATTTTGCATTCTCTATTCTACTCCATCCTAAATCTAATTATATGTAAATTTTTATTTTATCAATTATAATATTAGTTAATATTTTTTTATTTTTATCTAATATAAATATGCTAAAATTAAAAGAAAAATCTATAATATAATTCTTATTTAAGTTTAAAATACTATTATGTTTTGTTGCTCTATTTAGATATTTTATAAATTATATAATCATTTCAAGATACTGTTTTAAATTTTTAGAGATTTTTTTAATAATTTTAATATTTTATAATATAGTAATGATTTTATTTAAGTCTTTTTTTTTAATTTATTGAAATTATGTATTCATACCTATTATAAATAAGTAAATGAAAAATAGAGTGGAACTAGAGAAATTATTCCCCACATTAAAACTTTCCATCTCCATTCTACTAAATTTATTGAGAAATAAGAACGAAACTTTTTAATGAGGTGGAGAATATGATAGGTCTCCTTACCTCATCCCACCTCATTGTTATCCCAACTCATTTGTTTATTTATATTAAAAAAAAATAAGTTTTTAACACTTACCGAGTTAAATACAAAGTTTACGTTAACATGTATATTTTCATACTAATAATTTTGATGATAATAAACATGATATGAATTGATTAAATTTGATTGAAATGTATTTAGTTTTAATTTAACAATATTTTAAGAATCTCAATGCACCTCCCTCTTGAGTTACTTATTTGATATTTCATTTGGTATCAAAGCTTGATGCTTTTATGTAAACTTAACCATCTAAAGTTAAAGATCAATGACAATCTAAAATAATTCCATATTTAGGGAAGGACAATCCACCACTAGATCTTTTTTTTTTTTTATGGTAATGATTACCCATATTGAAAAACTATGATGAGAATTTATTTGCAAGTCTTAGATTATGAAATTTGAGAAATTGTAAATGACAGTCCATTTATATCCGTTACCAAAAATAATAAAGGGGAAGATATTCTTAAATTATTGAGTTAATGAAGTGAGGAAGAAAGAGAAAGTTGCTTTTAAACTTCAAAACCATGAATCCATTGTTTTGTGCTCTATATAAGAAAGAATTTCATAGAGTGTCTAATAGTGAGAGTGCACAGAAATTTAGAACAAACTTGAAGTTATTTATGAGGGGACAAATCAAGTTAAAGAGTCTAAGATTAGTATATATATTAGATAATATGAATTATTTTAAATTAAACAAAATAAAAGTGTCTATACTATGTATACGAGATTTGTAAACATTGTGAACACATTGGGAGCATTAGGAAAAACATTTTCAAATAGTGAAAATGTTAAGAAGATCGTTAAATTATTACCAACTGAATAGAGACTAAGAGAACTATCATAGAGCAAGACAATGAGTTAAACACCTTATTTATTGATGATTTGATTAGTTCTCTTATTTCTTATAAGAAAGATTTAGTAGCTGAAAAAGAAAATGAAGATAAAAAGAATAAAAGCAGTTCTATCAAAGGCTCAAAACATAAAAATGATGAGGAAAGCAAGCTAGATAATGAAGAGATGGCAATGACGGCTAGAAGATTCATAAAGTTCTTTAAGAAAACAAACGAATGAAGAAAATTTAGAAACTATAAGAATCAAAAGGCGAATAAAAAGATAATTGCTTGCTATGAATACAAGAAACTTGGACATATTAGATCGAAATGCCCTCTTCTCAATAAGCTTAAGAAGAAGCCTATGGTGGCAACATGGGTGGATAGTGATGAGGAGTTAAATGATGATGAAGAAAATCAAGAAATATCAAATCAAGCATTTGGAGATGAATCAATTAATAAGCTTAATGAAGTAAGTGATCCTACATATGATGAATTATATGATGCTTTTAAGAAATTGCATGATGATTAGATGAAAATTGGTTAAAAGAGTGCAAGCCTTAATCATATGATATAGAGAATGTATGTGACATTAAATTTGTTTTTTGTTAAAAATATGTGAAAATGTGTATACCATTGATATTGGACGTGCATATTCAAATGATAAATATTTTTCCGCATTACATGATTATGGTTAGTTATAGCATAGAAGATTAGTACACATGGATTTGATTTTAAAGATTTCAAAAAATGACTTGGTTAAAGATCTTCTTAAAATCGGATTACCAAAAGATAAGATTTGTGAAGCATGCCAATTTGGCAAACAAATCAAAACTTCTTTTAAAAATAAACAACATATTTTTACTTTAAAACCACTTCAACTTCTTCATATACACTTATTTGGATCTTCTAAATATGATAATTTGAATGGTAAATATTATGCATTTGTGATTGTTGATGATTTTTCTAGATTCACATGGGTATTATTTTTAGCCAATAAAGATGTTGCCTTTGATACTTTTAAAGTGTTTCTTAAAAATGTTCAAAATGAAAAGGGTTATAGCATTACATGTATTAGAAGTGTTCATAAAAAAGAATTTAAAAATTATACATTGAATATTTTTGTAATGAGTATGGCATTGAACATTAGTTTTCTTCACCTAAAACACCACAACAAAATAAAGTTATTAAAAGAAAGAATATGTCCATTTAAGAAATGGTTAGAACTATGTTGAATGAAAATAGTTTAACTAAATTTTTTTTTGTTGAAGCCATCAACACTACTTGTTATGTTTCATCATGTGTTGATAAGATCTATGATTAATGTTAACAATTATAGGTTTTCTACGTAATATAAATATTATTTTGTACTTTTATTATAATTTATATTTGTATTTATATAATATATTATGAATTTCTAATTATATTTTGAAATATTTAATTTTATGTAGTTTTGTGTGTTTATTAAGTAAAAATAATAATTTCAAGCAATTCAAGGCTCGTACCATTAACGGATGGATATCGGTGATCCAAAAAATTAAGCCATTATCAAAGAGGATCCCAACGTTTGATGAAAAAATATAAGTTTTTACCATGTTAAGTACGGTAATTATAATATTATAAATTTGTACTATCTTTGGGAGGTAATTGTGAGTAGATATGGTTTAGTGGATCGGGTTAGGTTTATGTTTTGTTAATGAAACAAATGTAAGGTCATGATTTAATTGAGTTTGTTTATATATGTGGTGTAGATTAATAATAAATTAGTATAAATAGAGAGAAGAGGGAACAAACTTCTCAACACCTTGTTCTTCACTTCTTTATCTCTAATTTCTTCTTCTCACCTCTCTTTGTAATTTTTAGTAAATTAATAAATAAATTAGTTTTTTTTTTCAATTTTAGTTATTTCTATTTTTATGTATAATTTAATATTAATAATCATTTTTATTTCAATTATGCTAGGCTAAATAATAATAAGTTAAGGTAAAGTGAAACTCTTACTAGAAAAATATGATTTTAGTAAATTCTATTTTTAATTATATAAATTAAGTTATTTTCTAATTAATATTACCCATATTTTATACTTGGAAATTTTTATTTATTATAAACAAACAAGAGAGTTTGGCATAATAAATTTTTAATATCTTAGTATAAAGTATGATAAATTGTCATTTTGACTTACTCTAGACAAACTAAATTTGGGCACAATAAGTACTTAATTCATAATAATAATTTATACAATTAATCTTTTGAGCAATAAATATGATAAAAATAATTTATTAAATTATGTATTAATACTAAAAGTGGATCTGTAACCTTAACTAATTTAATTTCATATTCTTACTTAAATTAAGTTTTATATTTTTAATTTAATTTTATTTTCTTGGATAAATTAAAACTAACAAATTAAATTTTTCTTCTATGGATCGACCTGGACATACCGAGCTATATCGGAACAAGACACTATTATACTTGGGAGTTAGAAAACATTTTTCAGTTGTGTTAATCTACTCTCAATAAGACTTCCTATGAACTTTAGAAAGATAGAAAATCTAGCATTAAATATTTTAAAGTCTTTTAATGTAAATATTTTATTTTAAACACAAAAGATAATCTTAGTAAATTTAATCCAAAATTTGATGTTGATATCTTTCTTGGGTATTTAAACTCAAGTAAAGCTTATAAAATTTATAATAAAAAGAACTTTAGTTGTGGAGGGGTTTATGTATGTCACATTTGATGATTCTAATTCATTCTCTTCGGAAAAAAATATTTTTGTTGATGATTATGCAAATGAAAAATTACAGAAAGAACAACCAAATGATAAACAAAAGAATGCACCATCTAGAAATCAAGAAAAGCAAGATGAAAAAAAATATATATAGCAAAATAAAGGTACTTCTCATACACTTCCCAAAGAGTGGAGGTATGTTTCTTCTTACTTAAAAGATTTAATCTTAGGTGATCATTCTAAAAGAATAACTATTAGATCATCCTTTGAAACAACTTGTGAGCATGCTGCATTTATATTTGAAATTGAACTAAAATTCTTCTTAGATACTGAAAAAATGAATCTTAGATTATGACAATATAAGAGAAATTGAATCAATTTGAGAGAAATAATGTGTGGGAATTGGTTCCTAAACCGAAATACCAATTTATCATAGGTATAAAATGAGTATTTAGAAATAAGAACTGGTGTGGTTGTAAAAAAATAATACTAAATTAATAGCTTAAGGTTAAAACTAAGAAGAATGTCTTTATTTTGATAAAACATTTACACTAGTAGCTTGATTGGAATCTATTAGGATATTATTGGTGTTTGCATGTTATAAGAATTTCATCTTGTATCAAATGGATGTTAAGATTGCATTTTTAAATGGATACATTATGAAGGAAGTTTATGTGAGAGAACCTCCTGGTTTTAAAAATGAGAAATTTTCAAACTATGTTTATAAGTTGACAAAAGTTTTGTATGGCTTAGAACAAGCACTTAGAGCATGGTATAATAGATTTAAGAATTTCTTACTGAAAAATAGTTTCTCAATAGGTAAGACAACCTCCTGGTTTTGAAGATAAGAAATTTTCATATAATATTTATAAGTTGACAAAAGCCTTGTATAGTTAGAAATAAGCACTTAGAGCACAGTATGATAGGCTTAAGAATTTCTTATTGAAAAATAGTTTCTCAAGGGATAAAATAGACAAAACTCTCTTTATTAAGTATAAGAACAAATATATTCTTATAGTTTAAATTTATGTTGATGATATTATCATTAGTTCTACTAATGAGCTATTGTGTAAGGAATTTTTCTCCTGTATAAACAAGGAATATGAATTGAGCATATGAGAGTTGAAATACTTCATTGGACTACAAAATAACATAAAACGAGGAAAAAATTTTCATAAACTAGGTCAAGTATGTAAGAAATTTACTCAAGAAGTTTGGTTAAATAAAACGCCAAAAGGCACCTCAATATGTACAACCATCAAGCTAGACAATAATGAAAAAGGTAAGGAAGTTGAAATCAAGACATATCAAAGTATGATCAGATTCTTGCTCTAATTGATTGTTAGTAGGTCTAATATTATGTTTAGTGTATATTTGTATGTTAGATTTCAATCATGTTTTAAAGAGTCTCACTTGCTTACTGTTAAACAAATTTTTCGGTATTTAATTGGTACTATTGACCTTAGTCTTTGATATCATAGGGGAACATATATAGATTTAACATATTATTCGGATGCCGATTTTGATAGCTATAAGTTTGATAATAAAAGTACTAGTAGTATATGTCATTTTCTAGGACACTCTTTAGTTTATTTGTTTAATAAGAAAAAAAACTCAGTTGCATTTCTACTGCTAGGGCAGAGTATATTGCAACTGAAAGTTGTTGTGCAAAAGTATTGTAGATGAAACAAACTCTTGGAGACTATGACATTAAGTTAGATAACATTCCTATTAGATATGATAATACCAATAGTATCAATTAGTTAAATAATCTAAGCATATAGAGATTAGACATTATTTTCTAAGATATCATGTTAAAAAAGAGAATGTTATGATTGATTTTGTTTCAGCTAAAAATCAATTTGCTGATATATTCACAAAACCTTTTAGTGAAAAGCAATTCACAAATATTAAATATGAACTTGAAATGATATTTATTGCACCTTGATTTGTTGTTTTTGTTCATGTAATTTTATTATTTAATTTATTGAATATGTTGTGTTTTTATATGTATGAATTGAATATGCATTCATAAATCATGCATTACATGGCTTTTGAAACATATTGGGGGCTCAAGAAATGACGTTGAAGTAACCTATATTTTGACCAAAAATTAAAATAAATGTGCAAAATCATAGATTAAGGATAACAGATGATCATTTATTCAATAAACGACTCACTATTAAAGAGCAGAAACTTAGCAAAGGAAAACTTGATGGTAACAGCTTATCACTAAGGAGATAACGACTCACCGATATCGCAGGGACAAAATGTTGAAGCTATTGGTTGCTAATGGTTCACCGGTATTACGGGGACAAAATGTTATAGTTACTAAATGCTAATGGTTCGCTGATAACAAGCTAATAGCTCGCCGACATCGTACGTCAAGAATACAGTTACTAGATGATAACAACTCACCAAAGTACAATAACGGTTTGCCGATATTGCATGATAATAGAACAATAAACATTTTTCTTCCCCATTTTCAGAAAATCTCTCACCGTTATCTCTATAACCCAAGCATATTTTACTTTCGCTTTCTAGATTCCTTCATTTTCTTGCTTTCATTTTGCAAAATTAAACACAAAAATATTTCTAAATCTCCTAAACTCTGTTTTTCCATCTTTAAATCAAGATTTTACTGACAAATCATAAAATTCTAATTTGAAACTCCAACGATTGTGTTCATCTATTTTTAACTTAATTTTCACTCATTTTAGATCAAATATAACACTTAAATCACTTCCTACACTCTTATAATCATTTTAATCAATTCATTTTTTTTCACAACATCTCTTTTCTTAAATTTCAGAAAAATTCTCTTCAATGGCTAGTAGGAGTTTAGGAACTGAACGACAGGTGAAATAGAAGGCTGGTATGAGTCTACCTCATCCTAGAAATATTCCTGATTTTGATCACGCACACTTCATTTCTCAGACCTTGGCGGAACGATTTTATAATCATTTTAGCTCTCATCAAGTAACTTCTTCTTATTATATTGAGTTAGATGCATTTGATGATCTTATGATTAATGGGAGTAGTATTAGGGCCTTGTTGGAGGAAGTTGGTTGGGAGAATAACATCTTATTGATGAGCCTATGTATCCGAACCTTGTTTGAGTCTTTTACTTAAACATAGGGGTTTCAGAAACTAGAAAGGATACCATAGTTACTAGTGTGGGACAGATTCCTATTGAGTTTGATGTGTCTAGCCTTAATAGGACTTTCGGTGCCCTGGATGAAGGTTTAGAACTATAGGAAGGAATTGAATTTTAACGAATTTTGTCATCCGGATAGAGTTCGTAGCATAGGCGTAGAGACCTTTCCGATGATATCTATCTACTCATTTCTAGGTCCCAGCTTTTACCTCTCTAAGTTAGAACACTTCATAGGATCCTCTAACATATAGTTACTACTCGATAGGGTCATACCGATGAGGTTATTAAGTTGGATATTGGGCTCTTAGATTCTATCTTACCCAAGAGACCGATTGACTTGGGGCATACTATTCTCTGTCATATGTTTCGCACTCCATTACTCAAAAATCGATTATTACTATATGGCAGTACTATTACTGGGATACTCAGAAAGTTTAATGTAACCTTTCGGGAGTCTGTTCCTGAGGCAACCAAGAAGTTTGGAAGAAAGGCCATCATTGTTTTAGGTTTTGATAGGTGCAATGAGAAGTGGGTTAAGACTTCTTATGCGAAAAACCACGATACCTTGGTTGCAGTTGAGGATGATCAGATGCTGAACGATGTATATACTGTTGATCAACTTCTTAACTTTTACTTGGGAGCGAGGGCCCAGGCAACAGCACATCCTATCAAAGCAAAGACTTCTGCAGCACAAAATGTTGATATGGATGTGCCGCCATCTACTAAGGAGTATGCCGCCTCGATGCGCCTCCGATCTCTGAGGGATCGATACAATAATTCCTTAGATGAGTTGAGACTATTTCTAAGCAGCAACGGTAGCTCCAGTCACAGTTTGTCGTACTTTAGACTCAACAGTTGTAGCTCCAGTCTCAGTTTGAGGCTTTCTGTATTCAGTAGCGACTGATAATGAATGGCCAGCAGTGTATCTTCCTTGCCCTTAGCATTCCTCTGACTGAGTTGTCCTTGCATCCCCTTCCATAGGATTTCTGATTTTCTATATTTTGCACACATTTTCTTCTAAATTTCAGCATCTTATGTATTTTGCACTTTCATCCATCTCTGCACCTTAGACTTTTATTATTATTATTTTTTGGATATTTTTAAGGATCTTTTGAATAACATAAATCTCGATATGGTGATTGGAGATTGTCTTTGGATAGTGATTTTTTATGTTTATTTTTACGGATACCATCTTTGGATGTTGGATTTAAATATTTGTTTGGTTATGGTTGGATGGATTAGTTTGATGAGCTTTTGTTTTGAAGAGTATGTGTATTGGAGTTCGAATGATATACAATATTTTGGGAGTTTTCTTCATATGTTTAAAATTTTGGTTTTTCTCGATTTTAAGGGGAAATTTTGTCAAAATTTTTCCTCACCCATCTCGGATCAAAATATTTCTGATATTCTCTTTTTGATGATGAAGGGGGAGATATGTATAAAAAATGAAAATATGATCTTGGTAAAATGTGTTTTCAAATATTTGTTATGTTTTCAAATTTAGATACTAAGTGATTTGGAATAATTTTTGACACTAAATGATTTATTTAGGGGGAGCATATTTTCAGAGGGAGAACATATTTAGGGGGAGTACAAAATTTTCAAAAATTTTTCTTTAAAAATTTTGTTATCATAAAAAAGGGGGAGAATGCTAATGTGTATATTTTCATACTAATGATTTTGATGATAACAAACATTTTAAATGGATTAAATTTGAAGAAATTTTTAAATTGGTTGTTTTAAAATTTATAGACTAAACTAAAGAAGTTTTCAAAACTTTGAAATCAACTAGTATTATTTTAAATTCTAGAATGAACCTATTTGAATAAGTTTATAAAATTTTTAGGCCATAGTAGAGTTTCTAAATGTTTTAAGGTAGCCCTGTAATTTTAGAAAGATTTTAACTGTAGCAATTTCGTTGTAGCAAACGGTGAATTAATAATGTCCATAGAGTTAGCATTTACAGAAGAAAGATAATGATGGGCTGATATCCAAATAATGATAAATCGACAGTTTACAAAGAGTGAAGCAGTTTCTAACTGATCGATAACAGTGAACCGATATCTAAAAACGGTTAACCTATAATTTGAAATTCTATGTAACGGCTAGTTGGACGATGATAACAGTGAATTGAAAGTGCTCAAAAAGTCAATAACGACTAATTTTCTACTCCAACTATAAAAAGAATTATTCAAATCCAAATCAAAATTGGACAACAATAGCTATTACTGAGTGTTCAAGAGCAATATAAGCTTAAATTATTGTATCATTTTTATTTACACATTGAGTGCTTATCGCGTAATCAATTATATTTTATAAGAGAAGTTGATTTGTAATATTTACTTGTTAATATAAAATTGAGAGATTGTAAGTATTGGTATACACTTATGTTTGGAGATTGCGAATAATCTCTTGTTGTAAAGGTCCATTAACATCTTAGAAATCAAGTGTAAGCGTTGTTAAAGCATTGGAGGTGTGCTTAGTGAAACCCTCAATTTCGGTAAGTTTGGAGGAGTGGACAAAAGCACGGTTGGTCAAATCACGTATTTATATTTATCTATCCCTTACTCTTTAACTCTACTGCACTTTAGCTTTATTAATTTAAATTTGATTGATTTGATTAAATTGTATTTAGTTTTAAAGAATTTCAATTCACTCTCCTCTTAAGTTACTTAGTTAGTATTTCAGTTTGTATACACGTGGCCTTCATACACTTTCGTATTAGACAATGCATCATAATCATTTTATCATCTTTCATATAGTTTTGTAGATGTTGCGATGTAATGTCACTATTCACGAATGATTAAAATACTATATGATAATGAGATGATGAATAATCATTTACAGTAATACCACATCACACTCTACGATTGGAATATTTTGTATTCAAATTTTGTAAGCATAGTATTATTTTTTTAAAATATATGTTACATCGTTATCACAAATCTCATACTTTTATGAGAGAAAGAAACTAAATAATATACAACATGACACATAGTTGGTAGAGGCATACTATCCCTAATATTTTGTATGTAAAAAAATCTTTGGAGTTTTGAATATGGTACTAATATTATTATTATTATTATTATTAACAGCTTATTGAACCCTCAAATATTTGCAACAAGTATGTGAGTAGGGTTTGAACAATAAACATAAATCTTTTATATAATTCCAAATGATTTTCCATTTTGGGCCAATTTGGTGATATTGTAGCTTATACAATAATTTTTGTTAGTCATGTTATAAAAATAATCAACTGTGAAGAAAAAAAAGTTAAATATTTAATAAAAAAATATTTTTAAAAGTAATCATCTGTAGTTTATAAATCTTAGTATTAAATTGCTATAAGAATATAAATGACTGAATTGAACATAATGTTGAATAAAATTTATTTACACATTTATAAACATGTAAATGAAATATTTTTTATTGTATATATATAATAATTGATAACTAAAATAAATATTTTATATAACTAATTTTATTTTTTATTTTGTTGTCTCAATATAATTAGTAGTAATAATAATAATCTCCTTAAATTTAATGATTTTGATTTTCTAATTAATAAAAATAATTTTGAAGTTTTATTATATATATGAGGATATATATGGAGTTGTATTATGTTAAAAAACTGATTCACAAAATCAGCTTTTGAAAAGCTGTCCATTCCATAATTTTCAAACTACCATAGAATGTGGTGATTTTGTAAAAAAAAAATAATATTTAAAAAAATTTTAAACACTAAAATTAGTTAGTAACATTTAAAAATCACTTTTGAGCATCTCAAAAGAAATTTTAGACAAACCCTTAATCTAGTTGTCACCCACATTTATATATGCCTTTTATGATGTTTATACATTTGCATTTTAATTGCTTCTAAACTGATTTTTGAACAAATCTTTTTATTTTATTTTGTCTCTTGAGCTAACTAGAGCTAACTTTGAATGAATCGCTTCTAATAAACCCTATTCTTTGTGAATACTAATAAGGGTGAAATTATATGGACTTTAAAATTTATTTTGAGCACTTTAAATTTAGAGAAAGAAATTTATCACATAAGTACCCTTAAATAAAATTATGGATATAGAAGTTTTAGACCCATTTCTTAAATACTAGGTGAGAAATATAAACATGGGAATAGACAATTTTACCCTCATCCTCCTTACCAGTATGTTCTTCTACAAACCATCAACACTCAATACCAAGTTTTAGCGATCTATAAATAAATCCACCTACGAGTATTTTTATTTTTAAAAAATGATTGGATGTTTGCAAAGTTGATGAGGAAATTTGTGAGTTCGAAAGTGTTTGTGATGAGATTGCTTACGAGCAATACTCAGAAAAACCGTGCAATGGGATGGTTTTAATGCTTAGCAAAGATAAATTTTTTGCTTGAGATGCAATAAATGACATCAAAGAAATTATTAAGTACTCTAAGTTATTTGCCCATAAATTTTTTTTAATTGTGAAATTTGACAACTCCACTCCATCATTATAGAAGCCCGAGAGAGAAAAAGAGATAATAGGTCTTTTTTGGAATTGTGCAATTCAGAAACAGTTTATATTTGAAATTATGAAAACAGAGCAAAAATAGAATTTTGATTGGTAAATTTTAAGAACTAAGATCATTTTTTAATTTTTTTACTTCTTAGGTTTTTTTTTTTTTCAACAATTGATTAAATCTGTATATTTATTAAAAAAATTGACATAATTATTATACACTTGACTAATTATTAAAAAATAAAAAAAATTAGGAGGGAAAAAAAATTCTTATCAAAATTTTAAACATGAGTCAAAAGAATAAATGGGTGTTGAGTGTAGCAATTAAAGTATATATAGTCCAACTCGTACTAGTAATTAGAAGAAAAAGGTTTGGCTTGGCTTGATGATTCTTTGGATTCATTAAAGAAAGTTCTTTTTTTTTTTTTTATCGTAACAACGTAACTAAAATATAAAAGTTATATGTATTTATAACTCAGAGGGTTAAAGACTCAAAATATGATTAGGAAAATTAAACCTTTAGGAAATAGGAAAGTAAAATTCTATACAAACAAGAGCTAATACAAAATAACACTGAAACAATAAACGTTGTAATTCTCTTTGCCATTCCCCTGCAAAATCCACAAAAGCCGTAAGATTTCTTGCCAAAGGACAAGAGAACAAAAGAGCAGAACCTGAAGACAGATTAAAAGTGCAGTAAGTTTGTAAGATTATTATTATTATTTTCTTAATTTTCGTAGTACTATTTTTTTCTTAATTTTCTTTGTTTCTTCCTGTGCAGTAATTTTGATGAATTCATCATATTAATGATTCATGCTACTTCAATAGATTCTACACTAAGATTTTTTTTTTCCCCTCTCTCTCTCTCTCTCTCTATTCAAACTGTCAAACAGATCGAAAGAATTTCTAGCATGCTGAGAGAATTCACAAGACAAATTGGTTTCAAAGTATGCTAATTAATGGTTAAGATTTATTCACTTAAAACGACTTCGTAAAGAAGTTATGTTGAACTAAATAATAATAATAATAATAATGGGAAGCTCAAATGGAAGATTCACATAAGGCGTGATTGTTGCTAAAGCCTGAGAGGTAATATTGATACGACAATGTGCAAACTTTGCTTGTCATATAATACTCTATACTATGATCACGTGTTCTAATATCTTTACCATGACAACATTCAGCCAATGATGATATATATACATATATATATTTCTTTTAACTCTATTTACAAGATCCTGCATTTTCTTTTGAAGCAGATTTGAACGCACGTCTCTTTTAAGATTAATTTTCTTTCCTTTCAGGTATTCAGTGTCAGTAGAATGTGGCAGCCTGCTGATCCAGATCCTAAGTTTTGCCCTAAAGTCATTAGAGAATATTTATCTATTAAGGGCACGCAGCATCCCTCACTCATTGCTAATGTCAGGAGACACCTTAGGCATTTGGGATGGACAATCGAATATTCAAGTTCCAAAGGTGTATTTCGTTATACATCACCAAGCGGAAACCCTTACCTTTCTCTTCGTCAAGTTTGTCGAGAACTGGGAGATTCAGTCGATGATGTTCAATCTGAAGTTCCCCAAGATAAAGTTGTAAATATTCCACCACAACATTGCCCTGAAGCTGTTGTGTTCTGGCACGAGCATGGACTAGAAAAGAAAAATAGGAGCAATCGGGATATGCTACTGAAAGCTAAGATGCATCTTTCATCTTTGGGTTGGTCGTTTTGGTACACAGCAAAGGGAAGTAGACGTGAGTTACGCTACACTTCACCAAGTGGAGCTGTTTATATTTCTCTTCGAACAGCATGCAAAGCCTGCATAGATGAAGGTCTTTCTGAAGGCATGGTTTCCTGCAACAAGTCACCATCTCCTACTGCGAGCACCAAGCATGGAGAAGATTCAAAGCCATCACAATTAAACAAAAAGAGAGAGAAAAATTTAATGAATAAGAATAACCAACGACCCTTGGTTGATGGAAAGATCGGAAGGCCAATTCAGGATGATCAAAAGCGTACCCCTGTATTGAGATCAAGCAAGAGAGCACGGTCACCTGGAATATTTGCTAGTCCTTCATACTGCAAGCCTCGAACAATACTCTCGTGGCTTATAGATAACAATGGGGTGTTACCCGAGGCAAAGGTGCATTACCGTGGTAGGAATGGTCCGTTGGCGAAAGGTCAAATATTTCGTGATGGGATCAAGTGTGAATGTTGCAGTAAGGTTTTTACACTTAGTGGATTTGAAGCGCATGCCGGGAGCCAAAAGCACAGACCAGCCGCCAACATTATTTTGAATGAAGACGGCAGGTCTCTGTTAGAATGTCAAAACAAAATATTGTGCAAGAACAAGGCGAGAAGTTCCACAAGAAACCGACCTGATTCCGTTGCCAGCTATGAAAACAAAAATGATGAGATATGTTCTATATGTCGCTATGGGGGCGCGTATTATGCGATGGCTGTCCTTCTTCGTTTCATGAGAGTTGCCTTGGTTTGAATGATCTTCCAAAAGGGAACTGGTTCTGTCCCTCTTGTTGTTGCAGAATCTGTGGCAATGGCAAAAGAAAATTTGAAGAGAAGACCGAGCATTCCGTTGATGACGTTCTTCACATTTGTGGTCAGTGTGAGCATAAATTTCATGTGGGGTGCATAGAGAAGAGCAGAGCAATGTACTTGAACAAGTGTTCGCAAAATAAGTGGTTTTGCAGCAACAGGTGCGAAGTCATCTCTTCTTGCCTTCATGAGATTTTAGACAAATCTTTTCAATTGGGTGTGGATGATTTAACATGGAGATTGCTAAAGTCTATGGAGGTTAAAGGTCGTCATGGTCCTAACAACTCCAAAGAGATGGAGGAGGCTTTGATGGAGAATCAAAGCAAGTTGAGCGTTGCTCTCGATGTGATGCATGAATGCTTTGAGCCTTTTAAAGATGTTCTAACCGAAAGGATCTCGTTGAAGACGTTATCTTCAATCGAAGATCGAATTTGAACCGTCTAAACTTTCAGGGATTCTACACAATTCTGCTGGAGAGGAATGATGAAGTGATTTCTGTGGCTACTGTCAGAATATTCGAAAAAGTTGCCGAGGTTCCACTAGTTGCTACTAGAATCAAGCACCGCAGACTTGGTATGTGTCGTGTTCTGATGAATGAACTTGAGAAGCTTCTAATTGAATTAGGAGTAGAGAGATTGGTATTACCTGCAGTCCCTAGCGTACTTGGGACGTGCACTACTAAATTTGGTTTTTCCAAGATGGCAGAGTCTGAGAGACTCCGGTACTTAGATTATACTTTCTTGGATTTTCAAGATACCACCATGTGCCAGAAGCTTCTGAGGAAGGTACCTTTATCTACATTTGAATTGTTGCTTCCCTGGAAGCGACAATGAAACGCACTTCTTAGCTGAATGGTAAACAAAGAGTTCATAGAATTTTTTTTTTTTTTTTCCCTGAGCAAATTGTTCGAAGGTCTGACATTTACCATTTATCTATTAAGTTTCTAAACATCCATGGCATGCATGGAAGATATATTAGAGTTTAACGTACAGCACTATAATGAAATGAGAGAGTGAGAGAGAGAGAGAGAGAGCGGCCATTGTATACTTCAGCTTGTCGGCCTATGTTTGGCCTGTTTTACAAGGCTATTTGATTGAGCCCAACATACAATTTGGAGGAGAATATATATAAATATATAATAATTATATAGATATTGAGCTACGAAATCACTCCCTTTAATGTAATCATGTAATTAAATATAGATTAAGATTTTTTTTAATTTTTTAATAATTGGTTGAGTGTATATAATTATTATAAAAATTAACTTAATTATCATATATTTAATGATTATTAAAAATAAAAAATTTAAAAAATTCTTTGTCTAATAAATATATAGTTCTTAACTTCTTATGGTTTTAGTCCTTCATTAATATAATATGTCCATCTCATCTCATTTGGTGGGATGTCAATTATCATTATTAATTGCCAAAGCTTTATTATTGCAAGGAAGTCAAGAGTCGTGTCATTATTATGAAAGATTATGGAAAATGTGAATGAGACAGTAAGTTGCTTCGAAATAATAAAGAATCTTGAAATTATGGACTGGAGTTATACAAGGCAGATGGGAAGTTGCAGGCTTGAGGTTGTTTGTTTGTTTGTTTTATTTTTCTAATTTAAAATTTAAAATTAATTTATTTTTAGATATTAATAATTTTTAATTTGTTACTGGTTATAAGATGTTTAAGTTTGAATAAAAAAAGTTAAATAACTTGGTTTTTATTTAAATAATAAAATATCTGGATAGAAATTTAATATTTTATCTCATTAATACTCTTATTAAATAAATTTATTTCCTATTATATAAAATATTCTTTTATTATTTTTTATTTACCCCTTTTTTGATTATATGCGTGTATTCAATTATTATTATTTTTTTAACGAGCATTTTAATTATAATAGAACAGTATTTCATAATACGCTCATTTATTTATATTTATATTTAATATTTATATTATAAATTTTGAATTTTATTTAATATAATAATTTTAATTGAAATAATTAAACAATTCTTAATTGGATTGTATAATTAGCAAAAAAAAATTATGAATATAATATACTAAAAATAACATTATAAATATCATATATTAATGTAAAAAAATACATGTATTAGATATAATATTTTATTTTTCATGTTTGTTAAGGTAAATATAATCAATTTTTTTAACTAATCAAATAATTTATTCATAATTTATCATATGTTTAATCAATAAATTTAAGTACTGATAATATTTATAAGGTTATATATGTAAAATTATCATATTTCAGATTTTTTTAATAAAAAATAAATAAATTAATACTTATTTTTGATATTTAAAAAATAAAAATATACATGTCATATATATATATATATATATTTAGATCTATTCATACTTTAAATAAATTCAGATCCATTCAAATTTTAGACAAAAAAAATAAATACTATCTTAATCAACTATTAATTTTAATTAATAAAAATATATATTATTAAATAAATCATAATAAATGTTAGGTAAAGAAAATTCAATATATTAGTGCAATGGTGGGTGGGTGCCGTGGGTCTCCAACAAACTAAGCTGGCTTCCTGTAAAGAAGAAGAAAATATATAAACTACACACATACGACAACAAAAGAAGTAACCACCATAACTGTGCGCTGCTCAGTGTTGCCCCACTACAGGAATCTTAGGCAGCTACATGCCTGCATCACGTGATTTGTCTTGGTTTTACTTTTTACCTTTCGCATTGGCCGTTCTTTCCAGCCTCCCTAGAGTCAGACCTTTTGACATTTTTTAATTCACATTTAAAACTTTGTCACGAGTTTTCATTTTCATCTGCCAAAATCTTAGAGCTTTGCCACATATTAGTGTTGTATGTGTGAGTGACTGTCTTTTAAAATTGGGAAATTTGCTTATATTATTATTTTTCAAAATATATTATTAAAGTTAGTTATAGAATAAATTTTCTTATAATAGTAGTCATATACACATTTATTATAGACCAAATTATCCCTATTAAAAACTCTTCTCTTATTATGTATACGACAAAATATAAACTATATCATCTAAACAACTAAATATAAAATTCATAAAATTCCTTTCATTTTATTTCTTAAAATCTCTCTAACAACTAAACATAAAATTACTCTCATTTCATATGCATCAAACAACAATTGTTACCTAACATTGAAGACAAAAACAATCAACACAAAAAAATAAAAAAAGATCAATAAAGAATTAATATTAATAATTTTTTGTGATGATAGGTTATGACGATAGGATTACGACGTTAAGATTGTGATGATAAAATTGTGTAAAAAAACTTATAATAGGTAAGTGATGACGAGTGATGTCAAGCAATGAGACAAACAATAAAATTTAAGTAGTTTGAATCGTTTAAAACTTATGGTATAATAAATTTTTTGTTTTAGTTATTTTGTTAAAGAGATAATTTAGTTCATAATAAGAAGATATAACTACTATTATATAAAAATTTGTCCCACAACTAATTTTGATAATGTGTTTTGAAAAATGATTATATAAATAAATTTTCCTTCCAAAATTAAGAGTTCCCGCGGTGAATGATTTAAAGGCCAAAGAAAATTAATAATTGCTCTGCACGATCAATGTTTGGATTTTGTTATCGAGCATCGTGCACGTGTGCACGCACAAACGTGATTATTAGCATTAAGAAAAATTTATTAAAAAGGTATATGAAAAAGATGTTGCTAAATTGTATTATATGTAATTTATATTACAAATAATAACTTAATATATAATGTAATTTTAACTGACCCAGATGAAAATGAAATTAGTCAAAAAGGTTACCGCCAATGATGTTACTATGATGCTGGTTATGTTTCAGTTAAATCGATGCCTAGATTTGTCCATCACTAGCAGCATTACCTTCGTTCGTGGATATTTTAATATCTATTCCATCACCAAATGTTGGATACCCTTAGGAAAGTTCGAGAAAACAAATTGGATCAGTAAATCACCATCCGCCAACCAGCCCCCTCGCTGTCAGCCGATCACTGCTAATGTCAAGGCTTTTTTAACTGGGTAGGTGCTTCTTTTGAATTCAAAATTGCGTTACACTGTAGTGATTCAGGCGCCCTTTAATTTTTACCGTACGATTTGATCGTATGATCCTGTGGTTGCCACGTGGCCCATACCCCACCACCAAATCAATTGTAATGCTTGGGGCTTCTTTTAGATTATTTTTGGGGCATGAGATACAGTAATACTGTAGATAATAAATTAAAATCACATATATAAAATAATAAATAATAAAATATATGTTATAATTTTAATTATATAGTTCCGAATGAATATTTTATCATAAATATAATCTAACATAATCATATCTATTTTTTAAAATAAAAAAAATAAAAAGTGATTCTAAAAATAAAAAATTATCACAAAAAATTAAAAATTAATTTTAATTTTTGATGAGATTTTTAGAAAGATAATCTCATCTTACATAAAATTTTAAAAAGTAAAAAAATAATAATTTTTTAAAATTTTATTTTGAGAATAAATTTTTTATTTAATATATTTTCATATATATTATAAAAATATAAAATTTATCTATATAAAATAATTAACTTTAATGAAATTATTATTATTATCAATTATATTAAAACAATAAAATAAAAAATAAAAATTAATAATATAAAATATTTATTTTAATTATTAATTACTATATATATATATATATAAAAAGAAAAACACACTCCGTAAGTAAAAACAAGTTGTCCATTTTGCATAATGCAGGCCAGTGGGTGCCCATATCGCTTTCGTTCGTCTTAGCGGTGATGCATTGCAATTTGCAAAACAAAACAACCAAACCAAAATTTCAAAACGAAAAGAGAGCAAATAAATATGCTCCCACCAGTACCAGGCAGGCGGTAGCTCTTTGCTCATAAACCAATTCTACAATTAACAAAGCATCAAAATGCCCATGTACGTAACGTCGTAATCAGATCTCTGTATCTGTTTTTTTCTTCTCTTTCTTTCCCTTTCATTATCAACTTTACTTACCATTTGAACAAAGCTGGGATTGGCTTTCTGTGGGCTTCTTCACCCATTTCATTTTCTGCAAATCAAAACAATCACATTATTGTTTATTGCTTCGTGTCTTTTGGTAAGCCCAATGTGTGTTTCCTTGTATGTCTCGCTTCACTCACACCTCTCTCTCTCTCACGTATTTATTTATTTTCTTTTAAAATGGTTGTCTTGTTCTTGTTAGTCTCTCTTTCCGCCCTGAGATGATTTTTGCTCTGTCACTTTATTTTTAGTTACTATGCTTTGCTGATGCTTGATGCTGTTGTTGGTTCTGCGTAAGCTGCAATATATGCAGATCTCCATCGTTTGTTTTGTACAGCTCATTTTTTGAATTGCATGGTACACTGAAATAAGGAAAGTTATTATTTGGTTTCCTCTTTTTATTTCATCCATTCTTTATTATTAACTAACTATATAATGGGTATTGTTAGATATACTAGTTGAAAAATGATCTCACGTTTTGATTTATTTGATTTATAGGTGAGGGAAGACTGAAGCTATCTCGTAATAGAAATTGAAAATAGCTTTGGAGTTGGGGAAGATGCTGTGTGCTTGTTCAGGTGAGCAATTCAAATTCGAGGCCGAGGATGCACCACAGTCACCGGAGTCATTGGCCACCAGAGATTTCTCGGCCAGTGGCTTTTCTTCGAGAGCCACTGGAGATTGGGATTCCAAAGCTGATGATGTTCAAGTGGATGAAGCTGAATCAACTCTCAAAGAAGCTCTCTCCTTAAACTATGAAGTGGGTTTGGGCTTCTTAATTAATTGCTTGTTTTCTTTTGATAGCCAGTGTGTAAATGGTTTGAATTGAATTGAGTTTTAGGAAGCAAGGGCTTTGCTGGGGAGGCTCGAGTACCAGAGAGGGAATTATGATGCCGCACTTCAGGTATTCCAGGGTATTGATATTGCGAGTTTAACCGCTAGAATGACCAGAGCTGTGGCCGAGAGAACACGACCACTACGAAAGCATCATTCCAAGGGTGACAAGGCTGATTCTGTGCCTCCTCCTGGTTTAATGTCATTGCACTCAGTCAGCTTACTTCTGGAAGCAATCTTACTCAAGGCAAAATCGTTAGAAGAACTTGGACATTGTAAAGGTATTACCTTCTTATCTCTTCACATTATGCATAGGAAATTGTTTATATGGAGTTCAGTTGTGAAAGCTGCTTCTGTAGAAACTTTTTTAATGCATGACAATCAAGCTAAGTAAAAATGTTTTCTTGATGATGTTATTTGGATAATAATGTGATTAGACATAGTGGGTGGTATGAATTTTTGTAATATTAGTACTTTTTGTTTAAAGCAATGATGGTCCTTATGCATGGGGTATGTATTTGCAAGTTAGAAGTGCAACTGAAAATTTGTCTTTCATCAGAGGCTGCAAAGGAGTGCAAAATAATTCTGGACATAGTTGAATCAGGACTGCCTAATGGTATGCCTGAGAGTTTTGGAGAGGACTGCAAGCTGCAGGAGATGTTTCACAAAGCACTAGAGTTGCTCCCACATCTATGGATAAAGGCAGGCTTGCTTGAGGAAGCTATTATTGCGTATCGTCGAGCTTTGGTGAAGCCATGGAATTTAGATCCACAGAAGATAGCAAGTGTACAGAAAGACTTGGCTGCTACGTTACTCTATGGTGGTGTTGAAGCAAAACTTCCTCCTGAATTGCAGGTATGGGGTCCAATTGCCCCTAAAGATAATGTTCAAGAGGCAATCCTATTGTTGTTAATACTCATGAAAAAAGTGGCATCGAAGGAAATGGATTGGGATGCAGAAATTATGGACCATCTGACTTATGCACTCTCAGTTACTGGACAGTTTGAATTACTAGCTGAGCATGTGGAGCAGGCCCTTCCGGGCATCTACAATCGAGCAGAAAGGTGGTACATTCTGGCTCTTTGTTACAGTGCTGCAGGGCAGAATGACGCAGCCTTGAACCTGCTAAGGAAGTTGTTTTGTCATTCTGAGGCTAAGTGTAGACCACACATCCCTTCTTTTCTGTTGGGTGCAAAATTGTGTTGCCTAGATCGAAAGAATGCTCATGAAGGCATTAAGTTTGCCCGTGAAGTAATTCAATCTACTTCTTATCAAAACGAGCATTTCCTGGCTCAAGCACATAAATTCCTTGGTATTTGTTATGGAAATGTAGCAAGGAAGTCTATATCAGATACTGAAAGAGTTTTCTTCCAGAAGTCGTCCTTGGAATCTCTAAATCGTGCTTTTCTGAATGAGAGGGAGGATCCAGAGATGATGTATTACCTTGGGCTAGAACATGCTGTGCAGAGGAATGTGGATGCAGCTTTTGACAATGCAATTATGTATTCTGATACAGTGGCTGGAAACTCAGGAAGAGGCTGGAAGCTATTAGCCCTCATATTGTCTGCAGACCAAAGGTTAAAGGATGCTGAGTCCATTGTTGATTTTTCTTTAGATGAGGTTGGGAGTATGGACCAATTGGAACTTCTTAGATTGAAAGCTGTACTTCAAATTGCTCAGGAACAGCCCAAGCAAGCAGTAGGAACCTACAGAATATTGCTAGCTATGATTCAAGCAGAAAGAGAGTTTCACTCCAAGAACTTTCATGAAGCGAAATACATTAATTCAGAGGTGTGTATTCTATGAAAGTTCCATATTTACTCAATTTAAACATGCAAACATGCTGCAGTGTAGTGCCCTTATCATTCTTTTATGAAATTACTTCAAGCTGTTTTGACCTCTGGAAAAAAGACATTTGTGAATTGTGATCTGACACATTGGTGTGATATGTAGTATACGTGTTATTAATTGGTGAATGACCATAAGATTCTCTGATGTAATTAATTCAACCTCCAAATCCTTAAAAATGGTATTATTTCCCGTTATAAATTATCCTATTTTTTTGCAGGCATCAAGTGTGAAAAATTTAGAAATAGCAACTTGGCAAGATTTGGCAACCATTTACATGAAACTTGGATCATTGCCTGATGCAGAGATTTGTACGGAAAAAGCCAAGTCAATCAAATTTTATTCTCCCAGAAGTTGGCATACAACAGGTAAGTATCCCCCTCTATAAAGTAGTTCATGACCGTAAAGAAAAATAATTTTTTTGCATGAGTGTACCTGTGACCCATTTGATGTCTGGAAGCATGAAATTACAGATGTTTAATTCCTATTTGATTTCCATGACATGTTTCTAGGTATTTTGTTTGAAGCTCAATCACATTACAAAGAAGCTCTTGTTTCCTTCTCCATATCACTGGCAATTGAACCAGATTACGTTCCCAGTATCATTTCAACTGCTGAAATACTGATGAAACTTGGTCGCCAATCTATGCCTATAGCAAGAAGCTTTTTAATGAATGCATTACGATTAGAACCAACAAATCATGATGCCTGGATGAACCTTGGATTGATTTCAAAGATGGAAGGCTCATTACAACAAGCAGCAGACTATTTTCAAGCTGCATATGAACTCAAACTGTCTGCTCCTATTCAAAGCTTCGTGTGATAGATATCCACTTTTCTTAACCAGATGACTACTGGAATAAGGGATCTGTGCCCGTCTTAACCAACCAAGGCCAAGGGTCAGTGCGTGAGTTGGTTGCAACACAGAGAAGATGCAGTCAAATAGTTGATTTATATGGCTTATTCCACTACTTTTTCAGTGAGATTCCTTAAAAAATGTATAGCAACTCTCATGTTATATAGTTGTGTCTATATCAAAGTGTAGAATAGGTCATAAACTAGGAAAATGTTCAAGGATTTTGGAAATTTCTAACATTGTATCAAGAAATTAATGAAATATTTTTGCATTATTGAAAGAGTTCGTAATTTAGCTGCATTTGCTCACAAAAGACCATTTAATTTATGGAAAATTATTATTTTTATCAAATGTACTAAATCACTTTTAATGTGTATCAGTTGTTCATCTTAAATTGACAAAATGTGTTTGTCATTGACCAAAATGTGTTTGTTATTTACTAAACTGTTAGCTATTATTTAAAAGTTAATGAAATTATAACAAATTAATAATTTTGTCCTTAAAACTCAAATTAAGGTAAAGAAATATAATTATTTATATACCCCTTAAATTATTATATTATCACTTGTATATCCTATCATTTGTGTCCCTTATTTCAATATAAAAAAACTAAATTATCCCTCTAACATCAGCACATTTAAACAATAACTAACAGTTTAATAGATGATAAATATATTTTATTAACTTAGTGTAAATGACTTACACCCTAAAAGTGTTGTAATATATTTAATAACGAGTAAATCAAGGGTATACAAGACTACAAGGGATAGTTTCCCTTAATTTTATATTTTATTGTGTTGAATAACACTTGCTTACAAGAATTTTTCATAAAAGGATCCCAACTTTGTCCGCCAGGGTGCTCCAAAACCTCCAATTTTTATTTTCATTTTTCTTTTTTTCTTTTGGTACTAACTGTTGCACTATTACACTTCAACCCCAGAAAATTTTCTTTCTACAACAAGAATTGTGGTATTAACAATGTATTGGAACAAATGTGAATAATTCCTCTCTATAAATAAATTCACCATCAAAGTTGCCTTGCCTGAGGCCATTCAGCAAAATTACAATGAAATCATATGTTTGTTGAAAGAATGAAAGTTGTCTACCTTCAAAATTTTCAAGACATGCACATTACCACAACTAATGAGCAGTTAGTAGTAAACAAACCAACTCAAGTAGATCAGTACCACAAGAAACAGGACAATGTCATCAGCAGTGATTCAGTAACCTCATATTAAGTGAAAGAATACATGTAAACACATTATTGAAACATACAGTTCCTTGTACGAAACAGTAGAGGAGCTAAACATAAAAGCTATATTTTTTGAATTTATTATCTATTTTCCACAATCATAATTACAAAAGAAGAATAATTACATAGGAAAATTTAACTGATGGTAAACAGACTGAAAAGTTACTGGCCATCTGCTTCTAAGAGCATAGAAATCGGTTCGATCAATCAGGACACCATGTGCAGAAAACACCTGGAAGTAAGTGAGGGGAACTGATTTCTGAAACCAGAGACATTCTCAGAAAATGCATGAGTAAAAGAAGTTTGTTTTTTTTTTTTTTTAAAAGATAAATAACAAAGTAAAACTGTTTACAGAAAAAGGTATGCTTGACATTTGATCCAAAAAACAGCTGGTTTTCCAATGTTCCTCTCAGTAAGAAACATTAGACACTGGCTTTCAAATGCTCTCACTAAGAAACACTAGACATAACAAAAAATCTTTTAAGAAGCAAATGTCACACAAACAAGTCCAAAGTGATAATGTTTTAGTTGCAGTACAGTTTTGTCTCCTTTCTTGTACATGAGAATCCTTGGGAATAGACATAATCAAATTCCTCTAAATGAGAACTATGTTCGAATTAATGATGTATATCGATAGAAAAGAGATAACAGTACTTGATGCATGAGAGACAGGTAAAAGATATGGTTTATTCATAGAAGGAATTTAATTCCATATTTGACGGCAGCAAATTCACTTACTTGAAAATAGACAGATGCAGTAAACAGACAAGTAGCATGTTGTCAGTTCATTTGCCACTGCACCCACAGCACAACACACAAAAATGTTAAGCAAGCATGGTACATCTAAGCAGGAGAAATGGTTAAAGGACAAAATTTGCATCCACGTCCAAAGCAAAAAACATTGACATTTCAAAGACAGAGGAAAAGGAGAACCTTTAGAACTGGTTCGCCTTTGTTAGGATTTGCAGATTGCTTTGCCATCGCTTCCATCTGTGCACGAGCAGCTCTTCCTGCAGCAGACTTTTCAAACTGCTCTTGCCTGCAATAATTGCCAAAACCTAAGTAAGGATTGATCTATAGAAAAACCACTATGCAACTATGTAGATGACTTATTATGATGCATCGAGAAAGCTTCTTAGTAAGATCTTAGATGATAATTCGACATAGAAGTACAAGGTTCATTTATGCTTTGGGCTACATAAGACGAGAGAAAAATTATTAAACTTGAAAGAGCATCCACAAGTAAATTTCAAAACCTAACACCCATTAAATGGTAGAAAAAGTGAAAATCTTGATTTAGATATAGCAAGTCAAACAGAGATTAACTTTTTTTTTTTTTTTGGTTTATAAAACAGAAGTTTATTCAATTCATCTTCGATGTGCCTATAACAGAACTGTTTCCGTCGTAATATATGATCGATAAATATAACGTGCGATGAATGAAATTAAACGGTTAAACGAAAAACAAGAATCAAATTATTATTATTATTATTGTAAGTAAAAGAGGGAGAAAAAAGAGGCACCGATTTTGGGCGGCCTCAGCAGCTTTGGTTCGAGCCTCTGCAGAAGCCAATCTCTCTTCTTCCTTTCTCTGCTGCTTGTTTCCCCCATCAAAGCAATCAAAGCATCCCATTTTTTTCACTTCCCTTTCGACTTGTGATATTATATTTTGTTATAACTGCTTATGTATTGATTCCAGATTTAGGATTACAGTGTACGCGCTTTCTTGTTTGTGATTCATTTCCAGCTCGCCACGTCATTAGTTGGGCGTAGAGGACGAAGCTGTGCAAACCAAATGGGGCACAACAGATGTTGTAATTTGCAAAACAATGAAACGACAACGTTTATTTTATATCTACAATTTTATTCTAAATTCCGGTATCATTTTATGATTTGGCGCCATTTTTTTTTCCCTAAAACAGCAATTTTTCCGGGCACTTCTCTCAATGGTTATAAAAAAAAAAAATGAGTTATCCGAATTTTCCTTTAGCATGGGAGGGAATTGGTTGTGAATGACCAATCTTTTAGCTTTGTATATAGGGGATATTTTGGTAATTAACGGCGATTCCTTTTGGATGCAATTTAAAAGTAAACCCAATTATTTACCAGCAGAAACTGATAGCAAAACCCAAACAAAATCCGATCAAAACCAAAAGCACAATACAGAATGCGACCGTTAGATTCACTCCCTCCAACCGAAACCCTAGAAATCGAGAACGGCCTGAAACTGGTCCCGCGCGTGAAGCTCACACTCACAATCAACCCTGCGACTCCCTCCGCCACAAAACCGATAGATGAGTGGCTGCTAACGCGAGCTCTAATGGACTTCCTGAAGACTTCCCTCTCCGTCCCCATCACCGTCCCAGAAGAGGACCTCGAGATCAGACGGTTCAGAGACCTCAAGAAACGCAAGCGCGACGATCCCGTCGCACACGGAAATCTCTTCATTCGCGACTTTGAATTTCTGAATAAAATCCATAGGAAAAACGCAGATGAAGAGACGGATGTGAAGGTTCTAGAAAAGCAGCTGTCAGACTGGAAAAAATATATTGTTCAAAAAATGGATGGAATTGAATTAAATCTTGAAGGGGTTAAGTATAAATTAAGTGTTATCATTCCGATTTCTGATGATTTTGAGAAGATGAGGAAAGATTGGGAGGAGTTTTATGCTTTTGGGAACCGGGGTTTGTGATTAATTTGTTTAATTTAATTGTTTATTTTGTATTTGTCTGTGAAATAATACTTAAAAAAAATTTTTTTTTTTAGGTCATTCAAGGGGGAAGCAAGAGCCAGATACCATAGTATTTAAAGGAGTACCTTCGAGGTGGTTTGCAGAGCCAAGAGTTTCTTCGAAGCCTTCAATGCTGGTTACACATACTGTTTTTTCGACATTTGGAAAGATAAGGTGTGTGAGTGTGTGTGTCTGTGTGTTTTGCTTGTGGTTTTGTTGTTGTTTATCTAATTTGGTCTGGGGTTGATGTGCTCTGAGTTGAAAGGAAAGAATAGTGATTCAAAGTTTGGTCGGTTGTAAATTATTGCAATGTGTTTATGCCTTTTGGAAATGTTAAAAGATTTTGTATGGAATATGTAGGATGAATCTTTTTTAGGGGATTATAAGTTGTAAAATGTGGAACTCTACAGGGGTCAATATTAATTTTTTAATTTAGGTTTTAGATTTGGGGTTGAAATGTTCAGAAGATTTCTGACTATGGAATTGCAGTAAGTTTTAGTCTTTTTTTTTTTTTTTAAGGAAATGATGGGATAAATTTTTTCACTTCGGTGAATATTATGTATGTCACTTACCAAATTAGTTTTCAAGCTATGATGCAGTCTCATTCCTCTACAGTTCCTACGCAACTGGATAGTGATATATTTGCATAAATTGAAATATATTCCTTGAAGGTTTCTGTTGAAAATGATTTCTTAGGATGTGTGTCTAAATCCTCATTCTGTGATTGAATAGTTTGTGTAGTTTTGGTGCTATTCATTTCACTTTGTTAGTTTTCAGAATTCAGAAGCACAAGAGAAAATCATCTGATTCAGAAGCACAAGAGAAAATCATCTGACTCATATAGTTTTTACTTTGCTTTTGAAAACAATGGCTTTGTCATAATATTTCTGTTCATATTATGGCGTCTTTACCATATTTTCAGCTGCTCTGTGTGCGCACGCATTTTGCTTCTCAGAGGATTGTGTTTGCTGACATTAGAGTTTGGTATGATATAATCTGATTGTTTATCATCCTTGTTGCTTCGTTTAACTCGTAATCAATAGGAACCTTAATGTTGCTGAGGACGATGATCCAGGTAAGGATGCAGATGAGGATGGAGGGGACATAATTTCTGGCCTCCACTGCAAGATTATTGTCCAGTTTGAGAAATACAGGGACTTCTATAATACTCTTAAGGTGTTATGTGGCCGCTCAATGCAAAAGGTGCGAAGTAGTTTTTCTGTTTATAGAAATAGTTTCTCATTATATGCCTCTTAACTTTGAGCTGCATGCGAGAGTTGTCTGGTTCATTGTCATCTTATTTCTCTGTGATGATTGACACAGTTGCTATTTTGCAGCAAGGTTCACAATTGAAAGCTGATTACGAGGTTACTTGGGACAAGGATGGCTTTTTCCGGACCTCAAGAAACCAGGCAGAAGAAAAAAGTAACAGGATGCCACTAAAGACAGCCAGAAAATACAAAAGTGAAGCTCCCAGATGTGAAGTTTATGGTTCACGGTTTACTGCTGATGATACTCGCAGAAAGAGGTTCAAGGTAAAAGACTGAGAAATAACTTGGTTAGGGGCTACTGTGTTGATCTTTTTCTGTTACTCATTGACCATGCAGATTGTGACCATTAAGGGAGATTAATCCCTGAGAATGATGAAATTGATCTATTTGCAACAGGAATAAAGGATCCTGATGCACATTTTGGAAGAATTCTTCTGGTTGGACATGGATTCTTACTTCCAGTCAGTTTTGGTTTCCTAATCAAAGGACTGGTTTATGTTCTTTTCAGATTTTATGCTGCCAATTAGTACCGATTTGGTACTGTATTTCATCCTTTTATGTTATATAAATAGTTCATTTTGAGCACTCAAATGCAGCTACCTTATTGCTTTTGTTAGAATAATTAAATTTTTTATGATAAAATTTATCACTTAAAATTTAAAAACATTTATATTGTATCACTAAGAATCAATAATTAAATATGCGGAAGCGTACATGAATCTATAATGCTGAATAATCCTCTAAAGTTGTATAGTTGGCCTTTCAAATTAACACGTATATCTTAGAGAATTTTTTAGTTTCTCTGTGCACTCTTTCTGATGATGGAATACTAAAAAAAATAAAAAAGATATAATTTGTGTGACTTGGAGATCATAATCATTTATATAGACAAATTTTCTTGTTGTTACTAGGTATTTTTAATTCTGTCCATTGTAAAATTAAAATAATAATAGGTCTTTACACATTAAAAGTCCACACTTTATTGGATACATTAAATTTTAAATTACTAAAAATATAATTAGATTAATTTTTTTATTGGGTTTAACTTTATATGACAGTCCACATACATAATTATTCACATATAAGTTCAACGTTAAATTAAAGATTCAACAATATTAGATTAAATACTCAACAATTTTTTATTTGGACTATATATAAAATTTTATAATTATGCTTTGCAAAAATAATCATACGAGCTCAATCGTACTATCATTACCAAATGTATCTATAATTAATCTAGTATATCAATTATATCAACATAAGATTAAAGCAGTTTTCGTTGTAACTGTCGTAACTTGATTCATCAACAATCACTAAGTCAAGACAATTAAATGATATGGATTATAATGTTGATGTGTAGCATGAAAATTTTATATAATGTAATCTTAACATGCCTATTTTTAACTAGTCTACCTAAAATCTTAGTAAGATCAAACTATATCAAAATCAGAGTATAAATAAACCAAAACTTTATTTCTGCAGAAAATAACCTTAAATAACCATAAATGGAAATAACTGAAAAATATTTATATTATACGAGCATATAAAATTATAAAGTCCCACTAAAACTAAATATCTTTTAATGACATGACACTCATATGAGCAGTGTGTTCATAAAATATTTTGGGTGGCAATCCCTTAGTAAGCGGATCTTCAATCATGGAGTTTGTACTAACACGCTCTATAGACAACTCTTTATTCTAAACTCTTCTTTAACAACTAAGAATTTAATATCTATGTGTTTTGACTTAGTCGAACTCATGTTGTTATTGGAATATATTACTACTGACTTATTGTCACAAAATAATCTGAATGACATATCAATACTATTTATTATATATAGCCCCGTGACAAAATTTCACAACCATATTCTGTGATTGGATAACTCATAACATATTATAAACTTTGTTGTCGTCGTAGAAGAGGCTATAAGAGACTGTTTAGCACTCTTCTAGAAAACAGCACCTGTAGTTAACATATAAATGTAACCCATTGTGGACTTCATACCACTTTGGCATTCAGTAAAATCAGAGTCAGTATACCCAATGATCTCAAGCTAATCTAACCTCCGATAAATGAACATGTAGTCTTTTATTCTCTGTAAATACTGTAAGACTTATTTGGCTGCTTTAATGGTCTACTCCCAGATTACTTAAATATCTGCTCAACATCCAAGTAACGTATGCAATATCTGGTCGCGTACAAACATGAGCATACATTAGACTTCCTACTGCTGATGCATAAGGAATCTTCTACATCTCATTTTCCTCAAAATTATTCTTAGGACACTGATTGAGACTAAACTTATCTCCCTTAGCCACAGGGGTATTACCTGGTTTACATGGTTGCATGCTATATCTCTTGATAATCTTTTCGAAAAATTCAAGAATACATTGGGAGCAATCATCGTATATCTGTATGTCTAATATAAAAGAGACGTCATCAAGATCTTTTATTTTAAAATTCTTAACTAGAAATCTCTTGGTTTCGTACAATAAACATATATCGATGCTGATAAGTAAAATGTTATCGATATATAAAACTAGAAAAATATATTTACTCTCACAAAACTTATGGTATATGCAATCATCGACCAAATTCATCTCAAAATCGAATGAGATAATCACTTGATGAAACTTAAAATATAATTGTCGAGATACTTACTTAAGTCCATAGGTGGATTTTTTTAAGTTTGCAAACTATATTCTTTGAGTCTTTTAATTCAAAATTTTTTTGCTACACCATATAAATCATCTCATCAATGTCATCATTGAGAAACGTTGTCTTCATATCCATCTGATATAACTAAAGATTGAATGCATCACCAATATCATTATAATCTTGAAAAAGTCTTTTGAATAAACTAGAGAGAAAGTCTTTTTATAGTCGATTTCTTCTTTCTGTGTAAAGCCCTTAACGACAAGACGCACTTTGTACCTCATTTCAAATCTCTTTTAGATTTAAATATCCATTTGCAACTAATGGGTTTCGCATCTTCTGAGAATTAGAACTTTTCATAGCTTTGCGGAAATTGATTGGATCATCTTCCATTACTTTAATAACTATCTCATGTTCTTGAAGAAATACAATGTAATTATCTCGCATTGTACTTCTCTTTTCTCTAATAGATTTCTTTAATGACATAGGTTCTTGAGGTGGTAGAGTTTATTCTTCTGGAATAATTTATAGTATGTGAGGTTTTCCAACATTATTATGATCTATTATGTCTTGAATAAAATCAGGAATAAATCAATACTAAGGATACCTGTGAGAATATTAACATATTCCTCTTCAAAGACAAAGTCTTTAACTGTATCTCCCCCCGCAAACTCAACATTATCAAAAAACCGTTTATTTCCTGGCTCGAAAATTGATTTAGTCATGGGATTATAAAACTTATACCCCTTGGATCGTTCAGAGTATTCAATAAAATAACAATTCACCGTCCTGGAGTCCAATTCTTCTCATTAGGCCTATAAGGTCTTACCTCAGCTTGACATCTCCAAACATGCAAATACATTAGACTAGACTTCTTACCTGTACAAAGTTTGTAAAGGATTTTAGTAGTTGCTTTTGTTGGAACTCAATTTAGGTTATATACTGCAGTTTTAAGTGCTTCTCTCCAGAGTGATTCAGGTAAAGTAAAATGACAAGTCATAGTCCTCACCATATATTTAAACATCATGTTTCGTCTTTCAACAACATCATTCATAGTGGGCAAGCCCGGCATAGTGTATTATAGGACGATACCGCATTCCTATAGGAACTTAGTAAATGGTCATGGACGTTGTTCACTGAAACCGTCATATCTACTATAGTACTCACCACCACGGGCAGATGTGACATTTTTAATTCTTTTGTTGAATTGATTCTCAACTTTAACCTTAAAATTTTTGAACATATCCAAGAGCTATGATTTTTCATAAAGGATATATATGTAACCATATTTAGAAAGATCGTCAATGAATCAATGAACATTATAAAATATTATTGACCATTTCAAGCAACTACAGAAAATGACCCATAAATGTCTATATATATGAGTTCTAAAAAATCCAAAGTCCTGTTGGCTTTAAATTTCCTTTCATTGGTTTGTTTCCCTTTGATACAATTAATACAAATATCAAAATTTGTAAAATTTAAGGGATCGATAATTTGGTTTGACATAAGCCTCTTTATTCTTCGACTGTGGATATGACCCAATCTTTTATGTCATAATATTGCAGAATTCTCATTGGTTAATTTTTTCTTTATACCTCGTATACGTAATTATAGGGATGCATTAAATAAAACAATCGTATCAATTAAATAAATATTATCATTGCTAGATAAAGAACCAGAGCCAACCAATTTTGAATCATGAAACAAATGAAATTTTTAATTGCTAAATGAATAAGAATAATCAGATTTGTCCAAAGTAAAAATGGAAATCAAATTTCATCTAAATGATGATATAATTAATGTTCCAAATAAAATTCAGTCTTTAATAATAATCCAAACTTGCCTATTGCTTCAACTTCAACTGTCTTACCATCACGCACATAGATGTATCTTTCACCATCACTTGGCTTTTGGCAATTCAGGCAACTCTGCATAATTATACTAATGTGAGTGGTTGTACTAGAATTTATTCACTATATATGTCTAGGCAGCGAAGTTAAATTAACTTCAGAACAAATCAAATTAAGAATTTCTTAGCACGTCATATGTGATAGTTGTTGCAATGCTTCTTCTTATGTCCTTCAGCTCCACAGAAGAAACAATCAGTACCTTTCAAATCACCTATTTTCTTTTATTATTTCTTTTGAGGTGCTGTATTTGCAACTTCCTCATTTTTCTTCCTCTTTTTGCTCTTATCTTTACCCTTAGAGGTAAAGGCTATGTGAGTACTTTCTGGCTTATCTTTCTTCAGCTTATCATCTTCTTGAACACAGTGTGATATGAACTCATTCAAAGACTAAGTCTCTTTCTGATAATTATAGCCTACACTAAACTGATTAAACTGTGGTGGTAAGGATATTAAAACCAAATGCACTAGCAAGTCCTTAAAGAGTTAAGCTTAAGTGCTTTCAGCTTAGAAGGACAATAAGACATCTTCATAATGTACTACCTAATTTGTATTTGCCTATATACTTCATTGAAATTAGATTTGTCAAGAGTGTTACTATTTCAGCCTTTCCGTTCTTTGACAAATCTCTTTTCAATATCCTCAAAAAACTCCTTAACAGTAGTTATTTTGTCAGATATTGAGCCCTGGAATGCTTTCGAAATAACCTTCTTCATAGTCATCATACACATGCAATTTGAACTCTCTCACGTATCAAAATCCTTCTTGTCATCAGAAATACTTGCATCCATAAGAGTTGGAGGAGAATCAACCCTTAACGTAAGGTCGAGATCCATGATTGGGAGAACTATTAAGAGATTCTCTTGTCGTGACTTGAAATTTAAGTTATTTAGCATAAGAATTGAGTAAGTGTTGGCAGTAATATTAGCAGCAGAAATAACTGAATCTAGAGAATAATAAACAAACATAACAAGCTCTTATTAGTCTTAAAATAAAAATAAATTCAAATTAAAATAAACCCATCTCAAGATGTCGGGCACTCCATTAATATTTCATCTTTGAACAAAATATTAACTTGCAAGTAATATCTTAGTGAAGTAATCAAATACTCATAATAAAGAACATGTCAAACAATAAATCTTCATTTGAACCGATTTATTGTTCACATGTAAAACTAAATTATTATTACGTATTTATTACTGCAGATGCACATGCAGCTCTGTCAAATATAGACATTTTTTTGGATCGATCGATATTTACAAAAACTACATATAAACAAGCTGTTTATATTCTAAAATAAATTAATTTTCACAAAAGAGGTCACTTTGATGGCATGTTGATTCAATTAATTTATCTTAAAATATATATAAATGTACTAATATTTAAATTTAAAATTATACTAAAATTAGCCCTGAAAGAAAAAAAAATCTAAGTCAAATCTTGGTCAAAGGTAAACAAACTGGTCAATAGTTGACCGAGTAACCGATTTGGGCTGGCCAGTTCAGGGCAACTCGAACCGAATTTTGAACCAACCCTGCCCAAATTGGGTTGGATCAGATCGAGTTGACCCGACCCAAAACCAATACGATTCTTAACGTGTTTTTTTTTTTTAATGCGGCTTGGCTGTTATTAGGTCACGCCCTACCCTTTACTTTACATATATATATATATATATAAAGGGCCGCTGCTCTCTTTCCTCTTGGCCGCCGCTTTTACTCTTTATGTCGCGACTTTTAGCCCCTACTCTATCCCTTCAACGAGGCCAGTGCACTGTAGCAGCACAAATAGCGCGTGAGCAGTGCATCAAAGTCCAACCACGCATGGTTGTGGTTTTGCTGCTGAACATTCCAACGGCCACACGATGGCCATGAATTCACAGCCATGTGTGATACTTTTTAGTCATGAACAAAACCAAATGTCATAAAACTTTGAACTTTTAAAAGCGAAATTATGAAACCGAAATATTTATTTTTCTTAATTCCAAATTTCTTTAATTTTAATTATTCTAAACATCAACTACAATTTGTTCTCACATTTAATAATTCTAGATTCGAGAACACCATGTTTTAAACCTTAATAAAAAAACAAAGTTGATTCTCAATGATTCAACATGATCTTAACTTTGATACCACTTATTAGAATAATTTATCGTAAAATTCATCACCTAAAACTTAAGAAAAATCATGTTGTATTACTAACAATGAACAATTAAATATGCAGAAGCGTATCTGAATTCATAATGCTGAATAATCTTCTAAGGTTGTGTAGTAGAGAGTCCTTTAATTTCTCTGTACACTTGTTCTGATGATGAGATTTCAGAAATAATAGAAAAGATATGATACGTCTGACTTGAGAACCATAACCATTTATATAGACAACATTTCTTATTGTTACCGGATATTCTTAATTTTGTCTATTGCAGAATTAGACTATCATTAGATCTCTATACATTTAATGCCTACATCCTATTAGATATATTAAAACTCAAATTACTGAAAATTTAATTAGATTATTTTTAATTAAACTTAATCTTATATGACAGTCCGTAATACATAATTATTCATATATAAATACAATATTAAATTAAGGATCTAATAATATTGAATCAAATATCCAACACCTCTATCCCCTCGTTGTGCTTGGCTTGTTTTAAGTTGTTTTGGTCAGCCTACTTCACATAATTTTAGAGACAAATTCTGAGAAAAGTTAACAAAGAAAGAACTTGCACAGTCTTTCATCGTGGTACATTATATTACAAGTACCACTGCTATAGCAGCACAACTACTAACGGTCGCCAAAAGAGGTCCTGCACTTCGCATAGCATAACAACTCGTGGTAAGTCTAAGAAAGGAATTTAAGGGTCTTATTAGAACTGAGATAGTATTGTAATTTTTAAATTATAATTACTGTAAAATAATTATTATAATTATGAAATAAAAAATAATAATATGTAGTAAATTTAATTTTAAATAATAATTTTAAAAAATTTATTAAAGATATAATATATTTTTATCATATAAATAAAAATTATATTAACATAATTTTTAAATTATAATAACTAATATTTATCAAACACTTTATTATTATAATTTTTAAATTACAGCTATCTAACTTTAATTCTAAACATATTATAAATTAAAATATTTAATATTATGACAATACATTTATACAAAAATTTATCCTTGACAGTTGAACCATAACTCGTAAAATAATTTGATGGATGGGCGGCATCGTTAACAATTTCGTATCCATTGGCATAGCCGTCTCTGGCGAAATTATATAATCCATATCAACAAACATCTCGATGTTTCCTTTCAATTGAGAGAATTTTGAAGTACAAGCAAGAGAATAAACATACCAAGCAAAGTCTCACATTAAACTTCACGATGATGGTATTTTATTTTGGATCTGATTCTGAGCCTCAAGTTTCGGGTCAACCATTTTGCTTGGCTAGGCTAAGGCTAGGAAAGGGAATCCCACAATATCAGCATAACACGTGTTAAGAAGATAACATCATGTCTTCAATCTTCTTTCTGCAGGTGAGAAAATATTCAGACTTGTTTGTGTAGGCTTCTATTATGCCCCACATGCTTCTTCTAGACGTAAACGTCAAATTACAGACAATCTATTATATTATACAAATTGATAAGCCACTAAAAATTTTGGTGACCACTAAGATAAAATATCTTTGCACATAATAAATAAGGAAACCACCCTCTATCACTGTAGTTGATCGCTACGTTATTAATCTTGAATTAATTTTTTTCAATGGTGGATTAGAGATCTAATCTAATGCATGCAATCGCTCGAACTCTACACAATAGATCGAATTGCTGATGGGTTAATTTATTAATATTATACATCTTTTCATTTTTTTAAGCTATTATAAGAAAATTTGATTGCCAGAGTAATGGGGTGAAGTGAAGTGGCAGCAATGTGCGGATGGCCAGATTTTATGGTTGTTTGATTTCATTAATGACCATTCAACAAGCAGCAGCTCATCTATTAGCCTTTTAACTGGAAAGGTCATGATCGTAGCAGGTCATTTATTAACCTTTTCTTTTATCTGGAGTCTAGTCGTCAAGATCACAGCAGATCATTTTATTAGCCTTGTCTTCTAGAAGGTCACCAAATTTATCTTGACCTGGCATTTGGCAATCCAGAAGAATTCCTCTGCAGTCGGCACGATCTTTTCAATAAATAGTTAAATCGACCCCATCAAGGTCATCAGCAGATTCACATGTCTTGAAAATGATTTTTCCACAATTACGTATCCTTTAAACAAAATAAACACAAATTTCTGAATTATTCTTTTATGAAAATGACATAATTAGCTGCCATTACTGCAATTGGGATTTAACTAAGCCTTACAGAACCGCAAAAATCAAAATGCCATTACAATATAAGTTACACGACATGACATATTGACATGGGGTTGTTTGTTGTTGCTGCGTTACCGTAGCTAACTCAACCCACATAAAATTACTTGTAATAATTTACATTGATCAACATGTCAAGAAGACATAGGAGGACAGAGATTGAATTTTCCAACCTAACCCTCCTTGTAATAAACCCAAAAAAAAAAAAAAAAATCACATCTGCACACCCCGCCAAAAAGGGGGAAAAAAGGACTATACTTCAGCTGATCATTTCATCACCAGCTTTTCTTGTGACCATGTTTCTTGATAGGCCCAGAATGAGTGTTATTTGTATTCTTATGAGCAGAAGCCACCATCTTGTTGTCACTGTATATTCGCAAATATTGTTTCTTCTTCATAGGCCTTCTAATTACATTTGGATTTGATGATGTCTTGCTCTGGAGTGTTGGAACGATGTACCACCCGATAGATGTGCATAGAATTGCAAATGATCTCCCAAAGAACACCAGAAACAACAAAATCAACACTACTACTGCGGGCAAATAATAACAAGGCTGCCTCCAATTACCCAGCTTAAATATATCACTCCAAGAAAAAGAAAAGCTCCAGCTCCTCTTCATCATCATCTTCTTCCTCTCATTACTATTATTATTATTATCGGATTGATTGACTTGTTTATTCTCCGGAGATGAATTTGAAGACTCTAACCGAAACTTATCCTTCAATTGATTTGAGTCTTGCTTTCTTGGGGGGCTTTGACTTTGCTTGATATTGCTGATGTTATTGTCTTGCTGCTGCTTGTCCTTTTTCTTCATCTTGACCACGATCGGAACAAAATCATCCGAATCTTTGTACACAAAACGAACAAGAGATATTTCATCTGGGTTCACTTGTGAATAAATCTTCTGCTTTTTCTCTTCAAGCTCGGCTAAAAGTGCAGAGAACTTGTCTAGCCCGCTCATGGCATATGGGTTCTTGTTATGGCTGCTGCTGCTGCTTCGACTTGAAAAGCTGTTTCTTCTTGAAGATCTTCGAGGCGTTGAGGGCTCCATCTTCATCTGAATTGAAGTCAATATTAGGCTTTGTTTTTTTATTCTTGGTTATGGTTACAGAAGAGTTCTCATTTCGGAACAGCGTATGTACTTATATATTATGGAAATAACGACCCTCTTACCACCATAAACATTTAAATAACACAGTGTCTGCTGTGGAGACCAAATCCTAGCAAACTTGGTCAAAATTATTAAGCGATAATTCACAGAAGCTTCCAAGGAAATGGAATTCGGTGTCGTAAAATTTGACTTATTGGAGCCGAAGTTACAGAAGGTTAAAGATTATCATTACCCTTGACAAAGAAATTAAGGGCAAACAAATATATATATATATATTTTTTTTTCCCGAAAGGGACTTTCATAATTATCAATTTATCATCGTCGTCGTCATCATCAACATTATAATAAAACTGGGTTGTATTAAAATAGTAGGATATGATGCAGAGTGCTGGATTTCTTATGAAATTAATTCATAATCGTTGACTAATTATCTTCTAGAAGAAACATCATGGCATGATTATCTGAGCTGCGAAAGGTGAAAAGGAAATATAGAAATTTAATAATCAATGGCAGGTAAAAGCATCCATTCAAGGAAAGATTTAGCTATATCTACTTTGGCAGGATTTGCTTATCTCATTCCATTATAATTTAATCATTTGGAATATTTAATGAAAACGGTAACATCCGCCTCATCTACTCATGCTTTCGATTATCGACTATAACATCAAAAACTGAAGACATTAATAAACCTTATTGTTGATAACAACTCCTCATCAGATCATATTGAATGAAGTGTTTGATATGGGATTTTTCTAAGAGACAGAAAGGGAGTTTTATCTTTAAGATTCTGATATGTCATTTTAGATTAGATGGAGTTATAAGTTCATTCATCTTTATGAAGGCTAGAGGTTTACATCTAGTATTGATTGATTTCAATGATATTATTGTTTCGAATAAGTTTACAAGATGTATTTAGAAAAACCTGGAATGTGGATAGATTTTTTATAATGTGGTCAGTGGTAGTTGTTTTTTGAGTTAGGCACCGTTTGAATTTGAGGTTTAAACGTTATAAATTATTTATTTCATAAATTTTGATTAAAAATTTGATCAATTTTCTAAAAACTCATTATTTCGTTTATATATTTTGACAATAACTTTAAAAAATACGTAAGAGTTCTTTTTACAATCTGTTTATATGATAAGCCACTAGTTCTTTTTTTCTTTTTTAATTATTATAACATTAATATTTTTAATGAAAAGATAATTATTTCTTATTTTTTCATAATCTTTTACACAAAAAGAAGAATTTAAACTTATATTTAATTTAATCTTTATACAACAAATTTTACTAAATACATGTACTTATTTTTTAAACTTATAGCTACTGCAACAATATAATTTACTAAATAACAATTTATTTTTTTAATTAATAACTTATTTTTTAGCTCATAACTACTGCAATAATATAATTTATTAAATAACAATTTATTTTTTTAATTAATAATTTATTTTATCCACACAATATAAATTATTTATTTTATCAATTACCCAAATCGAAACTAGCCTTTATCTTGTAGGCTTTTAGGTTGTAATATAAATATATCATGAGTAACCTTAAATTTTAATATATTTATAAATTGTAACTACTTACAAAAAATCGTGGAAAAAAAAATTTATGGTACTAATATTGTATAAGGTTAGTGATGCAATCAAGCAACCGAATTGGACAAATTCTTTTCTCTTTTCTTATCAAAATAACTCATGGAAACTGTTAAAGTTCGAATTATCTGTTAGAAGAGGACAAAATTAACTGTGAGTATGAATTTCCAGGAGAAAAAAAGTTTTATTCAACAATTTTGTACCACCAACTCCTATACTTATCCAAACTGTGACAATTACCACACTCCAAGCGTCTAATTATTATTTCTTTAACAAAAAAAAACTGTTTGTGCCTGCGGATTTGATTAAGTAGTTTTTAGACAATTTCTTTGTTGACAAACTATTTTGTCTTTTTTAGAAGATGAGCCTCAAGCAGATTTTGGAGAGGCATGGATGTAATGTGTAAATTAAAAATGAAAAAAATAAATAAAAGTGAGAAACAATAAGGTCTTTAAGTTTATATTTGGGTGGAGGAAATAAAAAAGAAAAATAAAAGAGAAGATAAGAGAAAAAAAAAAGATTTATCTCATTGTTATTATTTGATTTGATATGAAACTTATCTTCTTCTTTTCTCTTCTTTGATTTTATTTTTTCAAACTAAATATATCGTTAAGTCGTGCTCTCATTCAAAAAATAATAATAATAAAGACGCTCTGTAATAAAAAGTTTGAAAAACATTGGCGTAGCAATTTTATTTATTTATTTATTTCTGAAGACGTAGCAATTTTATTTTAATAGGAAGAAATGCGAAAAACGTGCTGCAAGCTGAAAGGGAATCAAATAAAAATATAAAAAATAAAAAATCTCAACACTGCTCAAGCCCACGGTCTGAAGCCCAGAGCCGGGCGGCGTACTATTAAAATATTGAATAATCATTTCATTATCATTCGAAATTTCAAATGACAGCGTTTGTTTAGTTTTTATATACTTTTGGTAACAAATGCAATGACGTGCGTTGTGCTAAAACGCGTTCACAATCACACGCCATATCAAATTCAAAACGTTTCCAAATTTGGGTAATGAGTAGACGGAGTAGTGTTTAATATATTTGCTCTGCAGTAGAACAGGTCCGGTTTTCTTTTCGTGGAGGAAAAGAATTTGCCATGGTCGCAACTCACAAATCCTATATTAAGTACTTATTTTTAATATTATTGGCTTTGTAACTTGATTTATTTTATTGTTTTAAATAAGACGTATGAATACGTGTGATTCCAAACAAAACAATGTGCCACAGAGGAATTAGAATAGAAGCTTTGAAATCAATCATGAGCAAAGCTGCTGAATTTTTCAAATTCAATGACGTTTTTTAAATATCCTCCTAAGAGTCAGAGAAAGCAGGCCTTAATTGAGTGTGTTAAGGAGTAATTACTTATTAGAATAACATTCTGGCTTCGCCCCTTTTCTCATCAATCTTTAACAAAATATTCAAACCGCAACAAACTTATTCGACAACTCTTCAAATGAGAATCCCTTCTTCAGATTTGGACTGTAAAAAGCTGAATTTCTCAGCAGAGATCACTTGAAATTGGTCGTGATCGGACCCCAACTACTCTCATTCTTTTGCATCCTTTAGACACTTGGGGAGTTTCGGTAGAATATAATGAAAACATCACAATACTTTTAGCCGGCAATAAACTTTAATAATATGCTAGTAAGGCTTAACCAATAACCGCAGTTTAAATTAAAGGTATGTTTAGTATGGAGATTAGATAGTTATAATTTTTAAAATATAATATTAAAGTATTTAATAAATATTTGTTATTGTAATTTAAAATGTATGTTAATATAATTTTTTATTTATATAATAAAAAATTTATTATATTTTTAATAATTTTATCAAAAATATTATTTAAAAATTATATTTATTATATATTTTTAATGTTTAATTTATAATTATAATTTATTTCACAATAATTATATTTTTTAAATTACAGCACCCCAATTCTAAACCTATTCAAAATCAACTCCACTGCAGTGCCCTAATATCTAAAGTAATAAAAAATTAACGAGACCATTATCTTCTCTTGCACACACACACACACAACAATCATTATGTTTCCCTTTCTACTTCCTGGTTGCAGCTCTGTATGGTCTCGAAACATGACTATGTTTTCTTGTCCGTTAGTGATATTCTGTTTTGTTAAGATGAGCATGTCATTCAGTAAAGAATTGTTTTATACATACACACACACACACACACACACACATATATATATATATATATATATATATAAAATCACAAACAAATAAAAAAATAAAAAATATATATAAATTCTAATACAATATATTTTATTTATAATATATTAAAATTTTTAATTTTTAATTTATCTCTAATTTTAATATAATAAAAAATATCTTATTGGAACTACATTGTGGTGGGATAGGTCCGACAGCTCCCACCAAATTACATCTTAGGAACCATAACTGTAAACATATGTCAATACAAAATTCATGATCAATGAATTTCCTATGTTATGTTCGCTTCAGCCCAGCTGCTTTTTGCCCCCACAACAATCCTTGAAAATGTCTACCCTGCTCCTATTACTTCAATTATCAGCAAAAACCACCCATGTTCGTTAACCACTAAAGCCTGCTACTAAATATATTATTAATTTATTTGAAAATTAATAAAATATAAAATCAATTAATAGTTTTGTATTAACATTACTAAATATTTAAACATCGGTTTTTGTTGCTCCCATATATATTCAATAAATGTAAATACTCACTGTGAATTTATAGTCAAGCTCAAACGGGATCTCTCCAAGGCACTGCTGAGCACCTATCTCTAGTAATAGCTAGCTATCGGAGGAATTTAGAATCAACTAACGTATAAACAACTGAAAATCTACATTCAAGCTTGAAAACATTTATCATGAACAATATTGTATGCTTGTTTTTAGTCTCATATACGTGCTTTTACATTCTACATCCAGTTTGCTTCACCAAGAGGTAATCTCCTATATCAAGCATATTTCTTCCTCTAACAGAAACTAAGCTGCTCTTCTAACTAAAAATTATCTCCATGGTACACAACATTCCATCTTCCCCTACAATGATAAGCTCATCATATTTCCCAAGATATTTCTTTAACTTTGGATTGGTAATCGTAAATATCCTTTTTCATATTCCATTAACACCAACAATCCGCGAGCCATATCTCAAAGGAACCTCTATCATGTAAAACAAGCACAAGAGAATCATTCAACGTTATTGCTGCTATATATATTATAATATAGGAAGCTTATTAGTGTAAATCATATATTTGTTTTTAATTTTGTCTAATGGCTTTTTAAATTGACTTGAATTAGGGATGACAATTTTTCATGTTGGGACGGGATTGAAATATATTTTTATATTTCTAATTAAAGTGAGATAGGATAATGACAAAAAATAAGTCATACTTTTATTTATGGGACGAAAGGAAGATTAACTATAAAATTACGTCTGTTCTTATATATTCCATTAATATTATAATTTTAAAACTATTCTAAATTTTTAATTATTTTATAATTTTAACTTAAATAACGTTTAAAGTTGAGATATAAAAGCTAAAATTAAATAATAAAAGTAATAATTAAAAAGTGAAGTGTGGTTAGAAAATGAAAGTTTCTTTTCAAATAAAGTGGGAACTGAAATCGAAGTAAATTTTTGGAAGATTTGTTAATTTTCGATTTTTGTTCAAATTTTAGAACTAAAATTGATTTGATTTATTGTTGAAACTTTAAACTTTTGATTTTTCTTCTGTTGTTGATTTGGTTTATTATTATATTGTTGAATTATTGAATATTTTAACATGACTAACGTTAGTTACTATCTAAATCTATATCCTTTGAAGCATGAGTCTTAATATTAATATGCAATGGAAGCAAACAGACAATTAAAAAATGTTAGCCTAAAAATATATTCAAACATATGTATAGTCAAATTCTACTTTATATTTATTCAAGATTTTTACTATATTGAATTATGATGATTCTTAAGAGAAAAAAAGATCAAAAATTATTTATTTGCATTCAAGACTGTTCATAATAATGGAATGAGACGAGATATTTAATAGAACGAATCTATATTAATTTTTTATCCCTAAAAAATAAAAGAACAGGAATAAAATATTTTTTTAGCATATACAGAATATGATTAAGATTAACAAATCTCGTCCTATTGTCAACCCTAACTTGAATAGTTGCAACTCCGAAATTTAAAGTGATAATTTCATGGTGTTTTAACATAATTATCACCACCATCGTCAATGAATTTTCTATGTTTATGTGGTGGATGAGTCTTTCTTTCTTGAAGCAACGCATTTTTCATACTTCTAAGAGTCACTTGATGACAGCATTGTTGGCATTAAAATGAAGCAGATGAGTATGCCTGAAAGTAGTCGTTCCTATTAGGACTGCAACCAGCGAATATTATTCTCTAAATAGTCGATAGAGTAGACAAACGCTAGAAACTATGAAACTACAATCCTACTGACCCAAAAAAGGCCACTGGCGGGGGCATTCCGAGAATCGAACTCGGGACCTCTCGCACCCAAAGCGAGAATCATACCACTAGACCAAATGCCCACCTGTTTGCAAGGCTCAAGTTTTTACAAGGAAATAATTGACGAATACCGTGCCTTAATGAAATTAACCAAAAGATGAGGCGAGTGGTCCAACACAACATCTAATGCAGCAATATTAAATATGCTTGATGATGATTTGGTACAGTTGGTGGTCCATTTGATTAGTTTGTGCCTTTTCGGCACATGGTTCAAGATTGGATGCATCATTGCGTTATATTATGCTTAACTGGAATGTTCACATGGGATAAGGGGGAAATGAATGATTGTTTTAAGATCACAGCACTGTCGCAGGGCGTGGGATGTGGGACGAATTTCACTTTGGCATCAAACATCTCCTAGTTTACTGGCCTGACCGCGTAACTTCCAGTTCAGGAAAATTTGTGGGACAAAACCCCATCGCATCTCAATTCTCCTTGTCCAGTTAGCCATGCACGCATATGAATGTAAGAAACTATCTCACATTCCAATTCTATTATTGATTCAAAAGATGATTGAATAATTGATATACCAATTACTATTAACGACTGTCTAAGATTAATAGTATTCCTTAGTGCTTAGAAATGAAGAAAACCCAAAAGAAATGAAAAACAGGCACAAATCTTTGAGAAGAAAGTTGCCTAAAGAAAAAGCCTCTTTGCCATTAAGAAAATGATGCAATCTTTTTGCATTAGAGTTGTCTTGAATATAGTATGGGAAGTATCGTGTATGGTACCGGAATGAGTTCACAAAACAATCAAAGATATTTGTGTGAATGGTCCCCATTCTTTCTTAGCCCATATTTACAAGAGAAATAAGATATTTTCCAATAGTAGACAGAAAATATATGTAATTCAATTTAGATTATTACTAAATTAAACGAGACTTGAAATTTACTGTGATTTTGTTCACAACCACTAATGTGAAAAGAGACGGAAAGCGATATAAAAAAAAAAAAAAATCAGAGAGACAAGGGTGGGCTGTTAGGTGGACAAAATGAAATGATTCACAAACTTTAATCATCTACAAACAACTCTGCTTTCTTTTGGTCTCCGCAATCCCCTCCCCTCCAACTCACATTTCCTTATCTTCTCCTCTTGCTATTAGTTGCTATTAGAATTTAGTTGCATTTGTTCTGTTAGCAGAGGTGAGAATTCATCAAAACAAATTAACATTATGGCAGCAGCATTTGCAGGGACACAACAGAAATGCATGGCTTGTGACAAGACTGTGTATCTGGTTGATAAGTTAACAGCTGACAATCGTGTGTATCATAAAGCCTGCTTCAGATGCCACCACTGCAAAGGAACCCTCAAGGCATCTATTAATTTTGATCTTTTATTTTTCATTTTCATTACATCCATTTTGCCATTCATGAGTGATTTAGACCTCCTTGTAAGATTCTGTGGTTACCAGACTTGTTTAATCTGAGTGATCTGAGGATTGCGTCCTAGTTTAAGTAAGATTTAATTTTTATTCTTATAACTGATGATTCCAGCCTGTCATATTAATTAATCTTAGTTAGGAGACGTTCATTTCCTCTTAAGATCTTTGATATCAAATGTGAGCTGATTGCAAATTTATGGCTGAGAATCAGATTGTACATATGCAATTGCTTATCTGCTTCCTTCAATTATATTGACAAGTAGATCTATGTATCGCTTGCAGCTGGGCAACTACAATTCTTTTGAGGGAGTTCTATATTGCAGGCCACACTTTGATCAACTGTTTAAGAGAACCGGCAGTCTTGACAAAAGCTTTGAAGGTACCACGGGCAGAACCCAGAACATCAAATTATATTTCCTTTCCTTTTGGTGGCTCAATCTGCTGTATTTCCTATTCATTTGTATTATCTTTCCAGGGACACCGAAGATTGCAAAGCCAGAGAAACCTGTTGATGGCGAGGTATTTCTTCAATTATTGATGCTGTATATAAAACATGTGTGTCTAGTACCTACCATGGATCTTAATTACTAGCTGCTCTGAACAGAAACCTAATGTCGCTAAAGTTTCAACTATGTTTGGTGGAACCAGAGAAAAATGTGTTGGCTGTAAGAACACTGTTTATCCAACTGAGAAGGTTACGATTTGCTTCTTCAACTTTTCAACAATTTCCAATTACTTTAGCAAGCATAACTTTATAAGCACACATTCTCCATATACTCTGATTCTAACATTTTAAGATTTGTCGGCCAAAAGGTTTCGGTTAATGGCACTCCTTATCACAAGAGCTGCTTCAAATGCAGCCATGGAGGTTGTGTAATTAGCCCATCCAACTACATTGCACATGAGGGCAGACTCTATTGTAAACATCACCACAATCAACTCATCAAAGAAAAAGGTAATCTGAGCCAGCTTGAGGGCGAGCATGAGAAAACTTCAGTGAATGCGAATGAGAATGTCAATGGAAAGCAAGTTGACCCATAAAATATTATCTGCTCTGCTACAATGCCTGTGTTTTGATCCCATTATCTTCCCATTCGTTCCCCTGCAGTCCAAATGGCTCCTCCCTGCTTAATTACAAGACATTACATCTTAATTTTAATTGAATTTGTGTGGGTTTTTGTTTATTATGTTCGGATACTTTCGTGCAATGTGGAGGCTGAATTGAGATGCCAAGACCTGTTTGATTCTCAGTATATGCTGTGTTGAGATGTGAGACTGTAATTTTGACATTTTGGGAACGCTTATTGCAATTTTTTTACGCCGCTCCTCAATCTCCCTGTGATGATAATATTAAGGCACGGTCAACTTGAAAAAAAAAATGATGCGTTTATACTGAGAAAATTAATAAATTACGGGCTTAAGAGAAACTGCAAGGATTTAATCATAAACAATAAATTTATGATATCCACAAGAAGGTATGGTACACAGTGATATAATCCATAAGGACCGTAACTGGCATCCAACAACAGATTTATTTTGTACACAGATGATTCCCAAACAAGGATATCATTCAATCTTATCAAACCTCCGCCGCATCAAGAAGACAGCCATCTTCAACCATTCGCTTGAGGTCTATGATAAAATTATTCCAAAAAAACCCAAATCCAAATGTCCCATCCTTGTACTGCCAAATCCTCCCTTCTCCTTGTCGAGGGTTTGCGGAGATTCCGGCTGAATCTCGAATTACTAGATCATAACTTGAGTTTATGTACATTATGTGAGAGACCTCATCTTCTGTGTCTCTCCATGGGTGTTGGCAATGAATTGGATTTGCAGGTGCAAGTGCACGGCGATGTACGCGACTATCATATAAATATTCTTCGTCTGGTGAAAATGGGAACTTAATTAATGTAGTATTTGAAGTCCAAAACACTGGTGCAGCAGAACCAGAAGATAAGTCACCAACCCTTCTGCAGATAATGCCCCCAACATCATAGGCCACAAGATAAAAATCCAAGTTAATATCATCGCATATTCCCTGCAATATGATGCCGGTGAAAGAGGTCAAACGAGCTGTGATGTGGAATTGAGGCACAACAAACGTCTTCCAACTAACAAGAGAAGTAACAAACAATTAAAGAAAACAAGTAGTTAAAACATTGCTGCAGTCCCTCAAGAATTTTGAATTTCACAAACCAGTCAAGGAGAAATGGAAGTACACAGAACAAACATCTTTGTGTATGCATTAGCCAGGACTCAGTATCCAGTTCATAATAGCAAACTGAAATACAAGCTTGTTAAACGACAATACCTAATTCAAAGCAAAATGTTGTTCATCATTATTCAAAATTTCCACAACTGACTACAAAAACAATTCATCATTTCAGAAAAAAAAAAAAGACAAATGCATTACGTAAAAATCAAACATTAATATGCTTATATATCATATATATAATTTGGTTAGCCAGCCACCACTTCTGATTTTCAAGTAAGCAAAACATAAATCATATTTCACCACGAAGACAAACAAAGCTAATCTAAACTACTGTGCAATAACAGCTACAAGCATGTACAAGTGCATCACATATACACAAAAATACAACATAAAGGTATCCACAACACCTTCCATAAACCCTGCAAAGGGCGGGCAGGAGTGGGCGAGAAATCAATGATCTTCACAAAATGTTCAGGCTCCCACCTCCTTCTGCCCTGCCTCTCCTTCTCTTTCTTCCTCTGTTTCCTCCATGCCCTCTCCCCGCCTGGGGATATCTTATTCGCCATTTGCGTATACATTTCCGTTACCAAACACTCCTCTGAACCACCCTCGCCGCCATCATCTGCTCTCGAATTCAGATTCAATAAGCTTGGACTCTTTCCCAACACAATGTTTTTATATTCTGGATAAAAACTAGCATAATTTTCCTCAACAAGAACGTGACAGCCTCCCATGAAATTAACATTCACCGAAACAAAATCCTCAACAAATCCCAGCTGACAACATTTGACAAAATCGTCCCACAATTTAATTTCCCCATTAAGTTGGAGAAAATTTACGATTTCCCCATCGGAACTCAAACTCATCCATAAAAACGGAGACTTTAAGACATTGTAAGTGCCGTCTTGGGAGGGGCAAACCCTAGAGCCAGCCAGAAACGAAGGCCCCCACTCGAAGAAAATCAACGGTGGTGATGAGAAATTGACGGCCGGTTGACCTCCGCTTCTGCGCCAGAAACCAATCAGATTCTCCCATTCGTTGAGGGTTTTGTAGAGGAGCTTGTACGCAATCTTGCCGTCTCCCCATTTCTTGATCTGGGTCTCTGCGCCCCACCGCCTCTCGCACATTGAGTACCAAAGCTTCTCGTCGCTGTTACAGAGCGAAACGGATCGCTTCGATGTGCAGGCGACGGCGGCGATTTCTTTTGGGGAGAGGAAAGATAGAACGCTAAGCTGGACGTCTTCAGGAAAATCGGAGAATGAAAATGACTCCATTATGTTTCGGAAATTCTTCGGTAGTTTTTCTTAGGAGAGTTCGTAAGTTTTGCTCAAAACTGGAAAGGAGAGAATAAATTCAAAAGCGGGGTGTCGGATTTGGTAGATTCTTGGGGAAGAGGTAATAATTCTGTTACATTACTGTACAGAAATGAAACTTTCTAGTTACTAAGTCGTGGAAGCAACGTCACCACCAGCCACCAGCCATCAGCCACCAGGTCTTGGGTTTTGGTGTTGAGGTTATAATTGTAATTTCCGTTTGTGATAGAGTGCATAAGCGTAGGGTTGTTTTTGGTAGGAAAACCAGACTTTCAACTATAATTTCAATTATGCAGTACGATTGTCAGGGTCCCTAACATGCTGCATACATTATACAGTGCGGAGTAGGCGAGTATTAATTATTCAAGGACACCTACGGAATTTACACTCATTTTATATAATTTTTTTTATATTTAAAATTATAATTTATATTATATGAGATTATAATTAATATTTATAAATTAAATTATAATTATAATTAATTTATATTAATTCATATGAAATATTATTCAGATTTAAATCCTCATTAATATTCAAAAAATATTTACTCTTCATAATTAAATAAAAAAAATAAAATATTTTCGTTCAATAATTAAAAAAAACATCCCTACAATATGTTTATAGAGAACAGCAACCTCAATCTCTTATTTTATATAATTAGGTTGAGTGATAATTCACATTAAAGAAAATAAAAATTGGCAACCCTGTCTTTGAATGAGCTAGGTTGCACGAGCACATCCCAATCGTTGCCTTGAATCAGCCGCTGCGGCTAGGTTTCATAGACCACGGGCTGTCTCTGGTGTGACAATTTAAGTTGGCGAAGGCTTTTTGAATCCCTTCAAAATTTCTTAAATACTTAAAAAAAAAAAAAAAATTTTATTTTAATATATAATGTCAATTAAACATTTGAAATAAATTATTATTTTAACAAAATTTTTACACGCATTCAATTTCAGCATTTATATTTATATTTTAAATTTAATTAAAAATACTTTTAAAAAATTATAAAGTTTTAGATTTATGGAGATAAAAATTATATAATTAAAATAAAATAATTGAAGATTTTTGTATGTATTTCATAAATAAAAATTAAAAGGAACACTTTTTTTAAACGGTAAAAATTTTTATGAAAAAATTGTTAATTTTAATATATGTATTTATTTTTGATAAATTAAACTGCGTATTTTAAGAAATACAACTTAAAATGGGTTTTATAAGAAATTTAGTGCATTGTTAAAAGCTGCGCTTTCTTAGTTGTGCTAGGCAATGCGTATACATCAGCCTGCAAAGGGTACGTGGGTCTGGCGCGTTGGCCCGCTAGGCTTATCATGGTAAGAAATAATAAACTTACTACATGGATGTTGTACGGTACGTGTTCCATCGATTTCAATTATTGACCGGAAATTATGACTTAATTTTTATTTTTTAGATCCATCCAAATTTATGATTTATGTTAAAAGTAAATAAATAATAATTAAAACACCATTCATCTATTATTGAATGGAAGCAAGTAATATGGGTCTACTTCCAATGAATGGCATGATTGTGCCTAGCCCTGGGAAAAAAAATGAAGGTGGCGCATTGCCCTATCAAAGGGGAGGGGAGGGGGTGTCAATTTGCAACTTGTATAAATAGTGAAGGTGAGTACTTGCTCGGGGATCTGGATTTTGGGAGATAGAGCATACAAAGTGTGACTGTGTTTCTTTTCATTGAAGCAAAAAATCTTGAGGTGCACATAGACATATAGCCTGAATTGGCATTGTCGAGTGGCTGGTTAAGTGAGGTTTAGCATCATCAGAGGCTTGCCGCGTCAGAGAGAAAAGTCGTGTGACAATTGCCATCGCGTAGTTATTTTCAAAAAACAATTCTTAAAAATAACTCAAATCGGGTTGTAGGTTAAAATGTTTAAATATAAATATAAATAAAAATGCAGTTGTTGATGCCGAAAATTTTATCACTGGTATCTCGAGTAGATCTCCTAACATTAGCATCATCATTGAATTTGTTTTTAGGGAAGCGGCTTGCCAATCACCATATACGCCTGCTAATGCTTGCAGATTGTCGCCAATTACATGAAATCACAAAAGACGGTTAAAGGCGCTGAAAGTTTTTCCGACGTGAATCTTCTGACGCTCAAGTCAGTAATCGGGTATAGGAAAAACTTCTGCTACTTCTCATGCAGCTTCATTCACATTTACTCCTACCTGAGGGTTTTTTCAATATAATAAACAAGAAAAATTATTTATTTTCCTAGAGGAGAAGAGTTTTTTTCGTGGAAGAGATCCTCTCAAAATAAATAAATCTATCCAAATAAATAATCATAATTATAATTGATGTACTAATGAGCATCATAATACACATAATAATGATTACTTAAACAATAATCATAATATCATTTATCATAATAGTGACCATAATAATGATCACTTATTGTACGTATATAGTGGAGATAATTAGAATTATCCCCTAGTAGAAGTATTCTGCTCAAAGTTACCAGACAATTATCTGCTCCAGATGATCCGTTCACCTAGTCGAGGTGATCTGCTCCAAATGATCTATTTACCTGGTCGAAGTGCTCTATTCCAGATGATTTGTTCACCTGGTTGATAAGCTCTATTCCAGATGATCTGCTCACTTCATCGAGGCACTCTGTTCTAGATGATCTGCTCACCTGGTTGAAGTGATCTGCTCCAGATGATCTGTTCACCTAGTTGAGGTATTCTGTTTGAGCTCATCAAATAACTATATGGTCATATTAGTCTGCTCGATATCACTCTAATTTCTTCCTTAAACATCAGTCTCTCAGTTTCTAGTATTGAAAATTTTAACAAATCATGACTAGAAATTATATAAAGTTTAAAGTGACCTCGGGGTGACTTAATTCAAGTTACTTGAATTAGCATCATTACAGACAAGACCTTTACTTGTCTTTTTCTATTTTCCTGCTCACATAATCATATAGAGCGGGTTTTGAGACTTAAAGTCCTTTATTTACTTCAGACTTTATTTACAATTGATCGTCTGCTCGATTTAATCTGATAGAATGAGATTAGCAAATTCTGACTTTTATCTCACCTTGAGCAGACTTTGAGTACTCCAAGTCTTTTTGTTTGACTAAAAATATTTTCGAAATTGATTATTCATATGTCTTTCGTCTAGTCAAGCATACGTAGGAAAATTTCTTACTTTTATCTCGCGTTGAGCAGACTTTGAGACTGCAAGCCTTTTTATTTATCTTAAAAGTATTTTCAAGAGCTTAAATATGCTTGAATTAATCAAGCTTTAGCAAAAAAAATTACTTTTGTCTCGCCTTCATTAGGCTTTAAGACTTCATGTATTTTATTAAAGCTTAATTTGTTCGAGCCTATTCTAATTGAACTTCGCACTTTGTCTCACCTCGAGTAGGCTTTGAGACTTATAGCCTTAACATATTCTTAAAGATTAATTTGCTCGAGCGTTTCTCTGGCTAAACTTGGCTCTTCGTCTCATCTCGTCTCGATCAAGCTTTGAGACTTCTGGACTTAGCTTAATTTGCTCGGGCCAATTATGGCATCGCTTGGCTCTTCGTCTCACCTCAAGCAGGCTTTGAGACTTCTGACCTTAGCTTGTTTTTAGAGCTTAGTCCGCTCAAGCCTTATTCTCGCTAAATTTGACTCTTCGTCTCACCTTGAGCATGCTTTGAGACTTTTGGCCTTGACATATTTTTAGAGCTTTATCTGCTCAAGCCTTATTCTGACTGAATTTGGTTATTCATCTCACCTTGAGTAGGTTTTGAGACTTCTTACCTTAACTTACTTTGGGAGTTTATTTTGCTTGATAACGATTTGGCAAACTCTGACATTGTCTCGTCTTAAGTAGGCTTTAAGACTGCAAAGTCTTTTTATCTGCCTTAAAAAAAATTTAGAGCTTAATTATACTCGAATCAGCTTTGGCAAACCTTGGCTTTTTGTCTCGCCTTGAGTAAGGTTTGAGACTTTAAGCCTTTTTACTTGCCTTCTTTACTTATAATCTAGCTTACTTAACACATCATTTCGTAATGTTAACAAGACATTTAGATGATCTATAACTCATAAAAATTATGAATAGGGAAATAACATAAGTCATTTAAATATTTTATAAGATATTTAATAGGCGTAACATCATATCCTGATAATGTAACTATCTTCCTTACGATTCTGCCAAAAAATTTCATAATAAAAAATAATTGATCTAAGGTAACTTAAGCAACAATTGCATGGATATATCTTCAAACAGAATTACCAAATAAGTAATTTTTAAATACTGTAAGTATGCTGCACATGCCTTTAAGTGATAAAGGTAAGCATTTTGTTATGAAAATTATATGGCAAGCACATGGTTAATTAAATATGCATGGTAAGCATATGGTCATATAAGTTTTGATACCATACAATTTTACTTTAAATTCTAACTGTGCTAGAATTCATTTGAACTCTACTAATTTAATTATTGTTATTGAACTAAACCTTATTCCTTCTTCTAGCTTAAAGATTTAGCACTACTATAGCAAAAACTGAGGCATGCAGTAAATAATCAATTGGCTTCAGATTTTCGTGCCATAATGCACCAAGTTGATTTTTGAGATCTAATCATATATGGCCATAAATAAGAATTCCCTCCATCAATGGATTTATGATTACATTTACCATTATTGTGCATCAGATAAGTTGATTTTCATGATTTGTACTATAAGCCACAAAAGATGGAATGAAATCAACAAATTTTTCAAAATTAAAACTTCATAACAAGTGCACATGATTTGGATCTTAAGAATTATGCATTTACTTGTTATAAACCAGATTTCATACTGGGATTGCTTTGAATATATTCCTTTTCCCTTAGCCAGATGAGAAATTAAAAAAATGACTTTTTATACCAATCCCCATAGACGGCGCCAAATATTGATGCTGAAATTCTGGTCGTTGTTATCTAGAGCAGATCACCTGACTTTAACATCATCATTGAATTTGTTTTTGGGGAAGTGGTTTGCCAATCACCATAGACGCCTGCTAATACTTGCAGATTATCGCCAATTACCTGAAATCACAAAAGATGGTCAGAGGCGCCGGAAGTTTTTCCGGCATGAACCCCCCGACACTCAAATCAGTAATCGTGTATGGGAAAAACATCTGCTACTTCTTATTATAGTCGCTGTTATCTCGAGCAGATCTCTTGACTTCAGCATCATCATTAAATTTGTTTTTGAGGAAGCGGCTTGCCAATCATCATGGATGCCTGCTAATACTTGTAGATTGTCGCCAATTACTTGAAATAAAAAAAGAGGGTCAGAGGCGCCGAAAGTTTTTCCGGCATGAACCTTCCGACATTCAAGTCAGTAATCGGATATGGGAAAAACCTCTGCCACTTTTCATGCAGCTTCATTAATATTTACTTCTAGCTGAGGGTTTTTTCAGTATAATGAGCAAGAAATATGATTTATTTTCCTAGAGAAGAAGATATTTTTCATGGAAGAGATCCTCTCAAAATAAATAAATTCATCCAAATAAATAATCTTAATTATCGTAATCCCCATAATTATAATTGTTGTAACTCCCGTAATTATAATTGATGTGCTAATAAGCACCATAATAAACATAATAATGATCACTTAAACAATAATCATAATATCATTTATCATAATAATTGTCATAATAATAACCATAATAATTATCACTTATTGTATGTATCTGGTCGATATAATTAGAATTAGCTCATAGTCGAAATGTTCTACTCAAAGTTATCGGGTAATTATCTACTCCAGATGATCTGTTCACCTGGTCAAGGTGTTCTATTCTAGATGATCTTCTCCCTCAGTCGAGGTGATCTATTCCAAATAATCTGTTCACCTAGTTGAGGTGCTCTGTTCGAACTCATCAAATAACTATCTGATCATAATAGTCTGTTCGAGATCATTCTAATTTTTTCCTCAAAGAGTGATCATAAATATTATATCATAAAAAATTATGAAAAATATATTTATATTAAGAACTTATTATGTAATCAATATTTATATTTAATTCATAGACACGCGTCATGCATGAAGATATAATATAATAAAAATACTCTATAATTATTAAAAAATTACGTCCTTCGACTAAAACCGACCATAAATTATACATTACTCGGTCGTCATACCTTCAGCACCCAATGTCAAAATTAAAAAAAAAAAAAAAAATCTAAGATTGAAACTTTCACACGTCGCTGTGACTTTATCTATATCGTCGGAAATCCTTGATCAACGGATGCCAAGATCCCACTACCACTTTTTGGATCCTTGGAATCACGGCGCTTCAACTTTCTATCAGCACCGTCAAATATTTGACCAAGCAGTCCTTCGATTGACTCGGGACTGACATATGATTTGGCTTGTAACGAAGTCGAATTCGAATTCAAGAACTCAGTATAAGCCGGAATTAGAAGCTTTACGGTGGCTTCTCTAATTTGCTCCCTCAGATCAACGTCAGGAATGTTATAAAGGCCTCTATGCCTCTGTGAAATCTCATCAAAACCCTTGAGAAAAGCCTCCATTTTACCTTTTATGACAACTACTCCAACATCGTTAGCCTCTTCTTCCATGTCCAGCAATCTAACAAGAGGTCCCCAAGCTTGCATTTGATACATGTAAGCTGATTCCTCAGCCACAACTTTGTACTTCTTTTTCATGTTTTGTTCTCCGATTAGCTTCCCCAGTTCCGTGTTTCTAGTCCTCATATAAATGTACCAGTAAGTGTTCATAGCAAACACATGGGGTATAACTCTGTCTTTGTAATATGACCTTTTTGATTCAATGTTTCTCTGAAGAGCTTCCATGACATTGGAAATTGCTTCTTTGAGTAAGTTCGCATCGGTTTCAGGTTTGGACAGGATACCAGCTTTCCATATCTGTTCTGTTCGAAGAACTTTGGCCATAGATACACTGTAAGTCTCAGTTGCGAGGTACTTGAGATAATTAATAGCGTATCTTATAAGTTTCGGAACTGAGCCATCTTTCGGAGGAGGAAACCCGTCTGCATTGCCCTCTATTTGAAGACCAAATTCCCAAAACACTCTGCTTGAAGCATGGACGAGCAATTTTTCTAATTCTCTGAATCTTGTACAAATGTTAGCTCCAGCTTCACCTTCAAAAATCTCTGTGAATTGGATTTTAAGCTTCTCCAAGGAATCAAACATGTCTAAGAGCTTGAACAACTTTTGGGGCTGTGTGCTGCTCCTTGCTACGCCTTCGCCAAATCGGAAAAATACTGCCATGAGTTTGTCCGCAATCTTTACAAAGCATTCTCTCCAAATGGCTCCATCCATTATTCCTCCCAGAACTTGGATGCTAAGTCTCTTTTCTGATACTATAACTGTTTTAACTGCAAGTTCCAAGTGTTGTATCCAGAGAGTTATTGCTGTCTCCAAGCTCTCCCACTCCATCTCATCTATTTGTTCTGGCGTGTATGTTTTCAAATAATCTGGGTTTAGCTGCATTAGTGCTTTTGCTGCCCTTCTGTATCTCACCTAAAAAGAGAAAAATAAAAACACACACACACCCCACAAAAATTAAACACCCAATTAATGACAAGTCAAAGTTGATTAACAAAATTACAAGCTACAAACTTACCTTGACGAAAATATCGATGCATATATCTAGACAATCATTGGCAGCCAGGGTTTCCGAAATTCTGCTGAGAACTTGGACCTCCAATTCTGAGGCCAGGTCCGAAGGCACCATCTGATCAGCTTCTTTATCTTCACTCAACTCGTCTATATTTTGATGCCTAGCTTGGAGTAAAATACCCTCAAACTCATCCTGTAAATTTAGCAAAGCCTGATCAAGCAACCCTTCAAACCTCATGGCATCAACCTCAGTTTCATAGAGGGCCTTAAGAGTAACTAAAGTCTCTCTCAATCTATGCGTCCGAAACTGATCGGTGGCTTTAGTCCTGCTCAAGAACTCCACCACCTCTTGAAGCTTGTGAATCACTGGCTCCCCGTCTTGGCTAATGTTGTTTAAAGTCGCGTTAAGCTGATCGACACAATCGACGTATTTGAGCAGTAGTTTGAGTCTTTTTTGGGAGTTTTTGAGAGAGGATGCTCTGGAGGAGAGTTGAAGAAGCCTGTGTTGAAGAGACTCCGCGAGCTTGAAGCTATCGAGGAGTGCAAGAGCAGGGGAGACTGCTCGGTTGATTCTGGTTTCGAGTGCTTTTGTGGTCATAGCCAAGGAGTGTAAAGGTGCCATACTTCTTGAAGCTGTGGAAATTGTCTCTTCGATTGTGTCAAAATTGTTGTCAATCTTTCCAAGTTTATGTTCCATTTTTGCTGATGCTTTCAGGATTCTTTTCAAGTCTGCGCAGGCTGACTCCAGCGTCATCAACGTTGAATCCTCCTCGGCGACGTTGAGAGCCATGATTGAACTTGATCGATACGGAGTATATGTTTTTACTTTTTATTTTGTGGGAATTGAATGAGTCGTGTTCACTCTTCTCTTGTCAATTGACAAGAACAATGGCTTATGTTTAAAAGACGACGGGAGACTCGATCATCTCGATGCAGAACTAAACATAAATGGCATTAACCTATGCAAAACAGACAAATGAATAAAAGAAAAGCTGGGAATATGGAGCCGATAATATTTATAACGAAAATATTTCACATATACAGCCGGTATCGATCCTCCAAATTAAAGATGCTGGAGTGGCTCCAAAACTAGCCAGTTGGCATAAAACATTTGCTTCTTTTACTTTATTTACCTAATCACCCTCCTCCATATGCACCTGTTGCATTAACCGTTGGTGTAAAATTAAGCGAATATTTAAAAAAAAAAATTCAGTTAAGTCACTTAAATTTATTTTTTTGCTTCTGGGAAACTTGAAATTCTGGCGTATAAAAAAAATTATAATTGTAGCAATTTTATGTCTGCAAATTCTCGATCAATTTTTTTTTATAATGTAAAATTTTATGGTATCAAATAAATACTTAAAGTTGACAAAAGATAAATTATTTTAAAAAGATAAATTATTTTAAAAGTAAAAATTAACTTCTTCATTATTATGCTAATACTACCTACAATCAGTAGTATAATTCAGTCTAAATGTTAAATTGATACGACTTATCTAAATGTTACAAGTATTTTTTTTTAAATTTTTGTTTTTGTTTCATTTTCTTAGTAAAATTTTTAAAGACTAAATAAACTATTTTATATTTATTCGTAAAAATTTAAATTTTAAACTTTTGAAAGTAGACTTCTAAAAGTTTTTTTAAAAATATTAGAATTTTTAAAATATTATTTATTTATTTATTTGATAATTTTATTTTATTCATTTTGTAACTTAACAAAAACTCATCTATTAAAATATTTTAATAAAAAATTTCATTAACACTCAAACAATTATTTTTTTTTTAATAGAAACCGACTAGTAACAGCTAAGTTATATCAAACTTACTAGAAGACTTTCTTTCTAAAATAATAATAATAATAATAATAATAAATCAAGCTCGTTCTTGGTAGACCCATTTTAGGAAATTTTAGCTTGGCAAGTAGAGCCCACATAGTAAGATTGACAAATGAGATATCCAGCCACGTCGTGAAAGGTTAACAGGTCTTTAAGCCACCAACGAAACCTATTAAAGCGCGAAACTTCTAGTGCATTCGCATACCTTAATACTTGGCAAGGCTTTGACAGTTTACAGCAATTAACTAATTGATCTCCGGAAAAAAAGAAAGAAATGGCCGGCTTTCTTCGACGAGCAGGAATTCAAGAATCATCAGCTTTATGTAGTTCAAGGAGGAGGAGATGGTTCTCTTCAGAAACAGAGGATGCCTTGGTCGAGCACCAGTCCGGTGAAGTGGGAATGCTCTCTGGAATCCCAGAACAACATCTTCGACGACGGGTATTTGTCTTTTTATTTATTGCGGTTTCGATTCGATTGTTAGCCTTGAAATCGTTGCAATGTTTCATCTTAACTTGTTAATGAATATTAATTAATTGGTTTTGATTCGACTGCTCTGCAACTTTGAACTTTCGCTTTTATCAACTGCCAGGTTATTATTTACTCTCCCGCCCGGACTGCAAGTCAACAAGGATCTGGGAAAGTTGGCAAATGGTTTATTAATTTTCTGTCAACTCAGAAGTATGTTTGTCAAGATCATCTTAACTATTTGCCTATTTTGTGTACGCTCTTAATTAATTAAGCTCGTTAATATGATAACTTGATGACGGGAAACTATAATTTCCTTTTCATTGGCAGATGGGAAAATCCTTTAATGGGTTGGACATCCACAGGGGACCCGTATGCCAATGTTGGTGAGGCAGGTCTCTGTTTTGATAGTGAAGCAGATGCTAGGGCATTTGCTGAAAAACACGGCTGGGATTATACGGTAAATTTTAGTGCTGTAAAACATATCCAGATGTCGGTCAGTTGAGTTGGTAAAAGTTTTTTCAAATGAAAACAAGAAGTCTGGGATCAAATTGGTAGGCATTTAACTATAACTAGGAAATTGGTCCAGACCAGTTGTATATATAAACGTAAATTGTTGTTGATTGAACATTTTTTTTATCCTAATGACTAAAGGGATTAAGTTGCGGACTTGCAGTATGTTTCATCTTCATTGTGTTACTACTGTTCTGCATCTTCTTGACAATTAATTTCAACTCTTGTGCAGGTGAGGAAGTTTCATGCACCTCTTCTAAAGGTCTGGATCTGTTCTTTACTTGTTTCATTAACAACTCTGCTGATTGTCTTAGAAACTAGCGTGACTCAGTCGGTGTAAATCATATATCGTCAATTAACAAAAAAAAAAAAAAATAGTGAAATGCATTAAAAATAAACCGTAGATTAAGCAAATGAAAACTTTTTTAGCGTTCCTTTTGTCAATGGTTTTTTGTTTTTTAGTTGAAATATAAGATTAAATAGGTTTTTAAGATGCTATGGTGCAATACTATTTATGAAACTGTTTGGCTACACTCTCAACTTACGTTTGACAACGCTTTCCGCTATTTATTGTTAGTTACAGCCTATTATTACAGTAGAGTTTTAAGGAGTAGGATTTATATCAGGATAGTTGTTGATAAAAAATTATTAGGTATTTTGTTGTCAATTAAAAGAGTTTTTTAAAAATATTTTTAAGGTATTTTTGATATTACATATATTTTTATTTTCAAAAATTTAAATTTTTATTTTCAAAAATTTAAATTTTTTACTTTTTTGGTAAAGGTAAATTAACTTATTTAAGTAAAAAAAATTTATTAAAAAAATCAAACACTCAAAAAAATTTTAAAAATTACTTATAAAATTAATTAAATATTTATGACTACTAAATAAATTATACTAACTAGACACTAAAAATATACAATATCAGTAAGAGTTTTAAGGATATATTTGGCTTTAATTGTTTGGCAGCCGTGATTCTAAAACTTAAATTGTTTGATAAATACTTTAATTTAAATATTTAAAAGTAAAGTGATTTTGTCTCCCAATTATGTAATTAGAAACTCATATTATTTTCACTATGTTTATTATTTATCCCATCTCCATTAAACCAATAAAGCCTCCATTCCCGTCATTTATTGACTTTTAAACCGCCGGAAGTCTCTCGCTTAATGTGTTTATATGGACTGTCGTTTTACGCACTCAAACAAGAAGCAACTGACTGATATTTTACTCTGTTTCAGCCCAAGTCCTATGCTGACAACTTCAAGTGGAAGGGCCCGCCGAAGGATGATTAAACTGTGTGATCGTTAGTTGTGTGAAGGCAACCTTGTTTATGAGATACATATAGGCATATCCTATAACCCCGTTGTAATTTAGCATTATATTAATTAATTATCCAGCTGTGATTTATCAGTGTAGATATCTAATCGCATGTGTTCTCATTTTTCTTTTCTTTTTTTTAATCTTTTTTGGTCCCTCTCTTCCTACTTAAATCGAAGGTACGAAATCAGCTTTGCCTAAATTGTCAGCCCAGAAAGCCCCACAATGTAAAAGAAGTGAAAAAGAGTGTTATATATTACACATTGCTGTGCCCGCCAGGCAGAAGTTGACAAAAGAAACTATATATACTTCTGTTTTATGTATACATGAAAGATAAGCTAAGGTGCAATTTGTAGGAACTAGACTAGTGTGTACAAATTCAAATTTCAAACACGGCGACAGGACTGAGAAGCCTGATCTCCTTCGATATGAGGATGGAACCTCCATGCGAAGAGATAGTCCCTCATATGACAGGACAGTCTGATTACATCACAGAAAGCATTTACAGAGTTCTTCTTGCCATCACTTCCCCATTCTATTCTAACCCAGCACGAAAACCCGTTTGATGAATTATTGGGCATTCGTCCTGAATCAGAAAAATTAAGCATCACCTCCCCACAGATTCTCTTACATGAGCTATTATTGATCACCATTAAATCAAGCCACGAACATTCTGGCTGACCCACCATTTCCTTGAAAGCAGAATTCGCCATCCTCACTCTGTTATGTGAATCTGATATGACGGCCGGCAAGGACTCCGATTCCACCTCCTCTTCAACTTCCTCTGGTTTTTTAGTAACCACTTGCACTTTGGGGGTTAACCTTGAGTCTTCATTGATGCAACCAACGCTTATGCTTGAGCCAACTGGCCGGACCGGCCGCGGGGAGATAATATTGTTGGTGGGACTGTGAGGTCCCTGGAGTTGCAATAATAGATCTTTCTCTTCTGGGATTTCAGCCACCTTGTTCAAATCTATGACCTTTACCTTCCCGAATGATTCCACAGAGCTGCTGAGTTCAAGTGGTGTTGTCTGCTTGGAAACAACAGGATTGCATGGAAGAAGCGGAAGCGTCACCAAATTTGTTGTTATGGTGGTGGCAGTACTGGCAGGATTATCCAAGCTGCAGCTGGCGGGAACAGCAGCCAGGTGGTTTGGAAGAGTAAGCTGAGCAACTCTATGAGAATGAACATGAGAAAAACCCTGTAAAGATGGATTCTTGACCGGGGATGATGCTACATGACATGGAGAACAAAGGCCAAATAAATGGGTTCTTGATCTTTTGATGGTGGGTGGTGAAATAGCTGCTCTACCTCTCTTTCTGATTCTTGTTGGCCTAGACTGCAAATGTGGCCATAAATTCCTAAGATAAGGAGATTGTCTGATCTTCGGGCTCTCACTCATGGGATTCACAGGAGCCTCAGGCTTTGGAGCTATGGGCCTGTACCTAGACATAATCTCAGCTGTTTTAGCCGTCGTGGTGGTGGAGTAAGAACTCAAGGTCTTGATCATGGTTGCTGCCCTAGTTTTCAATATATAACACAAATGGATGCTTGAGCCTGGCTAGAGTGCCACAAGGGTTAACAGTGAAGGTGAATAAGTATGGAAGGAAATGAGGTTTTGAGAAAGATGAATAGAATTGGGCGGTTTTTATTTGTGAGGAATAGCCAACGAGAGATCGGCAACATGAAGGAAGGAAGCATGATGGGGTGACACGTGGAGGTGTACGGTGGGTACGTGTTTGAGTGTTTTTCCAGTCAGAGACATGTGGGATTTGAGTATAAGTCGAGGGTCCATGCATGCTACAACACAACAATGCATCAAACTGATAAACAATGGTCTCTAGTTTTTTGACAAATGAGCCGCACTTCCTCTGCCCCCTGCCCCCAGCTGCTTTGCCTTTGCCTTATCGCACCAATCAAAAAGGGCCTCAGTTACAACGCGTGGGTATTAGGCCGCCATGCGTGGATACACCTATCAGGATTGGTTTGGTCATTGTTTGTTTCTTCTTCATTTTTACAAGAGCACCCTTTTCCGGGTCGGTTATTTTTGGCGTCTTCCACGTGTCAGCCATTCATCATTCATTGCATGCAACGGGATGAGTTAGATTCTGATTGGTAGATGAGTCTTGGGAGGTAAAACTCACATGGAACCAAATCGCTACACGTGGTGAAGTGGGCCTCCTTTTTCCTGTTAGCACCGTAGCGGTGCTTTGGCTGTTTACCACCGCGACACTAAACTCCTTTTTCTTCGTGAGGCGCCTAGTCCTGATTCTAATTGTTGAATTTGTGATTTTTCAATTTCTTAGTCGTGGGGATTGGACGGAAGTCGGAAGCTCTTTAATTCCAGGCTTCAGTTTGCTATTTGAAATTTATTGAATATGCGTAATAAGATTTTAAGGAAAGAAAATATATATAATCACTAACCGCCACTAAGACTAAAGGGTCAGATTGACATTATATTTTGGAGGTTAAAAATAATTTTTTAAGAATTAATTTTGATATATGGTAAATATTTTTAAAAAATATTTTTGAAAAAACTATATTATTTTATAACAGATTTAAAAAAGTTGAGAAAATAATTTTTTAAAATCTGATTTTGAGAGTTTGATTAAAATCCTTATATGGATTATAAAAATATAAATTTATTTTTATGAATTATAAAATAAAATTGTTAACTTTAAAGAGATTATTATTATTACTAATTTATATTGAGATAACAAAAATAAATAAACTTAATAATTTAAAATATTTATGTTAGTTATCAATTATATGTATATACAATAATACACACACACACACACACACACACACATATTTATAAATATGTAAATTATTTTATTCAATATTATATTTAATTTAGTCATTTATATTTTTACAGTAGTTTAACAATAAAATTTACTAAATACATACGATTACTTTTAAAACTCATAGTGATTTAAAAAAAATTATTAAACGTTTAACTCATATTTTTTTTATAATTGATTATTTATACAGTAGAGTTAATAAAATTATTTTTAAAATTATAATATTACCAAACTGGTTCTAATTTGGTAGTTTTTAAATAATTTTATTTCATTAGCCATCCATATTCAAAATATGAAAGAAACAATACCTTAAAAATTAATTTAAATTTATCCACCAGTATGACTTTTAAGAATATAATTAAAAAATATTTCATCACTAACTTTCCATGAGATACACAAAAGTTATCATTTTCTTTAGTTTGCAAAACAAAAAAACTATTGCGAAGGTCTACAAAAAGATTAAAAAAAAAACGAAGCTTTATTAAAAATTATGTACAAAAAAATAGGAGAATATCCTCTAGTGTTGGAGGAATTTCACGGTCAAGCCAACACAATAAGCATTGCGATATAAAAGTTTTAATATATTCACGTAGATACTTACCGATTGATAAAATGTCAATTTGTCGATAGGTCAAATAATATAATGTATTACTAATACAGTGTTAGGCTCATATATACGAGACTGATACTTCATTTTAAGATACAGTTTTGATTTTCATGATAATATGCTATATTTAAATGTTAATAAATTACTTTTATATGATAGAGAGTTATCTTGTAACTTGTGTTCAATTGGAAGTAGAGGAGGGAAGGAAGTGAATTGAAAGTCATTTCCTTTTTCTATTGTTGGATTAATAATAAATTGACAGTGAAGGTACTTAAACTTTCATTTATCAAATGTAAGATAATTTGTAATTCTTTGTTGATTGAACTCGAATGTGTGCTTGCAAGAGACACTTCGATTCTGAAGTTAGTGCTCAGAGATTGAAAATTATTTGAGATATGGATTTATTTTGATTTACCTATGAAAATTAGTCGAAAGATCATTAAAGATCAATATACACATGTGACTACCAATGAACAAAGTGTAAAAGACTCAAATATAGACAAAAATAGTTACTGAATCTAATGGTCTAAATCAAAGTAAAGAAACGAACTGCGAGGATTTAGATCTAGAATTAACTTTCCGGCCAATATTTTGTGATTTTGACATGAATGAAATGTGAACCGTGTGTCATTGATTTTTAATCTAGGATCAATATAAAATACACATGTTATCGAATTAATCAATTTTTAAGTAACACATGGGTGCAATGGAAGTGGCAAAATTTTCTAACACTTACAATTGATTCCTCTCAGCAAAGATGAGGAATCTAAATTCCTTACGAAATAGAAATAAAAACTTTCAAATTTATCATTTTTAGAATTTTAAATGAATTTTTATTAAATTATTATTATTTATTTGGAATAATATTAGGATTTGTTTTATATTTATTGTTGATGCAGATTTTCTCGCGTGCCTCAACAGTGCTTCGAACCTTCCAACAGTTCCTCCAAACAGCTCGCTAAGGAACGTCTGAACCTTCCGTCATGGTTTTAAACAAGACTCGATCCTTCGCTCGCGATAAGTTCGAGCAGGATTGCCTCCTTTGTCCCGGTCCGCTGTCTTCTTCGTAACGATGATTTCCGGACCGCACTCACGTAAAACCGGGTCGGGGTCGCGGCGTTTCCGCGAAACCCTCCGACGCCAAGTCAAGAATCGGGTTTCTTTTTGGTATCTCCTTAGTGAGGAGACCGGAAAGATGAAAGGGTATTATTTCGCCCTTTTGGATGTAAATGGTGTTTTTGAGAAAGTCGGATGAGAGAAATTTGGAAAGGAAGAACTCGTTGTCCAGATTACTGGAGAATCCAACTTCTCTTTGTGAATTCAAATGCCAACCCCTGTGCCGTTCTCCTTCGCTTCCTTTTATACTGCTTTTTCCCGCTCTTTTCCTTTCCAGTCGTCCACTCCCACGCTAATGGTATCTGGGTCCCTCTGACAGTCAGGTTTGGCGGAATATTCCCTAGGGATGAGCGGCTGCTCCCTTAATCCGATTCACGTGGCCAGATCACCATGTCGGGCAGGCGTGCAGGGAATGATGACACCTTGGTGGCACGTGCCGACCGCCGACAACAGTGTCATCTCTCCACCATGTGGGACCCTTGTCAGACATCAAAAGGTGTGCCAGGATTCTGAGATAATGGGTCGGGTTACCCTGGGTCGGGTCTTGTCCAGCTGTGCTCTGAAATCTGTGCGAGCAGGAGACACACGCTCGGTTCTCGACCTTGACCAGCTTTGACCTGAGGGACGACCTCGAGCAGAGAATGAGTTCTCGACCTTGACCAGCTTTGACCTGAGGGACGACCTCGAGCAGGGAATGAGCTCTCGACCTTGACCAGCTTTGACCTGAAGGACGACCTCGAGCAGGGAATGAGCTCTCGACCTTGACCAGCTTTGACCAGAAGGATGACCTCGAGCAGTCAAGGAGCTCTCGACCTTGACCAGCTTTGACCTGAGGGGTTGCTCGGGCTAGGTTACCATCAGGAGTCTTGCTTGAGCCGGAAGGGTTTCGAGGGGTTTGTCTGATATTTACCCCATACACCAGGAAGGACTTTTAGGGGCCTGTCTGATATTTTATCCAAACATTTATTAATTTGAAAAAAAATATAAAAATAGTAAACGGATAGCCTGCCCGCAGCCACTGAACTGCCGCACCACGGCCTGGTTGCACGTGGAAATCACCACCGATACTATTTGATTCATTCTCAGCTGATCTACGTAGTTATACTGCCGGTGACATAAACAAATGGTGTTTTTTTGTTCAAATTTCGATAAAAAATTTCGGATTCCTCTAAATATTGTTATCTCCTCCAATACTCTCGTGACTGCCTTGTCACTTTGTTCTTTAACTCTGCCAATACCGTGCTCGCTGTAGAGTTGTGGCGGTCTGAGTTCGATTCTTGAGAGTGTGAAAGAATATTAAAAAAATCTATATTTAGACTTATCCGCCCTCCTTCTCTTTAAAAGAAAAAAAAAAAGGACTGGGCTTGTTCATCGCCAAATGACATTCTCATCACTATTTTCAATAAATAAAGGTAAATTATTTAATCTCATTTGCTCAAGCTGCAGGCCAAAAGTCATTCATATCAATTCAAACTCGAAACAATTCATTGATAGTGCTCGATGTGAGAGCTGGGGTTAAGAGGCTCCTCAGGATATACTCATATGTCCTCCCTAAATAAAATTTCAGTGCAGCTAAACTTTTTTTTTTTTTTTCTTTTCTCCATATGGATTCCGCATGATTGTTTTCTCAGTAGAACGAAAGTTATTATAATTAAACATCATCAGACAGTGCAGCTAAACTTCGTCCTTACTGATTTTTTTAATATAATGTACTCTTCAGTATTAACGAAGGTAGATATTTAGACTATATTATCATCGAATCGATGTAATGTGAGTAAATGTAATATAGTATAATAGATATCACTAATTAAAAAAAATAAAAAGTTAGTTTAAGTTTTCTTTTTATTTTCAAAATTCTTGTTCAATTAGTTTGTTATATTTATGGCATTTAAAAGTTCATAGACTTTTTTTTTATCATTTAAAATCCTTTTTTCTTTTTACATAAAAATATGCTTTGAATACTTTAAAAAATGGAGGTATAATACCCTTTTTAAAAAAAACGACTTTGTCTAAGTGTATAACTGTATTTGAACTAAATTACATTCTATGAAAGTTTAGAAATGGCTTTTTTTTTTTTTTTTATGGGATTTCATACACACTCACCAGTTACTCCGCACAAATATAAATTAAATAACTTTCCCCTCCAAACAAATTGCATATAACTAAAATAATTTTGATATTAAAAGAAATGCAAGCGGATAAAAACATGTTGTTTGAGATTTTTGCAGTTATCCCACTACTATCTTAGGCATTATGACATAGTTGTTACATATTTCACACCTTATCTTCCCGTTAGGATATAATAAAATGTATGAAATGTCTTTTCAATAAAGAAATTTATGATTAGGACTCCAAACCCAATCACAATAGATTTTTCATTTTCAAGCTGGCCATATATATATATATATATATATATATATATATATATATATATATATATAAATTAAGATTTTTTTTATATTGAGATATTGTAATTTTTAAGTTATAATTACTGTAAAAAAATTATAACTATAAAATAAAAATTAATAATATATAATAAATATAATTTTTAAATAATAAATTTTATAAAACTAAAAAAAATCTTATAAGTCCTCCGTTATATAAATATAATATTAAATCAACTTAATTTATAAATTACAGTAACTAATTTTTATAGTCCTAAAATTTTAAAATACAAGCATACAAATAGCAACCTCATCTCCAAGATTATTTTTGCCCCCAAAGCCATGGTCGGGTTGGTCGCAATGCTCGGTTCTAGAGCCGTGGCGGCCCGGGTTCAAGTCCTTGAGGGTGAGGAGGAGGTTCAAAATTTGTCTTTGGGCTTACCCACCCCCCTCAAATTCTAAATAGGGCTTTCAAGCCCACAATCCAAAAGACCCATCGGATATCCGTAGGTAACAACTAGTTATTATTTAATCTTTATTTATAATAAAAATTTAAAAAAAAAAAAAGAAAGAAAGAAGCATGACGCTATTAGCACCCTTTTATATCCTAATGAAACCTCTTCTTTGGATTTACAATTTTATCCTTATGTAAAATTAGCCGAAACCCCACACAATTTCATACTGTCTTATGCAAACCTTTTACACCCACAAGTGCGGATTTCATATTACGAACTCTTGGCACCCACATGTAGAATATCTTTGTTTTTTTTTCAATCCAATGCAAAATAGTGGAAGAAGTGCAAAGAAATTGTTATTGCATATATGTTCATGAATTCTATTTTTATTTATTTTCATATTTGTTGTTACGTTTGTGAAGAACAATTCTCCATCGTTCTCTTGCTCCTTCAAATACAATTCTCATAGTTCTTAAAATTCATTAATTTATTGTCGACACATCATTTATGCTATAGTGATAACTGCAATTACCTGACTTTTTTTCATTTAAGCATTCAACTTATTTTAAAATTCATCAACTTTCTTTATTTTTTTCTTTAATTTACAAATGAAATTATGTTGATTTAATAAGAACCTAGAGTTCTCTCTCATTTTTCTGTTATTAACCTTCTTGCTCGTAAATCCATCTCATTTTTTGTTTTTTAAATTCAAGGAAATAATTACAAAACTCTGCTGCTTTTCTTCAATTAATCATCATATTCTTTGCTTTTAAATTTACCTTTATTTATGGATTTTGGGAGATGTCATTAGAAAAAGAAAAGGGGGTGTTGAGAGGACTTTTAAGGCTGCCAATATCTCCCAGCAAGAAAGGAAAATTTGTGGGCCAGTACCATATGGACTGAGAGTTAAAAAGAGTTCGAGTAGTTTAAGAGTCCATAGGCTGCAAGGGCGAAGGGCCGAGGCGATAATATAAATTTGGCTGCTGCCTTAATCGTGAGGAATCAAAAGCACCATACTTCAATTCACCTGAAAAGGAAAAGGGCGAGCGGGACCTTGTTGGACAAGTAACAGAAAGCAGCTGGCGCTGGTCAGTTGCACTTCAACAGTTTTCTTTGATGACTCTGATTTGATTTGATTCAACAGGGAAAAATGGAAGAAAATAAGAGAAAGCTTCCTTCTGTTCCTCCGAACTACGTGACTCTCGTTCAACTCCAAGAGCAATGGATGAAACTGAAAGAGCAGCAACAGCAACAGCGAAAGCAAAAGGAGAGCGAAGACGATGAACAACAAGAGAAGTTAGGGGTAGTACTTGCAAGCACTGAGAATAAGATAGAATTAAAGGCTGAGGGAGAGGGTTTGAAGAAAAATGCGAACAAAAAAAAGCACAGTTACAGGAAGAAGGGGAGGAAGGCACGTGCGGAGGATAAGGGGGCTACCAGAGTTGGAGGTGAAACTCACGCGCCACAAGCAAGTGTTGCGATGGGTGATGTATTTGTCGCTGATCCAACCGTCGAGATGGAAGGAAAATTTCGGGATATGTCAATCGACGGCGGAAATTACAAGTCTGCGAGGCCCCAATCAAATAAAGGGAGAAGTTCTCATCGCGTTAAGTACACTAACCACCTTCGTGATCGTGAAGGGCGAAAGGCAAAAAATGCGGGGGGGATGATGGTGTGGGTGAAGAAAGGAGACAGTGTTGGTGGGGGCCAGAGCTCCAGCTAATGCCTAATCTGAACTGCTCTTTTTGTGAGTATGAATGAGTTTCTCCTTCTATTATTTATTTATTTTTAAGATATAATTACTGTAAAAGAAGCATTGATTATTTGGTATTTTGCCGTATGGACTCATGTTGCTCATCTTCCATTCAGCATTTCAAGTACTGATCTATTTATACTACGTGGACATGGAAACTATGAGTCGTTCTCAAACGAGATGACAACGGTGTGAACAGATTTGCATAATTGTTATCAAACAATTTATAATATCTTATAAGTCTGTTCAAAATTTTTGGAAGTTTCTCAAGTCTTTCGAAGCATGGATTGCAATGTCTTTCTTTGTTGTAGTCTCCACAGTTGCATTTTCTTCTGTTCTATTGTATCGATCATAAAACTTAATGTGCCTGTTTAATGATGCGGCATAATTTTAGGCTAAGGTCACCTATGTGTCTTAGTTTCTCCGGCGTTCAGCCAAAATTCAGCACAGTGCATGTATACTTATGCAAGAATAGGAGTTTGTGCAATTTTTAGGACTTGATGTGTTTAAGTATATAACCAACTAGCTAGACTGGAATATTTTAGGATGCAAGTTCATTTAGAGGTAATATAGGAAATCAATTGGCAATTTGGGATTGGACAATTGTTGCCAAAATACAGATGATGATGTCGAATGTTGGATGTTGCTATTGAAGGCTTATTAGATCTTTAGGTCTCTGGTGCATGTCTTTTGTTTAGAAGTTCAGATTGAAGGAAATCAACTAATTTTTTTTTTTAATAGAACTCTGTTCATTTGGTAACTGAATGAGGGAGAACTAGGAAAGAAATTCTATTCTTGTGCTGCAACCTTGGACCTTGCAGTATGGTTTTCTAAATTTATGTCAGAGAACTTCAGTAGAACCGTGCTTCCATGCTATGGTGCATTTGATATTGAGAATTGGTGAAACCTCAGATATTAATCCTAGCTTCTGTAGTCGCTATCTCCTTTTGGATAGACATCATGGAGAATTCTCTAGGTCAGCTCACAAAGTTATTTTTAGGACATTACTAATGATTTTAATCGCATGCACCTATGAGATGCGTGGAAACTAGCCTATAGAAATAAGATTCCCATTGAGAAAATATGGTGTAATTTAGGATATAGCTTAGAAACATATGCCTGCACACATAACTAAATGATTTCATCATCATCATTCACCTGCTCAGGGTACTCTTTTTCTGCTTTCTTGCTGTACAGTTTGATTAATACCTTTTAGTTGGCAAATTTCTCTATTAACCTTCTCATTGAGTTAGTGAAACATCTTGTGAATGCAGGTTTGCTGATGGTGGTGGAAAAAGACGGGGCAAAAGTACAATCTTGGAAGTAGTGCTTATAAAGATTAGATGGAAAGATAATTCAAACTCGTGAGGGTCATTATTTTGTGCTCTTGACCGTTCTATAGATGCAAATTAGAAATTTCAGGTACTAAATGTTGATTGTTCAGCGTACCATTTGCACATTGAAATGCTTGTACTTATCCTCAATGTGGAAATGCTATGGTTGAAGCTCCAATCCTCAGCCTCCTCTTCTCCAATCAAAGCATATCTGGGGAAACTATAATAGATTTTGCATTTGCTCTATTTGAGTGTATAAATATGTATATATATATATATTTTTTTTCCTCACAGTTTCGCAACAAACCATCTCCTGATTTGGCCTCATTTTGTCTGCCAAAAAGTTGTAGTTGCACTTTCGACCAGTTGTTTGGCTTCACACGCCTAATATGAGAGCGGAGCAGCATCGCGAGATTAAATTATATGGACTTAGTAATCATTTTTCCATCAAGATAACAAGTCAGTCATCTCAAAACAAAATTCATCTTTCTTTTTTAAATTTATGGTTCAGAACTTGAAGATGACAACTAAGATTCTTCCTCCTCTTCAAAGTGGCTCTTATGACAAATTACAATTATTTTAATATGTTTGATTTGGTTCGTAAATAAATTATCTCTGGTCGATAATGACTTTCGGAGTTGAGGATATTGGTTAATTCACTCCACCAATAAATAAATTATTATAGGATAGGACTCAAGTGTTATGAAGATCTATTTAATGAAGTTACCGGTCAAAAAAAAAAAATCTCATTTTTTCGCGAGTTTTGAACTTTTATAATCTATATTTGAAGTTAATTTACAATAGCACTGTGCAATATGAGCGTAATCTTTTTAAGCGGCAACGCGTAAGACACGTGTTGAAATTGTTGAGAGGTTGCGTTGTCTTTGAAAATCCATTGTTATGTTTTACTTGTCAATCCCAAAAATGGAGGTCTGGACCAGAACATTTTACCTTGTTTATCAAAAACCACTATTTTCATCTTCAAACGATATTACTTACGTCTGTTAACCTGAATTTTCTCGAAAAAAAAATATTTCTGGATTTCTTTCTTTATTATTCGAAGAGACTGGCCGATAATTTGAAATCTAATTCTGGGTTTTGAAACTCAGGTGCATGCGTCTTTTCCCTTTGCCTTCTTATTTGTTTTAGCTTTATTTCGTTTCAATTGCATGTCCTTTCTAGTAAATGGAGTTATATATGAATCAATTATACAGATTTACAGAGTGGCAATGGCCGGTGATGTATATTAATGATAATGGTTGGATTTAAATTAAGATATTCTGGTGATAAGACCTAGGATAAGAGATTAATAATAGCGATAATGATATTTAATATAGCTCATAAATTATACCCTGATGACAAGCATGAGAATATGAGATAAGTCTCTCTCTGCGTATCCAGTCTTGTGCAAGAAGAGGGTTCTTTTTCTTGCTTGTAGTTTATCTAATCATATTTGTTTACTATTATTTGACAAATTTCCCCCCTTTTTTTTTTTGTATGTGTGTTTTAAAGTTTAAACAGATGATGAATAGTCATAGTGAAAATTCTGTTGATTCACTGGAAACATGTGATCTCTTGGATTGCAAAGAAGGCAAGACCAAAAAAAACTGGAAAAAAGCGAAATGGCATCTTGTTGAGTACCATAAATTACCAGGGTATTTGAGGGACAATGAGTACATCGTGGGTTACTACAGATCAGAATGGCCTTTGAAGCAGATCCTCCTTAGCATCTTCTCCATTCACAATGAGACTCTCAATGTCTGGACGTACGGATTTTTTCCTCATTAGCTTTCAAATTTGATTATAATTTTTGCTTGCAAAACACACTGTGTCTATCATAGTGTTGATGATGATTCATGAATTAGTTTTCTCTATGCATCTCCTTGGCATCAAAAAACTTTATGAACTATTTCTTTGCCTCTAGATGTGTTGTAATCGTAAACATGTTTTGTCATTCTTGTAAGATATACTGTTGCGTTATCTTTGATGTGTGCCACTTTTAGGTAAAGAAGATGTAGACCAGCTTGTCATGTTTTCTATACTCAAAATTATTCACTTTTGTTCCAGGCATTTGATAGGGTTCTTCCTTTTCCTCTTTCTTACCATTTACACAGCAATGAGGGTTCCAGTGGTTGTGCATCTAGATTCCCTTCAACACTTGCGTGACATGCTCCCGTTTGCTGATTGGCACAAGATTCAAGAACAACTCTTGAGTTGCTTTCCTTCTATGCCTAACATACCTGATCCTCATAGATTAACGGACACCTTGAAGTTAAAGATGTCTTGGCCATCAATGGATTTTCTCACATCACTTTCAGGTTTGGCATTTAGCTCTCCCTGATTTTTGCCTAAACATTTATCTAAGTTTATCTAACAGTTGATTGTGTTTTCAGTAATTTAAGCTACATCATTATTAATCTTTAAACTTGTTCTTGTTTATTTAAGCTTTATGTATATTCATGTTCTTTTTTATTGTGGTTCAATTGAGATTTCCTCAAATGGAAAGAATATCACTTTTAAAGTTACATAAATGAAAACGAAACTGCCCACAGAACTCTCATATGAATGGGATTTTGACCCAAAACCTGCTCTACTACTCCAAGAGATCTAATCAAGGATCCCATTAGTACACACCTATAGGAAATTGTTCTTGCAAGAGTTTTCATGGTATCAACCAGGAGATTTGCAAGTTTTAAACCTGTTTAGGTATTTTTAACTATAAATCTGCATTCTAGAAAAATATCCAAATGCCTAGAGATACAACTTTGGAAAATAGGTCCAAATTGCTTCTCCCGTTTGATATCTTACTGTTGTTTCTCCAGTATCAGGCCTAATGTCTTCACTTAACATTTAATCGAATGCAGCATGTCTAAAAGATGATGTGGTCAACAAGATAGCTCCCGTTACAGTTCAGACAATCACAAGATGGCCCATTTTCACATTCTTAGGTGGAGCTATGTTCTGCTTGCTAGCCAGCAGCACATGCCACCTTCTTTGTTGTCACTCAGAGCGCCTTTCCTACATAATGCTCAGACTTGACTATGCTGGAATTGCTGCTCTCATCTCGACATCTTTCTACCCTCCTATCTACTACTCATTTATGTGCTACCCATTCCTTCGCAACCTTTATCTGGGGTTCATTACAGTGTTAGGTATTGCCACCATCGTCATCTCTTTCCTTCCAGTTTTCCAGAAGCCCAAGTTTCGGAGCTTTCGAGCTTCCCTCTTCTTTGGGATGGGCATCTCTGGGGTTGCACCAGTACTTCATAAGCTAATATTGTTTAGGGGTAAACCAGAGGCTGTCCAAACCACGGGTTATGAGATATTAATGGGATTGTTTTACGGGTTTGGAGCCTTGATCTATGCTATGAGGGTTCCGGAGAAATGGAAGCCTGGCAAATTTGATATTGCTGGGCATAGTCATCAACTGTTTCATGTGTTGGTAGTGGCAGGGGCTTATACACATTATCTTGATGGGCTAGTTTACCTCAGGTGGCGGGACTTAGAAGGTTGTTAGAGATTAGCCGAGCTTCATGTCATCCTGACCATATGTACTGAGTGGGAAAAACTAGACTTGTATGAATCTTCGCATGTAGCTAGTCATACTGCTTTAAGGTTGAATGAGATGCCCTGATGATCTTCAATGTAATAAGAAGAACACGAGGTCCTGTCGAACACTCGAGTTTTCAATGTATTGTCAGTATTGAGAAAGACTGAAGAAAAAAAAAAAATTCTGGGAATCTAATGCACAAAACTTTGTTCTTTTGGGCAAAGCTACATTAAATGACTTGTGGTCCTTGAATGAATAATTTTTACTGCGTGAAAGGTGAAAATTTTGCAGAACCAAATGCTAACTTTTGGTGGACCAAAACTCAGTGTAGCCGTACGAGATGGCTGGCTGGGCCTGGCATGGGCAATTTCATTTAAAGCCCTCAAATCAACCATACAAGTTGGACAGTGAGGCATCAATCCATGACAAAAGACGACGCGATATTCAGGGTCCCAAATTTTAGATGGGGTCTCCGATATCGGATTTCTTCTAAACATATCCCAGCTGTGCAGAGCAACGAGACAGATGACAATTCTTATGAAGCCCACTGGCTGGATCTTACTAAGTTATATGATAATGTAATTTACATCTGTTTATTAGTTATTAAATACTTTTGGGATATTGGGTGCAATAATTAAGGTCTAGCGCCACTCTGATTATCTTTAGCTTCATTGTACTGTATTTGATGTTTGTGTGTAAAATATTAACAAAATAAATAAACTCAATAAAAGAAAGATTTGGGCTTAGCAAATCTGGAGGCCATGAAATAGACAAGTGGCCTTAGGTGTCTACCAGACAAACTGGTAAACACCAGGTAAATAGCTTAAATTAAACAAAAAAAAAAATGATTATTCTCATAATATTATAATCATTCGTAGTAAATTCCTCTAAATTTTCAGTCCACGGCTAGTATCATGACCTCGATCCGCAAATCGTTTCGTCGATATACACAAATTACCTTGCGCTTAGTAAAAAAGATATCATGATATCACCACAATTCATTCCGATTTCAGTTAAATATCGGGCCTCAGTGGCTAACACACGGCTTCGATCTGCGACCTTTGCCTTTTGCTGCCTCCTAAAAGCAGGAAAAGGTTTCGCTGAAACCCCAAATCCCCATCCTCAAGCTAAGAGATTGGTTGTGATGGTAGCCCATACATAATGATTATTTCTCATTTTCATCCAAGGCCGTTGGATGTCATTGCTTCAAATCCAACGGTTGTTCCACTAACAGACAATATAGAAAAACATATATAAGTTAAATTATCTTTTTAAGCGTTGAACTTAAAACTAAAAGTGATCAAGCTGTCAGCTGTACTCCTTTAATTAATGCTCATGGTCATGCACTTAATACTCGCTTGCAATGCTAGTTTGCAACCCTAGAACAGTAGCTAGGAACACAGCTAAAGTTTCTTCTTCAAAAATTACTTTTCTGTAAACTTAAACCATGGAATAGTAGTAATTTTTTATAAATATTTTACATGAAAGTTGATCGTACATGATACATTTGGTGGAATTTTTGGCATTTGAATGAAGCTAGAATTTACAGTCTATAGGGGCTCCATTAAATTCATTACCCAGTGAGATAGTCCTGCTTGGTTCAAAATGGAGCAGTTAGCTGGGGGAAGGGAATCCCTTACAAAGAGCAAGAGAAAGATCAAGATCAATGGTCGTCAGCAGATTTAAACCGTTGATAGAGGTGCATGAATCATGATGATGTGTTTGAAAAGCCCAAAAACATGGCCACTTGTATCCGGATGGCATTTTCCTTCCTTTAATTTTCTTCTCTGTAACTGCCAACCATGCATTGTCTAGCGTCTACGTCCACGTACATTGCCTATCTATACATATATGAGTCATACTACCTTACAATTCGAGTAATATATAACCCATGTAAAATTTAGTGGGTTTCACTGAATTGTTACAATTTTTTATACTATTTTATATAAGTTGTAACTTAAATAAAATATAACTTAACAAAATTCATATATATATATATATATATATATATATATATATGATCATTATGACATACAAAGAAATAAATAATCAAATAAACAAAATAAATCTCATGTAATAAGTAATATTGTACTTGTTAATGTAATAAGTTGTGTTGTCCAAAATTTGTTAAGTAAGTTTTGAGCTTCTCAACTAGCTAAGTTAAAGCGTTTGTATTATAAGAGAGAACTAGCTTGCAAATTGCTTATTTGCTTCTTACTTTAAGTTACTTGTTTGAAATATTGTGTCATGCCCTGTTTATAAGGAGGTTTGCATAACTCCACTAAGCTCTAGAGGTTTCCATTGTAGAGAGCTCTAATGGTTTAGAGAGCTCACATGACCTAGAGTGATCTAGAGTATTCTATGTCATACAATATTGTATAAAGTTTGCATTTTACCATTCTCTAGAGAATTCTTAAATTATTTATAAGCAAGGAATGTGTTAGAGATAAAATCTTCTACAATCAAGTCAAATCAATACATTTTAAATTTGTCTAATTAAGCTTTGTTTGGCGTTGAAGTTACACTAAAGTATTTGGTAAGTATTAGATATTGTAATTTGAAAGTTAAATTGATTTGATTTTACACTTGTATGATAAAAAATTTATTATATCTTTAATGAATTTGTTAAAATTATTATTTAAAATTTATATTTACTACGTATTATTAATTTTTATTTTATAATTATAACTTTTAATAATAATCATAACTTAAAAATTACATCACGTTAATATCAAACCGAGCGTTAAAATGTTTGGCTTAAAATTTGGGCGGTCCTAGCACGGTAACAGTAAGCTGCTTTATAATTGATAAAAATTCGGTCATTGAAATGAAACCTAACCGGCCAAGCTGCCAAGGGTGTGGACGGTCATTCTGAGAACGACATGACATCTAATTTTGAGGTTCGGTCCACTCTTTTGATTTTTTGGTCTTCAAAACTTATTATCAAATTTATATGAAAATTAAGAAAGTAAAAATTTAATAAGTGTATATATAAATAAATATTGAATTCAAATCCAATGTTTATATGAACTGTAACGATATTTTCTTTTGCAACTTAATTAAATAGTCGAGAATCATGCGTACAGTTGTAAGCATGCTGGTTTTCCTTTGGAAGACAAAAGCAGCTAGCAAAATAGAGATTTGGCTTTTGATACATTGATAGAGACTGAGAGTTCGTTCGTTTTAGCCCATGATCAAAGAGAAATAAATTGATTGAGATTTCTTCGAGAATATGAGAAGCTAGGGTTTGAATTTTGAGATCAGTTTCCAAGATCAGAGAATGGCATCTGGTTAACTAGCTTTGACCTTTTTAATATATATATTGCTGGGGAGAGGGGACCATGCATATGATATAAATGTTAACAAATAATCTCAAGCTGCTTGATGCAGGCATAGCCCATGCTGTAGTGGTAATTATTTATGGATTTTGAATGATCAAGTAGTGTGTCATGTATTACCCAAAGTTTAACTTGAACGGTAGAGGTTAAAAAATAATATTAATTTTAATAGACTTTTCATAAGAAATGTCGAATGAAATTAACGTTCTTAGACAAATCGAGAGAAAAGAGTCAAAATGAATTAAGAAATAAAAATTGAAATAGAATGCACACAAAAGAGCAAGGGTAAATTTTTTTGGGAGAAAAGAGCGAGATTGAAGTTGAGATTCAAAGCATTGCCTGACCTAACAATTTAGTTGATAAATAAGAATTTAAACCTAAAAGCTTAAGTTGATCATAAATAAGAATTTAACCGTAGTTTCAAAGACCGAGTTGAAAAGGTAGATATCAAAAAGAAGGTTTTTTTTTTTTTAATTTAAATTACCACATATATCTCTAAATACTAAATCTATATCCCATTACATAAATATGCTCCAACAAGAGGAGAAAAGTAAAAAATACCCATAAACAAACCATCTATCTGCATATTATTTCAATCACTATTTCCAATATTTCCTCATCTTACCATTTCCTCCTCTCTCACTATTGCAATAGTACATTATTCATTTTAGTGCATGTGCACACACACACTATTGCATAAAACTTAGGAATTTAAGACCAAAATATTCAATTTAAGTTTTAAGATATTGAAAAATGATTCAAAGAAAATATGAAGTCGGGTAATTAAGTATTTAGACAAGTAGTCAAGTAAGCGAGTTGAGTAAGTCGAATATCTAGCCGAGCATGAAGTCAAATAAGGAAGTCAAGTATCTACTATAGCAAAAACCAAAGTGTTTGGAGTAAGTTGAGATGTAAGTTCGGTATGAAGTTGAGAAATATTTTGAGTAAGAGTAAGCCTAGTAGTAAAGTGTAAGTCAGATAATTAGTTTAGTATATAATAATTCATATAATTAGTGGAATAAGTCTTTGAACAAGTTAAATAAATCTATGAACAAGTTCAAGCATAAGTCGAGTAAATCTATTGAATAAGTCGAGTGTTAATTTATTTGAACAGGTCGAATAGGAGTCAAGTAAATTTTTGAACAAGTTGAGTATTAATTATGTTAATATATTTGAATAAGTCAAGTAAGTCTTTTGATCACGTCGAGTAAGAGTTGAGTAAGTCAATTGAATAAGCCGGGAAAGTCTTTGTACAAGTTGAGTAAGTCTTTTGAGTAATTCTATTATTAATTATTTTAAGTTGTTTGACAAGTCAAGTAAGTCTTTTGATCCCATTGCGTAGAAGTCGAGTAAGAAATCAAATAAGTCGTTTGAACAAATCAAGTAATTCTATTAAATAAATTGAGTAGGAAGTTGAGTAAGTCTTGTGGTGTATTTTAATTGATTTTTATATTTTTCCTTTTTTTTTGGGTATAGATGTGTAATATCAAGGGTTTAAGCATTTAAGGTATGTTTTGAATATTTTGAGCTGAATGGGGTATATCCCACGCAATTAATTTCCTCATCAAAAGAAATCCTCAAAGCAACCATTAACGTTCGACCTCAAGGCAGCATAAGGCAACTAGCTAACCAACACACAGAGATTACGGATCATGGACTGGCAAAGGGCCACAAGCTAGCCAAGGGCATGTGCATGTAAGGTTAATGTCTTGGACCAATTTGATATTCAGAAGAATTAAGATCCTACTATTGGCCCCATCATGAAGTCACTTTTCACATATAATCATTGCATAACAATTAACAAATCGATCAAGCTCCACCTTTTCACATTTTTTAGGGTCACAGATACACATTGTACGTCACGCTTTTCTTTTTATAATCTCAAGTAGAAGCAGCAACCTCTGTATTAATTAACAATCATGCAAGTTCTGGTGATCCATATCCGATAGATGTCGCCCTTATGCCGTGCAGCTATTTTCTTCTGCTAATTGGTTAGCTCTCCATTCACTCGAAGAAGCAAATTCTGATGATCCGTATCTGATAGAATATATCTTTTGTGCCTTTCATGATCCCCCATTGGTCATTTTTTGTCAAATGAGTATAGAAATGTATCGAACTAATGTTATCTTTAATATTGTGGTTGGACAGCTATAACTTTTAAGTTACAGTACTAAAATATTTAATAAACACTTATTAGTATGATTTTGAAGTTATTTTGATTTTATCCCACACTTGTATGATGAAAAATATTATTTATTTTTTATCAGACTTATTATTTAAAACTTATATTTCATAACTACAATTTCTTTTTTCTTAACGCTTCAATACCAAACAGAGTCTAACTAATACTAAAAAATTAATAAGTGTTGAGTGTTTGCCTCAACTTAACCTAAGATTCATTAACCTAAGGGTCATTTTCAAACGACATGGGATAATGCCTCGAACATGAATATAGGATTATGAAAATAGTAAAGACTAAAAGTGATAAAAGTTGTTCCGAGGTCAAGAGGAATAGATTATGAAAAATGTCGAGAATAGGAGGTAAATGTCAAAAAATATTAGAGGAGAAAGGGAACAGCTATATCGAATGTACTAAGGATGGTATTTCTACCTTAAAATGGTGGAAAAGTTTCTGTCTGTAAGCATTAATGCATACATTACATCATGATACATAAATTGTCTGTTTATTTTTCCCATTTATCTAACTTAATAGCTCCATTATTTTGCTATATATTTGATGTCCTGATGTGTGAGATAATATGTTTTTTAAGCCAAACATGCAGACCAAATATTTGCCCAAAAAGTACATGGAAATATAAAACAAAGAATCCAACCGAGACAGCTTTTATTTTTTAATACTTGTAGTCAATTAAAGAGTCTTTAGTCTCAATCTTAAGAACGCCAATGAGGACCAGGTCTCTAAAATGAGACCAATCAACAACACAACAAAGTCAAAAGGAATCCACTACTTTCTTCTAAGTAATTGGTATGACATCCAACTAAACTAATCGTACCGTGCCTCTCTCATTGGAGATATTTTGATTTACCCCTAAGATTTAATAGTTGCTGCTTGCAAAGATGAACGACGGTCAGTAACTCTAAGAACAAATTGCTTCTATTCATGTTATCTTGCTATTAAAATGTGGTTTATATTGAGTCGTACTGGACCCATCAGCTAATATGAACTTTAGAAATTATGTATCAAGCATTATTGATGTGTAGTTGTAAAATCCAATTAGTTTGCAAACTCAACCGTGATTTGCCGGTTTAATTTTGCGTGGTTGAGATTAGGTTGATATCAAAAGGGTAACAGAATATTATGAAAACTGTTTTTTTTTTTTTTTTTTTTTTTAATTTTCTCGAAAAAAATAAATTCAAAAAACGAAAGAAAAGACAAAAATTGTTTTCTGATCTTATGCTCATTAGGTTGTTAAAAGGGCGACGATAATTAACAATGAAACACGTTTATTTTATTGAAAGGAAGACAGTCCGTGAGAATTTAATTTATTATTTGTTACATGTAAAATATTGTCAACTACCAAGAAAAAAAGATGTGATACAAGTGAAAAATACATTGAAAATTTACACTGAAAGTGAAAGGACACAAGTAGCAGCAGCCCCATTCTAGTGGAAAGATCAAAGCTGAAGATTACTACAATTGCTACTGTTTCCTTTCTCTTTCTCACAATCACACAGCCACACAAAGCCAACTGGCAATTTTGGTTGATCCACTCAGTGAAAAAATAAGATGGAGCAAAGGACAAAAATAGTCTAGGATTTGAGTGTGGTATCATTTGGTTTATTTTTATTTTCTCGGGCTCTTCTACTTAAATAGACAAACAACTTGAAAGAGAGCGTGAGTGTTTGCATTTTCCTTTTCTTTAAGAAGCCATTGGTTGAAAAGGGTGTCTTAAGTGCATTAGTAATAATGAATCTACCAGCTTCACAATGTAGAAGTAGTAGCAGTGGTAGAGGGTGTGAGTCTGGGTGGACTTCGTATTTGGATCAATCATCCCTTTCAAGAAACAGAAATCAATGCTATAGCCTTGGTGATGGAAATAATGAAGAAGAAGACGAAGATGACTTGTCCATGGTGTCTGATGCATCTTCGGGGCCTCCTCATTATTGTGAACGTGATGAAGATTGCTTTGATGAAAAGGGTTGTTTTTATTCTCCTCATTTGCCTTCTGAATTGGCCCCGGCAAAGACCAAAAACAAAAAGAAGATCAAACAACAGCATAATTCATATCTCGATGACACTGCTAGCTCCCCTGTCAAGGCAAGTTTCAATGACATTGCTAATTGTTCATAAATATGTAGTCTTGGGTAACAAATTTTAGCTAATGGGTTCTTGAAACTTATTTATTTATACAGAAAAATATCATTTTCTCCAAGAGTGAAACTTCAATGGAGCAGGTTTTGGGGTATTCACAAGGCTTCTCTACAACACATTTAAGGGTACTGTGGTTGCTACTCTTTCTACCACTAGCATATAAAATTTCGGTCTTCTCATATCCTGCCAATTCTCTTGCAGGGAAAATCAACTCTCAAAAAGCATTTTGATTTCTTGCAATCCTCTCTGGCTGGAAAAAAATGTTAGCTTTGCTTATTCTTACTTGTTCAAGTTCTGAATTTTAAAATAAAATGTTTCCTTCCATTCCCAAAACTAATTTGTAGTGTATCATTTCTGGGCTACAGGTGGTTTCAAGAAGGACAGTGGGAATGACAAATGGCAATTGTAGTATGTTTTGTCTCTACAGCAGCGTTTGCTCAGGATAGAGAATTGGGATTTGGGAGGCATGTAAAAAAGATAAAATCATGCATTTAGATCTCACAAGGGATCTTGTTCATTTGTTTTCACTTTTGTTCTTTTCCTAATTCTACTCCTTTTAATATGTTCCTGTCAAAGCTGCGGGAAACAAGCTGAGACCATTAAAAATAAAATATCTTTCCTATCTAATATATTTACTTTTGCCACCAATGCCAGTAACCGATAAGTTATATATCTTCTGTGCGTGCAAATAAACTTACAGCAAAAGCAAAGTCAATATTTTATTACATGAATCACAAAACCAACCATAATGCTCCTTCGGATGTCATGGAAGAAAGATTAAGAAGAGCAGATTGAGTATCTGCAGAAAAGAAGCTGGACCCTGAAGGGTGGGAAAAAACAAGAAAAATTTTTAATGATATGATAAGAGTTGTGGTCCATTGAAGTACAGGGTGTCTTTCTTAGCATATTTCATTGATAAGAGGGAAGGCAAGTAGGCAACCACACAGGACACATATGACGTGAGAGAAATGAAATGAGCATCCAAAATCCAGAGGCCAATAGATGAGATGAGATGACCCACTAGTTTCCACATCTGTAATTTAATTTGCCAGCCTAGCTTCCTTCACACTAACTAGGTAGGGTTGGTAAATTTGGTAATCCATGGTCGGCCTAACAGCACTCGGAACAAGACAATTTTTCACATGGATGCAACCAAAAGGTAAGCTTCATTTTCAATCAAAAGTGGCACCCCCCACCACTTTCAGCTAGCTACCCACTAAGAATGTGACCTATACACATAATTCTGCTGCATAATTATTAAATATGTTTTGGCCTTTTTGCCTTTTATAATCTTTATATGATGATTTGATCCTCAAAGTTAGTACCCATATCCCGGAAAAAGACTTTACGAAAAGGACAAGATCACTACCTCGGTCTTCCTTCTGTCAAACCTTCTTTCTTTCTTCTCCCTCGCAGAAGGCAAACTTAGCCGCTCATGGCAACTAAACAAGTAGCAGGTGAAAAATGCACTCATCATCCAACCAACCAATCTTAGCAGCTAAATGATTGTTTGTATTGCTAGGAAAATATTCCCATGCCTGTACAAATTCTGACTTCAAAGAGCAATAAGGATTAAGGATACATCCCAAATCAATATTCTCCTCCATTAAATTGTTTATAATCGGCTAACTCTTTAAATTAAATTATTAACCATTAAAAGTAAACTAAAATTCTGGTGGAAAAAAAAAAAAACAAAAAGCACTGTTATTATCAATAAATCAATGCACATACCCGAACATACAAATTTATGGCGTAAAAGAATCATGGAAGACAAAATTGACTAATTTAACATGTTAACAAAATTTTTCAGAAGAATACAATACACAACATGCAGCATTGCTGCAGAAACCCCTGCCTGGCATCCCCAATCTTTTTCATCTCTTTCCAAGCATGTTTTGCTTCCTTCTCCCACTTCACAAGTTTCCTATGAGGAGAAAGGCGCGCCATAAAACAGAAGCAATCTATTGCCACATTTGAACTCTCCCCAGCTTTGTATATTAGTTATGTTCCATAAATATGTCTGTGAACAGGGGCATCGAAAATTTTAACCATTTCCAACCATGGTTTGTCTATGATCAACATGGAACTTTTGGAAAGGTGACCAATGAATAAGACAGGATCTCTGAAAGCAAAAAATTCAAAATTTTTTCTACCATGCAGTTTATTAGCATCTGTTTGGCAGTCTCTCAACTTCCGCTTCAGCCTACCATTGATGGGTGTACTAGATATCTTCCTCAAAGCAGACCCCTGACCACTTACAGTGTCAGTCTCGTCATCTTGATCCACTGGTCTACCAAAGTCAATCACACACATTGCCCTACACCACAAACAATATTTAAAATATTAGAATGCCATCAAAATAGATTATAGTAGTAACCACATCTAAATATCACAATACTTTGCAGATCTCAACATATCCTACATTTTGAAGGAAGATAACTGTTCTGAGTTCACCCAAGATAGAAAGTGGTAGGGACTGGGGAAGGCCCAGCCAATGAGATAGCATGAAAGGGATAAGTTGAACACCAATGGGAAAAAGTAAACAATACACAGAATGCAAATATAGTGCAGGGCATGCCATTTAAATTATAATGTGAAGCACAAAAGAATTAAAAAAAATCCCAACAAATTTATCCAACTTCCAGTTTTCCTCTACAAAAAGTGCTGCAAATTGACTGATGAAATAAAGGAAGGCAGAGAGGGTATACTAATTCGCATTTCCTTTTTTATAACCAAAAAACATATTGACACCATAATAAACTATAGACTAAAGTAAGCAGCAATCTAATTCTAAATCAGTATGCATATGCCAAAACACAGATTGAACTATTTGCATCACCGGTGTTTATTTGCTGTAGAATTAAAGTTTTATTTACACTTTAATTTAGTTCAGTGCAATCTTCAAATTTAAAGTTCCTGACAGAACACACTTTGAGTAGGAATGAGGAAAAAAAGAGAGCAAGAGAGACTCACACCTAGCACTATAAATGATAACAGATGATGAGCTAGGGGAGGGCGAGAAAGAGAGCCCAATAACCTCCCCAGGAAACTCTTGATATCTCCTCGGCAGAACAAATGTATGCTGCATTGACCATTCTCCTAGCTGCTTAGCTTCCACATCAAATACATAGACCTGGTTTGAAGAGGTGGTAATTATAAGAACATTGTTATTCTGAGGAGGAAAACCAGCAGCTGCGACAGAAGCACCGTCCAATCTTGATATGAACCAGTGTTGCCTGTTCCAACAAACCGAAATAATTAAATCCAATGAAAAGCATTGAACAGAGCATAAGCAACAATAGACTCTTGCAACATCCCTCCACAGTACCCTCTCGTGCATACCCAACAATTCGTTCTAGAAAATTAGAAATAGGTTTTAGATAAACTAATTAAAAAAAAAAAATACAAACAAGCTGTTTCATAAATTAATAATCCAAAAGAATAACCATGAATTGTACAATGTTCACACACCGAGCTATAATATGTGTTTAAAATGGTTGCAAGCCAGTTATCGGCTGCAAACAATGAAACTGGAGTGACTATAACACTAATCCACATATAAATATTATAAATAGATATCTACAATCACTACAGTGTCCATGTAACAGTTGATGTTTTAACACATCAGCAACTTTAGTTAATCCCTAAAATAAGAATAAATAACTTCAGTTGCAGGTTAAACTCATAATTAGGCCACACATACACGCACTCCTCATAACAGAAGATTGTTTAATCAATAGATCTATATATTTAACAGACACTAGTATAATTATTAAAAATAGAGGGGCAAATATAAATACAACCATACAAACCTTTGAATCTCCAGGTTGAATATATACACATCCCCAAAACAGTTGACGGCAGCCAGCCACTGCCCATCAGAACTTGTAAACATTTTTGTTATAGGAGGCTCACTAGGTGGTAATTCCTTATCATGCTCCTCATGACAAGGTGTGAAAGTATGAATTAGCTCAGAGCTGCTGACATCCACAACCTGTAGCAGGAAAAACAACAATAAATAATAGTGGCTAACTATTTTCTAGGGTTTGGTATGAGGTCTTTCTTGTAGCATCACCTGATTCTCGAGGAAAATGCATTGTGAGAAGGCATTTCAAAGTTTATCCAATAATTCAAACTTAAAAAGTTTATGAACAAGACATATGGTCTCATTTGGAACGCAGAGATTGGCAAAGCAAAATGATACAAAATGAATTTTTGAGAAAGTACATTAGATGAATATAAAGGGGGGTATCAAAGCACACAATTCTTCTACCATAGAGAGAGAGAGAGAGAGAGAGAGATGAGGTAACATCATTCCGCAAACTCGGAAACAGAGAGAACATTAAGTGTTATAGACAAGAGTTGATCTATCAATTTTGATTCCAGAAGTTGACCCCACCACTTGAGCCCAATGAGGTAAGATTTCATCTCAGTTAAGCTTCTCAAATTCTCTCGGAACACACAAGTAAATGAAACAAAGCTCTGTCAATCAGAGAATATTACGGCTGCCTAATTGATATTGAAACTATTGACCCATTCCTCTATTTGGGCTAAGGATTATATATTAACCAGAGGAACGGGTGTTCCAACTGTCACTACAATTTATTGTTTCCATATAATTGTCTCATGACCCAGTGACTTCATCCTGCTAGGCATATTAACTCATTATATACAGTAACAGATTTGTAAATCCTCACCAATTCAGGTACATTTTCAGTCATGTAACAACTGTTAACATCAGAAAAGCATGCCTCAAGTGGATTTTACATGCTTTAAAGTTGTGTTTGTCTCAAAAAGTAATTTACTTTCTTTGTCAGATATGATAACTTGCTTGCCCCCTTTCCCAAGCTTGTTCACTCTTCCATAAGGGTACGTTGCCTGTAATGTGAAACATTATCCTGTAATACTTGGGAAGCAGTTCCCCCTTTTTTTATAATCCCATGAGAAAATTGGACCATTTCTTCTTTTCCAAAATAAGACCAACATCATGTAGCAAGCATAAAATCACAAAAGCGGAAAAGCCAACCCAAAGTGCTAAGCTCCATGCATGAATTAACTTCTAAAAATTATATTTAAAACACAAATAATTTTCCACATCATGAATTCAGACATCAAGAAAATCAATAATTTGTGTGTTCACATTATGCCCACCATAAGTATGTTATCACTAAACATCATGCTTAAGACCCAAAAAACAAGAATACTAGTTGAAAGTCAAAAAACATGAAACATTAACGATCATTTATAACCTTGTCAACCACTGAGCCAGTACAAAATAAATAATTTCAAATGTGCAAACCCATTTTACGTTGCATTTCCAGGTGAACCTAAAAAAATGGAAGAAGCCCATTCAATTCAGGAACAACAAAATGGCATCAGGATTTTTGGATCGGATCTCGATGAAAAAATACATCAATAAAAGTTAATTCGATAAGTCGATAAGTTTAGTGAATTGTTTTTTTATATTCGAATCTTACTCGAGTTCTTACTAAGCAACATGGCAAAAGGAAGCTTACTCAAGTCTCTTCCAAAAGCATAAACCTCATAAAATATGTAAACCAAAGAAAACAAAAATCCCAAATAAATTAAAAATCAGATAAAAAAAAAAGAAAATTCTACCAAAGAGAAAATACTTACATATATCCTTCTATCATGCCCTGCTATAATCAATCGTGAAGAATCATAACTAAAAATCATGGAATGTGCAAATGGTAGTTTCCGACGAAGATGTCTTTTATTGATAGTCCATTCACTCTGGCCAATTTTACCCCTCTTCAATTCAAAAAGGCTGGGTGTAACATGGTCCGAATATGCAAAAAGCATCCCAGAATTAGAAATAGTGCTGCATATAATCTTCCGGGATGCCTTACTCTTTACTTGGACCAACAAACTTGTGGTTGCTTGGCCCCCAGAAGAAGAACGAGATTCCACATTATTCTCTAGGCGAACAGAGAGGATATCTAGCCAGCAAGAATACTGAACTAAGAGTAAAGACGTATGACTTAATATCGTATTATGCACCAGGTGGATGGGTACTCTCTGGGGTGCAGGGCAGATTTCATGCGGAGAGAACTTGGTGAACTCGTTAGCACAGTAGGCATAGAGCTTAGTGTCATCACCAGCAGAGATAAGCATGGGAACACCTAAGTGAGCCCACTTATGGTAGCTAAAATCAATGGGCTTTTCCCTACCACGTCTTCTTTTTACCTTATCATCTGGTAAAGGATCTACAAGTTAAAAGAACACAGTTCAGTAACTAGAAAACAGCTAAAGACCTAAATAAATATCTTGTACACAGATAATATCATGATTAATGTAAAGAATAATGCATAAATTAAAGTGATGTAATTTGAAAGAAACAAACAAAAACATACAGCATAAAACATAAACAAAATCTGACACACCTTCACGACTGATTGGCACAGCCACTGTCAAAGCCCTGACATCATGTGTATGAGCTCTTACAGAGCCAACATATACCCATTTCTTCATTACTTCAGAAGAAGACAGGTCATCATTTGGCCCAATTGATTCACATGAAGCCTTATACAGAATAACCTGCAAAGTGAAGCAACTTAATTAACATTAGTAAGATAGCCCAGGTCTAATGAAATAAATCAAGAAGCAGAATGCAACTTAATGTTATAATAAATGATTTTTCCCTTCTAACAATAATATGTTGGCCAGAAGAAATAAAGAATAACTACTCTTCCTTATGTAAATGCAAATTAAGAAATAAAACAAATTTTCTGAAATATATTGATGAAAACTCTTACCAACAGCAGAAAGTATTTACTATAAATAGAAGAATAATGTAAGGACATGACTGTCAGTCTATACCTGACCATCAGAGCCAGCAGAGAACACCCTGTTATGACTAGGAGCTGCAGCCAGAGTATTCACATCTCCTTTGTGAAAAGAATGAGCCTGCAGAAGTGTTCCATGCCGGCTGTCCCAAAACTGAACGCTGCCAGTACTGTCTGCACTAACAAGGGTCCCACACCTAAATTTGATAATAGCTCAATCATCAGGAAGGAAGAATGTCTCTACATTTGAAGAATGTCTCTACATAAACTTACATCCGACCATACCACTAACAATTGAATGGTTAATTTACAAATACATATAGAAGAACCTTTATTTGTACCTCAGGGAAAGTAATGACCATATACAAAGTTCAGGTCCACTACCCAAACCTCCTAGCCCAACCGTAATCCTATATATCTCATAACCCAATTTAGCATTCCAACTTCTGATAAACCTGCAAAATTTCCATTATCGATATGTTAAGCACAGTTCTAGACTGAAGGAAAAAGAAAAAAGAAAATACTGCACATCTCATAGCTACATTCACATCCAATGAAACTGCAAGCGGGTAATCATACCAAACCAAAGCTTGCACCAGAAGACAAACAATCATGTACACAAAGAACATTGCATGTTGGTCTTCATAACAAACTTACCCATCACTGCTCCCTGAGTATAACATATCACCATCAGCACTCCACGTCACACTTAAAACACGGCCTGCAAATAAAATATGACCAGTAAACTTAAAATAAATATAGCAACAATGAGACAACAAGAATAGCCACTTGAGTGCAGATGTCTCACCACCGACCCTAGGCAATGATCTATGGTATATCAACTCATCTGAATCAGTGATCCTGTATACCCTCACACAACCATCATCACAAGCAAGGGCTACATGTCTGTCCTCAACAATAGATTGCTCATGTAGCTCATCTGAGTCGGAATCATTTTCATTTTCACTTTCACTGGTTTCGTGATCAACACTATCATTAGATTTATCATTTAAATATCCATTTCCAATATGGTCTGAGTTAGTCACTGCATGAATTAGCGAACTATTAGAGGGTGCAACCGCCATCTGCCAGATTGAGAAATCAATTGACTGTAGTACAATCTGCAGATGCACATAGAGGAAGTCATGTTATACAACAATTCAGAGAATCAAAAATATAATAACTAGTCTTGATCACAGAAAAGTTGCAATAAATGAGTAGATCATTTCTCTTTCAAACTTACATGTGTTCTGCATGATTGAAAGTGCCCAAAACAGGAAAATTCAATAAATATATAAACAAACCATAAAGAAAATGCTTCAGTAAAGGTTATTTGTTTCACTTCCTTCATTGCTTATGAGAGAAAATATTACCAATACCACACCTTCCTTGATAGTGCAGCCTAAACTCCATCTAGACTTGTATGATTGGCAAAATTGATTTGTGATTCCAAAATCATTTCAGGGTTAAACTCAGCATCCATGGAATAAAGGGAAGTTCAAAATAATAAGAATACCTACAAATGAGTTAACCCAAGTGGCAAGAACAAGCATACATTTTGACTAGTAACACAACTAGTTGCAAGTAGGATACGCACAGTTTCATTAGACTAAAACTCAGGCACGCAATAAAATACTCTGTAATTAATAATGCAAGAGCAAAGAACAGCATTCACCTTCTGTTTCAAGTCGTAAAGATCCCACTCCGAAACTGACCCATCAATACTAGAAGAGAACAACCGTCCACCAGGCAACCCCATTTTACCAGCATGACACCAAACAAGCGATGAAATTCTTGACTTAGGGTCTCCATGAACAGTCTAAATAAACATGGAAACCCAAAATTAAACAAATAAATGACGCATATGTGAAGCTTGAACCAATAAGTAATCTAAGTGAATAAAATAAATCAGTGATATTAATATTATTATTGTTACCAGCTGACAGTGCCAGCCAGCGGTGCCTGGAGATACTAGCCAAATCTCAAGTGAGCCGTCTTCGCGAGCCGCGGCTACCTGTGAATCGTCGGCGCTGGTGGCTAGGGCTACTACCGGAGACGGCTTCCAGTCGATTGAGCTGTTCCGGTAAATGGGCATTTCACCGGCTAAGCGTGAAGTGCGATTAGAATCGGAAGGTTATAAGTAATGTTTGTGATAGCCTGTGAGAGGTTTTAGGGTAGATTGAGAGAGCATGAGAGAAAGAGAGACACAGAGCGAACGAAAGAAGGCGACTCCTAGGTTTTTGAGGGTTTAAGCGCGGCTAACGATACTCGAGTTGAGTGTGACTTTATATCTGAACCGGAATGTTGTGGGTCCGATTGGTTTGGTTTGCGAACCGTTTGATGGACCGCGAGCGACGAGGGAATCCAAGTGCTGTGCTGAGTGCTGTTTGATACTGTGGAAGCCGTGCGGTTTGTTTGTGATTTGCTTGGGCGGACAAAAACAACCACGATCCATACCCAAACCCAAGACATTCAACCCAAATCAAATTTCATAATATGGATTGGGTTTCTATTACCCATTATAAATTTGGGTTGTGTTGAGTCAATCCAACAACACAAAACCAAATTCAACCCATACAAATATATATATAATATGTATATATGCACTGGAAAGTAGTCACATACGATTTTGTTTACAATATAAAATAGCAAGCAAAAATGCTTCGAATTAAACACCGCAGCCAGCCACTTCTAAGCCATACGATAAAAGGGAGATTTTTATCAGCCGTTTACAATTTTAATCAAACTTTAATTTACCGTTCTATACAACTATAGATTCGGTTTTATCATTAGAGCAATGTTAAAAGTGTAAATAGCTTGCAAAATTTGATGACTGCAATAATTTTACCGTGTCACGTAAATAAAAAATTTTAATATTTAAAGATGCTAACAGTTCATAAAAATATTACTTTGTCATCGTCGATGACGGACGACAGTGGTCAAGTGGTTTTGTTTTCCTCTGTTGTTCTTATATTCTTAAAATAAAATTAAAAATATTATGTTGCCATGATAATCAAAATATTATTTATTTATGATGAAAAATTTATAGGCCCAGTCCAAAATATTATTTCAGTCAAGCAATTTTTACAGTAACCCAAAAGTACAGGCCCAGTCCACAAGTCACTTCATATGGTCTCACGTGCAAAGTGTGCCGTCAAGGCTATTGAGCGTTTAGGCGTTAAAGGACCCAACCTTAGCCCAACGAACGTTGCTTAAGCATACAAGCTGGATCTCAAGAGTTCGGAGGAACAAAAAGTGAAAAAGTCGACTGGTTCCTCTGGTACCTGATAATCGAACAGGATGTTAAACCAACTAGTCTCTTGGTAGCTTCTTGTTCTCCGATCCAAAGATTTTCACTTCTCAATGGAAGACGCATACGCCAGATCTGTTGTTGAGGTAATTCACTTCCCTCCACAAATTTGCACTTAAGAAATCGACCAAAATTTAATTTAACGATATATCACTTGAAGCAAGCTAATTGATCGTTTCGTTTCATCAGGTATTGGATTTCTTCGGAGTGGACCGTACTAAAGGTCTCACTGATTCACAGGTATGCATTTTTATTATCATAATTAATTGTTTTGAGCTTTGAAGTTGAATTGGCCGTATTATCGATTTTTATTGAAACTTATTGCGGAAAAATTCACTTCAGTATCTGTTGTTTGCAGGTGGCACAGCATGTTAGGATATATGGTAAAAACGGTATGTTTTCCAGTGGAATTGTGTCTTCGGTAGAATTTTTTTGTGAATGCAAGATAATATTACTTGGCTATATGCAGTGTTACGCTGGCAGGGAGTGTAATAGTTCTAGTTTCTTTGCTCTGCCCAATTTTAAATGTTATTATTGAGAAAGTTAGCTGAGCCATTACAGAATCAAGATACTGCATTATATGCTGTACTTTCAATTGTCAGTGATTCGATTAAGTACCAAAATCTTTTCCCACCACATGGTGTATGTGTTTCTTTAGTTACACTTTCTTGTTTTCTCACACACATTTGTCTTTTCTTTCTGAGTCATGTATATAACCTGTGGAAAATTTAATATAATGTAGATTTTAATCTATCTTCTTCTGTTTGTGCAATGCCAAAAATACATGATGTATCCTTCATCTTATCGTGAGTCAGTTTTCTTGCAATTGCTTAATTGGGAAACAGTATGGTATATGATAATCATTTAATTTTTCTCCCAATTTAATATAATGTATATTTTATCTTGTTCTGTTTGTGCAATGCCAAAAATACATGATGTATCCTTCATCTTATTGTGAGTCAGTTTTCTTGCAATTGCTTAATTGGGAAACAGTATGGTATATGATAATCATTTAATTTTTCTTCCAATTTATTTTTCTTCTAATTTGTTTTTCTTCTTTTTTGCATGCTGATTTTTTGGTCCACAGTTTTGCCTCAAGAAAAGAGTAAGCACATGGCACAGTACTTTTGAATATTTTCTTCATTGCTTTGACAACAATTTTCATTCATAGGAACTGTTGAGTTCCTTTCAATGTAATTAAAAACTTACATGCATATATTTTTCAAAATATTCTGTCCTGTTAAATATACTTTAATCGATTACTTTATGGTGCTAAATCCTATGTATTTTTTCTTATTTAACTGAATTCAGGAACTCCATTCTGGAAGTTGGTTTTAAAGCAGTTTGATGATTTGCTTGTGAAGATTTTAATTGCTGCTGCTGTCATTTCTTTCTTTTTGGCTCTGATTAATGGAGAGACTGGCTTAACAGCATTTCTTGAGCCTTCTGTAAGATATTTGGCTGCTTGATTGTGCGTTTTTTCCTTATAATCTACAGTAATAAATATTTTTTAATAAAAAATTTATTAATATAAAAATGAATGTTTTATACTTCAGTTTTATTTGTTTATAAGTGTTTTAAAATGCGAAGAAGTGTTGATATTTGCTCTTGGCTTTTCATGCTGTTCCTTTTAGCTGCTTACTAGGGTTACATCTACACCTTCTAGCTTTATGATTGTGTTTAACTTGGAGATTAAGGTTTAATTTTCAAAAAGTATCTCAGCGTTGAAATTGACAAATTTTTTATTAATGTCTCTTCCTTTATTGGTGCTTAATTGCTTTTGCTTTTCCATGGTTAATTTCTGTTGTGTCATGAATTTGATATATTTATCCTGTATGGGTAGCTGGAAAAGGGTGCGTGCATGGTACTTTAAATTCTCGGATCAAGGCTCTGACGAAAAATAAGTAGGCCAGGCTTGAAATTGCTACTTATTATTGAATCATTTTCATCTGATGCATGACCTTTTCTTCCTTCATGATACACAAAAAACAAGCTGATATGATTGGCTATGTGCTGGTGTTTGTAAGGACATTTGGCATGCCTCTTCCTATGTGTGCCTGACTGGCATAGATGTGACTAATATATGAATTTATCTGTTACCTAAGTTCATGTCTACATGCTGGTCTCCACTCTATGTTCTAGATATTTCCTTACTGATTTTGTTATTATTTCTATAGGTTATCCTGTTGATATTGGCTGCCAATGCAGCAGTTGGGGTAATTACAGAAACAAATGCCGAAAAGGCCCTTGAGGTTAGTGCTGAAGTAGAAAGTTCCAAACTAACAATGAATTACTATTTTCTTTTTAAATGTACCATTGAACATAAAGAGAGACCGTAGCATCTTTCATTTTTAACTTAACTTTGATTTTAGTTCTGTTACTTTTTTTATTTGTATGAGAAATTTCTATGTTTCCAATTGTAATCTTCTTTAGTTCAGTGTGGAAATTGAATTCTACTCAGCTTCAACAGTCTTGATTTGTTTCTCCTTCTCATTTTGTAGGAACTACGTGCTTATCAAGCTGATATTGCGACTGTCCTGCGAAATGGTAAACCGATATTTATACAAATAAGTCAATGATTCTTCAGCAGCTCTGATGATGTTGTTACTTAGTGTTTTGAATTGTTGTTTATTTTTTTGCTTTAATAAACAAAAGTTTAGTTGAATGGTGATTAGGAACTCTTCATCTGGTGTTGTCTGTTTCTTTCAGTCTGCTTGAATCTGTTACTGTTTCATGCTTCTGATCTGGTTTAAACTTTAAGTTGGTTTTGCATAAACTGTTTAGTGGTTGGTTTTGCATAAACTGTTTAGTGGTTAACTCACCCTTTTAAGTAGGTTCTCTCCTTTTCCTTATAATCAATGGAAAGGTGCCTTTTAGTTATTATATCTCTGGAAGTGCTTTCGTATATGTCCTATTTTAGATGTTTAAATTGAGAGGTAAAATCACAAGTTGTCCGGTATTTTGCATGCATTCTAAAGAGCATTCCTCGACTTTGTCATTTTTGATCTTTCACAAGCTCATCTAACATTGGCTAAATTGATTTATCAGTTTCTTCAGTTTATTGTCGTATTATTTCTGATTTTTATTATGTTTCCTTACATTTTTATGTTTTTTTTTTTGGTTTTTCCTTTGGGTTTTGGACGATATGTAACAACTATTTCTTCATCATTTAATACGCTTTATGGATTTTTTTTTTTAAAAAAAGGAAAGAAGAAAGAATAAATAACTCACACTTTTGTCATTTTTCTGTCAATCACAGCTTAAATGTCAAACTATTATTGCAGGTTGTTTTTCCATTCTTCCAGCAGCAGAGCTGGTACCAGGGGATATTGTAGAAGTTAGTGGTAAGTAAATCATGTGCAATTTGTCTGAAAATTGACTTATATTTGTATGAAGTTCAGAAGATGGTAATAAGGCCTGTATGACTTTTTTTTGTTCTCTTGAATCAAACAGTGGGATGCAAGATTCCAGCTGATATGAGAATGATTGAGATGCTAAGTAATCAGTTGCGGGTTGATCAAGCAATTCTTACGGGTATGTCTTTTGTATATTTAATTTTGTAATTGAACTCGATTGCCAATGCTGCCCATTGGTATGACACTGATCTTCCTAAAAGACAATTGATCGAGTATTTGCACTTTGACAATTTTGATGAATTTTAGGTGAAAAATGTTTTGTGCATAATTATTACTTGCAAGCATGATAACCTCTTTATTGTTTCACTTTTATTTTGAAGTATTTCTTTTTATTCTTAAATTAAAATTATGCCAGTGAGTGCAAAATAATTGGCACATGAAAATTCTTGTTCATCTCGTGATTATGTCTCAATAATTGTAGGTGAGAGCTCTTCTGTGGAAAAAGAACTTGATTCCACCACGACGACAAATGCTGTATACCAAGACAAAACAAATATTCTTTTCTCGGTAAAAGTTTTGTTATCCTGTTGCAGCCGGATTTTTAGATACAGTTAATATGCTTATGTTCCAAGGAGTTAACAGGATATTTGTTTCAGCCAAAGAATATGATTCACTGTTTTTGAATAGAAGGGATGCAAAGAATTCCTTTAAAAATGTGTTTATTTGGGGCATTTTCAGAAATGAGTTCAAAATCTTTTGATTGCCAGGGTACAGTAGTGGTTGCGGGCAGGGCAAGAGCTGTTGTTGTCGGAGTTGGGGCAAACACTGCCATGGGCAGCATACGTGATTCAATGTTGCAGACAGAAGATGTAAGCAATGTCAGATTTCACTTTTTGTTAGTATTTCATCTGCAGGAAGTATCCTTTTTAAATTTCCTTCGCGTATGATTGTTCCTTTATGTTAATATTCTGTACTATTTGATTGCATCTCAGATGTTTCAAAGTTTTTTATTTGTTCTCATATCAATGGATCTTGAGAAGTTTATATGGTATGGATGTTGTTGAAATCTATTTGTCTGAGATAGAAAGGCTTTTCTGATGGGATATGTCTTGGCTGTATGTAATGTTGACTTAGGCGTTGGTACGTGAATTTATTATCTGTTTGAGAGAGGCCTGAATTGAATGTCATAATAGCGTGAGATATAATGGCTAGGACAACCATATTTTCCTCTTCATAAGTTCTTTAATGATTTTCTAGAATTCCATCAGAAACAGGAAGTGTCATAAAAAATTTGTTGTTGATATATTTATTCTAATAATTAATATCTGCTGTTGTTGCAGGAAGTGACACCCTTAAAAAAGAAACTGGATGAATTTGGCACTTTTTTGGCTAAGGTGATTGCAGAATATCTGCCCTAATGCTTGTTTTCTGATTATAAATGATAGGGAGCTTATGGCTGTTGTAGTTATACTGGCATACTCAGGGATTGCTTTCTGTTCCAATGGATTTGAACTGTATTGAATTTGATTGCTAGCAACAGATAAAAGACCTGTTGCATTTAGTACTTATTCATGCCTTCAGCCTGGATAAGTTGACTTTACACTACGATTTTGAAGGAAACTGACTTCATGTTTTGCAACGCCCTTCTTTAACAACTTTAGTTTTTGGTTATTCAACATTGTAATAGAGTCAGTTTGACCTAGGGATCTTGTCTTTGCATCATCTGTTCTGCTAATAATGTGTGTGTGGATCCACATGACAAGTCCATGTTAATCTAATTCAGTCATGCTAGTCATTTTATATTAGCTTAAGCTTTTGTATTAATGGTAACTCAACAATATTGGACTTTAATATAACTATCCTGCTCTGTGCTGTGGCTGTTACTAGTTTGTTTTTAAATTTCTTTGACCTATTTGGCATTTCCTGAGTATTCTTGCTTATTACAATTATCATTAATAAGAAACTGGAAGACTTTTCTTTGTCATTTCTATCACTCATTTATGTCTTCCCCCCTCCTTCTCTCTCTTTCTCTTTTTGGGTTTAATCCATTGATATGATATTTATATTGCTAAACTTAAGCATAGGACAGAGTTTCTTCCTTCACTGACTTCTCAGCGTGTTTAGAATGTTTGAGCTTTACTTTATATCAGGCAAATGCTTATATTTTCTATTATTTGTTGTGTTATGCATTTATGAACATTTGCTGTGTTTCTAGGTCATTGCAGGGATTTGTGTATTGGTATGGATTGTAAACATTGGTCACTTCCGCGATCCTTCCCATGGTGGGTTCTTGCGTGGTGCAATTCATTACTTCAAGGTAGTTCTCAGTGGATGAGGTCTTATTATTTTCTTTTCCTTTGCATAATACTAACTGCTTACTATTCCCAAATCCTCTTTAACTACTGGCATGTTTTCTGCATGGAGATTTGTTTGCATCTTACAGAATGTTTCAATATTGTTGCATTTGTCTAATGTGTTTGCTTGTATGTCCATGAATTTTGATGATTTCAAGTGCAGTAGGTAGGTGTTTACATTGTTTTGATAGCTGGATGGATTGGTTTAAAGATGGTTGGCAGAAAGTTATTTTCAAAGTTTGAAGAAGTCAAATAGTTCGATGATTACTGCATGAGCCATTTGTCTTCAATTGGATGATTAACATTTTCTTTTTCCTATTGTGCTGAAATGGTAGTTTTTGGAACTTGATCAAACATGAAGGGCCATATGTTGATTCTGCTGCAGGCCTGGGTTTTGAATCTTTGTTTTTAATGAACAAAGTTGATGATTTGAATGTGCCAGAGGCCTTAATTGAGCTCCACTCACTGGATGCACAGATAAAATAAAATTATACTGGGCCAAATCTATTCTTAAATATCCCAGGGAAGTCATGTCGATTATGAGTGAAACTCGTGTTCCAAGGATGCATTTACAATTACCTATGAATATTCCCAAGAATGATTTCGTTGAGGCTGCCTTTAATGCTGAAGTGTTTGTTTTTATCATTGGGAAATTAAACTAACAATATTCTGGATGCGAATTGCATTGGCTCAAATTTTTTTATCCCTGATATATAAGCAGAATGTAAATCAATCATGGCAAATTTCATATTCTTGGCGATAATTTCAAATTTGCATCCAATCTTGTTATGTTATATAGATTTTATGTTAAAACTTTTTCACCTAGTTTTTTATATCTTAACTTGACGAATTGTGCTTTATCTTCCTTAGATTGCAGTTGCTCTTGCAGTTGCAGCAATCCCTGAGGGGCTTCCAGCTGTTGTTACAACGTTAGTGCTCTAAGTTCTGTATGATAAATTATGTAACAAAACAATTAACTTAAACATATGTAGCAAAACAGACATAATTGCTGGTGGCATAAATGCAGGTGTTTGGCCCTTGGAACAAAGCGAATGGCTCGGTTGAATGCTATTGTACGGTCCTTGCCATCAGTTGAGACCCTAGGCTGCACTACAGTAATTTGCAGTGATAAGACTGGAACTCTGACAACTAATATGATGTCTGTTGCAAAGGTGATACCTTAAAATATTGATGAACTATATGTCAATAGGTTATGTCTTCTTTGTTCTGATTTGCTATTCAAATTGTGATTTTGGTTGGTAGTGGCATGCATTGAGGGATATCCTAATGGACACTTGTTTTCTTTATGTTTACATGTTATTCTTGTTTCTTAGTGCTTGATAATTTAGAAATGTGTTGTTGAAGTTTTTCTTCTATTAACTTTTTCTGGAACTCAAAAGATGAATCGTATTTACTATTGCAATTAAACGTATGATTTTGTTTAACATTTCTGCTACTTTGGCTTCCCAGATATGTGTGGTTCATTCTGTACAAGGTCCTATTATTGCTGAATATGGTGTGACTGGAACAACATATGCACCAGAGGGCATTGTTTTCGACAGCAGTGGAATCCAGGTATTTATTTTTTGATGATCTGTTATTTCCACGTGCTGCTTGCAGGCTTGCCTTTCGAGTATGCCTTGCCTCTCAAGTAAACTGGCTTAGTTAAAGAAAGTTTGAAAAGAGTCAAATCCATCCTTCTGTCTCTCACTGTTCCTTCATCAATGTGACATTGAATGTTTTGCAGCTTGAATTTCCTGCTCAGTTGCCTTGTCTTCTTCACATAGCTATGTGTTCAGCTCTTTGCAATGAGTCTGTACTACAATATAATCCAGACAAGGGGAGCTACGAAAAAATTGGTGAGGCAACTGAGGTGGCTCTCCGCGTTCTGGCAGAAAAGGTAGGTCGTCTACCGTCGGTTGTAAAAAGCTGCAATTCTTACCACTGTTATTTCTTCTTTCTCTTCATTCCATCTTCTTCCTCCTATCCTTATTTTCTCTTTTTCCTGGACACTTTTTCTCCCCTTTCTATTTCCCTTTTTGGTATTGCAAGTGCTCATTTTTGGCTGCTACTGTGTTTACAGGTTGGCCTTCCTGGTTTTGATTCCATGCCTTCTGCTTTGAACATGCTTAGCAAGCATGAGCGTGTATCATACTGTAATCATCATTGGGAGATTGAATGTAAAAAGGTTCGCTTTTGTAAATTAATTGATGCTTGTTTTATTTTTATCATTACATTTATTGTATTCAATGGATACTGATAAATTTTGTGTTCAATAGAGAATGATTAAAAGGGTTTCTGGATTTGTGTTTTTTGACCTTTTGTAGCTAAGGAATCTGATGAAATCCCTTTTGAATTCATGACTGAACCAAAGCTTTTCATAGCCGATTGTATCTCCCTCAAGAATTTTTTAAATTTTATTGGAGCTTATCTTCTAGACCCAAGGAGTGGGTTAAGTAGTGTCACTGTTGGCTTTTAACAATGAGTCATAGGTTCAAAGGCATGTGGGACCAGATACATGCTTGAGTTTCAATTAAAAGAAATTGGTTCAACATGAAAGTTGATCATAGATTGAACCTTGTAAATATGGTGTCATAGATTGAACTTTGAAACTAAATCAGCGTAGCTATCATTATATTCTTTTTCACTAGATTAGCTTGCTAGTCTTACAAGTTCTAGAAATTTGATGATTTTCATGATTCTCTTTTGGAAATCTATTGTAATTGCTAAATTAATTTTGATGGCTTTCAGGTATCTGTTTTGGAGTTCTCTCGCGACCGCAAAATGATGAGTGTCCTTTGCAGTCATAAGCAGATGTGTATTATGTTTTCGAAAGGTGCTCCAGAGAGTGTCTTATCTCATTGTACAAATATCCTCTGCAATGACAATGGCTCCGTTGTTCCAATGACTGCTAACATTCGAGCAGAGCTAGAATCAAGATTTAACAGGTTAGATCATTCCATATTATGTTCTTAAGCATCTGCTGTCACTTCTTTTTGTTTTTTCCTTTCATTTAAAAGCATGCATGAGATGCTTGGTGGCAGTATAACTGCCTTTATAAACCTTTCTTCATTCCTAAGAGGGTTGAATGGCGGGTGGGGGGCTCTTGCTTTGCATGGCGTGGAAACTATTAAAAATGTATGTTGTTGATTATTTCCTATATATATGTATCTGTGTGTGTGTTGTTGAGAGAACAAAAACAATACTTTTTCCTTTATTTATTCCTGCCCCTAAATCTTTATGTTCAACTGCATCTGTGCATAATCATGTCAACTTAATGAGTTCTACAGTTTGTTGGTTTAAGGTACGGTTATTCAATTTTTTTTTTTTGTCATGTGAACGCCTGTTTGTGCGTCAGTCTTGGAGGAAAAGAAGCTTTGAGATGCCTGGCTTTAGCCTTGAAACAGATGCCCATGAATCGACAAACTCTCTCATATGATGATGAGAAAGACCTTACATTTATTGGGTTGGTATGCTTTCTGTTCAATATTTTATGAAGTTTTGTCAAATGCTTGTCATCGCACATAAAGCACTAACTTTTATGTACAACAAGAAACTATATGAACAAAAGTGTTGTAGGGCTCCTTTGGGGGAAAAAAGGGATTGTTGGGTCTAACTTTATCGAGACTGGGCAATCTGTTAAAACCCATTTGGTAATCGATCATATTCGGGTTTGGTCTCTGAAAGTGTTTCACCTGTTAACATTAATGCATTTTTATAATTTTAATTGTTGGAAGATTATTTTTTAAGGGGAAAAAAAACACAACTTTAAATTGGCTACTCATGTTCTGTGCTTATTTACTCAAAAGTCCTGAAGAATTTATGCTAAAACTTGCGCCATTGTAGTTTATTAAGTTTTTATTTAAATGATTATATCCGTAAGCTAATGGGTTGGGTAAGGGTGAACATAATTTAACACAACATAGTATGATACAAAATAACAGCTAGATGCTAAGTAAACTATGTTGTTGAGAGTGTCGTAAGTTTCAAAAGCTGAAGTGTATGTTTGGCAAATTTATTATTAGTGTTGTGACATTTTATATTAACTATAACATACATGAACTTGAATTGTCCACAAACATTTTGTTTTGTTTTATTTTTTATAACACTCAAATTTACACCAAGTGAGTATTTTGTATTCGTCCTTGTTTTTGTGGATTTATAGTCCAATCAATCCTTGTACATCTCTCTTGTAGCGTAATATATAATATTTTGCATCTTGGCCCAAAAAAAAAAAAAAAGGATAAAGTCCATAGTCCATATAAAATATGATAATGGTTATATGTTAGGGTTATGATTGATAAGTAGTCTTTAAAGTCCATAGTCCGTATAAAATATGATAATGGTTATATATTAGGGCTATGATTGATAGAGTAGTCTTTATGATTGTAAGTTGCTTTTAGCTTTTGGCCTGCTTTTAAAAACTGTCTTTTACGAAGCACTCTTTTTTTTTAAAACGAAATAAGTTGTTTTTAACTTTTCAACAGCAATCTCACAAGGCCTTAATATATAAAAGGAATATATGGTTCTTCAGTTATTTCTATTATTCCAAGTTATTCCTCAGTAGTGTTTTTTTTTTTTTTCCCCTTTCTTATCGATAAAGGTGGGAATGCTTGATCCACCAAGAGAGGAAGTTAAAAATGCTATGCTTTCATGCATGACTGCTGGCATACGTGTTATAGTTGTCACTGGGGATAACAAGGTAATCCATCATTACTGATGTAATTTCTGGCTCTTTTAAGCTCCATTGTTTCCCTTTACTCATGTGTTTCTAATACGAGACATGACTTCAGTCCACAGCTGAATCAATTTGTCACAAGATAGGCGCCTTTGATCACTTGGTAGATTTCATTGGTCGCTCTTATACAGCTTCTGAGTTTGAAGAACTTCCAGCAATGCAGCAAACTGTGGCATTGCAGCATATGGCACTTTTCACCAGGTATATTGAATGATAAAGGAAATTTGAGTTCTTTTATTTCATTACTTCTCTTTGTTCAAATTTTCCATTTTTGTTACGTATATGGGTTAAATTTGACATTTTCTCTTCCTTTCAATGATTTTATAGGGTTGAACCTTCTCATAAAAGAATGCTTGTTGAGGCCTTACAAAACCAGAACGAAGTGGTACAGTTGTACTTATATTTCGTAATATTTGCATCATTTCACATTTTTTAATGTAACCCCTTTTTTAGTTGATCAAATTTAATAAACATGAATAATTATTCGAATTTTCACAACCTATATATACCTCTTTACTAATGTGTCCATAAAGACAGAAATTTATTTTGGAAAATAGCAATTATGTGTTTTTTAGATGCATTTATGTTATTCTGCACTAGTACTAGTTTTTACTTTTGTATTTCATCATACATATGTTATTGTAAATGAAAATAAATCAGATTGTGTGGTTATACCTACAATTTAAACTATTAGAAGAGTACACCTGGTTAGTCATCACATCTTTGCTTGTGTTACTGTCTCCAAAAATGTAAATATTATTTATAATACATAGAAGAAGCTATCTTTAGAATGTGAAATCTGACTGGTCAAACCGGATTGCTTGCATCTGAGCCCAAATTATTGGATGGAGTTGTTTAAAATTGAGTTTTTATGATCTATAGTTCTTTGAAATTATATTTTATGCATAAAGGATTTTGTCTTGTGATTGTCATCTCCATTGTTCTAATCTTTTTCATTGTGCTATTATTCGTCCCCAACATTGTTGAACACTCACAAAATAAATTTTATAGGTTGCAATGACTGGTGATGGTGTCAATGATGCACCTGCACTAAAGAAAGCAGATATAGGAATTGCCATGGGATCTGGAACAGCAGTTGCAAAGGTAAGATGATTGGTCTGAGGAAGCACTTAAATTTCATTTTTATTACATCAGATCATCATGGAGAGTAATCTGTTCTTGTTTGACAGGCATCATATTGTATTAACAAAATACAAAACTTAAGTAAATATCTCTTATTTTCCCTGAATGGACGCATTTCTGGTGTTGGTTTATTATGGAATTTGTGCAGTCAATCGAATGTTCTGTTCCTGTTATTGTCATTCTCTTTCACTACCGTTAGTTGTATTGGTTTCTTAAATATTACTGGCAAACTAATGTAATGTTTGGCTATGGTGCTATAATTACTAACTTTCTTCCTATGTTTTATTTCTGTGTGATATCAGTTTATTTTATTCTCTAAATTCTTGTAGTTAAAGGTCATTGCAGATCAATGGTGCATTTTTAGATTCCTGTGCTATGCAGCAAAGTTCTGTGGTTGAATTAGCTTTACCTAGTACATATAAATTTATTTTTGTTGTATCATTTTTCATATTATCTTTTATTGTCCAAGTTGCAGAGTGCTTCAGATATGGTTTTAGCTGACGACAATTTTGCTACAATTGTTGCGGTACGCCACTTTGCCTGCATCCTTATCAAAGGAGTTTCCATTTGCTCTCTTTTGTTGAAGTTTTGGTACACACATAGTGCAGGAGGTTCCCTCCCTCTCAGTATACATGGCATTCAACTTTAACTGCTTGAACCATTTTTTCCTGGGCAGGCGGTTGCAGAAGGAAGGGCTATATACAATAACACAAAGCAGTTTATCAGATACATGATTTCTTCAAATATTGGTGAAGTAGTTTGTATTTTTGTGGCAGCTGTACTTGGAATACCGGATACTCTTGCCCCTGTAAGTTTAATTAGTGTGAATATTTGAATTTCTTTTTACTCCATTTTATCAAAAAAATTGAAGGTACATTAACATTCTGTCAATCTGTCATTAAAATATATACCATTTGTAGTTTGCAAATTTGCATATGCCTAAATGCTTTGCATAAGTACATCATCGATACTGTACCAGTTGGTGGTGATAAGAAAAGAATTTGATCTGTTATGTTCTATGCAAAAAGGTTGTAGTTTATCCTTCTAGGGTAATTGTTAATATTTCTCCATTTTTCCTATATTTTTTTGTGGTCCCAATTTTCAGGAGTAAAAATATTTCTGGTCTAATGATCTTTTCTTTTTTTTCCCTTATTTATCACCAAAAAATTATCTTTGTGATTTTAGGTCCAGCTGCTCTGGGTCAACCTGGTAACGGATGGATTGCCTGCCACAGCCATTGGTTTTAATAAGCAAGACTCTGATGTCATGAAGGCCAAACCTCGTAAGGTATTACTTTAATACATGGATTAGTCGTAAGCTTGGCAAATTTTTGTTTATTTCATTTGTTTTATTCCCTGTTTCCTCAACTGTCTTTAACCCTCCATCTGGTTGCTGAGATGAAAGGAGGAAAGCAATTTTGAATTTCATGTATCTGAGCCTGAAATGTATTATGTATGCCAGTTTTTCTTTTCTATGGTTTGTCTACGGGTACGTAATAAAGTTTAAACTTGATACTTTTTGCTTCGTCATACATTGGTTTTGACACTAGTTTTCTCTTCGATTTTCCTTATGGTGGGCTGAGTTCTCATCACATAATGATATAAAAGTTGGACAGATCCTTCTGGCATTAAAATTTCATGTTTTTCAAATTCTTCCAGCTGGATCTGAAATTTACTTACAATCTACATAATCATATCTAATCTTTCTTGGATTAGCAAAATTCAAGTTTATAGTTTATCATGTTATGTACTTATCCACACCTTGAAAATGCAGGTTAGCGAAGCAGTGGTCACTGGATGGTTGTTCTTTCGTTATTTGGTAATTGGAGGTAGCTACAATGCCATCACTGTGTTTGATACTTTACATTTGTGGATTATCTGGATTTTTTTTTCCACTCTTTAAACTGATTAGAGGTCTTCTGATGACTTTCTTAAGTTGAAAAATTATTGTTTATTGCATGGTAATTTTTATCTTCTGGTGATAACATAATGGATTAAGGCAGAGCTATTTTTATTTTAGATTTATCCTTTGCATTATTGACTTGTGTTAGCTGGGCTGGTCTACCTTTTTCCTTCCTGGAATCATATTGTGTTCTGCTTAATGCCAATGAAAGTGGACTTTTTATCCAAGTAAATTACTCGCTGTTCACCGTTTTTATCTTTGGATTTTAGAAAGTTGAGAAATTGTGTAACGGTTGCGTCCTTTTTTTTTTTTTAAATTACTCGCTTATTGAATTTTTCTGTCATCCCAGTAAACGTGTTCGTCATTAGGTATTGACTTAACATGTTTGCATAATTAGTTGCTTGTGACAAGCATGTGCCATTATTCTATTTATATTGTTTAGTTATTAGTTTTTTAGAACAAAATATTCTACTTCCAATCTAGGTTAATGATCTTTTTTTTTTTTCCTAATGCAGCTTATGTTGGAGTCGCCACTGTTGCAGGATTCATATGGTGGTATGTTTATTCCAATGACGGTCCCAAGCTACCATATTCTGAACTGGTGAGTTTTTTCACTTTTTCTTTGAATAACTATTTTCATATTAAAGTTGTGCTTGGTGCAGAACTAGACTGCTGAGTTTCTCAGATTGGAAAACTCTTAATGGGTCTGGGAATATTCCTTTCGGAATTCTGATTTCTGCATATTCTGCAGATGAATTTCGACTCTTGCTCAACAAGGGAAACAACTCACCCATGCAGTATATTTGAGGATCGACATCCCTCAACTGTATCAATGACTGTCCTTGTTGTTGTTGAGATGTTTAACGCTCTGAATAACCTGAGTGAAAATCAATCCCTGTTGTAAGTACACAGCACTTTCTCCTTTATTGATAAAGAAAGTGTATTGACACTGACCTTTCTTATGTTTCAGGGTTATCCCTCCTTGGAGTAATTTATGGCTTGTAGCTTCAATTATCCTGACAATGTTCCTTCACGTGCTGATATTATATGTGCCTCCATTATCTGTTCTTTTCTCAGTAAGAGTTTCCTTTTTGCCTTCAGTTTGATCAAATTCAAAACTATTTTTCTCTCTTTCCATTAGGAGTTGATTGGTATGCTATTTGTACTGCAGGTAACACCTTTATCTTGGGCTGATTGGACTGCTGTCTTCTATCTTTCATTTCCTGTATGTATTATCGCAAGCATATTTACTACACAACAAAATTTGGTGTTGACTGCAGCAGCTTTCTATGCGTGGATCTCTTTGATATCTGCTTTTATAATGAGCTTAAATAAAAATAACATAAAATCTACATTCAGATCTTAGAATATAGTTACAACACTAAGTTAAGAATGTCTTGTCATATAAGTGGGTTGATGCCTATGTAATTAAAAAACAGTGAGAACCTGAGATAAAATCAGAATGCGTGTGCTAATTGATTTAGTTAATAAGATCTCCTCAGGTGGTATAAGAAGTTGGAGTTCAAAATCGGATTGCACAAGGTTAGGGAGGGTATAAATCTCTCAATTCGAAAAAAAAAAAAAAGAGATGAATTCATTGGTTGTAACTTAGTTGAACCCGGTTTTTTCTGTTTTATGTTGAGTGAAACTGGGAGTATACTAACCCTACTGATTTTTCTTGAATTACTTGTCAATTCATTAAAAGGTGGAAAGTAGCTCAATTCCTTGTCTGCCTGGGGCCTGGAATTGAACTTAACTGAAGTTGGCCTAAACCATCTTCTACTAATGTTCTGTTGATAACTCTCACAGAGGGAATTTGCATATTTATGATGAGATTCCATTGTAAATGAGTCTCGCGAACATTAATTAATTATCTTCCTGATGCTATGAATTCGGAATTTATTTATAATTAGGTCTTTATCCTTTTTGTGTGTTTTTTGTGTGAATTCTAAATTTTTACTTATATTTTGACTACCTGATGTAGGTTATAATCATTGACGAGGTGCTGAAGTTCTTCTCAAGAAATTCCAGTGGTAGTTTTCATTATTTAATCCTGCTGTATTAGATTCATTTTGCTTGTACCAAAAGTTTCCTTGTATTTAATCCTACTGTATTATATGCATTTGGCTTTCATAGATAGTTTGTCAATTATTGGCTTTGCATAAAATCAATCATCCATTTGCATTGAAACTTAGATTTGATTATATATCATAACCCATCCTGAAACAAAATGCGTCGATGGAATTTTCTTCCCATAATGCATCAATCAACGTTTGTGTGGGCTAATATCAAGGCCAAGCAATATGGATATCATTCAAGTGAATGGAAGGACCTTTTCTTTCTTTGTTTTTTGGAAGAGTGAAGTGATTCAAACTTCAATGTTGTTAGTCAAACAGTTCACATGTGTTCTTTTGGTTGCAGGCATGAGAATCAAGCTCTGGTTTAGGAGGCATGACATACTTCCGAAAAAGGAATTTCATGAGAAGTGAAAAATAGAAAAGGAGCTTATGCCATCTAGTACTTATTCACAAACTGACTTACAGGAGATGGTGGTTTCTCTAATGCTTATAGTGTCTTACTTGAACAGGTACAAAGGATCCTCCACAATTTTGTACTATTCTGTTTGTCTCCATTGCAGTGATATAGATATACAGGAGGCGCCCTACAGAATATCGTAGTATACTAACTCTGGCCTTGCTTTCAGTTGTAAGTATTCTTGTCTGTTATGAGCAAGAGTTGAGGCTTGTTGATTAGGCAGATTTGCCAAAAATCTGCATTATTCTAGCGTTGTAAACTTATTGTTGCTTTGTATCTATCCATGATGCTTTTCAGTAGCAAGTAATTAAATTAATTATAATTAAAAAATGAAAAAAGAACTGTAATTGTCATTGAATGGTTCTGCCCCACGGCTTTTTAATTTTGTGTGGTTATGCTCGCCATTTGAACTTGCTTGTTTGAGCTTACTTGAGAATACATCGCATGCATCTTTGTTGATCATCTTCATAGTAGTTAACGGCACAGTAGTAGTTAGTAGGTGGTTGAATGATATACTGCTTCTCACAGAATTTGGCTATTCTGTTTCAGTGAAAAATAAATGCTTCTTATCATGAACGTTTCATTTATGGAAGTTCTGTTTATTATGAACGTTGATACAGAGATTGTAGGTGACTACAATGGATAGTGAGATAATCTTTGAAACTGTTTATTATGAACGATGATGCAGAGATTGTAGGTGACTACAATGGATCGTGATTTATCCATCTTTGAAACATAGCATGACATTCTGCTGGCCTGTACTCAGGAGCGATGTGTCCTCCTCCCTACAAAATAATCCAACCAATAACTCACTAGAAAATTAGATTTTGTTTAGTTAATATTATTATATCGTTATTGTGAAAAATCAAAGAGGCAGCAAAAGTTGCTTATACTTCTTGCCTTTACAGTGGCATATGTCATTCGGTTGGAGTAAGTCCGTGTATATCTGCACAGCCAGGTATCAAAATATCCTCAGTCTAGCTTCTTTATTAGGCTCGATATCAAGAATACGACTATAAATTTCATAAACAAAACGAACACTCGGAAATAAATCAGGGTTTACCCTGCAACTTGGCTGTGGAGAATCCATGGCCTCCAGTCATCAATAATGGAGTAATTGAGAGATTGTATCCAAGCTTCTGTTCCCAGGAATGGTATGACCATGTCATGATCCCCGCTGTCACACAGCAAAACGTGAGAGAAAAAAAAAAAATTTAATTTTAATATACATCAAACATATGAAGCTGATGATAGTGGTTGGGTTAATATTGATTAAAACTAGAAACCTCAATGCATGAATGTAACGGATCTTACCTATAAATCAAAGAGCGGTAGCCTTTATTACTGAGGCTTACATGATATGAAAAACTGCTGCCAATTTCTTGTGTATACGGTAAATCATAATTGCACCGCTGCCATTTCCCTTTGCTTCCCTGTGCTAAGTAAGAGTCATGCATGATTTCATATTGATTTCAAATGTATGTATTTACATTCCGTAGACTTCATATTGTAATAAATGTAAATTGTAAACAATTTGGGGGGGAGGGGGTGTGGAAAGTATTGATCTCATACCTGTCTTATCTGTAGTGCTTTACGGACATTATAGTCATTCTCCCAATTGTGAGAGAGCATATATCCGAAAGACTGCAGAGAAAAAAGGTTTATGTAACACGAAGATTCAGTAGAATCTAATCAATTCTTTATGTGTAATGTATTCAAGAACATTTAGAGTGTATTTGTATGTGCTTTTAATAGCTGAGATTATTCAAACAACCAAGAAAGATGCAGCATGGTTCTGCTTTGTAGCCTGGATAGTCAAATCTTTTTTTTTTTTTTTAATGAAAAATTAATGGAGCACTTTAAAGAAAAAAAAAACACTTGATAAGTGCATTTTAGAAAATGCTTTTATTAAAACCCTTTTCCTTTCTTAACCAAAGCATTTCCCAACACACCCTCTGCTAAAGGACATCTCATCAATCATATACAATAATAATTCTCCATGTCATGTATCAAGAGTTGCTATATAATGACTACTCTAAATAAAAATGAAGTTCAATGATTTTAATCGTAGGCACTCTTAAAAAGGCAGTTGAAGAGGTAAACCAATGTAAGATTCTTTGAAGAGGCTTATGCAAACAGTTGTTATTAACTAAAAATTCATATAATTTCTTTGCAACACATTTATGAATCTAATCTCATCAAATATGTACCAAACATATTTGAAACTTAGAAGCAAGAAATAAGGAGTTACTCGACAGCCAATTGATGGAAGTGCCGATTCAGGATCAAGGAACTCTTGAGATTTCTCATTGCCATTAAGAGATCTCCTTTTACCATTTGAATCTCGTGGCTTCGGAGAGAAAAAAGGACAACGTGGTTCCAATATATGATTTTGATCAAGTCCTGAAATCAACTGAACAAGCCAACTGTCAAGCACATATCAGCATAGATGAAGAATAGGCCAACGAGAAATTGAAGATAACATAACAACAAATGAGGATGAAAAACTGAAAGGTTCCATAAATATATTAAGTTGGTAGCTTACCTTAGAGAAAGCCTGATTATCATTCAAACAATCTACATTGTTGGGATCTATATTTGCATAGTCACCCCCACAATTTATCTTCAGTGACTGCAAAAAAGGTATTTGGACTAATGACACTCCAAACTTCTGGTTATTTCATATTTTCCTTCTCTCTTTTCTGATTTATGACACTCGATGGGGCAGTTGATAAGGAAAATTGAGGTACCTCATAGAGTTCATTTGAAATAAGCGCCATTCCATGAGCAAATGGGATTTGTGAGTTCTTATCTACAATCTTGTCTGTTTTGGGGTTCCCTAGTATGTATCCCTGAAACAATATCAGAACAACAATTTGATTAGCAACAAATCAAGAGAGTGACAAATAGTTCTTCATTACTTGTGCTCTGGATTTTTTATTCGTTTATTTTGCACATTCAAGGACCTTTTTCTGTTTCAGATGTCTATCCAGCTCCTTAATTTATCTTGATTAGCCGTATGCATGAGTTATGTTTCTAATAAAAGGATACCAATTACAAACCTGTAGATTTATCAGTGGTTTGATATCTTCTTCATTTTCTGCATGACCATAACCAAATGACTATGAGGAGAGGAAATACAATAAAGACGAGAGTAATATGACTTAAACTTTGTATGCCACTACTGAGGCACCAAATGTTTCAAATTTCTGCAGCCTGCTTCATTGTTTTAATCTCTTGGAGTTGCAAGTTGGTTTATGCTGCTGCAAAGTCAGGTTCACGATAATACATAGAGAAGGATAAATATGTGAAGTACAAAAAAATTAAAAAGTTGGAGGAGTCCTTCAACCTTGACTAACAAGCTACAATTGTGAAAGGGTCGAGAAATTTAATATCCATGAAGCCAAGTATCGATAACAAAGAGCAGATTCCTAATTTTATCATGTAAAAATTTTCATTTTAAATAACATATTAATCAACCACTATTGCCATACCATTTGAGATCTGTTGAACAAGTGGTGGGACTGTGATGCCAGAGTACGAATCCCCTCCAACGTAGAATGGATTTGAGATGAACTCAGGGTGATCCATCAGCCACTATAAGATCCAACATGGAATCAGAAACAGTAAATGGTCCTTAAAAACAAGGTTATTAATTGAGAAGTATACCTTTCTAAGAAATTGGTCAGCCTGGTGAACTTGTTTAAAGTCACCGGTTTGGGAGGCAAGTGGGGTTCTTGCGTAGGAAAATCCAGTGCCGACAGGCGAATCAACAAATAATATGCTGGCTTCCTGAAAATTAATCACAAACTTCCAAATTACATAAACAGATCATCTAACATACCATCAAACCCGGATACAAAACACAGTTGTCACCTTCGTCCACGAGTAGGGATTTAAGTGCAAAGTAGGCAAGCTCCCATTGTACTCCACTATGTTGAAATTTATTGGACCTAGCAACCAACTGGCAATCACGACAAATTCTCCTAAACTATTTTAAGCGAACAACTGAAAAATGTATGATCGTATTTGATCACTTACCAATTTCATAAACAAGAGCTGAAAAGACAGAACAGCCAGGGCCACCAGTAAGCCAAAGCAAGAGAGGGTCCTCTTTTGGATTTTTCTCCGACTTAACGAAGTAATAGAAGAGCTGTGCATTCTCTGACTCGCCTACACCTACATACCTGATCAAACAAATATGTATAAATTCAGAATAAATGCTAAATAATCACTAGTGCTATTTGCTATCATGCATGTTGTGAACTAACCCAGTTTCAAGTTCAAAGGGGAGGGGCCCCTGGAATCCTGGAAGAAACTTGACTGTTGAATGAGACGCTGCAAACTGCACGTAAAGCTGTAATTGTAAAAGAAGCAGAATAGAAAAACAGAGCTTTGCCATTTGAATTTGATTTTGCCTTTTCTAGCTTTCCAATTTTACTAAATGGTGCTGGAAAGGATTGTATAACAATCAGAGTCTAAATGGTGGGTTGATGGTGAGAATGGACGACGTACAAAGATTACCAAACAGACTTTTACCAAATTAATTTTTTTATTTTTTCCTTTTTTCGTATTAAGTCAAAATGTGATAAATTTCTTCAAAAATAATATATTTTGCTAGTTACTTAATCATTTTGGCTTCTGTGAGATGTCTGTAGACTGCAGCGACGTCATGAATGTCTTGTGGGCCAACATATTTGTTGCAAGTCTGTATATCTATCTATCTATCATCATCGCCTGACGTGATCCGCCCTACTACGTACTCAGCTTTCGTTTTCATGGCGAAGAAACTTGCCATTGTTAGACTGTTCAGCGTTTGATGTCTCCTTTCAAATTGGTAAGGATGAAACTGTACGATACGAGTCAGCATCCCTCTAAAATATTTAGAAAAATATTTGGTCAGAGAAAGATGGGAGAAATAAAAAAGAAAATGGAGGAGGAAGATGAGAGAAATAAAAAAGAAAATAAGAGAGAGAGAGAGTGAATAAATTTATTTTATTTTTTTTCACATCTTTCTCTATACAAAACACTACTCAAATTTTTATCATTATAACACTCATTTTTTAATTTTATTTTAAATTATCTTATTCGACCAATCTACAACTCCACAAATCTAAACACTTATAATCCTTTTAAAGATATCTTCAACTAAATTTTAAAATATAAATATAAATATGAACTGGAATGACTATAAAAAGTTTGTTGAAAAAATATTTTATTTAAGTATTTAATTGAATTATCATTTAAAATAAGAAATAAATTTTTATTATTGAAGTAATTTCAATTAAACATAGATTTTATAAAGGATTGTGAGGGGGGTGTCAAACCTACTCAAACTGTATATAAACAATTTCAACTTGAGCAGTTTTGTGTAGATAGCAATGAGATTTAATGGGGTTTTGTTGACAAAAATAGTTAGAAGGTTAATTGGGCAATTAAATAGAGGCCATTTATTCTTATTTATTACTACTGTGATATCTGTTCTACCCATATTATTATCAATGAGGGAGAAATTTATTCTTACCCAATTAAATATAAAAATAAAGGTCATTTCAAAAATGGGATTTTATGACGATGGGTGCCAATATCCAACTCGAACTCAACTTTAGATTAAATTTTCCCAGTAATATATCTTCGACTCTTTGGCATATAATGCCATTATTTACTATTTGCCCAGCCAGAGCCAAGAAAATGATTCGATGATGTCAAACTTCACATCAAATTTTCCAACATTTGAAACCAGGGATTTGTACATGGAATCCGTGTGAATTTTGAATTAAAAACCATAGTTAATTGATTCTATAGAAATTTTTGCCAGGCAGCAACGGCCCCAGCACTTTTCCTAAGTGTATTTGTTCATTGGTCTTCTTGGTTTTATCAGGGATCATTTACCTACACATTTCCTCAACGTATACTTTACAGGAATCAACAACCACTCCATGGTCAGGAGGAGCTGAACAACCAGCTTCATTTTCTGTTTCAGTTGCCGCAGCCCCTTTCGGCAATAATATCTGGAACAGGGAAGTCCGGGCCAGGAAGTTTAAAGGAAGAAAATTCGTTCGGATAACATTGTGGGAATATTATCAAGATCTAGATATCAAAAGGAAAGAAAAGAAGAAAATCAAGACATATTTTAGAACCAAGCAATGCAAGATTGGATAAATGACACCTATAGTGTATCGTACTTGAAAGGAACCTCCATCATTTATGTCTTCGTTGCAGCGTTAATGGAGAGATACAGGAGGCACTAAGCCTTGCTTTCATTTGTACTGAAGAGCAAGATTCCATTATCGATGATTAGGCAGCTTTGCCAAATCAGCTCCCTTTGTGTTTTACAAATCTGCATTCTTATGGCTTTGCAAACAAACTGTTGTTTTGTATCCTCAATGCTCTTGTGCCAAGTAATTAAATTAGTTAGACCAAAGAATGGGGGGGAAAAAGCATAGTAACTTGTATAGAATGGTTTCCACCCCATTGATTCTTGTCAGGACCAAACTTACGGAGTTTGTGTAGATGCAAGCCATTTCAGCTTAATTGGCCAGCACGCAGATGCTTGAATGATAGACTATTTCTAATGTTTCAGAACACAAATTGACTACTTTCATTTTGTAAAATAGCTTTGAAATATTATGAACATTTTTTTTTTTTTTTTGGAATTTCTGTTTATTATCAAAATAGATACCAGACAAGGAGAAACATAACATACATACTGATACAGAATACTTTGGACCAAATACTTGCTAGAAATTGTAAGCAACTACAACGGATCATGATTTATCCATCTTTGAAACATAGCATAACACTCTGCAGGCCTGTACTCAGGAGCAGTGTGCCCTCCTCCCTGCAAAAATAATCAAACAATGACACTCTTGAGAAAATTAAATTAGTAATTTTCTCTGCTTATTATGATTATGTCATCCCTGTAAAAATCACAAGAGGCAGCAAAAGCTACAGAAATTTCTTGCCTTTATAGTGGCGTACGTCATCAGATTGGAATAAGTCCTCGTATATCTATCCAGCCAAATACCAAATATATTCAGTCTAGCTTCTTTAATATTGTCAATCTTAAGAATAAAACCATATATTCTATAAGAAAAAATGAACATCCCAAAATATTTTCAGGGCTTACCCTGCGACTTGGCTGTGGAGGATCCATGGCCTCCAGTCATCAACAATGGAGTAATTGAGGGATTTTATCCAAGCTTCTGTTCCGAGGAATGGTACCATCATGTCATGATCACCGCTGTTACACAGTCAAAAAGAGGGGTAAAGAAACTAATTGAATTTTAGTAACATTAAGATGAACAAAACTCTTGGCACACATGGTTGGTACTAGTTTGTTCAACTGGTAAATCCTCTTGGATATATTCTGCTAGGGAAGGGTTTAAAAAATAAAAAAATAAATTAAATAAATTAAAAAAAAAAAACACAAACCTGAATGCGACTGATCTTACCTATAAATTAAAGAGCGGTAGCCTTTAGTACTGAGGCTTACATGATATGAAAAACTGCTGCCAATTTCATGCGTATAAGGTAAACCATAATTGCACCGCTGCCATTCCCCTTTGCTTCCCTGTGCGAAGTAAGTCATGCTTGATTTTCTCACAGTTCTTTTGCACTGTTAGTGGTTTAATCTTTTATTTCAAGTATTGATCTCATACCAGTCTTATATGAAGTGCTTTACGAACATTATAGTCATTATTCCAATAGTATGAGAGCAAATATCCATAAGTCTGCAGGAGAAAAAATAGTTTCCATAACACAGGTTCAGTAGAATCTAATCCATTTGTTGTGCCATACAAGAACATCTATAGAACATAGAGTGCTTTTGATTATGTAAAATATGAGATTATTGACATCCCAAAAATGCCACATCTCTTGTTCTACTTTGAAGCCAGTGTATTTTAGATAATAAAAGCAATTATTTGGAGCAGAAAATTCATTGGAGCATTTTCTGAAAGAGCACTTATCAGTGGATTTCAGAATTCCTGTACTCAAAACATGATTTTTACCAAAAAATTTCCAAAGACATCCTCTAATTCCTAGTCAATGAAAGAAGGAAGTCCAACGATTTTCATCTTATGCACTCATGAAAAAAGGCAGTTAATGGAGTAAACCAATGTAAGAGTCTTTGAATTGGCTGAAGTATTTTGCTATTAGGTCAAAATTCACATATTCTCTTTGCAACAAGTTTATATTTATATATCTTATCTCATGGCATATGTTCCAAGCCTATTAGCAGGAAGAGAATTAGAAGATACTCGACAGTCTGGTGTAGGTAGTGGTGGTTCAGGAACAAGGAACTCTTGAGATTTCTCATTGACGTTCAGATATCTTCGTTTACGAGATGATTCTCTTGGTTTTGGAGAAAAAAAAGGACAACGGGGTTCCAAAATATGTGCCTCTTCAATTTCCGAAGTCAGCTGAATATGCCAATAGTCAAGCACATAACAAGTTAGATGAAATATACCCCAACAATACTATAAAATAATAATAACTATAAACGATGATGAAAAACTGAAAGGTTCAATAAATATATACAGTGGCACTGATTTTGTGCTTTATCATTTTAAGTACATAGCTTACCTTAGAGAAAGCCTGAATATCATTCAAACAAACTTCATTGGTGGGATCTACATTTACATATTCCCCTCCACAACTTATCTTCAACGACTGTAAAAGAGATATTTGGTCTAATTACAATACAAAATTCTAATTATTTCATATTTTTCCTTCTCTCTTTTCTCACTTACGACATTTAGTTGGGAATTGAAATGGAAGATTGAGTTACCTCATAGAGTTCATTTGAAATAAGCCCCATTCCATGAGCAAATGGGATCTGTGAGTTCTTTTCTACAATCGGGTCTGTTGCAGCATTCCCCAGTATGTATCCCTGAAACAATATTACAATGATTACCTAATTAGCACCAAATTGAAAGAGCAATTAGTTCTTCATCATTTGTCCTCAGGTTCGTTTATTATGCACATTATTGGACCATTTTCAGATGTCTATTAAGCTCCATAAACTTTCCCTGATTTTAATCCAACTCTTAACAATAAGTGCTGGTTATGTTTCTAATAAAAGGAAACAGATTATATACCTGGAGATTTATTAGTGGTTTGATATCTTCGTCATTATCTGCATGACCATACCAAATGACTATGAAGAAAGGAAATGAATAAAGAAGTAATACGCCTTAAAAATTTTTATGCCACTATGGATGCACTAAAAAGTTTCACATTCCTGCAGTCATACATCAAGTACATAAAAAATTAGTGAAGTCCTTCAGCCTTGCTTTACGAGGTACAATTGTGGAGGGGTCAAAAAATTTAATACCCATGAAGCCAGAGAATCGATAACAAGGAGTCCTAATATTGATATAGCATGTAAAGGTTTGCATTTGAAGTAAACTGTATTAAACAACCATTATTGCCATACCATTTGAGATCTGTTGAACAAGTGCTGGGACAGTGAGGCCAGAGTATGAATCCCCTCCGATGTAGACTGGATTTGAAAGGAACTCAGGGTGATCCAGTAGCCACTATAAGATTCAACATTGAATCAGAAACAATATATGCTCCTTAAATAAACTTGATATTGCACAGAAATGTCTTAGTTCAGAAGTATACTTTTCGAAGAAATTGGTCAGCCTGGTGAACTTGTTTGAAGTCGCCGGTTTGAGAGGCAAGTGGGGCTCTTGAGTAGGAAAATCCAGTGCCAACAGGCGAATCCACAAATAATATGCTGGCTTCCTGAAAATTAATCACGTTAAATTTCAGAAGTCATCTTATCTAATATCAATCTGATACAAAACATAGTCATCACCTTTGTCCATGAGTAGGGATTTAAGTGTAAAGTAGGCAAGCTCCCATTGTACTCCACTCTGTCGAAATTTATTGGACCTACCAACCAACTAGCAGTCACGAGAAACTCTCCTCTTTTTTCAAGCAACAATAATGTTACACATCTTAAATTTTCTATTTTAAATAATCATTTGAAATGACGTCACATTCATTAATTAATTGATAAAATTAAAGTAAATTAATTATATTATCTTATCAATCAATTGATAAATAACACATTATTTAAGATGATTATTTAAAATAAAAAATTTGAGATGTGTAGCATTAAATAAAGGACGAAATATGTGAGATGGTATACAATCACTTACCAATTTCATAAGCAAGACCTGAGAAGGCAGAACAGCCAGGGCCACCAGTAAGCCAAAGCAAGAGAGGGTCCTCTTTCGGATTTCTCTCCGACTTAACAAAGTAATAGAATAGCTGTGCATCCCAGGACTCACCTACACCAACATACCTTTTGAAAATAATATTATATATATATATATATATGTATGTATAAATTCCGAATAAATACTAACTGATCATTAAAGAAGCTATTAGCTATCATATTATGAACTAACCCAGTTTCAAGTTCAAAGGGAAGGGGCCCCTGGAATCCTGGAAGAACTTTAACTGTTGAGTAAGAAGCTGCAAGCTGCACGCAAAGCTGTAAAAGAAGAAGAAGAGAAAAACAAAGCTTGTCCATTGGCATTTGTTTTCGGCTTTTCCAGCCTCTAACCAACCAGTTTCTTTCAGAAACAACTAGTGAACAGATCCTCAGTTTTACTGGATTGGATAACAATCAGAGACTAAACGGTGGCCCGGTGGCTAATTTCTTTTATTGCTCAGGTTATTTTATGGTCTTCTGTAACGTACAGCCCATATAAAAAGAGAGACTGGTCCACCTGGGCCCACCTACAGTTACCCCACATTTTGCCTTCGATCAATCAGATGTCTGAATCGATAATCATGAATGTGCCGTAGCCCAAAAGTCTATCTGTCATTGTCGCACGACGTATTTGACCTACTCAGCTTGCGGGGGAGACAAAACCCATTTCGTTTTCACGGCAAAGATTGAAAGGTCCCGCTGTTGACTGTTAAACGTCGGGTGTCTCCTTTCAAAATGAAGTACAGTAAAAGAAAATGCATGAAGGACAATAGTTGCATGATAGCAGCTTCACACGTGCCGATATTTGTTACCAGGGGTTTGTACACGGAATCCATATGTTTTAAACTTGTAATGTTTTATGTGCGTGTTGGATACATAACATATTAAAATGATTCTGTAATACTTTTGAGTGAGGCAACAGCAGCCACGGCATTTTTGCTAGTGCATTGATTTTTTTTTTCATTATTAATACAGAACATATTATTTTTACTTTATTGTTTTTTGTTGACAAAAGATATAAAATCACATTTTATCTTATGTATAAAGGTTACATAATACATATCAAAAGTATAGGGGCTAAATCTGTCCTTTTAACCAAATTTCATAAACTTTTAGAAACTCCAAAACATTTTCAAGCGCCATGGCTCGCCCTCTAGCCACATCGGGCTCTGGGGAGAGAAACAGAGGCAGGACCGAGAAAAACATATTTAAAAACTTGGAAGTGTGAGCTTTGTTATATAATTTTTGTTTATGGGATAGGGATAAAGTTTCTTCATAACATTGCGGGAATATCATAACTTCATAACATTGCGGGAATATCATAAAGATCAAGATCTATATAGCAAATCTCATAAGGAAAGAAGAAAAGGAAATCAAGACACACTTTGGAACCTGAGATAAATGATACCTATAATTTATCATTCTTGAAAGGATCCTTATAGGATTACGTGTTCTTTAAAGTAAGGGTGGGCAAATTCGATTTCGGGTCAGGTTCAGATCGATCCGATCAGATTTCGAATTAATTGGGTTGGGAGAAACTCAATCTGAATTCAACCCAAACATGTAATCGAATCGGATATTTTATATTTGTAAGTGTTTTTTTTTTTAAATTTTCGGATCGGATCGAGTTTGGCAAATTTAACCCGATCGGATTAAAAGCTTCATCTGAATCTGATTCGAAATCGATCGGATCAGGTCGGGTCAAATGTCCAACCCCTACTTTAAAGTATATTAATTTATTTATTTATAATAAATATATTTTTTTATTAATAAAAATATTTAAAATATTTTTACAAACATCTTAATTGCATAAATATTTTGAATAAGGTTTATTTAATCATATTATATATATTTATGTGATCATCATATCGATTCCCAGAAGACATAAATACAAGTTATCTTATGATTAAATAAATTGAGTTCATAGTTGATAAATAGAGTTAGGCGCTCTATTTATGTTTAGACTGTAGTAAATTTATTGAATGATTGATCTTAATTGTGTATGAATTTACTGATGTAGTTTGACTATATTGAACAGAACCACTCATGAGATTTAATTAACCTTTGAGTAACTGTCATACTTACTAAATCTCATAAGCATTTATTTTATTGCAATCTCAATCTTAAGTTAATTATAGTTTCATGTTTATGATTATTGTTTCATTTGAGTTACCAATGGGCGCCACATACATTTTGTAATCAAGATTATCCGATATCTTGGTAGGAGCAATTATGAGCAATGAGATTATAGATTAACAATATATAATTTGTACAACACATCTCTTGATGGGTTTTCGGTATTTGATCATAAATTCTCTGACCAAAATATGTCAACATAATTAGTATGTTGAAATTGATCATTAGAGAAAGCCAGAAAAAGTCAGGGAACAAAATGTAATTAAATTGATTGGACAGTTGAGATATCAATTTAATTAGCGATGTGGCACAAAGGATTGTTCAGTAAAGAAATCAATGTGGCATAGGTCGAATTATTATTCGAGAACACTATCCTAGATAATATACAATTATGGAGGTCAGTTCCAATCTTATAGTGGAGTAAATTTAGAATTAAATAATTGGGCTAGTTTAATTACATGCCTAATTATTATAGTCACTATTGTATGTACCTATATGATCCATGAGTTAGCTCATTTAATCCACTACTGGATTAATAAGCAAGATAACTAGTTATTTGAGTTAAAAGCCTAAATATCTTATTTGGTAGGAGGCTCTAATTAATATACTTGTATATAAAGGGCCTTGTATTATTTTACAAGGTGGTCCCCTATAACTATAACAAGTGTAACGCCAAAAACTTTTGGGTTTTTATTTATTTTAATTTAAATCAATTATCTTGATTTAATAAAATTAAAAAAAAAAGAGATAAATAAGGAGCCTAGAGTTTTCCACCACTACAATATAAAAAGACTTTTTTTCTCCACAAAAGAAAATAGAGAAGCCATAATACAAATTAAGGAAAGAGAATTTTTCTCTTTGACTTTGAAAAAAAAAATATTTTCTTACTATTGTGAAAAATGTGATCACACATCAAGTGCAGATCAAACTTGAATTACAATCTACAAGATTATTAGTGACAGATCGTGATATAGTAGGAGAGGTAGTGATATATCGTGACTTGGGAGCTTTAGTTACTATAACGACAAAGCAAATGTACGATTTCAAGATTATGGTAATTTTATATATTGTATGAGAAAACAATCCTATGTAAAACAATTTTAAAATCAATAATTGGTATCAGAGTGATCTCATATTAATATATATAATTACTGTATAAAATCAATTTCTTATATTATATGTATTAGAAGAGTGGCACTAATTTTATATATTTTATTATATAATTAATAATTTTAATGAGCATGTTAATGGTTGTCTTAATTCATGGTTGTATTTTTTCTTGTATTAATTTTTTGGATTTGTAACAAGAGAGTTGATCAATTTTCACCATGTTTCTCTCTTGATTATTTTATTTCATTATTCTTAGATTTTTTTAAGCCATTAATGGTATAAGGATTCTTATAAATACTATTTTGTTATAAACTAGTGTAGAAATCAAGAAGAGAAGAAAAATAGAAAAGAAGAAAATTGTTTTGTGGTAAAGTAAACTTCGTGCTCTTAGAATCGGCGGCAAAAAGGATGGATGTCTTTTTATATTTTTCATTAAACACTCTATACTTTAATAATTTATGTCTTTTGGCATAATATTAAAAACTTTTTCATTTATGTTCAACAAAATGTAATGCATTTTGGATGTGGCAGCTGGAAAGAAAAATACAGGAATTAAGGTTTTGGGTTTTTGTCTCATGACACCCTAAAGTTTCACTGATTTATAATTCAGTCAAAATATTTAGGTTTTGAGCAGAAAAATTTAATTTTATTTATATTGGATCCAAGACCAATTTTGGTTGTCAATTGGATAATATAAATAAAAATTTGATAAGTCCAATAATAATTATTTCTCTAAATTTATTTATATTGGTCCCAAGCTCATTTTGTAATTTTTAAATTGAGTCATTTAAATGAAAATTTTGGTAGATTAATAATTAAATTTATTTGGCTCAAGAATTTTTAAAAATAAATTTGGGCTTATTTTATTAAATTAATTGGGTCTGTATTTTATAAAAAATTTTATTTAAAAAATAAGACCTAATAAAATTTTATTTAATATATGCCCAAATTTAAATTTTAAAATTGAACTAATGATAAATTTAAAAGCCCAAAAGTCTCCAAGCCAATAGTTATAAATAAGAGCAAGTACAAAGAAGAAAAAGAAAGTAAATGGACATTGACTTGAAGCCCAATAGATATTAGGCTTATAGATTAAGTCATTTTTTTTTTAGAAAAACCGTGAATTGAGATTATTTAATTGTTTTTAATCTTTATACTATGTTTGGATGATAATATGCTATGATAATATGTCATATAGAATAAGTAGTGCCACTTTATACATAATAATACATGACATTTATAGATTATATATATATACATACATATATATATATATATATATATGTGTGTGTGTGTGTGTGTGTGTGTGTGTGTGTGTGTGTGTTTAATAATATTAGATTTCATCTATATAATATTATTTTAGGAAGTATGCAATTAACAATATAAGACATAAGCTGTGTATTGTTCAAAAAGAAAAAACCAACTTTAAAATATTTAGTGGGAGAGGGAAAACTCAAGATAATTTTTCCATGGACTCCATTGTTAGTTCAATAATAAAATTATATATATATACCTCGACTTCATAATACGATGATACTCTATCCAAAGGGTATATATATTAGAATTTTGGCCCTAAAATTTTATTTGATGAACTTCTTTAAAGATAAGATCGAAATATTATTCAATCTTTTGGTCACCCTAACAGTGGCTACATAACTTAAATGATACGTAGATTAAAACAATGGTTATACACTCAAAAAAAATTTATTATTAACATTTCTAATGAAGCTCTGTTAGCAAATTTTGGCCCTAAAATTTAACTATAATTATTTATCATGTTTTGACATGAAAGTAAATAATCTAATAGTTAATTGGGTCTAGTAAGTGAAGGCATGATTTCCCCAATGGATAGTTTACCAAAGCAGTACTAAATTATCATTACAATAAAATAAAATGCATTTATGGTTTTTTGCATTTTAAGTTTTTATTGTGAACACTACTTGTTTCAATCTGTTTATGCATATATGTTTTATTTTTCAGAAAATATCTTCCCTAAGCCCATTCACTATTATTCTGAGTCAAAACAAACTCACTGGCGAGACTAGATAGATTGGAAAAGAAATCTATTTATAGTCCTGATTGCTGAAAATTACAAATATGTCTTAATCTAGCCATGCCCTTCTGAACCAGTAGAGGACGCTAGTAGAAATCAGAGGAGGCTTTATAAGAAATGGCAAAATGTTACATATTAGCCTCAATTTCTAATATTATGCAGACCAAACATCATAATATGGAGACATCCACTGAAATTATGGAAAGTCTTCAACAAATATTTAGGCAGAATATTTGTTCCGAAAGGAGTCATGAACTCTAAGATGGGAAAGGGCACAAGATTTCTTGATCATGTTCTAAAAATGATGGACTATCTGAATGAGACTGAGATTTAGGGTACATAAATCGATAATAACTCAAAAATTGATATGGTACTAGAATCTCTACTTGAAACATTCAAAGAGTTTAAGGTCAATTATAACATGAATAAAAGAAACATGTCCCTAACAGAATTCATGAACGAACTTCATTCAGCTGAAGAGATTTATCTTACTGAAAAATCTCAAGGAAACATTAACCTTATTGAAAAATGTATTTCTTATAAGCCCAAGCCAAAAGGCAAAGGTAAAAGAAAAAGTCGGGAATAAAGCTGTCTACTAAGAAAGATGGCAAGCCAAAAGGCAAGTACTTCAAGTATAGATAAAAAAGTCATTAGAAAAAGGATTACCCTAAGATTGTGAAATCAGGTATGTGAAATCTTTTAGCTATAGAGGACTATCTAGTTCAGAATCCTATTGACACCTAGGTCTTAGATTCTGGAGCAACTAATCATATTTGTAATTCACTTTTTCGGTTTCAGGAAACCAGGAAACTAAGTGAAAGAAGCGTCAAGCTGTAGTTAGGGATGGGCCAATTCATGTTAGCAGAAAAGACTAGATTTGTTTTATTTTCTTTTAATAATGAGACTCTAGTTTTGAATAATTGTCTTTATGTTGCAGACATTAAGAGGAATTTAATTTCGGTAGCTTGTTTATCAAAACAATTGTATACTATATACTTTAGTTCCTCTATTTCTATTTTTAAAAATAATAGACTAATATGTTCTGGTACATTGGAAGATAATTTATATCATCTAAGTTCTTTGATCCATTCTATGCATGACACAATGATTAAAAATAATGAGCATATACATTTATCTAAGAAAAGAAAGATTTTTTCAAACCAATGACACCTCTGACATTTGCGCTTGGGTCATATAAACCTAAATATGATATATATAATGATTAAATGTGGGCTTATAAGTCTATTGAAAAATGAATCATTGCTATTTTGTGAATCTTGTTTAGAAGGAAAAATGACAAAAAGACCTTTCTCGGCCAAAGGAATACGTGCGACTGTACTACTTGAATTGGTACATACAAATATTTGTATGTTTGTTGGGTATCTCAAAGGAACAATGAGAGGTTTATTTTATAGTCTTCAAGACAAAAAAAGTGATTGTAAGTACACATTTTACTTCTATTGAAGAATGTTATATGAATAACTTCAAACCTAAGAGTAAGGCAATACTGAAAGAGCTATTAGGAAATCATATTGATACTCAGATTTCAGTACATGTTATTCAACAAGGAGAAGAGCAACAACATGAAGATTATAACATTATTCCTGAACGGAACCACCTATAGTCAAGTATAAGATCCTACTAGCTACAACGAAACCCTATTAGATTGAGATACTGAACTATGAAAAAATGTTATGAATCAAGAAATGAAATCTATATATTCCAATAAAGTCTGGAAACATATAGAGGCACCAAACGGGATAAAACCTATAAGGTACAAGTGGATTTACAAAAAAAAAAAAAAGAGGAGTATATGGAATGGAAGAGTGGAAACATTTAAAGTAAGATTAGTAGTCAAAGGGCATACTCAGAAAGAATGAATCGATTATGATTTTCACCGGCTACTATATTTAAATCTATCAGAATTTTACTCTCCATTACTGCAGTGTTAGATTATGAAATCTGGCAAGTGGATGCCAAGATTGTGTTTCTTAACGGACATCTTGAAGAAGACATCTATATGTAGCAATCAAATGGGTTCATTAAAAAAAGTCAAGAACACATGGTGTGTAAGCTGCAAATATCCATTTATGGATTAAAGTAAGCATCCCGGTCATAGAACATCAGATTTGATTAAAAGGTTAAAATGTTTTGATTCATATAAAATATTGATGAACCGTGTGTATACAAGAAAATTCAAGAAAAAGCTATAGCTTTTCTGGTTTTTTATGTAGATGACATTCTCTTAATTGGAAACGATATAGAAGTATTATCATCAATAAAGAATTGGTTGGCTAAATAATTTGATATGAAAGACCTAGGAGAGGTCAGTTATATTCTTGGTATCAAATTATTTCGAGACCAGAAGAATAAAACTTTACCTTATCCCAAACGGCTTATATTGATTAGATACTAACTAGATTTAGTATGAAAAATTCCAATACTGGTTTGTTACCATTCAGACATAAAATTATACTCTCTAACGATCAGTCACCTAAGATACCTCAAGAAATAGAAAAAATGAGGCGAGTTCCTTATACAAAAGTTGTAGGAAGTCTCATATATGTCATGCTATGTTCTAGACCAGAAATCTGTTTTGCAGTAGGGATGGTCAGTATATATCAATCTAATCCTGGTCCTGAACACTGGACTGCAGTCAAGCATATAATTAAGTATATGAAAAAACTAAGAATTATATGATTGTGTATTTTAGTAATGATCTCATTCTAGTGGGTTATACCGTTTCTGACTCATGTCAGATAAAGATTTCAAAAAATCAACTTCTGGTTATGTTTTTACATTGAGAAGTGGAGTTGTGAGTTGGAGGAGTGTGAAACAAAGTTGTACCGTAGACTCCACAACAAAAGCTGAATATGTGGCTGCATCTGAAGCTGCTAAAGAAGTTGTTTGGCTCTGTAAGTTCCTACAAGATTTTAATGTGGTACCTGCAGCAACTGTACCTCTTAAATTATTTTGTGATAATAGTGGTGCAGTAGCTCAATCTAAGGAACCAAGAAACCATAAGAAGCAAAAATATATAGAAAGAAAATACTATCTTATAAGAGAAATAGTGTAGAGATGTGATATAGAGGTTCCCAGATTGTCTCAGAATAAAACTAGCAGATCCTTATACAAAGGTCATACCTAAGAGATCTTTCAACCTGTACTTAGAATGTATGAGCATGCGTAAGTTGCCACATATGCTTTGAGAGATAGTGGGAGATTGTTGGGATTATGTGCTCTTTAAAGCATATTAATTTATTTATTTATGATAAATACATTTTTTATTAATAAAAATATTTGAGACATTTTTACAGACATCTTAATTGCATAAATATTTTGAATAAGGTTCATTTAATCATATTATATGTATTTATGTGATCATCATATGGATTCATAGAAGACATAAATATAAGTTATCTTATCATTAAATAAATTGAGTTTACAGTTGATAAATTGAGTTAAGCGCTCTATTTATGTTTATACTGTAGTAAATTCATTGAATGATTGGTCTTAATTATGTATGAATTTACTGATGTAGTTTGACTATATTGAACTGGATCACTCATGAGATTTAATTAACCTTTGAGTAACTGTCATACTTATTAAATCTCATAGGCATTGAATTTACTTATTAAATCATTATATTGAATCATTGGTCTTAATTTATGAATTTATTAATGTAGTTTGACTATATTGAACTGGATCACTCATGAGATTTAATTAACCTTTGAGTAATTATTATACTTATTAAATCTCATAGGCATTGATTTTATTGTAATCTCAACTTTGAGTTAATTATAGTTTCATGTTTATGATTGTTGTTTCATTTGAGTTACCAATGGGCGCAACATACATTTGTAGTTAAGATTACCTGGTATCTTGGTGTGAGCAATTATGAGCAGTGAGATTATAAATTAACAATATAGAATTTGTACAACACATCTATTGATGGGTTTTCGGCACTTGATCATAAAATCCTCTGGCCAGAGTGTGTCAATATAATTAGTATGTTGAAATTGATTATTAGAGAAAACCAGTAACAGTCAAGGAAAAAGATGTAATTAAATTGATTAAACAATTGAGAAATCAATTTAATTAGCGATGTGGTACAAAGGATTGTTCAATAAAGAAATCAATGTGGTATGGGTCAAATTATTATTCGAGAGCACTATCCTAGATACTATACAATTATGGAGGTCAGTTCCAATCTTATAGTTGAATAAAATTTGGAATTAAATAATTGAGCTAATTTAATTACATGCCTAATTATTATAGCCACTATTATATATACTTATATGATCCCTGGATTAACTCATTTAATTGACTATACCATTACTAAATTAATAAGTAAGATAACTAGTTATTTGGGTTAAAAGCCTAAATATATTATTTGGTGGGAGGCTCCAATTAATATACTTGTATATAAGGGACCTTGTTTTATTTTACAATGTGGTCCTCTATAACTATAACAATTGTGACGCCAAAAGCTTTTGGATTGTTATCTTATTTTAATTTAAATTAATTATTTTGATTTAATATAATTAAAAATGAGATAAATAAGGAGTCTAGAGTTTTCCACCATTACAATATAAAAAAAAATTTTTTCTCCACAAAAAAAAATAGAAAAGTCATAATACAAATAAAGAAAAGAGAATTTTTCTCTCTAATAAAGTTACGATTTCAAAATTATGATAATTCTATATATTGTATGAGAAAGAGATCCTATTATTTCCGCCGTAAAATAATTTTTAGACCAACAGATCCTCCGTCATCTTGTTCTCTTACTTTTGCCTTCATTGTAGCAATAGAGCCTTGCTTTGTTGTACTGAAGAGCAAGATTTAATAATCGTTGATTGAGCAGCTTTGCCAAATCTGCATTCTTCTGGCTATGAAAACGAACTTTTTATTTTATATCCTCAATGCTTTTTGGCGACAAGTTATTAAATTACTTAGACAAAAACAAAAAAACAAAAGAATCATAATTTCTTCAGACTCAAAACAAATTAGGTGTTTGTGCGTATGCAAGCCATTTCACTTCATTTTCAAGAAGGAATAGAATATTTCTAATGTTTCCGAACAGAAATTGACTACTTTCATTTGGTAAGATTAGTTTCTATTTATTATGAATGCGTGCTTTTCATGCATTTCTGTTTATTATCGACGTTGATACCTGACGTGACCATACATGATCAATTATTGATACAGATTACTTTGGACCAAACACTAGCTAGAAATTGTAGGCAACTACAACGGATCATGATTTATCCATCTTTGAAACATAGCATAACATTCTGCGGGCCTGTACTCAGGAGCAGTGTGCCCTCCTCCCTGCAAAATAATACAAAAAAATAACTCTCCAGAAAATCAGTTTTTCTCCAGTTAATATGATCATATCATTGCTGCAAAAATCATAAGACGCAGCAAAAGTTACAAAAATTTCTTGCCTTTACAGTGGCGTACGTCATCCGATTGGAGTAAGTCCTCGTATATCTATCCAGCCAAATGACAAATATCTTCTCGATCTCAAGAATAAGACTATTTAATTCATAACCAAAATGAACACCCAAAAATAATTCAGGGCTTACCCTGCAACTTGGCTGTGGAGAATCCATGGCCTCCAGTCGTCAACAATGGAGTAATTCAGAGATTTTACCCAGGCTTCTGTTCCAAGGAATGGTATGACCATGTCATGATCCCCGCTGTTACACAGTAACACAGAGAGGGAAAAAAATTTATACATCAGATATCAGCAGCTGATAACAGTTGGGGTAACACAGTTATTTCCAATGATAATCCTCTGGGGTCTGAGGTATATATTTTGATAGTGGTATGGTTAATACTGATAAAAACTGGAAACCTCAATGCATAAATGTAACCGATCTTACCTATAAATTAAGGAGCGGTAGCCTTTAGTACTGAGGCTTACATGATAGGAAAAACTATTGCCTATTTCATGTGTATAAGGCAAATCATAATTGCACCGTTGCCATTCCCCTTTGCTTCCCTGTGCTAATCAAGAGTCAAGCTTGATTTTCTCACAGTACGATTGCACTTTTAGTGGTTTAATGAATCGGTAATTTCAATTATTGATCTCATACCTTTCTTATATGAAGTGCCTTGCGGACATTATGGTCATTATCCCAATAGCGAGAGCGAATATCCATAAGTCTGCAAGAGAAAAACAAACTTCAATAGAATGTAATCAATTTGTTGTGTATTCAAGAATATTTACATTGTATTTGAGATCAGCAAAATTATTGGAGCACTTTTTGATAAAACGCTTGATAAATGCATTTCAGAAAATGCTTTAATCCAAAAACATCCTCTGAAAAAAGACATCTCATTGATCATGTATGATTATATTTCTCCATGTCAGGTAACAAACTTTTGCTTTCTAATGCCTAGTCAAAAGACGAACGAAGTTCAACACTCTTTAAGGCAGTAAATGGGCAAACCAATGTATGATTCTTGGCTGAGGATAATAGTTGGCATAAAAGTCAAATCATTCTCTATGAAACAATTTTACATTTCTGTATCTTATAAAAAACGAGTTACTCGACAGCCAATCGAAGGAAGTGTCGGTTCAGGATCAAGGAATTCTCGAGATTGCTCATTGACATTTGAGAGATCTTCTTTTACGAGATGGCGCTCGTGGCTTTGGAGAGAAAAATGGGCAGCGGGGTTCCAATATATGTGATTTTTCAACGCAAGAAGTCAACTGAAAATGCCGATTGTTAAGCATGTATCAACTTAGATGAAAAAATAGTCCAAGACACTACAAAAATGACAACACCAATAAATGACGACGGAAAAACTGAAAGGTTCAACAAATATGTCGCTTGGTACATAGCTTACCTTAGAGAAAGTCTGAATATCATTCAAACAATTTTCATTGTTGGGATCTATGTTTACATACTCTCCTCCACAAGTTATCTTCAGCGACTGCAGAAGAGTTTTTTGGACTAATTACACTCCAAACTTCTGGTTATTTCATATTTTTCCTTCTCTATTTTCTCAGTTATGATATTAATTGGGGAACTTATGTGGAAAAATGAGTTACCTCATAGAGTTCATTTGAAATAAGCCCCATTCCATAAGCAAATGGGATTTGTGAGTTCTGTTCAACAAAGCCGTCAGTTCTGGGGTTCCCTAGTATGTATCCCTGAAACAATACCAGAACTGAGAGAGTGACAAATAGTTCTTCAGTACTTGTGCTCTGGTTTGTCAATATGCACAATCTTGGACCCTTTTCAGATTTCTATTTTGCTCCTTAATTTATCCTGATTCACGCTCTTAGCAGTATGCATGAGTTACGTTTCTAATAGAAGGATACCAATTACAAACCTGTAGATTTATCAGTGGTTTGATATCGTCTTCATTTTCTGCATGACCATAACCAAATGACTATGAGGAGAGGAAATACCATAAAGACGAAAGTAATATGACTTAAACTTTATATGCCACTACTGACGCATAAAATGTTACAAATTTCTGTAACCTGCTTTATGGTTTTAAACTCTTAGAGATACAAGTAGGTTTGTGCTGCAAAGTGAGGTTCCACAATAATACATAGAGAAGGATTAATATGTGAACTGCATAAAAATTGAAAGTTAGTGGAGTCCTTAAGCCTTGACTAATGAGCTACAATTCTGGAAACGTTGAGAAATTTAATATCATGAAGTCGAGTATCGACAACAAAGCGCAGATTCCTATTTTATCATGCGAACATTGTCATATTTATGTAACATATTAATCAACCGTTATAAGCCATACCATTGGAGATCTGGTGAACAAATGCCGGGACCGTGATGCCAGAGTACGAATCCCCTCCAACATAAAATGGATTTGAGATGAACTCAGGGTGATCCATCAGCCACTATACGATCCAACATGGAATCAGAAACAGTAAACGGTCCTTTAAAAAAGGGTATTAGTTGAGAAGTATACCTTTCTAAGAAATTGGTCAGCCTAGTGAACTTGTTTAAAGTCACCAGTTTGGGAGGCAAGTGGGGTTCTTGCGTAGGAAAATCCAGTGCCGACGGGCGAATCAACAAATAATATGCTGGCTTCCTGAAAATTAATCACAAATTTCCAAATTACATAAATACATCATCTAACATACCATCAAACCCGGATACAAGACACAGTTGTCACCTTCGTCCACGAGTAAGGATTTAAGTGCAAAGTAGGCAAGCTCCCATTGTACTCCACTGTGTTGAAATTTACTGGACCTACCAACCAACTGGCAATCACGACAAATTCTCCTACTCTTTTTTAAGCGAATAACTGAAAACTGTATGACCGTACTTGATCACTTACCAATTTCATAAGCAAGAGCTGAGAAAACAGAGCAGCCAGGGCCACCAGTAAGCCAAAGTAATAGAAGAGAGGGTCCTCTTTTGGATTTTTCTCCGACTTAACAAAGTAATAGAAGAGCTGTACATCCTCTGACTCACCTACACCTACATATCTGATCAAATAAATACGTATATATTCAGAATAAATGATAACTGATCACTAGTGCTATTTGCTATAATGCATGTTAGGAACTGACCCAGTTTCCAGTTCAAAGGGGAGAGACCCCTGGAATCCTGGAAGAAACTTGACTGTTGAATGAGAAGCTGCAAGCTGCCCGCAAAGCTGTAAAAGAAGGAGAAGAGAAAAACAGAGCTTTGCCGTTTGCATTGGTTTTTGCCTTTTCCAGTCTCTAGATGACAGCTTCTTTGCAGAAACTAGAACTGGTGCACAATCTTCAGTTTCGGATTGCAATTGGATACGAACCTAAGACTAAATGGTGGGTTAATAGTGTTAATGTCACAACGCAACTAAGACACAGATACTGGAGTTGTCAGCATAGAGAACTTTTATCTGATACGGAAGCACAGATAAAATGAACAGTTTAGTTAGGCAGGCATTTGACGGGTGGCATCCAATATAAGAAAATAAAGAAAACCTTGTGAACAAATATGTTTCATTTTCATTTTTTTATTAACAATTCAGTATCATTTTGGCTTGCATTGAGATGTCTGAAGCGATATCATAAACGTGACAGCGCGAGTCCACGTTGCCGTGCCCGACACAGCTGTTGCAAATCGATCAATCACTATCACGTTACGTGTTTGGGTAAAATATCAGAAAGGCCCCTAAAAGCCCTTCCTAGTTTATGGGGTAAATATCAGACAAACCCCTCGAAGACAATCCAGCTCGAGCAAGATTCCTCGAGGATAGCCAAGCTCGAGCAGAAGTCAGGAAGTCAAAGCTGGTCAAGGCCGAGAGCTCCTTTCCCGCCGAGGTCGCCCCTCGTGTCAAAGCTCGGTTAGGTCGAGAGCTTCGCCCGCCGAGGTCGCCCTTCGTGTCAAAAGTCGGTCAAGGTCGAGAGCTCACTCCTCGCCGAGGTCGCCCCTCGTGTCAAAGCCGGTCAAGGTCGAGTGCCGAGCACATCTTTCCCGCCGCAGACATCCACGAGCACAACCGGCAAGACCCACCCGTGGCAACCCGAACCGCTTTCGTAATCTTGGCACACCTTTTAATGTCTCGCCAGGCCCCACATGGCTTGGTGATGATATCATGTCGGTGGCCGCAGACACGCCCATGGTGTCATCATTCCTAGCGCACTTGCCCGACATGGTGATCCGTCCACGTGAATCGAGTTAAGGGACAACCGCCATCCTTGTGGAATATTCCGCCAATCACAGCTTGTCGAGGACTCCGATATCACTAACGTGGAGTGGACAAACTGGAAAGGAAAAGAGCGGGAAAACAGAGTATAAAAGGAAACGAAGGAGAACCAGACAAGTGGTTGGAACTCTAATCGATAGAGGGTCAAGATTTTAACTCTCGTAGGGTTAGCAATTTTCATCGACCAAGGATCCGTAAGCTTAAAACAGTTCTTCTCGATTCTCATCCCTCTCATCCGATTCTCTAAAAACACCATACTTATCCAAAAAGGGGGCGGATAATACCCCTTTCATCTTTCCGGCCTCCTCACCAGCGGAGATACCAAAAAGAGAAACCCGACATCGACTTGAAGCGTCGGAGGGTTCTCGCCGGAACGCCTGCGACCCCCGACCCGGCTCGTGAGTGCAGGTCCGGAGACCACCGCTCGTAAGAAGACAACTGAACAGACGATGGGCAATCCCGCCGAGCTTGTCGCGAGCGTAAGGATCGGCATCGCTTGAATCCGCGAGCGTAAGGTTCGGACGCTCTCGCCGAAATGCTTGGAGGTACCGCTGGAAAGTTCAAGCACCGCTGAGGCACGCGTGAAAAATTGCATCAACATCTTTGCGCCGCCTCGTGGATCGCAGACAAAAGCCCGATTTCCTAATACATCAAGACACACAAAAACACAACGACGAGGGAAACAACCAAGAGGTGCAAGTCCCGAGGAATCGACGACTCGGAGAAGTGGCCAACGAGGCCTGTAATAGTGAGATCCGGAAAGCGATGGATCTGATGGAAAACAGATTGAAATTACGACCTCCCGCTATAAGAATCTGTAGAAGGACAGAGAAAGCCTCGCAACGATGTCCCGAGTCCAACTGAGGGAATGCTCATGTTCTGGAAAACGCGGAGACGAAGCCCAAAGACCTAGGGCACCAAATGTCATGCGTGAGAGAAGAAACGAACACGGAGGAAAGTGGGTCTCGCCAACATTTCAGTAGGAGATGTCCCCAACCTCTCGTAAGTGAGGAGTCGAGGGAGAGGTACGCAGATCAGCGCAGTGGTGGAAGATCTTCTGGGAACCGAAAGAGTCCAAGTCGGCGAATAATACGCCGACAACGAATCTCCTCTCCTGAGATTACGGGTGTCACGATACCACGTGACTTTCGCCTCCTGATCCGCAATATTCGGAAAGAGTGACCCATTAATACACATAGAGCGGTTCAATGACCCGACAGGGTGCAAGGTCTGCTGCCAGCAGACAAAGTGCAGTGGCCTTCCCGCCACTCTAGAGGGAAGGGCGAGAGAACGGTACCGCAGTTCTCACCGGGAAGTATCTCGAAGTTTCAACAGATGCGCAGGAGTTCATGAATAATTTCGGCGCAGTGACCTCGAGGATGACATGACGGAGCCGCCGAGGCGAGGCAGTAAAGAAGGGAGTTCCTCCCGGAGTTTATCAAAAGATACCATAGATCTGGCCCCAGATCTCGGTGCGCTCAACCATCCCCAAGCTCTGCGGGATCGAAAGAGGGTGTTCTGACTGGGAGACCATGGTATAACCTCGCGAAGTCCTTCGATCCGCTCATATTCTGGACGCTGCATCGAACAAATAAAACCGGACATGGTAATCAAGAAGAAAGGTCGCTAAGCTCAAGGAGTGAACAAGTCACCTGAGCAAGACTGAAGGAGAAAGTGGAGTCCCGCCTCGAGGACACATGCTCCAAAGGCAGCAAGTGGACCGGCAGCTCTGCACAACCCGTGACGTAGAGTTCCCCACCGCTGATGGTTCCCCAACCACCCCGCAGTCTCCGTGCCGGATCACAGAGAATATCGGCTACGATGGCCGTACATCCCGCAACCAACCACCGAGTAGACTCAAGCTGAGTCATAATAGGGTGATCAGCCATCGCCACCCCACCACGAAGCTTCCCGAGGGATAGGGCACCCAAGTCGTGGAATGCAGCCCCGCCATGCATAAGATAATGGTCGAAGGTATCCTCAAGAGATACTTCAGTGGTCGAGGAGCTGGATCGCCGAGCCCTCCAACGCCGATGACCACGCCACCAAGCAAGTGAGCAAGTGGGCGCTTCGCTGCTTCCACGGAGACCATGGTCACATCACATCACTGTGCCGTGATTTGAAAACCGTAGTAAGATTTAGTCGTAAATCGATACCGGACGAGTTTCAGGGCGAGGGCACCCTAGAGTCGAACAACAGTCGAGGAAGGTGACCAGTGCCTATGAAATAGACACTGAACCACCATCCACGAGGGTAATTTCGTGTGGACCAACGATGGCCTAAGTTCCAACAGGCCCGAAAAACTATCGCAGAGTATGTCATTGCCACCGAGAAGTCCTGCTCATCGCCTCCCGCGCCAAAAGGCTAAGCGTTCTAAGTAGCCAATCACGTGATGTATGAAGATGGGAGGGGTGTCAGACTCTCACGAAGATGCCCCTGCGTGAAAGCCAAGATAGCAAACAAGCGAAGTCGACCGAACATCGGTCGACTTGGGAGCTCTGAGATATTCTTTTCAAATCCACACTCGAGGATTTAGGAATAACAGCGCGAGCCTCGAAAGCATACGAGCACTTCCTCGAGCGGATCTCGGGAGGAAAGCTAATACCCCTGTGAATCATCAGTTCGGCAAGAACTATGGGCTCAAGCCTTCGAGAAGAATACGATGCCGGATTTCGGTGGTAGATGAAACCAAACCTGCATCAGTGCGATTCTAGTGGAGGCCATTTACGAGGATCACCCAACGCAGGTCGTCAACCCATTACTTAGCCTCAAGCACCGAGTAAACGGGCTATAGTGGTCGCGAAAGGCAGCCAAAGTGGTGGCGAGGAGTCGCTACCGCTGCCGCCAAGGAAACTATGCAGATCACCTCGCTAGACACGAGGGAGAATCGAGGAACCAAGGCAAGAGCCACTGAGAAGTTCGAGGAGCTCGAGGTGATAGCAGTAAGATCCCGGAAGAAAGTCCGGATCGGCCGGCCTTAGCGAGCAACAAGGAAAAGTCGATGGAATGTCCGCGAGCACACGCAGATGTGTTCGCATGGACGCATGATGATACGCCCGGATCGATCCGTAGTGGCGTGTCACAGTCGGGCAAGACGGAAAGATGCTGTTCTAGAAAGCGTAAGAGGAGGTGCGCCAACCGTGAGAGATACGAAGCCATCAATCACGAGGTTGAAAAGTCACGAAAGTAGGATTCATACGGAGGTATCCTACCCCGAATGGATCTCGAATGCAGTGCCAGTAAGAAAGCAAACGGGAAATGGAGAATGTGTGTCGACTTCACAGACGTGAACAAGGCCTCGCCTAAAAGATAGCTTTCCACCACCAAGATAGACCAACCGGTGGACTCTACTAGGCACGCATGTCATAGTTTTATGGATGCATTCTCGTGATATAACCAAATTCCCATGCACCAGCCGACGAGGAGTGTACAGCTTTCATCACCAATCGTGGTCAGATCACATAAGGTCATGCCTTCTACCTAAAGAATGCAGGGCGACGCACTGCAGGCTAGTAAACAAGGTTTTCAAACCGCTGATCGGCTTGGACTATGGAGGTATACGTAGATGATATGATCACCAAATCCAAAGATGCGCAGGAGCATGTAAAACATCTAAAGGAGACCTTCGCGACTCCTAGCGAAGTACCGAATGAGTTAAACCCCGAAAATGTGCTTCGGGTGAGTTCGGGAAAATTTTAGGATTCATGCGAGTCACAGGGGATCGAGGCCAACCCTGAGAAGATCGTGAGCAATGATAGAAATGAGGTCCCCTCGTAGCCTCAAGCGAGATACAGTAGTCCCGACCGCAAGCTGAGCTGCCTCTCAACAAGTTCGTGATCCCGAGCCACTGATAATGCCGAGTCTTCTTCCGTGAAACGAGAAGGCGTGAAGACGAAATGGACGCTCGAATGCGAGGAGGCTGCCCAAAGAACTGAAAGAGTATTTGCTAAAAGTCTCACATCACCAACACCTCGAGCAGCGAGAGGTAATCGCTTCAGATTGGCCGTATCCCAACGGGCAACAAGCCCGGCCTCGATAAGGAGGAATCGTGAGTACAAGACCGTGGTATTACACGAGCAGTAGCATTGCCGAAGCGTAAACCCCAGATCCAACCACGGAGAAGTGGGCTCTAGCCTCGGTCACTGCGTCCGAAAGTCGAGGCCTTATTTTCGTGCACATTCAGCGGTGGTTCTCGACCGATCAACCTCTCGTGCAAACTTTGTACAAACCCCGAGACTCCGAAGGTCAGTGAAATGGTCATGGAATTAAGCTGAGTTCGACTCAATTACCAACCCCGAGCAAAGAATAAAAGCACACCATTAGCCGACTTCGTGGTCGAGTGCACAATGAGAGACGAGGAGACTGGAGAGCGAGCACATACCATGTTCACAGTGCCCTCACCAACACCGGATTGTCACAAGAGATGGATCCCGCTAAGTCGTGAGCAGGAGCAGTGAGTTGTGCTTTGAGTCCGTAAGGGAAGAGATGAAATACGCCGCGAGATTAGAGTTCAAGTAACTAATAATCGCCGAGTACGGGTTCAGTAATAGCAGGGTCGAAACTCGCCCCTAGAAGGAAAGCTGAGGAGGTAAAGCTCGAACAGACTCACAGCTAGTAACCGAATCACCCCGACGAGAGCTTCCGTGCAAAGCGGGAGAAGATGGATGCCTACCTTCGTAGCGTAAGACAACTAATGAAAAATTTCCGAGCTGTCGAGGTGGAACAGATCCCGAGGGGAAGAATTTTCGAGCAGATATAATAGCTCGCATGGCAGCCACCCTGACCCCAAGTTTCCAAAATCTATCCCTCTCGAAAGTCAAAACCCGCCGAGTATCGAAAGCGAGGACGAGGTGATGAACCCAAGAACGAGCAACACCTGATGCACCGATCATCTCCTACCTCAAGCGAAGGAACAAGGCACACTGACAAGAAACAGTAAGGAAATCGAGTGCAAAGCAGCCTGTGCACACTCTCATCGACTGGGGTCTTATATAGACGGGGTACACTCTCCCTCACGCGTGGCTTAGACCAAGAGGAGGCCGATTACGCCCTCCGAGAGATACACGAGGGAGTCCGTGGAAATCACTCCTGGCTCGAGGTCCTCGGCTTTCAAGGCCTCGAGGCACGGGTATTTTGGCCCCGCATGCACCAAGATGCTCATGAAAAGACGAGAAGTCGCAAGAGCCGCCAAAGCTTTGCTAACCATCCGACTCACCTCCGGAGAACCTTACGGTGATGAACTCGCCATGGCCATTTGCTCAGCTGGGAATAGATTTGATCGGGCCACCGCTGAAGGGAGAGCAACCGCCACCCATGCTATAGTCGCGATTGATTATTTCACCAAACGGGTCGAGCTGGAGCCTCGAGCAAAGATCACGTAGTGTAAAACCACCGATTTCATTTCGAAGAATGTGATTTGCAGTGTATGGATTCCCCATGCATTGGTCACCGATAACGGGAGGCAGCTTGATAATGGCAAGTTCGTAGACTTCGCCGTAACCTCGAATAGAGTTGAAATTTTGCTCTCCTCACACCCACAGTGCCAACGGGCAAGCAGAGGCCGCGAATAAAACTATAAAACGCCTCAAGACAAGCGTCAAGCGAGCAAAAGTGGCTTCAGTGGACGAGCTGCCGGTGTCTCGCGGGCCTACGTAACCACACACAAACGGCCAATCGGAGAGACCCCATTCTCCTCGGCATTCGGACACGGGCAGCTGGTTCCCACCGAGATAGGAACTGGGACGCACCTGACGTAACACTTCAACGAGGAGCAAAACAACGAGCGACGTATGCGCAGCTCGACTCACTGGAAGAAAAAGAGAGAGGATACCGCCAAGATCTCGTAATATCAACAAAGCGGTGGCTCGTTATTACAATCGGGCGTACACATTCGCCGATTCCAGCGGGTGATCGGGTATCGAGGAAAGTCAACCAGAGCACAAAAGACCCAAGACAAGTGTGTACTTGGACCAAACCGGAAGGTCCATATCGAGTCACTCAACTAAGCAGGACCCGGAGCATACCGGCTGGCTCATCCAGACGGACGAGAGGTCAAGAGGCCACGGAACGCCGAACTCCTAAGCGAAGTACTTTCAATAGGTTTTCTTGTATTGAAATGCTAATGTAAATATTTCATCCCAAGCATGGGATATGTAAAAGTACAAATGTATGTAAAATAAGAACAAAGATTTATAATGCAAGTTCAAAATAAAGAATGGAAGAAGAGCCTCCTGCCGAAGTCCCGGAGCCTAACTCATTAGAGCGGATCGGCGCCAAGCTCCAAGTTATTTGAAAACCGGAGCAGTGAGTACTATCGAAGACCCCGAGTCAATTAAAAGGCTCGAGCAGGAAGAGCTCCTGGCCGAAGTCCCGGAGCCTAACTCATTAGAGCGGATCGTGCCAAGCTCAAGTTATTTGAAAACCGCAGCAGTGAGTGTCATCGTAACCCCGGTCAATTAAAATGCTCGAGCGTAAGAAGAACTCTCGCCGAAGTCCCAAAGCCTAACTCATTAGGCGTGACTGCGCCGAAGTCTCAAGTTATTCGAAACCGAGCAGGTGAGTGTTTTCAAAAGCTCCTGTAGATTAAAAGTGCTCGAGGAGAAGAAGAACTCCTCAGCACGAAGTCCCGGAGCCTAACTCATTAGTGCGGATTCGTGCCTAGCTCGAGTTATTTGAAAACCGTAGCAGAGTATCGCGAAGCTCTGGTCAATCGCAGCCCAGGCGTAAGTTCAAGAACTCCTGGCCGTAAATCCCAGCTGGACGGTGCCATGCTGGGTCAACTGCAGCCCGAGCAGGAGTATCGCAGAAGCTCTGGTCAATCGCAGGCCCGGCAGAGTTCAAGAACTCCTCGGCTGAAGTCCCCAAAGCCTAAGTCTTGAAGCGGACGTGCCATGCTTGGGTCAATTGCAGTCCCGAGCGTGAGTAACCTAACAAGATACTTTAGTCAATCGCAGGCCGAGCAAAAGATCCCAAGAATTCCTCGATCAAGTCCCAGATGGACGTGTCACGCTTCATGCCAATCGGATGCTCGAGCAAGCGTTCAGAAGGGCTCGAGCAGCTTGTAATCGCAGAAGACACCTCGCTCAATTGCAAGCCCGAGCAGGAGTAATGACAGAAGACACCCCGGCCAATTACACCCCGAGCAAGAAGTGATACTGTAAGACACCCTGGCCATGCAGCCCGAGCGTAAGGCTTCAAGAATACCAGGCCGAAGTCCCCGCGTGATGAGCCAAGCACGCCCAACTACGAGCCCGAGCAAGAAGAACGTGGAGAAGCGTAAAAGGTCATGAGTTCGACCTGTCTCATCGAGTTTCCAGCCTTGTCTCGCTCACCGAAAGACTAGAAACCTGGGACCGTGTTCGGTAAAATATCGAAAGGCCCCTAAAAGCCCTTCCCGGTTTACGGGTAAATATCGACAAACCCTCGAAGACAATCCACTCGAGCAAGATTCCTCGAGGATAGCCAAGCTCGAGCGTAAGTCGAAGTCAAAGTCGGTCAAGGCCGAGAGCTCCTTCCTCGCCGAGGTCGCCCTCGTGTCAAAGCCGGTTAAGGTCGAGAGCCTTGCCCGCCGAGGTCGCCCTTCGTGTCAAGCCGGTCAAGGTCGAGAGCTCACTCCCGCCGAGGTCGCCCTCGTCAGCCGGTCAAGGTCGAGTATCGAAGCACATCTTTCCTCGCCGCAGACATCCACGAGCACAACTGGCAAGACCCGACCTATGGCAACCCGAACCGCTTTCGTAATCTCGCACACCTTTTAATGTCCGCCAGGCCCCACATGGCTTGGTGATGATATCGTTGTCGGTGGCTCAGCACACGCCCATGGTGTCATCATTCCTAGCGCACTTGCTCGACATGGTGATCCGTCCACGTGAATCGAGTTAAGGGACAACCGCCATCCCTAGTGGAATATTCCGCCAATCACGCTTGTCGAGGGACTCGGATACCACTAACGTGGAGTGGACAGACTGGAAAGGAAAAGAGCGGAAAAACAGAGTATAAAAGGAAACGAAGGAGAACGGCACAAGGGTTGGAACTCTAATTGATGGAGGGTCAAGATTTTAACCTCGTAGGGTTAGCAATTTTCATCGACCAAGGATCCGTAAGCTAAAACAGAGTTCTTCCGATTCTCATCCCTCTCATCCGATTCTCTAAAACACCATACTTATCCAAAAAGGGGGCGTATAATACCCTTTCATCTTTCCGGCCTCCTCACCGCGGAGATACCAAAAGAGAAACCCGATCATCGACTTGAGCGTCGGAGGGTTCTCGCCGGAACGCCCGCGACCCCGACCCGTTGTCGTGAGTGCAGGTCCGGAGACCACCGCTCGAAGAAGACAGTGAACAGACGAGGGGCAATCCCGCTCGAGCTTGTCGCGAGCGTAAGGATCGGCATCGTTTGAATCCGCGAGCGTAAGGTTCGGACGCTCTCGCCGAGCTGCTTGGAGGTACTGCTGGAAAGTTCGAAGCACTGTTGAGGCACGCGTGAAAAATTGCATCAACATTACGTATTGTCCCACTCAGCCTTGAACTTTATGGGAGACCATATCTGGTTCGTTTTTCAGAGCAATGACAGAAGTTGTAATTAATGGTTACATATATTATATTACGTTGAATGTCAAATCTCTTGCGCCACAGATTTCCTTCGGAATACGCTGGCAACTGGTTTGTGTATTTCAGTTGCCTTCTTTGCGTATCAACTTATTTTTTACTATTACATGACTAATAGTTCAGCAAAATACAAACTAGCTTTTAAAACATAGATGTTCTGAAAAAAAATATATATATATATATATATATATATATATATGTTAATACCATATAATAAATTTAATTTTTAAATAATAAAATATTATATTTTTTTACTATATAAATAATAAATCAAATTAATTTAATTTTCAAACACAATTAATTATTATCAAACATTTTAATATTATAACTTAAACGGTTCAACCCCAATACCAATAAAACTAAATTAATGATTTGATTATGTCAAAACCAAAAATTTACTATCGCATTACCGGTGTTTTTTATCCATGGAATCAATATGAGCACGATACATATAGAACTTTGTAAAATAATTATGTATATTAATGCATTTAGGAAGGCAATACCGGCCCCGGAACTTTTCTTAGTGCATTGATTCATTGCTCTTCTTGGTTTTAGCAGGGATTATAAACAACACATACTTCCTGAACACATATTTAACATGGATCAACAGCCACTCCATTGTTAGGAGGTGCTGAGCTATCAACTTCCTATTCTGTTTCCATCGCCACCGCAACTTCCCGCCTCTTCCCCTCCTCTGATTTCTCCTCCTTCAGCTTCTGTTTGATAGATAATTTTGATTGTGGGGATCAATTATTTGTAGATAGCCACCGTATTTTCACAAAATTCCTTTAGATATCTTGGGAATATAATAAAGATCAAGATCCAGAAAATCAGAAGGAAAGAAGAAAGAGAAAATCAAGATGCACTTCAGAATCATGCATTGCAAGATGATGTCAATGTAAAATAGCCCACCTTGGTAGCCACAGATGAGTCCCTATCTACGATACAATAAGATCATATCCAGGCAATAAGGCAAATTCCATCTTATCAGAACATAGTGCAAAAGGAAGTTTGTTCTGAATAAAATTGCCATTACCTGTTCTGTGGGTCAGCCTCAATAGCTTTCTTGATGTCCCAAGATCAGATCTGCAATTTCCATATTGGCTTGTTATTACGGGCTGCACAATTTCAGCCCAAAATGACCTAAAAAATGTGCTAAGATGTGCTAACTTGGCCTAATTCCGGAAATTTCCTCAAAATTTCAGCAACTCTAGTACAATTGTACATACACTAGAATTATCTAGAATTTGTCACATGTACATAGAATTCTCTAGGAATAAAATTCTCTAAAGCTACCCAAACTTCCCTATAAATATGGGTGAGCTCTAGGCATTTGAGCATCAATCAAATCAACTCAATCAACCACATCAAGCAAAGCATCCAAGCATCAAAACTCTCTTATAAGTTTTTCTCAATCAATACAATTTCCGCATTTGGCTACATTGCTCGCTAGCTCTCTCTTCTCTTTAGCATTTCGGGAAACCTCTTGGCTTAGCTATTGAGAAGCTCAAAGGCTTACTTAGCAACATCCCGACAAATGTTGTCTAAGTGCCGCACGGGTTTGTTGTGCAAAACACTCATTCCGTGACAAGTAGTATCAGAGCTAAAGTTCGCACACACGCATTTCAGCAGCAATGGCCAACCTATCAACCTCAAGCACAACACAAGAGGGCGTTATTGGTGTGGAGATACTCCCGGAACCAAGCCGGGGCCGCGATGAAACTCGCGGGCAGGCCAAGACTCGTAGCAAGTCCAAGACCGCGTCTATCGATGCTTTGGAGCCACGCATGACTACGCTCGAAACTACAATGTCCGCCGCTCAGGACACCTTCAAAACTTTGGAGGAAAGGGTGGGCGGTCTCGAGGGCGAATATGCTGACTTCACAATGGCAACCAAGGCCTTCATCCAAGACCAAACTGACACCCTTCGAGGGGAATTTCGAGCATTTCATGAGGAGTTGCTGAAACTCTGCAGCTTCATACAAGACGAGCTGCATGCTGTCCGTGCGGAAGTGGAGGAAGTCCGTTCGGACTGGGCATGGCACAGGCGCACACTCTCCGCTAGCCCAGCTTCTACAAACACGAGTGATGCGCGACGCATTGACGTGCCAAAGTCCTACACCTACAATGGCACACGCAATGCCACCATCGTAGACAACTTTCTGTTTGGGCTAGACCAATACTTCGATGCCATAGGTGTACGAGATGAGGCATCGAAAGTGAGCACTGCACCCACATTTTTACGAGGTGTTGTACAACTATGGTGGTGTCGGAAGCATGGTGAAATGGGCAAAGGTATCTGTACCATCAACACATGGGTAGATTTCAAGCAAGAACTCCGAAAGCAATTTACCCCAAGTAATGCCGAGAAAGAGGCGAGAGCACGCCTACGTCGCCTCAAGCGAATGGGTAGCGTTCGAGACTACATCAACGAATTCACTACCCTTATGCTTGAGATAAGCGACATGTCCGACAAGGACTCGCTCTTCTACTTCCAAGATGGCCTCAAGGATTGGGCCAAGACGGAGCTCGATAGGCTGGGCGTCCAAACACTTGACGACTCCATTGCCACCACGAAGTCGCTGAACGAGTATTCCACCCAATCCAAGGATAAAAGGCCAAACCAAGACAAAGGTGGGGCAAAGAGTCGCAAGGACAAAGGGCACAATCGTAAGGATTGGGGGCAGAAAAAGCCTCCAAGCGGCAAGAACGGGCAAGGAAAATCGGAATGCAAGAAGGAGCCACTGAAGCCACACAGCCCATGCTTCATATGCAACGGACCTCATTAGGTACACGACTGTCCGGAGAAGAAGTCGTTTAATGCCCTCGCTGCCCAACTCAAGGGTAACTCCACACCATCATCGGAAGAACCCCGACCCAGCATGGGTTCTATCCAACGTCTCGGCGCACTCGACAGCCCACAAACGGCACTCCCTAAGAAAGGGCTAACGTACGTGAGTGCGAATATAAACGGACACTCCTTTTGCGCATTACTGAATACGGGAGCCGCACACAACTTCGTATCCTAGAATGAGGCCAAGCGCCTAGGCCTCAAAACTACGAAGAAATGAGGTACCATGAAGGCGGTAAATTCACCTGCTAAGCCCATTACGCATGGAGTAGAAAGCTCAACTTTTCCATCGTGCCCATGGACGACTTCAAGTTGGTCCTTGGCATGGAATTATTCGACCAAGTCCATGCCTTCTCACTTCCAGCCACAAACTCCCTAAGCATCTTCGACGGGAGTAAGCCATGCATGGTCTCCATAGAGCGTGGCAAGTCCGAGGAGAAAACGCTCTCGGCCATGCAATTCAAAAAAGGTTTCAAGAAGGACCCAAGTTTCTTAGTGTCCATTTGGGAGCTCAACGAGGGGGATAATTCCGCAAGCACTCCAAGCCAATTCCCTCCAACCATACAAGCCGTCCTTGAGAAATTCAAGGACGTGATACCTCCGAAGCTTCCAAAAAAGCTTCCATCTAGACGAGAGGTAGATCATCAAATAGAGTTGGAGCAAGGTTCAAAGCCTCCAGCCTTGGCGCCCTATCGCATGGCGCCACCCGAGCTCGAAGAATTGCCAAAACGGCTCACGAATTTACTGGACGCAGGCTATGTTCGCCCATCCGAAGCCCCTCTCAATGCTTCGATCCTTTTCAAAAAGAAAAATGATGGATCGGTGCCAATGAGCATTGATTACGTAAACGCTCACCAGCGGGATTGGGCGAAGTTGCTTGATGTCGCTCAATTTTCTTATAATCTCCAACGGAGTGAGGCTACTGGCAAGAGCCCATTCGAGATCATCATGGGATTCTAGCCCATGACCCCCAATGCCATAGCCTCGACTTACGGAGGTAAAAGCCCCGCGGCACATAAGCTTGCTCGCAAATGGCATGAGGAAGCAAACATTACGCTAGCTTACCTTGACAAGGCCGCGAGGAAAATGAAGAAATGGGCCGATACAAGGAGACGGCACGTTGAGTACAAGGAAGGGGATCAAGTCATGATCAAGCTTCTGCCCCAACAATTCAAGACATTGCGAAAAGTCCACAAGGGGTTAGTGAGGCGATACGAGTGACCCTTCCACATTGTCCGACGTGTGGGTAACGTCTCGTATCTAATAGAGCTTCCACCAAGGCTTAAGATTCATCCGGTCTTTCACATAAGTCTTCTCAAGCCCTATCACGAAGATGTGGGAGACACAAGTCGCGAAGAATCAAGGCGTGCCCCAACAGCCGTCATCACTGCGTTCGACAAAGATGTAGAGTACATCCTTGCTGATCGAATAATTCGAAGAAAGGGTGTACCAGCGTACTACGAGTACTTGGTGAAGTGGAAAAACCTCCCTAAGAGCGAAACCACTTGAGAACGCGAAGATGACTCGTGGCAATTCGCGGAACACATCCAGAGGTTCAAGCACAAGAACGCGACGAGGACGCCGCGAGCATAGGTGGGGGAAGATGTTACGGGCCGCACAATTCTAGCCCAAAATAGCCCAAAGAAATGTGCCAAGATGTGCTAGCTTGGCCCAATTCTGGAAACTTCCGCAAAATTCCAGCAACTCTAGCACAATTGTACATACACTAGAATTCTCTAAAATTTGTCACATGTACATAGAATTCTCTAGACATAGAATTCTCTAGAGCCAGGCAAGCTTCCCTATAAATATGGGTGAGCTCTAGGCATTTGAGCATCAATCAAATCAACTCAATCAACCACATCAAACAAAGCATCCAAGCATCAAAGCTCTCTTGTAAGCTTTTCTCAATCGATACAATTTCCGCATTTGGTTACATTGCTCGCTAGCTCTCTCCTCTCTTTAGCATTTCGGGAAACCTTTTGGCTTAGTTATTGAGAAATTCAAAGGCTTACTTAACAACGTCCCGACAAAAGTTGCCTAAGTGTCGCACGGGTTTGCTGTGCAAAACACTCATCCCGTGACATTGTGCTCTCCTGTACAGAGCTTTTACATTGTGACAATCACAATCTAATACCTGTAAGAGCAAAAGAAAAATTAGAAAAAAAGATGCAGTTTGACTTATATCAGGCCCCTCCGGTTGCTTCTCTTTCAACACTCACCTTTAAAACAACTCAATTGCACCTCGGTCCTTCAGTTTGAGACTACAAGCTGCACTGTTCAACCAGTATGAAACTCTTAATGACTTGACTAACTTTTCCTCATCATTAACAAAGGACCCATTTTCACTCACACGGTCATCAGCGTGATATCACAGAAGAAGTAAAAATGTACAGAGTCAAAAGCCTATAAACTTGAAACCTAGGAATTTCAGCTTAACTATACCAGTGCATTGAGCCACCTTATTATATTTCTTGCCAGCTCGTTGATACTTCCCATTTTTTAATAGCAAATTGCCTTCTTCTTTTTTTCTCCCAGCGGCCTCAATTTTCTCCTGACTATTCATTTCCCATGGCTCTTTCTCATTAACAAAAGAAGCCGTGGGCAAACAATTCCCCAATTAGAAAACCCAGAAATATTAGAGCCCACATACTTATTTTAGTAAAAACATTAACCAAAAGCAATTTCGTAATGATGGTACAGTAAAATCCAAATCATTCTTAGGAATTGTGTGTATTATGGTAAATAACAAAGTTTTATACCGATACCATTTCTTCTTAAGGTAAAAGTATCAAAAATCACACATCATCTTCTTACAATAGTTTCAAGAATTCTATAATTATTACTACCAAAATTTGGAGAAAACCAGATCAATGCATAAAAAACATATCCGAAACTTTCTTGTTTTAATCAGAGATGCAACTTGTAATCTTCTCATTTGAGAAAAACTTACACTATTTGGTTTTTTCATGACTTGTTGTGCAAATTTTAATGTATTTGCAACCTCGCCAATTTATTGAAATATAGATTAGAAATATCGAGGTCAAACTCACGACGATTGTCCATTTTTTAGAAAGTAAAATTTAATTTAAACTAATTATAACTCTACTCTAATTGAAAAGAAAATATTTTGTTTGAAAAAAAAAACTAAAGATCTAATTAAAATTAAAATGAGTAAACTGACACAATAATTGAAAAGATTAAGGCTACTAAGGTTTCAAAATCTATCATAATTCAACTCAACAATTATCTAATTACCAATTAATTCTCAATTTTAGAATAACAACTCAAAATCAATCTATGTCTACTCATAAATTTAACAACTAGACCTAATTAAAATTAATATTATGTAGATTATATTTCTAATAGTATGATATCTAAGTATCCGATGTAAATAATATTGAATAACAAAGAGCCGAAGTTTTCTTAAACACTTTGTGTAAACAATTTATTAAATGACACATAATTAAATATAATCACTTATAAACTTTATAAATTTAAGCATAGAATTTAGTCAAATATTAATCGTAAAAATCAACAATGCATGAAAAAATTGATAAAATGATTTAATAATATTCAACTAGACATATGAAATAAAAATCATAAACATTAAAGCACACGAGTGGGGAATTAATTAACTAAAAAGTAATTTATTTCATTAAACAAGGCTTCATCCTTAAATCTAATATAGAAAATTTAGAAAGACACAGGGAGATTGAGAAACTAATACCAATAGAAACTCACTACAATTCTTCTCACCGTTCGGCTGCAACTTATCTTCTTATCTTTTTCTCTTAGCGGCTGCAACCCTCTATTTTGTCTCTCCCTCTAGTCGGCTACCTCCCTTCTTTAAACCAAACACTTGGCTTATATATAATGCATGGTGGCCGACTTGTTTGATGCCCCTTTTGCCTCCTCAAAAATTGTGATCATCAAGGAAATTAAGTCACATAAGATTCTCATTCCTTTTTAATACCATGCACGTGCACTCACTTCCCATTTTTGCTGCGTTTACTTGTCATTAATTGAAATAAGCTGGAGTGAGAATCAAAATAAGTTGTTTACTTGAAGTATAGAAATCAAAATTGAAATGGGTAAGAATCTCATTAATCAGTTTACATTTTAATGCCATGCATGTGCACTCACTTTCCATTTTTGCTGCGTTTACTTGTCAGGAATCGAAATGAGCTGGAATGAGAATCAAAATAAGTTGTTTACTTAAAGTGGAGAAATCAAAATCGAAAATGGGCAAGAATCTCATTAATCCGTTTACTTTGTCTTGGAATCGAAATGAACTATTTTAATTTACTAAAATACCATTTGTTAATTATTTTTCTTTATTATTAATAATAATAGTAATAAATTTAATAATAAAATTATAAATAAAATAAAAATAATTTATTAATTTCATTATTTTATTATATTATTATTATTTATTAAAATATTATTGTAATTATAATTTAATTATTTAATTATTATGGTTATTTATTAATTTTATTATACTATTATTATTTATTAAAATATTATTATAATTATAATTATTAATCTTTGTTTTTTATTGTTATTATTTATTAAGTAATATTATTATCATTATTATTTAATAATAAATAAACAATAATAATTAAAATAGTAATAATTAATAATAATTAATTTATTATTTTATTATAGTATTATTTATTAAAATGTTATTATAATTAAAATTTATTAATTTTATTACTATTTTATTGAAATATTATTATAATTATAACTATTATTTTTATTACTACAAATAATAACAACGACAACATTAATTAACTAATTAATTAATTAATTAATTTAATAATAATTAAAATAGTAATAATTAATAATAATAATTTATTAATTTCATCACTATTATATTATTATTATTTATTAAAATATTGTTATATTATTATTATTTATTAAAATGTTACTGTAATTATAATTTATTAATTTTATTATTTATTAATTTTATTATTATTTAAATCAAGGATAAAATGGGTATTATGAAATTTAGTTAGAGGTAAAAATGTCATTTAAAAGAATGGAATTATGTTTCCCAACTTCCCCTTGAGAATTATAACTCTAGCAATGATTCTCGAAATTATGGGCTCTACACTATTCTCATTCTGATTCCAAACTTTTATTTTACAATTAGAGAAAGAAGATGCTTATGGCCTTTGTACTATGTTTACCTTCAAAGAAATACATTCAACGATATTTCAAACCTCTATTACCGAAGCAACACACACTACACCAACCTCCAGGTTCCTGATCAACAATCAAGAGCTTCAAAGAATGGAGTGGATGAAATGGTCATCGGATGTCTTGCAGCAACTCACCGGTTACATGACTTGCGGATATAAAACTCGCATCCGTTATCACAACCATAACTATGGCAGTTTATAATTTTATAGCACAACTCGCAACTCATATTGGTTACCCCAAGACGCAATAAAGGATGCTCATGATTGAAATGTGCTATTATTTCTTTTTTATCTTTCCAGTATTTTCGCCTGTCCGTGTAGACAATGATTGATAGATTTGGCAAAGAAGCCCAGTGAGAGTCAGACTCGGCTCTTCATTGCCAAATCCATAAGTGAAGTCACGTGTAGTGATATTAGATGTTTGGAGAGTCAATAATTCGTCACGCAATGGATGATGAACCTGTCTAGGCAACTCAGCACATGATTCGTGGAGATAAAATATGCTGTACCTTGAATATAATTCTAGCAACCATAACAAACTATATAATCATCAATATGAATTTCACGGATAAAATATACTATGCATTGAATATAATGCTCGAGAGTAAAATGCTTCAACTTTCCTCTGTCACTGTACTGTACTTTTGTGATGGTACAACGTACATGAGCGAAGTACTCACATTCGGCACAATGATAAAACGGATCCATTGAGTTTTTTTTTCTTTTTTTTTTTGTGGTAAATCCCAAACTGGCACAAACAAACAAGCTTATTGAGCAAAATTCCAAAAGATAATATATATTCAATCCATTTTCCTGTCTTATGAATCCCTAGACATAAGTCATTAGGCGCACACGAGCTTTTTAATTTCTTTTTTTTTATTAAAATGTATAGAGAATATAAAAAGTTGAGAAATAATAAATTAATTATTTAATTTCATCATTAATCCATAATTCTCTCTTATTAATTAATAATATTAAGAATATAAAAAGATGAGGAGTAGTGAATTAATTATTTAATTTTTTTCATCAATTCATAATTCTCTCTTGTTCATAAAACAAATAATATAAAAAGATAAAGAATAATGAATTAATTATTTAATTTTCTCATTAATTCTCTTGTTTATAAAAACAAAGAATATAAAAAGATGAGAAATAGTAAATTAATTATTTAATTTCCTCATCAATCTATTATTTTCTCTTATTAATTTACAATTAAGAAAATATAAAAAGAAGAGAAATACTGATGCCACATCAACTCTTCTAACCTTTGCTTTATATAAATATATAGATTAAACAACTTATTTATTCTGATTCCTTAATTCCGATTCTCATTGGTATTAAGTAAACCTAGCCTCACGTGCTCTTCTTGTAATTTAGGCCAATAAATTTAATTTCTAATTTAATCATAAGCTCACTAATAATAAATCCAAATAATTGTTAGCTATTCTCCAATTGATTCCTTTAAACACAATTTGTTTCTAATCTTCAAGTTATTACCTTGTTCAATAAAATAATACAATTAACTACAAGTAACAAATAAAAATAACTAATAAATTATATAATAAAGAATAAAATATATAAATAAATCATGGTCATCACCGATTCACTAGAGCCCCTAAATTATATATAGAGATTTGAAGGACAAGTTCAACAAAAATACAAATAATGATGATTATTCCTTTGCCTACAGAAAAGAAAATGTAAGAAAGGAGTTAGAAAGGGTATTCAAAGAGTTATCATATGCACAGAGCTACAATGTCTCGTCTTCAATATCACCAAATAATTACCAGTCATAAGTCATTACCTTGATAAAATCAACCCTTTCAACTTCATAATATATATTTGAACATGATGGGACTGTTGCAAGATCCCGCTTTGCTTCAACATTTCCAAAGCCATATTCGTGATTTATTGTTAATATTGCCGTTCCCCCTTCTTCATCGTTGCTGCTACTCGGTCTAAACCAGCAATTACTTGTTCTGCATACAGCAAATTGTAGCCACAGTTAAACTCTGGAATCTTATCATTTGAAAACCATGTACTGCTTAAGTCTCTTAAGTAATTGACTTTTCATCCAAACTATTGTTGAATAGCTCCAACAAACAGTGACAAGCCTTTTAAGTAGATTCTAATAGATTTTTTAATAAATTCTAGAGGAATCTGATATACACATGACGGAAAAGCTAGTACACTCAAATGACAAGTAGGCAGCAAAACAGCAGCAGCAATGAATTACCTTCATCTGTGATAAATTCCAAGGCTTCTACCCATCATATCCCTTCTTCTCAAATACAGTGCTATCTTCTGGCCTAGTAATAGATAGCTGACTGCAAAGAATCGAAGAATTTAAGACAGTATGATCTAATTTGATTGTAACTTAGCAATTACCTTTGATTAAAGGAATCATGCGATGTCAAGGTTCATACAGCATATTGCAACAGAAAGGGATGACAGAGAAAAAAAATATTAAAAAATTTGGAAGTGGGAGCTTCGTTATTTAATTTTGTATACGGGATAAAATTTTGTGTATGCTTTTGGTAACAAGTAATTAAATTAATTAGGAAAAAACCAAAAACAAAAGAATCGTAATTCCTTCAGAGACAAACAAATTAAGTGTTTGTGCGCATGCAAGCCATTTCACTTCATTGTCAAGAACGAATAGAATATTTATAATGTTTCCGACCAGAAATTGACTACTTTCATTTCGTAAGATTAGCTTCTATTTATTATGGAAGTGTGCTTTTCATGAATTTCTGTCTATCATCAACATTGATTCCTGAGATGAACATACATGATCTGATGATCAATTTATTGATACAGACAACTTTGGACCAAATACTAGCTAGAATTTTTAGGCAACTACAACGGATCATGATTTATCCATCTTTGAAACATAGCATAACATTCTGCGGGCCTGTACTCAGGAGCAGTGTGCCCTCCTCCCTGCAAAATAATCCAAACAATAACTCTCCAGAAAAATAGATTTTCTCCAGTTAATATGATTATATCATTGCTGTAAAAATCATAAGACGCAGCAAAAGTTACAAAAATTTCTTGCCTTTACGGTGGCATACGTCATCCGATTGGAGTAAGTCCTCGTATATCTATCCAGCCAAAAGACAAATATCTTCATTCTAGCTCGATCTCAAGAATAAGACTATTTAATTCATAAACAAAATGAACACCCAAAAATAATTCAGGGCTTACCCTGCAACTTGGCTGTGGAGAATCCATGGCCTCCAGTCGTCAACAATGGAATAATTCAGAGATTTTACCCAGGCTTCTGTTCCCAGGAATGGTATGACCATGTCATGATCCCCGCTGTTACACAATAACACGGAGAGGGAAAAAAATTTAACATACATCAAGTATCAGAAGATGATAATAGTTGTGGTAATACAGTTAGTTCAAATAGTAATCCTCTGGGGTCTGAGGTGTATATTTTGATAGTGGTAAGGTTAATACTGATAAAAACTAGAAACCTCAACGCATAAATGTAACTGATCATACCTATAAATTAAAGAGCGGTAGCCTTTAGTACTGAGGCTTACATGATATGAAAAACTGCTGCCAATTTCATGCGTATAAGGTAAACCATAATTGCACCGCTGCCATTCCCCTTTGCTTCCCTGTGCGAAGTAAGTCATGCTTGATTTTCTCACAGTTCTTTTGCACTGTTAGTGGTTTAATCTTTTATTTCAAGTATTGATCTCATACCAGTCTTATATGAAGTGCTTTACGAACATTATAGTCATTATTCCAATAGTATGAGAGCAAATATCCATAAGTCTGCAGGAGAAAAAATAGTTTCCATAACACAGGTTCAGTAGAATCTAATCCATTTGTTGTGCCATACAAGAACATCTATAGAACATATTTCATGCTTATCTATGGAATATCGCATTATTACTGACCTTTCAAATACTTTCCTAAAGTGAATTCAAGCCGGTACATCAATCATAAATCAAAAGAGAAGCTTCAGAGAGTGCTTTTGATTATGTAAAATATGAGATTATTGACATCCCAAAAATGCCACATCTCTTGTTCTACTTTGAAGCCAGTGTATTTTAGATTATAAAAGCAATTATTTGGAGCAGAAAATTCATTGGAGCATTTTCTGAAAGAGCACTTATCAGTGGATTTCAGAATTCCTGTACTCAAAACATGATTTTTACCAAAAAATTTCCAAAGACATCCTCTAATTCCTAGTCAATGAAAGAAGGAAGTCCAACGATTTTCATCTTATGCACTCATGAAAAAAGGCAGTTAATGGAGTAAACCAATGTAAGAGTCTTTGAATTGGCTGAAGTATTTTGCTATTAGGTCAAAATTCACATATTCTCTTTGCAACAAGTTTATATTTATATATCTTATCTCATGGCATATGTTCCAAGCCTATTAGCAGGAAGAGAATTAGAAGATACTCGACAGTCTGGTGTAGGTAGTGGTGGTTCAGGAACAAGGAACTCTTGAGATTTCTCATTGACGTTCAGAGATCTTCGTTTACGAGATGATTCTCTTGGTTTTGGAGAAAAAAAAGGACAACGGGGTTCCAAAATATGTGCCTCATCAATTTCCGAAGTCAGCTGAATATGCCAATAGTCAAGCACATAACAAGTTAGATGAAATATACCCCAACAATACTATAAAATAATAATAACTATAAACGATGATGAAAAACTGAAAGGTTCAATAAATATATACAGTGGCACTGATTTTGTGCTTTATCATTTTAAGTACATAGCTTACCTTAGAGAAAGCCTGAATATCATTCAAACAAACTTCATTGGTGGGATCTACATTTACATATTCCCCTCCACAACTTATCTTCAACGACTGTAAAAGAGATATTTGGTCTAATTACAATACAAAATTCTAATTATTTCATATTTTTCCTTCTCTCTTTCTCACTTACGACATTTAGTTGGGAATTGACATGGAAGATTGAGTTACCTCATAGAGTTCATTTGAAATAAGCCCCATTCCATGAGCAAATGGGATCTGTGAGTTCTTTTCTACAATCGGGTCTGTTGCAGCATTCCCCAGTATGTATCCCTGAAACAATATTACAATGATTACCTGATTAGCACCAAATTGAAAGAGCAATTAGTTCTTCATCATTTGTCCTCAGGTTCGTTTATTATGCACATTATTGGACCATTTTCAGATGTCTATTAAGCTCCATATACTTTCCCTGATTTTAATCCAACTCTTAACAATAAGTGCTGGTTATGTTTCTAATAAAAGGAAACAGATTATATACCTGGAGATTTATTAGTGGTTTGATATCTTCGTCATTATCTGCATGACCATACCAAATGACTATGAAGAAAGGAAATGAATAAAGAAGTAATACACCTTAAAAATTTTTATGCCACTATGGATGCACTAAAAAGTTTCACATTCCTGCAGTCATACATCAAGTACATAAAAAATTAGTGAAGTCCTTCAGCCTTGCTTTACGAGGTACAATTGTGGAGGGGTCAAAAAATTTAATACCCATGAAGCCAGAGAATCGATAACAAGGAGTCCTAATATTGATATAGCATGTAAAGGTTTGCATTTGAAGTAAACTGTATTAAACAACCATTATTGCCATACCATTTGAGATCTGTTGAACAAGTGCTGGGACAGTGAGGCCAGAGTATGAATCCCCTCCGATGTAGACTGGATTTGAAAGGAACTCAGGGTGATCCAGTAGCCACTATAGGATTCAACATTGAATCAGAAACAATATATGCTCCTTAAATAAACTTGATATTGCACAGAAATGTCTTAGTTCAGAAGTATACTTTTCGAAGAAATTGGTCAGCCTGGTGAACTTGTTTGAAGTCGCCGGTTTGAGAGGCAAGTGGGGCTCTTGCGTAGGAAAATCCAGTGCCTACAGGCGAATCCACAAATAATATGCTGGCTTCCTGAAAATTAATCACGTTAAATTTCAGAAGTCATCTTATCTAATATCAATCTGATACAAAACATAGTCATCACCTTTGTCCATGAGTAGGGATTTAAGTGTAAAGTAGGCAAGCTCCCATTGTACTCCACTCTGTCGAAATTTATTGGACCTATCAACCAACTAGCAGTCACGAGAAACTCTCCTCTTTTTTTAAGCAACAATAATGTTACACATCCTAAATTTTTTATTTTAAATAATTATTTGAAATGACGTCACATTCATTAATTAATTGATAAAATTAAAGTAAATTAATTATATTATTTTATCAATTAATTGATAAATACCACATTATTTAAAATGATTATTTAAAATAAAAAATTTGAGATGTGTAGCATTATTCTTTAAATAAAGGAAGAAATATGTGAGATGGTATACAATCACTTACCAATTTCATAAGCAAGACCTGAGAAGGCAGAACAACCAGGGCCACCAGTAAGCCAAAGCAAGAGAGGGTCCTCTTTCGGATTTCTCTCCGACTTAACAAAGTAATAGAATAGCTGTGCATCCCAGGACTCACCTACACCAACATACCTTTTGAAAATAATATTATATATATATATATGTATGTATAAATTCCGAATAAATACTAACTGATCATTAAAGAAGCTATTAGCTATCATATTATGAACTAACCCAGTTTCAAGTTCAAAGGGAAGGGGCCCCTGGAATCCTGGAAGAACTTTAACTGTTGAGTAAGAAGCTGCAAGCTGCACGCAAAGCTGTAAAAGAAGAAGAAGAAAAAAACAAAGCTTGTCCATTGGCATTTGTTTTCGGCTTTTCCAGCCTCTAACCAACCAGTTTCTTTCAGAAACAACTAGTGAACAGATCCTCAGTTTTACTGGATTGGATAACAATCAGAGACTAAACGGTGGCCCGGTGGCTAATTTCTTTTATTGCTCAGGTTATTTTATGGTCTTCTGTAACGTACAGCCCATATAAAAAGAGAGACTGGTCCACCTGGGCCCACCTACAGTTACCCCACATTTTGCCTTCGATCAATCAGATGTCTGAATCGATAATCATGAATGTGCCGTAGCCCAAAAGTCTATCTGTCATTGTCGCACGACGTATTTGACCTACTCCTCAGCTTGCGGGGGAGACAAAACCCATTTCGTTTTCACGGCGAAGATTGAAAGGTCCCGCTGTTGACCGTTAAACGTCGGGTGTCTCCTTTCAAAATGAAGTACAGTAAAAGAAAATGCATGAAGGACAATAGTTGCATGATAGCAGCTTCACACGTGCCGATATTTGTTACCAGGGGTTTGTACACGGAATCCATATGTTTTAAACTTCTAATGTTTTATGTGCGTGTTGGATACATAACATACTAAAATGATTCTGTAATGCTTTTGAGTGAGGCAACAGCAGCCACGGCATTTTTGCTAGTGCATTGATTATTTTTTTTTCATTATTAATACAGAACATATTATTTTTACTTTTATTGTTTTTTGTTGACAAAAGATATAAAATCACATTTTATCTTATGTATAAAGGTTACATAATGCATATCAAAAGTATAGGGGCTAAATCTGTCCTTTTAACCTAATTTCATATACTTTTAGAAACTCCAAAACATTTTCAAGCGCCATGGCTCGCCCTCTAGCCACAGCGGGCTCTGGGGAGAGAAACAGAGGCAGGACCGAGAAAAACATTTTTAAAAACTTAGAAGTGTGAGCTTTGTTATATAATTTTTGTTTATGGGATAGGGATAAAGTTTCTTCATAACGTTGCGGGAATATCATAACTTCATAACATTGCGGGAATATCATAAAGATCAAGATCTATATAGCAAATCTCACAAGGAAAGAAGAAAAGGAAATCAAGACACACTTTGGAACCCTGAGATAAATGACACCTATAATTTATCATTCTTGAAAGGATCCTTGTAATATTACGTGTTCTTTAAAGTAAGAGTGGGCAAATTCAGTTTCGGGTCGGGTTCAGATCGATCCGATCAGATTTCGAATTAATTGGGTTGGGAGAAACTTAATCTGAATTCAATCCGAACATATAATCGGATCGGATATTTTATATTTGTAAGTGTTTTTTTCTTTGAAATTTTCGGATCGGATCGGGTTTGATAAATTTAACCCGATCAGGTTAAAAACTTCATCTGAATCCGATCCGAAATCGATCGGATCAGGTCGGGTCAAATGCCCAACCCCTACTTTAAAGTATATTAATTTATTTATTAATAAAATATTTAAAATATTTTTACAAACATCTTAATTGCATAAATATTTTGAATAAGGTCTATTTAATCATATTATATATATTTATGTGATCATCATATTGATTCCCAGAAGACATAAATACAAGTTATCTTATGATTAAATAAATTGAGTTCACAGTTGATAAATAGAGTTAGGCGCTCTATTTATATTTAGACTGTAGTAAATTCATTGAATGATTGGTCTTAATTGTATATGAATTTACTGATGTAGTTTGACTATATTGAACAGAACTACTCATGAAATTTAATTAACCTTTGAGTAACTGTCATACTTATTAAATCTTATAAGCATTTATTTTATTGCAATCTCAATCTTAAGTTAATTACAGTTTCATGTTTATGATTATTGTTTCATTTGAGTTACCAATGGGCGCGACATACATTTTGTAATCAAGATTAACCGATATCTTGGTATGAGCAATTATGATTATTGTTTCATTTGTTATTGTTTCATTTGTACAACACATCTCTTGATGTGTTTTCGGTATTTGATCATAGAATTCTCTGACTAAAATGTGTCAACATAATTAGTATGTTGAAATTGATCATTAGAGAAAGCCAGAAAGAGTCAGGGAACAAAATGTAATTAAATTGATTGGATGGTTGAGATATCAATTTAATTAGCGATGTAGCACAAAGGATTGTTCAGTAAAGAAATCAATGTGGTATAGGTCGAATTATTATTCGAGAACACTATCCTAGATAATATGGAGGTCAGTTCCAATCTTATAGTGGAGTAGATTTGGAATTAAATAATTGGGCTAGTTTCATTACATGCCTAATTGTTATAGTCACTATTGTATCTACTTATATGATCCATGGGTTAGCTCATTTAATCCACTACTGGATTAATAAGCAAGATAACTAGTTATTTGGATTAAAAGCCTAAATATCTTATTTGGTGGGAAGCTCCAATTAATATACTTGTGTATAAAGGGTCTTGTGTTATTTTACAAGGTAGTCCCCTATAACTATAACAAGTGTAACGCCAAAAACTTTTGGGTTTTTATCTTATTTTAATTTAAATCAATTATCTTGATTTAATAAAATTAAAAAAAAAGAGATAAATAAGGAGCCTAAGGTTTTCTACCACTACAATATAAAAAGACTTTTTTTCTCTTCAAAAGAAAATAGAGAAGCCATTATACAAATAAAGAAAAGAGAATTTTTCTCTTTGACTTTGAAAAAAAAAATATTTTCTTACTATTGTGAAAAATGTGATCACACATCGAGTGCAGATCAAACTTGAATTACAACCTAGAAGATTATTAGTGACAGATTGTGATCTAGTAGGAGAGGTAGTAATATATCGTGACTTGGGAGCCTTAGTTACTATAACGACAAAGCAAAGGTACGATTTCAAGATTATGGTAATTCTATATATTGTATGAGAAAACGATCCTATTATTTCCGTTGTAAAACAATTTTAAAACTAATAATTGGTATCAGAGCGATCTCATATTAATATATATAATTACTATATGAAATCAATTTCTTATATTATATGTATTAGAAGAGTGGCACTAATTTTATATATTTTATTATTTAATTAATAATTTTAATGAGCATGTTAATGGTTGTCTTAATTTATGGTTGTATTTTTTCTTGTATTAATTTTTTGGATTTGTAACAACAGAGTTGGTTAATTTTCACCATGTTTCTCTCTTCATTATTTTATTTCATTATTCTTAGATTTTTTTTAAGCCATTAATGATATAAGAATTCTTATAAATATTATTTTGTTATAAACTAGTATAGAAATCAAGAAGAGAAGAAAAATCAAGAAAAGAAGAAAATTGTTTTGTGGTAAAGTAAACTTCGTGCTCTTAGAATTGGCGGCAAAAAGGATGGATGTCTTTTTTTTATTTTTCATTAAACACCCTATACTTTAATAATTTATGTCTTTTGGCATAATATTAAAAACTTTTGCATTTATGTTCAACAGAATGTAATGCATTTTGGATGTAGCAGCTGGGAATTAGGGTTTTGGGTTTTTATCTCACGACACCCTAAAGTTTCACTGATTTATAATTCAGTCAAAATATTTAGGTTTTGAGCAGAAAAATTTAATTTTATTTATATTGGATCCAAGTCCAATTTTGGTTGTCAATTGGATAATATAAATAAAAATTTGATAAGCCCAATAATAATTATTTCTCTAAATTTATTTATATTGGTCCCAAGCTCATTTTGGAATTTTAAAATTGAGTCATATAAATAAAAATTTTGGTAGATCAATAATTAAATTTATTTGGCTCAAGAATTTTTAAAAATAAATTTGGGCTTATTTTATTAAATTAATTGGGTCTGTATTTTATAAAAAAATTTTATTTAAAAAATAAGACCTAATAAAATTTTATTTAATATATGCCTAAATTTAAATTTTAAAATTGAACTAATGATAAATTGAAAAGCCCAAAAGTCTCAAAGCCAATAGTTATAAATAAGAGCAAGTACAAAGAAGGAAAAAAAAGTAGATGGACATTGACTTGAAGCCCAATAGATATTAGGCTTATAGATTAAGTCAATTTTTTTTAGAAAAACCGTGAATTGAGATTATTCAATTGTTTTTAATATTTATACGACGTTTGGATGATAAAATGCCATGATAACATGTCATATAGAATAAGTAGTACCACTTTATATATAATAATACATGACATTTATAGATTAGATTTTATAATACTTGCATGTTTTTAATAATATTAGATTTTATCTATGTAATATTATTTTAGGAAGCATGCAATTAACAATATAAGACATAAGCTGTGTATTGTTCAAAAAGGAAAAAACAACTTTAAAATATTTAGTGGGAGAGGGAAAACTCAAGATAATTTTTCTATGGACTCCATTGTTAGTTCAATAATAAAATTATATATATATATCTCGACTTCATGATACGATGATGCTCCATTCGAAGGGTATATATATTAGATATTTTATTTGATGAACTTCTTTAAAGATAAGATCGAAATATTGTTCAATCTGTTGGTCACCCTAACAGTGGCTACATGACTTGAATGATACGTAGATTAAAACAATGGTTATACACAAACAAAAATTATTATTAACATTTCTAATGAAGCTCTGTTAGCAAATTTTGGCCCTAAAATTTAACTATAATTATTTATCATGTTTCGACATGAAAGTAAATAATCTAATAGTTAATTGGGTCTAGTAAGTGGAGGCATGACTTCCCCAATGGATAGTTTACCAAAGCAATACTAGATTATCATTACAATAAAATAAAATGCATTTATGGTTTTTTGCATTTTCAGTTTTTATTATGAACACTACTTGTTTCAATCTGTTTATGTATATATGTTTTATTTTTCAGAAAATATCTTCCCTAAGCCCATTCACTATTATTCTGAGTCAAAACAAACTCACTGGTGAGAACTAGATAGATTGGAAAAGAAATCTATTTATAGTCCTAATTGCTGAAAATTACAAATATGTCTTAATTTAGCCATGCCCTTCTGAACCAATAGATGACGCTAGTAGAAATCAGAGGAGGCTTTATAAGAAATGGCAAAATGCTACATATTAGCCTCAATTTCTAATATTATGCAGACTAAACATCATAATATGGAGACATCCACTAAACATCATAATATGGAGACATCCACTGAAATTATGGAAAGTCTTCAACAAATGTTTGGGCAGAATATTTGTTCTGAAAGGTGTCATGAATTCTGAGATGTAAAAGGGCACAAGATTTCTTGATCATGTTCTAAAAATGATGGACTATTTGAATGAGGCTGAGATTTAGGGTACATAAATCGATAGTAACTCAAAAATTAACATGGTGCTAGAATCTCTACTTGAAACATTCAAAGAGTTTAAGGTCAATTATAACATGAATAAAAGAAACATGTCCCTAACTGAATTCATGAACGAACTTCATTCAGCTGAAGAGATTTATCTTGCTGAAAAATCTCAAGGAAACATTAACCTTACTGAAAAATGTATTTCTTATAAGCCCAAGCCAAAAGGCAAAGGTAAAAGAAAAAAGCTGGGAATAAGAAACTGTCTACTAAGAAAGATGGCAAGCCAAAAGGCAAGTACTTCAAGTATAGATAAAAAAGTTATTGGAAAAAGGATTGCCCTAAGATTGTGAAATTAGGTATGGGAAATCTTTTAGCTATAGAGGACTGTCTAGTTCAGAATCCTATTGACACCTAGGTCTTAAATTCTGGAGCAACTAATCATATTTGTAATTCACTTTTTCGGTTTCAGAAAACCAGGAAACTAAGTGAAAGAAGCGTCAAACTGTAGTTAGGGACGGGCCAGTTCATGTCAGCAGAAAAGACTAGATTTGTTTTATTTTTTTTTTAATAATGAGACTCTAGTTTTGAATAATTGTCTTTATGTTGCAGACATTAAGAGGAATTTAATTTCGGTAGCTTATTTATCAAAACAAGGGTATATTGTATATTTTAGTTCCTCTATTTCTATTTTTAAAAATAACAGACTATGTTCTGGTACATTGGAAGATACTTTATATCATCTAAGTTCTTTGATCCATTCTATGCATGACACAATGATTAAAAATAATGAGCATATACATTTATCTAAGAAAAAAAAAGATTTTTTCAAACCAATGACACCTCTAACATTTTCGCTTGGGTCATATAAACCTAAATAGGATATATAGAATGATTAAATATGGGCTTATAAGTCTATTGAAAAATGAATCATTGCTACTTTGTGAATCTTATTTAGAAGGAAAAATGACAAAAAGGCCTTTCTCAGCCAATGGAATACGTGCGACTGTACTACTTGAATTAGTACATACAAATATTTGTATGTTTGTTGGGTATCTCAAAGGAACAATGAGAGGTTTATTTTATAGTCTTCAAGACAAAAAAAGTGATTGTAAGTACACATTTTACTTCTATTAAGGAATGTTATATGAATAACTTCAAACCTAAGAGTAAGGCAATACTGAAAGAGCTATTAGGAAATCATATTGATGCTCAGATTTCAGTACATGTTATTCAACAAGGAGAAGAGCAACAACATGAAGATTATAACATTATCCCTGAACAGAAACCACCTATAGACAAGTATAAGATCCTACTAGCTATAACGAAACCCTGTTAGATTGAGATACTGAACTATGGAAAAACGCTATGAATCAATAAATAAAATCTATATATTCCAATAAAGTCTGGAAACATGTAGAGGCACCAAACGGGATAAAACCTATAAGGTACAAGTGGATTTACAAAAAAAAAAAAAGAGTATATGGAAGAGTGGAAACATTTAAAGTAAGATTAGTAGTCAAAGGGCATACTCAGAAAGAATGAATCGATTATGATTTTCACCGACTACTATGTTTAAATCCATCAGAATTTTACTCTCCATTACTACAGTGCTAGATTATGAAATTTGGCAAGTGGATGTCAATACTGTGTTTCTTAACGGACATCTTGAATAAGACATCTATATGCAGCAATCAAATGGGTTCATTAAAAAAAGTCAAGAACACATGGTGTGTAACCTGCAAAGATCCATTTATGGATTAAAGTAAGTATCCCGGTCATGGAACATCAGATTTGATTAAACGGTTAAAATGTTTGGATTTATATAAAATATTGATGAACCATTTGTATAGAAGAAAATTCAAGAAAAGGTATACCTTTTCTGGTTCTTTATGTAGATGACATTCTCTTAATTGGAAACGATATAGAAGTATTATCATCAATAAAGAATTGGTTGGCTAAATAATTTGATATGAAAGACCTAGGAGAGGCCAGTTATATTCTTGGTATCAAATTATTTCGAGACCAGAAGAATAAAACTTTACCTTATCCCAAACGGCTTATATTGATGAGATACTGACTAGATTAAGTATGAAAAATTCCAATACTCGTTTGTTACCATTCAGACATAGAATTATACTCTCTAACGATCAGTCACCTAAGATACCTCAAGAAAGAGAAAAAATGAGGCGAGTTCCTTATGCAGAAGTTGTGAGAAGTCTCATATATGTCATGCTATGTTCTATACCAGAATCTGTTTTGCAGTAGGGATGGTCAGTAGATATCAATCTAATCCTAGTCCTGAACACTGGACTGCAGTCAAGCATATAATTAAGTATCTGAAAAAACTAAGAATTATATGATTGTGTATTTTGGTGATGATCTCATTCTAGTGGGTTATACCGTTTCTGACTCATGTCAGATAAAGATTTCAGAAAATCAACTTCCGGTTATGTGTTTACATTGAGAAGTGGAGTTGTGAGTTGGAGGAGTGCGAAACAAAGTTGTACCGCAGACTCCACAACAAAAGCTGAATATATGGCTGCATCTGAAGCTGTTAAAGAAGTTGTTTGGCTCTGTAAGTTCCTACAAGATTTTGATGTGGTACCTGCAGCAACTATACCTCTTAAATTATTTTGTGATAATAGTGGTGCAGTAGCTCAATCTAAGGAACCAAGAAACCATAAGAAGCAAAAACATATAGAAAGAAAATACTATCTCATAAGAGAAATAGTGCAGAGATGTGATATAGAGGTTCCCAGATTGTCTCAGAATAAAACTGGCAGATCTTTATACAAAGGTCATACCTAAGAGACCTTTCAACCTATACTTAGAATGTATGAGCATGTGTGAGTTGCCACATATGCTTTGAGAGATAGTGTGAGATTGTTGGGATTATGTGCTCTTTAAAGCATATTAATTTATTTATTTATGATAAATACATTTTTTTATTAATAAAAATATTTGAGACATTTTTACAGACATCTTAATTGCATAAATATTTTGAATAAGGTTCATTTAATCATATTATATGTATTTATGTGATCATAAAATGGATTCCCAGAAGATATAAATATAAGTTATCTTATCATTAAATAAATTGAGTTTACAGTTGATAAATAGAGTTAAGCGCTCTATTTATGTTTAGACTGCAGTAAATTCATTGAATGATTGGTTTTAATTATGTATGAATTTACTGATGTAGTTTGACTATATTGAACTGGATCACTCATGAGATTTAATTAACCTTTCAGTAACTGTCATACTTATTAAATCTCATAGGCATTGAATTTACTTATTAAATCATTAGATTGAATGATTGGTCTTAATTGTGTATGAATTTACTGATGTAGTTTGACTATATTGAACTGGATCACTCATGAGATTTAATTAACCTTTGAGTAACTGTCATACTTATTAAATCTCATAGGCATTGATTTTATTGCAATCTCAATCTTGAGTTAATTATAGTTTCATGTTTATGATTGTTGTTTCATTTGAGTTACCAATGGGCGCAACATACATTTGTAGTTAAGATTACCTGATATTTTGGTGTGAGCAATTATGAGCAGTGAGATTATAAATTAACAATATAGAATTTGTACAACACCTCTCTTGATGGGTTTTCGGCACTTGATCATAAAATCCTCTGGCCAGAGTATGTCAATATAATTAGTATGTTGAAATTGATTATTAGAGAAAACCAGTAACAGTCAAGGAAAAAGATATAATTAAATTGATTAGACAATTGAGAAATCAATTTAATTAGCGATGTGGTACAAAGGATTGTTCAATAAAGAAATCAATGTGGTATGGGTCAAATTAGTATTCGAGAGCACTATCCTAGATAGTATACAATTATAGAGGTTAGTTCCAATCTTATAATAGAATAGATTTGTAATTAAATAATTGAGCTAATTTAATTACATGCCTAATTATTATAGCCACTATTAGATATACCTATATGATCCCCGGATTAACTCATTTAATTGACTACACCATTACTGAATTAATAAACAAGATAACTAGTTATTTGGGTTAAAAGCCTAAATATATTATTTGGTGGGAGGCTCCAATTAATATACTTGTGTATAAGGGACCTTGTTTTATTTTACAATGTGGTCCTCTATAACTATAACAATTGTAACGTCAAAAGCTTTTGGATTGTTACCTTATTTTAATTTAAATTAATTATTTTGATTTAATATAATTAAAAAAGAGATAAATAAGAAGCCTAGAGTTTTCCACCACTACAATATAAAAACATTTTTTTCTCCACAAAAAAAAAATAGAGAAGTCATAATACAAATAAAAAAAAGAGAATTTTTCTCTCTAACAAAGTTACGATTTCAAAATTATGATAATTCTATATATTGTATGTGAAAGAAATCCTATTGTTTTCGCTGTAAAATAATTTTTAGACCAACAGATCCTCCGTCATCTTGTTCTCTTACTTTTGCCTTCATTGTAGCAATAAAGCCTTGCTTAGTTGTACTGAAGAGCAAGATTTAATAATCGTTGATTGAGCAGCTTTGCCAAATCTGCATTCTTCTGGCTATGAAAACAAACTTTTTATTTTATATCCTCAATGCTTTTTGGCGACAAGTTATTAAATTACTTAGACAAAAACAAAAAAACAAAAGAATCATAATTTCTTCAGACTCAAAACAAATTAGGTGTTTGTGCGTATGCAAGCCATTTCACTTCATTTTCAAGAAGGAATAGAATATTTCTAATGTTTCCGAACGTAAATTGACTACTTTCATTTGGTAAGATTAGTTTCTATTTATTATGAATGCGTGCTTTTCATGCATTTCATTTATTATCGACATTGATACCGACGTGACCATACATGATCAATTATTGATACAGATTACTTTGGACCAAACACTAGCTAGAAATTGTAGGCAACTACTGTAAGGAGATTTATGGGTGAAACAGAAACACAGTTAAATGAGATTGGAAGAAAAATAAAGAGCAAGCACAAATCGAACATCAGAAATTACGTGGTTCGACTTATAGCCTACATCCACAGGCAAAGCATGTAAGGAAATAATTTTATTATACTGGAAAAAATAATAATTTCTCTCTAATAATAGAGGAGAATAATTATACTCTCTCTATAACTATGAGAAAACTATTATCACTTCCCAATACCCTAATTACACCCAATCACTCTCAAAATTCTCTCTAATACAAGAAGAAATGAATTTTTTGGGATGATTAAAATGAGGGAATGGGCACTCAATTTATAGTTGCATTTTGGTTACTATACATTATTATTTTATTATTATTTTACTATATATATATATATATATATATATATATATACCACTAGGGAAATAGGACTGAAGGATGATAGTGAAGACAAAATAAATAAATAAAAGTCAATTTTAATAAAACTTTAGAATGTTAGGTACGTGGCGTTGTTAAACCAGATGTCAATAGACCTTACTCTACCCTTGAGATCAGATCTGACTTAGAACAGATCTAGATCCTGCACATCAGGTGTCCAGCCGATATACATTTTGACTTTGAAATAAAGACTTTAAAATAAAATCCTATGCAACCCTAGGCAACACAGGCTTCATACACAGTACCAAGATTTGGATCCCAGATCTGGTGCTCTGAGTGATAGGAGGGAGAAAAGAAATACAACCGAGGGGAGAGATCTGGTCTCTATGCCTCGGAGGCTAAGTAACAGGTTTTATGGCAGATCTGATATAGATCAGTCTGCAGATCATACAAAGCTTTAAAATAAATAAATAAATAAATGCTTTAAATTACATATAACATACAATTACAGAGAGCTTTATACAAATGCTTTAAATACTTTGTATTAATAGAATCAAATGCTTACATTTAGAAATGGAAGCTTGATAGCTTTAAAGAGAATTACAGAATGAGAAAGGAAAAAGGAAATTAGAAGACAGGAATAGTTTCCTCAAAGTCTTCTTCCCATTTAAATTTGTAAAAGAGAATTCTGAGGAGTCTACAGTTTTCCTCTAGAATTTATTCATAAAACTTAAACTATTCATTTTTAAACTGTAGCGCGTCCTGTAGCAATGCACTATACACTGTGGCGCGTCCTGTAGCTTTATTGCTGAGGGTTCGAGCACAAAAGAATCTTCGAGCTCGAGCAGACAGACTTGTGAACCTCGAGCAGGAGTAAGGTTTTCGAGCTCGAGCAGACTTTGATTTTCTCGAGCACGAGCAAGAACTTCAAGCACGAGTAGGCTTTAGCTTCGAGCAAGGGCTGTGACTTCGAGCTTGAGCAGACTATTGCTTGGGCTTGAGCAAGCATTGAGGCTTAAAACAAGCTAGAGTCTTGAACTTTGAAGGTTATTACAACTGAAACTATTACAGATACAGCTTTACACTAGCATTAATATTAATGCTGGGGCTTTTACAAAGAAACATATACAGATGGATTACAGAAACTGGAAAGTAAATATATATATATATATATATATATATATATATATATATATATATATATATATATATATATATATATATATATATATATATATATATATATATATATATATATTACATACAACAAATGCTTTAAACTAAAATTATTTTTGTGGCTTTATTGGAGATAGGATACCGAAGCAGTCATCCTCATTATCATCTCCAAGAGAAATAAAAGGTTCTTCATCACCTGACAAGCTGGATTCGTCTGGTGAGCTCGCAACAGAAGGCTGAGATCTTGATTCGAGCAGCTGTTGCATTATTTTAAAATAATCATCCTCGGATTTGGCCGAGGCGAGCAGAGATTGAGCTCGAGACTTTTGGGCTTGAAAGGTAGCCTAAGCCTTGGACTGCTCGATGCTTGGCTTTAGGAGGCCTTTTGACAGTAGCCAACTCTGAACTATGTGCTCAGAAAGCTTTGTCTTCTCATCAAATTTCGACCACCATTTGACTTTAAAAGTTCTTTGCAAAATGAGTTGGGCATCTTGAGTGTGGTACTGAAGGTTCCACATCCAAACCCAAGAAAGAAAGAAATTTGTACAAAAACAGAGAAAATGAGGAAACCTCTTCTCAGACTCAGAATGAATATAATGAGTTTTAAAAAGGTCCAAACAAGTTTTTGCATTAGGTGTTAAGATTTCTAGACTAGGTCCAAAATAGTTCCACCACTGTTGAAACCAATTTGGAAGACTTTGGACGGTTATTTTTGGATTGAAGAAAAATAACCAAGAATAGGTCTTTTTAGGGTTTTGTAGGAAAAATATATTAAACCAAGCTTGTTGGTAGTCCCAGTAAGAGAAGGACCGAGAATGGTTTAAACAGGTTTCAAAATTTACAGGGAAAAATTTGTAATTGTGGAGTAAATCACCCCACTGCTTTGGACTCAGAACCTTTAAAATTGTGGCAGTAGAGTATGCCGGCTCAGAATAGGACTCACTAAGAAAGAAGTGTTTAAACTTTACAGACTCAGTGTATTCAAGTATAGCTTGATAATAAGGCTGGGGTTTTGTTAAATCCCATGGTTTGAAAAACCAGCCTTTAGGGAAAAACTTTGAAAGGGCTTGAAAAGGATCAGTATGGTAAAACCCATCTTCTATTGTTAAAACATTTTGATGATAGGTTTTACTAAACCAGTCTGATTTTTTAGAAAGGTTTTGTTGTAAAACAACAATCTTTGAAGAAGAACTTTCTTGAGAAACAACAACTTTAGAAGAATAAGACTTTACAATTTCTTTAGAAACAGATTTTTCTTTCTCAGGAAATTGAGAAAGAGCTTTTGTTTAAGAAAGGTTTTGTAAAGCTTGACTTTGTAAAGCGAGCAGGAGCTCGGGGGATTTAGAAATGGATTGCATCCATTCTTTTACCTGTTCCTCAGAAGAGGTGGCTTTAGATTGAGCTTCTTGCTCCTTGACCATGTCAATCCATGACTTGATTGGCATAGCAGAAGAAATGAGCTTCTCTTTAGAAGGTGTCGAGGTGACATCTTTAGACTCTTTAAGAGGGGCTTTGCCCTTATCTTTTCTTTTTGGAGGCATTATCTATTCTGCAAAAATTCGCGAGTTAGAAAATCTGGAACAGAATTTAAATCACCTTTAATAAATTCAATCTCAAAATCAAAAATACTCAAAATAGCTTGCCATCGTACAAAAATCTGTTTTGATGCAATGTTTTTGACATCCTTTTCTAAAACATGTTTTGCAGCCTTGCAATCAATTCTAAGTAAAAATTTTTGATTTAGAAGATCACTCTGAAATTTTGTAATGCATAAAACAATAGATAAGATTTCCTTTTTTATTGTAGAATAGTTTCTTTGACAATCATTCCAGTGAGCAGAAACATATCTTACAATTTGTTCTTTATCATGTTCAACTTGTTTTAAAATTCCACCATAACCTAAGTCTGATGCATCAGTTTCAACAACCTTAGGTAAAGCAGGATTAGCAAGGTATAAACATGGAATTTCTTTAACAATATTTTTTATCATTTTTACAACTTTAGTGTTCTCATCAGTCCATACAACAGGGGTTTTCTTAAGTCTATCATGCAAAGGCTTAGATATCCTGTTTATGTTAGGACAAAATTCAAGAACATAATTTAAACTACCAAGAAATCTTTGCAGTTGAGTTTTATCAAGAATCCTATCAGGAAATTTGTCTGCAAATGCAAGAGATCTCTCTATAGGTATAATTGTTCCTTTAGATATGTAATGTCCAAGGAATCTGACTTTAGTTTGAAACAAAGAGACTTTAGAACTTGAAATAGCAAGTCCAGTTTTTTTATTGGCATAGTAAAAAGTCTTTAAATGTTTGAAATGTTGATCAATTGTGTGAGAAAAGATTAACACATCATCAATATAGACAATACAGAATTCAGAATAAGGATTATAAATATCATTTATAATCCTCTGGAATTCTGAAGGGGCATTCTTTAAACCAAAAGGCATAACTGTCCATTCATACTGTCCAAATGGAACAGTGAATGCAGTTTTATACCTGTCTTTAGGATGAATCTGAATTTGCCAAAATCCAGACTTCATGTCAAACTTTGAAAATATGAATGCGGAATGCAGTTTTTGTAAAAGATCTTTTTTATTAGGTATCGGATACCTAATCCATTTTAAAGCTTTGTTCAGAGGCTTGTAATTAATGACAAGTCTCGGTGTGCCTCTTTCAATTTCTGAATTTTTGTTCACATAGAAAGCAGCACAAGACCAAGGAGACCTAGACTTAATAACAAGTCCTTTGGATTCCAATTCTTTGATTTCATTCCTACAATGTTGTTCTAGGTCCATATTCATTTGGATCGGACGGGCTTTAGTAGGAATATGTTTCTCATCAAAAGAAGCTTCATAAGGCAAATCTACCATATGTTGCTTTCTGTTCCAGAAGGCAGTTGGTAAATCAGCACATATTTCTCTATCGATGAGTGTTTTGAAATCAGAAATCTTTTATTTTCTAAATTTGTTTTGAAGTTGACCTTCAATTCTTTGAAAATTTAAATCCTTTTGTAAACAAATCAAATTTTTATGTTTTGTTTTAAGAAGAGTACCAATGTGGTTTTGATAAACGGAACATGCTTTAATAATGTTTAAATTCCTTGTCTTTGGCTTTTCAATGAAAGAGAAAACAAGTTCTTTATTTTTAACTTGAAATGATATACTATCATAATTGACAGTATAAGGAGTGATAAGGTTTATAAATGGTGTTCCTAGTATGACAACATGATGTATATCATTTGTCAGTAGGAATGAAGTTTTAAATTTAAAACCACCATTATAAACTGAGGCATCAACTTTGGATTTAATTTTTAATTTTGAATTGTTTGCTGCAGATAGTCTCTCAGTTGTTTTCTCATGAAAACATTTTGGGACAATATCTTCTCTAATACAATTCAAATCAGCACCAGTGTCAAAAAAGGCAATGGTGTCAATCTCAAAGTCTTTTGGGAAAACCAAAGTGATTTTAATTAAATATTTTCTTGTGGTAATTTGTTTCAAAACAAATAGAAAATCATCGATGCATGCACTCGATATTTTCTAGACTCGATCATTTTATTGCCATCATCGATTCCGGTTCTTTATCGTAATCCTCTTGCAAATGTCTTTGTAAAAGAAGTTGAACTGTTTCAGAATCACTCTTCTGTTTTTCTTTCAACTCTTTTATTTCAGCTTTAATGTCATTGATCTCTTTTTGAAGATCTTGAATATTAGAGGTTGACTTCATAGTCTTCTTCTTACCCAAGATTTCAGTAAGATCATATGTGTTCTTTTTAAGAATAGGGGCTTTAGAAGTCTCAGCTTTATCTCTTACTTCTAAGGTCTTTAGAAGTTTATCTAAGTACTCTCTCTGAAGAGCAGGATCAGAGATGTGTTTGACTAATTCAAGAAAAGTTTCTTGTTCTTTAGTCAACACATTGACTTTCTTTAAGTATGAATCAAGACTTAGTAGAGCTCATCGTATTCGATCTGCAGTCGAATCTACTAGTTCATCAATTTGTAAGGGCTCGTTGTCTCCTGTCATGGAGGACTCAGAGCTGGATGACTCAATTAGCAAAGGAGCTAGCTTTGCTAAGACTTCCTCATCGAGATCGAGCTCGTGGAGTTTTTTGCTCATACGACAGTATTGTGCAGTATGGCCGTTTTTATTACACTTGAAACAAGTAGCTTCCTTGTAATTAAAAGGGGCTTTAGGCTTGGATTTATCTCTGGAGGACCTTTTTTTCTTATAAGGCCTTGAAGGCTTCTTATAATAAGGTTCCCTAGAGTCTTTGAAAGGCTTTTTATCTCTTCTCGACTTGTAATGTTTTCTGTAAGGTTTGGAAGAACACTTACCATTACAGTCTTTAGAGGTAGAAGCTTTAAAAGGATCATAATTGAACTGCTTACAGAAGCCGCCCAATTCTTGTTTAGATCTTTTAAGCTCCCATTTTAATCTTTTCTGTAGTTTTAAATCTTGACAAATCTTTAAACCTTCCTTGTTGACAAAACTAACAAGTTCACCATAGGTGAGATTGTCATAAGGAATTTGGTTATCATATAAAGTTTTAATAGAATTTCTAACCTTTTCACCCAAGAGGGTTGGTAACCCTGCAAGGAACTTTTCTTTCCAAGTTACATGATTTGCATCATCTCTCAGAAAGAGTCTAGTGAAGAAGGTAGACTTATAATCTTGAAAATCACTTAGTTTCTTGCATCTTAAGTTATGCAATAACTCAGTATTTTTATCCCTTAGGTGAGAAGGATCACCTATAAAATGAAGGGAAACTGTAACTATCAGGGTAGCTACAGCATCTTGAATAGGCTCATTAAGTTCATCACAGATGGGTGCTCCATACTCATCTATTTGAATTGTATTTAGAATGTCAGATTGTTGCTGTTTAGTGAGAAGATGATTCCACCAACCTTTAAGTTGACCTGTAAACCCAGCTGTTAGGATTTCTGCAATGGCTTTGTCAGAAGTTCCTGATTGAGTTTTATAGGCATTTGCTGCCATGGTCATTTGTTGCAATAACCCAAAGATGTTATATTCAGACATTCCATCTATGTTCCATTCATAAACAGAAGATGCATTAAACCTGGATTGGTTTAAAGCACTTGGTCTGTTATCGATAGCCAAATCTGGTGGAGACTTGACTATGGGAAGAGCTAATTCCCAGGGAGACGAAGGTGTGAGGGTTGAACCGTGCACACGTGGCCTAGGGATGGTGCTTATAAGATTAAAGTAGCACCCCTACTACCAGCTTAAGCTTTTAGTAGAATGGCATACGCCTTATGGTATCAGAGCCAGGTCACGGGTTCGATTCCTTGATTGCTCCAGACACTGCGTATTAAAAATCCAGCAAAGACTGGCCAGGTACCGTGGGTCATGTGTGCCCAGGATCGCGGTCCCATGTGCCTGAAAAGGACCGTCCGGATAAGGGCCCCCCAGATCCCGATTTGTGGGGGGGGAGGGAGACGAAGGTGTAAGGGTTGAACCGTGCACACGTGGCCTGGGGATGGTGCTTATAAGATTAAAGTAGCACCCCTACTACCAGCTTAAGCTTTTAGTAGAATGGCATGCGCTATATATATATATATTTTTTTTCTCAACATGGCACCGCGTGCCGTGTTGAATAGAGAGAATGGGGCACCGCCCATCTAAAAGAGCGGTGCCCTTTTCAAACTTTGACATTCTCCTACTTGGAGATTTGATTGAGAACCAATCAATCTCCACACTATCCTTTCTGCTTTACCATTGACATGTTGCTTACGTTTCTGCTAGGCCACATGAGGATCTACTCCATATAAACCTGTCAGTAATGATTGGCTTAGTCATAACATCTGCTAGGTTCTCCTTGGTATGGATTTTCTGTAAATCTACACTTCCATCTTCCACTACTTCTCGAACGAAGTGATATTAAACCCCTATATATTTTGTTCGGAATGAAAGGTCGGATTCTTTGCAATATGCAAGCACTCGATCGCCACAAAACATGTGAATTTTCTCTTGTTTGTGCCCGAGCTCTTTAAGTAGCCTTTATATCCAAATAGCTTCCTTGCATGCTTGTGTAGCTGCCATGTATTCGACTCGTCGTAGATAAAGCCACAACAATCTGCAGTTTGAAACCCGACCATAGCCTCCTCCTGCAAGTGTAAACACATGGCCGATGAGTGGATTTTCTTTTATCGAGGTCACCGCGAAATCGAATCCACGTAGCCTCCGATAGTAAATTCTGATCCTCCATAACATAATGCAATATCTGAGGTTCCTCTGACGTATCTTAGAATCCTCTTTACTGTTTGCCAATGTTCTCCACCAGGATTCGTCATGTATCAACTAACTGCTCCCACTGCTTGTGCAATGTCTGGTCTTGTGCAGATCATAGAAAACATCAAACTTCCCACTGCTGATGCATATAGTACTCGAGACATCTCCTTCCTCTCTGCTTTATTGCTAGGACACATACTTGAGGATAACTTGAAATTAACAGGAAATGGGGTAGAAATTAGCTTACAATCTTGCATGTTGAAGCGTCGCAAGATTTTCTTCAAGTAATTCTTCCGTGAAAGCCAAATATTCTCGTTATTTCGTCTCGTGAATTTGCATCCCTAGAATCTTGTTTCATCGGTCCCAAGTCCTTTATTTCAAACTCCCTAGCCAACTGTGCCTTTAATTCTTGGACTTAATCTTTGTTGGGGCCTGCGACCAACATGTCGTCCACATATAACAGAAAAATGATAAAATCATTATCCTCAAATCTCTTGTAATAAGCGCAATGGTCTGAACTGAGTCTGTTGTATCCAAGGCTCATGATGAAGGAATCAAATCTGTTATACCAACACCTCGGCGCCTGTTTGAGACCGTATAGAGATTTGTTTAATCTGCAAACCAAGTTCTTCTTGCCTGTTTCAGCAAAACCTTCTGGTTTGAGTATATAAATTTCTTCTTCAAGTTCTCCATGAAGAAATGCAGTTTTCACATCTAATTGTTCTTGCCTGTTTTAGCAAAACCTTCTGGTTTGAGTATATAAATTTCTTCTTCAAGTTCTCCATGAAGAAATGCAGTTTTCACATCTAATTGTTCTAGATGTAAGTCGAATGTAGCACACATTGCCAAGACTACTCTGACTGTCGTGAGTCTAACTACTGGAGAAAAGATCTCATTGAAGTCAATACCTTTTTTTCTGAGCATATCCCTTTACCACCAATCTTGAACGATACCGCTCCACTTGATTATTGCCATCACGTTTGATCTTGTAGACCCATTTGTTTCCAATGGCTTTTCTTCCATGTGGCAGTGGCACCAGTTTCCATGTCTTGTTTTTGTGTAGAGCTTCAATTTCTTCATGCATTGCTGCCGTCCATAAAGTAACATCTGAGTCTGAGTGCCAAGTTGGTGGTCGTCTCTCTCGAGTTGACCGACGAACTTCTGGAGCCTCAGACTCGACTGGTTCTTGTTCCTCGTGCTCTGGTGCTACTTCAAAAGACTCTGAATCTTCCTGACTATTTTCTACATATACCGGTGTAGTCTCTGACTTTTCTTTCACAGTACTATCATCCTCATCTTTCTTTTGCAGTTGATCTTCTACAAAGACAACATCTCTGCTGATGACAATCGTGTGGGCAGTGGGATCCCACAGACGATACCCCTTAACACCATCAGCATACCCCAAAAAGATACACCTCCTAGATTTTGGATCTAGCTTTGTTCTTTCTTGGGCATTATACATTACATATACTGGGACTTCCAAATGCATGTAAATGAGAGTAATCACTGGCTTACCTGTCCACATCTCCATCGGCGTCTTCAACTCAATGGTCGTTGATGGAGACCGATTTATCACATAATGGACGGTTTTGGTCGCTCATTCAAAAGAGTTAGGTAGACCAGCGAGTCTTCAACATAGCTCTTATCCTCTCTGTAAGAGTTCCGTTCATCTACTCGCCACTCCATTTTGTTGAGGAGTGTATGCCACTGTAATCGCCTCCGAATACCTTCTGCTTACATGATGCAAGAAATGCACCATCTCGTATACTCTCCGCCATTATCTCGTTCTTAAGCACTTGATCTTTTCCCGATTCAAGTTCAACCCGCCTTTGAATTCCTTGAATACTGGAAACACATCCGACTTTTCTTGATTGGATACACCCAACATCTCCCGGAGTAATCATCAATAAAAGTAGCGAAGTACTTTCAGCCTCCTCGGGATAAATCCGAGTGATTCCCAAACATCGGAATGAACTAAGTCGAGAATGCATTTACTTCAGCATGAGATCCGCTAAATTTCAATCTATCGTCGCTTACTTATAACACAATGCTCACAAAAGGTAGACTTACCGTTTTGAGTCCCGGAAGCAGCTGTCGCTGAGAGAGAATCTTCAAACCTTGTTCTGACATATAGCCAAGTCTGAGATGCCACATCATCGTTGACTCTTCTCTATTTGACGCGACACACGCATCAGCTTCCTGTAGTGTTTCTCCTTGAAGCATGAATAGATTCGCACTGATCTTTTCTGCTTTCATTAACACAAGCGCTCCTCTGACAATTTTTATCATCTCATTTTCAATATGGACTTTGCACCCAAGACTATCTATTTGTCCTAAAGACAATAGATTTTTCTTCAGGCCTTTGACATATCGTACCTCCTGAATTGTGCAAACTGTACCATCATACATTTTTATTTTGACAGTACCAATATCAGCAATCTCCAAGGCATGGTCATTGCTCATGTACACAGATCCTCCTGAGATTGGTTCATATGTGTGGAACCATTCTCTCTGAGAGGTCATATGCCATGTTGCTCATGAGTCTATAAGCGGACGTCGACTAACCGCTCTTGCTCATACATATGTCTACTACCTCGCTATAGAGAATTTTGCCATCATCCAAGTACTAGCCACACAACCCTGAGCATTTGATGACTCAGGTGCTCTATTCTCTCTACTCTTCTAATTGCTCCAACACTCTTTCTCCACATGCCCTTTCTTCCCACAATTGTAGCATTTCAAATTCTTCTTACTTCTGGATTTTGATCTACCATGATTGTAACTCCCACTGGGGCCACGTTCTGTTGATCTTCCTCTCGTCACCAATAGCGCTTCTGCTTGCTGCGAACTTGCATGTCTATCTTCCTTGGTCTTACGCCTGCTTTCCTCGTTTAAGATGGAGGCTGCAACATCATCGAAAACTAGACTGTCTGTTGGGTTGTTGTTCGTCAGATTAATGATCAGTTGATCATACGAATCTGGTAGACTTTGAAGTAGAAGCTCCGCATGTTCATTTTCCTCTATTTTATGACCCAACGTTGTGAGTTGCGGAAATAGAGTCTTCAAGGTGTTGATATGGTAGGTTACTGATGTAGATTCCGCCATGCGAATAGTATAGAGTCTCCTCTTTAAAAAGATCTTGTTGTGCAGCGACTTAGCCTCGTACAACTTTGTAAGAGTATCCCATATTTTCTTCGCTGTCTTTTTCTCTGCCACACTGGATAACACCTCATCTGCAAGTGCTAAGTGTAAATCAGCAATTGGCGCCCTATCGCATGGCGCCACCCGAGCTCGAAGAATTGCGAAAACGGCTCACGAATTTACTAGACGCAGGCTATGTTCGCCCATCCGAAGCCCCTCTCAATGCTTCGATCCTTTTCAAAAAGAAAAATGATGGATCGGTGCCAATGAGCATTGATTACATAAACGCTCACCAGCGGGATTGGGCGAAGTTGCTTGATGTCGCTCAATTTTCTTATAATCTCCAACGGAGTGAGGCTACTGGCAAGAGCCCATTCGAGATCATCATGGGATTTTAGCCCATGACCCCCAATGCCATAGCCTCGACTTACGGAGGTAAAAGCCCCGTGGCACATAAGCTTACTCGCAAATGGCATGAGGAAGCAAACATCACGCTAGCTTACCTTGACAAGGCCGCGAGGAAAATGAAGAAATGGGCCGATACAAGGAGACGGCACGTTGAGTACAAGGAAGGGGATCAAGTCATGATCAAGCTTCTGCCCCAACAATTCAAGACATTGCGAAAAGTCCACAAGGGGTTAGTGAGGGGATACGAGTGACCCTTCCACATTGTCCGACGTGTGGGTAACGTCCCGTATCTAATAGAGCTTCCACCAAGGCTTAAGATTCATCCGGTCTTTCACGAAGATGTGGGAGACCCAAGTCGTGGAGAATCAAGGCGTGCCCCAACAGCCGTCGTCACTGCGTTCGACAAAGATGTAGAGTACATCCTTGCCGATCGAATAATTCGAAGAAGGGGTGTACCAGCGTACTATGAGTACTTGGTGAAGTGGAAAAACCTCCCTGAGAGCGAAGCCACTTAAGAACGCGAAGATGACTCGTGGCAATTCGCGGAACACATCCAGAGGTTCAAGCACAAGAACGCGACGAGGATGCCGCGAGCATAAGTGGGGGATGATGTTACGAGCCGCGCAATTCTAGCCCAAAATGGCCCAAAGAAATGTGCCAAGATGTGCTAGCTTGGCCCAATTCCGGAAACTTCCGCAAAATTCTAGCAACTCTAGCACAATTGTACATACACTAGAATTCTCTAGAATTTGTCACATGTACATAGAATTCTCTAGGCATAGAATTCTCTAGAGCCAGACAAGCTTCCCTATAAATATGGGTGAGCTCTAGGCATTTGAGCATCAATCAAATCAACTCAATCAACCACATCAAGCAAAGCATCCAAGCATCAAAGCTCTCTTGTAAGCTTTTCTCAATCAATACAATTTCCGCATTTGGTTACATTGCTCGCTAGCTCTCTCCTCTCTTTAGCATTTCGGGAAACCTTTTGCCTTAGCTATTGAGAAGTTCAAAGGCTTACTTAGCAACATCCCGACAAAGGTTGTCTAAGTGTCGCACGGGTTTGCTGTGCAAAATACTCATCCCGTGACATTGTGCTCTCCTGTACAGAGCTTTTACATTGTGACAATCACAATCTAATACCTGTAAGAGCAAAAGAAAAATTAGAAAAAAAGATGCAGTTTGACTTATATCAGGCCCCTTCGGTTGCTTCTCTTTCAACACTCACCTTTGAAACAACTCAATTGCACCTCGGTCCTTCAATTTGAGACTACAAGCTGCACTGTTCAACCAGCATGAAACTCTTAATGACTTGACTAACTTTTCCTCATCATTAACAAAGGACCCATTTTCACTCACACGGTCATCAGCGTGATATCACAGAAGGAGTAAAAATGTACAGAGTCAAAAGCCTATAAACTTGAAACCTATGAATTTCAGCTTAACTATACCAGTGCATTGAGCCACCTTATTATATTTCTTGCCAGCTCGTTGATACTTCCCATTTTTTAATAGCAAATTGCCTTCTTCTTTCTTTCTCCCAGCGGCCTCAATTTTCTCCTGACTATTCATTTCCCATGGCTCTTTCTCATTAACAAAAGAAGCAGTGGGCAAACAATTCCCCAATTAGAAAACCCAGAAATATTAGAGCCCACATACTTATTTTAGTAAAAACATTAACCAAGAGCAATTTCGTAATGGTGGTACAGTAAAATCCAAATCATTCTTAGTAATTGTGTGTATTATGGTAAATAACAAAGTTTTATACCGATACCATTTCTTCTTAAGGTAAAAGTATCAAAAATCACACATCATCTTCTTACAATAGTTTCAAGAATTCTATAATTATTACCACCAAAATTTGGAGAAAACCAGATCAATGCATAAAAAACATATCCAAAACTTTCTTGTTTTAATCAGAGATGCAACTTGTAATCTTCTCATTTGAGAAAAACTTACACTATTTGGTTTTTCCATGACTTGTTGTTGTGCAAATTTTAATGTATTTGTAACCTCGCCAATTTATTGAAATATAGATTAGAAATATCGAGGTCAAACTCACGACGATTGTCCATTTTTTAGAAAGTAAAATTTAATTTAAACTAATTATAACTCTACTCTAATTGAAAAGAAAATATTTTGTTTGAAAAAAAAAACTAAAGATCTAATTAAAATTAAAATGAGTAAACTGACACAATAATTGAAAAGATTAAGGCTACTAAGGTTTCAAAATCTATCATAATTCAACTCAACAATTATCTAATTACCAATTAATTCTCAATTTTAGAATAACAACTCAAAATTAATCTATGTCTACTCATAAATTTAACAACTAGGCCTAATTAAAATTAATATTATGTAGATTATATTTCTAATAGTATGATATCTAAGTATCCGATGTAAATAATATTGAATAACAAAGAGCCGAAGTTTTCTTAAACACTTTGTGTAAACAATTTATTAAATGACACATAATCAAATATAATCACTTATAAACTTTATAAATTTAAGCATAGAATTTATTCAAATATTAATCGTAAAAATCAACAATGCATGAAAAAATTGATAAAAAGATTTAATAATATTCAACTAGACATGTGAAATAAAAATCATAAACATTAAAGCACACGAGTGGGGAATTAATTAACTAAAAAGTAATTTATTTCATTAAACAAGGCTTCATCCTTAAATCTAATATAGAAAATTTAGAAAGACATAGGGAGATTGAGAAACTAATACCAATAGAAACTCACTACAATTCTTCTCACCGTTCGGCTGCAACTTATCTTCTTATCTTTTTCTCTTAGCGGCTGCAACCCTCTATTTTGTCTCTCCCTCTAGTCGGCTACCTCCCTTCTTTAAACCAAACACTTGGCTTATATATAATGCATGGTGGCCGACTTGTTTGATGCCCCTTTTGCCTCCTCAAAAATTGTGATCATCAAGGAAATTAAGTCACATAAGATTCTCATTCCTTTTTAATGCTATGCACGTGCACTCACTTCCCATTTTTGCTGCGTTTACTTGTCATTAATTGAAATAAGTTGGAATGAGAATCAAAATAAGTTGTTTACTTGAAGTGTAGAAATCAAAATTGGAATGGGTAAGAATCTCATTAATCAGTTTACATTTTAATGCCATGCATGTGCACTCACTTTCCATTTTTGCTGCGTTTACTTATCATGAATCGAAATAAGCTGGAATGAGAATCAAAATAAGTTGTTTACTTAAAATGGAGAAATCAAAATCGAAAATGGGCAAGAATCTGATTAATCCGTTTACTTTGTCTTGGAATCGAAATGAACTATTTTAATTTACTAAAATACCCTTTGTTAATTATTTTTCTTTATTATTAATAATAATAGTAATAAATTTAATAATAACATTATAAATAAAATAAAAATAATTTATTAATTTCATTATTTTATTATATTATTATTATTTATTAAAATATTATTGTAATTATAATTTATTTATTTAATTATTATGGTTATTTATTAATTTTATTATACTATTATTATTTATTAAAATATTATTATAATTAAAATTTATTAATTTTATTATTATTATTTAAAATATTATTATAATTATAATTATTAATCTTTGTTTTTTATTGTTATTATTTATTAAGTAATATTATTATCATTATTATTTAATAATAAATAAATAATAATAATTAAAATAGTAATAATTAATAATAATTTATTTCATTGTTTTATTATAGTATTATTTATTAAAATGTTATTATAATTAAAATTTATTAATTTTATTACTATTTTATTGAAATATTATTATAATTATAACTATTATTTTTATTACTACAAATAATAACAACAACAACATTAATTAACTAATTAATTAATTAATTAATTTAATAATAGTTAAAATAGTAATAATTAATAATAATAATTTATTAATTTCATCACTATTATATTATTATTATTATTATTATTTATTAAAATATTGTTATATTATTATTATTTATTAAAATGTTACTGTAATTATAATTTATTAATTTTATTATTTATTAATTTTATTATTATTTAAATCAAGGATAAAATGGGTATTATGAAATTTAGTTAGAGGTAAAAATGTCATTTAAAAGAATGGAATTCTGTTTCCCAACTTCCCCTTGAGAATTATAACTCTAGCAATGATTCTCGAAATTATGGGCTCTACACTATTCTCATTCTGATTCCAAACTTTTATTTTACAATTAGAGAAAGAAGATGCTTATGGCCTTTGTACTATGTTTACCTTCAAAGAAATACATTCAGCGATATTTCAAACCTTTATTACCGAAGCAACACACATCACACCAACCTCCAGGTTCCTGATCAACAATCAAGAGCTTCAAAGAATGGAGTGGATGAAATGGTCATCGGATGTCTTGCAGCAACTCACCGGTTACATGACTTGCGGATATAAAACTCGCATCCGTTATCACAACCATAACTATGGCAGTTTATAATTTTATAGCACAACTCGCAACTCATATTGGTTACCCCCAAGACGAATAAGGGATGCTCATGACTGAAATGTGCTATTATTTCTTTTTTATCTTTCCAGTATTTTCGCCTGTCCGTATAGACAATGATTGATAGATTTGGCAAAGAAGCCCAGTGAGAGTCAGACTCGGCTCTTCATTGCCAAATCCATAAGTGAAGTCACATGTAGTGATATTAGATGTTTGGAGAGTCAATAATTCGTCACGCAATGGATGATGAACCTGTCTAGGCAACTCAGCACATGATTCGTGGAGATAAAATATGTTGTACCTTAAATATAATTCTAGCAACCATAACAAACTATATAATCATCAATATGAATTTCACGGATAAAATATGCTATGCATTGAATATAATGTTCGAGAGTAAAATGTTTCAACTTTCCCCTGTCACTGTACTGTACTTTTGTGATGGTACAACGTACATGAGCGAAGTACTCACATTCGGCACAATGATAAAACGGATCCATTGATTTTTTTTTCTTTTTTTTTTTGTGGTAAATCCCAAACTGGCACAAACAAACAAGCTTATTGAGCAAAATTCCAAAAGATAATATATATTCAATCCATTTTCCTGTCTTATGAATCCCTAGACATAAGTCATTAGGCGCACAGGAGTTTTTTAATTTCTTTTTTTTATTAAAATGTATAGATAATATAAAAAGTTGAGAAATAATAAATTAATTATTTAATTTCATCATTAATCCATAATTCTCTCTTATTAATTAATAATATTAAGAATATAAAAAGATGAGGAGTAATGAATTAATTATTTAATTTTTTTCATCAATTCATAATTCACTCTTGTTCATAAAACAAATAATATAAAACGATAAAGAATAATGAATTAATTATTTAATTTTCTCATCAATTCTCTTGTTTATAAAAACAAAGAATATAAAAAGATGAGAAATAATAAATTAATTATTTAATTTCCTCATCAATCTATTATTTTCTCTTATTAATTTATAATTAAGAAAATATAAAAAGAAGAGAAATAGTGATGCCACATCAACTCTTCTAACCTTTGCTTTATATAAATATATAGATTAAACAACTTATTTATTCTGATTCCTTAATTCCGATTCTCATTGGTATTAAGTAAACCTAGCCTCACGTGCTCTTCTTGTAATTTAGGCCAATAAATTTAATTTCTAATTTAATCATAAGCTCACTAATAATAAATCCAAATAATTGTTAGCTATTCTCCAATTGATTCCTTTAAACACAATTTGTTTCTAATCTTCAAGTTATTACCTTGTTCAATAAAATAATACAATTAACTACAAGTAACAAATAAAAATAACTAATAAATTATATAATAAAGAATAAAATATATAAATAAATCATGGTCATCACCGATTCACTAGAGCCCCTAAATTATATATAGAGATTTGAAGGACAAGTTCAACAAAAATACAAATAATGATGATTATTCCTTTGCCTACAGAAAAGAAAATGTAAGAAAGGAGGAGTTAGAAAGGGTATTCAAAGAGTTATCATATGCACAGAGCTACAATGTCTCATCTTCAATATCACCAAATAATTACCAGTCATAAGTCATTACCTTGATAAAATCAACCCTTTCAACTTCATAATATATATTTGAACATGATGGGACTGTTGCAAGATCCCGCTTTGCTTCAACATTTCCAAAGCCATATTCGTGATTTATTGTTAATATTGCCGTTCCCCCTTCTTCATCGTTGCTGCTACTCAGTCTAAACCAGCAATTACTTGTTCTGCATACAGCAAATTGTAGCCACAGTTAAACTCTGGAATCTTATCATTTGAAAACCATGTACTGCTTAAGTCTCTTAAGTAATTGACTTTTCATCCAAACTATTGTTGAATAGCTCCAACAAACAGTGACAAGCCTTTTAAGTAGATTCTAATAGATTTTTTAATAAATTCTAGAGGAATCTGATATACACATGACGGAAAAGCTAGTGCACTCAAATGACAAGTAGGCAGCAAAACAGCAGCAGCAATGAATTACCTTCATCTGTGATAAATTCCAAGGCTTCTACCCATCATATCCCTTCTTCTCAAATACAGTGCTATCTTCTGGCCTAGTAATAGATAGCTGACTGCAAAGAATCGAAGAATTTAAGACAGTATGATCTAATTTGATTGTAACTTAGCAATTACCTTTGATTAAAGGAATCATGCGATGTCAAGGTTCATACAGCATATTGCAACAGAAAGGGATGACAGAGAAAAAAAATATTAAAAAATTTGGAAGTGGGAGCTTCGTTATTTAATTTTTGTATACGGGATAAAATTTTGTGTATGCTTTTTGGTAACAAGTAATTAAATTAATTAGGAAAAAACAAAAAACAAAAGAATCGTAATTCCTTCAGAGACAAACAAATTAAGTGTTTGTGCGCATGCAAGCCATTTCACTTCATTGTCAAGAACGAATAGAATATTTATAATGTTTCCGACCAGAAATTGACTACTTTCATTTCGTAAGATTAGCTTCTATTTATTATGGAAGTGTGCTTTTCATGAATTTCTGTCTATCATCAACATTGATTCCTGAGATGAACATACATGATCTGATGATCAATTTATTGATACAGACAACTTTGGACCAAATACTAGCTAGAATTTTTAGGCAACTACAACGGATCATGATTTATCCATCTTTGAAACATAGCATAACATTCTGCGGGCCTGTACTCAGGAGCAGTGTGCCCTCCTCCCTGCAAAATAATCCAAACAATAACTCTCCAGAAAAATAGATTTTCTCCAGTTAATATGATTATATCATTGCTGTAAAAATCATAAGACGCAGCAAAAGTTACAAAAATTTCTTGCCTTTACGGTGGCGTACGTCATCCGATTGGAGTAAGTCCTCGTATATCTATCCAGCCAAAAGACAAATATCTTCATTCTAGCTCGATCTCAAGAATAAGACTATTTAATTCATAAACAAAATGAACACCCAAAAATAATTCAGGGCTTACCCTGCAACTTGGCTGTGGAGAATCCATGGCCTCCAGTCGTCAACAATGGAATAATTCAGAGATTTTACCCAGGCTTCTGTTCCCAGGAATGGTATGACCATGTCATGATCCCCGCTGTTACACAATAACACGGAGAGGGAAAAAAATTTAACATACATCAAGTATCAGAAGATGATAATGGTTGTCATAATACAGTTAGTTCAAATGGTAATCCTCTGGGGTCTGAGGTGTATATTTTGATAGTGGTAAGGTTAATACTGATAAAAACTAGAAACCTCAACGCATAAATGTAACTGATCATACCTATAAATTAAAGAGCGGTAGCCTTTAGTACTGAGGTTAACATGATAGGAAAAACTATTGCCAATTTCATGTGTATAAGGTAAATCATTATTGCACCGTTGCCACTCCCCTTTGCTTCCCTGTGCTAAGCAAGAGTCAAGCTTGATTTTCTCACAGAACGATTGCACTTTTAGTGGTTTGATGAATCTGTTATTTCAAGTATTGATCTCATACCTTTCTTATATGAAGTGCCTTACGGACATTATGGTCATTATTCCAATAGCGAGAGAGCAAATATCCATAAGTCTGCAAGAGAAAATCAAAGTTCAATAGAATCTAATCCATTTTTGTGTATTCAAGAACATTTACAATGTATTTGAGATCAGCAAAATTATTGGAGCACTTTTTGAAAAAACGCTTGATAAGTGCATTCTAGAAAATGCTTCAATCCAAACACATCGTCTGAAAACAGACCTCTCATTGATCATGTATGATCATATTTCTCCATGTCAGGTAACAAGCTTTGCTTTCTAATGCTTAGTCAAAGGAAGAACGAAGTTCAACACTCTTTAAGGCAGTAAATGGGGAAAACCAATGTATGATTCTTGGCCGAGGATAATAGTTGGCATAAAAATCAAATCATTCTCTATGAAACAATTTTACATGTCTGTATCTTATCTCATATAAAATGTATGAAGCATATTAGAAGGAGTTACACGACAGCCAATCGTAGGAAGCGGTGGTTCAGGATCAAGGAATTCTTGAGATTGCTCATTGACATTGAGAGATCTTCTTTTATGGGATGACGCTCGTGGCTTTGGAGAGACAAATGGACAACGGGGTTCCAATATATGTGATTTTTCAACTCCGGAAGTCAACTGAAAATGCCGATTGTTAAGCATGCATCAACTTAGATGAAAAAATAGTCCAAGACACTACAAAAATGATAACACTAATAAATGATGACGAAAAACTGAAAGGTTCAACAAATATATCGCTTGGTACATAGCTTACCTTAGAGAAAGTCTGAATATCATTCAAACAATTTTCATTGTTGGGATCTACGTTTACATACTCTTCTCCACAAGTTATCTTCAGCGACTGCAAAAGAGTTTTTTGGACTAATTACACTCCAAACTTCTGGTTACTTCATATTTTTCCTTCTATATTTTCTCAGTTATGATATTAATTGGGGAACTTATGTGGAAAAATGAGTTACCTCATAGAGTTCATTTGAAATAAGCCCCATTCCATGAGCAAATGGGATTTGTGAGTTCTGTTCAACAACCCCGTCTGTACTGGGGTTCCCTAGTATGTATCCCTGAAATGATATCAGAATTGAGAGAGTGACAAATAGTTCTTTAGTACTTGTGCTCTGGTTTGTTTATTATGCACAATCTTGGACCCTTTTCAGATTTCTATTTAGCTCCTTAATTTATCCTGATTCACACTCTTTAGCAGTATGCATGAGTTATGTTTCTAATAAAAGGAGACAGATTACAAACCTGGAGATTTATCAGCAGTTTGATATCTTCTTCATTTTCTGCATGACCATAACCAAATGATTATGAACAAAGAAAATACAATAAAGATAGTAATATGCCTTAAACTTTATATGCCACTACTGACGCTTAAAATGTTTCAAATTTCTGTAACCTGCTTTATGGTTTTAAACTCTTGGAGATGCAAGTAGATTTGTGCTGCAAAGTGAGGTTTTACAATAATACATAGAGAAGGATTAATATGTGGAGTGCATAAAAATTAAAAGTTAGTGGAGTCCATCAGCCTTGGCTAATGAGCTACAATTCTGAAAATGTTGAGAAATTTAATATCATGAAGCCGAGTATCGACAACAAAGAGCAGATTCCTATTTTATCATGCAAACATTTTCATTTTTATGTAACATATTCATCAACCGTTATAAGCCATACCATTGGAGATCTGGTGAACAAGTGCCGGGACCGTGATGCCAGAGTACGAATCCCCTCCAACATAAAATGGATTTGAGATGAACTCAGGGTGATCCATCAGCCACTATAAGATCGAACATGGAATCGGAAACAGTAAACGGTCCTTACAATCTGTATAAGTTGAGAAGTATACCTTTCTAAGAAATTGGTCAGCCTGATGAACTTGTTTCAAGTCACCAGTTTGAGAGGCAAGTTGGGTTCTTGCGTAGGAAAATCCAGTACCAACAGGCGAATCCACAAATAATATGCTGGCTTCCTGATAATTAAACTCCAAGGTTAAAATTACAGAAATCACCAGATCATCTAATATAATATCAATCTGAAACAAAACATAGTTGTCACCTTTGTCCACGAGTAGGGATTTAAGTGCAATGTAGGCAAGGTCCCATTGTACTCCACTGTGTTGAAATTTATTGGACCTACCAACCAACTCGCACTCATTAGAAACTCCCCTCTCTTTTTAAGCAAACAACTGAAATATGTGAGATGGTATTCGATCACTTACCAATTTCATAAGCAAGACCTGAGAAGGCAGAGCAGCCAGGGCCACCAGTAAGCCAAAGCAAGAGCGGGTCCTCTTTTGGATTTCTCTCCGACTTAACAAAGTAATAGAAGAGCTGTGCATCCTCTGACTCACCTACACCTACATATCTTATCAAATAAACACGTATATATTCAGAATAAATGCTAACTGATCACTAGTGCTATTTGCTATAATGCATGTTATGAACTAACCCAGTTTCCAGTTCAAAGGGGAGGGCCCCCTGGAATCCTGGAAGAAACTTGACTGTTGAATGAGAAGCTGCAAGCTGCCTGCAGAGCTGTAAAAGAAGGAGAAGAGAAAAACAGAGCTTTGCCATTTGCATTGGTTTTTGCCTTTTCCAGTCTCTGGATGACAGTTTCTTTGCAGAAACTAGAACTGGTGAACAATCTTCAGTTTCAGATTGCAATTGGATACGAACCTAAGACTAAATTAGGGATGGCAAAATCCGGGTCCGGGTCCGGGTTTGGTCTTTCCGGATCCGGACCCGCATGGCATTTTTTATATATCGGACTCGGATTTAAACCCGGATTTTTTTAATCCGGGTCCGGACCGGGTTCAACCCGGAAAAATCTGGATTTCCGGATTCCGGGTTTTGAACCCGGATTACTTAATATTTTGAATATACATGACTAGAATTTGAAGTCTAAAATTTGTATTTGCTGTTCAAAAGATAAATAAACATGTTCTGAAAATAATCAAATACAAATCATGACATATCTTGGTTTTAAAAAAAAAAAAATACAAATATAAAATTTAAAATTCAAAGTTTCACAAATTTATAAACATCCAAAGATACAAATTCATAACATAAATGTTTCAAACTTCAAACCATTACACTAAAGACTAAACCGTCAATCATTCATGTACTTCATTTGACTGTTGCTCACTGATAAAACTTTCATCAACCAAATGTTCTGCAGAAAGTATTGCTTCCATTGGAATTCCACCTAAAAAAAATGCATAAATCATAAACATAATGAGTAAGACAACCAGTTAGTGATAAATTGATAATATAAATATTATAACAAATGTATTTGATTCTAATAAATTAATTTTCATACCTTTTAAGTTTTGTTCAAGCCAAAACCAATTTTGAGTACACATCAATGCCTCCACGAGATATGGATGAAGTCTACTACGATGAGGGCTTAAATGTCTCACCTCCAGTGCTAAAAGCAGACTCGGATGCAATCGTTGATACGAGAATAGCTAAAAATCTCTTGCAATCTTTGCAAGTATAGGATATTTGCCTCGATTATTCTTCCACCATGACAAAATATCAAATTAACTAGTTGAAGGCACAATACTTTCCTCAAGATAAAGCTCCAATTCGTTTTGAAATGATTATTCCGTGTGTTTTCATTTCGAATGATGCCCACTCATCAGCCATTTCATCTAAGTCTAAGTCCAAAATAATAGAATCCATAATCGTAGCGTATTGAGAATTGATGGAACCACTAACCCCCACCCCACTTGAATTTGATGAATACTTTACTTCATATTCATGCACTAAATCAACAAATAATTTATGCACCCTTTCAATTTCAGATTCGACTTTTTCTCCATATATTTTAGGAAATAAAAATTAATCAAGTAGCATCTTACGCCTAGGATCTAACATAGTCCCTATTGCAAGAACCCCATGAATAATATCCCAATACTTGTCATACTTTGCAATCATCTTAATGGCCATATTTTTATCCCTCAATTGGTGATTGCAACCATGCATTCATTGACAATTTAATTTCACAAATCTTGGCAAAAATAAATTAGATGTTGGATATCGTGTCCCTGAAAAAAGTTCTGTCAACTTATAAAAACTCTTTAGATACTCACACATAAGTTTAGACAAATTCCACTCTGACTCACTAGGCAAAGATGTATAATTTCTCTCACGTTCCTTCAAACGATCAAATACATCTTTATATAATAAAGCTGTACTAAGCATCAAATAAGTGGAATTCCATCTAGTTTTACAATCAAGTGCCAAGTTCTTAGTTTCCTTAATACCTAATTGTTTTTTTGCATTCTCAAATTTTTCAACTCTAGCAGGTGTTGCTGTCCAATAATGAACACTATCCCTAATTTTTTCAACTCCTTTTTGTATCACAGATAAACCATCCCTGACTATCAAGTTCAATATATGAGCACAACAACGCATATGAAAGAATTTGCCACCCATAATCATTGAACTAGTAGAAAATTTCCCCAACAACAAGACAATCATGGAATCATTTGCAGCACAATTATCAACGATTCATGAGTGGATAACTTTCTATCTAAATTTCAATCCATCAAACAATCATACAACTCATTGCACATTACCTCACCAGTATGTGGAGCGAGCACATATATAAACCTAAAAGTTAAAAAATAGTTAAAATATTAAGCAGTACATTAATTAATGCTTAAATAAAAAAAAAAAGTTTCAAGAATATTACCTCATAATACGACTTCGCAGCACCCATGAGCTATCAATATAATGTGCCGTAATAACCATGTACCCTTTCTTTTGGTTACTGGCAGTCCACATATCTATAGTAATTGCAATCCTACTCTCACAAGCTTCTAAAATACTCATTGTCTTTAAAATACTTAAACCGGCATCCGGACCCGGAAATATGCAGGTCTTTAATTTTTTATTCGGATTCCGGATTAAATATAATCCGATGCGGGTTGAACCCGGCCCAAAAAATCTGGGTTCAGTCCGGATCCGGACCGGGTCCAGGTTAACTTGCCATCCCTAGACTAAATGGTGGGTTAATAGTGTTACTGTCACAACGTAACCAAGACAGAGACACTGGAGTTGTCAGCATAGAGAATTTTTATCTGATACGGAATCACAGATAAAATGAACAGTTTTGTTAGGCAGGTTTGACAAGAAAATAAAGAAAAACTAGTGAAAAAAAAATTCATTTTTTTTTAACAATGCATTATCATTTTGGCTTCCATTGAGATTTCTCCAGCGATATCATAAACAACGTGACTATGTGAGTCCATGTTGCCGTGGTCCAATACACGTGTTGCAAATCAATCAATCATTATCACGTTGCGTGTTGTCCCCCTCAATCTTGAACTTTATGTGAAACCAGATCTGGCTCCTTTTTCATGGTAATCACCCACGTCAAAACAGAGACGATGACAAATAAGATAAACTTGCTGAATTTGATTAATATGGTGCTAGAGTATAAATATAAATTTGAACGGACTAATTAGGTGGCTTAAGTAGGAAGACAGGGTTGACGGTATTTAAGTGTGAGGTAGTTTCGTTTCAACTTATTTAATTAATTTATTAGGTTAAAAAAGAATAAATTCTAAATTAAATTCTGAAAGATATTGGACTATTTTTCATAGGAAACATATCTAGCAATAGGGTGCATAGTACAAGTTCGGGTTCCTTTCCTATGTGCTATGGGTAAGTTAAGGTCAGGAAATAGAGTGCTAGAATGTATAGGAGAAGAAATGTTACCTGAATTTTCTTTGGAATCAGTCCTTGGAGGTGATAATTGAGGTTATACCGAGTTTATAGGAGGGTCTTTACTGCGGTGATGATACCTTTGTCGAGTATAAACACGAAGCTCTGGTGATAGAAGTTTATCTTGTAGTATTTCTCCCCCTGTCTCTGGTACATTAACACTTGGCTCCTGTAGTTCAAGGTTACTTAAACTTTCATCATTTGAAATATCAGTTCTTTTTGTTTGAGTTGATGTGCTCAAATCAGGTTCTTTTTGTTTGAGTTGATGTGCTCAAATCAGGTAAAGACATATTAGGCATAGGTGTAAGCCAAAAATGATCTTCATTATTCTTTTTCTCTCCCTGAAGGGAATTTTTTCCAAAAAAATGTTGATTTTTGAGAAATATAACATCCATACTAATATGGAATTTCTTTGTTTGAGGATTAAAACATTTATAGCCTTTTTTATTAAGAGCATAGCCCAAGAAAACACATTTTTCAGATTTATGATCCAATTTAGATCTAAGATGGTTAGATATGTGAACAAATACAGTGCACCCAAAGACTTTTAACTGAATATTAAAGGTAATCCTACTAGAAGGATATATAAGTTTAAAGTATTCTAAAGGTGATTGATACTTTAAAACACGGGTAGGCAGCCTATTAATCAAATAACATGCTGTTAAAACAGCATCACCCCACAAATATTTAGGAACATTCATAGAGAACATGATAGCCCGACTAACTTCAAGTAAATGGCGGTTTTTTCGTTCCGCAATTTCATTTTGTTTTGGAGTATCACGACAGGTGGATGTGTGAATTATACCCTTCTCCTTACAAAACACCCCTAGATAATTATTAAAATATTCAGTACCATTATCTGTATGGAGTAGGCTTATTTTTGTTTGAAATTGATTTCTAACCATGTTATAAAAATCTTTGAATAATCCCTCAACTTCAGATTTTTCTCTCATTAAATAAACCTAACAAAGCCAAGTATGATCATCTATGAATGTCACAAACCATTTTTTTCCAGTTAAAGTATTGATTTTTGAGGATCCCCAAACATCACTATGAATTAAATAAAAAGGTTTTGATGCACAATAAGTAAGTGTTTTATATGAAACTCAATGACTTTTAGATAAAACACAACTTTCACACTGAAAAGTAGTACAATCAACATTTTTAAATAAATTTGGAAATAAATATTTCAAATAAGGAAAGATATGGTGTCCTAGTCTAAGGTGCCAAAGCATTATTTGATCCTTAGCAGAGTTTGAACTAATACTACTGTTCAAACCTTGAACTTGTTTATTCCTTGAAAGGTAGTCATCAAGACCTTCTCGCAAACTAGCACTGCCAATCATCGTCCCCAAGTTCCTGCCCTGAAATTCACAATGGGAGTCAAAAAACACAGCACGACAATTAGATTCTTTGACTAATTTACTGGCAGATAGCAGGTTGCAAGAAAGTTTAGGGACATGTAGCACATTTTTAAGCTCAATGGTTCCAGAAAGTTTTATTGATCCTTTTCCAGTTATGGAAGATAAGCTTCCATCAGCAATTCTTACTTTTTTGTTACCTGGGCAAGGGTAATAGGAATTAAATAAACTAGCAATGCTAGTCATATGATCAGAAGCGCCTGAATCAATAATCCATGGTGCGATGAGTTGAGTGGCTAAAAGAGCACTAATAATACTACCTGTTTGAGCTAATGAACCGCTAGGAATACTGGGTAAAGGATTGGAAGTCAGCAACTTTATGAGATGATTAATTTGCTCCTTGTTGAGATTTTTTTTCCAAATTCTCCACTTCATTGGCAGAGGGCAGTGTACGGCTATGTTTGCTGCTTTTCCATTCTGCAGGCCTCCCGTGGAGTTTCCAGCAAGTCTCCGGGGTATAGCGTGGTCTATTGCAATAATCACACTATACTCGAGGTTTTTGTTGCTGTTGAGTGAAGGAACAGGCAGCATTAGCATATGCTGTAACAATAGCAGATTTTTCCACAGAAACAATGGAGTTCTTTTTTCCCAACATAACATCCCGACGACTTTCTCCCAATAATTCTTCCTCTTACCTCATCAAATTCAACAGTAAGCCCAGCCAATAACTTGAAGACTCGCTCATTATCGACAGGTTGTTTGTGATGTTTAAAATCTTCTGTGCTCTTCCATTCGTATTCATTAAATAAGTCCAGATCTTACCACAATCTCTTTAGAGTATTGAAGTATTTTGTTACACTATCATCTCCTTGACGAATATCTCCAAGAGCAAGCTGCAACTCATAGATCTGGGACTGATTTCCATAGTCAGAGTACATCTGACTCATATTATCCCAGTGTTCTTTTGCAGTAGAGTAGCACATATAATTTGCACCAATGTCTTCATCCATGGAGTTGACTAACCATGCCATAATCATGGAGTTTTCAGCATCCCAAACAACATAAGAGGGATCAAATATTTCAGGAGCCTTGACATCTCCAGTAAGATAACCGATTTTCTCTCTTCCTCTAATATACATTCTAACCGACTGAGACCATCTTTGAAAATTTCCTTCATTCAGTCGGATAGTTGTAATCTGGACTGAATGAGATTCAGAATAAGAAATTTTTTGCTCTAGTGTTTTTGAGGTGACTGTGGTTTCGGAAGATTGGTCAGACATGATGGGTTGAGGGAAAAAGAAGGGAAATAAAAACAGGAAAGAGATTAGATAAAAAGGGAACCAGTCTTTGATATCATGTTACAATAAGTAGAGGAAAGTTTATAAAATAATTATCCTTCTTATTTTTCATGAGACTATACACAGTCTTAATATAGAGATACAAGAGACTAAAAAATGAAAGAATAATTAAAGCAGAATATTACACTGATTTCTAAGAAGCAATAAATCTATATTTATACAGAAATATACACCTAAATATATAAGGAAAACCAAATCAATTTGATTTAGTTAACCTTTCAACAACCTAAAAATATAAGAAAAACCAAATAAATTTGATTTGGTTAACCTTTCAACAAATAACAATAACCAAATCATAGTGAGATTATAGCATCATTTTCAACAAAAGAATCATGCTATTACTACCTAGAGTCAAAAGTCAAAATCAATATTATATAAGCTCCAGATTTATAAGATACTGCTTAAGAACCATTGAACTTAGCCATTCTAGCTAGCACTTCTTTACTAGTAAACAGCCAGATGAGAGATCAAAGAACTATAATTTAGTTAAATGTATAGTTGTCTTCAAGAAGCAAATGTATCCTTCGTTTGGAAATTAATCAATACCGAAAGAACTTGGGGCAATAAAATAGAAAAATGTCAATCCAGTCTCAGTAATAAGATATGAGAATACTTACATTGTGGCTGAATGAATAATTTGACCTTCTCTCCCTTTGTCATGGTTAAAATTGCTTTAGACAATGCGGGATAAAAATAACTTGAAATGAAAAGATAAAAAAGATCAATAATAAAATCCAGCTCAGTAAGAAATGATCATGTTCATTCATATGTACTATAGAGCCCTATCTCTCAACTCTAAATTACCATCTTTTAAATAAAATTCAACTCCTTCTTCCAGAGTTTTTGCCACCACCGTACCATCACCAAGCATCACTTGATACTTCACTGTAGTAACAGAGAACACCTTGTTAGCAATGACCATGCCAACGCAGTCATATCCATTAACAAACTACTTATGATAATGAGCATGAAAATGGAAAAAAAAAAAAAAATCAGTAATAAAAGACAAATTCAGCATCAAGAATTTCATCCCAAGTCACTGGGGGATGCATCCCTGTCTCCGTTCTCCAAAATCTTTTTAACAATCCCACCATTTTTACTCACGTCCACCACTGTGATCCACGCAACTAGTTCAACATCAAACTGAACAACTGAATTTGGTGACAGCCTATCATGACCTTCAACTCTAAATCTTAGTTCATAAGGCAAAGCGAATCTGAACACGGTACATTCCCTCTTTTTCATAGTAATTATCCCATTGTCCATGCCCGTTGCTACTTGACCTAGCAATAACACATTAACGGGTAATCAAAGTTATAATCTAAACCAAAAATGAAAAAAAAAGGGTCAAACAAAAATAAAGAACTCACTCACGAGTACCAAGCTTAAATTTCAAAGGATCATATCCATCCCTTGTAGAATCAAACTCGGTTCGGTCATGCAAAGTACCCACATAGTGAACTGCACTCAATTAAAGATAATAAAAAAAAAAAGTAAGCTGCTGTAATATAGTGACTTTAAAATTAACTTCCATACAAACTTTATTCATAATAACTTATCAAACTTACAAATTTCAATAACGTTATAAATCTTAATATTTAAGTCCTAACTTGTATCTCAACATCATGCGTCACTCATTTAATAAATGATAAATTTCATAATTTGTAACTCACTATCCTATAAATGAATATTCCCTTGAGTTAGAATTTAAATGTTAGGATGCGCATAAAAAAACTATTACTACATTTCTCAAGTAAGTAATACAACATTATAAGTGAAATAATAATGATGACGATGACGATGATGACGAAACATAAAAGATAAAATAAGTAAAACAAAATATTTATAAATAGATATATAAATGTTGCAGAGTGGATACTGACTAACTTGTGACTTCGCCACCGAACTCAGGCGATTCCTAGCCAATGCCATTTTTGAGAAGTTTCTTTTTTATACCAGAATCACCAAGTTCTCTTTCTTCACCCACCTTAAGAGGTGGTGCCGATTCGATCACCTCCCTTGGTTCCTCCTCTTTGTCATCGATATCTGACAAGTTTGTACCTTTCTCTAACCTCATCACGGATTCGTAGGCCAGGTTATATTTGAATTTCTATTTCTATTTTCAATTGATTTTTTTTGTTTTAAATTGAATTGTTAAATTTAAAAATGTATAGTATTTGATCAGAAGAAGTGAGAATGTGAGAGGATTATGTGACTATGCTAACGTATGTGTGACTCAGGGGCAGTCTTGGTATTTTATTTTTCCTTCTGGATTGTACATGTGAAAAGTTATATGAGGCTTTTCTAAATATACTATAAATGCGGTTCAAAATGACTAACCGCCTCAATTAAGGTTGTGATTGTGACGGACGTAAGCAAAGTCCACGGTCCCATCAACAGAGCGAACGTTGGATCTCAAATTTTAAAATAAATAAAATAATTTAATAATATTAGATATTTTAAATAATTATTTTAAATAATATAATATTTATTAATTAATTAATAAAATAATATAATTAATTTATTTTAATTTTTTAAAATTATAATTAATTAATAAATATTATATCATTTAAGATAATTATTTAAGATAAAAAAATTTAGAATATAGCATTACTCAAATTAATATAACATATGATATATTATTATGAATTAAGTAATTAATTTTTTTATAAAATTTAAATGAATTAATTATATTATTTTATTATTTATTTCATGAATGACACATTATTTATGATAAATTTTTAAGATAAAGATTTTAGATGTATAAAACTACTCATATATCTATACATAACTCACACCTTTTAATTATAAAATAAATAAGAAAATATATCTATACAATAATTTATTTATTTATTTTTAATTTTAAGTATATAAAATTATTATTATTTTTTAATGATGTAAGCTAAAAAAATAAATTTGATTTTAATTATTTAAACTACAAATTTTTGGCCCATTTTATATATAGTAAAGCTGTAATTTTTGATAGTTTTGAAGGGTATTTTCATAATTGAAAGAGAAGTAAACAATTGATTTTAAGAACTCTGAAAGAGAAGTAAACAATTGATTTTAAGAACTCCCCACTATAAATTCGAATTCAAAATGTAAACACAGCAGTGATTCCTCGGGTTTTTTTTTTTTTTTTTTTTGCCTCTTCAACTAAATTAAATGTTCCATTTAGGCAAATAATGGTAGCCTCAAATCTTAATATGTCAGATAGTCTGTGGAAGCTGAGATTTCGAAGTTTGAAATACAGACCGCAAAGGAGGCATGTTTGTGTACTTTAATTATGAAAAACTTATCTTAACAATGAATTAATTAATTAATCACTTGTTAGTTTAGTGGTTGACATTTTATCACCTTACTCTAAGCGACTGAAAAAAAAAAGTTATTGTCAAATACTTTGCAAAATGTTTCCATAGTACATTACACTTTGAATACACATCGTATATGCGCAAGTCAATTCAACTTTAACGTTTTGGAAGTGTCTTGCCTTCATATTTTGATTGCTGGAGGTGGGCACAAGTCAAGTTTTCTAATGTTTAACGGCTGACGGCTCCTATAGAATTAGTCATAGATAAACTACGGTCTACGCATGCTGAATTGTCTTAAAGAGAGCCATTGATACTTTGATGAAATGCAAAACACACGTCCGTTCTTGCTTTCTACACAAATTACTGGCTTTAATATTATGTTCGATAACAAAACTCCTCCTCTTATCTTTCTCGTTATTGAAAACTTTGGAGATAATTTAATGACCAGAGACAGCTCAGAGAAATTTGGGTCAAGTTGAACTTTTCCATTTAAATTGACTTTTTCTAACAAATTGTGTATGTAATTTCTAAATCTCACTTGTGTCTGCATTTTTTATTACTACTTCGAACAACTTTATTTGAGGTCATTTTCTAAGAAAGCGGAGGAAAGGCTGAAAAATTTTTTTTTTTTTCAAATTTGTTAACATACTCATGCAGTAACACCTCTATAAAATAATATTGTCGAGACTAAGAAAAATATTATATTTAACAAAGTTATTTATTTTATAAATAAATGAATATTCATTAATTTATAAATAAAAAAAAATTGTTCTAAAAAGCATTTCGTTAGTACTTATATGTATTTACCTACAAAATAGCACAAATTGTAATTCCTCGAGTCAACAATATCTCCTCCAATCACTAGTATCTATATTATAATGTACATATACATTGCTATTGTGTAAGCCTGTGATCCCTATTAACAAGTAATTGAAATGATTTTGAGTAAACCACCAAGAATTATTCAATGCTTGTACAAATTTCTTATCTTCGAACAAGATTTCTCAAAAGTTACTGCCTGCATGATCATAACTTCAATATTATATCAAAGTTTCGAATGACAAAATTAAGTGATTTAATTTTGAGTTGACTGTCCAATGGTTGTAAAATTGAAATTTTGGATTTTCAGAACCACTTTGGGTCTTGCTGAGCCTTCATTAATTTTGTAGTTGATGACTAATTTCAGCAAGTTTTTAACATGCGTGTTCTTAAAATCTATTTAATTTATTCTTGATCATGTCAAAATGGGGATGTTATCAGATAGCAGTATAATTAGATAATTGTACTACTATTTTCGCATAGGAAGTATTGTCACCAACAATAAAGGAATTGGTCGTACATTTGACTTGATGCCGCTTGAAGCGAGGTACGTTATTTATGTACTTTTGGGGAGTTTTGGGTTTTAAATCTGAAAAGCAGGATTGTTTGTTAGCTTACGCTCGCTGTAGTGACTATATCTGTTAAGAGAAAGTTAGCCAGTTGAATTATGTGATTTGGCGTTGAATGATGATTGCAGGATGTTAATTGATTAATTATTGTTGAGTTGTCGAATACTTATTTTTTATTAATAATGTTATATATTTTAAATTTTTTTATTTAAAAAAATATAATATTTATTAATTGATAAAATTAAAATGAATTAATTATATAATTTTATTAATCAATAAATGAATATTATATTATTTAAAATAAAAAAAAATTAAAATATATATTATTATTATTTTTTATTATTTATAGTTTATGCGTGGAGAAGTTTGAATTGCCTTTATTTTATAGTTTGAACTTATTATCCACTATTGTATTAATTAATACCTCAACAGCTCACGTCTATGATCTATCTACACAGAGCATTAGCTCCTCCTACTTTTCAGGTGTTAGAATGTTAAAATGAGTGTTTTTTTTTTTTTCGGTGGCTGAGAATATATAATTTTTTTATGGGTTTTTCTATTACACTTTGGAGTCTTCTCAGAAATTTTTAGCTTTAAATCTAGATATATTTTGTTTGTATTTATTGCATCTATAAGGTGTATTAGAATTTTGACTTGAATGTAGCAGCAAATTAATAGATGCTTCAATCAACTTCTCGTTATGGTGCTGAGGAGTTATTATTGTAAAAGTGTTGTAATAATATATAAAAAATTATAATTCTCATGTGCCCGAGGATAGGGCGTGACAAAGTTTTATGAGAAAATATATATGGGATCGAATTCTAATCGCATCACCGATCACTTTGTGTAAAATACGAATGATGAAATGAACCCCCCATCTTCCAGCCCATGCTAATACGCTGTCTTTAAACGTCAACAAGCTACAATGAAGTTGCTTTTCTTTGGGTGGAGTCATTCTTTTCCCAGATTTCTCGAGAATGGCAATTTGATGACCATATTTTATTTGTCTGTTAATCATATCTAAAATTGTAAATACTAGTTTTACTTTTTATTAATCATGTCGCCCAACTAACATAATAACTTTGAATCCGAAACTGCATTATTATTTTCTCAAATTGATCAATCACAAAATGTAAATTTATTGTTATCTAATGTAAGAAGAAATTAATAAAAAAAAAAAGAATAAAGAAATTAACATTTGGAGACTAAAGTCTAGCTCCACCGATCAGTGGACAACCTAACCATTTACCAAAATCTTAAGTTTTGAGTTCCCATCGCATGTAGTTTATTTCTGCTAAAAAAATAAATTTTGTAAAGGTTTTAGGTTTCTTTTCAAACGTTAAATTATTTAAATATTATTTATTTATTTTATAATTTTATTTCATTATTTTTATAAAATAATTTTAAAAAATTTACCTATTAAAATAATTATATAACTTCTAATAAAAACTCTAATTGATAAGTGGGAATCAAACAACTGAATACTTTGACTACAAACACTACTTCAAAGAAACACTATTTCAAACATTACCGACTCGCGTAAACTTTGGTAGAATAGTGCATGTTGTTTCCTTCTTTATGTTTTAAAACGTAAGTAAATGATTTTTATCTATTTTTAGTATTGATTATGTTAGAATATAACTCAAGTATCTTCTCTATCTTCAACTTTCACTCTCAAATATGTATACATAATCAACTAGATATTGTCAACAACAAGGAAATGTATGCGTTTGTAATGACCCGCCACCACCCAATTAAACAAATGTTTTCTTTTGTATTCCCTTCTCTGTCTTTGACCTTGAAGAAAACAATGCTTACTGGCGCTTTTTTTTCTTTTCTTTTCTTTTTTAATTTAATTGAAATATTTAATCTTTCCCAGTAGAAATGTTATTTTTGTTTTATAGATTAATTGTTAATCATCTTATAGCTAACTAATTCTTCTGCTATGGCTTCACGTTTTCGTCTTCACCTAATCTGAAAAGCCAATAATTTACATCAGCTAGGATCAACGTCCCTGAAGAAACCAAAATTGTTCACGGGCATCTAGCTAGGAGAAATTTAGTTGCAAATGAACACTCTCATTGATTGGCAATTAATCCTCAATGCTCCCCTTGATTGAAAATTCAATTGGGGTTTTGTACAAACGTTTAATTGAAATAAAAACAAGAAGATGAAAAAGCATCACATACATCTGTATATGATCAGAAGGCAACAGCAACGCTTTTGCTTCTCGGGTACGCAGAATCTGAGGACGACTTAGTCTTATTAGCATGAACACTGCCATCCTCCCCAAAGTCACCGGGCTTTTCCTCTTCGATCCTTCCCATGAATCCCGCCATTCCAACGCTGCAACTCTTGGGGAACCTCGCCTTCCCATTGGATCCCAATTGCTGCTGCTGCTGCTGTTGTGGTGATGATCTCATCTGCATGTGTTGTTTCAACAACATGTCGATTTCGTTCAAGTGACCCATGCTCCTCACGGAAGCAGCTCTAACGAGATCGCTATAATCGTCGCTCTCGTTAGACCTTGCTGATCTAGCACTAAAGCTCTTCGGCAACGTGCCGCCCATGGGCTGCCCATAAGTCCTCCCTTCCGCACAATTAATCATGCTCCGTACGTAAAAATCCCTCGCTTTCCCTAACGCTCTCAAGGGCAATGTCACGAACCGCAAGAACTTGTTATGGCCGTGCTTGCCTTTCATCATAGTAGTGTTAATGTTGTTGTAACTTGAAGATGGCTTTTTAATCTGCAATAAGGAAACTTAATTCAATTTCTTGATGACTCGTGTTTATCCAACTGGCCGGTTTGAGTTGAGGGGGAATTGGTTTTATAGAGATGGCGGTTGCGTACGAATTGAGAGGATGCTAACTAAAGAAGGCAAGTGGGTTTGAACTTTCCGATGGCAAGCTGAGTTAGACAACGCTGTATTATGATAGAACACGTCGGTTCGAATGTCGTACGCATCGCATCATTAAAAAGTAAACAAGTATTAAGTTAGGCTAACATTTCGGACTAGATAAGAGTCGACAGAAACGAGCCTGAAATATGAAACCATCTTAAAATAATTGACTAATTCCTTGTGACGCTTTTTTTGACTTAATTCTGATCTTAACATTTGCTGAGTCACCAGATGGCTTCTTGGTTGTTATATTCAATTAATGTATTATCGTCGCGATGGAATGAATCTTCGTCTATACTCTATAGTGTAAGAGTCATTACTCATTGGCCCATGGTAATAATTAAATACAAGCGGAGCTGCTGCGGATTTTAACTTTTTGCGCTGTCGAGAGTTGAAGCCGCGGTTTAACGTAAAGGCGGTTTAACGTAAAGGGTTTGGCCATCAAGTGAGCCAATTAGCCATACAACTGCGAAGGGGCCGAACTATGAATATTAAGATTAGCTCAAATATTTTATTATTATTATTATTCATAAAAGTCATCGATTCAGCCTAAGAATGGATTAACGTGATGGTAGACGATATATTTAAACTAAGTAGTGAAGAAATTTAAAGGGATAATGATCGACATGATTAAACGGATAACCATGTAATAGATTTCTTCATTGACCATTAAGACTAGGCTAAAATGTTGAAATTTCACTCCTTTCAGCTTTAATTACATTATTGATTGTGTTAAAAAAAAAAAAGGAAAGGGAATGTTATTATTGTACTGTAATTTTTGTTACAAAAAAATTTGTTAGCTTTAACAGTTTAGTACAAAAAAAATAAAAATTAAAATATTAAGTAAGAAAAAATAATTATCAAAAAATTTTAATAATAAAGGGATATATTTTAAAATATTTTATAATAAAATAATAATCTCATTAAATTAAAAAAAAAACATTACTGATTATTGTTTTGTCTTCTACTGAGAGAGCGAATTTCATTGAGGCCGATTGCCACTAATTGACGAAACAACATGAACCTACCTCTTTGGCCGCTCCGTGGACCGTGATCATGATATCTCACGTGGCATTGATTACCAAAATATTCAATGAATGCCCTAATGAGGAAATTTTAGAATATTTCAAATTTAATCTTTTTAATTTTTTTTATTATAATTAGTTAAATGATAATTTTTTTTGTACTAAATTATCCTCATTACTTTCAACAAATTTACAAATATACGTCACTCCTATAAAATTTAGAAAAATCAGCACCTTAACTCTCTCAACTAATTATCAAATTTCATTACTCTCAATAAATCACTAAATTTCATCAAACTAGTATTACATAACTTATGATATAATCATCAATTAGAGAGTTTCTTAAGTTTAATGTATATTCTTACACAATATAAATTTTTAATGTATTAAGTTTATAATTTAGGTTCGAAATTAATAAATTTTTTATTGTAAACGTTGTTATTTTTCATCAAAAAAAACAATGAGATTTGTTAAAATATTTAGTTTGAGTTGATAAATTAAAAACAACAAAAACTTCAGATAAAAATGAAACTCATAATAAGTGAGACAAATAAGTTTATGTGCGACAGGCAGTGAGACAGGTGGTTATAACACATAAGCTTGCTTGTCTTATTTATTTTAAGCTTTATGTGTCATGTATCTTATGAAGTTCATAACTTAGACTATACATGTTTGTTTTAAATGTATAATATACCGTTTCGAAGATTACGACGAGAAGAATCAAAGTATATTAATAAAATAGGTATTTGTAGTATAAAATTTATGTAATATTGAATCTAACATTTGGTGTGACAGGTGCTTGTCTTACAAAATGTCAGATTTCATATTACTTTTCTTTGTACAAAATATATATATCACACTAATATACTTTGGTTCGCCTCATCGTAAGCTTCAAAACAGTATATTATACGTTCAAAACGGACATGTCTAGCATAAGTTATGAGCTCAGAAAGACACTTGACACATAAAATGTGATTATGTGCGACACGCGACTCGTCGCACCAAATATTGGTGAGACAGGCACCTGTAGCATAAAAAATAGATTCAATATTACTTTTTTTTTTGGAAATATACATGTCACACAAATATAGTTTGATTCACCTCATCATAAGCTTCATAACGATATATTATACACTCCAAACGAACATCTGTAGCTCCAGTTTGGTGCGACAGGTGCCTGTCTCACTAGTATTTAGTGCGACAGATGCTTGTCGCACATAATCACATTTTATGTGTTAGGTGTCTTTCTGAGCTCATAACTTATGTTAAACATGTCCATTTCGAGCGGATAATAAACGTTTTTGAAGCTTACGATGAGGCAAACCAAAGTATATTAGTGTGATATGTATATTTTGCACAAAGAAAAGTAATATGAAATCTAACATTTGGTGAGACAGGCACCTGTCGCATCAAATGTCAGATTCAATATTTTATGAATTTTGTGCTATAAATGCTTATCTTATTAATATACTTTGATTCTTCTCGTCGTAAGCTTCAAAACGGTACATTATACGTTCAAAACGGACATATCTAGCCTAAGTTGTGAGCTCCGAAAGATACGTAACACATTAAGCCTATAATAATAAGACAAGTAAACTTATGTGCGAACACTAGTCTCACTGCCTGTCGCACATAAATTTATTTGTCTCACTTATTCTAGGCTTCGTTTTCACTTGAAGTTTTTATTGTTTTCAATATTTTTTTTTAATTTATCAACTCAAATTAATTATTTTAACAAATCTTATTGTTTTATGATGAAAAATAATAACGTGTACAATAAAAAATTTATTAATTTCATATTATAAACTTAATGCATTAAAAAATTATTTTGTGTAAGAATATACATTAATCTTAAGAAACTCTTTAATTGATGATTATATCTTAAGTTATGTAATACTTGTTTGATGAAATTTAGTTATTTATTCAGAGTAATAAAGTTTGATGATTGGTTGAGAGAGTTGAAATATTAATTTTTCTGAATTTTACAAGAGTGACATATATTTGTAAATTTATTGAAAGTGATGAAAATAATTTAGTACAAAAAAACTATTATTTAACTAATTATGATAGAAGAAAGTTAAAAAAGTTAAATTTGAAACATCTTAAAATTTTATGATTATTTTTGTAAATTTTCCAAGACCCGTGGACCTCGCTAATCACCATTTTTTGAATCAAATTATAAATATATATACACACACATATTAAAAGACAAGAAATGTGGTGTGACGAATTTAAACGTTAAAATTAAAAAGATAGAAAAATATTATTTTAAAAAATTTAATTTTTTATTAATAAAAATTTAAATATTATTATATAATTAAGTTCTTTTAACTGAAATGAAAAATAAAATTAATGGTATTAAAAAATATATGTAAAAAATGAAAAAATATGAAAATAATAGATAAATAAAAAAATCTTAAAATTATTAAAAAAAAAAAAACAAATTTTCAATCAAACTAAGGGATCATGACGACCGTACCGTACTCGATTAAATTCATTTTGTTATAAATTTTAAAACGATATATTTATAGACCACAAACAAATAAAATATCATATTCATGCTCAACAACCGCCCTCCGTTATGTTGGATAAGGGTTGTAACAGTGGGATTATTATAAGTGATGAGTCCACAAATGTACACGTGAGAAAATCACTTTTGTAGGACTATCCTACCTGGCCATCGAGAATAATCCTTCTAGAACCTTTTTTTTTTTCTTTTTGGTTTTTTTTCTCTCTGTCCCGCCTTTCATTTCTCCTTCACTTTCGGGACCGGCTGTCTTCTTCCTGCGTGATAGAGCGATAAGGGCGATTTTGGAAATTAACGGCTACACACAAAAATAAAATAGACGACATTTAAAAATTATATGGAAAAAAAAAACATGAAAATAATAAATATGTAAAAAAAATATCTTAAAATTACAAATTAATTATATAAAAAAAGGAAGAAAATTTTGATCAAATCAAATGATCATTATAATGTAGTGTATTGAATTAAATTCATTTTATTATAAATTTTAAAATAATATATTTAATACGCTCCAAATAAATAAAATATTATATTCATGCTTAACGACTATCATACGTTATGTTGGAGAAGAGTTGTAACAGTAGGATTATTATATATGATGAGCCCCAAAATCTACACGTGAGAAAATCACTTTTGTAGCCTAGTAGGACTATCCCCCTTGGGAGGCCATCCAGAATAATCCCTCTGGAACCACTTCTTTTTTTTTTTTCCTGCCCCCTCTTTCATTTCTCCTTCACTTCCGGGACCCGCAAGGCTGTCTTCCTCAATGACAAGCGAAAAGGGCAATTTTGGAAATTAACGGCTATATACAGAAGTGGATTTGGAGAGATATTAACTGGGGGTTAAGCAGAGCTATTCTACACTATCTGTCTTTATCTTACCAGGCCCAAAATATATCATAAACCAATAGCCAACAGTCTCACATGTAAATTATTTTGTTGATATACAGAAGTGGATTTGGAGAGATATTAACGGGGGTTAAGCAGAGCTATTCTACACTATCTGTCTTTATCTTACCAGGCCCAAAATATATCATAAACCAATAGCCAACAGGCTCACATGTAAATTATTTTGTTGAGTATGCATTTTGCCTAGAGATGGTAATTTGATACATTCATATTGGATTAGATAATGCTTATTTAAAATTATATTAATATTGTAAGATAACATATAAATGAAAATAGATGAATTTAGATCATTATTATTACCTGATGGATACCCAAATGTCTATATTTATGTTTGAAAAAACTTTAATTTTATAAACTTAAAAATAGAAAATTTAAATATTTAAAATATATTTAAAAAGTGATAAAAAAATACAAAATTTTCCTCAATTAAAATATTTAAGGTAAAAAATTAGTCTTAATTCAAAAATATAAAAAATAAATTATATTTCAATTTCAAAAAATAGAAAAACAATTCTTGCCGAAACAACTCCACCAACAACTCCATTATTGTTCCATTGTTGCCTGTGACATAAAATTGTCAAATGTAAACACCACATATACCATTAGATCAAAAAAATTTAGATATATGGAAGGATAGCATTTTCAATGAAAACCAACAACAAATGTAGACGAACACGCCAGGAGAGTGTGAAGTTGTTGTGGCAGCCGTCACTCATTCTTGAAGTGTGTGCATTTCATTCCATCAATTTTTGCCGATGAAAAAACAAACATTAGATAGATCACACAATTTGCGATCTATTGGTGTCAATTTTGGCAGAGCTATCACAAAAACAAATTATTTTTTAATTTAATAAAATAGAAATATTATTATTTAACTAAAAGTCTAATTTTTTTATTTTAAATTTAATTATATAAAATTTGTTTGAATTAATAATAACAATTAATTATAAAAATACCTAGTTTTATATAATAAACAAAAGTAATTATTAATTATAACTTAGTTTTTATAAAATAAATGAAAGCAATTATTAATTATAATTTTGCTTTCAAAATTTTTATTCACTAAAAATCTAATATTTTTACTATAATACTAAATTGTGTACAAAAAATTATTATTTTTTTATTTGTTTGTTTTTATTTTTAAATAGAAATGAAAAATTAATCTTTACAATAAACAAGAAAATTCATGGACATCTATATCCATATAGATAAAATCTATATTCAGCCTCTAAAAATGGATGTGAATATGAATATCATAGATAATAAAAAATTTATACATGGATAGATAATATCTACGTCTGACTGAATATATGACATCCCTATATTTGACACGCTTCTAAATTTCTCATCAAACTACTCCTCCCCCCTTCTCTTTTCTTTTCATTAAAATTACTTGAATAATCAAAGACATATTAATTATTATTAATGAAAATTCAATTAAACACTTAAATAAAATTTTTAACAAATTTATTTCACCACCCCATTTTATAATTTTTAAATTTTAATTGAAAAATATTTCTTTTGAGCAACTTATAAGAATTTATAGTTATGAAGATAGAACGTATCCTATAAGAACAAAATAATTAAGAGTTTTGAATTTATATATATTTTATAAATAAAACCTTAAACTAAATATAATCTTTTTAGCGAAAAGTATCATGCCTAAACGGTTGATTTTGGATTAAGGGTATGTATTTTACAAACTAAATTAAAGTTATTTTAGGACATAAAGTTTTATTGTGGTGTCATAAGGAATTTATAGGCGTGCCAAAAGCTCCACCAAATCCAATATTATTGGGCCCGTGAGATAATCAAATGCTATCATGGCTCCTCTCAATCTCTGGGTAACTGTGAGTCTGTGATTGCCAGCCGAACACATCGTCGATACTCAGCCACACAATTGACAAAACTAGTACCCAGGGCCAGGAGTAAGGACGTTGTACAACTTTTCTGTTCCCCTATATATGGCTACCCCTCCGTCAGTGCATCAACGGATAAAAGCAAAACAAGAAAGAGATGAAAGGATTGTGTTTCATGGTAGCAATGTCGTTGTTGTGCACGTGTCAAGCAATCAGCCGCAGTCTCCACCCTCTGATCTTGGTACCCGGAAACGGCGGAAACCAGCTGGAAGCGCGGCTAACCAGTGATTACAAGCCCTCGAGCCTGTTGTGCAACCGTTGGTACCCAATTGTGAAGGACAATGAAGGTTGGTTCAGGCTGTGGTTCGACCCCAGTGTTTTGTTAGCTCCGTTCACTAAGTGCTTTGCTGACCGCATGATGCTTTACTATGATCCTGATTTGGATGATTATCACAATTGCCCTGGTGTCGAAACTAGAGTCCCTCACTTTGGTTCCACTCAGTCCCTTCTCTACCTCGACCCCAATTTGATTTTGAAGTAAGTGCTGTGCTTGTGAAATTTATTTTTGTTCACTTTAATGCTGTTACACTAATTTATGTATGTATGTACAGGGACATTACAGGGTACATGGCAGCTCTAGTGGAGTCACTAGAACGAGTTGGCTATGTCACCGGTGAAACTCTCTTCGGAGCTCCATACGATTTTCGATACGGATTGGCGGCAGCAGGTCATCCATCCCGCGTTGGCTCCAAATTTTTGCAGAACCTGAAGGTTTTGATAGAAGAAGCAAGTAATTCAAATGGTGGGAAGCCAGTTATACTTGTTTCACACAGCTTAGGAGGGCTTTTTGTCCTTCAGCTTCTTAACCGAAACCCCTTGTCCTGGCGCAAGAAATTTATCAAACACTTTGTTGCTCTGTCTGCACCGTGGGGTGGCACCGTTGAAGAAATGCTCACCTTTGCTTCGGGCAGTACACTAGGAGTTCCACTTGTTGATCCATTGAACGTGAGACAAGAGCAGAGGAGCTCTGAAAGTAATCTATGGCTCATGCCTAATCCCAAAGTATTTGGGAGGCAAAAACCGTTGGTGATCACCCCAAATGCTACTTATTCAGCGAATGATATTACTGAATTTCTCGATGCCATCGGGTTTCCTCAAGGGGTTTACCCTTATACTAGGCGGATTTTGCCGTTGTTGGAGCAATTAAGTGAGCCTGAGGTGCCCGTTACGTGCATTATTGGAAGAGGTGTGAAGACACCGGAGACATTGTTATATGGAGAAAATGGTTTTGATGAGCAACCGGAGGTTATTTATGGGGATGGAGATGGGACTGTGAACATGGTCAGCTTGTTGGCACTTGAATCACTGTGGGCTGATAACAAAAATCAAACCCTCAAGGTAATTACAGTTAGTCACGTTTCGCATACATCAATACTCAAAAATGATGTCGCCCTTGAAGAAATTATAGGTGAAATTTCTGACATCAATTCTCTTCTTCTAAGTAAGAGAGATTTTATATAGAGCCATTTAAATTTTACAACACAGCGCCATTGAAGCAAATTTTATTTTCTGCAAACCTTTTGCTTGATTTAAATTTGCAGCCGGACGGTTAACTTATAATTTGGATGAAAATACGAGCGATTTTAACCTTCAATTGACGAAAATGCACATTAGCACAATGTGAGAAAAGTGTTGTAAATCTGGATATAACAACCCGAGAGAGCGAGAGAACGAGAAAGAGATTGCACGAATTGAGTTTTATTAAGCCTTAGAAAATTGTTATAAAGATCCAATGCTACATATACTGATTATGCTGTTACTTATAGCTAATGTTTGGTTTTGAGTTGTGGTTAAATTTTAGAGAAAATTTGTAATAATAAAATAAAAATTAATAGTAATGCAGTGAATATGATTTTTAAATAATTAAAATATTATATATTTTTTATAATATAATTGATGGATTAAATTAGTGTAGTTTTTAAGTTACAATAATTAATGTATACTAAACACTTTATTACTGTAATAATTAAATTGGGTCAAAATTAAGTGAAAAGTAATTTTATCAATTTTTAACCGCTCAACAAAATTTATTTGCTATTATTAACAATTAAAAAAATTGCGATAGATTCCATAATTTGTCTCGGGAAATCTAATTTTTCTTCAATAATCTCACTATATAAATAACCATCATCTTTGGGAAAGGGGACTACTCATTGATTCTCTAAGATTGATTGACAGATTCATTATCTAGTGTAAATTCAGGAGAGAAACAAACTCTATGGAGGAGCATCTCGAAATTGCTCAAATATAGTTCCTACTTTATTTTCACTTTCCCATGAACCAAACGTGGAAGTGTCTTTCACAAATGCCAAACAACCATGTGGAGCTTTGGGAGTTTGAAGATGAAGAACTAATTGAACATTTTTGGTATTAAAGGATTTTGTCCCCATCAAAGATCAATAGCCAAATGAAATGATACCAAAAGGCATATATTACTAGCATTAATTAACATTTCAGAAGTTAATTTTTAACACAATTATTCTTAGTGGTGCTTAAATATGGACATCCGCACAAAATTAAAATGTGGAAGGAGTAAAAAGATAAAAAATAAAAAATAATACAAATTTCTACATATTATTTATTGTCTTTTAATGTATTGAAATTTGTAATTTTTTATCTTTTAATTCCAATCCCCATTAAATTTTCGTGCAGACATTTGCACCTAAGCGTAACTTTAATAAGGAGAGTGAAATTTATCAAGTTAAAATTTAAAATATGCTATTATAAGGAGAATGAAATTTATGAAAGTGAAATGAAGAACCATTGCAATCATATTACCCGTATGATCTGGATTAGGCTTGGGCCATGTTATTGGTAACATTCCGTGTCCTTTAAAAGTCCGCCCATGCGTAGACGGACCGTGTCTGGGAAAGGCCTTAATGAGTTTGGGCCAGACTTTCATTAAATTTTTAAATAAATTTTTAATAAAACTGAAAGTTAAAAAAAAAAAAACCTTAAATTAAAGATGGTTATCCAATACATAATAAATTAATAGACTAATATATAAAATACTAGTAATACAATGTAATAAACTAAAAATTCAATCACTTGAATTTGACCTTTTTTTTTAATTTATAAACTATTTTCATAAATCCTTAATCAAATTCATTCACAATAAACTTTAAAATTTTTTTTGCCCATGTTCGTACTATCATGTAAAGGGCCGAGCCAAAAACTTACGAGTATGGGTTAGTTTGGCATAGACTTTTTAACCTATCCTACTCTTTAAGCTTTTAAAGAGGCCAGTTAGTACAGTAGCAATATATTTTTATCTTATTATGAATTTTTACTCTACATTTATACACGGTTACACCCCTTTTCACAAAACTTATTTTTGTACACTACTTGAGTGTTTTTGTTTTTGTTTTTTTTTGGTGATTTGAAAGTAACATATTTTCCTGGTTTGTAAATAGTGCCCTACCACATAACTTTTTTTTTTAATTAATGTCACGTAAGTGACTTTTTTTGTCAAATAACAAAAAGGTAATATAATTTTTTAAAATAAGTAGATTGATGATAAACAGTAAATTTTTATGTTAACTTTAACATGAATAGTAAAATAATTATAAAAATAATTTTTTGCCCCAACAATTAATTATAAAATGAAATTTTTGCTCCTACAATTAGCTACAAAATAATGTTTATGTCACTACTCATTTAGTTCTATTTTTATTTTTAAATACAAAAATATAAAAAATTATATTTAAGTATAATTAACTGACTTTTTTATTAAACAAACAATTTTTTTAATTTATTATTGAATCAAAATTTTCTTGTTAATTTTTTTATATAAATAAAAAAATTTATATAAAAAAATTTGAACAAGAAAATTTTGATTCAACAAGAGTTTTTTAAAAATAAAAATATCATTTTATAATTAATTGTAGAGATAAAAAAGTTATTTTATAATTATTTTATTATTTTCATTAAAATTTAAAAAAATTAACAGTTTATCATTAATTAATTTATTTTTAAAAAAGTTATTATTTATCAAAAAAACATATCACTCATAGATATTAACTTTTCCTTTTTGTTTATGGGATTTTTTTCGGAGCATAACATATCCCCAACCACCACCTAGTTGGTGAATATTTTATACTTAGAAATTTCAATCCCAACGATTAAAACTCAGCCAAGTAGTTGTTGTGTCACACTTTTTTTAAATATACTTAGAGTATATTTAAGATTGATGTGTTATATCTTAAAAGTTATAAATAATAATTATAATTTTGATAAAATTATTAAAGATATAATAAATTTTTATCATATAAGTAAAAAATTATATTAACATATCTTTTAAATTACAACAACTAATATTTACCAAAATACTTTTATACTATACCTTAAAAACTACTACAGTTAAACTCAATATCAAAATATATAAATAAACGAATAAAAGTCTTGCCATGTATAAAACATAAAAATAATAGCAATATCACCATGCTTTTCGAGTGTCATCCCTTCTAAATGATTGATTTGCGGTGACAAATTTTTCTAACCTGTGCAACATAATAATGGTTAATTTCACACGCGCCAAAACAAAACAGACAAGATCTAGAGTCTACAATCAATTTAGTGTCGCTAGATTAAAACTTTGCTTTCATGGCACCATCCAATAGGATACATAATTTTGATCAAGGTGGTTCACAAAACACCTGATTCAGCCACTCACACAGCGGCAACAATTTTTAAACCCCAAGCTTTGCACCAATCACTTTCTAGCCCCCAAGAAGAAAATGAAAATTTTTGAAAATAAATTTTTTAAAAAATGTCATGGCTGGCTCGATCAATCGTAAACTCTCTCCATCTCGACGACGATGACGATGACGATGGAGCAGAAGAAAACGACGTCGTGCCCGACCGAAGCAACCTTGAGACCTCGCCCACCAATCATTGTCAAACCCGCCCATCTAATGATGATCGAACTCAATCTCCACCAGAAGAATCAGAGGAAAATGAATTACAATCGCGTGGCGTTAAAGAAGACTTGACGGAATTCAAACAAACCCTAACTCGCCAATTGTGGGGAGTCGCGTCTTTTCTGGCTCCGCCCCCGACAACACACGATAATCAACGAGGTTCAAGCAATAAGTTAGACGAATCAGGGGCGTCGGATCAGTCCGACGAAGAAGATCCGCTGGATTCGGGGATCATGGTGTCGGAAGTGTCGAGGATGGGTTCGAATTATCATCCGTTTGGATCGGAGGAAAATGAGGGAGAAAATAGGAATGACGACTACGGAGAGGAAGAGGAAGAAGAGGAGGGATCGAGTGCGGTGGGGATCACGGATGAGGTGTTGGCTTTTGCGAGTAACATTGCGCATCATCCTGAAACATGGCTTGATTTTCCCCTAGACGAGGAAGAGGATTTGGATGGTACGGTTCTTCTTATTGGATGATTTATGCTAGTAATACAATAGCTGAATTCAAATTGTCTATAAAGTCACTGGATCACAAGATTGTGGAATTTTCTATTACTTGATAGTTGCTTTTGTCATATTGCAAATGCATTACCCTTATGATTTTACTGAAGTGTACTTTGATATTTTGATTTAGCTTTGTAAAGGATTTGTGTGCTGATGGTAGTAACTGTGGAATCACAAGGACTCAGCGCTTCTGGTCATACAAAACAATGGATGAGTTCTAGCTTCTTGTCCCGCTCTTTTATTTATGGGATGAGCTTTCAGTTTTCTCTTTTTCTATTTGAGGCCTCCTTTTACGTGCTCTCTTTTATGTGCTCTCCGGTCCACTAAGACTTGTGCGAGGATGTAGCGGGTTGGAGAAGCTGTGTATGTACATAGGCTTATGGGTTCCTTGCTCTCTGTTTCTTTAGAAGTTCAAGAACGAGCAACTGTCTTTTTAGTTGTTCTGGTTTCTCTGATCCCACTTCTCCTGACAGGGACATTCCAAAACTGTAGCATGAACCGAAAAACAAACTCTTCCTCCCGAGAATGAGCTAGCATAGTAGCATAGTTGGTGCTTCTGATTTATTGAATGCATTTCTTATTTTACCCATATTGCTTCATAATTGTGCACTTTCTACACTTTACATGGTATTTATATGCCTCCCCTTTTTTCAGATTTTGACTTGTCTGTCGCTCAAAAGGAGCATGCTCTGGCCATTCAACATTTTGCTCCTAGATTAGCTGCTCTGAGAATTGAACTTTGCCCTTGTCATATGAGTGAGAATTACTTTTGGAAAGTTTATTTTGTTCTGCTGCATTCCAGGCTTAACAAACTTGACGCGGACATTTTGTCTACACCCCAAGTAAGTTGAAACTTTGCAAGTGTGTATATGTATGTTTCAGAAAAATAAACAAATATTTAAGTTAACGAGAGTCTAGCTACGTCGGTTACAAATTTTACAAATTGCTTTCACGAATTTGATTCTTGTAGGTAAGGCAACGAGTAATTATACAACATTTACTCCATACATTCATGTGTTCTAAAGGGATGATTGACCAGTTATTCTTAAACCCATTGTTCGCAGGTAATGGAAGCAAGAGCAATGTGGATGCAAGAGCTACATAAGCAAAGAAAGCCAGAAACTGACTGTTTTGGAAGAAGCACTTCCTACCTGAACGATCATGAAAATGTATTGCAGGAAGACCTTGTTCCTACCTCATCTTATTATACACCTGAGATCATGTCTCCCAGGATGTATGCCGCTGAGCCAACCATTTCCACCGTGACCACTGATTGTGAAACAGAAAAGCACCCAATTGAAAGCACAGAGGTTCAATTTATTGATAAGGCTGTCATTGAGGAAAAACAGGTAGTGGCTGAGGATAAGAATTTATCGGTTAGCTGGTCCTCTAAAATACAAATTCCAAATTATGAAGACGACTGTGATGACTGGCCAGATGAAGATTCAGATCTAGGCGGACAGAATGAAACTGCAATATGTGTGGAGAATGAAGATGACATTTCTTTCAGTGATCTTGAGGATGATGATGGTGTGCTCATGAAACCAAAGATTGTTTGAAAATGCTATGAATTTATAAGAATGCCATGCTCATTAAGCTCCAGCGCAGCGTAAGCTTTGCTGATCAGAAAAGAAATGAATGGAAATTTGATTAAGCCTTAAAAGTCTTAAAAGTCTAGGGTTTGATTGCATATTTTCTTAATCAAGTCTGTACATGATGATGATGAAGTGTTCATAGAGTGATGGCTTGTTCTCTTCCCGAGACCATTGAGCTTTTATTTATTTATTAAACAAATATGTTTTATGCGTCTTAATAACTAATATCTGTAGTTGCTTCAAAATTATTGTTCTTGTTATTAAATACGACAAGATTGGAAATCAAACTCATAATCCACTCACTCCCACTCGTGAGTGCTCCAAACCTCTATTAATTAGACTTTGTATTAAGAAATTCAATTAAATGAGTTAAACTTCAAGTTCCAAAAAATAAATAAATAAATAAAACTTTCTCATTGTAGAACCAACTAACCAAACTTTTCCACCACTGCGCATTAAAGTCTTCAACAATCGAAATTATTTTCTGTTAAAAGAATTGAAATAGAAGCCCCTAAAGATTGGTCATGCCATAATGAACTGAAGCATTGAGTTGAAACTATTGTTGTTTTTGTTTGGACAAAACAAACTATTATTTTTATTGTCTAAAATCTAAGGCTCTGTATCTAGCATAATGGTCAATAAGATGTTTATGTATGTTTATTTGAGTAAATTTTGAATCATTCTTTTTCAGTTTATATTATGGATCGTGGTGTGGAAGGTAAAATTAAGTGTCAGTAAAGTCTTAATTATATAGAATTAATAATAAAATTCAGTTAAAAATCATGGTTTATAAATAATATTAAGTAATTTGGATAGAAAAAGTCCGCAAGACCAAAACAATGAAAATGATGCTGATCTTGAACTTCACCCCAACTAGTTAAAAGAAAATAAAATTATTATTATTATTATTGTTGTTGTTGTTTTTATCCTCCCAAATAATTTAGAAATTAGAGTTGAACTATTCACACCCCTCTAAAATCATTTTGAAATGCCCATTTTAATTATATTTATTTAATATAAAAATAATCTTTTTATAAATATACCCCTTTTTAAATCCTTCACTCTACGTAAACTCAGAATCACCAACTCCCAATTCCCAAACAAAATAAAAACAATCAATATGGAAAAGAAAGAGAAAGAAAATTTGAATTATTAGTGTTTTAAGTTTGTGACAATCAATTGTATGGAGGATATTACCAAAAAAAAATGAGAGAGAGAGAAATATATAAATTTGATTCAATTGATTTTAGGTGGCAAGGGAAGTATAACTTATATTAAATGTTTTACTATCAAGTTACAGTAAATAATTCAATTTGGGCATAGATTTTAAGTTCGTTAATTATATGAGAATTTACTCACTTTGTGCAATACATTTCAAGTGTTACAATATATAATTTTTGAGTTTTGATAATAAATGAAGATTATATATTAAAGAGATAGAAATAATATGTGAGATTTATTTTATTTACAGTTGTCCTTAAATGTAATTTTATAATCAGTCATATATTCTTAAACGTCACTAATATCATTCATAATACAATACTTTTAACATGTATCACTCGTATACCTAAATATAATATGTTACCAATCATTAGAATATTCAAACTTCATAAGGATAGTATAGTCTTTTAATATGGGAGATGCTGTGATAAAAAATAATATTTCTTCTTTTTAAAGTGAAATATATTATTTTACGGACGACACGTCGTTTTACTGAAATATAATTATATGATATGTCGTTACAGCTTTAAAATAACTGTATGACATGTCGTATTATATAAGGAAATGACAACGTTTTTTAATGTTAATGAATGACATGCCGTTTAACATGAAAGTTATTGAATGACCTGTAGTTTTATTACTAAGAAAAAATTATTGTAACAAAAGAAAACACTCACAACACACATGACCAGATCTTTTTTTTTTTTTTATCTTTTATTTACACAAACACTACACAAAAGTAAAGAAAAAGTCAGTAACACACTATCACAGCAACAACATTTACGATCAGAGACAACACGACAAACGTAGAGACAATCTCTTAATATATATGATTAAAAATCTCTTTAAGGAAAGTTAGTGTGTGGGTGTGAATGTGTTAAGAGCTTATATGTGTGTGAAGAGAAGAATAAAAGAAAAGAAGAAGAAATTCGATTATATGTATTGTGTGTGTTTCATTTTGTTTCATTATTTTTTTCGATAATCAAACAACACGTTGTCCAAATAAACGACATGTTATCTTTTAGTATTCTAATGAACTGACATATTGTTTGCAAAAAATTGTCATTTTACTCAAATAAAACGACATTTCATACATTATATTATAGTAAAACTATATGTTATACGGTTATATTCTATTAAAACGACATGCGATACATTTATATTAAATTAAGCAAAATGTCGTCCGAAAATAATACATTTCACTGAAAGAGAACGATATATCATTTTTTTATCATAATTTATTCCTTACTTGTTTCAAGGATAAAATTGTCATTTTATCAAAATTCCGTTAACTTCTTAACGATAGCAAACGATAAAGTGAATGGTACATATTTTTTGTTAACTTAAAGTATATAAAATGATATATATTATAAATATTATAATACAAATAATATTAATAATATTTAAAAATATATGACTGATAATTTATCAATTATATATTTATATAAACCACGGACAACACGGGTGGCTTTAGCCCGCACGTGCTTAATGCTGAAAGACGTCAAACGGCATGCCGTTTCGCAGTTCAACGCACAATGCTCAAATCACAATCATATTTCCCCGCGTTTCTGAAAAATAATGATAAAAAAATTTCAGCCTCAAAAGTTTCCAAGGCCTGGGCTCTTCAACCAATCAGCATTAGTTATATGCCCATGTGGACGTAAGACGTAAAAGTTTTGTCAGCTCCGTTCGACTTGGCAAATTCTCTCTCCTCCTCCTCCTGTGCAATTGCAACTGCAACTCCGACCAACAGATTACAGGTTCGTCGTCTACATTTCGTTTTCTTGTTTCCTCATAATTCTCTACAACAATTTCACTCGCGCATTCAAATAAAAATATTCATATAAACCGTTATATCCGCTCATCAATTTCAACCATACTGACACATCAAATTTATTTGAAAATAAGAAAAATAAACCCTAGATTTCTCGATCTTTTTAACTCTTCAGCCATCTTTACCTTAATCTTCTTGATAGTTCCGTCTCTTTACATTTTGAAAACCACCCTAGGGTTTCTTTCTGTTGTTTATTGCTCTGGGGGAGGTTTCAATGGAACTTCAATTGGTGAAAAACGCGTTGAATTTCTCTCGGAGAAGAAAGAAGTGGTTGATTTTGTTAGCTCTACTTGGGGCCTCTAGTTATGGGGCCTACAAGGTTTATAATTTACCTTCTGTGGTGAAGAAGAGAGCGAGACTAATCAATCTGTTAACAGCTTTGGGGAATGTAATTGAACTGGTTTCTGATTCTTCGGAGATGATGAGTGTTGTCTCTAAAGATTTGAAGGATTTTTTGCAGTCTGATTCTGACCAAATTCCCAATAGTTTAAAGCAAATTTCTAAGATTGCTAGATCCGACGAGTTTTCTCAGTCTTTGATTAGGCTTTCTGAGGCTATCACAGTAGGGATTTTGCGCGGGTACAAGATAAACTCAATAAATGAGAATGATATGGGAATTGGTACTGTGAGTTCGAGTTTTAGTGATAGGGTAATGGACAGGGTTTTCTCCACTGCTGGTACTGGCTTTGTTTCGGTCGTGGTAGGTAGTTTTGCAAGGAACTTGGTTTTGGGATTTTACTCAACTGGTGATGTGGTCAGTGGATTGAGCATGAGTGATCAGGCAAATGTAGTTCGTTGTGGGGAGGGGTTACCAGATGTGCCTAAGTGGGTAAACGTGGTTTGCAATGACAAGTGTAAGGAACTTATAGCTGAATGCATACAGAAGTTTGTGAGCACAGCTGTTGCAGTTTATCTTGACAAGACGATGGATATCAATGTTTATGAAGAGCTTTTCACTGGCTTGACCAATCCCAAGCATCAAAACAATGTGAGGGATATTTTGGTCTCTGTCTGTAATGGTGCCATGGAAACACTTGTGAAAACTTCTCACCAGGTTCTGACTAGTTCAACTTCTAATTCTATGCATCCGAGTGTTGAACATGCTGATGGTGGACATGAAATTAAAGATCATTGTTTTGAGCGAGAAGAGGTTTTGAAACCATTGAATGGGGGAAGCTCATATGACGGGATTCAGAGTAGCGGATGGGTCAGGCAGGTTTCTTCTACCTTTGCTGTCCCCAGCAATAGAAAATTTGTGCTTGATGTGACTGGAAGAGTGACATTTGAAACTATAAGATCCATTGTGGAGTTTTTGTTTTGGAAGATAGCTGATTGTCTTAAAAGAAGTGTTCATGTAGTTCGTGAGGAGGTTGTGGACAGGGGATTGGAAGTTATCCGATACATTGGTGCAAAGTCGTCAGTTATCATTACCATATGTCTGGCTTTGTATCTACATGTCCTGGGTGGTGCTAGAGTTCTCTTGCCTGCTTAATTTTCTCAAAAGAAATTTTCTTCAAGCAGACGTGAAGACTTGATATTGTAGCTTCATCGGGGAAAGCTTTGTGTATATGTATATTATTGTCTCACGCAATGGAATTCTAAAACTGATGCCATCTATTTCGCATTGATGGATGACCTACCTACAGGAAATTCTTAGCTTTATTATGTTTGGAATGTCTTTGTTCCTTTACATAGATCAGGAAACATAAAAATTTACTGGATCAATAATTTATAGTGTTTAGTTGGGTGATACTAGCTACAGGAAATGTGTAGCTTCCACATTTAATTAGTATGTGTCATTAGCTTCATTATGTTTAGAATTTCTTTGTTGAGTTGTTCCTTTATATAGATGGGGAAATGTATGACTTTACTGGATTTAATAATGTACAGCGTTTAGAAAATCTGTACTCTGTTGTTAGTGACTTTGAAAGAGAAAAAATTGTAGTTTAAACTTTCTTTCAGCTCATGATATTTATGATTTTTGTCAATTTTGTGGCCACAGTTAGATTGTAGAGAAATTCTGAAGTAGAAATGCATATTTGATATAGCATAAAAATTGGTCATTTGCCGAGGTGATATATATATATATTTTACCCAGGAGCGGGGAGAAGGGGATGGGTGGGTGAAAGTAGTTGCGAAGCCAATAGCCTTTGGGTTCAACAGTTCTCTCCCTTGAAAAGACAGGAGGTCATGGATTGGGATGAGGATGGGGTCTCTGTATTTATGATTTTTAAATACAAACATGCAATTGTTCTTTCAATTCATTTATGCATATTTCTATTTTATTTGTTCATTTATAAAGTGGCAACAAACTCTTTAGGAGGTGCTAGGATTATAGTTTTTCGAGTTCGAAGGCTCTGTGTGTGAGTTGTGGCTGAACATTCAGATGCGGAAAATTTTGTATTAAGGTGACTCTTTCTTTCTGTTTTGTTTCATTTGGGAAGAGGATTGTGGATTGACTGTTGCTTAAAACTATAGTGTCTTGATACAGATGCATTTGTTCAAATCTGAAATATAAACTTGCAATCAGTAGAAATTCCAAAACACAACTGCTGATGAATTCTTGAGAATTGAAAGTGGGTGTTGATTGTGCAGAATTGGTGAGGGTTGGTGGGTGATTTCTGGTTCTGCATTGAGTGAACTTTCATGATCTTTGATGTGGGTGGCACGTCATATCATATGAAAGTGAGTACTTCTTTCAAAGGAGCGAGTAACTTAGGACACACTTTACTTATTATTAGCCAATGAATTGCTTGTCTACGAAGGGTTTGTTTTGGCTGTATGTGCTGTGGTGGTTCTCATAAGAAATGGCTTTTGGTATCTTATAATTTTCGATCCATAGACCCTTTAAATTTTGCTGATGGAAGAAAGGAAGCTCAAAACTGCCAAGACTAGTTAGAATCGAAAGATGGCTTTGAATTGTGCAGTCGTTGTGGATTCCTGGGGGTAAAGTTTTGATTGGTTTGAAGCTTTAGGTGTAATGGAAGCAGCTTACTAGTCACTGTTAGTTAGTATTACCAGTTTACCACAGCCCATTTTTATTTTATTTCTTTTTTTCTTTGAATGGCTACAATTCACAAATATGTTATTATATTTGCGTTGATGAAAAGGGTAAAGAGCGGGTTCAAACTCAATGTTGACCCATTGCTGGACTACAAGCGCAAGCGGCAAGCCCCAAAAGCACTATTGCCACTACTTGAAAAACTTTTGGATCTAAACTTTTGCATCCGTTTGGAGGAGCTGAAACTGCTAATGCTTAAAGATCAGATAAATGGCACCAAATCCGAACCGGTGACCACGTGATAAATCTTTACATGCTTAAAAGTTGAACACGCATGCATATATCTTTAATATATTTATCAGTATTATCACCCACCACTCGATATTATTCAGTCAAATAATAAATTTGATTAGTCTTCATTTTATTATAAATTAAATGGATGCAGACACAGAGAGAAGGATCATGGGTTGCGGTCCTGAGTATAGATATAATCCACGTGAGCAGCCAGAGTCCTTCTAATCAAGCATCCATCTTGATCTTTTCCCACTCCTTGACAGCTCTCCTTTACCTGAATTAATTAAAAAGAATAATAAAAACAACCATATGATAATATATAGATTATAATTATATATTATTATTATTGCCACAGCAATTTGCGTATATCATTATGGTAAGTAAACTAGAATGAAAAATGGACGTACCATTCCGAGTTGAGTTTTAAGAGAGTCACCGGCGATAGCCAGAGTGGTGTCTGGACGAGCGGCGGCATAGGTTATTAGCATGAAGCAGCAGAGGAGGGCTATGGCGATAACTAGGCTCCTAAATTTGTTCATGTCGTGTTTTGTTCTTCTTCTAATTAATCAATTTATATTTCTTGGGCGGTTGTGCTGTATGATACCATAACCCACTTCAACTCGTCTTTATATGCGTAGTTCACCGGGGAATCTACAGAGCCAGCTGATTTTTGATTTGTTGGTTTCTTTAAACAGTGCGTTACAATTTTTTATCCAATCCCAAAAAATTAATTGCTCATTGGCATAATAGGAAATGGCAGGCGGGCCATCGTTAATGATTCAAACAGCCCTTCATTTTACCAAATAGGTGATATAATACCACTATTTTCCATACTCGCATCGTTTGTAATATATATTATTTTATTTCATCATTTATCTACCGAATGAAGCATCATATATGGGGATGGTAAAATTTGGCATTTTATGTTCCGAACCCGAATGACAATTCATCATACCCAATTCAAATAGGAATCCCAAATTTTTTAACTCCATGTCTGATTTGAGTTAAACCCAAAAAATCCAGTATTTAGATAACGGATTTTAAACCTGAATAATTGTTTTGTTTTGTTTTTTACTCCTAATTTTTTTGTTTTATATTTATATTTATATTTAATAATAACAATTAATTAATTATAAAACATTATAGTCGGGTTCCGAAAATCCAAGTTCCCAGATACATCCGGTTTTTTTTAAAAAAAAAGAAGCCACTGAATTTCACATTATTAATGCATTTGTGCCGAGTTCAACCTGGCCCGGATCGTCCGAGTTTATCAGGGTCCAGAAAAATTTGCCACCGCTTTCATATGCCACATAATCCAATTTCGACCACGTCATTAATAATTCCTGGAATTAATGTTTACTATAGTTGTTGGATATGTGTAGCAGATTATTAACTATTTAGAATGTGAACATTTTCCCAAGAGCTGACCCACGTTGGTTAAGATAACTACGAGGGATATATAGTAAAATGATATATTTAGGATTGATATAATTTAAAAGTTACAGCTGTCCAATCTTAATTCCAAACATACCTAAAATCAGATACTTCTCATAATCTAATTGAAATTTGCTCACACGGTAAACGGTTATTATAGATCTATTGGGCCAGGGTATAGTGCACAAATGCCCAAGGTCGGAAGTCCATGCTAGAACTCAGATGACTGTAAGAGACCCGAAAGAGGTTGTTCGGTACAAGCGGTTCTAACTTCTAAAGTTCTTACGTACATGGATTGGCCGATCAAAGAAATTACATAACTTTAATCTCCGTGTTACTAATATAAGAAAAATAATTCAATCAAATCTCTCTAGCATGCTCTTGATTTATAGGCACTATGTATATAATTATATACAAATTAATAATGAGATCACCCCAGTGGGTAAACCTATGATGAGAAGCACTTTCATCTTGCGTCTCATCATTCTCTTCGTTTCTTATTAGTCTTTAATTATATATATATATACATATCACTTTCGTCTCCATTCTCTCCATTACCAGCTTCATTTATCCTCATTGCTTAATACTTATCATATTTCCATACATGATTAATTTTCTGATGTATACATAAAGGAAGCCACGCGCAGGCGCCTCTATAATTTGAAATGTTTGTCCATTACCATATTCTTCTTTAATTATTTGCATGAGATAATATTTTAATTGACATGCATCTTAGTGTATAATGTGACTTTTGGCTAAGAAATTAGCTATTTAATTCTGTGAAATGGAGGATGTTTCTCCAATAATTATTATGGGGGTAATATATATTACACTTACCAAATTAAAATCCAAAAGTATGCAATAATATATAGTTCTACCTAATATAAATTAGGAATAATATTATTTTATTAACTAATATTTTATAACATACCATTTTAACGTCGAAATTTTCTGACAATTATTTTTTCTCACTTGCTTTTTAATTTTTATTATTTTACCATTAAACCGTTAAAGTTGATAAAATTTATAGTAATAAATTTTATCAAAATGTAATTCAACCCTTTAAATTACAAAAAAAAAAATATAAAATTAATTATAACAAAGAAATATATATTTCTAAAATAATCAATAGATAAAATTGTAAATATCATACCTTATGAAATTCGTAAAATATTGAATATACTTTTTTAAATATTCATTTGGCATCAATAATTTATTAATAGAGGTAATAATTTGGTGGTAAAATGATAAAAATTAAAATATTAAGTAAAAAAATTATCAATAAACTTTAGTAATAAATTAATACGTTAAAAAATATTAGACGGTAAAATTATAATATCCCTATAAATTATAAACATTTACCGTCTATTAAATAGGTTAACATTTACTTTAATAGCAAATTACCAATCAATAATGGATTTTGACAACGGGCAGGTGTGATTGAGATGCGACGGCTGCCCTGTGTATTCCTCACGTTTTCTGTTGTTGGTAAGTGGTAACAATTTCTTACATTAGCAAAAAAAAAAAAATGTATTTTCTTGTATTGTACGTTAAGAAAATATGTTACAAGTAACGATATCATTGTTATCGTAAACACAAAATTTGTTACAAACAACGGAAATTTAGTGCTCGTTAACAACATACCGTATGAATCATAAATTGACAAATAACAAAAGATGTAGAAGTGATGACGTGACAGAATGAATTTGATTGCTCGGGACCCAGACTACGCAACCATCCCATGCACGATCATGATCAATGGCTGTCTTGTGGGGTAGGTGATCATAATTACGACGTGTATGTGTTACTTAAAAATGTTCTCAAGATTAACTTTTCTTGTATATATATATATAAAAGACGATATTAATTATATCTATGCGAAATAGCGAATAAATAATATACATGTCACATTCAATAAGATGATAACCTTAGCGCAACTTCATTGAGTCCAGCCTCAGGGGCACTATATAATTTGTTTAAAATAAACTTAGAAAGTCCCATATTGATTAAGAGCAGCAGGAGCAGCCAGCAGGAGCAGCTAGCTTTAATTATTTTCTGATCCTCTCTCTCTCGATGGCAGCGGCTGCCTCCTCCAGCAGTAGTTGTGCGGGCTTATTCAGTTATAGGTCGAGTTCGGTGGAGCCCAAGATTCGAGGCTCATCGAACCATGGCCACGGCGGCTCGCCCGGGGCCGGGTGCGTGGCTATGTGGCTCATAAACGGTGTGGCATCAGCTTTCTTTGCTTCTTTGGAGCGTTGTTCTTGCATCCGTATAGCTACTGCTGAAGATGACGTGGATCAAGAAAACGACGTGCCGTTGATTCATAATGACGGAAATGTAATCGTGAGGCCGCATGATATTGATGGCGGCACCAGCAGGAGGAGGACGACTGGAAAAGGAAAGGGGAAGAACAAGGGATAATAAGCTTAATTAATATTATACTATTATTAGGTAAGTGAAAATTTTAAATGTTGGTTCTCTCTTTTTTTCCAATTTTAATTTGTCAAGTTTTTTATATGTTTATGTGGTTCTGGCCTTCTGAGAGAATTTAAATACTTGTTAATTAAATATGATCAAAATGAATGAAACAAATAATTATTTTCATCATCTAATTAATGTGTGTGTATATATATATGTGTGTGTGTGTGTGTTCATATATAAAAGTTATATTCTCTAAATATAGTGGTGTTATAAATACGTTATTTCTGGCTGTGGATCGATTCTTAATTAGTTTGGTTATCATTTTAACTAATTAATTTTATGCATTAATTAGGTGATTATTTTGGGGTTGAGTGCAGTTGTATCATAGAGATGAGATCCTTCTTCCAATCAAAGTCTACTCTTACAAAATTCCAATTAAGAAACATGCTTGTAGGTATACAATTTTTCAGAATCTCTTTGTTCTGGGGATTAGAAGGAAGGATACAAAATGAAAACCATGCATTGATTTATCGTAATAAATGAAAATGTTTGCTTACAAATTCTGAATTAAAGAGAAATATTGAATCCCATTCAAATAGGGGTTGAGGTGCAGATTTGATTGCCATTAGATTAAATTAAAAATAAAAATAAAAACAAATTGTTTTTCTATAATCTCAATAGTGAGAGGTTATTAGTGTTGATGATAAAGTTCTTATTATTGGTTATAGCTAGTTTAATTTTCTCACTTAGTTATCGTAATATTGTTGGTGGGGGGAAACAACTAATTTAATAACTTTTGTTAATAACTTGGTGAAATTAATAACTTCTCTCTCTTTTGTTTAAAATACTCATAACAATTTAAAAAAGAAAAAAAAAAACTCCTCTTGACAATTATCAACCGGTCGACTCTTTTGTTACAAAATTATGAAGTTCACTAAATTTTCAACTGTAAATTTTATCTATTAAGAAAAAATGTATTGGGCTTTATTTATTTATTTTTCCCTAAAGTGTATTGTGCTGTTACCGTGTTTAATTTTGAAACGTTGGGAGAGTTCTAGAGAATGAATATTTTTGGTGCGTAATCTCTTTTGGTTTCTTTTTTGAAGACAGCTGGTAGAGTAGCCAATACCATCACAATGCATGCGCATATCTCCTTAAATTTAATTTAACGTCACAAATTTTGAGGAAAATTTAAAGTTCAAAAAATAAAATAAAAGTAAAGCATGAGCACTAAAGTCTAAAGCTGCTTTAAAAATAAATTCAAAACTGCTTTTGGGCTTTTGGCTATGATTCAATTTGAACGATGTCGCCACACTCATAGTCATACGACTCATACATATCGGTTTGCATCATGATCATGTCGTTTGTTGGCCAAAGTTTCCTTTACTTTTGTTTTATCTCTTCTCCTTTATAAACATAAAGATCAAGGCTAGGGAATCCAAAGATAAATTGTCGTTGAACTGAATATTTGCAACAATCAAATTGTTACGTGGATGGTTTCAAACCTCAAAAACTTTTTGCTTTTGTTTTTTTTTTTATAATTTACATGAGATTATTATTTTAATTATAATAGATATTATGTTATGTTACAACTAATATTTATAATTAAATAATTAACAAGATTTATTTATATTAAATTTTATATAAAACTACTTAAATTTATATGTAAATAGTTAATTAAATAAATTATTTTTAACTAAATGGTTTGAATAATGCCTTTAAAATTATGAGGGTACAATAAAATAATTAAATAAAGGTTATTTTTTTCAAAACTTTTTATTTTTAAAATAATAGATTTCGCCGACTAAATTAAAGGGCCCGCACAAAGGTTATTACAAATTCATACTTGATTTGAAATAAATATGCACATCATTCCTAATTAAATGTCCAAAGAGATCATCGGGCAAACTTTTCATTTCACTTTGATCACTTCTCGAAAGTACTCGACTAGACGCAATCTACATTTTCAAAAGCTTTATGTGTCAGAGATGTTGAATGTTTGATTGATTGAGTGAACCCAATTGAGGTTTAACGGTACAGTTCTTATGGGTAAACAGTAATCTTACTTGGATAACCTTACCGGACACGAAATACCATGTAGCTTTTTTCGTTAGTGAAAACAAAGCCCAAAATGTAATTGGAACTAAATTTATCGAATTCAATCAATTTTTTTTTTATTCTTAAGAATCGAACTCAGTGAAAATGGTGAGCAATAATTTAAACACTTTTGAAATAACATATTTTAACATACATTCAGTTGTAATTTCCTCATCCATATAAAATTGAATTACAACAACAAATACAATTCAAAGTTGATTATTTAATTTGTAACTTTACAAATAAATTACACTAATAAATAATATAAAATTGATTCAATTATAAATGTAATTTATAGCATACATATTAAACTTCACAAAAAGATTTTAATTCTTTTTTTTTTAAATTATGAGTTTAAATTCTCAGAAGTTTGATCAAGTGATTTTTAAATAATTTTATTTGATTGACCATTAGAATTAGAATTAGAATTTTAAAGATAACAGGAGATCAAATTAATTTTGGATTTACTCAAAAAGAAAAAAAAATCAAGCGTGAAAATACAACTGTTTTAAAATTCATCATAACTAACGGGTAGAAAATAAAAATACATAAAATAAACAGAAATCACATGCGGGCTAACATTACAGGCCTGGCGGCCCGACCATTGCCCCGTCTCTATTTACAGCGAATATAAGTTCCGCGATAAGACAAGCCCCACAGTTTCAGCTGGCTAATGGTTGTCCTAAACGCTAAGCAAATTAGAAAGCATAGAAGATTCCAGATCAGCAGAGGTTCTAGAATCTAGAAGGAAGATAAAATGGTATATTCATAAATTGGCCACCCAACCATCCATTGAGTAAAATGGACCGACCAAAAATTTCCAACCATCAATTCGAAAAATAGATCAAAATTGATTTCAAAAAAAAAAACTTGGAAGAGGAAAAAGAAATAAAAATAAAATTACAATGGTACCGGTAGGACCAGTGCCTTTGCAATTTTGGTTTCTTTCGACAATCATAATGGAAAGCAACTGATTGGAGATCCTCTTATTAGCCCACCTTTTGATTCCATCACAGTAGTGGCCTTTCCCCGTGTTACACACACGTCGCGTTTTCATATAATTAAGGAAATGTACGTGAAATCTTTTAGATTGATACAAATAGCTAGTAATTTACTATAAACAAAAAGAGACGATAATAATAACATTAATGTTAAGATATTAGTTAGTAATTTACTTGAACAAAATGATCGTTAAATTATTTAAAATTGATTTTATGATCATCTGTGGGTGAAGTGGGAGTTATTGTTTCACGAAGGAATAACAAAACGAAGCAAACAAAAACAACAGAAACAACTAAGGTGTGGTCAATGACATTAACAGAAAAGGCAGCAGGAATCTAATTGAATTGTTTTTACTTGAGCAACGGCGCATGCACATGAAGCCAACTTCACTTCGTGAGCAAAACAGAGCGAGATTAATTAATTAGATATCAATTAATATGTCAAAATATGTAACCGTAGAACGTGAGCATGTTAGCCTCCACTATGTACAAACCTTTTAGCATACCGAACATGCCCCATCCAAACTAACTGCCGGCATGAAGAAAACTCCTATATATATATATATATATATATATATATATATATATATATATATCACATTACCCAAATTTATTGGAAAAATGAAAATTATATATTATAATCAATATTTTATATCAGGAGCTTGCTGTTTTGAGTAGGGATGGCAAAAGTCCTACCGAATTTTGGTCCGATTGACCTGACTCGATTTTTTGAGCTTAGCTCGAACTTAGAAGTTAAAACTCGGCTCGGCTTTAATTTTAGGCTCGATGAAATTTGAGTTCGGTTCGGCCTTATGCGACCCGACCGACCCGACCCGATCATTTACTAAATTTAAAAAAATTACATCGACACGCATGTATGTACACATCACGATTGAATGAGTATTTTTATTCGTATAAGACATGAGTGTTGATTTTTTTTGTTGAGTTGTGGAATTGTGTATTTTATTTGTACAATATATAATTTTTTTTTTTTAATGTTGGGTTGTAGAATCGTGTAGTTTTATTTGTATACGATAAATTTTATTTTTTAAATGACACAAGTGCAAATTAAATTTTGAATATAAGTTGTGGGTATGTTGTGTTTGGAAATAAATCAAACAATTAAAATAATTAAACACATATATAAGACACTAGGTGAATAAATCAAATAATTAAAATAAAATAAAGTTCGAGATCTGATCGATCCTACTCGACTCGACCTCGCCGAATCGAGCTCGACTAGCTCGTACCGAAATAAAAATTATCGAACTTTTTCTCGGGTCGGGCTTTTTATTTGAGTGGTCGGGTCGGGCTCGGGCCTAACAAGACCCGAGCCCAACCCGAAAAATTGCCATCCTTAGTTTTGAGTGTGTAATTTGACCTCACATCGAAAGCATTATTTTATTTTATTTTACGGTTTAGATCGACACGAGAAATTTTATCCATTAAATATTAACTTTTTTGTTCTTTTTTATTATTCAATTTCAAAATTCGGATGGATTCAAACTCAACTTAAATACGAAAGCTTGGTGTATGGAATCTTAATCTTTATTATACAATTCAACAAATTCGTGCATGGAATATATGTATGATCGATGATCGTGCATGTTTAGATTAGGCCAATCAATCAAACAAAACAATAACGCAGCCTTTTTTTTTCTTTTTTTTTTTTAATAACATTTCTGACCTCATCCGCCTACCCCATACGACATTGTCGCTGCCTCTTTGATAAGTATTGCAGTCCTCCCTATTCTTTAGTTTATTTTAATTTTGTGTTTTTTTTTTTTTACACCTTTTTTGTTTGATTCTTCGTGATTAAGCTAGCCCTAGCTTAACTCTTATACTGATGGCCCCCACACCCCACCACATTACAACTTACATGTTACAGGTATCACTTTTTTAATGCTCTTGGACAAAAATGCCCTCCCTCCTCCAAAGTCTTTTGCTTAATTGGACCCACGCCCACCTTTTCTACATCTATAAATACTCATCTCTCACATTTGCTTCTTCCCTTTTCCCCTCCTTTCCTTTCATATCTCTCTCCGGAAGTTCATTCGTTCTTTAATTAGTTCCTATCTAGCTATATCAATGATGTTCTTAGGTGAAGAAGAAGCGGCTCAGTTCCAGTTACCGGTTCTTGAAACCGGGTTCACTGCCGATGATTTCCAAGAATGGTTTTCCGATCTCTTACAGTCAAACTCCGGTACCTCTTCGGAGGGGTCAACTCGAGCAGTTTACCTGGTTGATGAGAAGAAGAAGAGGCGCATGATATCGAACCGGGAGTCGGCCCGGCGGTCCCGCTGGCGGAAGAAGAGGCATTTAGAAAATCTCACAGAGGAACTGAACCGGTCGGCTATGGAGAACCAGGAGCTGAAGAACCGGTTGAACATTGTATTTAACCAGTGTGTTCTATTATGGAGAGAGAACGAGCAGTTATCGTCTGAGTACGTAGCTCTGCTGACAAGACTCTCCAATCTTTATCAGATTTTAGGCTCCATGCAGATGCCGTCGCAATAATTATCCAACGCTGGACATAATTTGACCAACTCACTGTTTATATAAGCTCGCGAAAAAAAATTAAAATAAAGCTCTAATATTATATATAATATTATATTAAAAAAAAGGAATATTAGAGCCCTCGCCTCTCTGCATGCATGCATGTTGGATTTAAAATTGGCTTTTTTGACTGAAACCCCACGTTGTTATACCATGCAAAGAATCTGCGGTCTGCTTTTTTGATGTCTTTTTTTTTTCCAAAGCAGCTATGTGCTTTTTACGTGTTTCATTGTTAGTGAAAGTGAGGCAATTAGTGCATGTGGGGAATTTAATTAATTTTGTGGTTTCAGCAGTAGCTGATGATCAATCAAAGTATGATCCACATCGATGTAAATAATCTACTTATCGGGTCCCAATGATTCAATGTGATGTTTTGGTTGCGTTATTCGCCTTGTACAAATTGCTTTCTGGCTTGGGCGATCATAATGATCTACAAAAAACATTAACAACTTTTATCTGTCCAAACAGCAAACAACAGCAGAACCGGAAACACAAATACTTTAAAGTGCAGTGGGGTCTACTTTTGTATGCTCTGGCCTACAAAATCATACTAAGATTCATGTGATAAAAAGTTGATGGGACTGAAGTTCCCCTAAGGTTAAAGTGAATTATTGAACGATAATAGAGTTTTGTCGAATGTATACTATTCATCCAACGGTGCAGAAACAATATGTTCGTGGTGAGCCATGCACTCTACTCAACACGTTGCACTAGCGATGAGTTTTACCAAAATCAGTAATTTTACCTTTACGAAAAAGAAAAGCCAACGCATGTCACTTGTTTACGTGTAGCCTATTAAAGACCTATCATTGAGCAAGCCTTATCATTTTGAGCTGGAATTCATAACTTTTTTTTATTATTTTTAAATAAAATGAGCTCTACAAAATTTAATTTGTGACCCTATTGATGTGCCCATCAAATTAGTTAAATACCAAATTTTCAGCCGCTAAGTTCACTGCCTCCACGTGGTTAGGAGGTGTGTTCTTGCTAAAAAATTTGAAACTTTTTTCTTCATTTAGCCATCACAAATGTGGGGCCCGCTTCTTATCTTAAGTAAGGGTATTGTTTTCTTTTTATTTTAATATACAAAGGAAGACAATCTAACGCACAACAGGCCAAAGGAGGTAATGTATACATCAGAGCGAAATAAAAAAACGTAGAAGTAGGCAATCGAATGACAGGTCATCAGACTGTGATCGACTAGGCTTTTCGTATAGTTGACTTAGCGAGTACGGGTGGACAAATCCCATCGAACCCAATGTATCTATTATCTAATGCAATATAATTTTATTTTATTAAGTTACAGTGAGTTAACTCGAGTTGATTGAGTTTTTTTTTTTTTAAATTTAATTAATGATTGAATTAAGTTAATTATTATGAATTTATTTAACTTAATTTAATTTATATAAATAATAATAATGACGACAATAGTAATGATATATTTACCCTTAATTATAAAATTTTAATTACTTAAAGGACTGTTTGATATTATTTTGTACCCAGTGTTTTCATTTTTATTTTCAAGATTCAAGTATCTAAAAAATAAGTTGGAAAATACAAAATTCAGATTCTATTTGATAGTTGTACATCACAAAACAACTTTTATATGTTTTTTCTATTCTCTAAAATATCCTACGAAATAAATTAAAAAATATTATTTGATGTGATTTCGAAGACATAATAATAAATTCATACCCCCAACTATCATCTCTCGCATCACTCGTCATCTTCGTCTCCTCTCAGCCTCATTTTTTTGCTCATCAACGCTTCATATCTTAAGTTAAGTAAGAAATTCAAGTCTGTAGATGCAACAAATTACAATTTCTTTTACCCTTTTTTTTCTCTCCAAAACTGTCATTAGTTTATGGGATTTGGGTTAGCAAAATTATCATTATATCATAAGGACTTGAGTCGAACAAGTAATGGATTTATATTTTTTTAAGTTTTTTTCTATAATTAAATTAAATATTCAGTAAAAATTATTTTTGAATATGATACCGCCGAACTCATATTCTTAGCTTTTATCTTCTCAATTGCATCTACCAAATATATATTATTGTTTTTAATTTTAAATACATGATACAAAAAATAATATCAAACACATACTTAAATTTGAAATATAATTTTTATTCTCATTTTTATTTTTAGAAAATACTAAATCATTCTTTTTTGTATAAAGGAGACTATTCCATTCTCGTATTTGCAACTCTAAACCCTAATTCCAAAACTAAAATCAATCTCTTATATAAGTAAATTTATTTATCTTATAACTTTAATTTTGAAAGTAAATTAATTTTAATTCCGCTTTACTTTTAAATAAACACTTAATAATATATAATTATATAACATGTTCATTTTGTTACTAGATATAATACTAGCTAATTATATAAAAAGGTCTAAATATTGAATTCAAAAAAAAGATGTGGAAAGTCGGGAATAAAGTCAATAAGCATATTGTCAAAATTGTCATAAGATAGTTGGATTTTCAGATTTTTATAATGAACACCTGAAATTGTTATGTTATAATAGATTTATATTTGAATTTAATAAATTTTATTTTAAGTTTCATATATTTTTCTTTATTTAATTTGATCTTCAACTCAATTAACTAAACCCAACAAAATCCAATGATTTAAGGGTTAAGCTTGCTTATTTGTTCAAGTTGGGTTAATTTTATTTCAACCCATTCAATAATGCGTTAAGTTAAATGTTCACAAAATTTATTCAACCCAACTTATGTCCAACCCTAATGGCGGCAGGCTGACAAAGCTTTCCACTTTGTCAATTAGGGCGTGAAAATTTTAAAATCCTCTTGTATCTTTTTTTTTTCCCTATTTATTTTATAAAGTAGTGCAATAAAAACATTTACTTATATTAATAAGGGAAAAAGTATTTTTTCATCTATAGGGTTCGATATAATAGCTCATTTTATTATTATTGTTTAAATAATAGTTCAGTTCATGCTTATTTTTTAAATAATAGCTCAAAACAATGTTTTGTAAATTAAATTTATCTCTAATTTACCAAATAATTCTTTAAGGGCAAAATATGATTTTCAATTAAAGATATACAAACTATTTTAAAATAAAAGTATAGAAAATAATTAAATAATATCTAATTTTACATATAAATTTAAAATTTAAAGATAATTTAATGAATAAACAATAATAACACTAAATAATATTTGAAATATATATTTAAATTTAAAAAAAATTCACATAGAGTGATTTTTTTTATTTTTTGTCCTTGAACTTGTCTTATACTTTCATATAATCATTATAAATAAATAAATAGTCAATCTATATTGTTATTTTACAAAAAAAAAAAAAACAAACTCCTTAATTTACTTTTAAAAAATACACTAAAGACATAAAAACACATATTTAAAATTTACAAAATAAAATATACAGCGTTAGAGTGCATGATTATTTATCTGTTATTTTATCTCTTATTTTAATATAGATAGTGATTCTCGATTACAAAATTGTTGTTGTTGTTATTATTATATACAAATTTAGTTGATTAATTAACAAAATTTAATTGACATACACACGCATATAATAATAATAATAATAATAATAATAATAATAATAATCTTTATTGTTATTTTTGTTTTATTAAGTTATCCTTAAATTTTAAATTTATTCAAAAAGTCATATGTTATTTAATTATTCTTAAGATTTATATTTTTAAATAGTTTGTATTTATTTAATTAAAAATTCTATTTTGTCATCAAAGAAAGAATTATTCAGTAATTTACATAATAATGTTTTAGGCTATTGTTTAAAAAGTATTGATTAAAATAGCTATTATTTTAAAAACAAAGATGAAATAAACTATTGTATCAAACTCTATGGATGAAAAATGTTTTTTTCCCTACTAATAATGTAAAATTTGGGCCAATTTAGGATTCTAGTGACTGATTAAATAAGTTATTTTTACTGTGTGGATGAAATAAACTGTTGATTATAGAAACAGCAGTGTTTGATAAATTGTGTTATTGCAGTTATTATGAGTTTGAAAAGTATAGTATATAAGTTTCGTAAATATTATTACGAAAATATTGTTTTATTATATAATGATTAAAATATATATAATTTTAAATTACCTTTTATTTTTATAGTATATTTAATAAATTATTTAGAAATGTCTTTTTTTTAAAATAACATAAAGTAAAAAAAAACCTCAATTAAAATAATCTAATGAACTTTATTATTACACAAAATATGATAAAAAAATCATACTTATACATAATCTAAATAAAATAAAAATATAATATTTATTACATTTATATTAAATTGGTATTGGGGATAATATATACTAGTTATGACAGTAATTTAATTGTAGTAATAATATGATATTTAGTTAATTATATATTAGAGTTTATGTGAAATTAAGATATAATTATCTTTTTATTAAAATATTAAGTTTATAATAAAAATTTTTAAAAAAATTAATAACTTATTTAATAAGCTACTTATAAATAATAACTTCCGACTCTCAACTGCTTTTAAAAGTTGCTATCAAAATGAGAAAAATTATTAAATAAACTGTTTTTAGGAAATTTATCAAACATTTTTTTGTCAAAAATTATAAAAATAAAATTTATTAAGTTTTAATCACAATCTCAAACGAAACTTTTATTAACCCTATTTTATAAAATCTATTATGGTACATTTTAAAATTGTATATTTATTATTATTGAAAAATATTAGTTTCACTGTATCTACGACCAAATTATATAATTAGGAGAAAAATAATGAGTTTCTAATACAGGTTTTGAACCTTAGCCGCCACACTATATTCACTCATTTATATTTTACAATATGTTCCAATTTCCATTTGCAAATATTACCAAATGCATAATTGGCGCCCATGAACTAATCGATTCTTGTTGTCGGTTTGACAGATACACCCGAAACTAATTATGGAGTGTAATGGTTGATTATCACTTGAAAGTTGCGTTGGCCTTGGATTGTGACCAATGTTGGTAGTGGAGGCTAGTCGCTGAACCATCTAGAGTTCGCTTTATTCTTGCACCATCTTGTATTTGCTTTATCTACTCTGATTTTATTGTTTATACTGGTTATTGGGGATTATTCATTTTATTTATTGCGCTAAACTGTAAATAATCACAAGAAAAGCAACTGGGTGGTTTTAGGGCCAGCTTAGTAATATTATAATTTAGAGGGCCAGTTTGATAATATTATAATTTTTAAAATAATTATTATTAATACTACTATATAAAAAATAAATTACAAAAAGAATCAATTAAATGTTTGATAAATTTATTTTTAAATGTGCTATGAGCTTAAAAGTAATTATATGTATTTGATAAATTTTACTTTTAAAATGTTGTAAGAATATAAATAGACATAATATTTAATAGAATTTATTTACACATGCATTTATAAATATGAGTATATAATAATATTTTATGTATAAATATAAGAATTAATAATTAAAATATTTTTTTTTATTTTATTAATTATTTTTTATCTTAATATAATTAGTAATAATTATTTTTTCTTTAAAGATAATCTTAAATTTTTATAATATATGTTATGATATATATGAAATTATATTAAGTATAAAACTGATCCTTAAAATCATATTTTGAAAAGTTATATATATATTTTTTACTTTTTAAAATTTATTGTAGGAATGCTGATTCAGCCAAAAGTAATTTAAAAAAAAATTTATAAATATTAAAATTATTATTATTATTTTAATTTTTAAAATTCACTTTTTAACTTTTTAAAAATAATATCAAACAGACCCTTAGATTGTTCGAAAATATTATTATATTATTTACTGATAACTGCCATTGCTTTGATGAGTGTTGTAACATTAATTAATTGAATGGATTAAGTTGATCGCTTGGATTTAATTTAATAACTCATGGATGAGGTGATTAAATTTTTAATCATATTGATTTGTTGGTTTCAAGTTGGTCATTGAAACAATACCAACTGCTTCAAAAGTATTAAAATCTACTATAACTCAATTCATATCCTCTTAGGTTTTTTTTTTTTTTTATTCTTTTCCTCTTAGGTTGTCATATCTACATATCTCTAATTCACAAAAATATAACTTCATGTACTTGCCTATTAAATTAATGTAGAAAAGGAGAATCTAGGTGGGAGGAAAAGAAGAGTTTTAGACATATAGTGAAAAATAAAAGACTTTAATTTGGAAAATAACCCTATCAGGCTATCACTCACTCATGAGACCATTGGGTTTGATTATGAGTTTTAAAGCCTATAAACACTCCACTGACCAAAGGTGCTTCTTATTAGAATTAATGTGTTATCTGATGTTCAATGAATTTTATCAAACATTTTCTCAATTAATTCCATTAAAAATTTTATTTTAAAGCAATGTGTTATTTTATTTTAAAAATGACATATTATCATTTTGGTGAAATAGAACGAAGAAATTGTTTTTTTTTTTTAAGGTTAATAATAACAATAAAAAATAATAATTAAAAAAAAAAAAAAAGAAGAAGAAGGAGGTGAATACAACAACGACCGCAAATTATACATTCATTCTCGCCACAAAATGAAATAAAGTTGGGGATATTGCCGTCTATTCGTCCGCTAGAGAAGCAAGCAAGTATCTGGGTTCGAAAAGAAACGATGCTGATAAGCCTAAGCCAAGCCGCGATACCAACAACAAGAAATTGCTCCATCAATTTGAGGCTCAGCAGCTCGAATCCTCCTTTCACATCAAATTCTCATAAAAAATCAAAGTTCATCGCCAAAACGACAAACGCAAGACGAAGAGCTCTAAGCCTTACCCTCGCAAAAGCCGATGGAAGCGTTGACTCTAATAACTCTGCCACTGCAACTTCAACTTCAACTTCTCGTTCTCTTCAAGATGAAACAGTTTTTGTGGGTCAAGAGAACGTCCCTTTAGAAGGTGTTATCCAGTTCGAGAAACCCGACTTTTCTTCCCGTATAAACAAATGGGGGTATGGATATGGATGTTCACATTGTTACTATTTTTATTTATTTTTTAATATTATCCGATTATTTCTTTTTAATTCCTCAATTTTTGATCGGCTTGGTATGATGATATTTCAGTCGTGTGGCTTTGCTTGCCGGTGGGGATGTGTTGGCTTTGCTTTTGTTCTCTGCAATAGGAAGGTTTAATCATGGCTTCTCAGTCTTTGACTTCGATACGCTGCGTACTGCTGACCCTTTTATTGCTGGTATTCTTATGTTTCTTTGTCTATTATTTTTAAATGCTGTGGACTGTGCTGAAGCATTGGCATTGTTTCAAGGGTGTGTGTGTGCTTGAATTGAACATGGAGCACTTTTTAATTAGCCTTGTGGACCATTGAACTGGCTGAGGTGCAGGCCGTTGTTAAAGGAATTAATTTTTCCTTTGGGTTCTAAGTGATAAGTAGCCTACAGTTCTCAGGGAAATACCCCTAAATTTTATTTTCCTAGAAAAGGAAAATTCTAATGTGATGTATTTGGTGGTCGGACAGGGTGGTTCTTAAGTGCTTACTTTCTCGGGGGTTATGCGAAAGACGGCCGTGGAATGAATGGTCTCTCAAAGGCTGCTGTTGCTGCCACTAAATCTTGGGCTGTGGGGATTCCAGTAAGTTTAACGCCAGCACCCCCAAAACACTGCTTTAACTCCCCCAACTTCTGGTTTTCCGTCTTATGTCATAGTCAAGTGTGCAAGTGTGTACATAGTATGCTGCTTTTGATTCTTTGTCACTACAAATGTTGATGTCAAGTATGTACCTTTAATGAATCATTTACAGTAATTGAATGATAGTTCTCTTCTGCTTGCTATAAGATACATATTAACGCTCTAAAATTCATCAAGCAGATTTTTGAAATACGATTGCTTGATCCAAGTCTCTGTGTATGCAGGCAGTCACATTGATACAACCATTTTAGATCCTTTTTTGGGGATCAATTGGGGAATGAAGTATCAGGACCATTTTGGATGTTCTAATTTGTGCACCATGTGTTACTAAAACGACCATTCTCTCTTGCTTTCTGTGGACACAGGCATTATTGCTAAATGATGTTAAAACCTCACATTCTTTATCTTGTGTGTTCGCTTAAATATTAATTAATAAAATATAAGCCATAAATATTTGGTGCTTATTTTTCCACATTCATGCACAACAATTCCCCCTGTCAATTCTCTTTGAATTCCACCCTTTATTTTTCTTTATTGGGTTCGCACTTTTATTGTCTCACAGTTGTTTCACTTTTCTAATTCTACTTCAAATTATAGTTTCAAATCACATGGGCTGCATTTTCTGAAAGACAGTTATTGTCAAAGTTCATTTCACTTTGCTTTCAGTGTAAATGCTGTTTGATTGGTCAGCATGTTTCCATTAGGGGTACTTTATAGCTACATCTTTTCTGGTTGCATTTTCATATACCAAAGCAGAAAGATGCTTGCTCAATTACATTTGTTTACTTTCACTTTTTGGCAGCTAGGGTTAATTATAAGGGCAGTAACATCTGGCCATCTTCCACCATATACCTTCATCTTAGTAACAATGGGAACCACTGCTGTCTTACTCATTGGATGGAGAGCACTATTGTTCAGCTTTCTACCTAATGATGAGAGCAAGAAAAATGATGTGTACCGTCGTGGCAACCCATTTGAGTTATTTGAGGTATGAGCCTTTTCCTGCTTAACACATACGGTAAGATTTGAATAAATTTTCTGTTTGGTTGTGTGGAAATCAAAATTTTGATCATATGGCTGCCCCAGTTAAATCGATTAATCTGTGAGATTCTAATTTTTTGTACTCCATTTAAGTAATTAATGGTGCAGTAAAATGATAAAGAAAAAAGAGACAGAGTTTGTTTAACATTTGTTTTGAAAGATTTTGGAATATGATCATTTAGGTTTCAAAGTCGTATTCTTTTCCTTGAGTATGGCACAAGTGTCCTATCAAAAGAAAGTTATGTGCATCTAAGTTAACTTGAATCCCTAGTATCACCCTTATCAATACTTTAATGCCCTGTTTGGTATTGAAGTACTGTGGAAAAAAATTGTAATTATGAAATAAAATTAAGTATATATAGTAAATATAATTTTTAAATAATAATTTTGACAAAATTATTAAAATCATAATAGATTTTTATCATACAAATGTAAAATCAAATCAACTTAGCTTATAAGTTACAGTAGTTAGTGTTTACCAAACATTTTAGTGCTGTAGCTTAAAAATTATAGTTGTCCAATCTCAATTCCAAACGGAGCCTTAAACTGTAATTTCTAACAGCACAGAATGTTCTTATTGTTGCAGTTGCTCACATCACTAGTTCGAAGGTGGTAATAATGGAAGCCATTTCATGTGTGCTTGTGCCATGGAGTTAATCTCTCTCAAGATGAACAGCTTTCTGTCTTTCTCAATCTTTTTTGTTCATAGCCCCATGCTTATCAGCTTTAGTTATAACAGGTAAGAAGAATCTCAGGCAGATACAAATCAGTTAATTACGTTTGCCATCTTGAATTCCAATATCATAGCACTTGCTGGGACTAGTCTCTCTCTATGAAAAATATGTTGTTTTCCCATTTGTCCACTGCCTATATAGGCAAAGTTAGATACTTAGATCCTTGTGAGCAAATCAGAACTAAATAACAAGAAGGGGTCAAAGTATGTGAATTACACAGTTAATATTATCAGGGTATCTCTGTGTCTGTCATGAACAAAAAGGCCTTGGACCGACGTGTTTTTTCATGAAACTTCAAGGGGATTATGTCGTTATTAGTGTCAAGCCTCCAATTCGAAAGGGCAAAATCACCTTACGTGAAGTGTATATTCCAACTGTGGTGTTTGTTATTTATTACAAAATTCGCCAAATTTTTTGTAATAATTTTGTTTTTTAAGAACTTGCAACTTGCTAGTGAAATTATTTTCTTACAAATATATCTAGAAGTATGGTAAGCTCCAATTATATAACTTTTGTGCTTCCACCTAATATAAAATTGTAATATATTTGATATATAATGTGTATTACGGGAAAACTCATGCAAAAGGAAAGGAAGTATCTCATTCACAAACGGATCCCGTATCCTTACACATGGGTTAGTGTAACAGGAGAATCTTAGACATTGGATATCCCCTCCTGATAGCCCAAATTCAAAGGGAAGAGTTTAATTGGGAGCGGGGTGCATGGTACCTAATAAAAATTGACATTATAGATGAATTTTTCTTTAAAATGATAATAGTAATAATTATAATAAAGAAAAGAAAGAAAAAGAAAATGGATTACCTTGATTAATTTAGAAAGCTGTTTGGGGTGTCCTAATGCCATCATAAATCATTCAAATGTCCCACTGTGGTTTAGCATTTATACTTTAAAAGCTATTGAATTCAAGTTTTTAATAAATACTTATGGTTGTGGTTTGAAAATTAAATTAATTTTATCCATAATGAAAAGTCTTAAATATATTTATTATTTTTGTCAAAAATTATTATTAAAACTTTATTTGTATCACACATTATTAATTTTTATTCTATAATTATAATTTTTTCTTAAGTAATTTTATAATTACAATTGCTTAAATAACTATTATTTTTAAAATACAGTATCTTAATACCAAACAATACCTCCGTCGTCAATAAAAAAATTTAAATCCGCACGATTCTTAGTAGTGAAATATCACTCGGTGGAGTGCCAGGCATGTAATTACATCACCAAATGCAGTCATTAGTAGCGGCCCATCAACAAAGGTTCGGGCAAAAGATGAAACTAAAGAGACAGGCAACCCATAACTTGTTTGGGCACAGGCACTAGATGCAGTGCAGCTGGCTGATTTTGTATCGTGTTGTGTCAAATTGCGAAACAAATTGTCACAAAAGAAGGCAGCTAATGGGATACCGTCTTGGTATGACTTTATTTTCTTGGACACTTAAAGATGCCGAAACATAAAAATTTAATATAATAGAAATTAGGTTTTTAAATAATAAAAATTTTATTTAAAAAATTTGAATAAATAAAATTAGGGTTTTATACATTTTAATGTTAAATTATATATATCACAAAATTTTTAAAATAAATAAATTTAAAATATTATTATATAATCAAATCTTATAATCTAAAGAAGAAAAATAAAATAAACGGTATCTACATTTGACATTAAAAAAAATCTTAAAACTAGCCAAAAAAAAACTTAAAATTAAAAACTAACTGGAAAAGAAGCAAATTTTTTTACTCAATCAAAAAGTTTGATTTCTCTTTTATCGCAAACTTCAAATCAATATATCATTCGTTCAAAATGAACACTTTAATTTAATTTACAACCTCTACCCAATTCATCATACGCAACCATTCTACGTCAACACTTGCAAATGCGCGTACAGACACTGATCAGAATCTTTGATTTGCAGACCAAATGTTTTGGATAAAGTTGGGGTTGCAGTCACAATAATGAAAATGCAGCCAAACCTGCACTGCAAGATTTGATTCCCATGTATGATGTGAATAATGACTTTCCCTAGCGTAGTTGGCAACAAAAGATCTGCCATGTTTATTGTTGGTCTATATTTTATACAAGCCTCCCAAGATAAAGACCCTGAATTGTTCAGTTTCCAAACTCATCAAATCATCATACATTTTTATCTTTTCTGTTTTGAGCTATAGCTCATCATTATGTTCAATACACATCCTGATTTTGCTTTTATGAGTTGTACTGTACATCTACGCAGACACATTATTATAATAAATCTTTAAGTTACACTTAATATTACATATTTTTAGCGAGTGAGTTCTCAAATTATTTTATTAGTTTTGATTTTTTTAAAATTAAGTAGATACATTTTAAATTTACAAAGCCCAATAACAAAATACTAAAAAATTTTATGCTCAAAATAAATAATATCTACTTAAGTATTAAATCCGAACTACGTACTTACGATATAAATAAGAACACTAATTACCCTACATTAAATCTTAACTATGCACTATCAACCATGAACAGCAAGAGAGCTGATCATTAGAGGAGATGACTCTAAAGCTCATCGAACACTTTAGCAGCTTTGCTTTAAAAGCACACATGCTACACAACTATACCAAAATCGGAGCCTAAGCAATGCTTGCTGAAACTTCTTTGCGAAGAAGTGGGAACATCAAGGACTCAGTATGAATGTATGATCTTATCAGACCGAGCCGTCATGGGATTTCGATAAGTAAGCATCATTGCTTTGGGCTTTCCTTAACAGCAACCTTTCTGCTAAAAAATTAAATGGAACATACATCATGATTGATGATTACTTCTCTTCTGCGCATGCTTCCATTCCATTAGTCTCATTGGACGAATATGGGTTTTAAGATTCTTTGCATGTGATTTAATTTATGTAACCTCCATCATGGGCAAAAAAATTGTACTAATCATGCACTTTATTGTTATATTTAAATCTTACATATATGAGCTGTACTGTATATGTTTTAATTAATTTCATCTTCAACCGCCCATCAATTTTATACATCAAGTGATTGATTATTGAGTTTTCATCTACTTGTAAGTAAAGCTTTGTATAAGTTTGTGTAAAAGCGATTGATTGTGGTAACTTTATGTAAAGCAGAGAAGCAAAAGCTCCTTTAAAAGCATAAGAGAGGCAGCAACAAGCATTTTATATGCAGAGAGAAAACTGTTTGTTTGAGAAAATTTGTAGCGACAAAATCTAAAGAGATTCTTACTTCTCATAGGTATCATCCTCATCATTGCTAATGAGGCAGGACCACATATCTTGAGTCAAGTTCCAAGCATGCCTCACGCGTGATACGTGGGTCCATTTTGTTTTCCTTGAGATTTCATTTATTAAATTAAATTGCATTAAGTTTTCATAGATTAAAAAAATAAAATTGTTGATATACTTCACTGATTTATATAACACATGCAACCATTTTACCTAGGATCTTACCTGTCCGCTAATATTTGATATTTGGGAGGCCAAATTATTCATGTTTTGCTGTTTGATCATATCATGTGTGCTATTTCAATTATTGATTGAGTCATAAGTAAATGGTGATTAATGAATTGGGGAGGGTAAGAAACTAAGGTGGTTGAATTTGATGGGTCACGCCATGACATTGATGCAACCGCATTATCCCTTTTTTTTTTCCTTTGACATGTTATGTCAAACCGACAACATTAACATTAATTAATAACTCGAATATTTCATCACGTCGTTTTAATTTATACAAAATTTATAGTCATTAACAAAATTATAAAATAATGTCAATATCGCGCAAGTGACATTATGTAATGTTAGTTTATATAATATAACCTTTTTAATGAAAAAAAAATACTTTCTCCAAATTTAATTAAACCAGGAAAAATACCCTTTTTCCTTGAGGTTATAAATTTATTGAATGAATAAGAAATGTCTAAATTAGTAACGTAACAAGTAGCCCTTCAAACTTTTCATTATTTGTGTACGAGTCTAAGTCCCACATTGGTTGCGAAGGCCTCCGCAACGTACCAAATAATGGACCCGATGGGTCCGCCGTCGGTCTTATGTTAAAAGAACAAAGGGTCAACTCAACGTGAGCTGTCATACCGGGCGTTGGCTTGAAATTTCAACAAGCAAAACAAACATCAATTCACATCCGAAGAAGAAGATTTTCACCGAAGGCCCCACGCCTTCCCCCCTCGGCCTCTTCTTTCCATAAAAATGATTCAGTGAGTGCCCTCAATTATATATAATAATAAGTTTGGTGTACCATCTCAATCATCAAATCAACAAGCAATTTTCGTTTTACTGCTACGAGTCCGTCCTGCGGGTCCCATATCCCATTACACGACACCAAAACCAAATCAAAATCACATCACCCGCACCCTCACCATAGCGTGAGGTGCCCTACACTACTAGATCATGATTTTAGGGGTGCCAATTAGGCGTTAATTCCGCAGTAATTTCATTTCATTATTCCTCCAGCAAGATCACAGCGACCAGACATTTTGTTGACCAGATTATATTTGGTTTGACCGGGCCAGGGCACTGTCTACAGGCTACAGCTGGATATCGTACCAGGACAAGAAGGTAAAATTGATGATTAGATTCCATTATTCCTTGTGTCCCTCCTCATAAGGCCCCGAAAGCAAATTAAAAGGAGAAAAAGGATTGCTGCAGGTTTATTAAACTAAATAAATATTAACCCTCTCGTTAAACAAATGATAAACCTGCACTGCGCTCCACAGTTACAGTATCCTTTCTGAGTTGTCCAATGGGAGAGTTACACTTGTCACAGAAGTGGCACCTCTGCTTGTGGGTCATACCATGGACCATACATCAATCCTACTACTAATAACACAGAAGCAGAGCTAACCAAAATTATTACCCGAAATAACCAAGAGAAGAGATCGAGTGTGGTGAGGGAGATTCGGTGGGGTCCCAATGCGAGTAAAACTTGATCTTGATGAGTGGTGAGTGATCCATGGAGAGTGATGGAGCTTAGGTACAGCATAATGAGTATTATTCTCTCAAAAGAAAAGAAATGAAGAGGGAGGGTTAGTTGGCAGCTCAGAAAAAATGAGTGTGTAACAGCAAAGAGAGGTCTGTTAGAATAGTTGGCAAAATGTGTCAGTTTTGAAATAATAATAATAATAAGAACAAAGTATGTGAAAGAAGCAATCAAGCAAAGCTTGGGTTTCAAGAGAAGAAGTGAACCTCTACAATCTCTTGTAAGATAAAAGATTAAAAATATTCAAGAAAAAGAGAGAGAAAAATATATCTTTTATATATTTTAATAATAATTAAAAAATTACAAAGGGTAAAGAGCTAGGAAGAAAAACTGGAAAAGAGATTAGGTTCTGTAATAATTTAGCAAACAAGGGCAGTTGGCAGAGTGGTTAGTTGGTCTTTTAAAATCATACATGTCACCTGTTAGCTTGGGCAGGTAAGCAAAGGCAGCAAAGGCACTCTCTCTCTCACTCTCACTCTCTTTAACTGTCTATGTAATAGAGAGCCCCGTCTTTGTGGCCTTATAGCTCTTTATATTTTCATGTGATCTATAAAAGTTGGAATTTGATGCCTTCTCTGTTGTTTGTGCAAGTTCTCTATTAGTGAATTTGTGTTTTCTTGTCAAATTTATGCAAGCATTTGATGCTCTTCAAGGTACTATCATACACCCAGTTTAGGGGACTGTGAATTGGAACTCTGCCCGTTTCAGTTTTTGTATAATTCAAGTAGAATTTGATGCTTTTTGGCCTTTTTTAGGTACCTATCTGAGAATATCTCTAAAGGGGTTACTGCAGTTTCCTCTTTTATTGGTTCTTGTGGTTGTTGGATTTTGATTCAAAACTTGAGAACTAGTTTTTGTTTTTTCTTCCCTTTTTCGCCTGTGTTCTTTTTCCCCTCACTAGTGCTTCTCTAAACACTACTTTCAATTTGATATCCATTGTTTGAAGATTGAGTTGATCCTGCTCAGTTGGGTTCTTAAGTTGAAAAGATTCAAGCCTGCTAACACCAATCAATCAAATTGGGGGTGTCGTTGGGTGGGAGAATGTGAAAAATTAGTTCTTGTTAAGCAAAAGAGAAAAAGGGAATCTGCTTTCTTTTTTGTTAAGTGTGGTGAGCTGTTACTTAGCTAATGCTTCGTTTGTATATGTCTACTTTATGCTCTGAAAGGTTCACTTTCTTGTTTGTGTGAAGCATTTTCCTCTTTTAACTTGCATGTTAGAGTAGACCTGATCAAAGGGTTTTTGAGAGATGAGGAAAGTAGCTGGTGATTCTTAGATATTATGCCTGATAGATTGGATTTCCACTTTTACTTTTGAGTCTACAGGATGCTGCAATGAGGGTTTTCTTTTACTTTAACATCCTATCAGTTCTATAAAGCTGCCAAGGATCCTTGTTCCTTGTTGAGTCCTGCAAGATATCACCAGCTAATTTTGGTCAAACTCCACTTTGCCTTTAAATTTATTGTGGTTCCTTTCAGTTTAATACCTATTTTTAGTCCTGGTCTAAGCCAACTGTTGACCAGGGGTTTCATTTCACTCATAGATACGTGACTTGGAGTTTTAGCATTTGAGACAAAAATATGGGTGGTGGTGACAATGATGATATGGGGTTTCAGCCTAGAAATGAGAGTGCTATGAATTGTTCTTCAGGGATGAATACAAATCCATTGCCTCAAAAACTTCTGGGGATGCAAATGAACTCGGTGTCAGTGTACAAGTCTGTCAGTGGGCCAGACCATTTCTTTGGTTCTGGGTGGGATCCAATTGTTATATTGAATCAGGGTGAAAGTTTTGGAGTCTCTTCAATGGTTTCTCACAATGAATTTGTCCCGTCTTACCCTGTTGCACTGGAAAACCAGGGAATGAGTAGCACGTCCAACTTAGATCAATATTCATCTGATCCAAGTTTTGTTGAGTTGGTGCCAAAGATTCCATGCTTCGGAAGTGGGAATTTCTCAGAAATGGTTAGTTCCTTTGGCCTACCTGAAAATGCTCAGATTGCTAGTAGTGGGTGTCCTCCAAATTATGTTCCTAATAAGGAGGGATGCTATGAAAGGAATTCAAGGAGTGTTTCACAATCTTATGAGGACCGTCAAATCTCTGAAGAAGCAGCTATAGGAGTTTCAACCAATGGGAAGACCAGAAAACGGGCACCTGAGTGTAATTCTCTTCTCAATCCAGATAAGGTAAATTGACTAGCATATCATCTTCATACCATTAAGGAATTTAAGGATTTATCTTTCACTTAAGGGTATCTAGTAACCCACTTGAGTGTATTGCTTTGGTATACTCTGTAGAATGCTGAAGTGGAGCTTCAAAGGGATCCTTCTGGAGACAGCTCTGGCGTTTTGAAAGAACAAGATGAGAAGAAACAAAAACTTGAGCAGAACACTGGTGCAAATATGCGTGGTAAACAAGCTGCTAAACCAGCCAAAGACAGTTCTCAAAGTGGAGAGGCTCCTAAAGAGTATATTCATATGAGAGCCAAAAGGGGCCAAGCTACTAATAGTCACAGCCTTGCTGAAAGGGTACATCCTTTGATTACATAATAAAATATAAAATATTGGAGTTTTCTTTCTGTTAAACTTAGTGGCTTGCTTTCAGGTGAGAAGGGAAAAGATCAGTGAGCGGATGAGATTACTTCAAGAACTTGTTCCTGGATGCAATAAGGTAATTAGAGGAGGCCTAGTTCATAGATTAAGGCCTGTTTTTCAATCTATAAAGACCAATACTGATTTGTGGTATTGTACTTTGTTGTAGATCACGGGTAAGGCAGTAATGCTTGATGAAATTATCAACTATGTGCAATCACTGCAACAGCAGGTCGAGGTATGCTACTTTATGGCTGTAAAATGGAGGCATTTTAATCTTTAATTTATTTGTTTAATTCGCTATTTAAAATTTTCAAGGAAAAAAAATCATCTGGCACTTTTGAAGAGCCAATTTTAATATATTCTAATTTCTATCTCAACTTGCAGAAGATAAGGAATTTTTATTGAACACAAAATTTAATGGCCATGTCCCTGGTCCAATGGACAGAATTAGTAGATCTTGTCAGGACAAATGTTTCTTTTTGATATTTTCGAATGGTTCTAAATTAGAAGAATCATCTTTTAATTCATAGTTAGTCTTCATTACTAGTGTAGTTCTATTGCTTGGTTTTGCATGTTTTTCATATTTTGACCGAGCCTGTATATGTTTTTCTGTTACAGTTTTTGTCAATGAAACTTGCCACAGTTAACCCAGAACTGAACATTGATATAGAAAGGATTCTATCAAAAGATGTAAGTTAATAGGTGCAGATAGTGCTCATATTTTGAGCTATTCATCTAATGCTTTTAAATGTTTAGGGTACAATATGAATTCTTAGTTATTTTCTATGTAGATTCTCCATTCACGCAGTGGTAGTGCAGCTACTATTGGATTTCGTTCTGGAATGAATTCCTCTCGGCCTTACCCACCTGGAATTTTTCAAGGAAACATGCCAAGTATCCCTGGTGCTAATCCACAATTTCCTCCCTTGCCCCAGGTATTATGACGATCTTCATATCACACTTCTCTCGCACTTTGCTCATTAAAATTACTTATAAAGGCATTTCTTCTGCGCACAGACTGTCTTAGACCATGACTTTCAAAGTCTTTTTCAAATGGGATATGATTCCACTTCAGCTGTTGACAGTTTGGGACCAAACGGTAAGTGGCAAGCAACTACTACGTAGTTTTCTATGTGTAAGCTTTTCTCTCACCCTGTGCTTACTTTGATGTTCAATTGCTTTCAGCAGGGCGCATGAAATCAGAGCTTTAAAATTTGGAAAGATCAAAAGGTCAAAGATGAAGAGGTTTCAACTCCTGCTAACAGAGAATCCGGAAGTTCCAAAGCCAAAAGTAACTCGTTTAGAAAAGAAAGCAAAGGAAAGAAAATAGAAAGAAATGAAAAAAAGAAAATCAGTTGTATAGGTTCTCAGCTCCTGACTGTTAGCTCTTCGAACTTTTAGCAGAAGAAGACAACTTGGTAGAATCACAATCCGTGTATATTCAGACAGCAAAATGGGAATTTGATTAGTCATGATTGTTTTCAATCAATTGGTATTGTAGATTAGAGGAAGCATGTGTGAAACTTATATCTGTTTTCAAGAAAAAAATTCTTAAAAGAAAAATTTCTTGTAGATTGAATTGAGACATTTGATTGGTGAGCTAAAGCTTTAATTTTATCCATTCCAGCTTGGGCACTAGTTTAATGCAATGAAGTTTTTATGTGTTACTCAAAGTAAGGAGTTTTCTTGTTTTAGAAGCAATGAACATTGAAGTTGTCGGTTTAAACATTTTACGCGAGAAGGCAGACAGATCTTCCTTCTTTTATATTGGCAAGAAGGGCTGATGTTAAAATATAGCACAACTGGTAATTAAATATATTGAGTAGTATTGTTACGGTTTTTTTTTTTTTTTAATCATTGAGACTATTGTTCAGGATTATAATTTATATATTATGAAATTATAACTGATATTTACAAATTAGACTATACCTGAAATTAATTTACATTAATTCGTATGCAGTACTGCTCAGATTTAAACTCTCACAAATATTCGAAGGATCTATCCTCACACTGGAGGCGAAGAATCAAACTATATCTACTCTCAGAATATGAGTAGTATTGTTACGTTTAAAGTGTGGCAAAAATGTTAATCAAACTCATTCTTTACTCAGGTAACCTAAGCAAGTTGAGTGAATCATTACTATTGCTAACAACTGGTAATTAAATTCCTTGTCTCTTCACTTGACCAAGGGTTCTGTTGGGATTATATTTGGGAGACTAAAAAATAATTTTGAAAATTTAAAAATTAATTTTGGTAATTATTGTTACTAAAATTAGCTCAATTTTAAAAAGAAGAATTAATTTTTCAAGATTTAATTTTGAGAATTAGTTTTATACTTAATATGATTTCATATATATCCTAGTTCATATTATAAAAATTTAAAATTATCCTTATTAATTAAGAAATAAAATCATTAAATTTAAAGATATTATTATTATCAATTATATTGAGATAAAAAATAAAATTAATATTATAAAAATATTTTCTATGTTTATGTGTTTGTATAATAAAAAAAAGTATTTTATAATTGTGTTTATAAATGTGTAAGTAAATTTTATTCAACACTATATTCAATTTAATTATTTATATTTTCATAATAGTTTTAACAATAAAATTCACTAAACACATACGACTACTTTTAAAATTTATAGCATTTTTGAAAATAAATTTTACTAAATGTTTGACTGATTCTCTTCATACTTGATTATTTCTACAATATAACTAATAATAATTATTTTTAAAGCTGCAGTATTACTAAACTGACCCTAAGAAAGTTGACTAAATTATTATTATTGGATTGCTACACATTTCTTTTAATTAAAAAAAAGCAATAACAATAATAATTTGCTATTTTAAAATAATACGTGAATATTTTGAATTAAAAGAACATAATGGTATTTGTAAGCTTTTATTTTATCTACTAGTAATATATTAATTTACTAATTTTATATTAATTTACTTGTTTTATCTTCTATTTACAAGTCTTATATTATATTTTTAAAATTTATGTTGTATTTTACAGTTATTATTGATTTACTAATTTTATGTTATATTTGTAAGTTTTTGTTTTGTTTATTAGTAATATATCAATTTACCAATTTCAAATAATTTACTTGTCTTACATTTTATTTACAAGTCTTATATTTTATTTCTAAAATTTATATTTTGTTTTACATTTAATGCTATTTTACTAGTTTTATATTGTATTTTTAAATTGTTACTTTATTTACTAGAAATATATAAATTTAACAGTTTTATATTAATTTATTTTTTTATTTTCTATTTCTAAAATTCATATTTTATTTTGTACTTAACGTTGATCTACTAGTTTTATATTATATTTATAAGTTTTTATTTTTTTTACCAGTAGTATAGAAATATACTTGTTTTATCATCATTTACAAGTCTTAATTCTATGTTTCATTTCTAAAATTTATGTTTTATTTTATAATTGATTTTGATTTACTAGTTTTATATTATATTTATAAATTTTTATTCTTTTATTAGAAACACATCAATTTACTAGTTTTATATTAATTTAATTATTTTATTTCCATTTACCAGCCTTATATTATATTTTCAAAATTTATATTTTATATTGTACACGCAATCATCAAATAACCCTTTTGTTTTCATTCAAACAAAGTGTTCGGTCGACCGTTCTTACATGGTGCGAGATATTGAGCTTTCTTTTTCACATAAATCAAAACATTTGTCAGCCTTTTCTTGATTGCCATAGCCTAAGAATAATGCTTCAGAAGAAAAAAATTATATACCACAATTTTAGGATAATGTTTATTCACATCCTAAATGAACAAAAATCTAAAAATACAAAACAAAACAAAACAACAACAAAAATGTAATGATGCACATCAATTTTTCTAACCATTTGCCTCCCTCAAGACTTGAAAGAAGGGGAGCAGATGAAAGTGTAACCAAGCTTGTCTTGACAGATGTTAATTCATACTATTTTAATTTTATGTGAACTCAGATTTCAGTTACTGGGAGGAGCTCGGTAATAATATGCAGGAACAGTTGCAGGGAAGAACATTTGTCGCACCCCTTCTGCCTTCATAATAGGGATGATGATTCCCGATGCACTCTGCAACAGAGTCAATTAACATTTGAAGTAATTAGAAACACCATAAACATAATAAGAAAATTGGATTGTCAGAATAGCAGGTAGGATACACACCGTAATTATTCTAGCTCCAATCCAGAAGCGATAAGGTGAAGGAAATGGCAGTAACATTCGACCAACACCATATATTGCAACAGCAAAGAAATGGAGAACCAAGATTAATGGACGAGGATTTAAGCCTGAGAGCAGAGAGACTGGTCCTGACGAGAAGACACCTCCAAGACTTAGATAATCAAAGCAAGCCTGGCGCATTTCCTTCCTTGCTTCATCAGGAGAAGCAGAAAAAACCTGGTACAAGGCACCAGCCAATGTATTGATGGTGGATGCCACTGGCTGCAATCCCAAACATCACATAAGAGGAACCAATTTTACTAAAGTTATATAGACTTCTATCATTAGTGAAGAGAAATTGAAGAATGTTATTTCACTATATTTTTGTACACTCTAAAGAACCCATAAGGTCAGTAGGTGAATGAATTTCCATGTGCAAGCAGCATGATCATGGGAAAGAAAATGCCGAAAAGACAGATGAAACAGTAATTTTACAGCTAACTATTACAAATTACCTTACGCAAGGTGTAAAAGGATTCAAGGTATTTGCAGAGAGCTGGCACATCATTCAGGTTAGTTAAACGCCTGAGAAGGTTACGTAATATAACAATATCAGACAGTGCCACAGTCATTCCTCCCCCAGTTAAGGGATGGCGCATGTTGAATGCATCCCCCATCAAAAGAGCTCCAGGAGTGGGATAGGGAGCAGCTGGCATGCTTCTATTTGGCATTGTTTTAATATTTCCTTTGTCGACAGCAGCAACAAAGGAATGAAAGATTTCAGGTGGAATCTGCAACATACATTGAAAATGATTGCATAAGGATCCTTAGAAACTAAAGAAATATTCTTTAAAAAAAAATTACTGGTACAAGAAAGAAAATGCAATCAAAATCATATACCTGAGGTCCAACTACTGTCTTCAAATAGTTTGCCATTTCACCATTTGAAATGGAAGGGACCTTCTGACCGGGTACATCAACCAGACATCGAACCTCATTGCTACTGATTGGATAAAACAAAATGGGGGAAGGGTCTGCTAGTACAACATGCCCATGATTTGCAAATGGAAGATTGCAGTTTTCAAGGACCAAGCCAACAAAACAGGAAGGAACGTCTACCTGCAGAAGAATATAAAGATATTATTTAATTTCTTGGAATTATCAGATCTTGGTGAAAGTTAGTGCCAATATTGACAAGGTAAAACCTATAGACGAGTTCAATTGTTAACGGTAGTGAAATTTTGATACAAATGCTCTCTCACCTTAGGATTGCAAAGTGAGCGACGCAAGTTCGAAAAACAGCCATCACATACAATTGTCAAAGGAGCATTTGCTATCAGTTCTTCACCAGCCTTAGTCTTGTATTGCACGCCTTTAATAGTCCCTTTTTCCTCGAGCAGGGAAGTGACTGTTCCTTGGTCCAATCGTACACTATCACCAATTAAAAGAAGGCATAACCATCCATGAACATTTTAGATATATAGTTTTAGAGAAAAACAACATTTTGACATGAATCACCCAGCGAAATACATCAGAGACTAATCAATATTCTATGTCCATAGAAAAAAAAAAAAAAGAAGATAACTCCTGGACAGCATCTGTATTACTAAAAGACTTTTAACCAAATCATAGTATAAAAGCACCGTAAGTACATATCTGACAAGATCTGCCGTTACAACTGTGACATGCAGCATTTTGGTCATAATTCACAATTACTTCTTACTTGTGTCCAATGTAGCACTAAATCTAGCCATCCAATTGTGCTGATGGACAAATATAAATTGTCTGAGAAGCATGTAAATCATTTTGAACCACTCAAAATTTTAAAGGGAGCGAGTCATTGTTCTAATTGGAAAATGCAATAACTAAATATAAGTAGCGTGATGAACCAAACAATTGATAAACATCTAAAATTTTGGAGACTATATATACTTTGGAAGGGAAGCAGCTTTCTCCCGCAGCCTCTGTATGAAACGTCCATTGTGAAATCCTCTACCTGCAACATCTGAGTGAAACTTTTCCAAGGGATATGATAGTTGGGTACTATTTCCATCCTTGAAAAGGGCATAACCAAAAACCCGTTGAGCATCAATTTGCTCCACACAGTCTGCAGTTATAAACAAAAAAAAAAAAAAACTCTTAAGCAAAATGCTGAAAGATTAAATTGTTTAATCCCAATAACTATCATCAAATACAAATGGTAAGATTAAAGACTTTTCTATGTAACTAAAGTTTAAATTTCACCCACCTTCAAGTCCTAACTCTATTAATTTGAGGTAGCCCCCCGGTTGCAGCAATTCACCGACGATTCGATCAGGCTCCAACAAATCCCTTTCAATCACAAGCACTCGACGACCATCCTGCACTTGAAGTTGCATAATCAATTATACATGAAATTAACACGCACTTAAAAATTTTCTACGTAGATGAAGTAACTAAACCAGACATTACGTTAATTGATGCAAAATACAGTTGACACTCATTTTAGAAATGTTAAAGATATGAGCATAAAGTTAAATACAGATATAGTAGAAAAAAAAATTCCAATAAATATTCAACGTCCATGGATGCTAAATTGAAAAATATTAAATGTTAGGATCCATCAAAAATCATAAAATCAAGTTTAATCTCTAATTAAATGGGCATTAGATGTCCAATATAAAAAGTTTGCATCATAGAAGAAGTCACTAAAGAAAATAACCAGATGTTAATTTTATTACAGCCCAACATAACAGTGGTGAGGATATATCTAGTTGTTAAAACAAAATTTCAACCAAAAGCGGACAATAAAATTTTCAAAATACCTTGTCTCAGCTAAGCATTATTCTTTGCTTCCACAGACAAACACGTAATAGAAAGGGACAATAGAAGAATAATAACTTCGCTTGCAACTAGAAACCAAAACAGTTCATTTCCACCAAATTTTGACCATAAAGAAAATATTTGCGGTTGGTTATTAGCAATAGCAATAGCAAAAAATTTCTTTTAGGTAAGTGATAAGGACATATTTTCCCAATCAAGCAAAAGTCACAATCTCAAGTCCCTTGTAAGGTATTAATAAATTTATTAATAGGGTTACCAATCAAAAGGTAAAATTATCATAGACTATTAGGCTTACATCCATCCGAGTTCAACCCACACAATTTTGGGAACAGGACTGGAGTTCAAATGTCACAACCCAATCACACATGCAAAGCAAAAGCATAATAATAATAATAATAATAATAAAAAGAACTGTGATATAAATTGTATTAAGTGACTGAAATATCACATCAAAATGAAATGAAATTCGTGGATAGATCCGTATTAAATAAATAATCATAGGGCCTATCTATTTAGGATATTCCCTAACAATTATACTTTGAGAATTTAGATATTAGCTAAAGCACGCCGAAAAAAAAATAAAATCTAAAATTTGAAGGCAAGGAAGAGCGTGCGACGTAAAATAGTTTCCAGCACAAAGACCAAGAACCGCAAAGGCAAACTTTTTCGATGAATAAAAATATGAGTGTGTTGACATCCGAGTTGACCATTTTCCAGCGTGCCGTTGGATTCAAAATTTCTAATAAATTAATCGGAAAACAAAAATACTCGTTTAGTTCCCGATAATAAGATGCGGTTCCAATAAAATAAATGACCTTGCCAAGAGTGTGAGCGAGAGAGGCGCCAGCGACGCCGGCACCGACGACGATGACGTCAGCATCGAAGGGGCATTCACCATTGAGAGCAGGAGTGGGGGTCTTGTGTAAGGAATCTGCACCGTTGTCCTCGTTCCTGTTCTTCATAACGAAATTATACAAAGCAAGAAGGCCCAGGTTATAGAGGGCCACCAGCCCCAACACAGCGCCCAAGATCAATCCCCACGTGTACTGATCCGCCATTTCTTTTCTTTTTCACCGCTCCGGACAGAAGCCAAAAACAGACGACGTCGTGTCCTCTCCCTCTCTCTCTCTCGCTCTCTTTTGGTTTCTGTTGCCTCGCTGGCTAAGCTGTGATTACTGATTACACACGACACGAGAACCATGGAGTTAGGCAAAAGTGTCTCTAACGCTTTTATAGATGTTTGGCGGGTCCGCAAAAACCAAATTACAGGGTACAAGTCACCACTCACCCTCTCACTCACGCCGTACACACCACCGTTACCGTTAGTTTTACTTTTGAATGCTAAATTACACCTTGTGTGTATATTTTAGGGAATGTGACTGCCGAGTCCCTTTTTTTCCGTTAATCATAAATTTATTATTATCATCGTTACCCTCAATTAAAAAAGAAATAAAATTTATTAATAAAAAGATACTTTTATATATATATATATATATATATATATATATATTTTTTTAAATATTAAGAGTTTTTATAGTCATTTCTCTGGACGGTTGGAGGCTAACACTCATTTTTTGTGTATTTTATTATAAATATATAATATTACTATTTTTTCTGTTAAAATAAACGAAATTATTATAAAAAAATAGATTTAGGTAGTATTTTATTTTTTTATCTGAAATATGAATAAATCTGAATGTTATTACAGTGTGAATAGGTTTGAATACATATGTCTTAAAAATATATTTATTTTTTATTCTTTAATGTTTGAATATAAATTGTAAGTTATTTGTTTTTATAAGTTCAAAACATCTTAATTATAATATTTTTACACTTGATGACCTTGAAAATCTTATATATACTTGAAGTTTAAATAAATACATATTTACAATATTTATAGTATAATAGTTTTATATGTTATAAATATTTATAAGATAACCATTTGATATATAATTTATGAAAAATAATTTTGATAAATTTTGTTTACAATTTAATATAATATTTATACATAAAAAGTTATTATTTAATAATAAAATAATTTATTTAAAATTTAAATTGAATTTGTGTTAAATATTTAATACCAAGTACAATTAAGATTAAGTGAAATTCTAATATAGCATTAGTTACGTAGAAAATAAATGCATTTAATGAAGTTATTTATGAGAAAAATAATAATCTTTTATTTATATATTTTATCATTCAAATAAAAGTCATGAAATTTTACGTTTTCATTAATATAAAAATTTCATAAAATAAAATTTCATATTTAAAAATAAAAAATAAAAATATTAAAACATCTTAAATTAAATTAAATTAAGATTTCCGACATAAAAACAAACAATTTCTTATGTATATATATTTTTAGAATATTAAGTTTCTTTTATTTTCTTTCCCCAAACAATGGGGACCTAACAGTTATTTTCTCATCTTGGTATTCATCTTAAGCTTCGCATCCTTGGATTATCTCTATTTTTATTATTCATTTTTTTCCTGATCTTATTAGTTTATTTTCGTCAGATATTTGATGGTTTTGGTAAACATCATATTTTAAGAATCTAAATTTTGTTTTCTTATATCATTATTGTGAAGTATCATAATATTTATAAATTTAAAATATAAAATTTATTTACAAATTAATACGACATACAAATACATGTGAATGTCTATATGTTAATATCATGCTAGTTAGAATAAAAACTTTGTAAATATTATATTATTATATTTTCACATCTTTTTATGTCATTTTACTTTATATTTTACAAAATTCATCGATTATTTTTTCTTCAGAGAGGTTTTCTTAACACATTTCATTCCACCACAAAATATTTATGCTATGTTTATTTATACAGAAAAATACTTTTATATAATGTATGTGACTAACAGTATTGCACATAGCAAATTAACGGTAGTTGTTGTTCATTCAACTTAACCGCCACCCGCTATAGTAGCCTCCATGCCACCAACGGATGCCACGAGGGTTCTTCTGCACAGATCAATTTATAACAAATGATTTTAGATTTTCTTAATTACTCTTCAACCTATCGCAGTGAGGTTCAAATCCGTGCCCACCGCACAGAACTGCACAATTTGTTTATTACCAAACTTCAGGAATGAGTAACGATATTAAAGGGACTTTAGGTTGGTATACGTGCATGTAATAAACGGATGACGAAGACAAAAACGCCATACCTTTGAATAACTCAGAATGTTAGCCAGGATGCACTTATTTTTATTTTTATTTTAAATAAAAAATTTGTCAACGAAATTATATTTAAAATAGAAGGTTAAAAAAAGAAAAAAAATATTTATTAGATGTTATATTAAAATTTTACTTGAACTTAAATTGTATTTGACATTAAATACTTAATGCACATTTAATTTAAATTTTAAACAAATTCTTTTATTATTAAATAACAAATTTATTTATATATAAATATTATGTTAAATTATTAAAAAATAATATTATCAAAATTACTTTTTATAAATTATATATCAAATACTTACCTTATAAATATTTATAATATATAAAACTATTGGAATATAAAATATCGTAAATATATATTTATTTAAACTTAAAGTATATATAATATTTTTCAATATCATAAATATAAAAAATTAAAATTAATATATTTTAAATTTATAAAAATAAATAACTTATCATTTATATTCAGATGTCAAAAAATAAAAAAAAATAAATATATTTTTCAAACAAATATATTTATAGTTTAATAATATTCATACTTATTTAAATTTTAAATTAAAAAAAAAAAAACGTTAATGGCCGATGAGAAGTGACAATCTACCAACCTTCACCTTCACGTGCCGGCGTGCTACACATTTTCTTCACGCAGAGTCCACAGTTATCAATTTCAAACGAAAAATGGAAAACAGTCCACAATACTTTTGGATTTACTTTAATCAATACCTACACTAATATACTGTGCCAACAAATCACTCTCACTCGCAGATGCTTTATATTACTAGAAAAACTATAAATGTGCTATTCTCCTATTACAAAACTGAGATAATGTTAGTATCAGTGGTTGAAGAATATGGATTATGCACATGATGTTCACGTCAAGGAAATAACAGTACCGGCACATGCTTTCATTCTTTTCATGGCAAAACAAACTGTATAAGACCTGAGGTGAAGAAAATAATACAATTCAATCTCAAATTCAGAAAAAAAAAAAGTCATTGTTGGCTGTAGATTTTATATGGAGAAAAAAAAAGTGTTAAATGTATTACAACACTTTCAGGTGTATCCATAATTAAATGTATTACAATATTTTCAGGTGATAAAATATACATGTTGTCCATTAAATCATTAGTTGCGTTTAAACATGATGATACCAAAGGAGTAATATTTTATATGAAAATAATGAATTTATTTGTTGCGATGAGAATAACGATAATAAATTTCAACCACTAAGAATCTTAATGAGTCTAAAAAAAAAGATAAAAGCTTAGAAAAAATTGTTTGGAAGTGATAATTTAAGAGGATATAAGTAATAATTTTTTTTATCTTATTTTGAGTTTTAAGGGTAAACTTATTAATTTATTATAATTTCATTAACTTTCGAACGACGATTAATAATTTAGTAGACGATATATAAATTTTATTAATTTAAGGTGAACGATTAATATACATTAAAAATATTATAATATATTTAATAAAAATATATTTTAAAAATATAAGGATCATAATTTTCCCATCTTATATATTTTTCGCCAATGTCTATAACAAACTTTATGCATAAGGGAAAAAAAAAAAAAAAGGAACGGAAACGTTTATCATCAACACACACCTGCAACCTTTTTAACACTGTAAGATGGCTGAGTCTTAAACTGAAATTTAACTAATTTACATTATTAGATAAAGATTTTAATGTTTCGTTGCCTGGCTAGATATTTATCTTCAAACTTTTGTTTTACTTATATTTTGACATGCCCTATGTCGAACTAAAGTCTTATTCCACCAACTATTCACTGTATATTTATTTTGATTACTAATTAATTATGATAGTAATGAAAATAAATAAAAGATCACGATTAAACCTAAATTTTCATATATATTCATATATATATATATATATATATTCTAAATATTATATTTTCAAGTATTATTAACTTCTTTTATCAATTTCAAATGACATTCATCAATTAAATAATATAACAGAATAATAAATAATTTTATAATTTATGAAATTAATCATCTAATAAATTAGTGACACCTCAATAATTATGATGAAAATATTTATTATTATTATTATTAATTTTTAATGATTGCCATTTTTGTATAATAATAATCGAGAGTTAATTTTTATAGAATAATGATATTTGAACCTTCGTTTTATTTTATTCATCCTTTTTTTAAAAAATTAATTTTTTTTTCGGAATTGCCCTTAGCTAGAAAATTTTAAAAAATGATTAAAAAATATATTTTTCTCTCTCATGCGCTATCTCTGTCTTTCTCTAGCATCATCTTCACTCAACATATATTTTCATCAGTGCCATATCCATCATCATCATCGCTACAATTAGAACAAATCTTGATTGCCATCAATCAGAAACTTACTACAACGTGAATTTTATTTTTATTTTTTGACAAAAGCAACCACAAGAATACCCACTGAAAGAAATAAGTTCATTATTCAACAATTCAAATAAACAAAATATCTAATTGCCGAATCTGTTACCTGCCATCAAAATCGCAATAGGCGGCCTCAAGGTCGAGCACTCAAAATTATCTCATCCTACTAAAATATTCAGCTTTGACTATGCTTAGTCTTTCAAAAATTAACCATCGCTTTGCCAAACTCTTACCATGCTGCTCCCATTGTTCCTTCAATTGGACCATTGTTTTTTTGACAATTTCAATTCGGGATTTTTTTTAGGGATTAACTTTCAAGAAAGTGATATGAAAGAGGATAACTTCATGAGATTGTGAGAGAAATTTTTTTTTATATATATTTTTATTAAGGATAAATTTTAAAATAATTAGGATTAATTGAAAAATAAAGTCTGCTAGATAAGTTAAGTTGATTCAAAAATCACTTATCTTTTCTGTAAGAACCGAAAGGGCCATAAAGAGTCCAGCCCAAGCTTGAAGCGAACGGCCCAAAGGTCCATATAACAGCAGGAAGAAGCAGAAAATTCAGGCGAGCGGGAAACGGCGACTATGGAGTTGGAATTCGAGTGTTCAAATGTGAACAAGTGGAAAGAGGCGCTCTCGTCTTACGAAGCTCGTGTCCAATCACTCAACAAACCGAACCTTGTTTCACTTGACGATTATTACCGTAACGAACTTCCCTCTCTAATTCACCAACGTAACCCTAACCCTCACATCAACACCACAGAGCTCTCTAAGCTCATGCGGTGGAAACTCACTCGTGGCAAATGGAGGCCGCGTTTGTTGGACTTCGTTTCGTCGTTGGATGATTCTTCCGTGAAATCGGCGTCCGAAAAGGCCTTTAAATCGCTTCCTGATTTAACCAAAGCCGTGTCCGAGCTCACCGTTTTGAAAGGCGTGGGTCCCGCCACCGCGTCTGCCGTTTTGGCTGCTTATGCTCCTGATGTGGCGCCGTTCATGTCTGATGAGGTGTGTTTGTATTTGTTTTCTTTTAATTTTACTATGTAATTTATTATTCTTATTTTCATTTAACCTTTATTAACGGAACGAAAGGCTATGGAGGCAGCACTTGACCACTCTAAAGAATATTCATTGAAGCAGTACTTGTTGTTCGCTGATAAACTACAGGCCAAAGCTAAGGTCAGTGACAATTTTTTTTTTTTTTTAAATATTCGTATACAGTTCAGTTCATAGTTATTTTAATTTTATTGCATTGCTTGCTTTTGCAACTTGATTTGGATGTGAAGTGACTTTGTTTCTGTATAAATTTTCACTGATTGTGTAATATGTCTTATTCTAAGTGAAATTATTACATTGTGGCTATCAAGGTTGTACGATGCGTTCGTCATTCCTGAAGGAACCTTTTTTCTAATTGATGGAATATTTTTGGCAATATTGCTGGGAATCATTGAGTTGTGTCTTCACTTCAAGTGTTGGACATTGATATGAGCTCTTTTATTAATTCTGTCCCTGCTTTTGTAATGTTTAATATAATTCATGTCCTTGATTGATGTGAAATATACAATATTTAAGGTCACTAATTGTAGATTGGGAACCTATTCAGATGGTCCATAGGAAATGCTATTTTCATAGCTGTCCAACTATCATGCTGTCAGTTACTAGTGGAGGAACAAATTCCGGGGACCTTTTTTATTTTAAGTTGATGGCATGTCTAAGCCATTTCACTATTATTTCCAGAATGCTGAAAGTGATTTTCCTGAACATTTTCTCAAAGAGTATTTTGTGTTTCAAAGATATTAACTTTGATTTGTTGTATCAAATGCTTAAATGTTGTTGGTAGGAGACATACTATCTTTGTCGTTTGTGTCACTCTACACAGTTTTTCTTGCCATCCTTCCTTTTTTTTTGGGGAGATTGGAGTCTGTAGGTGGGTCCAAGTGCACATGTCAATTTGGGAAGAGTGCCAATTCCATGCTGCAATTGGTATTTCATGCTTACTATTCCACAAGCATATTTGCCTTATCATATGCCAACTTCTTGACATTTTATCGACTTGTCTTTTTGAAACATAATGGATACTGGACAGTCTGTTCTTTATTAGTAAAGGGTTGCTTGGGATTAATTAGTAAATCAAAGCCTTTGATGTTATTGGAGCTATGCTATGCGTTGCTATTGATTAGTGTCTTGAGTAAGTTATTATAAGCATACTTAATAAATTGCCAGAGGTTTTGTTGAATAGAAGATGATTTTAAGTATGAGATGACATGTTTTAATCAATTTCATACCCATGAAAAAGAAATTATGAGACTGTACAACAGTGGAAATTCATTCAATATCAAGTTTCTGTCGGATAATAGCAGAGAATATAGTTTAATGTATTTGGTCATCATGTTCTGATTTTTTTGTTTGCTTTCCCATATTTCTCTTTAAAGGCCAATGGGGCGGGCAAGGGCAAATGAATTTTTTAGCCCCTACGTCCCCTAAGATTCAAAGTTGGGCAATCATCCAAAGAAAGCATCTTGAAATCGAGCCCCTGGGGGCATATTGTAACCAGTTGATAATGCTACAATTCATTTATTCAATTACATAATTTTCTCTCAATTATCTTTATCTTAAGACAGAGCATAGTACTGATAGTTTATTTTATTTTCATTATATGGGTATTCAATAAATAAATAGATAAAAACCGGCTCAGAAAAATGATAATAAATTATTGGATGACATTGCATCACTTTGAAGGGTATTATTGTTGGATATACATGGAATGTCCTACATTGGAGTACAGAATTAGAAAACATTTTTTTTTTCATTATCAAGAAATAGAGTAAAAGTATACTTTTGGGACAGTATCCTTATATTTCCATCCCAAGAGGTGAATTAGCATTTGTCCATTGGATGGTCAATTTGGTAACTGGAAAAGTTACTTAATCACTCCAACTTAACATCCATTTAATGAATTTCACCTCACTTGGGATAAAAAATATTTGGGATACTACTCGGGAAGTGTATTATTATTCTAACAAATATAAGTGTTAAATATGATGGTAAGTTTTCTCTGCTGGTACTTTGATTCTAATTCAATTCATCAGTGATGGATTATTGTTAATCTCCTTATCAACCCAATCTCTGGCTGCTAAATCTTCCAGTTGAGTCTCCATATTGTATATGCGGCTTTGCCTGATGTTGACAAGTCATTTTGGAGAGATGCTGTGGAATATTATTAAAATGCCCAACTTGGGGGTTTATTTAGCCCTTGGAGATTATAGTTCTATAATTCCACACTAGTGAATTTCATTGTTTAAAGGAGGTTGAGCGGTCAGGGCATATCTTAAATGGAAGGCCAAGATAACTTGATGACTGGAAATATTTAACAATAACATATAAGCAAGAAATCTTGTATTACTTAAGCATCATTTATATCTAGCAAGTCTGATTATGAGTGTGTTTGTGGTTAAATGTCTGTGATCAAATACATACACTTATTGCTTGAATGGGTGCCAGCAAAATTACTAGTCTAAATGCTAAGTTTCCTTCATCAACTACATCCCTTTTTATCTGGTCATCTGTTGCAGGAACTAGTTTCCAAAGAAATTTCCTTCACACCATCCGATGTGGAAAGGGCACTGTGGAGTTCTGCCGTAGGGTTAAAGGTAAAGTTGAAAGCTACAAAATCAAATCCAGACTCTGAGATTAAGACAACAAAAAACTCGAAAAGAAAGCGAAAGCATTGATTTGATAATGAGCAATGGGCAGCAATGTTTCTAAGTGGCGACTTTGTTCATGTGTCAACTATTATTATCTGATCAGCTAGTTATCTTCATTCTACCATCAGGAAAACTGTCAAATGTAGTTGCTATTCTTGGGAACAATGACTTGTGATGCAGTAGTTTTTAAACATCTCCTGACTAATCCACGAACATATCATGCTAGCCACAATCTATGAATTTTGCCTCCTGGTAACTTGAAAAATCCTTGCACTCAAAAGGTTTCACATATACTCTCTTCTGGGGAAAGTTTCTGGGAAAAGTTTCAGTTGGTACTTATAAATTCATGTAAGGAGCTGCTGTCTTAGTTAGGGGATTTGCTTAGGTGCCAAGCCATGTTTATTTCCATGTGTGGTTGTAAAATTAAATAATTATAAGATAGCAGGAGTTATTAAGGGAATTATTTCTTACTTTTCCTGAGGTTTGAATAATTATCGCTTGGCATGTTGTATACAATTCCCAATTGTCGGTCAAACGTTTTAAGCCTTTGATGGGTTTATATGAAAGGTATTTATTTAAGGACATGTTTGGTATTGAGAACAAATAACTGTTGTTTTTAAATTATATTATTAAAATATTTGGTGAATATTTATTAGTGTAATTTAAAAATTAAATTAATTTGATTTCATATTTAAATAATGAAAATTTTATAATATTTTTATTAATTTTATTAAAAAGTTATATTTATTAAAAAATATTAATTTTTATTATATATATATATATATATATATATTTTACTGTAATTATAATTTAAAAATTATAATATGGTAGCACTTCAACATAAAAAACGACTTAAGCTAAATTCTTGCCTAGTTAATTTTGTAGCTAGTTCCACACATCTTTTGATTGGCATTTTCAAAAAGTAAATATGTCCAAAGATAAACAACGTGGAAATCAGCAAATTTTAAACATGCACCAAAATGTCTACGAAGTAAAAGAGTTTCCCTTAAGAGTTCCGTTGTATAGCTGGCAAGAGTGGTCATTGCGTCGGTGTTTATCTCATGTCAGTATTATATTGCGTTAAATTTAAGTTAATCAAAATATGATTTATTTAATAATTATTTTAAAATATTAAAATTTTAATCTAGAGTAAAAAATAAATAAATTATTTGTTTAATATTTATATATTTAATAAAATTTATAATAAATATTTATACGCGCGCATACACACACGCATAAATATATCTTATCAATATTATAAATATGTATATATGTTCAATATTTAAGTTTTTGATGATAAAAAAATTATAATTTAATTTAGAATTAAAAAATATAATTGTGTCATTGTATTAAAAATTTTAACCTTAATTTGATACAAAAAAATTATGTTGATTTAGATCAAATTCATTTAATAATCATACTAAATTTAAAAATTTATACATATTTATTCATAACGAGTAATCGTATGGTGTTAAATTTTACAAGTTTTACTCCGTGGAGCGTAGGATTCTGTTTGTGCAGCGTGCTACAATTACTTACAAAAGGCAACAGTAACAGGTGATAGCCGTTGCAACTCAGAAGGCAACCCAGCTGGGGCCCCCGTTACCCGGTCCCGTCCCATCCATTTTGGCTTTTTACCTTGTACTTTCCGTAACGGTGCGGTACCTTGAAGAGAATAGTTTTCCAATTTTACCCCTTTTCCAGCGGACGAAATCTTCGAAGTTAAGAGAGACCAAACCAAAAATACAACAAACTTCAAAGAGAGACATGTCTCCAACTAAGCCTTCTCTATTAGAAATTCAGACGTGGCAAAAGATTACTGGTGTATATATCAGTCGAAGTGTTGGTTGTGCACGTTGTTTCCCGCGTCAAGACTTCTTGATACATATAAAGCCCTTGTCCGCTCCGCTTCTCTAAAGCGAGGCCGATTTTAGAAGAAGGCATCGTTTCAATTATCGACTTCAAAGGTCAACCAAACTCTTGAAAATGACAATTCAGTTCTCAGTGGAGCGGAAGCATCGAAAGAGTCCTAAAGCCCCTCTCCTCCCACACATACAATCACAAAAGCACGATTACTCGGAGTTTCACGAGGCTGGCATTGATGGCGCGTCGTTTTCCGGCGCCGTCTTTAATTTATCAACTACAATTGTTGGAGCCGGAATCATGGCCTTACCGGCAACGGTGAAGGAGTTGGGGCTGATTCCTGGTCTTATTATGATCGTATTGGCTGGTTGGTTAACGGAATCTTCGATAGACATGATAATGAGATTCAGTCGAGCCTCCAAGTCAGCCACTTACTCCGGTGTCGTCGCCGACGCTTTTGGTGGGGCCGGTAGGACCTTATTACAGGTCTGCATTGTTGTCAACAACTTGGGCATGCTAGTCGTTTACATGATTATCATCGGTAATATTTTATCTTATTTTTTATAATTAGTGAAGCCACATAATGCTGGCCATTTTGATTACGAATTGAATTCAGAGCTTTATTTGTTATGTGATTTGTGGACTTCGATGGCAGGTGATGTGTTATCGGGGGCGTGTTTGAATGGAGTCCACCATGCCGGTGTGACCGAAGAATGGTTTGGTCAACATTGGTGGACCACGCGCTTTACATTGCTGCTGCTCACCATGCTCTTCGTCTTCCTTCCTCTCATTTCATTCAAGCGCGTTGGTAAATTCTCCTATTGGTCATCCTAATATTTGCGGAATAATTAAAATTTTGAAACTGACCCTCAAAATTTGCACCCCCACCCTCCTCCCCCATTTTTTTTTTTTAAATGGATGTCCAATCTGAAAGTCCATTTCTAGAACAATGAAGGTCTTGTGGTCAATTGTGGAAGACCATTGGCGCAACCTTTTGGAGGTGTTCAGTCTCATTTTCCTATTTGAATAACTTGAGTATGTGTTAAAATTGTGTCCCACGTTTGGCTATTCATTTGGGGCTTATAAATGAGATAGGTCACTTCATTTTATAGTTTTTTGGATAAAATACCTAAATCATTATCAATGCAAACTAGAACTCTATATGCTTAATTTATTGGCTTTTTTCTACAACATTTTTTACTCTTTGATTGATTTTAAAGCCATCTTTTTACTGATTTTTGTTTCTATATGAGGTTGTATGGTAATGTTGAGCAGTGGTGATTAATGTCTGTACTTTTACTGTGTTAGATTCGTTGAGGTACACATCGGCATTGTCAGTTGGTTTGGCCATTGTATTCGTGGTGATAACAGCGGGAGTTGCCATTGTGAAAACAATTGATGGAAGCATTTCCATGCTGCGTCTGTTGCCTGAAATTTCCAACCAGGCATCATTTTGGAAGCTTTTCACCACTTTTCCAGTTCTAGTCACTGCCTATATCTGCCACCACAATAGTATGTTCCTCAAATCAATATTCTGGCTCATTTACTTCATCGCAGCACACGAACGGATTAGTTGGTGGCTGTGTCCAGCCTAGTGTATTAAGTGCTTTAATTTTCTTCAAGTAGCTTAGGATTTGCTAAACTTCATTATCACTGCATTCTACTTCACTGTCATAGTTTGAATACCATATCTTATGTGAATATAGAAATAACATGAATGCATTAGAACAATACTGTTTGTGAATTAGTGGTTTTCCATGTTTTTTAAATTTAACAAGTGTTCTAGTTCTAAGTCAGTCGAACTGGAAATTTTTCTTGATGGAATTTCAGAATGCCCTATTACCTTCAATGTGCTTTTGGATTGATATTGTTATTGTGAAATGTGTTTTAGTACCAATATATAAAATGTAGTTGTATGTTTTAGTCTTTTAGATTATTGGTTGAAACCAACTTTATTTTCAGAGTACTCAGTTATTCCTATTTGACTGTAAGAAGAAAGGAAGAAAGTGAAAACAATGAATCAACACATCAAATTACATCCCTAGCCTAATTAGACTTTAAAAATTCCAAATGTACAATTTTGGAAGCATCTGAAGATTTCTGTTTTTCATAACAAATGTGATGTGTACCACAATAGATATGTCTGTTTTTTCAATAGCCACTTAAATTAATTTTAATTGGTTTCTTCAGCCTGTAACTATGTTGCTGTTTACTTGTACACAATATTGCAGTTCACCCTATAGAGAATGAACTGAAAGACCCTACCCAGATTAAGTCTATTGTTCGGACATCACTCACATTGTGTTCATCTATCTACGTTGCTACCAGCTTCTTTGGACTCTTACTCTTTGGGGATCGCACTTTGGATGATGTACTTGCCAATTTTGATGGTGACCTTGGAATTCCATATAGCTCGTTGCTTGATGATTTGGTTAGAGTTAGCTATGGAATCCACTTGATGCTTGTTTTCCCAATTGTGTTTTTCTCCCTTCGGCTCAACCTAGATGGTCTTCTCTTTCCCTATGCCATTCCCATTGCATTTGACAACCGGAGATTTTTTTCAGTGACTGCAGCTCTCATGGGATTTATCTTTGTCGGAGCCAATTTTGTGCCAAGTATCTGGGATGCCTTCCAGGTCACTGGTGCAACAGCCGCTGTCTCTGTTGGCTTTATCTTTCCAGCTGCAATCGCCCTTAGGTAAGTAATGGTGATGAGAATTAGAATTATTTGTGACTTTAATCCCAGCAGTGGTGGTCTAAGAACCATAAAAAATGTTTGGTTGCCTATCAGATCACATATTCTCATAGTTGTGATTGCATTATCAAGGCAATCACATTGAAGGTTGAGAAAACATTCAGCCTTTTGAACCTACAAACATTTCATTCTAAATGTTTGGCGGTCGTTTAATCACAAAGTGGGTGAAATTAATACCAATTGTCAAGACAAGCTTTTTAGAGCATGTTTAACTTCCATTGTTTCCTTCATCCACTAAAATGGCAAGTACTTCCTATATCTGTGTGTTCAGGGACACCCATGGAATTGCAACAAAGAATGACAGACTAGCATCATGGTTGATGATATTTTTGGCTGTCTCATCGAGCACAGTGGCAGTCTCTAGTGACATTTACAGCATTTTCAATGGAGTTGGAGGCTAACCTAAAAAGTTAATTTTAAGTGCAACCCTCTGGTTGCTCTTCCAATCCAAGTGCCAATCATCCAGAGATGCTGCACTTGGGGCTGAAGGAAAGATCAAAGCTCCAGTTCAGCATATGATTTTGGCACACTAATTTAGACACATCATGTTGCATATATTTTTGAAGTAAATTATGGAATATTGATTATTTAGGGCTATCTACATATTGGTTGGTGATTTGATTAGTTTGTCATTGTGAAAGAGTTGATTATCACTGCTAACAGACGGATTTTAAATAGTTTGTGATTGAAATTTTTTGTATATATGGATTGGAAGCTTACTGATAGGACGGACTTAATATTTTTGACAATATTAAAAATTTGGAGAGCCTAATGATAACATAAAGACACACAGACAGGATCTGATTTTGACAACCACGATTTATATTTGGTTGTGTTTACCATGAGGGTAACATCTTCTTATCTAAAGGCCAACGCAAGGCATTTATCCTGTCGCTTTCTGAGACTGGAATATATATTCTTTAGTCATAGCCACTAGATTTCCCCAAGTGTTTCAAGAATCTCTCAAGTAGCTAAGCCTGAGCCTGAGTCATCATCATCTTTTTACTGTATCCCAATGTTAGAATAATTATCAAGTGTCAACTAGATTTGATGTTGACCGGTTTGATCTTTGCGAAATAAACTTGGTTTAAATGCTCGCTTCAGTAACATTAATACAATCATTTACGGTTCAAGCCAAAAAGGGTTGAAAAAAACACAACAACAATCATTTGAAAAGAATAAAATGGGATTTTGTTCCCTCTCATCTCATTTTATTATTGTATTAACTGTTAAATAAATGTATAATTGATATAATTAACCTTCTAACTTTAATGATTTTTATTTTTAATCTTTTTAACTTTTTCTATTATGATTAATTAAATATGAAATGTATATATCAAAAACTTTTATCATGTTTATCTTATTTTTAAAAATACAATCCGTTTTGTTTTTTCTTATTATAGCAAATATCTTCTATAATCCTTAAGTTTTTATAATTTTATGCATTTCTATTTATTTTTCTATCATTTCTACATTTTCATCCTATTCTTTCTAAAATTTTGACAATTTCTTTGTAAAAGTATATTTTTTGTTCAAAATCATAAAAATTTATAAATTCTAATCCTTCGTAGGTTTCTTGTTCAATATTTATTAAAGTTCTTTTTTCTTGTTCTAAACTTATAATTTCTTGATTTAAGTATTTTATATAAAAGTTAATTTTATTTTCCCAACTAAAAATCATTATTTTTATAGTATGACATGTTAGTCTAATTCTATTCCAAGATTCAAATTCTGAATCAAGATTATTATTCATAATGTTTCTGTTTTATATCAAGATTTTAAAAACTTAAATTCATTTATAAATTTCATTATTTTATTTAATACTATCTCATCACTATTCGTATTTATACCAAATCTTTCTCTTTGTTCTTGTATTAAGTCTAATTCAACATTTCTTATATGATTCTTATTTTCTTTTATTTTTTTAACCAAATTTCTTATTTCATTTTTATCCTCTATTTTTAAAGTATATATTGCATCTATTATATTAGTTATTGGATTCATTTACTGTAGATATACTTGTTTACTTCGTTTTATTAATTTTCTAATAATCCTCACAACTCTATAAATTGATTTAATGATTAATCTTGTTTTTATAATTACACTCATTATATTTTTAAATTCTTATTTTTCTTAAATTTTTCTAATTGCTTATCATGTTTATAATGTTTATTGGCTCTGATATCATTTATTTGGGGGGTCCGAAGACTAATCTAGTTAATCAAGAGAATCTAGTCAATAAAAATTAATTAATAAAAAAGAAAGAGTTTTACTATTTAAAGATCTTATATATCCAGTAGTGTAAATGGATTTATTTGAGTTCATATGAATTAATCTCCTGTCTATATATCATTATCACTATTTAATTGATTCCATACTTCGATTCTTTTTTCTAATTCTATGTTGATTTCTGTTAATTCAAGTTCTTGGTTTAATTGTATCATATATATGTCTTTCTATAAATTATCTGTTTCAATATAATTTATTATTTTTCTTTCTAATTTTTATTGCTAATAAAGCTTCTTTAGAGACTAAATTATCTTTAGAAAATAAGTATGACTCGTATTTATATGTTGCATAATTAAATCCTATCATCAAAGTTTCATTATTATAAAGAATTTTTGTTCTATTATTTATCCAAATGGTTTTATTCATTCATGTTTCTTTACACATATTATCATGAAATTTTTCCATATGAAAACAATATGTTCAAGAACTCATCCTCTTCCCATCAAACAATAACATCTTAGCAAACCTCTTACCACAAAAAGATAAGAATTTGAAATTATTACCTTTATCATTTATTGTATAAAAGGATTTTCCTATACACCGGTTGAGTAATCTTCTGCCTTGGTGACTACGTCCTTAAGTCCCTTAATACGCCTTACTCTTGGCCAAATGGGAAAGTTGGACAGTCTACTGCTTCACTGTATCCTTGGTGTTTTGGAATTTTTTAATATCCAATATTAAATATAGGTTTCCTTCTTCTTTCTTATGGGGTTGTTAGGTTTATAAGATGATATGTTTTTTTAGTTGAGTTTGGAGAAAAAGTTTTTTATGTTTTCATTGAGATTGCTCAGAGAGTTTTTTCTAAGATGATCGGTTGTAAGCTCGTAAGGTACCGATTTGATTTATTTCTTTTGTTTATATAGAAGATACATTATTGATGACTTTGACTCATTACCTCTTTCCTTTACAGGTGTATGGTAGGATAGAAGATAACCATAACTAGTGCCTGACATATTCACATGGGCTGAATTATCTTAATGACCGATAACTTTATGTGGCGGCCTTACAAAGTCAAAAGTTTTTCGCTATGTCATTACAAACGACAAATTTATAAAGTAGAGTTTTACATTATTTATCTTTACCAACACAAAAGACAATCTTCTTTTTTACTTTATCTCCATCAATTTGTATGCTTGTTGTGACGTGGTTGTACTTGATAGAAATATCATGGTTGTTATCTCATTTATGAAATCCAGCAGTATCTCTGATGGTGACTCTCCACCTTCTACTGTCAAAATGATGTAGTTGTTGAATTTGATTATGGTCCTGTATTTTTTGTTGTAGAGGTATTTGGCTATACTCCAGATTACTTTTATGGCACGAGCTCTTCTTATCCTTATCCATGCTTTATTGAACTGTAGGACTGTTGTGTATTTTGTTCCCACTTCAAGCTGAAAATGATCATGTAGAATACCTAGTATTCTATGTTGTTTGTGTATTTTGGGTTAATGGTATAAAATTTGAGATATATTTGTCTTTTCTTAGCAAATTTAGAGACTTCCTTTACTAGGAGTTTATCAAAACTTGCTAAGTTTTTAAGGTTTATGTCCTGATATATCATATCAAGAAATCCATATCTTGCTATTTTTCAATAAAGATCGGATCTGCATCTTTTATGGCTATCATCCTGGGGTATACATTTTTTCCTAGAGATTTATGGATAATGTTTTTATAAAAACAAATGGAATAAATCTAAGTGATCATTTGTTTATAATCTTCTTCTTTTGAGTTTAAACGGAGATTATCGTCTTCTAAGACAAAAGAACTTATGCTGACAGTCTTTTTATTTTCCTCACTAGTTACACAAATGGTTATGATTTTATATTTTAGTTTTATTGGATCGCTGATAGGATCCTAATTTATTGGATCGCTGATAGAATACTAATTTATTGGATCACTGATAGGATCATGTGGAATGAGTCCACTACTGTTTCCAGTATTTATTGGGTTTTGATTTATTTGGAGCCTATTGATCATACTATTCCAAGAGAATATTAGTCTGTTTATTCCATCATTATGAGTTTCAAATATATGCCATAGACAGTTTATTGCGTCCAAGACTTCAGAAACATCAGCTTTCAGCTGATTTATTGCATAATTTATTTTGGAGATTTCTTCCTCCATTATTTATAATCTTTCAGCAAATTCTATATTTCTTGATAAGAAATCTACAAGATAATTATTAGAATCTTTAATATAATTAACTTTAAAAGTGTATAATGATAAGAATACTTGCCATCTATGAATCCTGTTATATTGGGGTTCATTTGAAAATTTATTAAATATTAATGATTTAACTTGAGTATTATCAGTTTCTACTGTAAATTCTTTAGAAATAAAAAATAATGAAAATTTCTTAAATCCTTTTAATATTGCTAATAATTCATTTTCATGTGTTGTATAATTTTGTTCCGCTGAATTTAGTGTTCCACTTGTATATGTACATATTTAATTGAAATCGGTTTTTAAAGTTACTGCTCAATATAAATCACTAGCATCTGTTTGTAAAATTAAATTATTTGTTGGTTCTAATAATTTAATTTGAGTAAATTTTTATATTCTTCTTTTAATTGTTTAATTATTTCTGTATGTTATTCTTTTCATCCTTGAAGATTATTTTTCTTTAGTAATTTTTGTAAGGATTTCTTTTCTTAACTAAATTATCTATAAATCCTTATGTATAATTTAAATAACTTAAAAATTTTTTGTATTTGTTTCTTGTTTTATAATTTGTCAGGAAAATATATTACTTTTTCACTTATGAGATTGTAATTTTATCTCTGTATTATTAAGTCTTATTCTTAAAAATTTTATTTCATTATAGCATATTTTAGTTTTTTTCTCATTTAATACTATTCTTTTTTCTTTATACGCTTGTGCAAGTCTTTTAAATATTCGATATGTTCCTTATATGTTTTTGAGCTTATTAAAATATCATTTACATAAACTATTAAATATGTTTTATTTCTTAACAAATCATCCATTCTTCTTTGGTATATTTATGGTGCATTTTTTAATTCAAATGGCATTACTAATCATTCATAATGTCTATAATATGTATTAAAGGCTGTATATTTTATTCTATTTTTATTTGTCAAAATCCTGATTTACAATCACATTTAGAATAATATGTATTTTCTTTTACTAAATTAATTAATACTTCTTTCTTTGGTAAGAAATATCCATCAAATTTCATATATTTATTTAATTCTTTATAATTTATTACCATTCTAATTTTTCCTCTTACTTGTTCACTATGTTTTATAACCATAAAGGCTGGGCTTGAATGTGGGCTAAAGCTTTGTCTTATTAGGTTTAAATCTAATAATTCTTTAAGTTGTATTTTGAATTATGTTATATCCTTCTGGGTATATACCATTGGTCTTACTCTAATGGTTATTGGTTCTATCAATTTTATTTTAGCTCTTAAATTCTTAGGGTTCCATAGGGCTAAAAGGTTTTCATGATATACTTCTTGTAATTGTTTCTTAATTTCATCTATAGTTATCAAATTATTCTGTAATTATTGTTTATCAAAAAAGATCTTATAAGTATAATCACCACGTTCAGCTGCAACTCTGTATGGTTTAAATATTCGAGATAATATGAGAATATGACCACAAGGTATTTTAAGGTTAATATTACATAAAGTTTGTTGATAACTTTGAAATTGACTAAGGAAATCATTTCTAAAAAGTAAGTCTTGTTTTAAAGTGTTATATTGGATAATATATTTTAACAATATAATTTTATTACCAAGAATAATTGGAACTTGAGTTTTATAATATAGTAAATGTGTCTGAGTATTTGTTATTCCTATAAGTTTTAAGCTAGAGCTTGAGAATTTATTCCATTATTTGATTAAAAAAGACTTACCTAATGTAATTTTACTTCCTGTGTCTATTATTGCACATGTAGTTACATTAGTTTTAGAAAAAGTTAATTCTATATAAGTTCCTAAAGAGAACTTTATAGTGTTCATTTATTAGTCCTTCCACATTGCTATTTTAAGACAAAATTCTGTTATTTCATTATCAATTTTTATATATATTCCTTCAAAAGTAATATTATAATTTATATGTTTTAAGAAGCTCATTCCTAATATTATATCATATATCTCATTTTGAGTTAATCATTAGTTAATGAAACATGGTATTCTAACTAGTAATCTTCCTATATATGTTGGGATAGTTGCTTGTTTTGTACAAATTCTTTCATTTTCATTGAAGTCTCTAAATTTATATTCATTAGTTGTTATATATTTTGTTAATCATTTATTTTTTTCAATATATTTAAATGGTTATGACTTGAATTCTATTTCATTAAAATATTTTCCCATTATAACTAAACTTCCACTTGATGTATTATCAGGTATTATTATTTCTTTATATACATTATAATCTAGTTGTTTTCTTTTACTTAAAGTTCTTTTAATAAGTTGTTTGCAAGTAAATTCTACTCCAAGTTGTTTAACAAATAGGTCTAGGAAAAGAAAGAATAGAAACATGCCATTTGACCAAATATGCTCAAATATTGGGACAATGACTGAGCAGTAGTAGCAATAGTACTTATGCTAGATGGTTTGATTAATGTGTTTTCTACTTCTGATAATGATATAGCTAATTTATAAGCTATGTTATATGAAGATATGAGCACAATTGAAGGTTTGCATGATGAAGAAAAAAATAATTATTATCATTATTATTGTTGTTTTTCTTATTTATTAATTATTATTATCATCATTAAATGACAAGAATTAACAAATAATATTTTAGTAAATTATTTCAACTTATTTCGATTCAGGACAAAGTAAACACATAAAAAAAATAAAACTTATTCCAATTATAATTTCTACAACTTAAGTAAACCATTTATTCTTATTCTGATTCTTAATTATTGATTTTGATTATAGTCTATTATGATTCCAACTTATTTCACTTACTGATTAGTAAACAGAATATTAAATATAATTTTAATTTACTCCGTTATTCATATTTTTTCTTTCTTCTTAACCCCACGCGTGGAGATTTTTTTCTTTGCCATTAAAACACATTGCTTTTGACGAAAAGTTATAAGTAAAAGGAAAATTATCAGTCATATATTCTTAAATGTCACCGATATCATTTGTACTACAACATTTTTAACATGTATCACTCGAATACCTGAAGTTGATAAAAGATATCTTGTCAACTTACCGTTTGCTACCATTAAGAAATTAATAGAATTTTGACAAAATGATGATTTTGTTATTGAAACAAGTATACTAAAAGTTGTGATTAAAAATAATATGTCGTCTTTTTAAGTGAAATATATTGTTTTATAGACGACATGTCGTTTCACTATAATAAAATTATATGACATGATATTTTACTGTATAATAACTGTATGAAATGTTGGCTTAAAAACATTGTCATTTCCTTAAATAAGATAGTATTTCATACAGTTATTCTACATTAAAATGATATGTCATATAATTAGATTATAGTGAAATAACATATCGTTTATAAAATAATATATTTTACTTAAAAAAAAATAACATGTTATTTTTTATCACAGTTTCTCCTATATTAAAAAAACGTGTTATCCCTATGACGTCAATATCTTCTAACGGTTGATAACATATTGGTGGATTATAAAAACGTTTTACTAATTTCAAGTATACGAGTAATATATATTAAAAATATTATAATAAAAATAATATAAGTGACATTTAAAGATATATGATTGATAATTTATCCAAATAAAAATGGCCAAACAAACTCTCTCATATCATCCGAAAATTCAATAGAACTTTGTGTTGCTTGCCAGCATTTGATCGAAGAGTAAAAAAGAAAGAAAAAAAAATTATTGTCGAGCTGCACAATAATAAGATATGAACAGGAAACAAGAGTTACTATTGAGGCAAAAAAAATTTGTTCTTTATCAAAACATGTTTAATTTTGCAACTTTAAAAGCATTAAAAGATGAAAGGACTTTACTTGCATAGCCTTTCCTTCTGCATCTTCACCTTTTCACCAAATACATAGTTAGGACCACTGATTACCAGTAACTAATTACCAGAATCGCATGATTATAATTTGAATACATGATTAATATGTAGATTTATAAATCGTGATTGGATGGATGCATATATTATTTTAATTTATTTTGTCCTTTTAACTACTGAAAAATTTTACTTAAGGTTATTAAAGTAATAAAAAAAAATTACACAAACATGGGTGTTGAGACTATTATAATCTGTTCAAATAATCTCACCAATTTTTAGAAATCTACAATCATTCATTTATATGTGAAAAGTCATATTTAGCCTTTAACCCTATATTTTTTTCAACAATAATTTTAATACAAAGGACAGAATGAAATATTAAAACATTTTCAAGGGCTCGAGTTATTGTACTTAACTAGTTAGGAGTTTTATTGTACTTAACTAGTTAGGAGTTGTTTTAAATATATATAAACTAGACGATCGTCTAAGACCTCGTATATTAGAAAAGCCGTAATTTATTCGTTTAAACTATATATATTAGGAAGGTCTTTTTTTTTTTTTTAGGTATTTCATATTCTCCAATTAATGAAATTTCGATGTTACTTATAAGAAAATATAATTTTTAGGCCTCTCTTTAAGTAATAATTATCATACAATTAAAAATTTTATGTAAATTATATATTTGATAGCATTAATGTTAAGGAGCTATAACTAATAATATAGTCTAATTGTTACTCCATTCAATAAGATATTGAATGCTTTACCTATCCCTCCCTTTTTCTTAAAAAAAAAAAACTTAATTATTTGACCTTATACAATTTCTTGTGCTCTTCTCCATAAAAAAAAAATTATTATATTTATTAGTTTATTTTTGAAGTGGAAAAAAATATTTTCTTAAAATAATATTTACAAAAGAAGTAAAAATGATATATTCTTGATTACTTTTCTTTTTTGAAATTAAATTTTCAAGTATTTTATTGATTGTTGATATATAAGATATATTTAAAAATTAATTAAATTATAAATTTTTTTATATGTTTCTTTAAATATTGAAATTGTTGTATAGAATAGAATGTGACCTCATAAAAAATATTTTACGGCCCTGCAACTAGCTGCTAGGCGCAAAATGCATGGACATGAAAATTCCTTGGGGAAATGATAGTACTTTTAATCGCGTAATTATAGCTAAATTATATACAGTTAATCCACAGCTGTGTGGGGCTAATGAAGCATCAAGTACACGCAATATTAATCAAGTTGTGAGTATCAAAACAAGTATCAACCAAGCAGTTACTGGCCTCGAGTCTTGAGTGTTGACTCTTGACCTTCCCCTTCCACACCTTACTCGTTGCATTATTGCTAATTACGCGGAAAACCGCGTATTTAATCCTAACCTTGACAGCAACATTTCAGTCGCAACGTGAGTAATATGCATTCACTCTCATCAAAATCACAACATAAAAATTTTTGCATCACATTATATTAGGAATAAAATCCTCTTTTAAACATATGATATGTCATGTATTTTTGTTAGTAATAGTATATAAATATGATTTATTTTTTTATATTTTTGTATATTAATTACAGATTACTTACTCATATCTTTGTTCAGAAGGAGTTCAAATCATGAGAATCTAAGATTGAATCATTAAGATAAGTTATAGTGCAAATTAAATGAAGAAGAAAAGTCATTATTCAATAATTTGACGAATTTAGGCTTTCCAAATTAAAAAAAAAAAAACGATGATGTCCGTTCTTATTAAAACAACTCTAAGTCTTCAGCGATTTGGTGTTGTCCTGAAGAGCTTTAGTTGAACTGAATGGATCACAATAAAAAAATATATATATATAGAAAAATGTCAATAATAATAATAATAATAATAATGAGATTTGATTCAAATTAGTTAATATTAAATACCAATATGCCTTTGGTCTAGTGGGAGAGTCCTAAGTAAGAGTTTGAACCTCTATAAAATTAAGTATATAAATTTATTGTCATTTCATAATTATGAATTTATAATTGAATAGAGTTAATATTTTCTCTTATTATGATAAATCTTCCTTAATTATAAGTATGTAGATTTAATGTCATTAATTAATTATGAGTTTATAATTGAGTTGAGGTAGTCTTTTCTCTAACAAAATGTGAATGGAAGATATGAAGATTTGGTATCCTTCCTTAATTATGAGTTTATAATTGAGTGAAGGTAGTATTTTTTTTTTTTACCAAATGTGAGTGGAGGGTATGAAAGTTTAATGTTGTTCCTTAATTATGAATATATAATTGAGTAAATTTAGTATTTTTACTTACCAAATATGAGTGGAGTAAATGTCTCTCAAACCTTAAATATTATAAAGAATATCATTAGTTTCATGTAATTCAAAAAAAAAAAAAAAATATATATATATATATATATATTAAAAACGAAAATCCCAATAAACAAAATCTTGTCCATATTTATGGTTTTATACGTTGTAAACCGCACATGCATTACAATTTACAGATGAACTTAGACATCCAGAAAAGTCATAATGAAGAAATTAGAGGGAGGAAGGAGGTAGCGAACATGGGAGCCATATTATTGGTAAACAGCTGCACGTTTTGCATGGATTATTATTAGGTAGTGATTGGGGATACAAAGCCATATAACATCTCTACAAAATAACGAATTCTGGACTGCAAAATCGACTGCATTTATTTATAATATTTTCTAATATATGAGTTGAACCAACAAAAACTCCAAATTCAAATTCTATATAAACTATAAAACTAATGGGTCCATAACTATTATGTTAGTGGCGTCAAAGTTCCAAAAGTGTAGTGTCGGTAGTGTACATTGATATTTCCCCATATGGGACCTATCCAAAATCATATTTGTTTTATGTCACCCATTATTGTCCAGTTAATTACTAATCACCTTAATTTTTATTTTGCAAAATTCAATCAACCGTCCATATATATGACGAATATGAATGAATATTCAAAACGTTTTAGAGCAATGTCGTTTATGCCCACCCAATCCTATGATTAAACAAACTAATTCGTAGGAGCACCGACCCTACATGTTTTGGAACTTTTTGTATCTCTTTTTTCGATTATGTTATTACTCACGAAACTTCTGTAATTCACCTAGAGGGCAATTATTTTTGTTTTTGTTCATAAGCAATCATATGTAGTAATAGTAGTAGAGCTGTCATCCATGAATTAATTATCCGAATAATGTAATCATATATATCATATCATATCATATCATACGAGAGAATTTATATTATATTGTACAAGGTTGAAAAGAGACTGTCGTTAAATTTTTATTTTATTTTATTTTGATTATATTTAAGAAAAAATTTTAAAAAAGAAAGAGATAGGTGGCTGACGAGCGGAGATTGCGCACAAATACCTGGAGGCACGACATGCACCGCCGGCCCCTCTTCACCAGGGGAGCGTCGCTCGTGACACGCGTCACCCTCTGCGCTGTTTCTCTCTAACTCATTTTTATAATCGTCACGTGCGGTCTCTGATCACCTTTGATTATTACACGTTTCATAAATCAACGGCTACCCCATCTGACACACCTTTGCGAAAACCCAAGATTACCCCTTATCCGTCGCGCTTAATAAATTAAATTAAATCTCTACAGCACAGTACAGACAAAGTAGTGTAGTCAGTCAATTTCAATTTCATCACACTGTATTTCGAAATTTGAAACTTGCCATGTCCTCTCGTCTCGCTTCATCCTGATTCACGTGACGACAACTAAAAATTCATTAAAACAGAATTTGTTAACATGCAGCGCAGCCGCGTTGCCTTCAGTTCTCCCCACGCATTAGTTGGTGGACAAGTCGTTATCAGGAAAATTAATATAACCAAGTACCCACCGTAACACCGGGATACACACACCACCACTGTTTCTGTAGCCCCCACCTGCATGTCAACTCAATTTCCAACTTTACCCCCGGACAGCATTCGCACTTTCTATCTGAAACTGTCGGTGGCTCTCCCAAGAACTAAGGCTATTTAAGACCATTCATGTCCTCGCCAAAATCGAACGGAGCTCTAACAGTGCAACCGCATTTTAGGCGCGTGTCCGCACTTTTAAGTAAAAAATGGATCTAAGAAAAAACTGAATATTTAATTAATATCGTGCACTTAAGTTTTCTAGTAATTTCATTTAAGGAAGGAAGTTTTAATTAATGAAATTCTTGTTTATAATTACTAGATTAGTATATTTAAGCTCTCTCTCTCTCTCTCTCTCTCTCTCTCTCTCTCTCTCTCTCATATATATATATATATATATATATATGCATTATAAAGTGAAGTGATTATTATCAATTCTAAATAGAAAAATTATCAAAAAAGTGTGAAAGTAAAATTATTAACCTGAAAATGATTTATGAGTCATTCAATATTTATTTTTTTAAACAATATATCAAATAATAAACACTATTGATTTTATTACTATGTAAAAAAAATAAAATGGTTCCAATGTAGCCCTCTAGTTAAGTTAACTTGTAGTAATGATATAAAAGTTAAAAAAGAAGCCTGAATAAAGAATAATTAAGTAAATTTGTTTTAAGAAAGGAAAGCTCGATTTGAAGCTTTCAATAAAACTAGCACTAATCTGTTTTTAACTCTTTCAGACTTCACTAGGAGCCAGAATGAGGGACTTTGTCTTCGTCTCTGGATTTCGTTTGACTTTTCTTTTTAATTGATTAAAAATAGATAATTCTAAAAATTACTTTTTAAAATTACCGAAAAGGCCCCAACAAAAACACTCGAGATGAGACGAAAGGTTCTCTCTCTCTCTTTCTTTTTTTAAATTTTTTGGAAAAAAGAAGAAAAAGACAAAAAAGGGCATTAGGCCCCACCCACCCCCATGAGTACGCAACGCGTTGGGGTGTTGAAACTTGAAATAGTTTTGGTCGTTTTTGGTTCTTCTGTTTGAACTTTCTCGGGTTTTGTTCACGTTTCATTTAACATTGCTACATTTTTACCAAACCAAACCATTAGTTATCGGATCCAACCTCGAGAGCTCTTACCATCCCGATTCACCCGCGCAAAAAGTTACCATGGTTAAAGTGAAAAAACGGATTTTTATTACATTATATTACGCAAACAAACAGTGGATGCTTGCGGGTTTAAGACTGGGAATCACAAATTTACAATTGCCTTTTTTATTTGGTAGTTGCCAAATTAAATAAGATTTAAAACAAGTAGGTGGAGTGAGAGATTTTAGAGAGGGCAAAAAAGGGCCGTCATTGAGAAGGATTTGATCTGATAACATTCCATTAATATTTAACCTCGTGCTGGGAGTGCGTATGAGTGGGTTACTTTTATGGTAAAAACAAGATCAATCAATTCAAAACTTCAAGTTCTCGGAAGCTTAACTTATTGAGACATTAACATACAACGTGCTGCGTGTGTCTGTGTGTCGTTGGGTTGGAATTGGATGGAGATTGATTTATAAAATTCATAATAAATTTTAAAAAAGCAAAAATATTTCTGTGGGGACTGGGCGGAGACCGGAGAAGGAAGGTGAAAAGAATCAAAATCAAAGACGTGTTGAGCTGTTACCATCTTTCTCATAAATCCAAAAAAAATTTATTTTGTTTGCTTTTTTTCACTCTCTTTGCGTTTCCCATTCTTTAACAACAACAATAATAATAATAATAATAATAATAATAATAATAAGAGGCAGGAGGCTTTGCTAGCTGTAATCGAACGAGAGCCATTTTTGTTTCGTACTAGTAGAGCCTGCCCCTGCCTCTGCCTCTGCCTCTGCCTCTTTGAGTCCCGAGTGTGAGAGTCTCCTTCTCCTTCTTCCACGCGTCTCCTCTCTTCTTCTTCTTCTTCTTCTTCTTCATTACAATGAGATCGGAGTTGTAGAGAGTTTCCTTTTAACTTTTTGCTCTGTGAGAGTGCTTTGGTTAGTTTAGTTTGTTACGAGTGAATCAGATGGCTCCTCCTTCTTCAACGGCGTCGTTTGGTTGGTGGAAGAAGAAGAGCCACGCTCACAGGGGTGGCGGTACTCCCGTTGTCATCAAAATGGAGAACCCAAACTGGTCTATGGTCGAGCTCGAAGCTCCTTCCGAAGAAGATTTCTTAAGAACCGAACACCACACCGACGCCGCCGCCGCCGCCGCCGCTAACAAGACCCGCAACAGAAACGCTAAGCAGCTCACGTGGGTTCTTTTGTTGAAAGCTCACAAGGCCGCCGGCTGTCTCACCTCCATTGCCTCCGCATTCTTCTCCCTCGGCTCCCTCGTTAGACGCCGCCTCGCCGCCGGCCGCACCGACCAACCGCCCTCCACCACCGACGCTCTCACAATCCCGAAACTTCACACCAGGTTCTTCTACTCGTGCATCAAGCTCTTCCTCTGGTTGTCGGTCGTCTTGTTCGCCTTTGAACTCTGCGCCTATTTTAAAGGCTGGCATTTTGCTACCCCGAATCTGCAGCTCCAGTACATATTTCAGAGCCCATTAGCTATCAAGGGTGCCTTTGATTTGCTTTACTCCAGCTGGGTTTTGATTCGTGTTCACTATTTGGCTCCTCCGCTTCAGTTTCTGGCCAATGCTTGTATTGTGCTCTTCCTAGTTCAGAGCCTCGATAGGCTTATTCTCTGCTTGGGTTGTTTCTGGATCCGCTTCAAGAGAATTAAGGCCGTCCCCAAGCACGATGACACCCCGGATCTTGAATCCGGCCAAAAAGGATTTTTCCCGATGGTGCTTGTTCAGATCCCAATGTGTAATGAGAAAGAGGTAACCTTTTTCTTTTTTCTTTTTTTTTTTTATTGTTATTACATTTCACAAAGTTTGGAATCTAGTTCGGTCTGTTAAATTAAAATTTAATTTGTTTGTTTTGGATTGGTTGGTGTAGGTGTATCAGCAGTCTATTGCTGCTGTGTGTAATTTGGACTGGCCTAAATCAAAGATTTTGATTCAAGTGCTTGATGATTCTGATGATGCAACGGCCCAGGCCTTGATTAAAGAAGAGGTGCTCAAGTGGCAGGAAGTGGGTGCCAACATTGTGTATAGGCATCGCATACTCAGAGATGGTTACAAGGCCGGTAATCTCAAGTCCGCCATGAATTGTAGCTACGTCAAAGACTATGAATTTGTGGCCATTTTTGATGCTGATTTTCAACCCAATCCTGATTTTCTCAGAAGAACTGTCCCTCATTTTAAGGTAACTAAACTATTTGATTTTTTCTCTGAATTGGGTTTATGCCATTGTTGTTCAAACCCCAGAAACAGTGATTGAACGAAAAAATTTTAAAGCTTCAGATGATAATTTAATACAGGATAATGAGGAGCTGGGGTTGGTTCAGGCCAGATGGTCTTTTGTGAACAGGGATGAGAATTTGTTAACAAGGCTGCAGGACATAAACCTGTCGTTTCATTTTGAAGTAGAGCAGCAAGTAAATGGCGTATTTATAAATTTCTTTGGGTTCAATGGCACTGCTGGTGTGTGGAGAATTAAGGCTTTGGAGGATTCTGGTGGGTGGATGGAGAGGACTACCGTTGAGGACATGGACATTGCTGTTCGTGCTCATCTTCGAGGCTGGAAATTCATTTTCCTCAATGATGTTGAGGTATGTATTGGCCTCAGGATATTTTGGTAAATAATACACCATTGCTTATACTTCTTTTGAGATTAATGTTTAATGCTATGATTTGGTCCGTTTCTATGTGTTCAGTGCCAGTGTGAATTGCCAGAATCTTATGAAGCTTATAGGAAACAACAGCACAGATGGCATTCTGGACCCATGCAGTTGTTTCGCTTATGCTTGCCTGACATCATACGAGCCAAGGTATGTATACTTTCTCAAACACTCGTTGTTTATGGGGATTCTTTACCAAAATTTACACATCCAAGACTCACATTACTGACTGGTGCTATTCTGTTATTTAATTTGGTTTTGCAGATAAGCATGGGGAAGAAATTTAATTTGATCTTTCTTTTCTTTCTGCTCAGAAAACTTATCCTACCCTTTTATTCTTTCACCCTCTTTTGTATAATTCTTCCCATGACAATGTTTATCCCAGAGGCTGAGCTCCCAGCTTGGGTTGTCTGTTACATACCGGCCACCATGTCTTTTCTCAACATTCTTCCTGCTCCAAAATCCTTCCCATTTATTGTCCCTTACCTTCTTTTTGAGAACACAATGTCAGTGACCAAGTTCAATGCCATGATATCGGGCCTCTTCCAGCTTGGAAGTGCGTATGAGTGGGTTGTTACTAAGAAATCTGGCCGCTCCTCTGAGGGTGATCTTGTTTCATTGGTTGAGAAAGAGTCCAAACATAATAAGGGGGCCTCTGTACCCAACCTCAGTGAATTAAAGATGGAAACTAAACAAGAGAAAATGGTTTCCAAGAAGAAGAAGAAGCATAATAGGATATATATGAAGGAATTGACACTGGCCTTCCTTCTATTAACAGCTTCAGCTAGGAGCCTCCTGTCTGCTCAAGGGATCCATTTCTACTTCTTACTCTTTCAAGGGGTATCATTCCTACTCGTTGGTCTAGACTTGATTGGTGAGCAGCTTGATTGAAGGCAAATGATAGGCATTGTAGGATAAGATATGGATAATTTCAAGCATACATGAAAAGGGTGGACTTCAGATATTTAATTATCTCCGACACAAATTAATCATCTGCTGGGAGACTTTGGAGGGACAAGCTGCTTTGCTTGTTTGTTCTTTATCCACCCTCAAAATCTTGAACCCATTTCCACCCAATACTAGAAGATATTGTGTTTATATGGACAGATGAATGGCTTCTCCGTGGATTCGGAGAGAGCGGTATATGTAAGATTTCTTTTCTTTTCTTTTTTTCCCTCTCTTCTGCCTCTTATTTTGTTTTCCATTCTTTTGTTTTTGGTTCAATTCTTTTGTAAGAAAAAATTGTTGTTGAAACATCAAATAGGAATTTTAGTTACAGTTTGAGGTAGTTATAAACAATTTTCCTTTCGTGCTTTTCTTCTTTCTAGTTCAGTTGATGTGATCATGGAAATGTTGGTTTATTTGTAGATAATTTCTGCTCTGGCAAAAGAAAGGAATAAGTAAATTATCCCAGTTAATGGTTAGATCTTCCGATTCTAAATGTAATAATATATATTCGTCCTTAAAGTGAATAGATTTTCATTTCTGATGATATTATTGGCCCTCGTATTTATGGACTGCTTATTCATAATTTTTATTCTGAATTGAGTAGTAGTTGTTGCTGTTTAAAAATCCTTCAGGAATAATTAATTACTTCATTATTTCAACTGCTTCCGGATAGAATCACTTTTGGTAATCTATTGATTAGGATTATTCTCAAAGTTTAACTTTTAAATGGATGTAGAAAAGTTGAAAGGCAGAAGTAAATTAGCTGTCAAAGCACCCCACTGTCATCATTAGGAGTTATCCAGCGGGGAAGCACATGGGTGTTAGCATTGTCCAATTTTAGTGCCGTGGCGTGGGCCATTTTTCAAAGCTGGCTCACCGAATATATTGTTGTGAGGCAGCTGTATCACACGCTTTGAGTCTTTGATTACGACCACTTTCACAAGTTGTGTTAGCATTCTCTCAAATCTCAAAACGGCTACACAAGCAGGACAAAAAATATAAATAAATATATATCAGGTCTTCGACAGAAAAACTGCCCATCAAGTTCACAATCACGAAAGCAAACATGCAACAACAAGATATCTCTGATAGAATCCTTAACTTGTTATGTGTTTTTCCAAGACTCTTTTCACTTTTTCACTTGATTCATGACAATGTTGAACTTGATGGCTATTATTCAGTTTATGGTCCACCAACAACACCAGCCTAAATGTTATTTTAAGTAGGGGATGGGATTATGGCACATTCGTAAATTAATGGGCGCTTGTCGATGTGTGGTGGGGCTCATGCGGCATGTTCTCTCTTGCACTGCTGTCTCTTACTTACATATGTCCTCCATTTACTTAGTCATCACTTGTCTTCTTTATTTAAACCTCTGCTTCAGTTTCAATAAATTCCCTTTCAACAGATTAGGTTAACTCATATTAATCATTTTAATATGCTAACCGAACAAAAAAAGCCAAATCACTTTAAAAACATGGTCAATGTTGTTTTCTCTCCTTAGTTTCGTTATGTTCAAATTTGGGCAGATGGCAGATTTTATTGGGGACTTGAATTTGTCAACTAACCCACCAGTCAATGAATATCATTTCCCGAATTTTTCATTCCTTTCTGTCAAAAAAAAAAAAAAAACTGCTGAAATGGTCAAATCTCAAAAATTACGCGGTTAATAATCATTTTGTCGGTCTGATTCTAAGTGCTATTTTCACAAATACAAAAACAAACGTCCCCTTGGAATGTAAATTGTAATTGGCTCGATTAACCAAATAATGGGATCAAAGAAAACGCAAGGTTAACGTTGGGCGTTTTAATATGAATGGATACATCAATTTGGGTAATAACAAATGGAAACATAATAAGATGGGCCACAGCCAGGCCTTTCAACGCTAGCAAAACGAAGCAAAACAAAACACACACTCACTATCCACTGGAAAATCATAACAGCGTGTTAGTCAAGAAGAAATTCGAATATGCAAATAAAGTAATGCAAGAAATCACCAAAATAACCTATTGCTTATTCTACACAAATCAAAATTTTCATTGAATTACATTTTTGCAACAGCTATGCATGCATGATAACATGCTCTATAGTACATGATCAGCCTTTGTACATGTATACAGAAACTGAAATAAATCTCTACTCATTCTTTATTCCAACCTCAACATAGTAGTACAACATCAATACTTCACAAACTCGGATATTTCCAGAAGAAATTTTGCCGAGGACTCGAGTTCTGCTAACAATTAAATACTGCAGGAAAAAGGTGACTTGATGATGTTAAACCCGTAGGAGACTTGCTACCTATTCTTTATAACCTCTGTGGCAGTGTTAGCAACTTCATGACTTCATGTCCTTTCTTTCTTGCTTTATAGCTTCATAGGACACCATTACTTCTTTGAATTTTGCCTCAGCAGCCTCTGCAACAGACATGGGCAATCTTCACTTATCCAATCCATGTCTCACTTCAAATTACAAGATTTTAGTTAATGATGACCACTCATATCTCACCTTTATTATCCTGGTTCTGATCTGGGTGGAACTCTTTTGCCTTGGCCCTGAATGCAGTCTGCAAGGATTAAAAGAAATCTTCATACTATAGCAGGCATGGATAGAAAATAAAGCACACAATGTAGAAACAGAACTATCTCAGTTCTTCTATTAAGCTCTTTTATTAATATATCAATATTTAGAAAAGGCCTCCAATGGAAAAATCCAATATCAACATGAACTAACAATCAAATTGCCACAGATAATCATTAAAAGATCATCGAGTACTGCAATTTTTTATTACTGCCAAGGTCAGGGTGGATGGAAATGAAAGGCTTACATTGCAATGAAATCACATGTCAAAAACACACTGTTTTGTACATGCTCACAACATCTCAATAAACACCAAAACTCTCTGTTCAACAAGCACTCTTAAACACCAACATTCTTCAAGTCATGATCTGAGACTTCAATGTCCAGCAAAAGCTTCTAAAATGACAAAAACTAAGAGGGCGCATACAAACACGATACACTTTGCCTCAAAAAGACACAACTGGATTAAACAAGCAAGGTTTTAAGTTTACAAAGCATGTGCAGTACCAGAAACAAATTTCAGAAACAGCAGTCCTTTATAAATAACAAGAAAATGCCATGATATTTTGTAGCGTTATCATATTTATAAATACCAAACCTAAGCATTTGATCAGTTAGCATGCCCTTTGATAAATGAAAAGCTGAAGCATAATCAAAGCTCCAATAATGATATAAGAGCAATACTATAATGAGAGGTGTACCTTAATCTCAGCTTCTGTGTAAGGAGTTTTTCTGAACCTGCGTAATGAAAAACATTTGGGATGAATACAATGGTTAAGAGCCATCATCACTGATAAAAGATTAAAGATAACTTTGTATGCCATCAAAGATTTGTGCAACATTCAACAAGCTATAGAACAAAAATGGTACTAAAAAAATTGGAAGCACATTTTCAGGACAAATCTGAAGGTGTCATTTTCACAAAAGCTTTGTTGGTTCACATGATTTAGATGTTAAACAAAAACAGTCAACATTTTCAGAACTCAGTTTTAAAGTCCCAATGATAAACAGCTCTTCAATTAAATTCTAGAATAGATGTAACAAAAAGTGAGGAATAACTTCAATCCTGTGATCAATTTTGTCTCACGAAAGAATTTATGAAATCAAATCAGAATATGCTTTGTTCAGATTAGACAAGTGGAATGGATCATACCTAGCTGGATAACAATAACATTACCTGTCAAGACCCAAAACTGAGTAGTGATGTGATAATGAATAGCTTCCAGACTCTCTTGGAGGTTGTCTGAAATTTGTCCTCTGTTGTCTGTAGGATGTATCTGCTTTCCAATACCAATCATCCCGCTGGAAATGGTGATGATAAGTGCCATTATCATAATCATTTTGCCTCCAGCTCTCATAGCTTCTTTTATATTTATTCCGCTCTCTGTTGAACACACTTTGCATGCGCCTTATTCGCTCCTGCAAAGGGCCAAAGGACCAAAATGTAAATGCAACGATTTTTAGTACCAAGACAAGTCTCAAACCAAAAGCAAAACCAAAGCATGGACCAGCAAATTGAAATTCAAATTAAATGCTTGAGGTCGGAAGAAAACTTTGGTATTACTATGTTGCCTTTGGGAGAAATGGAGTAAACTGTAGAAAATCACCCAAATGGCTAAATAAGAGTTTTTCGCATGTTACTATTATTTTAATCAGCCATAATTATTCAAGCCTATCCTTTTCCACTATCATGTATAGCTTCTGCCGGCATAACACATTTTTAGAAAAAGCAATCTAAAGTTTCTGGAGAAAAGGGAAAAGGCTCACAACAAGAAAAAACATTAATATATAGAGGGGCACTACAAAACAAAAACAATATGGAGCTTAAAACTCACCACTCTCTCCATTTCTTCTTCATATTCCTCTCGCATTCGACGATTATACCTTTTCCAAACTTCCTCCTGAAAAGATGACCGGAAAGGATTTCCGTTTGCTCCTTTCCACGATGACTGTGACCTGCTTAACTTTATGTTGCATTTACAACATAATCAGCTCCATCAGCCAGTGATATTTGTTATTTATTTATTTATTTTTTTTAAAATATATTTTCTGGAACATAAATCATATTCATCAAGTTACTGTGCTAGAGACACAAAATACTCAATCCATCCATTACTGTAAGAATCAAATTGAAACATAGGATAGAGTTCACTAAACTTAATGAAAAGAGATCTCAGTCTTAAAATTTCAAAAGCTTAGGACCCGAATTTTGTTGTTAGAAATCAATCTTTCTTAAGAATTGAAACTTGCTGGTATGCATGTGGATGTGCATGCATATTCCAAATAACAAGAATACAAATTAAAACTTTCAATGCAGCAGAAAAAAATGAAGAACCTAGAACATCTGTTTGAAAGGATTTCCACTGAACACTAATAAAAAATTAGCAACATCCAAGAAATAGTGTAGTAAAATAGGCTTCCCAGTTTAAGGATAATGGAAACATATTATTTCTACCTGAGAATAGACCCAATCAACAGTCCTCCGGAGCTGCCCAACCTGCCAAATTTGCTCTAGGAATCAAATTGTCGGCCTAGCAAAACAGCTCTCCACCAATGACAATATTTCGCCACCAACAAATCTTAAAATATTAGGGAAGAAGCTAGTAATCTTGCATGATTGCAAAATGGGTTCTGGATTTCACACAAGTTTTAAAATCTAATAGATGAATACTCTGTTCAGTATCAATTGGACGAATACTCGAACTCAGAAAATGATATAAACTTATACAAGCAATTCAACCAAGCACCGTATCGACTTGGACTGAGATTGTCAGAAAAACCAGAGGCATCACTTATCAATTACCAAAAATTGAGAAGTCCCAAAACCCTAATATTGGCATTACATTTTTTCATATCAATGAAAACAGAACAAATAAATCAACTTACGGCGAAAGTGGTGGCGGTGGCGCCAATTAGACCGAAAAGAAAAATCCCCCAAAGTTTGACGTCATCTTTCTCTTGTTGGGGTCTGTTTGGCGACGGCCATGGGTTATTCTTATCCCGGTCTCCATCGTTCCCTCCCATTGCCTATTTGCCTGGAATTAATATTCCCTCCGATCCAACGATTACTTCTATGAGATAGTATTAAACTTCGATAAGCCAAACCCAAAGGCTAATAGCATTTTTAGGGTTTTAGTCTCTCTTTTTTTTTTTTTGTTTTTCAAATCTGGCTTCAATTTATTGTCCTTTTTCGTTTTCACCGACTTTTCAATATGTATTACGTATATGGCGCCCTGTCTCTGTGTGACATGAGAAGTGTCAGCGATCGAATTTGAGAGGGAACCCTTGGCGTGGGGTGGCGATTGGGCCAATAGAGATTAGAGATTTTTCTGTGTGAAGCTCGACCCAAAATCAAGAGTTTCGACTTTCTAGCGACAAAATTGCATACATGGCGTTCATTTAGTGGTCAAAATTAACTCGATCGTACTTAACATTACAAATATTGCTCTTTTTTTGTTTTTTAATTACTTTTTTATTGTTTATTATCAACAACAACAATGAACGAACGATAATAATTAATAAGAAAATAGATGAGAACGGAAATGGACATGACACTTGGTTGATCCAGCCCAAATTGAATCAAATTCAGTCCAAACTTCAGGCATGGCCCATTGCATTAAAATCTGTTGCAATAACAATAAATTGAGACAAGAGGCCGAAAGTGAGTGACTTTAGAAATGACGGCGGCGCAAGCTTCATGCAGCGGCTTGCAGACCCAAACCTAACAGGCTGCACTTCTTCATCTCAGAGTTAAAAAGAGTTTGTTAACGGAGTGCTTGATCTAGATGCTGCACTTGAAGAAGGAATAATACCTGGTTGTCGGGCAGCACTTCTTCATGCCTCAAAGGGGCTGGATGAATTGCAAACTGCAAACTCTGGTGTGTGCAGTTTTTACAAAATGCTCTTAAGATGCCGGTTTACACAATTGCTTCTGCTGCTGGACTTGAGGGTTCAATTTTCGTTGGAAAGTTACTAGAGCAAAACAATCCTGAATCTGGGTATGATCAAGCTGGGGGTGAATATGTAGATGTGGCTTGAGTATGGAATTGTTGATCCATTGAAAAGCACATGCAGTCAATTAGAAAGCGCCATGTGTTCCTCTGTTCGAGAAGTTGTGCTGTCAACTCGAATTTATCAATTGCTGAATATGAAAGCTGGTTCTGGGTGAATTGGAGCTTGTCATAAAAACATACATCGGAACAGGTAAATTCTGCTCAAAGCCGCCATGATTTTCATCGCCTGCATGTCCAAGCGGGTGGCATTTGCTAATGGAATTTTTTTGGGCTTAGTACCATGGGATTGGCTTTTAAACTACACTAATTGATAATATCCATTTCTGTTCTCATTTTACGTTGGTGTGGTTGTTGTCTACTTTTATCCATTTGTAATTTCTTTTTCAAGTTATCATTGATGATAGTACTTCTTTCTATTAGTACTATATGATATTATTTTTTCGTTTATAAATTAAAAAAGAAGAAGAAGACAGTACATTAATAGTGTTGGTGACATGAATTAAGATGATGCAAAAAATTAAAAAAAAAAAAAAATCGACAAAGTTGATAAAGCAGTAATGTCAAGGAGGGCAGTGAATCCAGGTTGGCTATATGGAGACAGTGGAGGAGACATTTTTGGGTCTGGCTCTTACAAATCACCACCTTCTCCATATTTGACATATCACTCTGTCCCCCTGGTTACCTTTTCCATTCCAATTAACTATTTTTTCATCATGTATATTTAACAGGTGATTTTTTTTTCTCTTGGTGGATTTTTGAGGAGGCGTCGCTACTTATGGCTTATTTGTGTTGTATAGCTCAGGTTCGTTATATTCCAACTGCTAATATTTTAATTTGCATTTATTCTTTTTAAATCTCTGTTCTATTATTTTCTTTTCTTTTCCTTTTTAATTACTGTTTATATGGTGATAATAAACTATCTGTGTTATAACATCATCGATATTATTAAGAACAAATCTACAGCAGAAATGGGATCTTGCTGGCTTGTGAACTGCTTTTGTTTTCTGAGCTTCGTTTTTGTTTCTTATGCAATTACTATTTTATTTATTTATAGTAAGAGAGGAAAGTTAACCCTTTTGAGTTGTGAATTTATAGAGATTGGTTTAAATTATGATGTGTTCATTTTTGGTATTTGCATGACACAAAACTATAAAATGATAAAATAACAAGCACGATTATATGGTGCAATCATTTTGTTTTCTTTTAATCAAGAAAAGAGATTTTATGTTTTAAAAACTCGATAGACAGATATGGATAGTTATACATTGGTGTATAACTCCATTGATTGAATTCTAATATCTTTTGCGACAGGTGAATTTGGCAAATTTAAAGAGCCTATAATTAGGGTTGAAGTTAGTTTGCTGCTTTTTGGTTCCTCGAACCTCTGATTTTGATTTTATTTAATAATTATTTGTTTTCAGTTGGTTTGATCAAATTGCTGATAGTAGAGGTTGTCATATGATCTTCGGCTTTAATCTGACTAACTAGCAGAATTTCTAAGTATATGACGTTATATCATGTGCAGGTGATTTCTCCTGCACACTAGAGGTTCAGTGAGCAATTCCAGTTTTGAAGAAAGCATATCATTCCTGATACTTATTCAGTGATTTCTAGATTGCTGGATGACGAGGAAACTGAAGCCTGGGGTGTGGAATCATATTATATAGAGGATGCTGTTAACTAATGCAAAGGACTAGTGCGTAAAGGCATTGTATGCGTGGCTGATATCAAATTTTCTCTTCCATACAGGCCAAAGCTTTTTCTGTTGTAACTGCCTCTGATGCATTGGATTACTTGTCTCCAAGATGCCTTAACAAGACACTTCAGATTTGGCAAGGGTCATCATCTGATTGTCTTGTCATATTTACAGGTAAGAATATTTGAAAGTATTTTCTGAACTTGAAATTTTGTTGTGCACTTGTGTTTATTATATGCAGAAACTGTTGTTGTGTGATGTTATTGAAACACTTTCTCATTTAATATTCTCAGCATTTTTTCTGTATGTCACTCTCTTGGTTTATCTTTACTTTGCAATGATCACTAGCAACCTTGTGACTTCTGTTGAATCAGTAGACATTAACTGATCAACCTGTGTAATTTTGTAACATAAACAAATGAATTTGGATTTGCATATTTGTGGTGCCTCCAAATGTGTAGCTTAGGTAATTAGTTTGGATCTTGAACCCTTTTTCCCCGCTGTACTTGCCATCACAATCCTTAACCATGCTCATTTTCTGCTACTTTGTGTTTGAGAATGGAGATTGGTATTCTTTATCAGTATCTGTGATGGAATATGATGTTGTCAAAGTAACAGAGAACTTAAGAAAGATACACAAACATCTTCTGACATCGTGTGCATATGGTAGAGTTGAAAATTATTTCGGCAGAGCCTGTGTGTGTAACTATTAATTGTCATTCCTACTCTAGTGGTATAACTACCTTTTGTCCATACTCTGTATTTTTGCCTCTTCCCATTTTTGTTTCTTTAAATTATATTTCATTGGAGTTTCCATTTGATTATCTGGTGTTCACCTGTGCATCTTGTACGGATGTCATCTTATGGTCATTCTTTCCAACCTGAAAGTTAGATATTATCATATATAGACATTTTGTGTTCTCCTTTTTGGTCATTCAAGAGCCTTTTTCATTGTTCACTTGTAGGTTCTCCTGGTCAGCAGAGAGCAAAGATGGCAGAACTTTCCAAATTTGGGATGGCGGTAAGTGGCTGTTACTTGCAGGATTAGAGAATTATTTTCCCAATAATTTCATGGTTTTTCAAGTTACTAAATTGACATCAGTTCTTAAAATGATTGAAACTGGTTTTGATTAAGATGCTTGGACCTATGGATTATTTGTCTACTTGCATCTGGTTCATGGATTCATGGGTTCATATTAAAATTTCAGTTACTTGGCAAGTCAGGCTTGAACATCATTTTAGTTCAAATGGCATGCAATATAGAGGCCTTTAAAACTGCTCAAGTATTAACTTGCTCAGTTGCTCTTAGAATCTTCCTGTGAACTACAAGGGTTTGCACGCATACTGCTTGAACAAAAGAATATTGATTTCTACATGATGTAGCGAGTGTTTTTGAAAATTATCATCTAGAAGAATTACTTTCCGTTGCATAGGTTATAGGTTGCTTTCACAATTTTAAGTCATCAAGAATGGGACATTTCTTTGATGCCCAACTATTTGTCAGTAAAGTTCATATTAAATAACTGATTTCCTTTAAACATTACGTGTTGACACGTAGTTAATTACTGTGGCACATGATGACCGGCAAAGGGGTAAATTGTAGGTTGCAATATGGTGATGATCGTTTGGCTATAGGAGACGAAAAAGTGGTTTACAATAAAATGAATAACAAAAGTTTGGTTTGTGTATTAGTATTACTGTCATTATTATTTCGGCTAAGACCGCCATGCACTAGATCTATCGATACATCGCATGTAATAAGAAAATTTTAAAAACATGATAGACCACTAGATTTGATGCCTTGTACTATCAGCGGCTGAAAGTTGTCTTGAAATAATTGCGAGTTTGCGGGCAACTGGCAGCAACAGTTTGTGGTGGCCCACTTGAAACAACTACGAAAACGATCAAGGCAATGTACTGCTCTAAGAAATTAATTATTGTTGCTTCTCTTTATTTTGAAAAATGAAAATTTGGCTTGTACACTTTTTTGTTGCAACTGTTTGTCGAACAAATTCTAATTACAATTTTAATTATATTTACGATTTATGATTTCAGTTGCAATTTTTTATAGTTAAAATTACAATTTTAAATACAATAATTACATTAATAATTTCAATTTCAATTTTTTAGAGAAATTTACAAAAATAACCAAAAAAATTTTACAAATATCCAAAATAACCATTTATATTTTTTCTATCATCCTTATTCATTTACTCTTTTTTTTTCCATAATGCCCATATTCTCTCAAAACCAAACTCGTCAATTGGCTCACTCTGGTGACTCGAACGGCGGTTGGCTCTCTCCGGTAACTGTGAACGGCGGTTGAGCGGGTTTTTGACAGTGAACTCAACTCCGGCGAGTTTCTATTATCCTTCATTTTGTAATTTTCGATAATTTTCACTTCGTAAATTTTAATTTCTTTCTATTTTGATAAGTTTGATTGGTGAAAAATTAGTGTATGGATGCATATAAATGAGCTTAGGATTGATTGGCCATAAATATTGGAGATTGTTAAGTGAAATTTAGGTTTAAAGAGTGGTACGCGAGGTGCTCGATAAAATGCCCCTTATACTAGATAAAATAGTTGATGGTGTATTGCAGCAAGATTAAAGTGTTGATGGTGTCATTGTAAGGTGGAGTATATGTGCAATAGGAGTAGAAATCACACGCGCAATAGGTATAAATCACCCTGGCATGACAGGTGACCATCGCTGCATCGTCGCAGCGATATCATTTTGTGATATCGTGCGACAGGTGCCTATAGCACGATATTACAGATTAAATAATTAAAAATTTGATTTTTTTGCAGTCGTAATGGTCACAAAATCAGGCACGATGAAGATTCCGGAAACGAAACACTTCCTCGAGCGTATTGTAAATACCTCAAAATTTGGGAATGTGATGGATGCTATCAAGAGGAAGTTAACGAAACAACAATTAAGATTATTCAGGAAAGATATATTTGGTCATTTCGCAAAGATGGATAGCTACGTGTTTAGTGATGCAATCTTTCACAACGTGCTACTTAGGCAAGTAGCGTGTTGTGATGAAGTTGATAAAAATCAGCTGTGGTTTGAATTTAGTGGCCAGTTAGCACGGTTATCAATCGTTGAATGGTGTTTAGTTACGGGACTTTGCTATGGTACATACGACTTACACAAAGAAGTCAAATTTCTTGCGAATAACAGGTTGCGTGATTTGTACTTTGAATGTAACTTAGATGCTACTCTTAAACGATTTGATAAAAACATTTGAAAATTTGAACTTTAATGACATGGATGATGTTGATACGCTAAAGATCGCGTTATATTACTTTGCGGATAGAATATTTAATGGTAGAAAAGATGAATGTATACCGAATTCATTATTGTTAAACTATGCTGATGATCTTGAGTACTTTAGAAGTCTTCCATGAGGTCGTTTATCCTGGAAAACGGTATATAAAAGTTTGGATGTTGCATTAAATCAGAAAATGGAGGTTTTCTAGGGTAATACTCTTAAAAAGGTAAAGTATAATATTTATGCCTTTTGTCCTGGGGTGCAGGTGCGTTTCAAATACATATGGATTTTTTCTATACAATGTATTTTTATTTTTTTCTAACTTTGTATTTTCACATGTTACATGCTTGGTTGTTTGAAGTAATTAATAGTTTTGTAGCAGAAAAGTGGGCCATCAAGACAAAAAAGAAGACTCCTCGCATATTGAAGTGGGAAGGTGTTTCCTCCTCGAAAATAAGTTTTTCTGAAGTGTACAAGTTTTACAACGACAATACACGTGTCGTAAGTATTAAGTTTTATTGAGGTGTACTACTTTATATGCGCGATGACTAATTTTACCCAAATATCATTACACCCAATATGTCTAACAAAATTTGGATCGACCAAGTCTGAAGGTAAAACTGGTGCAATACTTATAAGAGGGTCAACTTGTACGCCATTCGAATGGGACTTTGGAATAATAGGCAAACTTTGGCGTAGATCATGACAATTTTGAAAATGAGGCAAATCTTCCCTATTACCAACTGGATCTCATCATGCTCATCATCCCCATCACCTCCATCATCCCCATCATCTCCATAATCGTAAGAATTATCCAAATGATTATCATCATCATCAATAGGAGCATACTCAAAATCATGTCCCCATCGTCAATTGGGCTATGGTATGAATCAACATTAATGCTATTTAACGTTGTATTATTCGTGTCATTAATGGGATCATCATTGTAATAGAAGGTAGAGTAACCTTGTTGCAGTGAGGTCGTCAGCGGTAACACCTCTTCTTCAACAGCCGCCAGTGTAACGACGTTCTCTTCTTGAACATGCTATTGATTTCTTACTTTAGGAAATTTGCTAACAAAAATAGGAATGCAGCCCTCATTCACCGAATTAGAGCTCATATGTATTAAAACACTTACCATTTCATCATCAACTATATCCATTGGTATTGAACATCAAACGTACAATTTTTTGGAACTAAAAAAACTCTATTTTTTCCATTTCTGTACTCAATATGACCGTCTGTCAATTCCTCTCATGATCCATCAAAACACATTTGAAGAACAATTGACTTCATTAAGCCTAAGAAAGAAAAAAATTAGTACTTAAAAAAATTAGAACATGAGTTGTTATTTTGAGTAAATATGAGCTTGGAGACGAACTCAGAAAATGTGCGATAGGCGTCTGTCACATATGGGACAGGACAGGCGTCTATCGCATGGTAATAGGTTCTGTAAAACCGTGGGACAGGCGCCTGTCGCACGTTTGGACAGACCTGCTAGCGACAGGTGTCTATCGCACGTTTTCTGAGTTCGTTTTCAAGCTCGAATTTACTCAAAATAACTCATAAATTTTTATTAATCGAAAAATAAAAAACTATACATTGTGTAAAATAAATATTAACTCTAACTTTTTGCTTTCTAGTTGATGAGTTGATGATTAGTGGATGAGTTTTAGGGATTAGGGTGTGCCGGATTTTGAAAATTGTTGATTGAGAATGTATGAGATTTGTTGGTTTTGTTTATAGATCTGATGGTATTTAAGTCTATACAATAAATATATGGCTACATATGATAGAAAAAGTTTAATTAGTTATTTTGGGTATTTGTAAAAAATTTTTTGCTATTTTTATAAATTTCCCAATTTTTACTATTAATTCCAAGTTTAATTGAAACAACCATTACAACTTTAATTTCAATTGTCATTCTAGTTACAAACAGTTACAATTATAATTTCAATTTCAATTACAATAATGATTACAATAACAATTGTGATCATAATTCTATCAACAGTTGCAACTGTTGATATAATAATATGTAATAACAATTATAGTAACAATATCAAAAATAAAGTTGTAGTTGTAAATTTTAATTACTATTTTTTTTTTAAAGATACAACTGCAATGATAGTTTAGATCGCAATTACAGTTCCAAATCCAATTACAATTACAATTTCAATTTCATTTAAAATCCCTATTTTAATTACAATTCCAATTCCAAATTTCCAATCACCACGTCAACAATAATTCTAATTATAGTTTCAGTTACCATTTCAGTTCAATGACAATTACAACAATTGACTTATTCCAATTTCGATTACAATTTGTATTAACATCATTATAACTCTTTTGTTTTTCTTCTTCTTCTTTTAATTTGTAAAATATCTTTTTACTCAATTTGTTAACTGGTTACCGAATTTCTAAAGGTTTATATCTTTTATTAATACAAATATTTTATACAGTTGATCAAATCTAACAATGTATATTTGTTATATTTAATTATTTTTGCAAGATTTTCTTATATTGCTAGATTGAACCAAGCTACCCTAATTTAAATTTCTAGGACTGCCATTTTATTGTCCATTATCTTTCCCCTTAATAGGATTGGTAGAACTTTTTAAATCTCGATTGAGATTCAAGATCCCAGTTCGTTCGATATGAGATTTAAAATAAAATTTAATCTTAATTTTTTATTTAGACCAGGATTCGAGACATTTAAAAATTTTGATCGCAATCCTAAATGCCTTGAAATTTTGGTTCTAAAAAATATATGACAAGTTAGTTTAATTAATTATATCTGACATGTCCGTCTTAAATGTATGGCAAATCGTTATATATATATATATATATCTTTATTGAAATTCATATTTCTAGTTGTTTAGTATATATATATGACAACTGTTGATGAAATTCGTAATTCCATCAACAGTTGCAATTGTTAATATAATAATATGTAATAACAATTATAGTAACAATAGCAAAAATAAAATTGTAGTTGTAAATTGTAATTTTTTTTTAAAGATACAACTGCAATTATAGTTTAGATCGCAATTACAGTTCCAAATCCAATTTCAATTTCAATTAAAATTCCTATTTTAATTACAATTCTAATTCCAAATTTCCAATCACAATGTCTAACAATAATTCAACTATAGTTTCAGTTACCATTTCAGTTCAATGACAATTACAACAGTTGACTAATTCCAATTTCGATTACAATTTGTATTAACATGATTATAACTCTTTTTTTTTTTCTTCTTCTTCTTTTAATTTGTAAAGTATCTTTTTACCCAATTTGTTAACTAGTTACCGTATTTGTAAAGGTTTATATCTTTTATTAATATAAATATTTTATAAAGTTGATCAAATCTAACAATGTATATTTATTATATTTAATTATTTTTGTAAGATTTTCTTATATTACTAGATTGAACCAAGCTACCCTAATCTAAATTTCTAGGCTATCATTTTATTGTTCATTATCTTTCCTCTTAATAGGGTTGATAGAATTCTTTGAATCTCAATTGAGATTCAGGATCCCGGCTCGTTCGATATGAGATTTAAGATAAAATTTAATCTCAATTTTCTATTTAGGCTAGAATTTGGGACATTTAAAAAAAAAATTCAGGATCCTAAATGCCCTGAAATCTTGACTTTCAAAAATATATGACAAGTTAGTTTAATTAATTACACCTAATATCTCGGTCATATATGTATGATATATATTATTTATTGAAATTCATATTTCTAGCTCTGTGGCATACGGTCCCCTGCCCTCCAGGGCCCAAAATAAAGATATATTTGTACTTTGAGCCTAAAATATTGAGAATTAAATGTTTTACATTTAGCCCCAGGTTTATGAAGTATTTCTCAGAATTTGGCAAAGCAATAAATATTTTACAAGAATTAAAACTATCCAAATTCAACTGCCATAATTTCATTTACCAAAATTACACAAGTTAGTTAAATGGGTGGTTGGGGGACGTGCACGTCCAACTCCATGATCAACTAGTAAGGCTCGTCTAATGTTTCACGTTGCTATATATATATATATATATATATGTACGTGTGCGCGCTCATGTGTTTTTGCTCCTATTATTAATATTATTCATTTAATAAAATAAAATTGAGATATAAAGTCTGCATTTGGATTGAGCAATGAGCACGAAGCGTGTAAAAGCGAAACTTGTTCAGTAATTTGAATTCTATGATGGTGGGAGGAAACATTAAAGACAGATAATCAAGGCATTAAATCTTGCCGAGAAAATTAGGAGCACCATTTTCAAACTCTCAGCAGTTCGAACAGAGCTAAATTTTTCTACATGGAAAATCAATAAATAACAGCACACGGATCTGCCGTTCTTCGTTCGGCAATTTCCCATTTTGCCAATGAAAATCTTCAAAAAATCAACAGAAATAGCAGTACAGGATTCAAAGGTCAAGAGCAAATTAATGTCCAACGCTGCAAAATTAACTCATCTCATCAGTCAAAAAGTAACAAGATGAATTTTATTTCTAAAACTCCTTTTGACTTTCTTGTTGGGCAAGTTTGTAAGACACGCTGCATTCTGTTTATTGACTCACATGCTTATATCGCAATGAAAGCCGAACCAAAAATTGATCATACTTTTACCAGCTTTGACATTTTTTCCAACATTTTATATCATCTTTCAACTTTAATTATCACCAACTTTTAGACTCAAGTTAACCAATTCTACACGCAAGTATGGGAACAACTACCTTACAACACACACTTGATAATAAAATTATCACAGTTCTTTGTTATTAGTCATAATTTTATATATATATATACTAGATCCTCTGCTAGAGTAAGAGTACTTGTTGTGTAGCCAGGTCCCATTCACATGCCCAATGCCAATGATATCAAGAGCTAACTTTGTTACCTGAGATTCAGAGAAAAATCTACTTATTTATTAGAAAAGGTGACTTTTTAGTTTTTGAATTTGTTAGAATTTTTATTAATAATTTATTTGATGAGTATTTATATAATAAAATAATTTATTAAAATAAGAGTGTTTAAAATAATTTTTAGAGTATAAATAACCTTATCTTCTAGGAGAAAAATAAATAATTGTAACTCATTCATAAACGGTTCCCGTTGGTGGACAATTTTTGTAAAATAACTGTGACCACCCTTAGAGTTTCAAATAACTTAATTTAAATGTTAAATTTTATTTAAAAATTGCTTTTTTATTTTCTTTTACATTTGTAATGTGAATTTTTTTTTTGAATATAAATATTTCAAAATCTATTACTATCAAGTAATAAAATGCATTGAGTTAGACCGCTCTATAAATAGTTGAAAATATGCTGAAACTATCATAGAGTTTGGAGAGAAGAAAAAATGGCAATAATGAAAATATATAGTAGACAATTTATTTTTTAAATTTTATTTATTTTAAAAATCAAACAAATATTTACACAAACACACATATATTTATAATAGTTAAATTTTAGTACTTTATTTTTTTTCTTTATTTGTATTTTATGTCGATCATAATTTTTTTAAATTTTAGTACTTTATTTTTTTCTTTATTTGTATTTTATGGCGATCATAAATTTTACCAAGATTTTTATTTTCTGATTGAAAATAAGAAATCACTCAAATAAATTCATTTATTTTATTTACAATTATCATCATCTATATGACTTTGGTCTTTGGAACACATGTTAAGAGGATAATCTGAATAAAAATAATTACATTCGATACACATGTAAATTTTATTTATCAAATACCATAAAATTCACAGGACACCCTAATAAGCCCATAAAAGAAGATAAACTGAGATTCATAGGACCTAAACTATCATGAAGTTTCTTAAAAATAAAAATAAATAATAAAATTCTTCATATATTGATGTTTATGTATTGATATAATTAATGAATCGACTAAACAAATACATAAATGTTCTTACTTTTTTAAATTGCTGACATGCATATAATTAATACCGTAGACATATATAGCTATGCCATAGATGCAACTTGTCTAGGCCAAAACCTTGGAAACCTGACGTTGAAATATTACGGCAGGATCACCTGGAGAAGGAGCAGAAGATGCATCATAGTAGCCTTTTAGTATGCTCCCTTTTTCGGCAATGAAACGAATAGAGGTAAGCATGACAAGTCAGCAATTATGCGTGATGATGTTAATAGCGCAGGAACGGTCAGGGCCAATATCATCTTGACTATTAAGAAAGAAAATAACAATTGAGCATGATTTCGGCTCCATTAACGTGTTCTAGTACTCCGTTAAGCGTCCGTTGACTTTGAGTCTTAATGCAAGATTGTAGCCTGGCTTCATATTGTTGTCGAAGTGATCATTCCTGCTAGTTGTATTTGCAATATTTTCAATTATTAGGTAAGTGAGGGCTAAAATGAGTAACATATTTTTAAGAGTCATTTATATTTTGTATTATATTGTGTTGTGTTTATGTTTATGTGAGATATCATAGTTTTTTGTTGTTATTTATGAATGAAGGTAAGGCAGAGGAGATGATTGATTAAAAATATTTATAAGTTATTGCTTAATTTATGATAAAAAAAGTTTTAGTTAAAAAAGAATATGAGCCTTTTGATGAGCTGTTACATGTTGATTGTGTAATAACAGTCAAATTAATTATGAGATCTTAAGAAGTTACTTAATTTATGATCAAGAAGGATTTAATTAGAGAAAATGATGAGTCTTTTAATGAGTTGTTACATATTAATTATGTCATAACAGTCAAATTAATTACAAAATCTTAAGAGATGATGAAAAACTAAATTTAAAATCTTTATATAACTTTAATGCGTTTTGACATTTCAATAAAGTATAAATTATTATCCACTCTTATTAATTGTTTAATTTCTTTATCAATCTATAATTCTCTGTTGTTAATTTATAATGAAGAGGATATAAAAAGATGGAAAATAATGATGCCACATAAATTTGTATAGTTCTAACTTTATATAGATATATAGATTTATAATTTACGCATTAATTTGACATTTTTAATGCAAAATTTATTAAGTGTAATAAACATATTTGTTGTTAATATCGAAAAATTTACGACTATTGTAACATACAATCAGCGTAAGATAGACGAACATAACTTGTACGATACTTTTTAACACTTTTTTTAAAACTTAATTTGTCACTTAAGGATGTTTTGTTAAGTTATAACGAGATGAAAACTTGTAGTAGTAATTCTCGTCAAAGCTCCAAAGGGCGATTGCAATGCTTTCGTGAACAACTGAACATAATAGTAGAATTCAAAAGTGAAGCTTTTTGCTCTATATGCTCAGAATATTGAGCTGAGGGAGAGAAACGGAAAAAAGGAAATTGGATATATAAATTAATTAGAGAAAATAGTTTATTTTTCTCTCATGCTCCAAAATTAAGCAAAAATACCCTTCCCACTGACATATATATATATTTATTAATTTATTATATCTGCATTTACGGGGAGTCTAAATATATATATTTGTAGTATACTCTAAAAATATATGACAATATTTCTCTTTTAATTTTTTTTTTTATTTTTTAATAATTAGTTAAGTTTGTGATAATTAAGTCAATTTTTTCAATGAATATACATACTTATCTAATTATTAAAGAACAAAAAGAATTAAAAAAATTAAGAGAGAATTCTAACTTAAAAATATATTTAATAATAAATATTTACTCTATGCGTAAAAAAAGTTATCTCCGTCGGATTTGAACTCATGCTTTCCTTATAATAAGGCTAAGAGCACACTGACATCTCTCGACTGACAGTTATATTCTATTAACAATCATTGTTTTTTTCACTTTGAACTTTGAAGTTAAGTCTATTCATTTTTCAGCCGTTAGATTTTGTTCAAATACATGCAAAAAATATTATGAAAATGGTGGGATTTTTCTCGTTGCTCGAAATTTATTAAAAGAAAGAAAAAGTCATAGGGGTGGGGGGCAACATGGTTAAGGAAAGCAAGTAGTCTAAGTCTAACTGCCTAATGAATAATTTCTTCGACTTCGGGGGATAGTGCTTGTTGAGCCAGGATGCACGACCTGACATGGGTATCATCATATCATATAGGCTGTCACATTTGTTACATTACCAATGTCTCCTGTTTTGGGTTTCAAATGGAAATTTTCACATGACCTAATTATTAACCTTCTTCCACTACAAACCCACGTGTCCCGATTCCGCAACAGTTAACCCCTTGTAACAACGTAGAGATAATTGAAAATCATCATGTTTTCTAAAATTCAAAATTAGAATTGCTATTATTATTAATTCATACATTTACTAAAGTTTACATTTATAATCTAAACTTTAAGAAGGCTGCTTCTTATCATTGGAGCTAGACTTTGGCTTCAAAAAATTTGTAAAAAAAAATCAGACTAGTTGTTGATGCATTTCAATTTTTTATTATTATTATTTAATCTTTAAGAGCTAAGCTCTATTCAAATATTTAAAAAAATACATACAAAAGCACATGGTTATGAATGGCAACTAATTTTAGGAGCGAAACATTGGCATTTTATTAAGTGCAAATTTGTCCCTTTACATTAATGCTGTAAGTGAACGGCATTGTATGAGAATGGCCAAAACCTCTCGATTTTTGTATATAGCCTGCCATGGCAAAATAAAGAAATCAAGATTAGAACTAGAAAGAGAAAATTCTACAGTCGAATTGTCAAAATCTTTTGGGCCAAGTTGGTAAGTAGTTGTCGTTCCTTATCCATTTCCGCTATCCGGATACCAGTACAACCAGTTAGTATACGGTACTTTATTGGAAGGGATCGTGGCACATGTTCACAGACTTGAAAATTCCAAGTGAAAGGGGCCATGCATCCAATTGTAGTGATGGAAAAGACGACAGTGCATATAATGAAAATTGTGTGTTATTGTCTATGTTGGTTCCAGTAAGTGTTGCAGAAATGCATATGGGCACCTTATCCTGCTGCTCCACTTATTTGCTTGACCAGCGACTGCATTTTTTTAAAATTATTAAATATGCGAAAGCAACCTTCAACTTCTGTCTTCTGCTCCACTTTGATCATCCCCTGCGTTGTGGGGAAATTTTTTATCACCACCATTCATGCTAGTTAGTACATACTTATCTAATTATCGATAGCTATAGTTACTTTGGATTTGATATAAGGTAGAACATGAATCACAATCACATACTCATTAAATAATAAATAATATATTATAATTTTAATAGTGTGATTACGAAAGGATTACTCCATCTTAAAGTTACTTGTGTCTTAGGTTTCAAAAGCCAATCGAAAAATTTTATTTAGAAAAAAAATATATTAGAGAAGACACGAGTTTTAATTGAAATTTAACCTTTTTAATATATATATATGTTTTGGCCTCTTAGGTTTATAGAATTTCGATTTTAAGCTCTCAATTTTATAGGCTATTCATATTGTACCTACTGAATCAAAATTCGATACTCGTGACTAATCACACCATTGTCTCGGAAATTTACTATTAATAGCGGCAGGACTAATGAGATTTTGGCTCGACGAGTTTAAAATTTCAATTACAAGCCTTGTCTTTTTACTTTCTCCGTTCTTCTATGGGTCCATTCTTCAACATAATAATTCCACCCCCAATCAATTAATATATGCCTTGGTAAAGACCAAAAGAAAACGACTTATTATTATTATCAACCCCCACTAATAGTCTCGGATCGCAATCAAATCAATTTAATTTTTCGAAGAAAAAAGAAGAAAAGAAGTGAAGGCATTTCTCTTTAATCTTAATACACCCACGTGGCAAAATTATCCACAAAACCGCGTTCTCTAATGGTAACCTTCTGGCAGTTCATTATGATAATATATATCGTTAGAATATTTAATTAAACTGTTATATTAATAACAAAAATTCAAGGTCAACCGAGGCAGTCAACGATCTAGGAGACCAAATATGATTCTCTAATAGTAATATGAAATAATGGACCATTAATTATATTACGTGCATGTTGCTCTAATATAATGTATAATGCAAATTTAATAGAAAAAAAAAATTAAACTGGCTGAGCTGTTCCTCACCCCAAAACGCGGAGGACGGAAAGACAAAGTCATAAATGAAGGAGAAAGAGAGACTACAATTGATTTGAAATTGTTGACTCCTAACGACGCCGCTCTACACACCAACCTTTTTTTTTTTTTTTCTTTTGAGTGGGGGACTTAATTAAATTAATTACTTATGTATATTTTGTACTCGAAAAAATTTAGAACCCGGTGGGTTGTTAGGACTTAACACTGTCTACTACTATGCTTTAAAAATTTGTGTAATGGTGAGTGATGTTGATTGAAAGATTAAATATGAGTACTTGTGCATGCTTCATAGAAGTTTAGAAGTGATAGAAACCTGTGATCCGTATCTAGAATGTATTTATTTATTATGTAAATTTAGCTGTAACGCTTTAAGCCATGTGTGAATATACATACAATGCATGTTTTCTAATGAAAGATGAATAGTTGTGAGACAGAAAAAATGGAGAATCATTCCATACTACTGCCAGTAATTGCCCGCAAAGACGGCAGGATACTGAAGGAAACAAAGAGTGGGTGGGAACCGGGGGGGTGGGGGGCAAAGCCACGGGGGTCTTAAAAGAGAAAAGCAATAATAAGTTTAGGATTCGCAAATGGCAAGTGGACCACTCCAGTCTTACGTTAAATCCTCGACACGCAGCACAACACATCCAAATGATCGCCCTAATTTTTGTCTTTCTATCATAATAAAAATGGACCACCAACTCTCTGAATCATACGCAAACTCACGCATTTATTGGACTGCCCATCAACATCACCTCAGTTATGCCATCCCCCAATTCCAAATACCATCCAATAACGCGCACGTTGTTAATACAAAGTTTTTTTTTTATTTCTATACTGATTTTTACCGTCACAAATCAACATAAATATCTACTGAATCATTGGTATTAATTATGCCCGTTTGATGTTAAGTTGTTATTACCAACGGCGGTGGGTACTTTCCGAAATAGCTTGCACTCTTAATTATTTTGCGCAATCCGCAAAGATAACGACATTCCTTTCCCCTCACGCCCTTCATTGTGTCCTTCCTTCGTATATACGGATAATATTGTTTAGACAAATTATCAATGAAGAGCGCGTGCGTTTCCATTAGTTGGGAACTGGTTTTCTTAGAACTACATTTATACAAGTCAATGGCTCATTCATTAGATTGTCATATTTTCATGCTTTCTTTGTTGTTAGCCTGTCGGTGTGCTCCCTTCATTTTCCACAATCCCAGTCTATATATATAATTCATATATACAACAATCTAATAAATTATAGGACATGTGTTTAGGTTGAAAAATCTAATCTAATATAATCTAATGTAGATATTCTCTATTTAGAAGTGCAAGTGTTATAATACTTGGGGAACAATTACTTTTATTTGACAATTATATGATTACCAATTACTCATACATTGACTACCTAAATTTTCACCATCCCCAAAAAATAATAAGATAAAATATCGCTCCATTAAATCTGAGTAATCTTCATTTCATATATACTATTTGATATATATTATTGCTCTAATATTTTGTAAGAATATATACAATTCATGAAGTAGGTTTTTATTGTGCGTAGATTACTCATGATTGATTATATGTGTCACAATATCCTTCTAGATAACTTGTTAAAGTAAAGAAAACATTAATCGTGCAACTAATCCAATGAAATAAGTTGTTTATGTTATGTGGATAAAATAAGCTACTACTTGAAAAAGTAATTTATTGTTTTGTAAACTATATTAATATGGTTGTTGTGAGTTTGAAAAACAGAGTATATGCATTTAATAAATTTAATTATAAAAATATTATTTTATTATATATTAATCAAAATAAATATAATTTTAAATTATCTTCTATTTATGTGTTATGATTTATGAAAAAATAAGACATAATTATTTTTATTAAAATATTAAAGTTATAATAGAAATTTAAAAAAAAATGTAATACTTATTAATAAGCTGTATATAAAAAAAAATTATCCACATAATTTTAAAAGCTGCTATCAAAATAATCTATTAAAAGTTTACTAAACGTTAATTTTTATCTGGACTTATGAAATAAGTTACTTATAGCATTTCAACTTTAATATAAGGGAAGTGAAAAATACCCATCTGCCCTTAGGATGAGGTCGAGCCAAACCCTGGCTTCACTTATTAAGCCCGTGATCTCTAAATTTTATGAAAAATATTATAAAATATATATTATTTTAAATAATTATATTTATTTGGTCCATCTGTTACATATATTTAAAATTTTTAATATCTAAAGTTCATATTTTAAAGCCCAATTTTATTAAAATAAAACTTAATAATCATAAAATTATAAAATAAATTTAGAAAATATACATAAATAATATTATAAAAATAAAAAATCCGGATTTTTTAAACCTGAATAAAAAAAAAGAAAAAAAAAATCCCCAACTCAATGCGAACTGTTTAAAACTGATCCGGGTGTTCATATAAAATATGTACAGGCCACATCCGGTCCGAATTTTCAACCATCCCCACTTAAATCTCAAATGAGGCGTACGAGAAAAAGAAATAATTAATAAAGAAAGTTGAAAATGGAGTCACTTTATGGTCAAAAGACTCATCACCGTCAAATTCACTAATTTCACCATGTCGGGTTGGTGGCTGCTCATTCAAAAATGTTTCTATATAAATGGGCATGCTATAGTCTTTACACATCGCTCCCTCTAAACCAAATTAAAACTTCCCATCTCTCTTTCAACTTTCAATCACTGCTATCACTGAACGCTTCTTTCAATCAACATGCTGTCCAGGAAAGCTCGCTGTGATTCCCATGGGCAAGATTCTTCCTACTTTCTTGGTTGGGAAGCTTACGAAAATAATCCTTATGATAAACTTCATAATCCCTCCGGAATCATTCAAATGGGACTCGCTGAGAATCAGGTCCGTAAAACTTTATTTATTTATACCATCATATATTACAAAAGTTAATAATAATAATAATAAGTATATATTTTTGTCACATGTGATAGCGATAGCATCAGCATGTACGTGGCTAGAATAAATTTAACTTGGAATATAACTGGTCTTCCTTCCGATATATCTTGCAGCTTTCTTCTGACCTCCTTGAGTCGTGGCTTGCAAGCAATCGAGAGGCACTAGAGCTGAAGAGAAGTGGCGAGTCTCTATTCAAAGAGCTGGCTCTTTTCCAGGACTATCACGGTTTTCCAGACGCTAAGAATGTAAATTTCTAGCTTAGCCACCAATAATTAATTAATCTTAATTTTTTACTAGCATCATCAATATCGCTAGAGCCTGTGTTAATAATAGCACCTGAACTTGAACATGACTCGTGTACAGCAATTCGTAAAGTTAATGGCGACAATAAGAGGCAACAAGGTCAAATTTGATCCGAACAAGCTGGTACTCACGGCCGGTTCAACTGCAGCCAACGAGACTCTAATGTTTTGCCTCGCAGACCCCGGCGATGCTTTCCTTCTTCCCACACCCTACTACCCTGGGTATGTATGTATATATACATATGTAACACTTTAATTCATCAAGTGCACATTACTTTCATTTCACATAAATTAAGTTGTTGAAATTAATGCTTGATTTCTTTGCCAGATTTGATAGAGATCTTAAATGGCGTCCTGGAATTGAAATTGTTCCAATCCATTGCTCAAGTTCAAATGGTTTCAGAATAACCATTTCTGCCCTGGAAAATGCCTATCAACAAGCCCAAACACTTAACCTAAAAGTTAAAGGGGTTTTGATAACTAATCCTTCAAACCCCTTAGGCACAGCCATGACTCGCCAAGAACTAAACCGCCTCATTACTTTCTCCAAGGCCAAAAGAATTCACATAGTGAGTGATGAAATTTACTCAGGCACTGTCTTTGACTCACCCAGCAGCAGCTTTATAAGCATCATGGAGGCTCTAACGGACCGAAACATTGACGAGTCCGATGATCTGTGGAGTCGCATTCACATTGTTTACAGTGTCTCAAAGGATTTCAGCATGCCAGGATTCCGTGTTGGAATGATCTATTCCAACAATGAAACAGTTGTTTCGGCGGCGACTAAAATGTCAAGCTTCGGCCTTGTTTCTTCTCAAACACAGTATCTACTCGCACGCATGCTCTCGGACAACAAGTTCACGTGCAAATACATGAAGGAAAATCGGAAGAGGCTCAGGAAAAGAAAGGAAATGCTTGTTTCCGGACTCAAAGTTGCAGGAATCAGATGCCTAAAGAGTAACGCAGGATTGTTTTGCTGGGTAGACATGAGGCGCCTTTTGGTATCCCACACATTTGAAGCTGAGAAGGAGCTGTGGAAAAAGATAATTTTTGAGGTGGGGTTGAATATCTCTCCAGGCTCTTCTTGCCATTGTAGTGAACCAGGGTGGTTCAGGATTTGCTTTGCCAACATCACTGAAGAAACACTACAAGTTGCATTGCAACGCATCAAGGCATTTGCACAATCCTGCAGCTCCCAGATGCTGCTGCTGCAAAGGAGATCAATTATTGGCAAATGGGTCTCCAAATTATCTTCTTCATCATCATCATCTGATCAGGAACCCGACCGTTAATTAATTATCTAGATAATAAATAAACTAATTATTGTTTAATTAACTAGTCTACGTGTTTAAATATTTCGTGCGACAATATATATCATAATTCCATGCTAAAAGTTCCTTTCCTAGTGTACAAAACGCCCACTTTTGGATCATCTGAGTTCTCTAAGCTCTGGCATCTGATCAACCAGACAGCAACGACACTTTAAAGTTGTTCCACAAATAAGGAGAGGGACTACTGGTCGGTAACAATCTATGCCATCATGGACCCACGTATGCTTTATCGGTTCAACTTGAAAACAATTATGTATTTGCTGTGTCGGGAAAATAATGACAGCACTAGTATTTAAGTAAATGTAGTAAATCATTATTATTTTTTTCTGTTTAGTAATTAAGTAGTAGTATTATTTACTATTATATTACTTTCTCTATATATAAAAGTTGAGATAAATGGAATTCTACATTTTAGTTAAAGTACATATTATAATTAGAGTCATTTGATTAAAATCCAGTGATTTTTTTAAATTTACATATAATGGGCCCTACTATGTGTATGTTTTAAAATGAAATAATAATAATAATAATGATAACACTAGTATTTACGTAAATGTAGTCAATTATTCATTTTCTTTTTCTATTTAGTAATTAAGTTGTACTATTATTTATTATTATATTACTTTCTTTATATATAAGAGTTGAGATAGGTCACACTAAGGCATCCTACATTTTAGTTAAAGTGCATATTCTAATTAGAGTCATTTGATTAAAATCCAATGATTTTTTAAAATTTGTATATAATGAGCCCAACTATTTGTAGATTTTAAAATAAAAAAATAAAAATAATAAGTCCAATGACCCAAATTAGAATCTTGTACTTTAATTAAAAATTAGGATCCTCGATGAAGCATACCTTTATAAAAATTTTTTATAAGCAATTAAGCAAATAAGTATATTCCCTCGTAATTAGAGTTTCTTTTTAGTAAAGTTGAGATAAGTAATTAGTGGTTAATAAATAAACTTATAAGATATATTATCACTAAAAGTCATATGTATGACATAAGATATTTGAAAATTTATGGGAATTTAATCTAGCAAAGCATCCTAACTCAATTTTTATTTAAAAAGAAAATGTGCTATTGTTGGATTAATGTTATGAGACCCTATTTGATATTAAAGTGTTGTAGCTTCAAGCTATATATGCTATTGTTGGAAAAAAAAAACTATAATTATGAAATAAAAATTAATAATAGATAGTAAATATAATTTTTAAAAAATTATAAAAATATAATAGATTTTTCATTATATGAGTGCAAAGTTAAATCAACCTAACTTCTAAGGTACAATAACTTATATTTATCAAACAATTTAATTTGTTAACTTTTAAGTTACAGTTGCACAACCTCAAATTCAAATAAGAACTTATTTACTTGTATATTGATATCCAATAATTACAAATTATAGAATTATATTTTACTTGGTTGAAGATATGATGTAAGAAGCAGAAGGGTAGAATAAATTAAGAGTTTTAAATTTTGAGTCAATTTAGTATTTAATATTTTATTTCAGTAAGCTTATTTGAGTGTAATTTCAATATAATTAGGATTTTAGATTATTTCTCATATTTAATTTATAGACTTGTCAAAATGACTTAAATCAGAAATATTAATTGTAACACTTATATTATACTTATTAGGAAAATCCAGCTTATATATATTATCGTTGATCTATTCCAAAACTTGATAAGTCCACCCCTCGAGATAACAACTTGAATTTCCTTTATTCTGAAAATCATTTTTTGCGCATATGTAACCACAATCACCGGTTATTCATAAATTATTACAACACCTTTAAACTTTTCATCAATAATATTTAATTATTTTCTCAATTAAAATATTTTTTTTATTGTAAGAACTTTTTTTTCGTGAGTTTTAAGAATGTATACTACAATATCATCTAATATTGCTTCCGTACTACATCAATATTAGATCAATAATAAATATTTTACTTGGTTGAATATCAAATCAGCTGTAGAATCTAAGTGCGGGCAGCTGACCCTCCACTAGAGTTTCTGGTCACTTAGATCGAAAATGAGTAAATGACACTCCCCATCACGCGGGACTGGTATGGACAGAGACAACTCTTGTCTTCCCCAAATAGCTAAATCTAGTGGGCTTTTCAATGCAAAATAATGTGACTGTCCACTGATCAGGTTTATTTGTCCATATCCAACTGAGATGACTGAGGGAGGTCAGGCTAGGCCCACTAGCATTTATTTGGATCTCACAGTATGTAGGCCCAATACAGGATACGTGTCGCCACCCTCTTTGTTCGATGCACGCACAAAGTCGATCAGCGATCGTGATCATCAGTCATCACGACTCATGACTAATTTCTTACGCTAGATCGCGAAACATTTATAATAAAATATAAATATATGGTATTTTCTTTTACATAGTTCTTGTTATTATTTTACAAAAGATTGACAAAACCAGAGGTTTTACAAAAGCATCACTTTGGTCAATTTCATTAGTTTCTGTCATCGAAAAATATGATTAGCTGAAATATTTTTATTCTTCATATGTTTCTGGGTATATCATTACGATGGATTATGGACGTACAGGGTGGATCTAATGCTGCCAAGCCTTTCGCATTTTTCATAATTGCGTGCAATAGTATCTTATCATAATTAAATTAAATGAAATGATTAGTGAACTATATATATAACTAAAGGTTTAGATAGTTCCCTCTATTTATTTTTTTCCACGGCATGAAACTATCATGCAATGTTACAAGTAATTTTTAGGAATGACATGATTTAACTTGTCTTTTAGATTCAACGAAGTTTGAGAAGGGAAATTGTCATCTTAAATTTCTGTCAATTACAGAAGTAAATGTCTTTAGAGAAATGCTAACTGACCAAAACAAAGAGAAAGTATGATAAAAAAGACAACAAATGCTGTAGTTCTGGTCCGTTATATTTATTTGCTTTTGATTATTATAAATATTTAAAAAATAATAAAGAATATAAAAGGTAACATTATAAAGTACTTTTACTATTAAAAATAATTAAAGGTATAAAATTTCATTTAACTCTCTCCATATCATAACCACCGACCACTGCCACGCCGACACAATCATCGTGAAATGTCTCATTTAACTCTTTATCTCACTTATGCTTAATCAATAGTATATCCATTTTGTAAATAATTAAAAGTATAAAGTTTCATCGTTTTCAAATCATTGTGGTATAAATGGTTAAATATGTTCTAATGTATTGAATTTGTCTTATAATAATTATGTGATTTATATTGTATTTGTGTTATAACAATTATGTGATTTATGATTTATGTTAATTCTGTTAAAAAAAAATCAATGATGTGATTTATGATAATTTTTGTATAACTTGATTTAAAAAAAAACTATATAATTGATGTTGGTTAATTGATAACTTTCACTCTTCCATGAGATTCAAATAAAATTTGCTTCTGCATATGTTTTATTTATTTAAATTGTTACGATTTTTTTAATTTAAATTGTTAGAAACTCCTCATTGAACAAAATTTTTGTAAAAGATTATTATTAGTTATTCTTAATACAATTATTAATTATTTTGTAGAAATGAAGAATTTGAAAAATTAGCCTGCTTTGAAGAGTTACAAGAAATAGGAGGCAACAATGTGGTTAAAAATGTGAAACTGATTGAATACGAGCTAATTTTTTAAATGTTATTTAATAGTCATGAAAAAAATATTTGTGTTTTACAAAGTTTATACTAAATAAGAAGGGTTTTCAATAAAGGTGCAAATGATAAGAAAGGAGGTGATGAGATTGTAAAATATACAATATTTGCACGTGATTGTAATAGCAAGAAGAGAAGTAAATCTACGAGTGTGTTGAAGTCAAAACTTATTGTGAAAAATAATTATGATGCTAAAATTGGAGGTTATCTAAATTAAAATAAAAAATCTTTGAACTTTAAACTTTCAAAACAACTATGAATTGAGTCAGGATAAAGTTACATATTTCCCTTATAACCGCAGAATCAGTGCAAGTGCAGAAAAACGTATTGAAATGATTGACCGAGCAAGAACTAAAATTGCCCAAAATTTCAATTCTATTGTTCTTAAAGCTAGTGGGCAAGAAAATGTATATTTATATTTTAATATTTCTGAAATGTAATATAATATTTATTCTAGTGTTTTATAGCAACCACTCTCACCTTATGCTTTGCAGTCGCATTATTCTTCTCCTTCGATGATCTATGAAGGATCACAACATATGAATTTCCAACAATTACTGCATCAACAACGTAATGAGTATAACAACCACCGTGACTGATGTTTGACTTGATTCTATTTAGTTTTTTCTTATACCATTTTGGTAAAGTTTGGCTTAAAATGAAAAATTGTATTGATGGACTAATGATATATGAATATTATGTTTCTGGTGACATAAATCATAGCGCTACTGTTATTTTTCTTCCAATAATTTTTGTTGGTCGGATGGCTACAAACACATTTGTAATTTTAAATACGTTATAAATAACACAAATCATAATGAAAATAACATTGATTTTATTTAAATATCTCACTTCATACATAACGAGGGATACAATCTCTTCGTAATATATATATATTGCAATCATTATTCCTAAAATACAACACAATAGATAAAATAAGCAAAATATTACAATAATTTTTGGCTTTGTCAGTTTGTACAGTTTTGTCGAATGTTTTTCGCGATAGATTTTGTAATTTCTAACGTATTACATCTCTTTGGAACTTGTTCACGCATTTGCTTGTACTAATTGTATGCTAGTTTGACATCTAATAAAGATTTATAAAATTGAAGAACATTATTTTTAAATTCATTTTCCTGCTTCTGGCATTCAGGCCAAGAATCATATATGCCTAGGTTTTGTCCTTTAAAAACAACAAAATAGGTTTGAGTAGGCATTTGGCTTCTACATTAATAAAAATCAAATCAAATATTATGCAGCAAATCAAAATAGATATGTTAGTTGATTTTTTTTTTGCACAATAATGCATGTTATCATACAAAAATACAATATTTCAATTATGTAATTTTTCTCAAATCAAGTTATATAAAAATTATAATAAATCACATAATTGATTTTTTTTACAGAATTATCATAAAACATAAATAGCATAATTATTATATCCCATATGGTTTTCATAATTCTATGAATTGGCTCGATAACCAATACAGATCTCAACAAAGCCGTTTTACAAATAATTTCTCGTGGGTTTGTTAGTGCTGCACATTTTTTCTTGGCAGGAACGAGTTATGATAGAATACGTTTTACTTATCTAGAAGAAATGGACGGACTAGATATACCAATTCCAAAGATCTTCACGCTATTCAATATCTTATTAATGGCCTCCCTTACATACCCGACATGAGTGGTTTTGTTGCAAAATTAATAGTATTTTTTGGAATAATTACCAGCCAATTTTTTTTTAATACCAAAAATAATAATCATTTTTGTAATAGCAATTGGAATGATATTAACAACACAAATACAATATAGGCAGCTGCTAAGTTACAATAACTTACAGCTGACCTAAAATTAGTTTTCTACAATTCCTACATTGTTGAGTAGCAATAACTTAGAGGTACAAAAAAAATTATTTTTGGGTTATTGTATGTTACAGCTAATGTAAAGTAGTAAGGCCCTACAATATATCATAACACATTTAATCATTTATACCACAATGATTTAAAAAAAAAATGAAATTTTATTCTTTTAATTATTTAACAAAATTGATATAATATTGATTTAGTGCAAGTGAGATAGAGAGAGTTAAATGAGACTGTTGGTGATGATAGTGTCGGTGTGGTGCGGTGGCTCTGGTGGCGGTGGCTCTATCAAGGGAAAAGTTGCTTGGCAAAGGAGGATCAATTTAAAATGGGAAAACAACGTAGTTCGTTGGCTGGCTGGCTGGTACCGGATGCAGATCAAGTAAATGCAAATAATAAAAGCAAAAAAACAATTAACAACATAATTAATTAAATATTATTTTAATTCTTTTTATATTTTATATTCATTATTTTTTAAAATAAAAGTACTTAATCCTATTACATTTTATATTCTTTATTATTTTTTAATATTTATAATAACCGAAAGTAAGAAAGAGAGAATGAGTAGAAACGACAGCACTTCCCGCCATATCTTCATGCCTCTCTGTTTGTTTTGGTTAGTTAGCATTTCTCGTATCTTTATCAGTTAACTGTCTAAAAGGGGAGTTGGGTGATAGGAATCTAAAATTATGAAGGACTAAAGTGATATGTTTTTGAAATTCTGGGTTTTGATACATTTTTAATAAACAAGAAGGAAATTCTGGGTTTTGATACATTTTTAATAAACAAGAAGGACTTACATAAAAAAAAAACCCAAAACAAAACAAACTAACAAAGGGATTAGAGAAAGATACAACTCTTTTGAAAAAGAAAGGGAAAGGCATAACTGTAATAGAGTGACGAGTCACGAGAATCAGTTAATTAGTAAGAGACAGGTCGGCGGTTCCTAATTTTTGAATCTCACATTACTGGACTCGTCTGTCCTTGTCTTCCACGTGGCCCTCCCGTAGCATTCGCAAAATTGTTAATTCGAATCAGATTGAACGTATTAAGGTGACAACGTGGCATTATCTAAATTCTCGCTCTGTGTCCCATCAAATAACGTGTTCGATGTAATGACGAACATAAACCTTTCTTTGAAGTAAATCTCAATTTCCTGTAAATTTTATACGAAAAGAAAACAGTATACTTGCAATTTCTAGGGTTTCATTTTTGGTTTCTCTGACTTCAAATTTATGCAAACTGCATTATGTGAAGTGGACGGAAAGCGTGGCAATGGAGTTTAAGTTTTGGCGCAAAATTCACTATTCAATTTCAGCGCTTTAAAGTCTCTTTCCGTTCGTGGCTCCATAAGTGCATAGGTACTCCTTTTTTGACATTCTTCTTCAGAAATTGAATTTGATATTGTTTAATGGGAATCATAATCTTGTGTGTTGAATGTAAACTCAGGAATTTTCCAGAAAGATTTGCTTGACATAGTCATCGATTTTGTTCTAAATTCTGATGTTTGGTTAATTTGATTTGATAAATTGGTAGGGGATGGAGCTTTCTGCTTTCTTAACTTCTGTTGGAATCAATTCTGCCATAGCCGTTTTGCTGTTTTTGCTGTATTCGATATTGAGAAAACAACCGGGCAATTTAAATGTGTATTTTGGACGGAGGCTTGCATTGGCGAGCGAAAGACAAAATTATCCTTTTCACTTGCAGCGGTATTTGCCCTCCCCAAGTTGGATGGTGAAGGCTTGGGAAACAACTGAAGATGATATATTGGCTCTTGGTGGCATGGATGCTCTGGTTTTCATCAGGATTGTTGTTTTCAGGTGATTTAAACCTTGCCCAATACTTCACAAATGCCAGAAACTTTTCATGTTGTCGTAGTTTTACTGATCCTCACTGCTATTTTTTCCACAGCATTCGGATCTTCTGCATAGCTGCTGTTATTTGCATGTTTCTAGTGCTTCCGGTGAACTATTATGGGAAAGAAATGATCCATAAGAATATTTCTTCAGAAGCACTGGAAATATTCACTATTGCAAATGTCAAAGAAAGTTCAGAATGGTAGGAGCCGTACATATATAATTTTTTTTTTTGGGGTGAACCCGCAAGGATATGGATTTTTTTTTTCAATTAATACCAACAACTTATATATGCTCGCCTATTGATTGTTGGAATTTCTTGGAAATCTGTTTCTTTCGATTTTCAGTTTTGCTGTAAAAGAGGTTGAGAGAAAATTGACATGATCAATTTCAGGAAATCAAAATTAAAAACCTTGCTACCTTTTTTTTTTTTTTTTTGGGGGGGGTTTCATTCTCAACTGTGAGGTCAGTGCACTGTTTTGAACCTGTGGTAAAATACACCATAAAAGAGAAGTGGTTACTCATTGTTTGTTTTTTTTTTGTCTCAGGCTTTGGACTCACAGTCTTGCTTTATACGTCATAACCTGCTCGGCTTGTGTTCTCCTTTACTTTGTAAGGATTCAAATCCTGTATATCTCATCTCCCTCTCTGTAGTCACATTATTTTATAGTGAATTTTTTTTTTCAACAAGTCCATTATTTTAAATATTTCCTCAATCAATTGATATCCCTAGGAGCATAAAAGCATCAGTAGAACAAGATTGGCATATATTACCGGATCCCCTCCAAATCCAAGTCACTTCACAGTTCTTGTTCGTGCTGTTCCTTGGTCTTCTGAAAAATCATACAGTGAGTCTGTGAAAGAATTCTTCATGAAATATTATGCATCAAGCTACTTATCACACCAAATGGTTCATCGATCTAGCAGAGTTCAGAAACTGATGGTGCGCATCTGCTTTGAGTGATTTCTGATGGTGAAGCATGCATGAGAAACTTATTGTTAAATAGCTTTTTGAGATCAGAATTTTCTTTAGCTATTTTGTTGTGTCTCTAAATCAGTTTTGAAACTAAAGGAATTTCATGCACTTTTATTCTCTTGATAAAATGTTACAGCTTAATTGTGTAATTAATTTAGACTGAATAGCTGACATTGGGAGCATTGGACCTCAATATGCTGACTTTGACTTCCTCAAATCAGTAAATGATCAAATTGACAGCTATAGAATTCGGGAATTATCTATATAATGATATGTAATGCAGGATTAATGAAAACATTGCAATTAGTTTAAGAGTCATTTTAACATTATTATTATTTTTTTAATATGCCAACAAGTATGGTCCTAGAGCAGACATTTTTGAATGGTAGTGGAATAGCTTGGAGAAAGAGTAACTTAAATAGTTGTTGGGTCACAGAATTTTGAAAGTGAATTAATCTGGGAAATATCTGACATTTTCAATTTGGATATCTGACCGTGCTTTTTTCTTTTGGTAGACTGATGCGGAGAAGATCTGCCTGGTATTCAAGAGTGTTTCTGCTGAGCAAAAGTCTAAACCATGTTTACTGCCATGTTTTTGCGGAGCTCCAAATTCTTTTGAAATCCTTTCTAATGAACCAGATAATGTTAGGAGGAACATTGGATTAGATGTTTTGAATTTAGCAACTAAGAAGGTGAAAACTCTTGGCACAAGTTCAGCTAAAATTTGTGTTGTGCCATCGTCATGGTTGTTTCTCAACCTTAATTGTTTTCCTATCAACATGTTAGCTTCTGTTGAATATTCTTATATGTTGAATAGATTTGTTCCAATTGATTAAAGATCTAAGAAAAGGCTTGATGATACTATTGAAGTCTAACACGTTTCCTTATCTGCATGGCCAAAATTAAATCTGTACCTGTAGCAACCCTTCTGTGTTTTTATTTAGTTAATCTGGAGTTTTCAAACATTTTAATGTAAAAACCTTCAGTTAAGCTTTGATACCATGTCAAACAACTGTTAATTTGAAAAGCTTGAGCTCATAAGGAAAATGGTCAACAATATTATTTACCTAGATTTTTATGCATTTTGGGAAAGCTATTATTATCTTGTGGATCTGTTATGTTGCTGGATCTTCAGTTCCTATGTTGAATGTGCTTATATTTCCTATATTCTAAGTTCCAATCCTCCTTTAGATAACAACTTTTTGTAACTGGAAATTATCTTGGTTTGGTACCATTGTAATGTGGGCTTCAGTTTGGTTGTATGAATGCATTACATTTTTAGTAGGTTAATAGTTTGTTTATAAATTTTAGAGACTGAGATTTTTCTCTTTCTAGTTTTACCTGCTTATGCTTTTAAGTATTTTATTTGTCTACAACTTATATTTAGTAATGTGCTTAGGAATTCACTAGCTATTTGCTTTCAGTTTTAACATAAATGTAGTACAAACCTTTACTGATCCCAATGTCGTCTATGCATGTCGGAGGTTAAGAGCTACCACAGTTGATAGATGTGTAAATATCATGTATGTGGTATGAACTTTTGATGTTATTTTTGAGTGTGTTGATATTCGTGAATGTCATGAATTTTATGTCTTTCTTGTTCTCTTGTTTTAAGTTTACCGGCTCACATTGTGTTCTAATATGTATATTGGTCTTTATACAGGAGAATGCAGTTGCTTTCGTTTGTTTCAAGACTCGCTATGCTGCCCTTGTTGCTGCAGAAGTTCTTCACTCGGAGAATCCCATGTTATGGGTAACTGAAGTGGCTCCAGAACCAAATGATGTTCTTTGGTCAAACCTTTCCATACCATATAGACAACTGTGGATTCGCAAAATAGCTGTACTTGTGGCTTCTATTGCATTCATGTTTGTTTTTCTTATTCCTGTGACATTTGTGCAAAGCTTGACTCAACTCGAGCAGCTGTCTCATGCTTTTCCATTCCTGAAAGGAATGTTTAAAAAGTAAGTATATACCATAACAGTGATTGTGCAAGTATTTTATGTTTTTTCATTTGTCATCTGTTACATGCATTCTGGATATGGCACACCCGTTGGTGTCGAACACGGATAGGATGTGTCAAGCTAAACATATTGCATGTAAAAAACTTGATATGAAGTTCCATGCAAACTAACTTGATAATAAGTAACATATGATTTTAAGGATGTTGGTGGAAAGACTAATCAATAAAAAGTTATGCAGAGTTATTTGGTATCTACTTCTTGTCCAACACATCATTATTTTTCAGAGATAAGCGTGATGAAGAAAAAGCGTCGATGTTTACTTGACAGTCTGTGAATTAGAGATGAATTTGTTTTGAACTTTTCTTGTGCTTATTATATATGCAGGAAATTCATCAGCCATGTGGTAACAGGTTACCTACCAAGTGTCGTTTTGATTTTATTTCTGTATACTGTTCCACCAACAATGATGCTGTTTTCAACAATTGAGGGATCTGTCTCACATAGTGGGAGGAAAAAGAGTGCATGCATCAAAGTCTTGTACTTCACAATTTGGAATGTCTTCTTTGTTAATGTTTTATCTGGTTCCGTTATCGGGCAGTTGACCAAGTTGTCAAGTGTCAAAGACTTACCCAAACGTCTTGCTGAAGCAATACCAATCCAGGTGATCTCTCCATGGTTCTTGAAATGAATCAATTCTTTTCATATGAACCACATTCTATTAATGATATTCTGCTGCAGACTTTTAGGTGGATTTGTTTCTATTTTGTCTGATTAGAGACCACCTAAATGATGACTTGAGTCATTTATTACATGGATTATAATTTACATCTATAGAAGTGTTGTGTTTAAACAGTTTTAAACTGGAAGATATATAATAAATGATTACAACAAGGTTTCCTGATATCATCAAGGGTTTATTCACTAGCCCTCTGTAATTTGACTGATCATAATGAAAAAGAATTATTTCCTTCACGGTATCTCAAAAACATAAAATATAATTCTAATTAGAACTTTCACGTGTGAATTGCTGCAGGTTGGCTTCTTCATGACTTATGTTTTAACATCAGGTTGGGCAAGTTTGTCTGTAGAAATCATGCAACCTTTATCTCTTCTCCAGAACATACTGAAAAAGTTTATGTGCGGAATAAAAAATGATTCATCGAATGGCTCTCTATCTTTCCCATATCATACAGAAGTTCCGAGACTCCTCCTGTTTGGATTTCTTGGCTTCATCTGTTCAGTTATGGCACCCTTGATATTGCCTTTCTTGCTGATATACTTTGTACTTGCTTACCTTGTGTACAAAAACCAGGTTTGTATTTCCAATCTTACAATCTAAGTCTAACATTCTTCCCTCTTTAATTCTTATATGCTTTTCTTCAGATTGTGAAAGTGCTAATGGTCTCTGATAAAGATGTGATCATTTTTTTCCATTAATCATTGAGCTTAGTGAAATTTTTTATTTGAATCATTTTTTTAAAGGGCTGTGTAGGTCTTTATTCTGGGTTCAGAGGACACCCCAAAATTGTTTGATAGTGTCTGTTTGAAACTCAATTATGTTGTGTTCGACAATCATTTTTCAGCTTTCTGCTTCTAGACCATAGAGAAGATCTATTAGTAGCATTGGTTCTTTTTACTTCATCATTTTGACATGTTTATAGTTGCTACTATCAGAGAGCTATAGATTATCTTCATCTGTCTAGTATTTCAAGTTTGGAGAATGCAGACAACAGTGAAATTTACTTGTTGCAGGTTTATTTTTCAGGACTATACTTGGTGGCTAATGTGATCATGTCGTATATGTATTTACTTTCTTAGTACTTTTCATCCTATGTTAGAAGTTAACCTAGTAACACGTAGACAGATAACCAAATCATTGAGTTCGTGTCACATAAAACCATTGAAATGGTTCAAGGAAAAGTGCCTCCCTGTTCATTAATCATCACATGAAAGTTTCTTGTTGGAAACTCATCTCCATTCAAGTGCTGCATTTACTTTGTCTGTAAACAAGGAATGGAAAGTATTTGCTCAGAACCATTGAGTGGTGCCTATTTGTTATTGCTTCTACTTTCTTTCTCTCTGTGTATTTTTTGCTAGTGTTGATCTTGCAATTACTTATTCCAGATTATAAACGTGTATAAGAAAAGTTTTGAAAGTGGGGGAAAATACTGGCCTATTGCTCACAAGACAATAATTGCTTCACTGGTGTTGACTCAAATTATAGCTCTCGGAATCTTTGGGATTAAACGGTCACCAGTTGCATCTGGTTTCACTATTCCACTTATTGTTGGCACTCTTTTATTCAATGAGTACTGTAGACAACGATTTTTTCCTTCGTTTCAGAAGATTTCTGCACAGGTACCATGGATGTTTCTTCCTTTTTATTTTTGTGCATTTGTGGGTTCGTGTTCCAAGTTTGATGGGTTATTTTTTCACAGGTTCTTACGCAAATGGATCAACAAGATGAGCGGGGTGGGAGGATGGAGGAGATTTATGAACAGCTGAAGTCTGCTTATTGCCAGTTCAGGTTAATTTCTTTGGATTTGTGTAGCACTGGACAATTAGACCAGCAAGGGGACCGGGATGGCATCCAAGATCCAGAGGCAGTGACGGCAGGTTTGACTGAAACAAATGTTGGGATAGTCCCTCTATCTGAAATTAAAAAATAATTATTCAGTTGTCTCTGTCTTACTTTTTCAGAGATTGAAATAGCAAGTAGATGATACTTGGACTGCTGATTGCTATGTGGATAGACGAGGACCTAGTTCAAGGTGAATCCAGTCTACCCATCATGAAACATCAAAATTCTGATTGTGCTTGCTGGTGAAAGGTGCATTGAAGCATTATTTGGTTGAATATATTTGTACAGAAACAAGCAATGTACAGAAGGTAGAACCCGGATGCTAAATTCATTTATTTGCATGCAGATAAGCTTTTAGCTCTTTCTTTGTTGTTTTTTAAACTTTACACCCAGATTTTTTTTTCATATGCATGGGTGCGGAAAGCTGTCTGTTTTGCATAGTTGTGTCATGTGTGATTCATTGAAGAGAGTAAAGAACAAAAGGCAAGTACCTTCTTGATTTCTCGAGGATTGAATGAAGTGAAAAGAAAAACAAAGTTGTATGGCGCCTGGTTGTGAACAAGCTTCAGGATTTTGGTTATAAACCTTTTGGTGCATCCGAAATATAGATGAATTTGAACCCTTTTTTTTTCCCCACAACATCTGGGGAGTTACTGACCTCGTCAAGACAAAGTTGCTGTACATGGAAAATTAAACCACTAATTACAAGAATTATGGCACAAAAATGTCGCGCATTGTCAAGCAACAGAAGTCTGCGTTCAATGGTTCAATGATTGAGAGACGTGAAGCATACATTCTGATGTACAGGAGCAACAAAATTGCAATGAATTCAACCTGCCGCAACCTACAGGCTAGGTGGCATTTTGATTTGATGTAGAACTATAATTCTCTTCGCTGGATTTATCATTTTCAATTACTTTTGCAAACGGCCACAACGCTTGCAACAATCCACCATTTCCAACGTGCAAGAGGAATACTCGTTGTTTTGCCCCAAAACAAGCAGAGACAAACTTGAAAAGAACAAAGAAGCAACTGATGCTTAAAAGTCGACGCTCCTGTTCCTGTCCGTGTTGTTGAACAACAACAAAACGAACTCAGAAAAAGATCAAGCATACACACAGGAACAAAGCTAATTTTAATTATACCTCAGTTACAGGAAAAATTTGGTTTAATGTCTCTGTGAAGAAATCAGTCGATAAGTAGCCAACAAGGAGACCGAATGGAATCATCAGTTCTTGATTTGTAGAGGTGGAAAATGCAACATCCGATAAGGAGCTGAAGATGAAGAATGTAACAAGAGACCACTTGAGCGCTTTATTTCCAAGTAAAAGCAACCTCTCACACAGAATATTCTCAGCTTTCTTCCATTGAAATTGCTTCACGGGTTCTGGGACAGCCTCCCACAACCTCTTTTTAACAATTCCCAATGCCAATTTGGCCTTATTTGGTTCGCCAATCTGCGCCGTTATTGAACATTTGGGAAGAATATGGTGGCGAAAATGAGCTGACAGTGGCTTAATCTGTACGTATGAAATGAACCAACAAATGCTACCCACTTAGAAATTAAAAAAAAAATGTTCAGCGATCAATAATCTATCAAAATTATATATATATATATATATTAAAATAGCAGGAAATGGGTACCTGAAATTTGGGACTGGGAGTGAAAGACACTGCTACTGGTACAGGTACAGAAGTAGAAGACGCCAGAACCGCCATCACTGTTAGCGGCACCCCTCACCTGAGCTTTCTTGTTTCTTCTTTAGGGTTCATCAGGTTGATAATGGGTATGTCAAATGGGTCTCGGCCCATTATTAATTTGGATTAAAGAATTCACTCGCTATCAGGCCCTTTGAATCTTGTTACATTATTATTATTATTATTATTATTGTTATTTTAAATGAGACTGATTATTATTATTATCGTATATACCATTGGGAGAGAATTAAGTGGTGTACATTTTACTAATTTACCTTCACTCAACTACATACACAATTAAGGGAAGATTGAGTCTCATACACGGGGACTCAAATAGCTGCCTTCACTAATGTCAAAATAATAGTTCACCAATTGGTCAAAAGGAACCATTAGAAAAAAAAAAAAAAACGAAGTAGAGATTTTGAGTTACATTTATTTCATTTGATTTTTATTGTTCACTGTACAACTAACATGTCAAATGAAGCAACCGATCGTCTAAATTAATGATTATCACGATTGTTATTATTTTAAAAATTATGATTGTTGTTCCCTAAGTTATTTTAAAAATTATTTAGAATTCAACTATTTTTTTTCTTGAGATTCGTGTTATTTTATAGATCTACACCACCTCCATTATGTTGTTCTATTGATATTCTATAAGATTATTATATATAAAAAACTAATATTTGTTATAAAATAATTATAATTATATAGATATTCATCAAAGTAATTCTTTATCTCTCCACTAATAATTTGATTTATGATAACTCTCATTATTTCATAAAAAAAATATGATTAATGATATGTTTATTAATTATTTACTTTATTTGTATAATTATAAAATTACAAAAAAAAGACTTATCTCTTTATATACATACTTGAGATTTTGTCTCTTATTTACTTTCTCTTTTTCTCTTCTTATATTATTATGCTGCTGATTGATAAATAACATAACAATTTTATGTTTTACCCGAAATTTTAATCATCGTTTTTACTTTTTAGGTAAATAAAAAATTATAAAATAATGGAACCGTTGCATATGCATACTAAGTTTCAAATATTTTGCCTAATGAAAAAAGAAAAAAGAAAAAAAGTTTCAAATATTTTGATAATATCAATTATGACCTCAACAGACAATGATTGATGGGACTTGTAATATTGTTTTATAAAAATAATTATATTTTATTCACTGATTAGCAAAAACAATTCCATTGAGATAAATGGATATAAGAACATTACGATAAACCCAAGAGTAATACCGATAATTAATATTCTTTTCCTGCTCCGTCGCATTCTTTCAGATATTTTTAGGATTTTTTTTTAAGTGCAGAACTTTATTAAAAGAAAAACAAATTCTCAAAATAAAAAGAAGCTACTCTCGATAAATATGCTTGACCAATTCAATTTAATTGGTGATAAGTTAGTTGACCAAATTGGATTGAAGGGGATACGGATCCGGAATGAATCTTGGAGAATGTTAGGGAGTGAATAAACACATGGTTCGCTATTGTTTATTTATTTAGTTTTAAAACTTCCATGTTACATTTTCAAACTTCCATGGGATGTTCCCCCCTTCTATAAAGATATGAAATAGTAGAATTCTGTGCAAAGTTAAAATATATATATGAGATAGTCTCAGTAAATTTATGAACTTTATTATATATAAATAATTAGAGAGTTCATTCAAAAAATTTGTCAAAAAAATTAAATCATCTCAAATTACACGAGTTAATATTCACATTTCTTTCATTTATTAAGATAGCTTTGATGAGATATGAAAATATATAAAAAATTTTTACATAATATGAAATCGACAGTATTTTATATAATAATCAGAGTTTTATCATAGGATTATTTGAATCATCTCAAATTACACGAGTTAATATTCATATATTTTTTTTATATTTATTAAGATAGCTTTGATGAGATCTGAAAATACATAAAAACCTTTTTACATAATATGAAATCGACAGTATTTATTTTTACTGAGATGAATTAACTTCTACAGTCCATCCTCTTCTATCCTCAATAACACCCGTTTGAATTCCTACGAGAGTTGAGTACAATTCCTGGTACACCGAACGTGAACCCGATTTAAATTCAACTCTGCGTAGTTTTGAATCACACGGGGAAAAGCAGTTAGAGAATGGCAAAATTATATATAAATTAACTCGTAACACATTCTCCCACTTAACGTTAATTATGTACCTTTTATTTTGATATGTAATGCTGCCTACTGGAGCAACAACTACAGCGGTTCCAGTGCAAAATACTTGGTCAGCATTGATCAAATCCTCCACAGGAATGACACGTTCCTTAACCTGTTACCAAAGGAAAAAGGTTACCAATTCTAGCTTCTTTTAGGACTTAACATGTTCATTTTTAGAGAGTTATAGGCTGAAAAATGAAGATATATAGTCACCTGATAGCCATGATCCCTGGCAATTTCAATTACGCTCCTCCTGGTAATGCCTTCAAGAATAGTTCCATTTGTAGCAGGAGTTGAAATTACATTGCCCTGGAATGATTTTAATAAACCCACATCATTCGATCAAGAAAGCAAAGAGCCTGCATGTGACATCATATATCTGCTTCAATAAACAGAACACTACCTTTACAACAAAAATGTTACAAGAAGAGACTTCCTCCACATTTTTCCTATTGACGGAGTCAAGGTACAACACGTCCGAAAATCCTCTACTCTTGGCTCTGATTAATGCTTTCAAAACCTGCAGGCAAAGTTAACGTGTGACAACATACAGGATACACAAAAACCTTAATCCATGATTGAGCTTTAGCTTTCCTGATTCCTGATGAAACTAATGTGTTGATGAAATGACAATGACTACAAGCTTCTCTACTGAGTGTTGGAGAGAATTCGCTTACAGGAGCGTAATTGCTGATCGTTTTTACCCCTCCAGCGCCACCAGGGGCAGCACGGACAAATTCCTCTTCAATGTACAAATTCAATGGTGCCGAACCTTCCTGTATTAAAATAATTAAATAAGCCCTCCAATTGATGGCCAAATCAATCTGAAATGTGTTGCGTTTAAAATAGTACATAAAATTGACCTTGAAATAGTTTCCGACAGGGGAAGCATATATGAGGAAAGTGTATTCAGGTGCTGGAGCCAAACCCAGTACAGGACCACTTCCTATGAGCAATGGCCTAATGTACAGCGTGCCTTTTCCTGGAGGAGGAACCTACGGCATGCAGTTGTGTTTTAAATTAAGATAAGTTATTGCAGTAACAAATATGTTTTCGACGACCATATACCGTCCGAAGGATTTAATTAGCATAATCTTAAAAAAGAGAAGAATAATTAGTCATTACCCAACGCTTGTTAGCAAGGGCTATTTGTTTCACAGCATTGACAAACTGATCAATGGAGGGTGACGGCATACACATCCTCTCAGAACCCATCTTCATACGCATAGCGTTTAGATCCGGCCGGAAGAGAAGAATACGCCCATCTTCTGTCCTGTATGCTTTTGTTCCTTCATACACTCCCTGGAATGTTTTTTCAAACACCACTAGATTGGTCAATATATTGACTTAAGAAAAGGTAACAATAGTAAGCAGCTAGCTAGTCTTTAGTCCTATCATTACAAAATTGTTTGTTCTGGTTTACTTATCCGAATCCATGATGTAAGTAATCGTCTGATCTAAATGTTCCTGGAAAATTGAGTTGGAGCTTGCCTGTCCATAATTTAAGACTGCTGCTGAAGGGCTTAGCTCAATGTTTCCATACCGACCAAGCTGTCCTTGTTTGAAATTTTCGTGTTTAGAACATTTCATGATGTACATATAATCAGCTGGCACGATACTAAATCCAAGATTATCCCAGTCCAAATCAGCGTACTCATCATCACTGCTAGCATGGTCATCCAATGACATCAGACAAGATTTAAAAGCATAAAAAAGTAAAAGACTAAAGAAGAAAGAACATTTTACAAGTTTGATATTATTAATTATGTTAGCAACATTATCAAGCTGCATTGTCAATAATTATTTGCGGTACCTGAAGACAGAGTGTCTGCCCAGTTGTTGCAGAGAGGCAACATGAGATGAATAGCAATAGTAAGCTCCAAGCTGCCCCCAACAAAAAAAAAAAAAAAAGGGAAAAGAAAAGAGTTATTTCCGAAAATAGAATAACCTACGGCTAAATCTCAAAGACAATTTGATAATAATAACTTGTGGTAATGAAACCACCATTCTCATTTGGGAACTTTTGTATCAAAATCCCTGACCTACGATGATTTATCAGGCAATATATCATGAACATATATATATGAAATTAATGAAAGAAAGAGAAAAAGAAAAAAAAAAGGGGGGACCTTGGACGTCAAAGAAGAAGCAGGTCGAAATGAGTGAATCAAATTGCGCAAGCAGGCAGCAGCACCCTTTAGAATCATGATTCTTGGATTGCAATTTGCAACAATGTGCACACCTTTCGGTAGAGTTAATAAACAAGAAGAGAGAAGGATGAAGAATTTGCAAATGCAGAAGCAAATCGTCAAATATATATATATATATAGACAGAAGAATTCTACACGCATTAAAAAGGGACCACGTTATAAGTTTACCTGAAATGTATTTTGTAGATCATGTTTAGAGAATTAACGTTTTGTCTTGTTAGTTATTAGTTAATTACTAAATATGAGGGATAAGCGAGACTTGGCAAAACATATACATAAACATGTCCATCCAATTTCAATGTTTCATTTTCCGCTCATAATTCCACGTCAGGATTCAGATATGTCGTTGATCCTGAATTTTGAGCAAGTGGGTGCCGTTGCACACTTTACAAGTATTATTACTTTTTTTTTTTTTAAAAAAAAAGAAAATCTTTTGAACCAAGACACATTTATAAAAAAAATAATAAAAAATAAAAAATTACACACCACATTATTTTATTGATTAGTTACATCTTACACTTTACATCATAAGTACAAATTTTGATAAATTCTAAGGGTCGTGTGATAATGAGACGATCCATTAAATTAAAAATAAATAAATAAATAAAATTAGCAAGTCACCTCCAATCGATTGATTATTCAGGGTCAAAGAAGCATTAATAATTTATTTTTTTTATTTAAATGTGAGGAATAAACACAGCCACAGCCACTATCTTCTGTCAAGAAATATAATTAAGCCTTCGTCAACTTTGTATGGAAGTCAGTCCAATCTATCCGAGAAGAGAAAGGTTCCAAACCTTCCTTGTCTTATGGATCCCATTTGTTAAATTCAACAAGAGGGAAGGTCTACCGTCAGTGAGCTCTTAGCCAATGACCTGACTCTTTCTTATAGATATTCTTTAAATATTAGTTAAAATTTAAATTTAAGTAATATCTCATAAAAATTAATATAAATTAATTTTAATTATAGTCTAATTTATAAATATCAGTTATAATATTATGTAATATAAATTATAATATTAAATAATAGTCTCATGTAATAAAAAAAAATAATGTTATGTAACTTAAATTTTGTATTCTAAATAACTATCATACATAATGTGTTATTTTTTAATTTGTTGATAAGATAATATAATTAATATATTTTAATTTTATTAATTAATATTATATTATTTAAAATAAAAATTTTAATATGTATAATATTATTGAATTAAAAAAAATAGCATTAATTGGGTCTGATTGTAATAATGGCCTGCGGAAGTCTCTCTCTGACCCTGACTTTGATTATTAAAAAATGGAGGCTTTGGTGGGTATGAAATTTGTCCAGTTTGGCTGAATAATAAATAATACACTTTATTGTGTGAAACGAGGGTTAATAATTTATTTGGACTGCTACGTAATCTTTCATTGACCTCACATCTCTTGATTTGTTCCTTGATCCGAGGAATTACAATCTGCTCTTATATAATGCGTATCTCATTATCAAATCTATGAAAATTTTATTTCTTGTCTTTTATATATATATATATATATATATGACTAATATTATAAATTTTAAATTTTTTATTTTAAATAATATAATATTTATAAATTAATTGATAAGATAATATAATTAATTTATTTTAATTTTATTAATCAATTAATGAATACTATATTATTTGAAATAAAAAATTTAGAATATATAACATAATTATGTGTATAACAAGGGCATTCTCAATATTTTAAAGTGAAAGTACTTATTGAAAAAATATATATAATTTTTAAAATATTAAAAATTATATTTTTATTTATTAATATATTAAAATTTATTTATTTTATTTATTAATAGTATCTTTATTTTATTAAAATGATTATATTCTCACTAAAGACTTATTATTATATATATATATATATATATATAATCCTCTTATCATGTAGTACTCTGTAAATACGTTATTAAATTATATAATTTTATAATAAATTAAATACTGATTTGATTAAATTATATAAATTAATACGTGTTGTATAAAAAAAATAAAGGAGATAATTGTTATATATATATATATATTGGCGCCAGGAGTTTCAGTTGTTAATAATTGTAAACTTTCGTGGTTGCAGCTGCTTGATATTAGTAACTAGTAAGCATGAAAGCTGTTGCTGATGGGGACGATGATTGATGATTGGTGAACGAGATCATTATCTTTTCTTTGTCGAGAGAGGCAATCCCAAATCCCAGTCTAATGAATCACGTCATTATCTTTTCTTTTGTCAAAGAGCCAAACCCAGTCCAAGACAGACAGACATTAATAAAATATTCAAATCCAGTTAAATTTAGAATTTTCCAGAATAGAAGATCGAAATAGTCCACTTATGAGATCCGTGATTCAATCCTTCCCAATTGATATATTATAAATAATAACACGGTCGTGTGCTAGATAGATATCGATTAACTATATTTCCCACTTTTGGAAATTTATCTTTGTTACTTCCAAGTTTCAAATGTTTATCCGTTGACTTTTTAGGGTGATGCACCTTGGAAATTTAAATCGTATATGAATAATGCTTATCACTTTGCTCAATTTCCTTTAATCTAACTTACACTGCACTGTCCAATTTGTGAATTTTCAAGACATTTTAGTTATCACGTATTAACAGAGAAGGTAATCATTTCAGGTGCTGCTTCCTTATTGGTACGGGTAGGACATGAGCTTTGATACGAACGCCCTGTTTACAACTAGAAAATCCGATGATGCTTCATGGAGCTTAATTAATCTCAACTGTCCAGCCCTTGTTATCTTTAATATGACCTGTTTGAATCCCGACGAGGGTCGAGTATAGTTCCCGACACACTGATTGAGCTCCCGTTTTGAATTCAATTCTGCAAAAACGTAAGCAGTGTGTGATCACACAAGTTCAAAGAACTGATCATTGCAAGCTAATTTTATTATGCACGCTTTTGCTCGATGTTTGTTCTTTAAATGTTATTAGTTAGTTCTTGCAGTGGCAAGACTCGAGAAATTGCAGTGACTATATGTAAAGTAAGTAATTAGTAATTACCTTTTTCCCTGATATGTTATGCTGCCTACTGGAGCAACGACTACTGCAGTTCCTGTGCAAAATACTTCATCAGCCTCCAGCAATTCATCGACTGGAATTGCACGTTCCTCGACCTGACACAATTTCAATGTTTTTAGAAGGCATGCACCAAGGATAAGATACGAGGTGAATCCATAAAATATAATTCTTGATGAGTAAAAGAACAGTGAGTACAAAATCCTGTTATCAGAACTAGAAATCACCATTTGTGTAAAATTGTAGACGAGAAAGTTGTACAACATGTCATTTAACGTATGGTTCCAAATAATAAAGGATACTAGGCTAGTACCTGGAAACCGTAATCAGAAGCAATTTCAATTATGCTTTTCCGAGTAATCCCTGCAAGAATAGTTCCACTTGTAGCAGGAGTCGAAATAATATTGCCCTGAAAAGATTTTAAAGATAAACAATGGTCAAAAGAGTGTAACATAAAAGCAAACACATAAGAAATAAAGTCCAGAATTTTGAATTTAACAGTACCTTTAAAATGAAAATGTTGCACGAAGATACTTCCTCCAGGTTTTTCTTGTTCACTGAGTCAAGGTACAGGACATCAGAAAATCCTCTGTCTTTGGCTCTGCTTATTGCTTTCAGAACCTACATATATAAAAGCTTAGTTAAGCTACAACGTAATAAAAGTTCACAATTGGGCGCAAACAAGACATCACACTTTATAAAAATGAAAACTAGTTCCATAGAAGTTAAATTAAATTAATGCCAAAAGATCCTTATACAAAATAATGGGTGGTAAGATGGTGTTGTGATCATTCAACTTCTTTGCAAAGAGCATGAGAGACAAGTATTCGCTTACTGGGGCATAGTTAGATATGGCTTTAACGCCTCCAGCTCCACCAGGAGTTGCACGGTGAAATTCATCCTCTACATACAAGTTCAAGGGAGCCAAACCCTCCTAAATCACACAACAGATTAATATTAAATATCCTGTTGAAAGTCCAAAGACGAAGTAATAAGTTTCATGAGAAAAAGCAGCCACCTTGAAATAGTTACCAACAGGAGAAGCAAATACAAGGAATGTGCACTCAGGTGCCGGAGCCAAACCTAATATAGGACCACTTCCCATAAGTAGAGGCCTTATGTACAAAGACCCTTTCCCAGGAGGAGGAACCTGTTAATTTCAATTTATTAACCATGAGAAGAAGTGAAACGAGAACCGAAAATTCTTGCAAAGAAAATGTTTTAAAGTTAATTACCCAACGCTTATTGGCAAGAGCAGTTTGTTTCACAGCATCAATGAATTGATCAATTGAGGGAGAAGGCATGCACATTCTTTCGGCACCAATTTGCAAGCGGATCGCATTTTGATCTGGACGGAAGAGAGTAAGTCGCCCATCTTCCTTTCTGTATGCTTTCATACCTTCAAAGAGTCCCTGTGTAAGATATTGTGTGGTTAGCTATGTTTTTCTTTTTAAAGAAATTTACTAGTTCTAGCTACAAACTTGGCTGAAGTTGTGAATCTAACTCGCCGGAAACCAATTTATGAAAACGAATCATGTAAAATTTCCAATTTGAAAACGGCTGCAAGCTAATCAATTGAATCATTGAAGTAGCTAGGAAATAATGGATCGAGAAAGATGTGGAGCTTGCCTGCCCATAATTTAAGACTCCTGAAGAAGGGCTCAACTCAACCTTTCCATAGCGACTTAGCCGTCCTTTCTCAAAATAGTCATTAGAACATCTCATGGTGTACATGTAGTCAGCCGGTATAAGACCAAAGCCAAGATTATCCCAATCCATATGATCAGCACTCTCATCATCATCACTAAACAAACAAAAGCAAAAAATCATGAGGACAATAAATACGGTGGGGGCAAGAGAACAGATAAGTACACAATTTACAAATAATTCCTTCGCTCCTGGTTATCGCACCATTCTTACTAACAGTTCAAGCTATAGCAGTTGTTCAAACCAACGCACAGATCTCATAAATGGAGAGCATTACAGATTGAACGCATTATTCATTTGCATGGTTAGGACATCGAATGCACAGAATTGCTGCTATTTTATAACCAAAGCATTAAAACAATGCTGTCCAGATGGTTTACTTTTATTTGCACGCTTGTAACACATAGTTACCTGTAATCAGATGGTTCACAAACTTGTTGCAGAGAAGCAGCAGCCTGAGAATTGTAGCTACAGAAATCTCCCGACTGCAAAAGTGCAAGAAGATAAATGAGTTGACTAATAACACGTTGATTGATTAAATGATTCAAACTTGGCGCAATTTTGAAAGTTTGAATCATTGACTATTAAGAAGAAAATCCAAGTTCGAAATCCAAGTCCGAGTCCAAGATATCTTGACTAAAGTGAAAAGCCAGACAGCAAACCTTGAGAAATGCAGAACCCACTCGCAAAGATTGACCAAAATTTCGTAAGCATGCGCTTCGAATCAGTGTTGCTGGCCTCATCATTCTTCCGCGAAATGGTTGCTAGACAATTGAGTATTATGAAGTACGAACGGAACAGATTCCAATTCTAAAGGAGCCGTTAGCTTGTCTATATGGAAAGTGCAGGAAATGAATTTAATTTAGTGAGCTGGAAAGATATGCCAAAGACTATATATAGGAAATGACACGGAACTGCGGAGGAGCCAGGATTGACTTAAATTATTAAGTGAGAGAAGTGGTATTTATTTTAAGAAGGGGGCTAACGGTTAAGTGAATGAAAAAGTTGGAGATGCTGATGCACATCCAAGCCTTGAAGGCAATGAATGTACTTGGTCTTCGCTGAAGATTCCACGTCAGACATAGTCCAAGAAAAATTCTTTCAAAATGGGACGCCTATTTTTTCTCCTTTTTTTTTTTTTGACAGAAAGATTTGCTTTCAAAATGGGACACGTTAGTTACATAGAAAAGTCCACACGCAGCTGTCCCCTCGAGCTCATTTTGATTTCCCGCCAACTTGATCGCGGTAGTGAATTAAAGAAAAGGCTACACGTTCCATAATCTGATTGGCCATGAGCTGATAATGAATTACCAATGCAGAAAGAGTAATGGAAGGATGCCTAAATAGATGTAGATTCCTTGCACCATGACAATGATCATAATAATATAACACGTCGAAAAAGCACGTTAGCATACCATCTACATCTTTAATTCGTCGTTCTGTGTACCGGTGAATCAGCACGAAAAATGATGTGAGAATTCTACGGTGATGGTCACTAGCTTTCAATTTTGAGGATCCTATGCAATCAGACGTATTTGTCGACGCTTGTCTGAAGGCCTAAGCACCAATTGGGCCTAGAGAGAGGCCCAATCAGAATAATAGATGTTTTCGTTGGGTCCACATTCCTCAAGATCTTTACAAAGAGTCTAAATGGCAATTAATTTGTTCCCAGCATGCATTTGATTTAATAGTAGAGAGAGATTCAATTATGATTTTTTTTTTCTCTCTCTTTCTTTATTCTTTTGGTTTACATGACTCCTAATTTAATAGGTAGGCTGTCAATTAATTTGTTCTTCCCGCTAAAGTGCATTGGTCGTCGGTTATTAAATGTCCTGTTCAATAATTAAACTTTACGAAGTGTCTGCTAATTGATTTAATTGGTAAAATTTTGATTTTGTTAAATTAAATTATTTATCAATTAAGTGTACAACATATAGGAAGAGAAAGAGAGCAAGTAAATACGAGATACAATGTCTATGAGGGATTTTATTCAATCTCAAGTATTTATAAATTAATAATGTTATACAGGCTAAATTTTTTATTTTAAATAACTATTTCATATGATGTGACATTCATCAATTAGTTGATAAAATTAAAATAAATTAATTATATTATTTTACCAATCAATTGATGAATGTCATATCATTTGGAATAGCTATTTAAAATAAAAAAATTTAAGACATGTAGCATTATTCTTTATAAATAATGCGATAAACTCTCCTCTTATAATCACATAACCGCACAAATAAAGTAAATAATTAACAAATAAATATATCATTAGTCATAAATTCTCATGAGATAGTGAGAGAAGAGATAAAGAATTATTTAGTATGAAAAAAAAAATTATTTTTTATTCAGTATGAAAAAAAATGTTATTTTTATGAATATATACGTAATTATAATTATTTCATAACATATTTGAAATTTCTCTTTCACACTATATAACTTTCAGTTATGTTACTTAAAAGAACTCAAGGTCATTAATTAAGAACATTATTCTAATTATTACTTTTATCAATATAATTTTCAGCTATGCCACCAACACGCAATGAAATGGTAATAAAACTTATCGGAATGAAGATCCGGATATCAATAGGTAGGGACACTGGGTTGTTGCCAATCCCCCTATAATAAATGACTTCTTCATGAATGGATTGGATTAGATTCTATTTGGATTTAATTTTGAATTCACAAATTTGTAAGTATATAATTAGGATTTGGATTCATAGAGCTAAATTTTTTGTTAATTTTTAAAAAGAAATTATATATTATTATGCATATACGTGTGACACAATATTATAAAGAATTAAAAATATAGATAAATTCATTACTCTTTATTCATTCGCCAATAGAAATATGTGTATGGCTATTATTGTGATTGATTGAAATATATGTGTGACAAGAAAGCCATGTAAACACGAGATTGCTAGATTCTGCGAAATCCTCCAATGGGATTTTATTCATCAAATTATAGGTTCTTTAATTAGTACAGAAAATAATAAAACAATATACAGCATAGATGCTGCCCAAAAACGACAAACAATATTAAGTGAATCAAAATCAGTAACCTATGTATTTCTTAAAGAAAAAGGAACAAATAATCCATTCACAAACATCTAATTAACTAACTAATTCAAAACAATATATGTACATACGAGAGAGAAGCCACGAACAAAAATAACAGTGCTTTGGCCCGTGAATGTATAAAGCTAGCATAATGCAGATGGGTGGGTAAAAGAATTGCAAGGATGCTTTGATCCAAAAGTGAAAGAACTTCTGCTAGTACTGGAGCCATCACCATCGCCATCACCGTCACGGGCATCGCCGCCGTCAATCTTCTCATCACAAGATGGGCATACGGTGACAGTGGGAGCAGGATGCTTCATATAAAGAGGTGCCCCTGATAATTTCGTCGATTTAAGCTCTTGCATCTCCCTCAGTAACCTCTTATTTTCTTCCTTAAGTGTCTCACAACATCTCTTCAGTAACTCACATTCTACTTCTGTCTGCTTCAACTTACTCCTACATAATAAAGAGAACAAACTAAGGATATGAGAATATATACCAACCACTTCAAAAGAGCACGCATACATAATATGATTCGGTAACCAATTTAAGGAACCTGGCTCTTCTGTTCTGGAACCAAACTTCTACTTGCCGCGGCCTTAGATTTAACATTTCTGCTAAACCTTGCTTTTGCTTCTAAAATATACATAATAAAGAAAATCATTAATAAAACCTTTTTATAATTTATATAATATTAATTATTTAATTAATCAAGAGAAAAGGAAAGATGGTATACGTACGGGGTTGAGAGTGTTGTGCTCTTTGAAGGTATCTTCTAAAGTAGCGAACTGTTGTTTGGTAAGTCTGAGTTTCTTCCTCGGACTGCCGCCTTCGTCTCCATGATGATCACTAATTCCCTTTGAATTAGAAATTGGTGATAATGCACTCATACTCATGCAAGAAGCCTGTTGGTGCTCATCGATGGAGTCATTCTCTTTTTTGGCTGATTTCAACGTATTTTCCGAACGGGACCCTAACGTAAGAGATGGTAACAACTGATCGTCTTTCAAGATTAGTTTCTTACCATTCTTTTTTTGATGATCATGATCATTAGATTGTGGCAGTGCCCCTTGGATCCCGAGGCCAAGACACGTACTATAATCAAATTCCATTAATTAATTGTGCTCAAGAATTAGTATTATTGATGACTTGCGATCGACGGTACTGTTGATATGAGGCGAAGAAGAGTGCGAGGAGGTCTTCTTGAGGAAGATAATATGATTTATCAAAGGAATTAATAATGATGAGTAGAGTTGGGAAAATTCCCACTTATTTCCCCCTCATAGGTTGACTATTTGAAACAGTAGATAAATCTCTCTCGTTCTTTTTAATTGTACAAAATACAATGAATAGAAACAGAAATGGTGGCATACGTGGAATTAAGTGGAAAGTGGATGTCTAGGGCAAAATATATAGGAAGAATAATTCGTCCATTTTTACCTTCATGCTACAAGCGCTTTTTTCCCTTTAAAGTTTGAATGGAGATGAGAGGCTCCACCAATCAAACACCAACTCTTATTCCATGTTATCACTCCAACTTGTACGAAGCATATTTACATTCAATCGAACTACTAGCTACTCACAGGCGGCATTATAAGTTCCTTCGACAAAGACTGTATTCTTTTATCTTTGTGTGTGTTGGTAATAGCAGCATATCGACGACACACACACACACACACGCGTACATATTCAAGTTTGTGGGTTTGTTGATCAAATGAGATACTTACAGAGTTGATAAGGATGGTGCTGATTAATGGTAAATTTACGAGGAGACAACATTCATAATTGTCAATGACGACTCATCTACTAGATGCTTGTACTTGTACGTAAGTGTAACGCCAAGTCGGAAACCACCCAAATGTCCCCCACTACTAGCTCAATGCGTGTGTTGTTTTCAATTAATCCCGAAACATGGGCTCTAATTATATGTTGCGGGGTCTTTTTTTTTTTTTTTACTGAACACGCTCTTAAACCGTGCAGTTTAATGAAATTAGTAAGAAATATTATTTAATTACATGATTTTATAATACATTAAAAATTAATTCTATTAAATTATACGGTTTAATAACATATTAGCAATAAAAAAAAAAATTAAAATACTGCACTTGAGAGAATGATTACACACACAAAATAATAATAATAATTCGATATATACATATCATCTATACACTTAAATTGAACATTGTGTGTTGTGTCCTCCAATCGGTGAAAAAATTTAAGGAATACTTATCTTCTAACCTACAATAATAAATATTTATAAAATATGTTAAAATTATAGTTCAGTTCTTAAATTACGTGCATAACCGTTCAGATCCACTTGATTGCATGCATCATGCATGCCCTACACACACACACACACACACATATATATATATATATATATATATATATATATACTTTGCAATCATATTAATGATAAATTTTTAACAACAATATTAAGAATCATAATTTCTATTTAAACATTTGAATTTCAACCGATGTAATCATTTATATGTAAGGATGGGTAAACCCAATCCAACCCAATTTAATTTTAACGAGTTTAACGGGTTATGGTTGGGTTAATTACGATGAACCCATCTAATTTAATCCAACTCATGTAAATAATAATATTTATTTATTTTAGAGTTGATAAATATTTCAGTTGATTTTATAACTATTATTTGACATAGTAACATATAATTGTTAGGTAAATTTATCATCTTATAATTTTAATTTTAAAAGTAAATTGGTTTCAGTTTCTCTTTATTTTTTAATAAACACTTAACAATACATAATTATAAATCTCTTTCGTTTTATTATAGGACATGATGCCAATTAATTATTTAAAATGTCATAACTTAGAATTCAAAAAAGAAATGTGAGAAGCTATAAATAAAATTATTGTCAAAATTTTCTTAATTTTTTAATTTTTTTATCGAATACTTGACTGTGAATAAAATTTTTATATTATAATATATTTATATTTAATTTTAATAAGTTTCATATATTTTTATTATTTAATTTTGATTTGATTTTCAAATTTTCAACCCGATCAATCTAACCCAACAATTTAAGGGTTGAGTTGAATTGAGTTCAACATGTTTATCGAGTTGGTTGAATTTTATCTCAACTCATTCAATAATAAGTTTGATAGTTTGAATTAAATTTTCACAAATCCTACCAAACTCAACACAACCCATGTCCACCCCTACTTATATGTAACTGCAATATCTTATTAGTCATTAATATTTATTAATTGTTCATAAATTATAACTCGATCTTTGTATATTAATCATATATAATAATTTCTCTCAAGTTGTTCAGCTATGCTACTGAATACATATCTTACCTACTATAACTATTTAATTGCATCAACTTTCTACTTGGAAGTTTCATTTTTAGGTTTCCTTGTGAAAAATATTAGTGATGGGATATGAAAACCAATGTGGTACTATCAATCCACCGACGAATCTATAAATTCATCAATGCTTACCTTATGTGGGTCATAGGCGAGAATTTTGCAGGAATAATACATCTAACCGTGATACAAAAAGCTTTTATATATCTTTAATTTGGTTGATTTTTCATTAACAAACGCATAGAATTCATTTTAGAAAAAAAAAAGAAAAGAAAAGTAAAACACATAGAGATTTAATATATGAAAATTGATTATCAGATGATTAGGTCATGAAATCTCCAGCATTAAGATAAGATTATCCGAGCCTTTATCATCAAAAAGGAAAAATACATATTATATAATATAACATGATATACTTGATCCAAGGGATGATTAGGAAAAACTATGCATGGTAGATCAAAATAATAAAATAGTTTTCCTTAACCTAATTAATTAATATTAACTAATAAGACAAAGCAAAGATTTTTTTTTTAAAAGAGCTTAAAAATAAAAGATTCCTAACATCTCACATTCGTTTAGATATAGAAAAAAAAATGGCATACATGACGCATGATTCCATAACTTAAATTAATTGATCTTTCTTTTAGAACTCTCGTGAAGGAAAGATGACACAAGAGTGACATGTATATAGATTCCGTAAAGTATCTATTAATTAACACTTGATAAATTACAACCCTGTGTTATATAATAATTTTTTTACGGTCACAAGTTGGATTAATAGGTTAAATTAATAATTTTGATAAATTAATAAGATAATATTTTTTAAAAAAAACCCTTATACAATTCTATGCTCTCATTGATATTATAAAATACTAATTTACTAAAATTACAATTATGATATTTTATCAAATATAATAGAACTCTATGATTACTTTTTTTTCTCCTTAAATTTAAATATAGTTGGATCTCAATTCTAATTTTTTTTATTGAATCTAAAAGTTATAGGATTGAATTGTGTATACACTCTATAAATTAAATTTTTTTATAAGGTATACACTCTACAAATTAATAAATTATCAATTTATTGATTAATTAATATCTCTTTAAATTTATAAATTTTAAATAGTCTCAATACTATTAATTTATAGAAGTTTTACCATATAACCATAAGCTAACATAGGATCGAGTTGTTTAACTCTCAGCGGAGGTGAGATTATTCCCTTTAACAACTCTATCACGTGTTTTTTTGTTTAAGATTTTTTTTTCTTCGCACTCTAAGAAGATATCTGAGTCCTGAGTTATCCTTAGCTCTCATATTATATAAAAATCTATGAACTTTACTCGTACATAAAAGTTAACTAAAAAATTAAGAGCTACCTCATGTTTATGAGAAAGTGTAGTATTATATTAAAGATTAGTTTGGGATTGAGTTATCTAATTAAATAAGTTGTTTATTATATCGGGATGACATAAGTTATTAATTAAAAAATAGTTTAAAATTTGATAAATTGTGTTATTATAGTTGTTATGAGTTTGAAAAGTAGAATATATATGTTTAGTAAATTTTATTACAAATGTATTATTTTATTATATAATGATTAAAATAAACATAATTTTAAATTATATTTAATTTTTAGAGTATGTTTAATAAATTATTTAGAAATTTTTTTAATATATAAAATTACATAAAGTGAAAAAATTTAATTAAATAAAATCTAATAAACTTTATGTTAAACAAAATATGATAAAAATTTATATTTATACATAATCTAAATCAAATAAAAAGTAATATTTATTATATTCAAATTAAATTAATATTAGAAATAATATACAGTAGTTGTAGTAGTAATTTAATTGTAATGATAATATAATATCTAATGATTTATAGGGTTTATAGAAAAGTAAAATATAATTATATTTTTGTTAAAAGTCTAAATTATAATAAGAATTTTAAAAAAATATAGTGATAAGTTGTTTATAAAAAATAATATTTTACATGCTTTTAAAAGTTACTGTCAAGATAAAAAAATTTATAAAATAAATTATTTTTACGAAATTTTTTAAATATTAATTTTATAAAAAATTATAAAATAAATAATTTATTAAATTTGAACTTGAATTCTAAACCATGCCCAAATCTAATATTTTGCGGAAGATTAATTCTCAATTCTGAGTATGGTGGGATAATTGATAATTCTTTTGACAACGTGGAACCCACAAATGATTTGGCATGATGGAGCATTCGATTCTAAAGGAATTATGATTTGGATCAAAGAATTGTAGCAACAAAACAGTGGTAATTATGCTGGAGATAAGGTTTCGGCTGTGTCTTGCAGTCTTTAGGGCTTTAGGCGACCAGTGAGAGTGTGAGAAGGTGCTCTTTTGTTTGTCTTTTCTTTGCACATACACCAACCGCCCATATCTACGAAGCCACCACTTTTGTCTGCAGCATCATCATTAATCAAAATCTATATCTTCCGCTAATCAAGAGAGAGAGAGAGAGAAGCGAGATTTGTCCATGACGTATATGTGATTTTTTTTTTTTTTTTTTTACTACTAATGATCCTCATAATCAAACCTCTGTCAGCTAGAATAATGTATTTCGTAATTTATCACATAGAAAGAAAGGTAGAATAAATGTAGCAACAAAAGGTCAAACCATGAATATTGAAAAGGGTTAATCTTTTCTCCACTTTTATTAGGTATAGATACAGTACGCTCGGATCGATAAGTGAAGGTGGAAAAGCTCAATCATACACCCACTTAGGCTTTGTCTGATTGTCTCACTTGGAGTAAGTATTTAATAAACATATCCATATAAGTATGGTTCAAATATTGAGGTTAATGAAGCATAATGCTTAATAGATATTATAATGGATGTGGATTAAAAAATTGATCAATAGCAGTTAAAAAAGAGCCGCCTAAGCATGCCAGCCCCCACCTGATCAACCTACATCAATATCTTGTAGATATATGTTACACTGAATCCCAAACTCGTTAAAGACTATATGATGGAAAAGAAAATGATATCAAAAAGCAAAAGGATTCGTCCCACATTCGAATGAGTGAGCTTGCCAGAAACCTAAACATTGTAACATACAATAACCTATACAATATATTAAATTTCTATTAATATATTATTCACCACTAACATTATCTGTAGTGTTGGAATTTGTTGTCATTCTACTTGACAACTGATTAGGGGTGGGCAAACGGTTCGGTTTTTATCGAACCGAACCGAAATATTCAATTTAGTTCGGTTCGGTTTTAAAAGTAAAACCGAACGGTTTGAAAAATTAAGAACCGAACGATTTATATTCGGTTCGGTTTAAAACCGAACCGAATTAAAAAACCGATCAGTTCGATTAAATATAATAAAACTGAATCGAACCGAATTTTTAAAACCTAAATTCTAAAATCTAAAATCTAAATTCTAAATTATTAACTTAATTTTCCGAACCGAACCGAACCGAACTAAACCGATTTTAAAACCAATCGAAACCGAACCGAATTATTTCGGTTCGGTTTGGTTTGGTTTAAAATTCGATTCGATCGGTTTGAATTTTAGAACCATCGGTTTCGGTTCGGTTCGGTTCGGATACCGAACCGAATCGAACCGAAAATGCCCACCCTTACAACTCGACTAATAATGTTACACATTGCAGTATCCAAGGTAGAGTTTGGCCAAAGTATATCTATGATATTTGTGTCTTTAGTTTTTTTGTTGGTTATACACATTTTTATGTATGAGATGTGGGTGTTTAGAATCCGATCTGCACAATCCATAAAAATTCAATCCAGTTTTATTCAAACTCATGGGTTAATAGATTGAATAAGATTAAAGAAATTTTGAAATCCGAACGCAACGAGAATCAACAACCTCCTAAATTTTAATTGTAAAATTATTAGGTGATAGGTATGGACCTCTCTTAATCCGAAAAACAAACTTAAAGGATGAGACTTTTACTCATATTTAGAAATAAACTATCAGCCTCTTTCTTATCCGAATATAAAATAAATCAAACCTAATGATTTTTTACTCACATATCACGCAAAGGGTCTGAGAGTAAACAACTTATTTTGTTAAATTATTAGGCCTAGAAAAAATTACAATAATAAAAATTTGTTCACGTGGCATTGTATAAAATTCTATAATCCATAAAATAGTGGATTGATTATTTTAATCTTGGAAGATAACAATATTCATGGCAAGGATTTTTATTTTATTTTTTTTAAGAGAATCCATAAAAAATCAAAAGAAAGAAGTACTAAGTAAATAATTAAGGCCTTCATCTCATAAACTAATGGCTCGAAGTAGTATGTGCGCCAAATCAAAGAAGTCAGGGAGAAATTAATCTTTATCGGAAAAAAATTAATTAAAACATTTTCCTCCACTCAAAGTAACTCGCAAACTATAACGAGATGCCACTGAGAACACACCTTCGTATTTGGCTCTTCCGGTCATCTCCACCTTTTTCAAAAGAATAAATAATTTAAAGCAAAAAAAATTAAAATATGTAAGCTGTTTCTGCTCGGCAAATCGAGTTTAGGGCTAAAACCTTCACCAACTGATCTGAGTTCGCCTCATTAGAGTAGTGGGTCCAAATACTGGCCCAATTTTATAACATTATATATATTACCTATTAATATAACTTATTTAATAGTTATAAGTCATAAATTTTTTTATTTTATTATTTAATTATTTTTAAAGTAGAGTTTTTGAAGATTAAATAAAATATTTTATCTTTATTAGTAAAAGTTTTTGAGCTTTTTAGAGAAGAGGTTGAAAAACTTTTTAATAAAATATTATTTACTTATTTTATTTGTTTCATAACATAATTTTAAATAATTTTTTATTAAAGTATTTTTTCAATTTTTTATAAAAGTTCTTTTTGACAACCAAACAACTAAAATCTTTTTTGTTGAAAGCTCTACTTATAAAAATTTTATTAATAAAAATTCTACTTATATAAACTCTATTTGAAAAATTATACCAAATAAAGCCTTAAGTTTTAATTTGAATCTCAATCGATAGGCTTTTTATTCATATGATGATGGTTAAATAATTTTATAAATTGTGAAATTAATTTTTCAATAAAACAACACATGAAATTGGAACTAAAGTTAGGAATCAAATATTATAATCCTTAAAATTATCATATAAATATGCCATAATGCTACCCGAGCCGAAGGACGAAATGGCATGTGGACAAAGACAAGGCTACGAAGTTGTCTCGCCTAAAATTCAAAACCTTCTCGTAGAAATTATCTAAAAGCTAACAAATCTATTTCCAGAAATTTTCAGGTTCAAATATACTCACTCTCACACAATACTTCGGACCACTCCTATAGGGCTAGGAACAACATTTCATGTAAAAATCATTTTGTACTAGTGGCCCAATCGCACAAAAGTTGCTGCTTTCCATCACAGAGACGTGCTTTTGACACCCCCTAGACTTCTTTTTAAAACCCCATTCCTAGGGATACACCCCCCATCAAAATATGAGAGATGATTTTGACTCACCCGCTTTATCTCATTAAGCTACCTCTCTTAAATTATATATATATTTTTTCAAAATTACCCTTAGAAAATAAAAAATACTTAAAAATATAATCATTTTCCCCTCTCATATGTTTTTTACGTCTTTCTCTAGCATCATCTTCACTCACATCTATTTTCATCACTACTGTATCCATCGTCATCAATATCATCTCAACACATCTTGATCACTATTAATAAGAGATTAACTAAAATGCATGGATTTTATTTTTATCTTTTTTATATATATATAAAAGCAACTACAAAAATATCCATCGAAAGAAATAAGTTTATTATTCAACAATTCTAATAAACAAAATGTCTAATTGCCCGATCTATTACATGCCATCAAAATCAAAATAGACTACCTCAAAGTCGAACACTCAAAATTATCTTAACCCACTAAAAATACTCTGCACTAACTATACTATTTTTTCTTTTGAACATAAAAATATTATTCAAGATTATAACTCATATTATATGATATTATAATTGATATATATAAATCAAATTATAACTGAAACTAGTTAACATTAATTCGTATAAAGTACTATTTAGATTTAAACCTTCATAAATATTCGAAAAATATCTATTTTTCACACTTTTGGAAAATAAGTAGACTAGTCTTCACTCGATTGAGGAAGGAACCTTGCTTTGTATCTAAGCTGCTGTGGTATTTTCTTCTTTGTCAAAATCTCACTACAACGCTCATGTTATTCCTTCAACTGCACTTTTTTTTTTTTTTAACAATTTCAGTTGGAGATTTTTTTAAGGATTAACTTTCGAGGAATTCATCTAGAAGAGGAGAATTTCATGAGCTTGCAAGAGAAAAAATAATAAAAAAATATATTTTATATTTTTAATAAGATTGAATTTAAAAATAAATATAATTAATTAAAAAATATAAGGTGATGAGATAAATTGAGGGATTGAAATATCACCTCTCAAAATATTTTGAAAACTGCCTTCCACATATATTGCTTTAGGCTATTTTTTTTTTTTTCACTTACTAAACATTATAACCCGACTCTTTTTCTCCTTCTCAAACACATTCTCGAGTCTCTCCCAAACACTCATCACAACTATTCAGAAGTTCACAATAATAAATGTTTAGATTGATTGGTAGACTTTTCTTTAGAATTAGACTTTCTTTTAAACACTCTATTATTATATACACTTATTTATTAATTTTTAAAAAATAAATTATACTTTGTGCACTCTTTAAAATACGAAAAATTCATCACTTAATTCTTTGTAAATTAATTATCTTTATTTACTTTACACATTAAAAAAAAATCTCTAAACACATTTATATTAAAATTTAATTATTTAGTTATATAATAAATTTCACCAATAAACAAAGAATGATAAATGACAAAATAGGAGCAGAACATACGTTGTCTGGTGTCTCAACTTACCAAGTTAACAGCAGAAAGTAGGCTAGTTAATTGCAAAGGTGGGGTTGCTGTTGCCGATAATATGAGAGAGCACTTGTTTTTGCTTGCAAATTGCAATTCAAATGGGGAGGATTTTTCTGGTGGAGCTAAAAGGCAGGTCATATGATTACAAATGCAGATTTTGTAATAGCCATCTCGCTCTTGTTGATAGTGTCCTTTCATGGTCTTTCAATTGTCGTCGAGGAAGGGCATACCTCTTCTGTGATGTGGTGAATATAATGCTTGGACCTCAAGAGGAGAGGTTGATGCTCTCCGGCATGCACACCATGGAGGATATAATTTGCTGCGGCCTTGGACAAATTGTTGGCTGGAAATACATTACTGCACATGACAAAAACCAAAAATACAAAGAAAGGAAGTTTGTTTTTGAAAGATGGAGGATCGTTGAAGAGGTCACAGGGGAATTTACTAGTCTTGAAACTCATACATAATTATTATGATATTGGAAAAAAATGATATTAGAAAAAAAAAATAGGAGCAGCTGCTAAATCCAATCAAAATATTTTACCGATGAAAAAATAAATATTTGTTTTAAGGTATTTAGAAGAAAAAAAATTATTGGTGGTGTCCTAAATGAATGTTTAAAGAAATAATATTATATATACTTATAATAAAGTATCTTTAATAATAATTTAAATTATGAGTATTTTTATAATAATATTTTTTTATAAAAATATAAGTGTTTAGAGTAATTTTTAGAGTGCATGTTAGCTCCCACTTTTGCTTTGTTTTATCCCTTGCCAACAACAACACGGACACTTAACAATGGATGATTTAACAATCCTCCCAAGGCTTTTAACATTTTATTTAGGGGTTTCTTTTGCTTTTTCCCATCTTTTTTTTTTTACATTTTTCTGCAGTTTCTACTGATTTCATTTATTGATTTTAATGAATCAATACTTTTAAATTGATATTGAATGGACATGAATAATACCAACCAAAGAAAACAATTTCAGCATCCAAGTTACTTATAGTTACAAATATTTAAGGATACAAAAATATTGAGAAGAATCCATGGACAGAATCGCATAAGAAGATGAGATATAATATGAATGGTTTTTTATTTTTTATAAAAAAAAAAGAATTAAGGATGCTTGTGAAAATAAACAAAGATAATTAAGAAGTGAGGTGGTTCAGATAAATTTAAAGTTCAAATATCATTAACCGCCTATAAAATGTCTCTTAACATAAAAAAATAAATGAGTGTCCAATCTATTTCAACCCTGCTAATTATCTTAGAAGTCTACCATTGTTTATTTTATAATTATAAGTTCATCCTCTAATCTATCAAAATTACACAACACATGAACACGGTACTTGCCTTATGGAGAGAGAACAAAGGAAAAAAAATTTTTTTAAAAAAAGGAAAAACTAACTACTAGGCACATCAACTTCGTACAACTAATCTGATTATGTACACTTGATAGTTAAGGGTAGCAGTAGATCTTATAGACAAGTTATACAAGCTTATGTGATTACCTCCTTTAATCACATACTAAAGCTTCAGTTTATTCTAACACAAGACATTAATGAGAAACATCCCCAAGGCTTAGTAATAAATATGCTACGAGAACACCAGCTGAATTTTGCATAACCTGAGTAATCACCATAACAGACAAGCTACACAATCATAATGGAAAGGCATTGATTTCTGAATAATAAGGTCAGTTGTAGGATAATACCAAACTCTCACAGCATTTAAATAGTACGTACGTAGCATTAAGACTTAACATTTTGATACTTAACCACCAGCAACAGTAGCACTATATCATCCTATTTATCTCACATAAAATTTGTATGTGAGTTGGCCATGATCATGGTCCCAGACGGTATGGACCATCAGCCATGTAGTGTCCATCCATATAAAGAGAAGCAGCATTCTGAGGATGAAGGCCATCCATCACCATGAATTGCATATCTTCAGAAGGTTTCCAGTGCCGCTTCCTTTGGTTGATAAACCAGTTATTTATCTGCTTCTGATCCAAGCCAGTTGATTCAGCCAATGCCACCTTCTCTGTCTCCTGTTAATTATTAATTACCACAACAAATTTGAGGTACAATGCCAAACTAAAAACTACAAATTGTAGACTGTAGTTGATTTCAGGAAGATAGATATACATACCGAAGGATAAGGCCATTTATAGTGTAATTCCCACCAGCTAAGTAGCTTTTGCCTGGCTTCTTTGGGTAGTTTCCCTTTCTTCTTTTTCTTGGACAGTTCCTGTTTGAGGCTACTTAAGTAGCCACTGTATTTCCTCAATAGATGGTTCTTCAGTTCTCGATCCTCAGCCCGGGGATCAATTTCAGGTAATTCTGTTTCTCCGCCACTATTTTCTTGATCTTCTTCAGAGGAGCCAACGCCTTCAAACTTCTGATCATCTGTCCATTTGTCAAAATTAAACAACATATATACATATATATGCCCTTGGCAGTTGACAAAATTAAAATGCATCAAACAGCATATTATTGCAAGCGGCGTTGAGTTCCTATGTATGCGTTAACAAGACGAGTTATAAGAAAATACCAAAATGTCAAAAGGAGGAACAATATTGTGACCTCGCTTGTTGAATTTGTCACATAGGAAGAGACATAACCACCAATTGTACGCTTAGCATTTAGGAACTCCGCTCACCTTGACATGGTCTTTATCCAGATAACAAAACTTTCCTATTAAGTGCTTGATCAATTCAAGTAATTTTTTCTTTCTTCTTTTTTCTTTTTTTCACTGTTAGTACTCAATGGAATTTAGTTTTTCTCTAATAAACCTCAAAACATTTATTTCAATCTCATCAAAATCTTACATCATCGATCTAATCAAAACCATACAAGAAGGCAACATTTAAAAGCTATATCGCAGATTTTATGAAACCCACTTCAAGACAAGACATTTTTCACTTAAGAACAGGCTCCACTATTACATGCTCAGTATGAGATTATGAACATATTAATCTCCAAAATGTTACCAATTGTTTTAAACCAAAAATAAAAAAACAAAAATGATCTATTACAGTCAATTCAAACCTAGTGGTGGATTGGTGTTCTCAACGAAAATGAGAGTTTGTGTTGGCTCACTGTATAAAATCACCTAAAAAATGGGAATGAAGAAAATATATCTCTAAATATTAGTAAGAATAGATCTCACTTCTAGTTTTCTTAGATTTTCGAACTATGCTTAATAACTATAAGTATATATAAATTCAGACAACTGGAAGACTTTATAATGTAATGTCACAGCAGTAAATACAGGATTTAAAGTTGTAAACAAAGAATTTAAAAGCACAACCCATATTCGGGAAAAAAAAAACCAAATATAAAATTGCGAAGCCTGAAAACAAGAATTAGCCCTTGGCATCCAATTCTCTTTTTCAAAGACGGTGGTCACTTCAAACAGAAGACATCACAAAGATAGAAAATAAAGTTGAAATACATGTAAATCAACAGTTACTCAACTCATGCTCAAGGTCACCAAAATAGCAGTTGACAAATTCAAGGAGGATAAAGCATGAGGAAACCCATGAGAATAAAGTAAATCAGCAGTGCACCACTGATAACGTTTCTTTTTAGTCGTCTAACAATAGCAAACTTTCATGTGAAGCTGAACTAATGGATCTCCTAACTAATCTAACCACATCATTACACTCTTCTGGCCATTCTTGAATTTCTCATGACAATACAAGCCCCTATCCTAAAATCTGCTATAATTGGCATTATTTTCTTCATTATGACTTCTACACTTTACCAGTTGGGAAAAGTATGGGACTTCATTCAAGCAAAAACTATCCTATGCTTAGATGCTGTATTATTGCAAATCTACAATCACACATATCCCCTTTTCAAGCACAAAGGAAGAGATCCTTAATTCAATTAAGTTGGCTACTCATTTTAAAATTAATCTCAAAATTTCTATCACAGAAGAGTTACGTGATGCGAAATTTTTTTAATTTTCACAATTTTTAAGGCAATAGTTAAACATTGCCATGTGATTATATGCATAAGCATCTATACACACCACTTTAAAAAAACCTATTAAACAAGAGTCATGAGAAGGGGAGTGATGGATACTAGTTGTAAGTGGAGCATCAATCAAATTCAGACCATCCAGCACAATACCCATCAATCTAAATTAAAATAAAATATGATACATATTATGTTGGATTGAGTTTCCAGAAATCAAAGATAATCCTGCACAATTAAATCAATGCACAAGTAAATTCATCAGAATTAGCTCTCACGGCCACCAGGTAGTGAGGCATATACGCACATGGTGAACAATATATACACAGTTAATTAACCATTAATTTACTATAGATTGACTTGACTGAAGCCTGAACATATCAATCTAAGTCAACGACTCTAATAGAGCCAATTTCTTAACTACTTCTACTTTCAAGCATGCTTGATAACAGTAAACAAATTCCTTTACTCTTATTATATGGTTAATCTAATCATTAAACTGAACCATATATTAATATATGCATGCAACAAAGCTCTAATCAACAAGCAGTGCATACATTAAAGTATATACATTAGTTAAACCTTCAATCTTTTGGAACCATAACATGTACATTTCCTGGGCAAATTGTCAAATTCCATGAAGTACATCAAAAAAATTGAAGAAACATTTAACAGGTAGAGAAGTAGAGTTAACATCATTACCAGATCTACTTTCAAGTCTTCTCTAGTATGGATCAAGATTCAGAAACCATGATTCCATAAACAAGTTTTTGCTGCTAGAGGAGCACTCTCTACTAGTGCATGAATTTGTGAAATGAGTTACTATTTGTCATTTCTGAGTAATCTGGCTAATTAAACAAAATATACTATTTCCACCCCAAGGCCAAGGAAAAAGGTTCACAGGAACAACTCTTTAGAATAAAACATAATTTGTTGATTAATATTGAAACTAAATTGAGAAATAAAATAAAAGTACCCCATCGGTGAAGGGACAACAATTTGTACCAATACAAAGAATTTAGAATTTTTTATTTAAAAATATAAAAATTTCTGCCAAAAGCCGTACAGGCTACACGGCCAGCACTGATTCAAACAGCATCCTATGTTCTGAAATTTCATTACTTTATTGAAGAAAAAACAAATGGATATATTTTTTTTGCTATTTCGAAGCAAAAGAGTAAACTATGGGAACGACGACCAGATGATGCCCTACCATATCGAGGCAATTGTATGTATATTTTCTCTCAGATCTAGTAGAAGAAGAACAAAGATGCAGTCTAGATTTTTGGGAACAGAAGCCCTAATAATTAAGAATGGCATTAGGCTGCTAGCAGAATCATTTTTCTATGAAGCCAGTTCCAATATAAACTATTGGGCTTGTTTTTTATCTAAAGCTCATTTTCAAAAGGATTTGGTTGATATATAAAATAACAGAATCTACTGTAGAATCGTGATTAGGGTTTTAATAAACTTGAGTTTGTGGTCTTGTATATTCTTTTTCTCCTACATTATTGGAACGTGTAATATGGGTCAAAGCTTCCCTCTCCGGGAATGGGAATTAATTCATTACTCAATGCTTCAGTTACGAGATTTCCAATGGACTATTCATTCCAGAGGCTGAGACGGAGACCGAGATTCTCGGTCTGTATATTATGTTATGCACAACAGCCAAAAAGAAATCCATAACTGCAGCATCAGCACAGCTTGATGCGCATACACGTGTGTACAATACAGGGAGAAGAAATTAATTACCAGTGGCGTTAAAGATCCGAACGGGGCCACTGCTAAGCATATTAAGCTGAGTTTCAATCCGCCGGATGAAATCCATGGCTTCTTGTATTGGCCTTGTTAGCTCTTCCCGATATTTCACTAGCATGTCGTAATAAGCCTCCTGTGTGTTGTTGATTGGAATAATAATATGTGAACCTTTAATTAAGGAGACCTAGTAGTCAAACGAGTTGAAAAATTTTAAAAAAAAAAAAGAATCACCATAAATTGATCGAGTTCTGGGTCTTTATTGGTAGAGTCTCTCGAAGTCACCGACGATCGCTGCCTTGACTCAAACTCCTGTCTAGCAGCTGCAAGCCGAGCCACAACTTCAGGCGGAGCTCCGACCTAAAGAAAAGCAAAAGCCAAGATTGAGGAAGAGAGTTAACTAACAGACAAGCTCTTACTAAGAGCCGTGTCAGTTATTTAAGTAAAGAACCTTTTGGCAATCCATGTAGGCTTCCAAAAGGCTGGAGTACTGAGGATGGGAGATGATCTTGGCTTTAATAGCTTCTGCTTCAGAGCTCTCGTTTCCTTCTTGCTGTGATTGATGATGATGATGATGATGCCCTCCTCTCATCATATTAAGAGAGTAGATAAGCTGTGAAGTGCTTGTTTCAGTTTTCACAATCGTCGGATGATGTGTGTGCGCCTCAGGCGGCGGTGGCCGCTCAGATTGGAAACAAGTACTGCCACCTGATTGTAGATGAAAGCTGTTGCTGCTGGTGCTTCTTATAGGCATCTGACTATTACTTGCTCGATCATATGCTGATGATCCAACAACTTGAGAAGAAGAATACAAGAAGTTTCCTCTTGGAGTCGTGTTCTCGTTTAGACTGTTGTAACCCTCCATTTATCAACAAACCCAAAAGTAACAAAGAAACAAAAGAGAAACCCTAAAGCAAAGCCTAAGCACTAGGACTTGTTAGTGGACACAAACAGAAACCCTAGAGAGTAAGGCCTTGTCATCTATACCAAAAGAAAAAAAGAGTTTTTTCATTGCCATTTCTAATCTACTAGTTTGGGTAATTTTGGCAATGAAACGGCAGTCTGTTTATCAAGGAGGTCCTGAAGTGAAATTGCACCAGGACTTGTGCATGTTATAGATCAAGAAAAATATAAAGATTAAATCAATATATACAAGTGAGAATTGTTCTCACATGACGGTGCGGACTGAGGAAGAAGGTGCTGCTTAGCCGGAATCGGCGATGGCTGCTGGTTGACAAGACACTTTTTTTCCCCTTAATTAGGAAAGTTAAATATTTGAAAACTAATAAAGGCGAAGAAAGAGTGTTATGACCATGAGATAAGGCAGATAATAGATTGTAGATTCCTCTTTCTCCCTCTTTTTCATATTTTATTACACTTTCTTTCTTTCTTTCTTTCACGGACGATCCAATAATTTCACCTTATTTTAGTTTTTTCCCCTTTTTTTTTTCTTTTGGATAGGAGCCTTATTTTAGTTGCCCTTGGGCTTTCCCATTTGACGTCCTCCTCTACCTTTGCTTTTATAGTCCCTAGCTAGAGAGAGAGAGGAGGGAAAAGAAAGATTAGAAAGAGCCGCTACCACATTTATTATTAGTTTATGGTGCTTTAAATTATTATACATTTGTCATTTGTCTTGGAGATATTAGTCTATAATATCCCTTTTAATAATCCATTTGTACATACATGACGAAGTTTGAAGTTTGCAGTTTGAACCTCATACGTAACATCAGATTTCGATATTGTTTTAGAAATTTTTTTCATCTAAACTATTTTCTGTTTCTTATTAGTATGAGATAAATTTACACTAATTTTTTTACTAACAACTCATAAACCTATAATCATTATGTCGATTCAACTATACTTTTTATTGATTTAATCAGCTTCTAAATAATGAACAAACATATTTCATTTATACGTCAAGATAATTATGCACATTATCACAACATTCAAGGATGGAATAGTTATTATTCTTATTTGAAAAAAAGAAAAAGATGGTACGTTAATACAAACAAATATATATTTTTTGAAGCTCTCGATGATTAAATTTCTAACGTTTTTATAGGCATTTGCACATGTATCAGATTACTTGGCTAGATTCAAATTATTTTTAGCTATTTTTATTGTGGGCATAATTGTTATTTGTAGGGATGACTTATATAGGAAGAGGGAATATAATACTAATCACCCAAGAATGATTGTTCTATGGTAATTACTTCTTATGACGTGTTTGGCACCCTTCGTAACACTATATTAAAAGTTTATATTGTATTAGACTAAACTTATGCTATGTTTGACTCTATTATCACATTGTAAAATTATGTGCACTAATGCGGCAATTGTCGTGTTATAGTCGGGTTTAAGCTAATTTGACAGTTGCTGCATTAGCTTGTCCCCTTTTTTCCTTTTATTTTACTTTATAATAATAAAAAAATTATAACTTTTAATTTAATATAATTATAGTTTTTAATTTTAATTTTATTTTACATTATAATTATTAAGACAAACTAATAAATTTATAATTTAATATGACTAATAATAAATACTTAATAATATATAAAATACAATATAATATTACATTTAATTATATTACAATAATTAATATATAAAATACCATTATCATGTGGTGTATATAAACTTTTATTCTATCATCCTAAGATGATTTTTGAACTAATCTTATAGGTTTTAATTGTTTATTTTTGTTGTTATATTATTTAGAGATTATTTGATTAAATTATGTGTTTCAATCTTTATTTAAAAGGTTATATATTTAGAAAATACTAAAAATAAATGTTATACTTATGAAAATTAAAGGATATAAGCTTTGATCTTTATGAAGAATTACGATTTTTTCAACATTTACACTGAAAAAATTTGTAAAATTTATGAAATTTAAAACTTCTATATTTAGTATTTTTCTAACTATTAATAAATATTATTTTCTAAACATATAATTTAAATTAATTACAAAAAAAATAATGCAGGACAATGTAGCACTAAATATTGTAAAATATTATTATAATATGGTATTAATATAATATATTATAACCCGTAATAAGGATTTTCGCAATTGCTTTGCCCAAGAAGAAAAGGACAAGCAATGGTTTGGGCTCAATTTAAAATTGCATGAAAAGCTCGAGTTTTATGGAGTGGAAGACCCCATTGTCTAGGAGTTAGGACTTTAAGAATCGTGGTAGTAGAATAGTGCCTACCGTGAATGAGCTTCATCGAGAAAGAAATGTTTGAACTCGACTGACTCAAGATACTCAAGAATCAGCTGTAGTAAGGTTGGGGTTTTGTAAATCCCATGGTTTAAAAACCAACCTTTGGGGAAAACCTTTAAAACAGCTTGAAAAGGATCAGTATGATAAAACCCATCTTCCATAGATAAAATATTTTGATGATGGACTTTATTATACCACTCCGATTTTGTCCCAGATAAAGATGCTCTACAGTAGTAGAGTAATCCATGCAGCTTTAAAACTTTTAATTGAACCTATACTAATAAGTTATAACATACATAATTCTTTTACTCTATAATACACTTACATCCCACGATCCTAGTCCTTATTGGTATCAGAGCCAATGGGGGTAGGTGTATTATAGAGTAAAAGAATTTGTGTATGTTTATGCTTTATTTTAATTTCGTGTGGTTGTTGAATTCTTTACTGGTAGTAAGTCCCGTCTAGGATAAGAGTTTTCTGTTTTAAGGGCTGTAATATAATATAATATATTATATTAATACCATATTATAATAATATTAATATTAAAATAACATAATATAATATAATACAATGTGTCAAACGCACTCTTAATGAATATTTTTTTAGAGGATTATTCTTAATTAATACTTAAGAATTTCAAAGAACCGAAACTAAAAAATAAAAGTATTTTAAAGGGAACCATAACTATGAGATGCAGTGGTAGAATCGGAACCCTTAGTCCAGGTGCCATTTCGCTTACGACGTCAACGTCTAATTTTTTTTTTTTTTTAAGGTTAAATTTGTAAAGCATAGTATGGTGCATTACAATGCGCTGTAATGCGGTTTGCCTCGTTAGCTTTTTTAACTTTTTTTTAAATATTATAATAAAAAAATAAAATTGTAATTTACTATTATATGATCTAATAATATAATATAATATGAATTATTATTTCTTTTATTTTTACATTATAATAATTAATATAAATTTATAATTCATGTTCAATGATATTATAGTATATATTTTATTTTTATATTCATTATATTAAAAATATAATTACATATTACATTATTTAATTATATATTATAATAATTATTATAAAATAATAATTAATTATTATTTGAAAGTTAATATAACTTAGAAATACTTAAATAATATATAGAAAAAAATAATATAATATTACATTATTATAATTAATATCTAAAATTCATCATATTTAACAATTTAATATAACTAATGACAAACACTTAAATAATATATAAAAATATAACAAAATATTACATTATTTGATTATGTTGAGTAGTTAATACATAAAAATTAATTATTTTAAATAATACTAATTTAAAATTAATAGTAATATAAATAACAATATAAAATTTTTTTCCTCATAATCCAATCCATATTGCACTAAATATTATATTACATTATAAGTTAACACATCCTAATACAATACACAATAATATAATATAAATAATAAAATACAATACAATATATCTAATACACTACTTTTTCATTTCTCCTCAAGTCTATGCCCATGCCCATGTCCGTCATTGACCACATGGCAAACCACTTTCCTTTCTATCTTAGCGAGCAATGTTTTTTGCTTTTTTTTGGCTTTCTATGTATTAATGGGAGTTACGTACTTTTTACCTTAAATGTTTATAAGTAGTTTGTATTAAAAAATTAGGAAATATAAAGATTTGATGAAATAAAATTCACCTTATCTCCATGTACATTTTATATCTGGCTCAATGGTTTTTTTTTTTTTCTAATGCTATGGTCTTTTTAAATTTATCGTTTCTCTATTATATCTTTCATTGTTAAACCAATATCCTACCGCCGCCGCCATATCTAGCCATTCTATGCCTAGAAATCACCTACCATCCTAAAAATTTATAATGAAAGTAATTTAAAAACTAGGAGGGATTAGAACTATACTATATAGTGTGTTTTCATTGAGAGTTCCCATGATTTTCACATATAGTGAAATAATTTACAATATTATAAAAGTCTTTTACAACTGTGTGAAAATTTATCACACACTTTAATAATGTGTGAGAACTCTCATCAGAAAATTTATATATATACATATGCATTATGCCGAGACAAGTCTACAAAAATTGCTCTTTCACGTATAAAGTATCAAGTATCAGCCGATTAACCTTCTAGAATACGCCAGGCTGTTTCCGCTTTATATCTCTTTTCTTCCTTTTTCTCCATAGATAGCAAGCAAGTTGCTTCATGGATGGATAATTATTCTTGCTGTTCTGGTTGTTACAATCAGCTTGGTGCTCGGACTATATTATTTCTTTATTATAAGAACAGAAATTCTTTCCAATGCATTTGTAATTCGAGAACAAAACATTGCTTGCTCGATCGGAATCAGCACATAACCATTTATCTTAAAATTTTGGAATTACACTCCACTCTATTATTTAGATTTCACTGCCATTATAAAATGAAAGAATCTTAAGATTCTAATAATGAAAACTGTTCAGAAGAGCTAGCAGTGAAGCGTACTCTTAAAATTATGATATACATAGATATATACAAATTCATTCTCTATTTATTTTTTTTTAATACTATGCTTGCCTCTTCCTTTTTTTTAAAAAATTATGTAATCAATAGAAATTAGACTGTAAGGATTACCAGTATAATTAATGTTGACCTTGTCATTTCCTCAACTTTAGGACTAAATAAATCGTTTGTTAGCGCGTGATAGTGTTGCTTAAATATGCAAAGTAATTATGTATACAAAAGGTAAGTTGATTACTCCCATAAAATTGTGAATGATTATTATTATTATTTATATTAAATCATTTGGTATCTTAATATTATCTAGATTTAAGTCAAGTAAGTCCATTAGAGAAACAAAACTCTCTCAACAAGTATTTAACATAACTACATTCTTAAACTTCGAACCGAAAATTTTGATTAAATTATAACAGTCTTATACCACCAAATTTATGTGCTCGTTGGTCAGTATTATTATTTAATTTGCTACTAATTAATTAACTGAATCAAACTGTACAGTTTCTTATTTTAGCTAAATTTAATTTGAGGAATCCAATCTCATATCTTGTGGAAACAAATCCTAAGTTTTATCGCCAAAAAAACCCAAAGCACATAAGTAATGTAAGAGACTATGACTAGTCATTAGAAGTATGCTCACAGCTCTTTCCAATTTATACATATTTGACTCTTAAATAAAATTGTACTCCTTAAGGAAATCGCGGATGAAAATGACACAGAAAAATTGTGTAAATAAGAGTGTCAGTTATTATTGAAGTGATATGTTTAACTAATCATATTTCTTCAAATGGTGGAATAATTCAATCCCTTATAAAATAAGGCGCGCCTAATTGTAAAGTTATTGTTAAACTAATCAAATTAACTATAAAAAAAAAATCATATGACTCTATCTCACAAAAAAAAAAAATCCAATTATACTTAACAATAATTAAATGATTACATACCATATCACCAACATTCTCTTGAGTCTCAAGCAAGCATGGTGACAAAATTTTCTCACAAAATTTGACTATAGGCTCAAGTACAAGTCAGGCAAGGCCAACGTCGTTGCGGACGCACTGAGCGCAAGACGGAATTAGCCACTCAAGTCTTTCTCTTAAGAATAATGAAAACCGGTGAACAAACTTACTTAGGTCACCTTGGGCTAGCTTAAAAAATAATAACAAGAAGAGGGTCATCTTGGCTAGCTAGCTAGCTACCCTAGAACTAGGGCAACCTCTTCTGACACACACACCAGCTAGCTACCTTGCTACTACAACAAAGGTGCAATATCTTATCATGGTTCATGAATTAATTGAGGTAATTGTTAAGTTACATGATAATGTAATTTCCATTTAATACAAAAGTTATTTTCACTGATCTAAATATAATTTAATTGGTAAAATTTTTATGTTAGTAAAAATAATTTTTGTGTTAATATAAATTATATTATTGTGTAACTTAACAAGATCTATTAATGGAAGAATGTTAATTATGACTATGTATTATAATAATATGCAGCTAGGTATACTTAATGCACAAGAAGAAAAGATTTATAACTGTGTAGACACCAAGTTATAAATTTAACGACAGCAACTACCACCACCAATAGATTTAAAAGTTGGTAAATTCATGTGACCTTAAGTAATGTTGTTGGATGTACTGGTGTGCAGGGTGATGTGCCAAGTAAAAGATCCGTATGTGTATATGCAGTACAATATTCAACGGTAAACAGTGAGAAAAGGGCCCTGATCTCATTTCAACTAGGCTGGAAGACTGAAACTGAGCAGATTGTACTGTTTATGATGACCATTTGCAGGTGAAACAACGTGTGTCTGAAATATTTGCCGAGAAATCAGATGATTGTTGCTAATTAATAATCATGGGCCTCTCGTTGGCTCCGCAAAACAACGAGGTATTGTTTTTGTATTAGCTGGCGGCGACGACCCCAACTCCCCCACCATTTCATCACATAACATAATAATGCTAAAAACACAAAAAGAGAGACCTTTGATTGATGACTGAGTGAGATTAACACCCCCGAAAGATGCGCGCTACAAACTGTGGGGGCCGAGGCCTCTCTTTTAGCCTTTTTCTTTTTTTTTTTTTTTAGGAACTCTCTTTTAGCCTTTTGCTTTCATTAATTTCATTTCAAAAATCAATTGCACCTCTTGTCTTCTCTTACTGAAATTTCCAACTCATTGTCAGAAAACACCATGATGTTACTATTCATCTTCATTTGTCATTCAATGCACTTACTTAGCTACTACCATCTACTGCACTTCGCCTCTTCCCTATGCAATTTACTATTGATATTGTACATTACTACTATACATTATCCTGTTTCAAATAAGTAAATATTGATAGGGTTTTTGGCTTTGCACATTGCTACCGAGGACCATTCCCCATTTCCCCTGATGATTCACCTAACCTTACCTCTCATCTATGAAATTAAAGGGATTTGCTACGTTACAGATTCTGTAACGTACGCCTCGCTCAAAAATGAAAGATGGGTCCACTTGGGCCCACCTCCTATCACTTATTTTGGGTAAGGCGTACGTTACAGAATCTGTAACGTAGCCATACCCGAAATTAAAATACCTGGTGGGTTATTAGCGTTCTATTAGTAAATAATAATTATTGTAATGATAGTTAAAATGTCAATCATGCAGCATAAATCATTGAAAACCGTAAAAGTTGAGAGAATCATAATTCTAAAAAAAAAAAAAAAAAAGGAAGAAACCACCAATCATCTTGATTACCTGGAATATTATGATTTCAGAGACATCATTGGGATTTCAGAAACATCATTGGGATATTTAACCCTTGAAAAAAACATCGTTGCCAAGTAAAACTTTATTTATTTATTTATGATATACAATACAGAGATTATAAGCAGACTTTATTGATATTATATTAAATTATATTATTAATATTTATAATTAAATAATTATTAATATTAATTTATATTAAATTATATATAAGACTCATTATATTTTTAATCTCTTTAATATTTAAGAGACCAATAATATTTACTTCATTCACTTTTTTAAATAAAATAAATTATTTTTACTTAAATTTTATATAATTTGAAAAAATTAGGTCTTTAGAATATAATACAACTATACAAGGGACTGAAATCTCCTTTACTCACTTCGGATAGCACGACTTCTACCACTCGGTAGAAGGCCGAGTCGTCATTGGGAAGAAATACTTAGCTGCATCTGTCAGCCATTAGACATAAAAGGCAATCTAAAGTAAATGGGTGCTTTATTAATGTCATTAATATTTGTTAATGGTAGTCAGTGTAGCTTACTGATTTGGACTAATCAGTATTCTTTTGTACAATAATAAAATTTCGTGGCAAGTTTTCATCCGAACAATTACATTACGGTGACGAGTTCCTCAAACCACAGTTATCTTGTCCATTATTGGTTTGGTGCTTACCTTTTGCCAATCAAATCATCACCTTCAATCATCATCTGAATGAGCTGTTCCTGTCATGTCACCCAAAAACAAGCCTGGTCTAAGGAATGTGGTTGCCGTGGTAACATTTAAGATAATGTTTTTTTTAAGAAATAATGTTGTTCTTCTACGTAATAATTACTAGTCACTGCTATTGCTAATAGTCTTTCCTGATCAGCTAATACAAGTGCCCTTCCATCTAATCGTAATAGACTTTTACTAGTTTGTCCCAATGCGGAAAAATTTGTCACTCATCAACAAAACATTTTGATGATAACTTTGGAAAAGGCACAAAAATTGAAATTAACAAAAAAATTTTAACAATTGTTTTTGAATTATGAAGAAACAAATTGATCTTAAAAAACAACAGGGGTTTTGATCATTTTCTCTGTGAAAACCAGAAGACCGGATATCTCTTAGAATATAGGGTGAGGAGCGGTAGTTCGGTCGTGTCAAACATACTTAAAATGTCACAATTATCTAAATTATCACATGCTCACATTTTTTTATAATTATATATAAATTTAGTGGTGACTTTAAATATAAACAAATAAGGCGGTCACTTAAAGTTTTATATTTTTTAAATATCTCATATTTTAAGAATTTTTTTAATAATTTTTAATTAATTAAATTATTTACTTTTTTAATTTTTTAAAAAAATTTAATTATTTAACATTTGAATATTTGACTTTTTGTATTCCTTTTAATTTCTATTAAAAGCTTTGTAATCTAAAAAATCAGTAGATGAAAAAATTTATGCATGTTTTATCTATAAATAAAATTATCACATTTATTAGTTAATTTAAAAAAAAATAGTTTATTGAAATATAAAGTTAATATCTATTATCTAATCATCAATTCATCATATAAATTTTTTTTTGTTACATTCATAAATATTTTATTTAAAAATAGTATTATTCTTATTTATTTGTTTGTTTGTTTTTGTAATAGTTCTAATGTAAATAAAAAATATATTTTTCTTTACTATTATTTTTAAGTATTGTTTTTGAAAATTCTTAAGATCTTCTCATCATTATTAAAATTAATATTTACATATAGAGTAAAATTTGAATTTTTTTTATATTTTTTCAATATTAAAATTATTAAATTAAAAAACCTCATAAAAACATTTTACCTCAAACTCAAAATAGTCAAAAGTCGACCCTATATAAATCTCTGTAAGAAGATTACAAATTTATAATAGACCTTCTTTTGGCCGATTCTTTTGCACTCGCTTTTTAGTAAAACAAAATAAAATCATAAACATCCATATTACGACTTTGTCTGGTGGGACTCGTTAATGGTATGTTTAATACTTGTTTAAGCAACCACTCAAACTTAATCTCGTGAATCACAAAATAAAAAAAGTTGCAATTACGTATCTTTATTATCAGCCACATAAATAACTAGATTGGCGAGATTAATGGGATAATTAAGCTGATTAATAACCTACCATCCAGCTGCTTACCATTTAAAATTTTAAACTCTAAAAGGCGAAGTTAAAAAACAACTGTCATTTGCTTTGCTTTATTAGGTAACACATTCCTTTTCTTGTATCTACCAGTACTAATGAAGAGGTTTACGGGCATAAGCAACTCTGTCAATAAAGTGTCCTTTCCTTGAATGATAAATGGATGGCCTAATCACTTAATGTTGGAACAGTACCTAGCACTAAGTATTTGACTAAAGATTAAAAGAGTTAAAAGAGGATTGTGTAGCTCTAATCTAACTGAAGCTTTTTAAATGTTGATTTGACTGAAAGAGATAAAAGCTTGTGTGTGTTAGCAGATACGACGAGAAGAACAAGTTAAAACAATAAAGGGTGTGCGATGCATAGTAACTTATATCAATTCTAAAGTTGTTAACGTGGCAGAGATCTGTGAGATCACGTAGAGTTAATGTTTGAGTATTGATCAACCAAAGATTTATTAGTTTTCAAATAATAAATTTTTTGGTAGCCCACCTGACGTTGAATGTTAAAGGTGGCAGAGATTAAAAATCTAATTTAAATTTTATCCATTTGTCTACCATTTTTAAATAAGAAATAACCGAAAATATCCATTTTTGTCATTATAAAATGTAGACTACATTTGAAATAAATAGTAAATTAGTTTACCAAACACAAATAGTAAATTATTAAATAAATTATTTTTATATAATTTAATTGTACCAAGCATTTTATCGAAATATTTAATTTGCATGTATGCGAGAACTCTCTGGTCCCCCCAAATACTGGTCTATGTGATTAAACTTGTAATTTTTTTTCTATTCTTTTTCTTGAAATAAAATTTCAGTATCATTCAGGAGAAAAAAATTAAATTATTATATTGAATTGAAAACATGGCACTTTGATGCCTTTTGGAGAAATGTTAGTTTTATTGAAGATCGAATGAGCAACAGTGCTCATCATATGATAAACACTTGGACAAATGGTAGAATTTTATGTGTCACCCTTTATAATTAGTGTTAGAAATATAAATCAACCAAAAAGTATAACGTGCCACTTTCATTCACCATAAAATGAACATTATTGTTGAATTTTATTATGTACTCATTGTTGATTTTCGTTAGGAGCCTATGTACCCTCATTATAAAAAAACTATAAAAACTTAAATTTATTTAATTTTACACTTAATATATGTAATTTGTATCAATTATCTACTAATAAGACATAATTATCCCTCTAGAATGACAAGATAAAAACAAACACAAATTATATATAAGGGTAGTTATTTTATAAGAGTAATTCTATAGTTTTGTAGATGATATTTGATACACGTTTTAAGCAATGAAAATTGAATAAATTCAAATTTTTATAATGTATTTTTCTAATCCCAATTGTTCTTTTTGTTATTTATAGATTAATAATGCTACACATCTCATATTTTTTTATCATAAATAACCATCAGAAATGATGCGATATTCGTTAATTAGTTGATAAAATTAAAGTGAATTAATTATATAATAATATTATATATCCTAATTTTTTGTTATCCCAAATATCTATTATAAATGATGTGGCATTAATTTATTGATTGATAAAATTAAAGTGAATTAATTATATTATCTTACCAATTAAGTGATGAATACCACATTATTTAAAATGATATTTTAGAATAAAAAATTTAGAATGTGTAGCATTACTCTAGATAGATTGAATTTTATTATATTAGTTTTTTAGTAATTTATAACTTTTATAAATAGATATAAAAATTAATAACATAAATAATAAGACATATTATCTTTTACAAAAATTATAAGTTACCAAGACCTTTATAAATTTTGCGAGTAAAGAATGAAAAAATATGTCCACTCTCAATCAACTAGATGTCATTTCAGGACTTCTTATTACATTTTTTTTTTTTTGTTCTCATTCAACAATTAATATTCACACGAATTATTTCACACGGAACCTGAGATGCTGCAAAACTTGCTAGTTTTAAAACTTTTAACTTCTGTTGATTGCCGATGGGGCGTGCAATAATATTCTGGTGGTCGCAAAAAAATTAAGCTTAAAGGTACAACCTCTCTCAAACATCATGCAATCACAAATTTTGCGAATTCCACCAATAACCTTAAGGATAATCACTTTTGTCAAAAGAAAAAGACAGAGGGAGAGAAAGCAAATGAAGATTATGTTAAATACGTTTCAATCTACTTAATTATTGCTTTAATGTTATCTTAATTTACATTTGCATGTAATACTGGTGACAAATGCATTGTCACGCATCAAACTTGCCTTTTCGGTTCTTTTTGTTCGCTTTATACATAGATTTTTAATAACAGAGATCTTTTCTAATTGAAAGCTGGCTTTTCGTAAAGTTCATTCAATAATCTCGTTAGAAAACAAAAAAATCAAACCTTGCATGGACCTGAGAAGTTATATAATTAATAATATTTTGTGAGATCTCACATGCACAAACAATGTATATTATACAAATTATAGTGGATTACCGAAGTTAATTTCTACAGAGATAATAGGATTCTTTTGCACTTTTAAAACGTCAATCGTCATCATAGAGGCTACCATCTGATGTCAACAGTCACCAACAAAGAATCTTAATCAAATCTTCTTTTGCACCTAATTTATTTGTTACGCCAAGTTTTTAGTATGCCACCTTTTCTTCTCGTGGTTCACACACTTATCATAATTTTTTTTTGGGGAAGGTTAATATCGCATCAGATTCACCCATGTGGCAGTCTAAAATGATCGACTATACGTTGTGGACTCTCTTCCTAATTAAATTTTTTTTTTTTTTTTAAGAAAGGACTCTTCCTAATTTGGATTAGTTAAACATGAGTGTCGACATTTGCTCATTCTTGGAAAATCTTTGTTCCATTTTTTTTAGATTAATTTGTCGCCTATAATCTTGTACGGTACTGTGAAATGATTTGAATAACTTTTTAGAGGATGAAAATAATAATTTTTTTTTTTTAATGCAAGGAAAGTAGTATTATTCAAGTTGAACGTTGTTAACAAAATTTGACTTTTATATATGTGAGTATGCAAGATCACTAAATATAAAAATGATTATTTAATTTTGAACTAATAAAAATAAATTTCATTCCATCAATTGGTACTATAAGAACTTGTTCAACAAAAGCTCAACAATCCACACAATGATCACTTATGACTTGTAAGAAATTCATTATATTATGAGTTACTTGCGTGCGTTATCCTATAATGCATTGCATTACATTGAAAATGTGATTGATATAATAAAAGAGATATAAAAATAGAATTATAGAACAAAGTTTAGGATGTGTTGCATTAAAATATTATTGATATTTTAAATATAATTATTTAATAAATTATAATAAACTTAAATATTTAATAAATAAATTTAAATAATATTAATTTAATCTAAATAATATTATTTTATATAATACAGTCTATATTAAACTAAATATAATATTACATTAAAATTTAATGCAGAGTACTCTTAATATAATATATTATAACATAATATAATTAATAATGCAATATCACGTGTCAAATATAAGTAGAGTGTTATAAAAATTTAATTTACTTTACCCAACTTATCTATTAACCTTTGAAACATAAGAAAATTAGTGCATAATAATTATGTACTCTATTAAACATATTGTAGCTCCATTTTGACATATATGATTTTCATCTCATTTGACTCATCGTCTGCTTCCACGAAGTAGGCTTGATTGACTGATAAAATTCCCAAAAAAAAAAAAAAATTCAAATCATAAATAATGCTAGTGTAGTGAGTTGTGAAGTTGGCTAATATTCTGAACATGATTAACTTTCGTACCCTTGTCTTCAAAGAAGTGGACATGAGAGCAAATCTACATTCAGAAAAGAGAAATAAGAAAAAAACATGATTGATTTGTTATTATTATTATTATTATAATTCCTACTATTAGTAATAATAATAATAATAAAAAAATACCGTTTATTTGAAAGTTTTTAGGCAAGCCAATGGGACCTAAATAATAATGGAGTCCGAGTCCATTCGTTGATTAAAATAGAGTGATAGAAAGTAGAAACGCACAGTTCATAGACAAGACAGAAATACCACTAGGAGTGAACTGAAGTTACCACACGAACGAAGCACCAGATGGTGCATGTGAGCGTGAGATGATAAAAAGGTTTTCGGGACGGACACTGAAGGGAAAACTGAATCACTGATGTGATGAATTTAAACATTGACATGTAGTGTTGTGTGGTGGGGTCTCGATGATCAGTTTTAAGGGACCCATACGGAGTGTCGTTTCGGTGAGAGGCGCGCGAGAACAGCGCGGGAGCTGTTTCCCGATGCACAAGAGACTGCCAGTCCCCACACCCACTCCGCCACTCCCACTCACTGCAGCTTTTCTTCTTTCTTAACTTCTTTTCTTTTCACTCGCGGTTTTCCATATAGCCCAATATTGTAATTAATATGACTTTTTGATTCTTGTTTATGGGGGACCCGTCCATTTACCATCACATCAAAATGTATGTGATGATGATCATCATCTGTGATTGATTGACAACAGAGCGATAGCTAGCTCTTCCATCTCTTTGGTGTTTACTGTTACCCCATGTGAGTTCGGCCCCACTTAAACCCACTGTTTGAGACAGGGATCTGACTGTTTTTGGGTCCTATCATCAACAACAACAGCAAGACCATTGAATTGAATTGATGTTAGTTTTTTTTTTTTTTTTCTTCTCTCTTTAGCAGATGGGGCGTGTCTTTCAATCCGATGTGATGCCTGCCTCCTTCTGGCCCTCCCCCACAACCATCGCCATTTTTAAGCTTTATTATATCCTCCATCCATCTGTCTGCTAACACAACTATTCTACTAATAAATGTTTACAAGTTGTGCTTCATGTTCCAAAAGAATTTAATAATTATTGAGAATTGGTTGTCATTTATGCTATTGAATTATGGAAACAATGTGTATATATCATATGCAGTTGAATCTCTCAAGTCTCAACACCACCCAAGCGTCTCTTTTATTAACTCATATTCTGTTTCCTTTTATTATTATTAAATATATGGTATTTTTGCTGTTGCTGTTGCCGTTGCTGTTGATCCCAGAAATCATTCTAGATGATTATGGAATATGATTAAGTGGCCGCTGCTATAATGTAGAGCATAAGAATTGACAGAAATAGAAATGCTGATGTTTGACTGGAGGAGAATGGCTTCTGGAGGTTTTAACCGATACGATTGTAGAATCCTAGTGTATCATTATGGACCCCTTAAGCCAATAGACTTCCTTATCACCCACCTAACTTTACTCTTATTTTCAACGTAATTGGGTGCTGGTCTTATTCAATCAATTTGTTTTTCTAGACTCTTTCTAATTCTTTTGCTGGGTTCTTGTTTCCCTCCCTGTGCTTGCTTTGCTTTGGGTTCATCATGACCTGCCTGTATCTGTCACCTTAGCTCTATGTCTCAGTATGGAAACTTATTTCTCGATTTTGGGCCTAATAAAAGGCCCACCCAGCCTGGGCCGAAATATCTCTTCCCATAGCTGTCACAGTTATAAGGTGGAGACATTATAACATTTTTATTCTTTCGAACTGGGTGTTACAACGTAAATAAGAAATCAAACTTGTAAATGACAAACATATGCACTTAAAACATTGGTAATCCACAAACCAAGAATAGAAATTGAACTTCTTCCGGGAGAGGTTTCACCGGCAGCATTAGGAACTTAAATCAATAGTCACCACCACTGGCGACTCATCCTTGTCAACAACAAATGTCTTTACAATCTTCTTGTAGAGGGTAGCAATTTCTATGGTGTATGTCCCATGAAAGCCTCTAAACGCGAATTCTCCTTGCTCATCAACATGTCCATGAGCATGAGACAGCCACTCTTGTTTAAGATCAAGGAACCTTTTACCAGCTTCATTGATTTCACCTTCAGCATTAACCAAGTGTGCATTGTCACGGCTCATAAACAACTCCCAAAATCCCACAGCATTATTCCTTCCACAGCAGGGTGAGCAAAAGCTTCTCGGAGCATGACTTCGAGATCCTCCCCTCTAACATATTCATTAATGGAAGACACATCAAGCTCCGTAAACCAGATTGGAAGGCCTAGGATCCCCAGTTTATCCAAAGCAGAACAAACAATCGGTCCTACGGGACTATCGATATGTCCTTGAATTCCAATTCCTCCTACAGAGGCACCTTGCTCTTGCAAATCAAGTATGTGTTCAATGTACTTTTCTGGAGATGATCTGGTGTCACACCCATCTTCGACATGATAATCATTCACAAACAAAGTGGCAGATGGATCTAGCTGGTGTGCAGTCTTAAACATATATGCTCGGATATCTTTCCCCAATTTATCTTGATAGAATGACCCATGCAGCATTTCATTGTTCACATCATAGTGCCTGAACTTTCCCTTGTATCGTGTGAGAAGCCCTGTTAGGCGATTTTGAACGGCTGTCATCAAGTCATTTTTGTTTAGTGATTGGATCCAGGGCTGGACAGTGGCCTGTACTTCCCAGAAGATACAATGACCTCGAGTTTCTATGTTGTGGCTCTGGCACAGGTCCAACATATCATCAGCATCCTTATAGTTGAAATTTCCTTGTTGTGACTCTGTCCAATACCACTTCAACTCATTTCCGAACACAGCCCAGTTGAAATATTTTATAAAGCAATTCACAAAATCTTCGTTGTCTATCTGTGATCTATTTATGCATGAACCAATTGGAAACCTGTTTTGTGTTTGTTTCACTTTCACAAAGGTGCCCAGCATGATGCTGGAATCCAGTCCTGATAATTTCAGAACGACATCACGCTTACGAATCTGCATTACATGAAGTGAGGGTTAATTAAATATCAGTCTGCCTTATCAGTGTAAATGGGAGGTAAAAGAGTTACCTTATCAATCTGCCTCCTCAAATATTTAAACCTTGCCTCGCGATCAACAGGAAATATCTGAAGACCAGCAACCATTACGTCAATACCTGAAGCAGGACCTTGTACATAAACCATTACCTTCGATGGTTGCTTCTCAATCCTAAAGGACCCACCAATTTCATGCCACCTATCGTCGTTTATCTCAACTTGTCCACCATTGACCCATTGGTTGTCCACACCTAATGCAACATTCACATTTTGAGGACCAGTTGCTCCGGAACCAATACGAACCCAAGCAGATACTTGATATGTCAAAAAGAGCTTCAGTTTCTCTGTGATCATTTGAGCTGGACCCATCCAAGTCTGTGTACGATTGGTCACAATTATATAGCGGCCACTTAAAGGTTCATGAGGTCCCAGGGAATCTCTTGCCATTGGAGGGAGTATATGTGGTGAGCCTGTTCCAACGCTTAAAGTGCAATTACCAAGGGGAAACCACCCGTTGGTGCCATTACTTAGTTCACTGTTTGTGATTATGTTAACTCCAAATGCTGGGTTCTACAAACAAAAGTCAAAACCAAACATTTTCAATGCTTAAAACACCCAGGATTGAACTTTAAAATGTTGATGACAAAAATATCAACCAAAATATAGTTGAAAAAATTTGAATATATTTTTCACAATTTAATCTGCTTATTGAACCAACCTCAATGACTGGTGGAGGTGAAGGAGGGATTTTCTCTGCATGCTTTACCACCAAACTATTCACAAGAATATCTGTGCCAGGAGGTGGTCCTTCCATATATATAACTACTCTTGCAGGGGAACCATTAAGGAGGAACTTCCCGTGCAGCTGTGCCCAGTCTTTGTCAGTTGCCTGTACACTGGCGAAGAAACCAGTTTGTTTTCAGCAGTGAAAGAAATTGTAAAGATGAACTATCTACAACTCAGACACCAATCGCGTATTTAATAAACAAAATAGAAATACCAATCGCATATTCAATAAACAAAATAGAAATGCATTCTTTCCGGAAAATAATAATTTCTTTGAGAGAGAGAGAGAGCTTTTATGCAATGTCTTAAGAGAATCAGGATTGTTTAAATAGTTATTGCAGAAACTAAACATAGAAAACCATAAAAGTTTATGATATAGAGACAACAAATGAAGTAGAAACTTACTTGGCAATGACTATGTACTGATCACGTTGATTTGGTGTTTGGACCCATAAAGTTGCCTGTACGGTTGCAGAAGTGACGTTGTTACCAAAAACGCGAACTACAGCAGAAACATCATAAGCAAGCTTTCGCTGCACTCTTCCAGTGATCTCCTGCTGAATTCCGTTCCAGCTTTGTGTGCGTTCTGTTGCAGATGCAAAGACCTTCCCTGACAGTGGGACTATTTTCCCATCTGCCATGGAATCATGTAAAACAATTTTGCAGCCTCTTCCAGACCAATTATTGAGGCCATCCTCAAATTTGGGGTTTAGGATAATGTTCTCATCTCCAGCAATATTGCACCCTATGCTCTTATTCTTTTATAATATAGAAAACAAGAAATCAGAATAATCAATGTTAAATGATTAAAAAAAAAAAAATTTGCAGATTGCTTCAGGTCAAGACTTCTGAAGTTTTATAGAGCCGTGTCTTACACAATAGCACTTAAGTTTTAGAAGCAAATATAAATAAGATAGAGATGGCTATCTTCACAAGTATACTACATTTTATTTCTTAAATTAAAATCAAATAGAGATGTCTTCCTTTTGAAACTGCCCTAAGTTTAAAACTTTCCAAATCCATGTTTTCAAGGTTTCCACCAGCAATCTTGAAGTTGAGGTAAAATTAGGGAGAAAGAAAAATACCTCAGACTCACTAGGAGTGGAACAGGTAATCACTACTGATCTTATAAGAAGGTCTACTCCAGGTGCAGGTCCTTCCAAATAAAAAACAACCAGATCAGGCACAGCTGACAACGAGAATGTGCCTTCTAACTTTTCCCACTTATCCTTTGATACAGAGGTCCTGCATTGGTAATGTTAACATTACCACATTTTTTGTTTCTCAATATAACAAGGAAAAAATGACATAATGAAATAATATAATCCATTACTTTCCAATAAACAAATAGCTCGTTTCTGAATCTCGTTGTTCTAGTTTCAAAGTTGCCAGGACATCAGCTAATCCTTGATGAGGGCCGGATACTCCAACAGAAGCTGAAACCAAATAGGTAAAACCAGGGGAAACTTTGCTTGTGATATCTTGTTCCAATCCCTGCCAGCACTCTTTACGATTTGTAACAACAGCGTGATTACCAACTGAGTTTGCTGATGTTCCTTCTGGATAATGCAACTCAGCTGAAGCGACAAAAGCATGACAACAATTGGGGTGCCACGAATGCAGCCCCATAGAGAAGTCGTTATTTACTATGAGATTAGCAGCAGTGCTAGTGCTTAAATTGATCTTGTTATGTTCTGCAATCTGTCAGCCAAAGTGGAAGTCATGAAACTTAAGCAGTACAATGAACTTCATTAATGCACAAGCTCAGAATACCCAGCTATCACAAAACATACCGAGAAAATGTGTAATATAATGAGAGCTTCAATTAGAAAGTGAAAAGTTTTTGTAGTAACTGATACAACTTGCACATAGAAATTAAGTGGCCAAGCTCAACATATCATTTGCCATCAAATATGAGGAATGAAGAAGAAATTGTGAAATCAGATGAATTGCTTCATGCGTCTTGGGCATTTGATGTCAAATACTGTCAGTTATTAATCAATGCAATCTTCAATAGCTTCCCACAACCCCATATTTAGTTGTGGTATTCAGACCAAAACTGCATTACCAAAATTTACTACTGACATTGTCTCACCATAATTCAAATTAGTATCTGTATTCAGCTTCCTTTGATGCAATTTTCAGTTCACTACTAAGCAAAGAAATTGATTTACAAGTTACAACGTTGAAAATCAAATCATAAAATGTCAGCCCACTAAAAGTCCCAAATACTAAATTAAACTCGGTATTGACATAAATCAACAAAAATAAAACAATGGTAATTTCCCTCAATGTTGAAGTGGAATAAGTGCGCAGGAAGATTTGAAAACACAAAACACCCCATCAAGCCATAAGAAAACAAACAAGGAAAAGGAAACCCAAATGAGAATCAACGAATAAATCTAATAGGCCAAACAAAATAAACATACCAGTGCTGCAGAATTGTCATTGCCATTATTCACGTGTTGGCCTTCCATGGTTTCTCCGGATCTCTAGCAATCAGAAAAGTAGTTTCTATTACAAAATGGGTATATATGATCGATAATATCCAATTTGGTCTAAAAATATAAAGAGCGTGCGTAAAAGATCAGTACTTCCTGATGCTGATGAGGAGTATGATTTTGATTTTGGTTAGAACGGGTATTGGAATTGGAAACTTGAGTTGTGAAGCAGCAAGCGAAAACCCTCCTCATATTTATACGCACCGTTAAAAGGATTTTTCAAGTGAAGTCCAAGAAAAGCGCGGGACCAACAGACCAAACAGCCAATCAAACATTTTGTGCAAAACAAAGAAAGATGGCTCTTTGTCTGGGTTTATCCAAACACAATAAAAAAGCAAAATTTTGTGTATTCACTTGTTACTTGACCCACTTAACTGAAAACTATCCCCAGTTACCAATAGAGCATTTTCATATTCTATAATAAAAATTAAATCTTCCCCATCTCTGCAAGGCTAAGGCTGCCGAGGCTTCTCTGTGATGTGTTGCTTTGTCTTGCAGCTTGGGGTAACCTCAAGTGGGCTTCAATGCTTGAATTGGAATTGAAGATTTAATTAAGGTTTATGCAAAGCATTACTGTCCATTAATAGTATATTACTATTTGTGATGTGGTTCCTTGCTTCATAGACTTTGATTACAAGAAAAATTCCCTTTTTTTAATCTCCCCATTTCTTATAAATTAGGTGAAATGGGTTTTCAATTAGTATGACTTCTCGTCCACTAACAGGAGTTTCAGCTCATTAGAGGTTCCATGGGTATTTATATATATTGCTACAGAAGAATATAATAAGTTATGCTGCAGTTTCAATCTTGTAATTACATTACAGGATTCTCAATCCGAGGTATAGAACATAAAAGCACACGAAAGCAATCAGAATCAGTCTTGCTGCTGAACCTTTTGTCATGAAATTTGATTGCCTGGAAATCTGAAAGAAGTTGGCGTGGCAGCAGAGTAAGAACAACGATTAAGTAAAGCGAAATTCAGTGTATACATTTGATGGACAGAATACGGTGTCACAGTACATTTCAATGCATCACCGAGGAATGTCGTTTTAGGATTCTATGCTTCAAAGAAAAGCAAAAAATGTTTTTTTTTTCAGTTGAGAGTTAAAACTGGTAGAAAAGAAAAGAAAATCGGAATGAAATCATCAAATTACATTTACCAACACACTCCCACTGGCACTGGATTCATTTCAGGCCTAAAAGGGCTTTGAGTTTTAGAGCCCATTCTATGTTAAACGTACCAAACAAGCTGGGCCTTAACAGCTCAGTAGGTGGGCAAACTCAAAGCCTAGATTTTCTTTTTGTCTCTCCTCGTTTAGGCCCAAAGTTGGTCATTAATTTCTTATAGAAGTGAACCAACAGGGGGCGAAAAATAAACTTTCAACGAACTCATACTAATTAATTTCAAAGTTTGGCTGTCAAACACCAGGAGTCAAATCTAAAACCATTGTTAAATACGACGCACCAATCCGTGCTTGCCAAATAAACACCAGAAGGAGTCAGAGAAAATGAACAAAGCATTCCTATCAATGTTGACTATGCACACCACCACTGCATGCAATCAAAGTAACACGATGTTGATTATTGAATTGAATTGAATTTTGGTAGAACAGGAGAAGATCCTTCTACAACCTACTCGCAGATTTTATTTATTTATTACGTTACATTTTCTGCAATTCTAGAACACAGCGCTGGCTGATTTGGAAACCAAAAACAAGTAAACAACAATTGGACTTCTAGAAAGTATAAACTTTGAAATTTAATAAGCTCAGTAGATCATTTTATACGTGTTTCATGAGCTCATTAATTACATATAATCAGGAGTCTCCGCAACATGATTAGTCTTTCTTCTTAATTCTTTCTTACTTATACATACCTAAAATCATAATAATAAGGGGAAAAAAAGTGTATATGTATAAATATTTTAATGAAAACCCTCGCCACTTTGTTATCAACATCTTCGTTCGTCTTCAAATTTCCATTGATCTGTTGAATTATTATTATATGCCATTGCGTTACGAGAATCACATGCACTTTATATTTGGCTTTCTTTTTCTGGCATAGCCTCCCGGTAATCGTTACTTGTAAAATCATTATTCCCTTAAGTACACAATACAAGGCTTCCTCCCTCAATAGGACTACTTTGTGGCAAGTGACTCTTTTTTTTTTTTTTTTTTAAATAATAATAAAAAGAGCAGTTGTATGTATTCCCTGAAGAACATGTGAATTTTGTTTAAATAAAGAAGCAGAGGCCGCCCAAATATAACGAGTCCAAAGAATTGCGTGTCAAATATGTCTGTTCGTGTTAGCGGTGTAATTAAAATTAAATTAGAGTAATCATACAAAAGGCTAATTAGCAAAATTCCATAATTACCCTCAATCAGCCGCATTATTAACACGGAAAACCCGTCAATCGAACGACATAATTGACTGAAATACAAGGGGTGTTATGTACAAAGTGTATGTGAATGTGACGCATTAATGCGGCCAGCTCTATCATGGCGTCGGGGGCGGGAGGTGGGGACGAGCTTTAATTTGGAACCAAAAATGAAAACCCATAACTAACTAAACTAAAACTAAAACCACCCCCTTCGAAGAAATTTCGCCAGGATGATTCCACGTCATGTGAGTGAACACGTGAATACATGAATCTATTTAACCAAAAACGACATAACAAATCCCGCGTTTTATGAGTTCAATGGAGGTGCAGGGAAGTGGTCCTGGAGGATCGATGAGGAACAGAGAAAGTAAAACGAAGAAGAAGAAGAAGAATGCAAAGACTCGGTACTTGCCGAAGCTTTCGTGCTTGCGAACCGAGCCGGATGGAGAGGGAAATTTTGACATGCAGGTCCAAACTATTGGAGACGGAAACGGAGATAGTCCGACTCCAACTCACCTTGTTGTTATGGTTAACGGCATTATTGGCAGGTTAGTTGGCTTGATTAGCTTAAGCCTAATCACATTGCTAATTAATACTCTATCTCATCACGATCACGGTCACGATTCAAGATTTGATTTGTTTTGTTTATTTATTTATTATTTACAGTGCTCAAAATTGGAGATACGCTGCCAAGCAGTTTTGCTGCAAGTATCCTGAGCATCTTATAGTTCACTGTGAGTGATTATTATTATTAATTTATTATTATTATTATTATTAATTCTTGAACCTCTGATATAAAATTATAAACCAGTTGCATGTTATTTTGAGCTTATGTACAAGTTTAAAGGGACAGTGGAATCTAGGAAGTATACTCAATATTCGCTACGACTTTTGGTTTCTGTTATTTAGATTATAAATTCCATAGGATCAATTTGTAAATGCAGGCAGTGAGTGTAATTATTCTATGCTGACATTCGATGGTGTTGATGTTATGGGAGAAAGGTTAGCGGAAGAGGTGTGTTTATGTTCGTTTTCCTCATTGTTAATCCTTTTACCTCAAATGTTATTTCTTTGCTTGAAATACAAGGGCGTTTTGTTTCTTTCAGGTGATATCAGTCATAAAACGGCACCCAGGTGTTCAGAAGATCTCATTTATTGGTCACTCTTTGGGTGGCCTTGTGGCAAGGTATGCTATTGCCAGGCTTTATGGACGAGGTGTCACAGAGGAACCTCACCAATCAAATGGACAATGTAGGGTTGATGAATCTGAAGAAGATTCATGCCAGAAATATAATTTTAAAGGCAAAATCGCTGGCCTAGAGCCCATGAATTTTATAACCTGTGCCACTCCTCACCTTGGCTCAAGGGGTCATAAGCAGGTGACCTTTTTATACCTTGAATGTTCTTATATAACCAATCCTTCCTTTCATAACTAGCTTTCTCCAACAAATTTTTGATTAGGTAATTATATTATGGACTTCGTCGTATATGGTTTTCTTATGTTATGGCTTGTTCTTCTCAGGTCCCAGTGTTTTGTGGCTTTTACACCCTAGAAAAAGTAGCAGCCCGTGGATCCTGGTTACTTGGAAGAACCGGAAAACATTTATTTTTGACTGACCGTAATGAAGGGAAATCTCCTCTTCTTCTTCGAATGGTCAGTGATTGTGATGACCTTAAATTCTTGTGAGTCTTTGTAAACTTATCAGGTTGATTGCTAAGTGAATCCAATTGATTCCTCAACTTTTAATCATTTGTTCATTGTCTCTGCAGATCTGCTTTGCAGTCCTTCAGGCGCCGTGTGGCCTACGCAAATGCACGTTTTGATCGTATCCTCTTGCTTTTAAGTGTATTTTTTTGAATTATATTCCCCCACAGACCTCCAATTGTTTTGTGAAAGAAGCTTTGTAACATTATCCTTATTTTATAATGCTCAGCCAACAAACGAACTTAAGTGACCAGGTGGATGTTTGGCTTGTTTGGTCCTCTGATGCAATCTCTTCTTAACTTACCATTTACTTATACAAGAACTTAACTCCCTTCTTAGACATTGTGGGATGGAGTACATCGTCTCTACGGCATCCAAAGGAGCTTCCAAAGGTAATTATGAACCTTATAGTGGAAACTCCTATTGTTATTATTTGTCACTCTCACAGGGATTTCTTTTGTTATCAGAGACGACATCTTAAGAGAGTTGATAAATACAAACATATTGTAAATGTGGAGACAACAAAAGCCGCTAGTTCACAAAGAGAAGTTCGTTCGGAGACCATAGCAAATGGAAGTGAGACTACTGACATAGAAGGTGAGTTAATTATTTGTTTCTTGAAATTGATCAAAAAAAAAATATTGCTCTGTCAATAACTCCTATGGTTTTCTCGATGTTCTAATTTTTATCTCATGTAACTTATAGTTATAAGCTAAAATCTGAAAAAACCTACATTGGAAAAGTAGCATTCATAATAAAATTGTTGTTGCCTGCATCCATTTTCTTATATGTGAAGAAAAGCTTAGTTACCATAATAGCTATAAGTGGATCATTATTATTATTTTTAGTGGTGTTAAATAAATCTCTGTTTGGATGAATCTTGGGTAATCAAATTGATCGCTGGATTACAGTTGAATTTCTTTATGACTTTTCTGAGAAATAGTGCCCTTTAGTCTTAAACAACGAGTGTTAGATTTTATATGGTTGTGGACTGTGTTTTTAGAGATTTTTGTCCTATATGTGTTGATGATGTGCTAAGGTGAGTCCTATTAAGATGAATGATGAAGAGTTTAGACAGCCCATCCAGCAATTTCTGAAATGTTTTGAAAATATTGAAGTGTGTCGTTTGAAATGTGAATCTGCTAATGCACCAGCAGTAGGAATTAGGAAATCAGGGAGCAGAATGAAAGGCAGAGAAGATAGGTGTTGGTTTAACTTCCATTGTTGCAAACCTATAATCTTTTAATTAGTTTCAGTAAGTAATCTGTCATCCTTCTCTTAACTTCAGAACTCTGGATATTGTTAGAAGTTTTCTGGAATCATTCATTCTCATATGATTTTTTCCCCTTGGCATCCCATTTATTGCAAGTTCTACTTGAAAATGACGGTTGTTAACATAATTTGTTGCCCTGTAGATGTAATGGTCAATCCTCTTTGATAGAGCTTCATTCTATTTTTAGGATGCTCACCTACAAGCTTACAGCTTTTGGGTCAATTGGTAACTTAACATGGTATTAAAGCCAGTATTCCACCCATGTGATTGCATTTTGTCTATGGTTCTATCTGCTATCTCTGTTTGGGCAGAGTCTAATTGTATTTGTTAATTGTATTTGTCTTTGTTTTTATCTTCTATCTCTTATTGCTTTTGGTCAACATGGTTTAATACCAGCTTAAGCTTTTAGATCAAGCAGTGGCTTAACACTTCTATCGCTCAATTGTAGAGGAAATGCTCAGATGTTTAACAACTTTGAGCTGGGAACGGGTTGACGTTAACTTCAGTAGAAGCAGGCAAAGATTTCTAGCACACAGTACCATTCAGGCAAGTTTTGCAATTCTCTTACAATTTCGTCTAGGAAATGGAGTTTTTCTGTACCTTTTTTAAAGTGCAGACATGCATTTGGTATCTTAGCCTCTATGATTCTGCTTCCGCAATGAAAAAGAATTGCATGCTAGAAGTTTTCCTTGATAGTGGTGTAACATTATCTTTTCCTCTGTGTTCAGGTAAAAACCTACTGCATCAATTCCGATGGAGCCGAGGTGATCCAACATATGATTGACAATTTTCTCATGTAAATGATGCTCTTGTCCTAATTGGCATCAAGAAGGAATTTTTTGGGTGACTTGTGTGAAGCTTGGTTTAATATGCTGGCCGGATGCTCACTGTAATGACAGTATGAGAAATTTTTTTCTTTCCCCACTCTTTAGAAGAAGGTATATATTGGAACAATATTGATATATAATTTATAGTACATTTCTTCTTGATAATGTAACAATAGACGGAGATGTTATTTCAGGTTACATGAAACAATATGTCCAAACTGTATGAAGCACGTACAATTTTGATTAACCGAAAAAAAGAAAGAACTGTATAAAGCGTGATGTGTGCGTATAAGTGTGTGTGTGTGTATGATCTTTTACAACGTAACAAATTTTATTTTTAATTGGGAAATTCTGAAATTTTGTAATAGTTGTTGACGTCATAAATAGAGGTAGGAATCAAAGGATTGGAAGTAAATTTTTGCAAATTCCAAAGAGTTGGTGAATTTGCTGGAAAAATGACACGCACCGTAGTCAGATATTGAATCTGATTCGCACATAGGGAAATGATTCTGATGCAAATCCATGGATACACTAGTGACATTCCTTGTTTTAGCATCCTTGGGAAATATATAATTAATAAAACTCTTCCCAAGGCCGAAAGAAAGGGATGTTAGCGTGTTGAAGCAAAATTACGCTCAAAGCCCAAAACACAAACGTGGAGGGACATATTGAAAGATAAAATAAAAAGGAAAGCGAAACCACAAAAACCCCATATCATATAATCATATTTTTCCCTCTTCACCTGTGAATCCCTTATTTTAGAGAGCTCTCCATCATTTGATACGCTGTGTGATCTCTTTTGTTGCTGATTTTGTATTATTATTGTATTCTTTTCAGTTTTCACTCCCTCTTTGGTTTTGGCTCTTAAGATTCTGCTGTGCTGTCCATTCCTTCTTACCTTGCTCTGCCTTAGCTGCTAAAGCAGTCTTTTGGTTTGGTTTTTGTGGTGACTCATGGAACGAGGTCAATGTCATTCCCTTTTCGTTTGAGGTCCTCCACCTCTACCACACTCATTTTAGCCTCAGTCTAATAAAACTTTTTGCCTTGCATGTTCCATCTAACCAAAGCGAGCTACATGTACAAGGTTACCAAGCGAAGTGACTGAGCTTGTGGAGGTGAGGTGGCGTTTAAGCTCTGAACCTTTCTTCTCTCGGGACACTTCTCAGGAAATCAAATTCATCACCCTCTCTCTCTCTCTCAAAATAGTCAATACTCATCCCCTCCCTCGCAACTCCCAAGCCTTAAGTTGTACGCACTCTCAACTCAATTCTCAGAGAACGAAAATGGGCAGCTCTCAAAATTGTGTTTGTTGCCACAGGAACAGGCACCTCATTGTTTCCTTGCTCTTCCTATTGGTTTCAAGCTCGACACAAGTGAGATTCGTGGCTGAAAGCAGAGCAATATCCACGCTGGTTGAGGCTGCACATGTACATATTTATTATATATGTCTTCGTATCATTCTTTATTTACTTTATTTCTTCCTGACAAAGCACTATTATCAAAATAGTGCAACTTAAAATTTCAAATTTTATGCGCAGAAAGGAATGGAAGAAGAGAAGATGGTGGTGATGAGAAGTATGGTAGGATCAAGGCCACCAAAATGTGAAAGAATGTGCGGTTCTTGCAGGAATTGTGAAGCTGTTCAGGTCCCAGTGACAACAAGAGCAGTTGGTCACAGAGCAAGTCATTTCTCAGCAATTGCATATTCAAGAGGTGATGATATTTCCAATTACAAGCCCATGAGCTGGAAATGCAAGTGTGGCAACTTGATTTTCAACCCTTGATTGGTTGAAGCATGTTGCATTAACCCAGCTCTGTATCTACTACTGCTACCTTCTGAAGCTGTAATGCTTAGCATAAAGTTTTTAATGTAGAGGTTTTTTTTTCCTTTGGTCTTTTTGATTCTGTACCGATTTTCTTATGTTTCTTTCTTTCTTTGTCTAATGACATCATTCCGTGGATATTATGAATCTATGACACAATCTAATTGCAGTTATTATGATAATTTCGAAAATGAAAGAGACAAATAATAGAATTTGGCAGGGTGGCATTAACTACTTTGGCATTTATATTAAATTAAATTAAAATTTTGAGGGTTTCTGGGGATGCATTGGGTTGTTAATTTTGATGGCAAGTGAAGTGACAACAGGACATTGGGGATGGGTGCATTAATTAATAAACAAAAAGAAGGAAAGAGATAAAAGATGGCCAAATGGATGAGAATTTCGAGTGTGTCGGACAGTTCTGCTTTGCGTATCTTACAAGATTTGTGCCTCTGATTTCTGATTCAGAAACAAAGCCTGTGCGATAACACAGCCCACCTCGAATGGATCAACCCTAACACCTAAACATCTCATCATCTTATCTAATTAACTTTCTGAATTTTTAAATACATATATAACCGCCAGTTTATAATTTTTTTTTTCGTTAAGTATTAGATTTGAAGAATTAAATCTTAAGATAATATTTTATTAGTAGTTAAATATCATTTTTCTACTAAAAATAATGATTGTATATGGATGTCATGGCTTAATTGAGAAAAAAAAATTCTTAAACCAATTTATTATTGTTTGGATATCTTTCTTCTCTTTTGCTAATAACATCCGAGAAGAAGACAGATAACATAGAAGACAATAAATGAGATATTAATTGTGGGGCAGATAATACGCAGTGAGTGAACTGAAAGGCTCTCAATTGCTCATCATCGTCATTCATGAGCTCTGCTGCGTGCTGGGCTGCTGTTAATTTCCTATCTTCTAGTTCTCACTCTTGGTAGAAGTGCAATTAAATATTGGCTTGCATGCTCACGCTGACGTTATGCATTTTCTGATTAGACAACATATTAAAACAATGCATTAACTAGTACTTTATCTAATTAACAAGCAATAAACTTATTGTCAAAAAAAAAAAAAAGTTAAAATAATAAACCAACAAAATGTGGATGCTTGGGTAAAATTTTTCCTCTCACATCACTTGTGCTTCCCGTGAAATTACTGTCGTTTTACTCCAAGTGAGAGCAAAGTATGAGCTTGACTTGTTTTGACAGTTTCGACTTTTGAGTTTTTAAGGAGTTCAAGGCACCTAAATCTTACGCAAAGTAATCCAAACTGCAAGTCTTTTTTTTTTTTTTTATTCACATGGAAGCATGAATAATAATAATAATGATGATGATTGATGGATGGGTGGGTTAAAAGCCAAAATGGAGGGCAATTTCCTGAATCCTTCTAGTTGATAACTTGATAAAAATAGATATATCATCTTCAGACCTCACTTTATTTTTCGTACTTCCAGGTTATGGACATAAGACGTAGGGCATTGATTTCAATCCTAAACAAACAATTTTCCACTCTAATACTATACCTTCTTCCAAGCATTTTTCACCTGCTCAGCTCATACTTAATATTATAAGTTAGCATGAATACAAATTGACTGCACGCATGATCTGGAGCGACCTTGTAGTTTATGCATAATTGGTCCGGAAATTTCCATTTTTCTAATTATTCAACCTTACACCCTGATGCCATTTGTACATATGGTATGTACTTTGTTTTGAATGACATAATTTGCAGATTTATGGAATTTAATGGAGTTGAAAGAAGATTTTGGCTGGAGGATAAATAGAACTACTGACTACCCATTGCCCGTTTCTTAAAATTTTCTATTTACTTCGAAAATTATCTTTATTCATCATTTTTTTTTAAAATAGATCTTATTAAATTCCTTGATAGTCATTTTCAAACCCAAAATTTCGATGGTATTTGTTTTTATATCTAAAATCTAAATGTGTTTGAATTTAGCTGAAGTTTTAATATATTTGAATGTATATATTTAAATGACATGTTTTTTTTTTAAATTTTAATATAAGTGTTAAGTTGTTTGTTTTTTAAAAATAAAATATCTGAAATATGATATTTTATATATATATATATATAACCTCATAAACATTAACAATACTTATATTTGATAAGTTATAAATAAGTTATTTAATTAGTAAAAAAAATTGATAATATTTACATTAAAAAGCGTGAAAAATAAAAAAAATATATATAATACAAGTATTTTTTTACATTAACATATTATACTTATAATGTTATTTCTAGTATATTATATTGATATTTTTCTTGTTAATTATATAAGTCAATCAAGAATTAATTAATCATTTCAATTAAATTAATGTACTAATAAAATTCAAAATATATCATAAACATAGTAAATATAAATACAAAGACCTATTATAAAACACATTCGCAGGTTATTCTATTATGTTGTGACTAAAATCATGACATCAATACTGTAATTAAATATAAATTATGTAAATGAAATATAAAACATGTAAATTTAACTTAAAACTTATAAATCAACATTAAGTATAAAACAAAATATAAATTATGTAAATGAAACACAGAGCTTATAAATTAATATTAAGTGTAAAATAAAATATAAATAGTGTAAATGAAACTTAAGACTTGAAAATGAAAGATAAAATATGTAAATCAATATAAGAGTGATAAATTAATTTATTGTTAATAAATAAAACAAAAACTAATAGATACAATAAAAAATTTGTAAATTAACATTAAGTGTAAAATAAAACATAAATGATGTAAATGAAACATAAGACTTGTAAATAAAAGATAAAATAAGTAAATTAACATAGGAGTGGTAAAATGATGTATTATTGGTAAACAAAATATAAACTTACAGATGTAAAATAAAACTTGTAAGTCAACATTAAATATAAAATAAAACATAAAACCTGCAAATAGAAGGTAAAACAAGTAAGTTAACATAGAAATTATAAAATAATATATTATTGATAAACAAAATACAAATTTATAAATGTAATATAAAATTTATAAATCAACATTAAATATAAAATAACATATAAATTATGTAAATGAAGTAGAAGTCTTGTAAATAAAAAGTAAAACAAGTAAACAAGATAAAAGTTATTAAAAAAAATAAAAACTTACAAATTTAAAATAAAAACATATTATAATAATAATTACCTTCTATATTTACTATTTTTTATTTCTAATTAAATAATGATAATTTTGGGTTTATATAGTATTTAAGGATAAAACTTATTCTCAAAATCAAATTTTGAGAAACCTTTTTTTTTTATAATTTCCAAAATTATTTGTAAGATAAGTGATTTTACATTCTTCTAAATTTTCTCGACAACAATCTCAAACGATCTTTTAGTATAAGTAAGAAGTAGATTTTGAAACTATATGAAATATATATAAAAATAAAAATTAGATGAAATCTTATTAATATTTCATATATGTTTTAGTAATATAAAAATGTCTATTTATTTTGTTTTGCTTGATCCATATCAAGAAAAAATAATTTTACTTAATTAACTTGTATAGCAAAAAAATAATATGGTAGAAAAATAACAATAAAAAGTTTATAAATGTCCTAGTATGAATATATAATATATGGTTAAACTAATTTAACAAAACTTATTCGAATTGTTTTCAATACAAATTTTTTGTTTTCAATTGGTGAGTAATTTTTTTCTTCGCTTAAATAAATTAAGTAAATAAATTAAATTTTTAAATTAAAGTTCAATGTTGATTTATAAGTTTTATTTTATTTTTACAAATGTTTGTTTTATTTGTAATTTTAAAATACCAAATTACCAATCTTATATTAATTTTCTTGTTTTTCTTTTTATTTACTAGTTTTATGTGTAATTTATAAAATTTATATTTATCACGGTATTGATACCGTAATTTTAATCACGGCATCATAGAATTTTCCTTTAAATTTTTTATTAAGACCTCAAAATTTTATAATTAAACATAAGTGATATAAAATAAACCAAATAAAAATTGTTGATGTTTGAAAAATAAAAAAAGATTTAGACTTCAGATAAAAAATAAACAACATGGACTATTGTTTGACAAATCTTATGTTTGAAATTCTTTCAAATCATCTTCAATTTGAGATTAGCCACCAAGAAATCATTTTTTTTTCCTAACGACATATAGGATATTAGACTCATATATATGTAGAATAAGGACGGTTAAAAAAAATGCTATTTGACCCCTCTAATTGTAAAATTACCTTAATTTATGTTGAAAATTAGGTTTAAAAGAGGGGCATGTGTGAAATAAAAAGTATAATACTAATGGTAGAAAAACGGTGATAAATAAAGTTAATTTTGTAATTAAATAGGATTAATTGAAAAATAAGGCTGATGAGATAAATTTATTAAAAAAGAAGATAAATTAATTACTTTAAAAGTGTTGTAAGGATTTTAGTGAAATGGCTGACTACAACCCATGAAAGCTAGATGTTGTAATATTGGCCCGCTATCTAAATTCAAAACTACTCATGGTTAATACTTTTAAGAGAACTTCAACACCCCCACTTCTCTGTCACGGGTCGTTCAAGTTCACCATAAAAAACAGTCAATTTACGCACACGGGTTCACTTAGTACGAGTATACCTAATGGCGGGATGTATTTAGAAGTGGGTTGCGCTCAGAAATGGACCACCCCACACAACTAGCCAGCCGTGGTGCGTTCAGTACGGATGCACTAAGCAATTGGGACGTCACAAATAGTGTGCACTTTGGAAGCCCGACCCGTTATCTAGAAACCTCTAGCATTCTCCATATCTGGAACCCACCATGCTTATCTTTATCACTATTTTATCATTATCTCTATTTTTATCCTTATCCTTATCTAAATAGTTACTTGTACAAATTGAATTGTATAACTTGTATGAATAACTCTAGAACTAGGAAAGCCACACTATAAATAAGGGTTAAAACTACCATTCTAGGCATCTCCAAATCTCCAATACTCCAAATACCTATACACATACATATCACACAAATATGTGTAAAGTTCTTTTATAACCTCCCTTGTGAATAATAAAATCACATATTGGCCATATTACTCTTTTCTTCTCTCTAGCACTCTTGCAAGTCTCTTTGCATAGCTAGCTTGAGAAGTTCATTAGGTTTACTTAGCAACTTTGTGCTAGAAGTTGTTTAAGTACCGCACGAGTTGCTACACAATCATTCATCCCGTGACAAGTGGTATCAGAGCCAAGGTTTTGTCACTGACGTAACCTAGCTCACGTCTAAAGTAATGGCCAATCTTCCTAACACAACACAAGAGGGCGTTGTTAGTGTGAAAGCTCCACCGGAGTCTACACATGACCGCGAGGAGGGTCGTACACAACTTAAGACTTGCGGAAAGTCCAAGGCTCATTCCGTAGATGCCTTGGAGCCTCACGTCACTACGCTCGAAACATCAATGCCCACGGTTCATGATACCCTCGACAATTTGGAGAGGGTGGATGGTCTATCGGGCGAATATACCGACTTCACAATAGCCACCAAAGCCTTCATGCAAGATCAAAGTAACACCCTTCGAGGGGAGTTTCGAGCATTCCACGAAAAGTTACTAAAACTTCCCAGTTTCGTGCAAGACGAACTGCGTGCTGTCTATGCGGAAGTAGAGGAAGTTTGCTTGGACAGGGCATGGCACAAGCGCACACTCTCCGTTAGCCCAGCTTCCACAAGCTCGAGTGATGCGCGACGCATTGACGTGCCAAAGTCCGACACTTATGATGGTACACGTAACGCGACTATCGTAGACAGCTTTCTATTTGGGCTAGACCAATATTTCGATGCAGTAGGCGTACGAGACGAGGCATCGAAAGTGGGTACCACACCCACGTTCCTACAAGGCGCCGCACAATTATGGTGGCAACGAAAGCATGGTAATATGGGCAAGGGAATTTGCGCCATCAACACATAGGCAGATTTTCAACAAGAACTTCGGAAGCTCTTTGCCCCAAGTAATGTCGAGAAAGAAGCAAGAGCGCGCCTTCATTGGCTCAAGCAAACGGGTAGTATTCGTGATTACATCGACGAGTTCATTACCTTTATGCTAGAGATCACCGACATATTCGATAGGGACTTCCTCTTCTACTTTCAAGACGGCCTTAAAGATTGGGCCAAAGCAAAGTTGGATAGGCGTGGCTTACAATCTCTTGATGATGCCATCGCCATTGCTGAATCACTCGCCGACTACTCCGCCTAAGCCAAATACAAGAGGCTGAATCAAGGCAAAGGTGGGAGAGAGAGTCGTAAGGACAAAGGCCGTAACTGCAAGGAGTGGGGGTAGAAAAAACCTTTTAGTGGCAAGAGCAGGCAAGGTAAGGCGGATAGAAAGAAAGATGCACCCAAGCCTCGCAGTCGATGCTTCATTTGCAATGGTCCGCATTGGGTACGCAACTGTCCTGAGAAGAAGTCGAATAGAAAAAGTCTTTTAGTGGCAAGAGCGGGCAAGGTAAGGCGGATAGAAAGAAAGATGCACCCAAGCCTCGCAGCCGATCTTCATTTGTAATGGTCCGCATTGGGTACGCAACTGTCCTGAGAAGAAGTCACTTGATGCCCTCATTGCATGGGTACCCTCCAGCGCATCGTTGCACTCGAGAGCCAGCCTCCTGCATAAGTGAAAAAATGGTTCATGTATGTGAGTGCAAGCATCAGCGGAAAAATTGTGCGTCGTTATTAGATACCGAAGCCACGCACAACTTCATTACGAAAGATGAGGCCAAGCGCCTAGGCCTCAAGACAACATAGGAAGGAGACATAATTAAGGCGGTAAACTTACCCGCCCAATCCATTGTAGGCACCGTACAAAGCGTGCACGTAGTAATCGGGACATGAAGCGGAAAGCTTAATATCTCTATCGTGCCTATGGATGATTACAAGATGGTCCTTGGTATGGAATTCTTCGACAAAGTCCATGCTTTCCCATTACCAGCCACGAATTCACTAAGCATCGTTGACGGGAATAAAGCTTGCATGGTTTCTGCCGAGCATACCAAGATCGGATAAAGGACGCTCACGGCTATGCAATTCAAGAAGGCTTTCAAGAAGGACCCTAGTTTCTTGGTCTCTATTCGCGAGCTCAACGAGGAGGAAGATTCTGCAAGTACTCCAAGTCAAGTCCCATCACCAATACAAGCTGTCATTGATGAAGATCCCACCTAGGAGAAAGGTGGATCACGAGATAGAGTTGGAGAAAGGCGCTAAACCTCTAGCCTTGGCGCCTTATCGTATGCGCCACCAAAATTTGAAGAGTTGCGAAGACAACTCATTGATTTATTGGATGCTGAATATATCTGCCCAAGCCAACAAGACAAGACGGATCAACAATTTCTAGCAAGGCTGTTGGAACCCCTACCTTTAGCATCAAGACCATGGGAAAGCGTATCCATAGATTTCATTTCTGCCCTACCAAGGCCTGAAGGTTGCGGAAGCATTATGGCCATCGTCTATCGTTACAGCAAATATGCAACCTTTATTACTGCACCATCCAATTTTAAAGCAGATGAAGCTGCTCGACTCTTCATCAAGCATATTGTGAAGCTATGAGGAGTACCGAAGAACATCATGATTGATCGAGACCCACGATTCATAAGTCGCTTTTGGATCGAACTCTTCAAGATGTTGGAAACCGATCTCAAGTTCTCAACAAGCTTCCATCCACGAACGGATGGATAGACCGAGCGCATCAATAGCCTACTCTAGATGTATTAAGGCATTATGTAAGCACTCACTAACAAGATTGGGCAAAATTACTTGATGTTGCCTAATTTTCATATAATCTTCAGCGAAGCGAAGCTACAGGCAAAAGTCCCTTCGAGATCATCATGGGATTTCAGCCCATAACACCCAATGCCATAGCCTCAACTTATGGGGAGAAAAGCCCAATAGCTCATAAGCATGCCTGCGAGTGGCACGAGGAAGCGGATATCACACGAGCTTATCTTGACAAAGCAGCACGAAAGATGAAAAAGTGGGATGACACGAGGAGACGCCACTTCAAATACAAGGAAGGTGACTAAGTGTTGATCAAGCTCCTACCCCAACAATTTAAGACACTACGATAAGTGCACAATGGGTTAGTAAGAAGGTACAAAGGACCTTTCAAAGTAGTGCGACGTGTGGGTAACGTCTCATATCAACTCTAACTTCCACCAAGACTCAAGAATCATCCGGTCTTCCACGTGAGTCTACTTAAACCAGATCACGAGATACGGAAGATCCAAGCCTCGAAGAATCGAAGAGAGCCCCAACAGCCGTTATCACCTCATATGACAAGGATGTGGAGTACATCATTACCGATCGAGTGACTCAGAGAAGGGGCATACTCGGTATACAATGAGTACCTGGTCAAGTGGAGGAATCTCTCCGAAAGTGAAGCAACGTGGGAACGCGAAGGAAACTTATGGCAATTCGAGGACCACATTCAAAAATACAAGCATGAAGACGCAGATAAGGGCATTGCGAGCATAGGTGGGGTAGGATTATCATTGGTCGCACAAGTTCACCACCAAAGACAGCCAATTTATGCACACAGGTTCACTTAGTATGAGTACACCCAATAGCGGGATGTACTTAGAAGGATGTGGAGTACATCATTACCGATCGAGTGACTCAGAGAAGGGGCATACCGGTATACAATGAGTACCTAGTCAAGTGGAGGAATCTCTCCGAAAGTGAAGCAACGTGGGAACGCGAAGGAAACTTATGGCAATTCGAGGACCACATTCAAAAATACAAGCATGAAGACGCGATAAGGGCGTTGCGAGCATAGGTGGGGGAGGATTATCATGGGTCGCACAAGTTCACCACCAAAGATAGCCAATTTATGCACACAGGTTCACTTAGTATGAGTACACCCAATAGCAGGATGTACTTAGAAGTGAGTTGCGCTCAGAAATGGACCACCCCACATAACTAGCTAGCCGTTGTGTGCTCAGTACAAATGTACTAAGCAATTAGGCTATCACAAGACGGGTGCACTTAGCAAGCCTGGCCCGTTATCTAGAAGCCTCTAGCATCCTTCATATCTAGAACATACCATGCTTATCCTTATCAATATTTTATCCTTATCCATATCTTTATCTTTATCCTTATCTAAATAATTACTTGTACAAATTGAATTGTATAACTTGTATGGATAACTTTAGAACTAAGAAAGCCACAATATATATAGGGGTTAGCACCCACCATTCTAGGCATCTCCAAATCTCTAATACTCCAAATATCCACACACACATATCACACAAATATATGTAAAGCTCTCTTGTAACCTCCCTTATGAATAATAAAATCACATATTGGTCATATTGCTCTTTTCTTCTCTCTAACACTCTTGCAAGTCTCTTTGTATAGCTAGCTTGAGAAGTTCATTAGGCTTACTTAGCAACTTTGTACTAGAAGTTGTCTAAGTGCCGTACGAGTTACTATACAATCACTCATACTATGACACCCCGCTATTTAAATAGTTAATTCAGACATGGTAGAGTTTGATTTTCAGCAGCTTTTCTGCCTAGGTGTTTAATAAAACCTCCTATAAGTTTTTCTTCAATAAATTTGGCTTTAATCTTTTGCAGATTAAAAACTATAACAATTAATTACTAACTTGAGAATGATTATATATATATATATCGCTCTCATTTTTCAAGTATAGACACTCTCATTTTTTTTAATGTAGGCAGCACTTTTAAACTGTGCGGTTTAAAGGCCCGTTTGAGATTATTTTTGAAGGTTTAAAAGTGATTTTGAAAACCTAAAAGTTAATTTTGATATTTGTTAAATTTGTTTAGAAATTACTTTGATAAAATCATTTTATTCAATATTAGATTTTAAAAAGCAAGAAATAAGTAGCTTTTTAAAATCTTTTTGAGAATCACTTTTAAATTTAATATAATTTTATATATATCCCCATATATATCTATAAATTCAAAATTATCCTTATTTATTAGGAAATAAAATCATTAACTTTGAAGATATTATTATTATTACCAATTATATTAAGATAATAAAATAAAAAATAAAATTAATAGCATAAAATATTTATTTTAATTATCAATTATTATATGTACATAATAAAAAAAGTTTATATATTTCTTTATAAATGTTTAAATAAATTTTATTCAATATTATATCTAATTTAGTTTTATATATTCTTACATTAATTTAATAGTAAGATTTACCGAATACATATGATTGTTTTTAAAATTCCTATTCATACTGATTATTTTTACAGTATAACTAAAAATAATTATTTTAAAAGTTACAGTATTACTGTTGATGCAAAGTTCTGGTCGTTCCTTCCTCAAGCAGGTTCTCCAGCTAACTTTTGACTTTTTCTATTCACTGAAACAGTGATGCCTTCTAGCTCCATTCGTTTACAGAAAAAGTGTTAGAGATCGCCGGATGTTTTTTGGGTGAAAATTCTCTGACACTCAAGTCAGTAATTAGATTAACTTTTAGAAGATTCTTTCTAATGAAAGAATGAAAAATATAGTAAAAAAACTAACTCTTCTATTTTTTTTCTTCAATAAAAAAAATCCAACCTCTTTCTCCCATTTTTTTCTGAGGTATTTATTTGGTTCTTTCGATCATCGCCATTACTCTTGTAACGCACGTTTTCCACTTCTCATGCACCTGTCCATTTTTAGACGGTTATTTGGTCTCTATAATGAGAATTAATTATGCATGGGAGTTGTTCCCCCATTCTCGGAAAGAGACGTTCAGTCGTCTCACATCATAGGCTTGGATTGCCACGCTTTGGTTTGGCTTGAGGACTGGTTTATACCTGTTCTTGATGAGACCTATAACATGATGGGAGCTCACTTGGCTGCCGTCAACATTCTTACTCCTCCTAACTTAGCACGAACAGATTGCGAGCACCTGGTCTCAGCTAACCTGACACAGAGCTGGAGTGCCTTTATACTAGCGACCAGTTCTTCTGTTTTGGCTGGCGTAACCTCAAGTAGGCATGCTTTTTATTTCCCAAACACCAGTCTCCCAGTTTCTAGTCTCGAGAGTGAAACGTGATAGGACTATTAATTATCTGTTCGAGTAGGCTTGAGGCATTCCTCTTTTTATCTTTTATAAATGTCCCGCCCCTTCAGTCACTTCGTATAAATCCCTCGACTTCTTCCTCCTGTCCTTTGTTATTTTTTATTTTGAGATTTTTTGTTGCTGCAGTTCAGATTCCTGAGATCTGATAGAAGTGTATTGTGGGGAAGGCATTAGTTTATAAGGAAATGTCTACAACTCAAAAACCCATAAGAGTGTCCCTTAAGGAATCCTCTTCGTCTAGTGATTCTCAAACTGACAAAGAAATTATGGTACGAAGCCCTAGTCCCGGTCAAACTACTGTTATTTCCAGTGATGTTGTCGGAGAAGACATCCTTGAGGAATCCAGGCTGAGCAAAAGGCAAAAGGTTGGTCATAGGTCGGAGGCTGAATCATTTGCCGTTAACCACATGAGGTGTGAAACCTCTCAACAAGATTTAAATAGACTTAAGGAGACTTACTGCATTCCTACTAGTGTTGACCTTCATCTTCCTAGCAAAAACAGTACTCTTAGCAGCCCTTCACGAGGATATGTCACCATGTACCTCAAGTACATTAAATGGGATGTTAGGTTACTTTTACAACCTTATTTTGCCCGAATTCTCTCCCAATTGCGTCTAGCACCAAGGCAATTAAATCCTAATGGATGAAGGGTTTTGTTTGACCTGTTCATTTTATGGAATTGGTGTAACATGGGTGAACTCGTGGTGGATGAAATAAAAAATCTGCATCAACTGAAAAGTAGTCCAAAAAATGCGGGCTGGTATTATTTTACATTTAGCTCAAAGGATAAAAAAACCATCACCAATCTCTCTACATCTGCTGGCAATTGGAAAAGTATATTCTTTTTCGTCGTGGGAGATTGGGGGCAAGCAGCTTCTGTATCAGGAGAAGTTCCCCAAATTCCTTTTCGCATTTGCACTCTAGGCCATTTGCTGCTCATTATACCTTCTTATTTGGTCCTTTTCCTCATCCATTCTTATTATTATTCTTTTATCTTTACAGTGTCTTAAAGTGTGTCGTATAAGATTAGGGATGAATTGAAGCTACACGTGGACACTGCTCTGGATAACGCTTGCTCATGCAAAGAATTGCTAATACACCATAATATGGTCGAGTTCGGCTTAGCATCCGAGGAAGAAAAAATTAGTAGCATCCTTACTTGATTGAAAAAGCACACTAATACTGTTGACAGTCCGAGCAGCTCCTCTGCTCTATCGAAGAAACCAAGGGTTGACTTTATCGCTTCTCCTATCAGAATTATCCCTGCCTTTTCAGAAGGCAGGAAAGTGGTCGAGAAAGCTTCTTCGAAGGACTCCGCTACTATTGTCCCCGCCAAGTCCCGGTCAATGTGTTTGAGGGAGCCAGCTGATTTTGCTTAACCTTATGTTAAGGAGTTTACGAAGCATATGCATAAAGACTTTGTTGCTGAGTTGGAGACCTTTAGTCTTAATGATCTGGCCAAGACCTTTCAACGTTCTGTATACCAGGCTGTTGCTGCTTCCATAAATTTCAAGTCAAGAATCCTTAGCTACGAGATGAGACTTAAAGCTGAAAATCAGAGCCTGAAAAAATATCTTGATCAAGAGAAGGAAGAATCAGCAAGGCTCCGAACTGATATCTCCACATTTGAGGAGATGGTAGCCATGGCTGACTCTAAGGAGTTCTAACTCGAGAAGGAGTTATCCATAGTCAGAAACGAGCTTTTGAATACAATAAAAGATCTCGACATTCAAAGGTTCTCCTTTGAAAGGACTATGGAAGTTGAAACTTAGCGACTTCAAGGTAGACTAGACTCCATATGCAAACAGCTTGCTGATGAGTACAATAACGGACTGATGTTCTGCTATGAGTGCATCATGTCTGTCCTGGGTAAAGAATACCCCGTGCTGGATCTGACTAAACTCGAGGCTAGTATGGACGCCTACATGAGCGAGCAGGATGCTAGGAGTCAGCAGCTGAGAGATCAAACTCCAAACGTGGAAGCTACTGCTATAGGACTGAAGAAGTTACTCCAAACGAGGAGGATCTTCAAGTTGCTTCTTCTGACGATGAGGGTTCTCAAGTTGCTCCTTCTACTCAAATTATGGATCAAGCTGCTGACCAGTCTGCCCAAGTTCATTAGTTTCCATTGTAAATTTTCACTTTAGCATTGTAAACTCTGACTTTTATTGCCTTGAATAAGAAGAAATGAGAAAATTTTTTTTACTTTTGCTTTTTCTTACGAATTTTAGTTTATTATGTATTCTTCTGAACTCAAACAAGCTTTCAGTAAGTTTCAAGTTTTATCCTACTTTAAATAGACTCTCAAACTTTAACTCGTTTTATCGGCCTTGCCTTATTCTAAAGACATGATCTGCTTGAATTAACTCTTACCAACTTTGGCTACTCATCTTGTCATGAATAGATGGCTTTTAGACTATTGATCTTGACTACTTTTAGAGTCATAACTTACTCGAGTTGATTCTGCCTTCATTTGGCTCTTTGTGTCGCCTTGAACAGGCTTTGAGACTTCTAGATTTAGTTTATTTTTTGAGCTTATTTTGCTCGCGCTATCTTTGGCTTTGCTTGGCTCTTTGTCTCGCCTCGAACAAGTTTTGAGACTGCTGGCCTTAACTTTTTTTGGGCTTAGTTTGCTCGAGCCATTTTTGACTTTGCTTGACTCATTGTCTCGCCCCGACCAGGATTTGAGACTTTTGGTCTTAGCTTAATTTTTTTTTTTGAATCTAACATACTCGAATTGAGTTAATTCTGAAAGCATTTGTCCTTGCTTTTTATTTATAAACTATATATTACATGCTCCAAATTAAACAAAGTTGAATACATTAATATTGCTTTACATGGAAACATACTAGAAATACGTTCTCAAGTGTTTTGCATTCTATAGTCTCCTAACTTCCCGTCCATTGGGGTAAGCTAACATGTATTCTCCCGGATCTGTCATCTGCGTGATCCTGTACGGACCTTCCTAATTTAGGGCTAGTACCTCATGATTGGGATCCTTGGTGCTCTGGTTGACCATTCTTCGCACCCAATCTCCTATTTTAAACAGATGGATATGCACGTTTTGGTTGTAATAACATGCCACTTTCTACTGGTAATCTATTATCTTCCTTAATGACCTTTTCCTCATCTCTTCTAATAAGTCTAAATTCTCACAAAATCTACTCGTTGTTTTGCTCCTCGTTGAAGTGCTCTATTCGGTGAGTGCCCACCTCTATCTCTGCTGGGACTACGGCTTCATGTCTAAACGCTAACACAAACAATGTTTCCCCCGTGAACTGTCTTATGCATGGTTCTGTAAGCCCACAATACATTAGGTAACTCATCAACCTACGCTCTCTTTTGCTCTTCTAACCTCGGTTTTCAAGAGTCATTTTATGATTTTATTTGCAGCCACCACTTGCCCGTTTCAACTATATTCCCATATTTGCACAGAAGTCCTTGAACCTACTGTTGTCAAACCGCTTTTCATTATCCGTAGTCAATGCATGGGGGATTCTGTATCTGCATATCATATTTCTCCAAATGAAATCAGTTGTCTTGCTCTCTGTTATCCTACTCAAAGCCTCCACCTCGACCCACTTCTTAAAATAATCAATCGCGAACACTGCGTGTGTTGCAAATGCTCGTCCTTTTGGTAGAAGTTCAATCAGATGAATTCCCTATTGAGCGAATGGCCATAGCGAGTTCATCATTATAAGGTTCTCTAATGGTTAAGCTAGGAAATTGGCAAGACCCTGACAACTCTTATAACTCTTGGTCTTCTCTTGTGCGTATTGATGCATTCTAGGCTAGAAATACTCTTGTATCAAGACTTTAAAGGCTAATGACCTGACACCAGAGTGGTTTCCACAAATCCCCTCATGTACTTCTTTGAGCGCATAGTTTGCTTCTTCCTCATTCAAGTAGCGTATTAGCGGCAAGGTGTATCCTCGTTGGTATAGTACCCCATCAATCAGCGTGTATCTTGCTTCCTAGCACTTCAGCTTCTTTGCTTACTTCTTGTCAGCAGGCACTATCCCTTCCCCAATGTAAGAAACAATTGGGTCCATCCAAGTGCCACTCGAGGTTAAACTAATCATTTATACTTCCTGCTCAATGCTCGGGCTGGTTTTGATCTCTAAAGGAATCAATTTGGGCATCTTAGGATCTGATACAACGCCCATTTGTGCTATCATATTTGTCAGAAAATTCTCTACTCTCGATATCTATTCTACCTCCACTGCTCGAAATTTTCCAATAGTTCCTTTGCTTTGTAAAGATAGGCCTCTATTTTCTCCCCTTTCGCTTGGAAGCTATCATTGAGATGGTTTACTACTAGCTGGGAATTTGTTCAAACCTTTACCTTTTCTGCCTTCATTGTTAATTGGTTCGAGACCGCTTATCTCCAACTAGTGAATTGGTTTGAGTCCGCTTATCTCCAACTAGTGAATTTAACCGATACAAAACTATATGAATATGTGGAATTTAGCCGATACAAAACTATATGAATATGATAGCACCTCGATTCGGCAGTGGCAATCAACTCCATTTGTTAGAATAGCTTCCATTGAGTCTCTGCACCTATCCCTTTTTTATTTAAATCTATTAGTTTCCTCATTATTTATCAGAATCTTTCCATTCCACCATTCCATACATATTTGTTCCTAGGTCACAGTTCTTTATTCGGGAGGTTCGAATCTTTCCATTCCATAGATATTTATTACATTAGCTAAAACTTATTTGTTCTTGTTCATTTCTATTACAGCAAGGTGGACTTTACCGAGACTAAGAATGGACCAACTATTAAATTTGGCTGGAAAATTTTTAACTTATCCCAACTCCTTTTGCTATAAATTTGTTATTGGAAAAGATGATTTGGCTCAGAATTACCTATTTTTAATTCCTAGGTTTATCTGAATTTGAAAATTATCACTTAGTAAGTTTTCATACTAAAAAGATGCAGGATAATTTGTCTGCTTGGCTGGTCAAGCAAGGACTACTTCATAGATATTTGGGCTTCGATTACTAAGAAATAGAAACTTTACAAATAAAGCTCGAGGATTAGCACTCTGTTGTTATCATTGTATATATATGGTTACAATTATCTACTTTCCCAATGTGCTTATGGTACCACCCAGTGGACTTCTATTATTGCCCTTCTATTGGCATAAAGTTTATATAAAAATTTAAAAATAAGAATAAAATAATATAAAATAATTAGTAATTTATTAATCATACGCTACATCAATACAAAATTAATTAAACTTGAAAAAGAATAAAAATAATACTATTGAAAAATAAATTGTTTAAAATAATAATACGATGATGACTAATTTTTATATTATTCATTTAGATAAAATTTTATAATTTTAATCAAAATTTTTATGATTATATGTTATTATTCGTATTTTATATTATTTATTTAGGTGGTATAAATTTTCTATAAATTGAGATATTGATAAAATGTGAAGCTCAAGACAATCGCTAAAAAATTAATGTAACGTTCTCTAAGCCTATATTCTGGAGAAAATACATGACTACACAAAATACAATTTTTCATATAGAAATGATAGTAAACTCATCATCCCAACAAATACTCATCATCCTCCCATTCATCTTCCCCATTCCCCAACTATAGTTACCCCATTGCATTCGAAGGTCTCATATATGAATTCTGAATCGAAGCTTCCACAAGGCTTATCGATTCCAAATTGTACTCCACATTTAGGGACAACATCATACCAGATAAAGTAACTATTACCCGTATCAGTAATTTGCTTAAATAATCAAAGAAGCACAGGCAATTCAAAGAATCCCATTCGAATGAAACAATATCTAGGATTTCGCAGACTTGTTTCCATTGTCCAGCTTTTTACGGACTCCAAATCACTATAGAATCCCCGTATCTTCAAAAAGACAAATATCATCACTCAGAACCTGTAGGAATGGGATAGAAAAACCATAGACACTAGACGGAGCAGAAGTTTTATCACTTCGAACTCTCTCTTACAGATGTTAAATCTGATTAGGTATCCCATTAGCTTGCCAGCACCTACTCAAAATATATGCAAGCTCTTGAATATTTTTCTATTATATATTGCGAATCAAATTGGAAAGGCAATTGTAATAATTCCCAACGAGCATTATCATTAACATGATAAAGATAGACCCATGTAGTTTCATCTCTTTCCCAAATCGAGTCCATTACCACAACTATTTTGAAACCTGCTTCATCTCTTCCAAGAGCATAACAATATCTCACGCGTTGTTTTGAGCAGTTCTATGGGAGAAGCACTCTCTTATGATGATTCAAGAACGGATTCCAAACAGTGTATTCGTTCTTAATCTTAAGGAAAACAATCCCTCACAAATTGATAACACATCAGCGTTGAGGTTGTAGCAGCATAGAGGGACTGTGATAGAATAATGATCCTCAAGCTTGGGGAAAGCAGAGATGGCCATAGATGAAAGGCAATTAGACTTATTAGATACGAAAATTAGATAACATCTAAGACTCTGAAATCGTTCTGCAAAAACCAATATTGTAGATAATGTGATCAAACATGTGTGTTGTTACACAATACAATATAAGATCGATTGGAAGCCTAAAAAATGCTTCAAAAATAAAAAAATTTCAGACTCTTTGAAAATACACGATCATCAAGTTCCTTGATTCTTTCTTCTTCTTCTTTAGACTCTTCTTAAGATTTATACATTATATTTATTTCTCACGTATTGTGGATAAGTATAAATCATTTTAATTGTTTTATACTTTACCGAATTAATATGTGACTAATGTCAAATATTAAGGAGCAATCTTAACAGACTCATTTATTAAGTGATCAAATATTGTGTTAATGAATCTGATTTTGTCATACCATATATAATAGTATATTATGGACAAATATAACCTTTAATTGTATTATTATATCTCATAATGGGATGGGCAATTTTGTACTAACACATGAGGGGTCCCTGCACTCAGTTACAATATTTAAGGGACTTCAGCTCATTGGAAGTTAACTGTTGAAAAATTTGAGGAATAAGCGCAGTGCACCTCTCTCCCTCTTTTCTCTCCCGATTTTACTGTTCATATACACAGTAACTCAAGTAATTTCGATCTGAGGTAAAGGCTGCTTTGCAGCACTTTGATCTGTTTCTTAGCAACCTATACAAGCTTCATAATAAGTTTCTAAGCTTGGATTCATGGTTAATCAAGTTAAATCTCGAATTTTTCCTAAAATATGTGTTTAATTGGAAATGTAAGATTAAGGACATTAAATTCAAATTTATTTCAACATGAACAACTTCTCTAGTTTAACTTTCTAGTTTTGGTCCCGATAGGGGCTGGCTTGTGGAGAAATTATAAGGATCGTTGGCCTTGAATTTGGTGAGTTGAGTGCCTGAAAAAAGCACTCCACCTAATTTAGAATTAGTCTAAGATTAAAGAAAGAAGAATGAAGAAGAAAATGAACTCTCTTATGGATGAATAATACTTTTTCCAAGGCCAAAAGACCTCTTTCTTATAGAGATGTCCTTTATAGATGATGGGTGACGTAGATATGAAGTTTTACCTTGAACTTTCATCTAAATGACATGTGTCACCATAATTACTATGCATGTGGATGTAAATTTGATGGTAGAAAAACATAAATATTCATTCCGCATGTGCTTGTTTTTCTATGCTTATGATTTTGTGTGTAATTTCGTTAGACCATAGATTTTGGAATCAGCACAAGTATAATTCATCCTCTTGTCAATTTTATAAGTTCCTAAAAAATTTTCCCTTGGATTTTATTCTCCTGTAATAGTTTCAGTGTTATTTTTCTTAGAATAATTTCTTTTAATCTAAAAGGATTGACACACGGCATAGGTTGGTGCCTTTGAAATATGGCGCCTACAGCCCCCGAATTGAATCTGATCTCCCAAGTGAATATTTAGCAATTGAGCGCCTTCTAGCCAACACAGATTATAATCAAAAACTTTCTTTAAAAATAGATATTGCTCCTCTAGAAATGAAGGCGTTTCAGGAACTCAGGTTTAACATTATCTAATTCCAGATTTTTCAATAACTTTTGTAAATTCCTGTCATCATCAACTGGGTGACTTCCGTTTTCCAGACTAATCTGTTCTGCATACTTGTATTACTCCACAAGCTATCAAGAAACAATTGAGATTCACACCTTCCATCATCAAGATTCTGAATTTTCTCGTCTTTAGACAGCTCTGGAGAGGATTCACTTTTCTGTGGCTCTTCCTCTCATTCCTTTAAAGAGCTGATTTCTGTATCTTCGGATTCAGACTGTTCTGGAGAGTGTTCATTTTTCCGTGGCTGTTATTCTGCTTCTACTTTTCCAAGATTCATCTTTTGGAGGAAAAAAAGATATGAAAAGAGCAAATTGCGGTGAAGAGAGATGAACAGAGCAAAAGAAGATGAAGAGGTTTCTTTTGAGTTTTGGGTTTGTTTTCAAGAATCCGTTGTGGCACTGTTTAATTCTGTTATGAGAAAGCTTCTTTGATTAGCTGTCTAGTAATTCTGTTCTGAGGAGCTTCCTGAGCTTTAATTAGGTGTTTTATGTCACTTTGATATATTATTGGGATGTTTGAAATTGAGGTGTTATAACTTCCTCTGTTAAAAAAAGTTATAATTATAAAATAAAAATTAATAATATATAATAAATATAATTTTTAAATAATAAAATTATTAAGTATATAATAATTTTTTTATTATACAAGTGAAAAGTAATATTAATATAATTTTAAAAATACAACAACTAATATTTACTAAATATTTTATTATTATAATTTAAAATTATAACTACCCAACCTTAATTTCAAATATACCCTATATTACAACCGTCTGATTCTCAATTTAGTCTCCCTCTATCTATCTAAATCAATTTGAACCATCAATCACATATAAATCAATTTGGCACTTCATCTGATGTAGGAATGACAATGGAGTAGGGTGGAGGTGAGGAGGCCTATCCCATTCTCCATCTTATTCAAAATTTCACTTTCATTCTCCACTCAATTCTTTATCAAATTTAGTGGAGTAAGAATGGAAAATCCTCATATAGGGAATGATTTTTTTATTCTTATTCTATTCCTCATTTATTTATTTTGTAGTATGTATTGATACATAATTTTAGTAAATTAAAAATCAAAGAGTTAAATAAAATAATCATCATATTATAAAGTATTTAAATTATTAAAAACACTTTAAAAAATTGAAACAATATCTTCAAATAATATTAAAACTGTAAGATATTTAAAGAGCATAATATCTTAAAAGAAAAAAGAAAATAAGAGCATAATACTTTAAGAGAGAAAATAAAATATAACAATATTTTAGAGTTGAATAAAGATTATATTATATGATTTTCTTTTATTCATGACCTATATTATATTTGGTGAAAATAAAAAAATTAACAAAGATGGTAATTAATAAAACAAAAATTATTAAATAAAAAATATTTACAATTTAATAGAGATTTGAGTAGAGGTGAGAAATATAAAATTAAATTCCACTCAATTAAAAATTTAAAAATATTTATCTCTCGTTCTCTAAAAATTATTCCATGAGACTCCATATTTTACCATCCTAATATGATGATGTAATCAAATACATCTGTCTTGTTTTTCAACAACTGTCTCTCATTTCCCGACAAATGGGAGTTTAAATTACTATAGCTCATATTTATTGGTAAAGGCATAAATGTAGTAGTTATATTTTCTTATTTATTTATTTGTAAAGGAAAAAGTGTAGTTATTTACTGATATCGTGAAAGAACTAAAAAAAAATTCACTATATTAATATATTAATTTCTAATTTTTTTGTTTTAATATACTCTCATAATTATTAAAAGAGATCTCTACCTTTATATAAGAAAAAAACCTTAACATTCTTATTATTGAATATTAAAAATTTTAAATCTCAAAATTACCTTTCACTCATTTTATTTATCTACAATCTACTTCAATATTTATATTTTTCCTATTTACTTCTCATTATGCAACTTGATATCTCTTTTTCATTCTTTTGGTTATTGATTATTATTTTTTTATTGGTAAATCAAACTATAGTTTTAAAACTTTTTCTACTTCTTCCTATAACCATTTTTTTAAGCTTAAATTTGTTATTTTTGAAATAATTAATCCCGACGACGAAACTTTTTTATATGATTGATAAAAATTTATTGATATTCATTATTTAATTGTGAGTCTTGTTTCTCCTACTTTGTGACAACTTTTGTGAAACTAATCTTGATAAATTGAAAATCAAGTATCAATGTTTATTTGCAATTGAAAGAAAAAAATTTGAAGTAACTATCACGAAATTGAGGAATTGGGATAGGAAGAGAAATAGGATCAATTTTTCTCAAAAGTTTTTAAAATAATAACTTAATTTAAATAGAGGGTTTAGAGGAGAAATTAATAAGTTTAAAAAGTCCAGCCTTAAGGGGAAAAAAAAACACTAATAATAAGGAGAAATTTCACAAAGTGATTTGGATAATTATTTAGTTGGCTAATGGTCCTGCTTCACATGGACATCGAGCGGAGCTATCTAGACTAACAGGGTGAAAGTGGAACCAAACAAAGTCATGTCACTCACGTGTGATATAACGAACTGCGTAATTTCTTAGTCGTAAAGAAGTTGAGTAAGAAAGAAACGATGTCGTTTAGGATAAAATACATACAATTATTGCAGCCACATATGGCAAGCCAAGCAAACAAACATTAGCCACCGAAGTTGATGGGTGCTCTGCTTAATTAAATAAATGCACGCATTCGAGTGTCCTGGCTTACTCGCAGTCTCTGTTTTCCAAGCAAGACACATGTTTCACAACCACTCATTTTCACTCTCTTCTTCCCTCCGATACTCACCACTTGTTTGGCTATTTCATTGAAAACTTTAATTCCAAACCACAAAGCTTGAAGGTAATATTTAATTATTTTGTTGTCTAATTGCTAATATTATCTTATTCTTAGGGGAAGGTGAAAAAAAAAAAACAGTTGGGAATTGTTGCACTGTTATGACTGTCCTTGGTAAGTTTCAGATCAAAATTTGAAGTTTCAACGGGTTTGTTGGCTTCTTTAAGTTGGAATACTTGGATATTGGAACGGGTGTTGTGGTTTTTGTAGTTGTGACTTAAATTTCCAAATTTTAAAGGTTTGATGTTTTCGTTTATGTGATTTGGTGGCAGTTTCAGTGCTTGAATGGTTAAAGCTGTAATGAAACCTTACTTCATTTCTGGGAATAGTGGATGCTTGTTGTCTTGTCTTGTCTTGTTGACTACAATTCAAAATTGAATTGGTAGGACTAATTTCCGAAATTGTTTCATATACTATAACAGGCGCACAGGCTTCCTGCAAATTCTTTATATTTAGGAATTTGCATGTACATTACCTGTTGCTGTTTATTTCGCCTCTTTGCAATGATGCTAGTTTTACTCTCTTGCTCGAACTTATGCAGATTGGTGATTGTTTCACCGCTTTCCATTGAGAATTTTGACTGAGAATTATAAGTTTTAAAAGATGACCATTTGGAAGCAATCTCCAAGTAAAAACCTTAGGTCTAAAGGCTTTAAGGTGAAACACTTTCTTCAAATATGCTTGCTGCTTGCAATTTGCTTCTGGTTGTTTCACCAAGTCAGAAAGTCATATGACGCGAAGAAGGCATACGAGGAGGCCACCGCAACAAAATCAGAAGTGAAAAGTGAGCATCAAGACATTAAACTTGGCAGAAAGGACGTCCGTCTTCCAGTACAGCAAATAACTTTGGAGGGAGAGATACAAGAGGTTGATGGGACGAAGAAGACTAAACCTGAAGAAAGCAATGCCGAAGGAGAAGGGGGCGGAGATGATGAGATAGATGGTAATGATCAAGACAAGTCAGAAGAGGAAGAACCTGAAGAAGTAGAGGATCTCATTGACGAAGAAGATAGAGAGAGGGAAGACGAAACTGCAGAGCAAGATAGCGAAGAGGCAGAAAATCAACTTGAGGATGAAAACTTATTGGTAGATCAAGTGCATTACGGAGGTGGAAGTAGTTCGGAAGCATGGGAGGAGCTCTACAAGGGTGAAAATGCAGTTGGAAGATAGAATCGATCAAGCTATTTACATTGGAGCATCAATATTGGAACAAGTAACAGCGAAGATGCAGACGCTTTCTGATGAGTAATGTAGAGTTAAGATGGTGGATGATGCTCAAAAGGATTTTCCATAGGCAATTGTACAAATGTTTTTGTTCTATGCGCCTCAATGGTTAATGCCTGGATGAAATAATCGCATTTACTATTGAGCTATGTAGAATTACTCTGGAATAAGATGATGATGCATAATCAATGCTAATTGAAGTAGTAGCTAGATTTCAAATTTTTATATTTTTGTTTAATGTCAGGTTTACTTAAGTTTTAGATGAAAACTTTTAATTTTGCCTTTCTTTTATTTCACTTGTTCAGTTCATTATATGCGAGAAAAAGTGTTCCTTGGCATATCGAACAACATAATCTAATCGCACTCGTATATTCTTGAAAGGTTGTGTACAACATAAAATCATAAAACGCAAAACCGTGGGCTTACTAACAGACATTCAATTGAGATGGTTCACATTAAACATTAAATGCAGAAAAGAGGCCGGAGTTCAGAGCTACATCTATTTTTAATCAATACTAACTTGGAAAAGCAATTCCGAAATTCTTTGTAAGCATCCTCGGCAAAGCTTGCTATCAAATTGTATACACAAGTCCTGAGTTGAATAGATTAGGACAATCTCTTGTGAAAATTAATCTATTGCACAAACAGAAAGGAGACATTGTATTATCCAATTTCATGAATCCTTGGGGTGAACTTGCTGGTGTGCATTCCACTGCAACAGCATCCAAATTATTGATGTACCTGATTAAGATCAGCATTTAATTAAAATGGCAGCATGGGAGTAAATTTAGTCATTCGAAACATCAGCAGCAAAAACATTAACCAGATCCAGATGATAGAAAAGACAAGATTTAGTAGTTGAAAAATTCTGACAGCACATACGGATTTTGGCTTGAAATTCTTTTGAACTTATAGCCCACAAGTCACTCATGAAATGAACGACTACGAGTGGCTTCACTATGAATGGTCATGGTCCATTGTAGTCCAAAATGCTTAGGGCTTCAGGCCTCAAGAGTGGATAGTGTTTTTCATCTGATGGCTGATGAAAGTCCACAAACTGAACCACTAATATCAGGACCAGAAGTTCATTGCCATCTAATTGGATATTAAATTGACTATATTTTTTGGTCTCAACAATAAATTGCAAAATTTTGTGAAATAAAACAGACAATCTAAGTTCCAAACACAAAGGAGGTTTAATGAAGGACAAAATAAAATGGCTAGATTTTTAGTTGGGGAACTTCATACCAGCAAAGATGCCAACAGTTGTTAGATTTGCAATGGCCATTGTTTGATAGATTAGGTATTCGGTCAAGAAATGACCAAAAGCATAGATGAATGACAAAAATGTTGCCAAATACAGCGGTCTGTTTTCAAGATTAAATGCACAAAGAAAGCAAAGAGTGCAAGTCAGAAGCGTCCAAACTCCAAATGTCCTTCCATGAACTTCAGTCACTGCATAGAATTCATAGAGAAAAGTTCATCAGGATCTCATATAATATAGTTCACCACATATAGAAGGTAGAAAATGTAACAGATGCTGCTTCATGAACGTGTTTTAGCAAGAAAAAACAAATATATACTTTTAAAAAATAAAAAGAAAAAAATCAAGCTTTACTAATTAGAATATGGAAAGTTGAGAAATCCTCGACATTGTCATCAGCAAATTGAGCATATTCTCCTACAATCAGTTGAAAAGCAGTAAAAACACTAAGTTTAACAATCTGTGCATATCCAAAAGAGCTGAGTAATTCAGTGAGCCGGATTACTGTCTAATCTAAACTCTAGAATAAGCTCCTTTACACAAGCAAGAATTTAATTCATCTTCACGTGGGCTTACTTAGCAATTTATGAAGCTACAGAAGAAAATATCGTCAGCAAAGAGAACAACCAGTTAAGCATAATAGTTTTAAAAGATTAGTGGCTTCCTAATAACAGATATATGAACAAGTACACGGTGCACTTTTAATTTGAAGTCACAGATTGTAGAATTCCCAATTCAACTTCAAATATGTAAAACCTTCAGGAAAAGAAAGGACAGCACAGAGCAGAAAGAAGTCTAAAAATCAGGCCACAGATTGCAAATATGAATTCCACCGTCGTGTAGAGGGCACAAATGGGCTCAATAGTTAGCATCCAATGAAAATGCTAAAACTTTATTAACAGACCACATCCTGGTCACTTTGCTTCTTAATGAAATCCATCATATGTTGCTTAACTAGCCAGCAAAACTCAAATGCCAAATCCACCATCAGTAGAACAAATGCAATCCCCTTTTTTGTTTTTCTCGTCTTCAACATGAATCAATATCTATTCTTTTGCTTTATGCACTCTAAAAACCACAGCTCTATCATCTGAAATTATTGTGCTCTTAAGATTTCTTTATTAACACTGTTACAGAAACCCAATTCTAAGTTTCTTAAAATCTCGAAACTGGGGGATCTCTGCTCAACATGCAAGCCTAGAAATACAGGGCATTGTCTTCGCATTGGGTATTCACTAAGAAATTAAAAATAAATAAGTAAATAAACAAATAATAGAAGAATTGAGAAAAAAAAATATTTATATATATATATATATATATAAACAACAACTTACTGGTAGTGTTAGAGAAGACAGCAAGTCTGAGAGCCCAGATATCGAAGAAACCGAACCAAACGGAGGCTAATCGAAGGGAACCCACCAGCATCAGCCACCATCCCAATGCCTTCATTTTTCCTTCTCTCTGTTGTCTTGACTGTGGACTCACTTCCCACTCTTTTGCTTCTACTTCCAATCTGTTTTGTGTTTACACCACCACACTGGTAACAACACACACTTCTCAGGATGAATAAGTGAAGCAAGCGATAAACGTCACCGTTTCAAAATTTTGATATGATTAAAAAAAAAAAAAAAAATTCTTTCCCTGTTAAAATGTTTGTTTAAGCAAAACAATTATGATTGCTTCTCGATATCAGCTCATCATCACATGCAGAAATGCTTAAAACGATTCTCTTCTAATATTGTCCCAAACTATGAGATAACCTTCTTCATAAGCAATGACTTTACAAAGATATGCCTTAAATTCCTTTATATGTATATAGTCATTATTCTTGTGCAAATACCTTCAATTTTTTTTATGTGAATATATTATTAAATATACATTTTAATAGAATCAATATTAAATGATACGATTTAACAAGTAAATGTTGACACTTAAAAATTGAGAAATTTACACAAATAACTTTTCTCGTTTTGTATTTTTCACGAATAACCTTTCGATATTTTTCCTATCGTAATTAGTCATTCTCCAATTTTTCAGACCAAGATACCTTTGACTGGCCAAAATTTTCGCAACAGTTCCTCGACTTCTCAGACGACGATCAGAGACACGACACCGGAGGTAACCTTTCTGTAATTTTTTTTTTTTAAAGAAACTCGGGCGACCATCGGTGCGGTCGCTGCAGCACCACGCGATGGCTGCCATGGCGGCAACCATCGCACCAGATTTGCGCGACGGGCATCCGTCGCATGCCCGTCGCACTTTGCTCGGTGCGACGCTACCGATTCGGATTCGGAATTTAGTGCGACGGATGCCCGTCGCATAGGTTTAGTGCATGCGGTACCGGTTCGGATTACGTAATTTGGTGCGACATGCAGACCGTCGCACAAGTTTTGTGCGACAGTCTGCATGTCACACCAAATTATGGGGTTGTAATTTCTGGAATTTGGTGCGACGGTGTACACTGTCGCATAATTTTTATGCGACGTGGTGCCGTCGCACTGTAATATTTTCCGAAATTTTACTGAAAGAATTTTTTTAATTTGTAAATTATATAATTGTAATTTAATAATGTTATATTTATAATGAAATATGGCGATTCAGCAGTATGTACTGGGCATGATGCGGATACCTTCATGCTGCTCATTTTCCCAGGCGTATTACAAGTATGTGTAAGTTAGATACGATCGTAAAAGCTATTGAGGGTAAGTTAACAAAGCGACAGTTGCAATTATTCAAAAGGATATATTTGGCCATTTCTTAGAGTGTCGAAGCTTTCCATTCGAGTAGTGTGATTATGCATAATTTGTTGCTAAGACAAGTGGCCTGTAATGAGACAGATCAGTTGTAGTTTGAAATTGGTGAGCATTTGATACGCTTATCAATTGGAGAGTGGTGTTTAGTTACGGGACTTTGTTGGGGTGAAGACAGTGTACCAAAAATGATAAAAAAGAATCATAGGCTGCTTACTACGTATTTTGATGATCTGTTTCGCAATTTAAATCTCGGCGAGTTCGACGAAAGGTTTGGTAACTTAGACTTCGACGCTATGGACGACATTGATGCAGTAAAAATTGCACTCTTTTATTTTGCAGACAGAGTTCTAAATGGAAGAAAAGTTCATAGTCAGATAAACTTTTCATTGCTTAACGAGGTGGATGACATTGATCACTTTCGAAACCATCCATGGGGTCGTTTGTCATGGGAAACGATATACGACAGTCTTGACAATGCATTGTATGGTAAAATGGAGAAATTTAAGAAGACTCACTTGGAAAAGCCAAATCATAATATTGAAAAGTACAATGTTTATGGCTTTACATCTGGAGTTCAGGTACGTTAAAATCGTACTACATTAAAATTATATTCTTCGATAATTGTTTGTTAATAGTAAATATTTAATACTTTTTTAATATTATAGGCATGGATGTTCAAAGTTATTGGAGGGCTGCCATCACAGTGGGTCGTGAAAACAAAAAAAAAGATTCCACGCATTGTACAATGGAAGCCCATCGCTTCCTCAAAATCAACTTCACTGTTGTGAATTCATTGTTTAATGATAACTCTCGTCTTGTAAGTAATATTACTTTATGCAGGTTGTATATTATTGTTTTTCATATCAGTAAATAATACTATGATTCTACTAACCTAAAATTTGGATTGAATTATTGTAGGAAAATGTACTACAAACCATCGAGCCGAACTCTAAAGAAAAAGCACAAAAATATTGGCAAACTGTAAAGGATTATGTTCCATATATCCCAAGTTGGGTTTGTAATGTGAGTATCTTATAAGTAATGTTACTTTTTTTTTCAAAGGGAGGGGTGGGCAAGCCCAAAGAGTTTTACTCCCTCCCACCCCAAGACTCGAACCCGGGTCGCTACGAATCTAGAACCGACTATGACAACCAACCCGACTACGGCCTTGGGGGCATAAGTAATGTTACTTTGTAAATGATTATTTATGTATTTATAAGTAATGTTACTTTGTGCAGCATCAACCATCAATCAACGCACCTTCCATTATGGCTGAAACAGAGGAGAATCAAAACATCGCAAGTGCCGTTAGCTCAACACCTGGAGCCATGAGGTCTTGTGGAGGAGGAGCTTCCAAAGAAGACCACCATGAGCAAACACACGAATCCAATGACACATATGATTCGAGAGGTTATAAATCATTTATTTTACGTATATATATATGTCATTAAGAGGTTATATATATTTATTTAAACTTATAATTTTTAAATTCATAACGATCAAGGACAAAGTTTAATAACGATTATATCATTCAACGGATGGACAAGATTGATCATTCTATATGTGAATTGAAGTCGACCTTTGAGGCGAGGCGTAAAGAACACAAAGAATTTAGAGAAGCGGTGATGGGATTTATTAGTTCAGTATCATTGAGCGCTCACACGACCCTTCTCCGACTACACATTCAGTATCACGGTGAGCAAATTTAATATGTCATTTGTGCGTTCTTTTAGCTTTTAATCCGTTATTTATTAAATTTATTTATCACGGCAAGCGGATAGGTATCGAGATGATTGTGGAGTGTATCTTGGCGTAGATAATCGGATGATTTCCGAGTCCTATGTCATTATATACTTTTTATGGGGATGTCGATGGACGAGCGGGCGATTCTTAAGGAGGCACTGCACGGATATTAAGTAAGTTTGGCCGTCCATATAGAAGATCTTATATCTTTAATAGTCCATATTTGATTCCAGTCATTCAAGCGAGGTAGGAACATCAATCTCGTGCCTACACTCCAATTAGTGGATCGCCGGATCGATGAACGAACGAGTGTAGATATAAATCCACTCGAGGATTACAAGATCCATGTGTATACAATGAGTTCTACGAGTGGTTTCTTTGGTAACATTACAATGGATCGTTCGATCTCATACTTGCACTCGTTTTTCAAATACTTTTGGTCATACTTCATTTGGGATGGCTAGGTGACGAGGTAATTTTTTTTTTCATGAAACCATTGGTTGTGTTTGTGTAGTAGGACTATTTTCTAAATTGACCGGTGGTTTGCTATTCTTATTTCTTATGTACAGCATATTCATGAGTATTATCGCTTGATCGATGAGAAGCAGCGAGTATCCAAATGCATTGTCTCAGTTGGTCACGTATCTGATACATATATTTTTGAGTACGATGGTTTACTAAATATATATTCATTGTTTTTAAAATTATATGTTGTGTATTTACGAATTCTAGTGTATATGATATTGCAGGTGTTCCTTAGCAATTATGGAACAATGAAATTGTTCGATCGAAACATTACAATATAGTGATAATTTTAATAGCTATATTCGTAGGTAGGAGTTCATAATGTCAAAGCGGTGACGGATGTGGATATGGTATGTCAATATAAAATTTTTATTTTTTCTTGTATTAATTTGGGTGTAAGAAATCTTGAATTGAACAATATTTTTATGTGTAGGTTTTCATTCCGGTTAACCTTGGCGGCGATTATTGGGTACTAGCCGGAGTAGACTTTCGTAACAACAAAGTATGGATTTATGACTCATTGCTTACATTCGCGACGATAAAGCGTACAAAGATCAATTTAAGGCATTCAAGTCATATTCCCTCGATGGCTGAGACCATGTTGGATTCTACGAGTTTCGACATGACCTACTGACGTCTTGAATCTTGGAAAGTCGTTGCGAGTTAAAGGTGTCCCACAACAAGAGCTCGGTAGTGGTGATTGTGATGTTTTTATTGATGTTTACTATGTATTTAATGTTTGGACTTAGGCTCGATTTCAACGGCGGTCATGGGATGTATTTTAGGAAAAAGATTCATTGTAGACATATTTAATGGTGATATTATGTTATAAACTATTGTATTCAATATAAAAATAATATTAAATAAATTGTTTTACCAATATATATATTATGCAATATAAAAAAAATTTTAATACTCGAGTACAATATTACTTGGAAGAATGCAACTAATTTTGGTTTGATACTGATAGGATTTTTACATCGTTTACGGTTATGACCGATTCATTGCACCGCCCACATTTCACGGTTCTTGATTTACCTCCTCACCGTGAGAGGGTGTTCTCGACTCTTTCTGACGACCCGGTGGTGGTGCTTCTACTGGTGGATAAACTTGCATCTCTTGAATTTCATCGGCACTTCCTAATCGATTACGTCACCAACTGGCTCCACTTGGTTGTGCATAAGCCTTTACCAATGATTTCTTGGTGTAAAATTCAAAACAAAGACTTATGTAATCCACTCAGGACGATTAAACAAGCGATGATTGCATGCGCATGAGACGAGTGATCTAAATCGAATACTCTACATGTGCAAGTTTTTTTCTATGTCAACTAATTCCTCATTCACACCACCACCCAAAACATGAAATCGATGTGGAGACACGGGACGGACCATCATCATTTCGACCGAGATCTCCTCTCGATGACTATTTCATCCGCTCGAGTTGTTAGCCGAGTACTCATCGATTCAACCCACAAGTTTTCTATCATAAAATCATTCATTGCATTGTTTTCCTAAAATGCTCAATAAGATGAGTAATCGAAAATTTTCTCGGTTCCCTCATAAAGAGTTCACGCTTTCCGCGATGTTCGTGGTAAGAATACTATATCTCCGCCTTCAAACTCGGACCTTGCCCAATTACATATCCCGCATTATTCTCCAAGTAATCGACTGACCTGGAATGGAGCATCCATAGAGCCTCGAGTTGTTTTCTAAATTCTTCGTGCCCATATGCTTTTGCGGCTTTTATAAAGATCGGCTCGAAATCATCCCAAACAGCTCGGGACATCTTGAATTTTGCTTTGATATTACCTTTCACATGGTAAAAACAAATGCCATGAGTAGCATAACGGAATACTTTAAGAACGGCTCTCTTGATGGAAGTGCATCGATCGGAGATAAATACTAAGTCTGGCATATCACCAATCACTCCATGTAACTTCATCATAAACCATTCCCAAGCATCATTATTCTCTGAATCCAAAACTCCAATGGCTAACGGATACAATTGATTGTTTCCATCTAAGCAGGTTGCAACAAACATACTTCCCCGATATAGACCCTTTAGATGAGTTCCATCTACCGCAATCACCGGTCTAATATACTGTTTAAATCCTTGATGGAAGATCCAAGAGCTACAAAGTAGTATAAGAAATTACCATATGCATCTCGTTCAAGGTGAGTAATCTGTACCTTCATTTGCGACCTTCAAAACATGAGAATATTTGGGTAGTAAGTTATATGACTCTGCAGGATTCCTCTAATAATTTATAAACCAACTTCTCCGGCCCGATATGCTTAGCGATATGTTAACTGGACACCATATTCCTACTGCATGTCTACTACGATATCATTTGGTGTGTATATTCTTTTTCCCGAATATATTTTTCAGCGATAATATGACCAACAACCACGCTCTTTACTTAGTGACTGCAGTCAATAATACTTCATTATGACATGTATGTGCATTATCAATTCTCCAACTACCCAATAAACATTTTCCTCGTTCGAAGGTCTCGTTGCTCGAATACGCCATTTACATGATTCGAAGAGCGATGGGCCTCAAAGCGTGTAGTTGTGGACCTTGCAATCTTAAAATCAAACTTATTCGAAGGACAAATTTGCAGACTCAATATTAACTCATTCTTCTTAGAGAACAACTTACCCACACTAATATCATCCCAATTACAACTTCTAATAAAGTCCGGAGCAAACAAGTTTGATGGCATAAGCTGGAGCAAGACTTATAAGAGGTCAACAATCGTCATCATCGAGCGGTCCATTGGAGCGATGGATCGATTGTTCGACTATTAGCGACAATATCATCCTCACGCTCGTTCTCATTGTTAGAAGGAATATCAATAAGATCAACACCCTATCATTAACACGAACATCATCTACCTGTATTGCCCATGTTATTAATAGGTTCACCATATTGCTCTAAAGATATTTCTACTGGTAACATCTCTTCTCTAACATCAGGCAATGCAATACCATTATCATCAATAGTGTCATTATTGTCGTGGATCTGGAGAGTAATATTATCTGCAACGATGTTGTCCTTGGTAATACCTCTTCTTCAACATCTGGGACAGAGACTGATTCTACAAGTGCCTCAACATCTTCAACATCTTGGGTTGGAACTCTAGGAGATGTAGTAACAAATATAGAAATACATCCAATGTTGGCCACATCAGAGGCTAAATGTAATACAACCTTCACCATTTCAGTCATTACATATGTCCATGGGTAGTGAACATGCATGATAGGTTGTGTTATTAGACTTCGATGTTGTCTTCAACGTGATATTATATTCATTAGGATTTATCCAGTAAAACCTCGTATATTCTTGATAAAAGCCGAACAAACAAACAATCTTTTCCAACCAAAAATGTTGTATTCTTAGCATTCACATAATCCATCCGACCATCCGCCAATGTCTCCCATCGACCATTATAACAGAGTTCAAGTACAACTAAGTCCATTAATTCTGACATGATTGAAGAAAATAACTTTATTATACTGTTAAAAATATAATTACTAAAGTATAAAATATATTAAAAGTGCGACAGGCAGCCTGTCGCACCAAGTCTGAGTGAGACAGGCACTGCTGCTCTCTCACCAACTGTCAGACAATCCCAAAATATAAACCTTAGCTCGCAAACGATACAGCACATAAATTCATAACACTTATATAAATATTTAATACAATTATATTACCTTACACGCAGTTAGGTAAAAAAGCTCTGATCTTCAGTTATTGAACGGTGTTTGTAGTTTGCAAGAACGGTGAGTGGCTAGGGAACGGGTTGGCAATTACAGGAACGAAGTTTTAAATTTATAGTTCTGTAATAAAAATTAAATATAGAGGGTAATTAAGGAAATGTAAGTTTTGATTGGTTAATTATGATAGGAAAAATATAAAAAGGTTATTCGTGAAAAATACAAAACGAGAAAGGTTATTTATGTAAATTTTCCTTAAAAATTCTGTAATTTTGTTTATCTATTAATAAATGTACTTGCTAGACTACAAAGTGATCCGGTATTCGTACTCATCCAAATCTTGTCCACAATGTGATTAGAACAGCTGGACTCTCATCTTCAATTGTTTTTCTTTTTAATGTAGAAATTCAATGGAGTTGTTTCTCATTTTATTTTTAATTGCTAAATTGCAATGTAATCATTTATAATAAAAAGTATATTGAACCCACCCCTCATAAATCAACTCTACCATGATATTATCTGAACACATTGAGTATAAAATTGGTTGATTTTACTTCTATATATTTGAAATAAAATTAATCTTCACAAATTTTTGAAAGGAAATTAATCAAATTTTCGAATTGTCCCATCACATAGTTGATTTAAAAGGTCTCAATATATTATTCTGTAAATAAATTATACCTAATGCAAAAAAATATATATATATTCCCAAACAGTTATTATTTTATTCATTCAATCTTCTTGCTCTCTTGAGCTTTTCCAACTAAAAAAATAATTGCAAGGATACAATAAAATAATAAATGAGAGCAATTGGGTATCCTTGTCATCAGAAGATATGCGACCATTATTTGAGTCTCTTCGTTCACTCAAAAAACTTTTTTTTGTTGATGGATTGTTATCATAATAACAATGTTGAACAATTTATATGTTGATAAATAAAATAACTGGAGAAGAAACGAAATCGTCACAAGCAAAAATAATCAATACAGAGTATATCAACATCATAGGCTCCACGATACATAAAGACCAATGAAATATAATAAAAAGAACCCATTACTTTTGATGTGAAGAATCAAATCCAACAGCAATTGCAAAGTCATATTATGCATGATACCGGTAATAATAATAATAATAATAATAATTGCATATTGAATTAAGAGACCAACACAGAGCCCACGTCCAAAAAATTGAGCCCAATAAATGAAGCAGAAGGGTAGTTTGGGAACGGATGGTACAAAAAGCAAAGAAAAGGTAACGTTGTGATCCTAATCTCAATCGAAAGGTGGACAAGAAATCCGTCACTTTGCAAGACCAAACGCAGCGCAGACCAAAGTGAAGAGAACAAGAAAGGAATGTCCATCTCCTCATTTTTCGGTTCGCAAATTGTAGTGGTTCCCAATTTGTCAAGCAAGAAGCTGGGAATAGAAGGGAAGTGCAATGTTGGGTTGGTTATAGAGAACTCATCGAGGCCTCAGAAGAAGGCAACGGCGCATCACAGGAAGACGAGGCCACGCAAGACTCAGCCTTGGGACGTCAATCGAAAACCAACCGTTTATGCTCCTTTGCCTCCTCTTCCTCCTGATTGGACTATTGTTTCTGATAATACCGACACCGATGCATCTGCTGCTGGGGCTGAGGCCGACGCCGACCCCACTGAGCCTGCCGCTTTAGAATCACCACTTGCGAGTGGTTAGCTTCTTGGCTTGTGCCTAATTCAACTGTGTTTGTGTGTGTTCATTTTGTTTTTGGCACTCCTTGGTTCTTGTTCTTGCTTTATGGCATCATATTCTTGTTTTAATGACTAATGGAAATTAGCTTCTGGTGAGTCGAGTATTTTTCGTTGCATCCGACGGTTAGTCTACCGAATTACTTAAGGGCTGTTCCGGTCCGTGTTCATTTAGTATTGCATTATTCGATAGAAGGATGAACCGAACTGTCTGATCCAACATGTAATCCCTGTTTGTGAAAATTATTAAGCACCACAAGATTTTTACAATGGCAAGGCTTTTGGCAATTCAAACTTTCTCATTTTTCGGTTCAGTAGTGCGGAACTCGGTTGGAAAAAAACGCTGAATATCTTAAATTTTTTTATCATAAATAATATTTTATTTATTTATTTATTTTTTATATTGATGGGAAATGTACATGGGAATGTCCACAATGTTTTTTTCTCCTTTTAGTTCTTCGAAAAGAAAGTTCTAGATGGTTATCGTCAGCTTAATTTCTTACCTAGCCACTACTAATCCATAAATCGGAAACAATACGGCTATTTCTATCCAAGCGCATTTGCTTGGTTCTTATCAACGAGCACGACAATCCATTCTCAATATTCCCCATATGCTACGAGGATCGATAAAAATATACATAACATTTTAAGAAATATATTGAAAATGAAACAATGAATCTTTTTTTCCCTTCTAGACCACCTACCATCACAGCGGGCATACACCACACGTTATTTGAGATTTTGCATCCAAAGAAGCAAAAGACACCCAGAGACAACAGGCCTCATGCGTAGCTTTGTCAAACACACAGGAAAACAATCTTGTAAAGATTTACAATAAAAGATTCCCCAACCAAAAATGTCATAAACATAAACCTTATTAGCCGTAGTTAGGCAGCTGACCAATCAGAAAAACAAAAAGGGAGCTCAGCTAAGCATCGAGCAATCAATTCTAAAACAGCAAACACGAGTCTGAAACCAAAGTTAAGGAGTCAAAAATATATTACACTTTTTCCCTACTTTACACTACCATGTACATTTCACATGGATACCAGGACGCTCAAAAAGAAATGTCAACATAACACATGAGGTGGGTGAACTCACCAACCGCTAATATCACCCTTGCAGCATCAGAAAGTAATGGCATGACAAAGAATAGAGCAAGAATGAAGTCCAGCAGAAATTTTAACAAGCTGTGTATACAATGGATTTTTCCGTAGGAGGCCAGGTGGTCAGTGATAACAGAAGATGGAGTTTTTGGATTTTTCTGCATTTTTTGGATGGAAAATTCTGCATAGTCACTCCTCGGGCTGCTACCAAGATGGCGCTGTACAAGGTACCAAAACAAGCACAACAGTCTGTCGTGCTACTACTAAACTGAGATCATGTGATCATTCTCCATGATAATGCCCCACTTCTTAACCACAACAAAGTCCTTCAACAGTCACTTAGCAGGACTTTTTCTTGTACTGGCTCTGTGCCAGGCTTAATAGGAAGTCTGTAAATATGTGCTCGTACTCCGGCATTTTCCCATACCCTGCAAAATTTTCAACACCAGTTCCCAGTGTTAGTATTCCTTAAAGTTGCCGTAAGCAAGAAATAATTATAGCTTAATGAAGAACAATAGCTATGAAAAATAAAAATTTGGTTCTCACTCACCGGGGAAGTAATTAATGTCAATGACATAAAATTGATCTCTGGTCCCATGTTCTCTGATAATATCCAGATTGAACAGCCGAAGACCCTACATATTGCATTAACAAACAGTAATGAATATATTCAAATAATCCGGCAACAATAACTTGTTATCTGCTGCAAAACAAAATGGAGAAACGATAATAGCTACCAGTTGACGACGAAGTTCCTTAGCAAGTCTCTCTAGTAAAGGTCGAGGAGGAAGCTCTGCAAAGATGAAAAGGAAACATATTAAATTGGCCCTCTCAAGATTTATTGAATCAGTCAACATGTTTAAGTCACTTTTGATGTCATAAGCTACTTCTCTTTTATGGGGCTGCATTGAGACAACAGAAACCCAAAAAGGCACCATTGCATGAGAAAGAAACTTTTATGCAAACCCCAACCACCAATTATATCATAAAACTTCAGTTGCAGAAGCAACAGAAGATGTAAAACCCAACCCTCTAAATAAACACAGATTTACTCACCAGCAACACTAGGGTCCAAATCAGCATCATCTGCAGAAGCTGCAGCACAAGACACCCGTGGAAAACGGAATACACCAGCACTTTTAGAGAGCTCTTGTTTAGTGACATCAGGTAAAGAGAATCTCCTGACAACTTTTATAGCTTCCCCAACAATATAAACCTTAAAAAGAACACCTCCTATGACCAAGAAGGAAAGACAAATTGAAGTTGTTTCACGCTCATAACAAAATAAAAATTATATATTGGCAAGATAAACAAATACCATTTGCATACCATGATTAACAAATTCCTGCAGAACCAATGGGGGTTCAAGTTTCTTCAGGGAATACTGATCATAAGCGAGTGAAAGTTCATGCGATTTTGCACTCCCATCAGCAACCAATGGCTTTGCAACTGAAACAATAAAAGTATGAAAGCTAGTTTATGAAAAAGAACCAGAAAGAGAAGGGAAACACTTAATATATACATACAAGTCGTTTTAAAAGTGGCAAATATTATCGCAAGGTACTTTAAAACTTAATTTTCACTACAAAGTTGATGCACAGCCTAGATCACCCATAAAAATGCATACCTAAGGGTAGAGTCAATCCAGCTTTCAAAACCACCTCAGGGATTGATAACGCATCTCTTTCAATAACTAATTGTCTTGGAACATCAACTTTACCTGCATTGTAAGCAACCAGATTGAATCAAGGATGAAAACTAAGCATTTTCTTTAGCATCTAACGTCTAAATATAGTAAGAAAATTACCATAGGAGTTAGACAGGTTCATATCAGCCACACACTGGAGCATTGATTGACGATTGTGCAAGTGTTGAATAGAATCTGGGGGATCAAGAACTGTGACTTCTGGATGTGTTTGCCTATAGTCCTAAAATTACAAAGTGTTGAAGGATAAGAAAGCATCCTCAGTTATACTGCATAAATATTAACAACATGCATGCAAGAAAACCAGCCCAAGAACTATTCCTTTGTTGATTTATTGCTTAGTAAAGTGGAAATTTATGACATGATAGGAGATCTTGATGCTTCACACAACAAAGTAGACTCCAAAACCATTAACATAATTGTCAGAAGTATAATTTAAGTGCAAAATTGTAGAAAGACAATCCAAGTAGTTTCCATATGCTAGTATCATTCATGCAGAATACTTTGTAGACGCTGGTGCATAATCAAAACAGATATCAACTCCAAGATCTAAATTGAGCAAAAATGTGTGGAAATGTTAGGTTAGAAATTCTTAAATCGATTAAGACCATCACAGTATACAACAAAAGCAAATGGTAAGATGTCAAATTCTTTCAAAGCCAAAGTGGTTGCAGGTTAAACATAAGAGGGTTAAACTAACCAAGATCATAAAAGTTTGAAGTTGTGATACTAGAAGATATAAAATGCCTGATCTGCAAACTAGAACCGTAAATGTTTGACCAGTCACTAGGTCCAGCCACACAAAATGGAATACACCAGCAGTGATTTACAAAGTGTGGACCTAGCACACGAAACTGCAGCCAAAAGAGAAACAAGGTAATCCAGATCTCAGAACTAACTAAAATAAACCTTGGTGAGCCATCTCACATTCAGCTGATGAAAAAGTGGGTAATGATATACCCAGGAAACAAAAGAATTTATTTTAAAAGAATAAAAATATCTTTCGCAAGTAATGCTCAGGTAACCTGAAACAATCAGTAAGATGGCCAGGAAGTAGAAACATGCTCACTTGCTGGAAGCTTAAAGCCCCGTACAACTACTATCAATTCAAGATTCATGACCAACGAAAGAGCAAGCACTCTGCAATTGTTTCAGACAGGAATAAGTTTTCTTAAAAAGAAAAGCATTTGCCGTCAGTAATTGTTTTAGTTAGTTCATATCATGTAACATCATACACTTATAAATGCATACTACATCAAGTATGCTAGAATCAATCCCCATATATTTGCAAATATTTGATGTTTTAAATGGAACCAACCTCGAGAATCTGGCGCCACTCTTTCCCCGTTAGCTGCGTTAAAAATGAAAAGAAACCACAGATATCCGTGAGAAAGTTACCATCAACACTCACCAGGTAAACAACTGTTCGCAATAAGATTAATACAACCCAAACATATGAAATAAAATCATCTGCTAACCTTATGCAGCACAATGTCAAAAGGGCCCTGATCTGAAAGTGGTCGGTTCTGATCAATCGCAACAAATAATATTCCCTTATTCCTGCACCACACACACACATCAACATTTAGCACCCAGTCAGATTATGGAGTGTGCAGGCAATACATAATACATACTAGGCTTCATCACATGCTACAGGATCGGTTAAACATTTAATTAAGTTGTTTACCGAAAACATTCCAAACAAATTAGGAACGCACAAGTCATAATCGCTCTCGTTTTCAATAATTTTCATAAACTAGCCATGGCCTGTGGCCTGAAAAAAATATCTTTTCTTCAAACAAACTGGAGTTAGAATGTGTTGGCGGTGAGATTCAGAAATTATTCCTTTTTTAAGTTCTTGACAACCAAACAGAAAACGACATACCCAAAAAAAAAAAAAGAGCAAAAGCAAAAACGTGTAAAGCATTTTGAAAGCAAATCTGAGGCCAGAAACACCGCAACCACATCTTCTAAAAAGTTGCAAGAGTAATTAATCATATAAAATTTGAGGGTAAAAAAACCATAACACTCTCAAATTAAATTATGATTATGATAATGGAAGATTCGATTAATTAAGTACCTAGCCAAGCCTTCAAGCTTAGGCTGCAAGAAGCTCTTAGTCTTCTTGGAGGTGAGAGCGTAACCAACAACAACTAATTTGGATTGCTGTTGAGTTTGAGGAAACGAGAGTAATTCCTCCTCTCTTGTTTGCTCTTCAATTTCCTCCTTCATCATCCTCATTTCTTTTCCCTTTTTTTTTATAAATTTAATTTCGTTTTTATAAAACAAGATTAAACAGAAAACAAAAAAAAAAACCAGAGACGGGACGGTAGAATGCGAAGAAGTCGCAAGAAACAGTCTTGGTTTGGTTTTGAAGATCCGATAAGCGAGACGATGATACGATTCGAGAAGAGACGAGAGACAGAGAGAGAGAGAGAGGGGCGTAGCGAGAAAAGGAAATTAATGAACAACGAACAGACTGCCAATGTGTTTTATGTAACGCCGTTGCGTGCGATGGGGTGAAAGACCGAGCGGGGTGCGACTCACTTATATATAGCCACATTGTAAGGGATTGTTTCAGTGCTTCGCTTAGTCGCTGTTTTGTTTTGTTCCTTTTTGTTTTTTTGTTTTTTAAACAAAAAATTACTATTCAAAACAAAATTAATTATTACTAGACTACGGAAATGCAATTATGCGGACGCGTTGTGGTCAAGGTCAATTTCGACTTTCTGAAACAAATCTGTACTGTATTCATTTTTTCTATCATGACCTACCTTTTCACGCGTTAGAACAAGCTATTACGGTCACGTGAGTTTATGACGTGGCGATTCCTCGACACGGGAGAGATTATTTTTAAATTTTTAATATTTCTTTTGTCAGGTTCATCCTTCTTTGAGCTTTTAAATTATGAGCTAGTGGATTGAGCATTCAAGTCTCCTAATTAATTGTGGGAGTTAATTTTCTTTAATTTTGAGTGATGAGTTTTCTTAAATTATAAGATTGAAATTTTGAATCTCTTCGTTAATCGTAGGAGTTGATTTTCAACTATGAACTTCGTAGATTTATCTTATTTTTTAAACTTATTTATGTATTTATATAAATTTATAAATAAATTAAAATGTCCATAGACTTATTATATATTTGCAAACAACCTTTAGGTTAGATCGGCCAACATCTCCTCTCTCTAAGCATTGAGTATTCGAGTCTCCCAAACTCTATACCGCTTCAATATTAATAATTATATTTTTTATTAGGCAATTAATATTAGTAAATCAAGTATTTGTTTGAAATTGTGGTTGAGTAATTATAGTTTAAAAGTTATAATATTAAAATATTTAATAAATATTAGTTGTTATAATTTAAAAATTATGTTAATATAATTTTTATTTATATAATAAAAATTTTATTGTATCCTTAATAATTTTAACAAAATTATATTTATTATATATTATCAACTTTTATTTCATAATTATAATTCTTTTTTACAGTAACTATAGCTTAACCACTTTAATTCTAAACGGATCTAAAAATTAGTTGAGTGACAGAATAAGTGCAAAATACTTTTAATTTCTTCCTATTAAATATTTTGGCAAAAATACAAAAAAAAAATCAATGGATGAATAGGAAGCGTCCATTAAATGTTAAAAAGATAATGATTACGTAGATAGCATCGCAGACGAGAAATTCTCAGACGCGTGGCAAAACGAAAAACGACCATGTAATATTGGCATGAACTTACAAAGAGACTAAAGTTAATTAGCGGGCCAGGTGTCAGAATCCGAACAAGAGGGCTTGGGATTGATTTATTCGGATATTGTAAATTTGTAATTTAATTGTATGCCAAAGTATATACACAAAACGGATAAGCTTTTCTTTGCTTTTCAGATTTCTTTATATTTTTTTAATATTAATTTGAAAGTGAAAGTGCAGATAGTTATCTAATGTATCGACCTTATATATTTTGTGATGTATAAGTATAAGGTATAAATAATTTTTTAATAAAAAATTATTATTTATGTATTTTTATAATATATTTTTATCAAACATATTATAATTTTTTAACATATATCAATCGTCCATTTTAAATTAATAAAATATATATATCATTCATTAAATCATTAAGTACTATTTAAAAGTTAACAAAATTATAATAAATTAACGATTTTATCTTTGAAATTCAAATTAAAATAAAAAAATTATTACTTATATATTTTTAAATTGTCATATTATTATTTACATACCCATAAATTATCTTTTATATTCCTTTATTTTCATATGAAAAAAATTAAATTATTACTCTAATATTATCACATATAAATAGCAACTAATAATTTAACGAACGGTAAATATATTTTATCAACTTGAAGTAGATAATTGATACTCTGAAAATATTATATAGTATATTAGATAATAAAATAAATTAAAGATATATAAGTGATAGTATTTTATTAAATTTAATCTCATATATATATATATATATATATATTGTAATGATTGTATTCTATTTTATGATATACTAAAATTTATACTTTTTAAATCTTTTGATTAATATCTAATTTTTATCTTATAATAAAAAATCTGCGAGTTAGAAGCTCACACGTGTAACGATTTAGATTTCGTGATCATTTTTTATAGGTCAACAAACACGCTCCTGATGTGGGAACCTTATCTTGGCCAGTCAGCCCTCCTCCATAGACTAGCAACTAGGACTTTAAATATAAGCTATATTTTTTTCTTTATGTTTTGCATCACAGTCATTCACGTGCAACAATTTTGCCATGATGTAATGGATACAAAATGTATATACATATTAATATATAGTACTATTATCAACTAAAAATGTGTAATTATTTAAAAAACCCATTAATATGTCTATTACTTTATCTTTACGTACATGGCCAAGGTCCACTCTTTTCCTTAATATGTTAACTGCTAATTATATATATTTTTGTAATATTGAGGGTTGATGTTATCAAATGTCGTCACACACGCTATAACATGTGACGGGATGCTTGTTATTATTTTATTGATAGAATTGTAGGATTTGCAGTATAATCTTGTCAATAAAATTTAATATACATCTTATTGTATATAATAACTAACAAGATGTTACTCACTCAATTATTTACTTAATGAAAGTAAATAATTCAAGCACATTTTGCTAGGAACTTGTTGACTTAATTTCTCTAATCTCTCAGTATATAGCATAAAAGATCTTTTTGGCCAACAATAACCTCCTCTATGCTTTTTTTTAATTTCTCAACTCTCTACAGCCTGATTCTAATACCAAAAATGTTACACACTCAATTGTTGCTTAATGAAAGTAAATAATTCAAGCACACATTACTAATTCTCGGAGGGTAACACCTCTCATTACTCATATTGAGTGAATAAATTTTGTTTAATACACTTTATTCATGACAAAGGATATTTAAATACAAGTGCATTACAACTATTATGAGCAAAATTATGAATAAATAAGTAGAAAAATCAGCAAAATAGCTAACAACGTGACTACTCTACTAACAACCTTTCACTTGAGTTAAACTAAATAAAATGAACTAACTTATATTTTAATTATTTCAAATAAAAATAAATTAAATTGTAACAAAAAATGGCGTACATTTAATCAAAATCATATAATAGTTATTTCATTTATTACTGTTACAGTGTATTTTCAGCTGAACATGATTTGTTATATGGCATCATAAATGTGGTGATTATGGTGGTGATTTGGCAATTACACAAATGGCATGTTCGATCGCGAACAAATATCTATGCTAAGTTTATGTATCCCTCCCATTTCATCGGTATCGTTTGTGATTTTTCAATTTTTATATGATGCTTCATACAAGAAGTCTCTATTGATCGTTTTCCCAAATTAATATATTTTATTGCTACCCACAAATTGGCCAAAGAGGTTTGCTTGCATGCAACATTGTGCATACTACACTGCTAATGGACAATAGGCAGTAGGTGCTAATCATAAACAAAGCAGTAGCTAGTTTTTTATTTTTTTCGTCGTTATCCAAATCACCTTTATATACATATATTAATGAATCTTATTTACAAACGGATTTGGATGAACTTTCGTAGCTTTTTAAATAGTGATATTATAATTATAATTTATAAGTCTACATATTTTTATAATTTCGATTCTGTTGAGCATAATTTTATAATTTCGATTCTGTTGAGGCTAGTATAGATTATTTTTTATGCCACAACCCAATTTTATATTCTTAAGATACATCCATCTCCATTAATATTTTTATTTTTTCTACGCTTAAAGATAAAATTATTTAGAAGAAGAATCTGTTTAGAGTTGAAGTTACATACTTTAAAAATTATAGTTATTGTAAAAAATAAAATTATAATTATAAAATAAAAGTTAGTAATATGTAGTAAATATAATTTTAAATATATAATAAAATTTTTATTATACAATTGAAAAATAATATTAATATAACTTTTAAACTATAACCGTTAGTATTTATCAAATATTTTAACGCTGTAATTTAAAACATACAACTGCTTAATCTCAGTTTTAAATATTTTTTAAGTTTAGGATTTGAACATGCATACTATAAGACATCAACAATTTTTTATAATTATTAATAAATTTTTAATCATGTATCAATTAGTCACAGAGAATACTTAGAGCTTAAATAAAAATATATTGTCTAAAGTCGGTAAGTGTAGCATTATTCTTTAAAAAAAAAATAATTGTTAAGTTACATTATCTATAATTTATAATTGACTGAAAATAAATCTCTCAGTACCCTCAAGTTATTAACAACCAATAATTGAATCATTTAAAAATAAATAAATCAATGTAAGTTACAGGTAATGTAAGTAACTTATCAAGATCCCTTACAAAGAAATAACATAAAATTAGGTGGGGAAAATTCGAGTGGACTACTAGGTGTTGGAAATGGGCGCGGATGGAAAAACAAATTGGTATTATTTTTCTTTCCTTCTTGGCTCTTCTCGTGCCAATCATCGGTAAAATCAAGTTGAGCAATTTTATAAACTCCAAAATTCCAGAGCCAAAGCACCACTTTTTATTTATATGCACGCGGTGGCATTAAATAAATCCGAGTTTAGTCATTAGTTAGGCAACTAAACAAACTTTAGGTACAGTTGGAGTTACAGGGGATGGAATGGGAATGGGGTATCATGGTGAGAGAATCTCATCTAGATATTATTCCACCTGAGTTATCAGACAAAAATTTCTTATGATGGGTTTTATTTTTTTGCTTTGTCCAATTCAACAACTGGGTCGGGTGGGCTAAATTTTATTAACTTAATTAAAAATAATTTTTTTTGTTAATTTTAAGTACTCATTTATCAAAATTTATTTAATAATCATAAATATATATTTTTTTCAAAATTTTGATTGTTATTTTTTTTTAAGTGGATCAGTTTGCAATACTGTTACTAATAGTTCTACTTATAAAAATTTTATTAATAAAAATTTTATTTAAATAATTTTAATTTAAAAATTTAAACTTGATCCACTATTCCAAACTCCACTCTAGGTATAAATAATAATTGAGCATCATACTGTGTGTGCGTGCTTAAGAAAAAAAAATTCATGAAGCCAAGCTAACAGTGGCATACAGTTGGAATGGGGCCGATTGACGTTGTCGAGACATGATTCCAACTTCTGAGGGTGAGGGGTAACCCAATCGAAAGATAGAATGATGGACATGGGACCAATTGTTTTTTTGTTTTTGTTTTTTTCCTTTTATCTCAGTGCACGTCACTGCTCTCAGGTCAGAACCCTCTGCCCCGTCCGAATAAAAGAAATATGAAATATCCATGGCACTCAATTGTATTATCAATAATCTGCAGGCTTAAAAGTTCCAAAAATTAGGATTAAAACTTGTTGTTTAGAGCAATCTGTTTGTGAAAGGTTCATATTAGATTTGACAAATTAAATTTTAAATTTCACATTATTCTGAATTAACCTGAAGAAGGCTCTCGCAAGTCAATTCACAATTTAACTAGTGGTCGATCAAATGATTGCTACTTCTCTGCATTGTGTTGTTTTTTTCCTGGAGAGATTTAAGAACCATCCAAATTGAAATAAGTGGATGGCATCGCTGGTATTCCACTAAAACGAGCTCAATCATGATAAATAATTCTCCTCCCTGCGTCATTCTCCATCACATAACTAACATACACAGTGAAGTTGAAATCTTGTACTCTTCTCCACTGAGCAATTTCGAACTCTCACTTACAGGAGCCCCTTACTGTTTTCTGGAATATATATATATATATTATTGGTGAGAGAAAGCAACACAATATCAAATTTAAAGTGACTCAGCCATAGGTCCACACTGAGCGTGAGAAAAAGACATTCTGCTTTGCTTTCATAACACGGTGGTCCCAAACCAAATGACAATCTCTTTTCCTTCTGGCCCCCTCAAGTATCCAACGCACGCAATGCTCTTACAGGATTCACGACTCCCCATATTCTCCTCAAATGCAGAGTCACTTGAGAGAGAGAGCAACTACTCCATTTTCTTGTACCGCACATTTTTATTTGTAAATATGTTACATGTGCGCCTAATTCCGCATCCACTTTATTCAACATTTTCAGGCGCCAGACAACAGAATATGGACTCCACTGGGCAGCAATTCCATGCCCATTGTATGAATAATGAAATAAAAATCTCCACGGAATAATCTGCCCCTCGGATGTTGACTCCTGCTATATGATACAAGAATCAACTTATGCTCATATCCAGGGCTCCGGAATTTCCATGATGCGATTCTCTGATTCAAGTGAGTGGTACTGGTATCACTCAATCATCATCAATGTACTTAGACTATTTAGCAGCATTTAGATTCTCATACTCCCTAATCTTTGGTTTTACATACAGTAAGTTATTATATCTGATGTTGAGATAAAATCCAAGTATATATACTAATCAGAACTGCAGCAAGCCCAAAGTTGAAATCAAGCAACAAGCTGACTAATCTCATCAGTTCATCAGCTCATCCATTGTTACAGGGCAAGCCTGTCAAGAAGAAAACATATAATTGGGACGCAAGAAGTTTTATACAGCAAAGCCGCTTGCAAAAGGACTCCAAAGTCCAAATCCAGCTGATAATTTGGCAACTATAAAAGTTTACGATGTGTTTACTAATTCAGAATGAGAATGAAAATAAATGAATAAAATTTATTATCTTATTTATTTCTAAGATAAGGAGGAGAAATGATAATAAAATTTGAATAGACCCTACAAATTTGTGAATCTAAAATGGGAAATCCTTTTCCATCTCCCCTAAGAATGACAAATGAATTAATATTTGTACCTTTAGTGAAAATTTAAAATTTATTTTTACATAATATGTAATAAAAACAACAATGATAGTACCTACTATTATCAAAATAATTATTACTATTATTATTATTATTAAAAATAATTTTTTAATAACTTACAATAATTTATTATAATTTCAAAATTAATTTATTTTAATTTTAATTTTTACGATTAAAATAAACAATTTATTCTAACTCTCTTTCTCAATCCGGTTCTAGCCTATTTTAATTATTGATTGAAAAACACACAATTAATGTGTTCCGAGGACAGTAACCACAAACAAACCAACAAGAAGTCAATCCTACATATCATCAGCTTGCTCCTCTAATTCAAATGAAATTGAAAAATAGAACTTATACTCTCTCCTCTGACTCATAAGTATCAACATTATACATAATTTCTATTTCTTTCGACTGCTCAACCAGGGCCTCCTGCTCCAAGCATTCCAGAGCAGTAAAGTTTCATAAAGGCAGGTGCAGCTGCAGAAGCATATTATGCATTTTGCTCCTTGCAAACAAGTTTCCATGTACCTTTTCCAGCTCAAAATCTTTGTTTCTCAAAAGCAGAATGTAAAATATTTATAATAAATTTCTTACAGGGGTTACAACACAAACCATATGATGACTACAGTTGCAATAACAGCACTACAAATGAACAGTCAATAAAATTGAGGCTTTGATCTGGGAGCTGGCATTGGAGTCAAATGTCATACACAACCAGCTCTACTGTTTTCATCTATGACAAACGTTGACAATGATATCACATGTTATCTCTGTAGTTAACAAGAGGATATGTGCATCTAGTATGTTCATCAGAGCAATAAAAGAATCTGATTTAGGGGCATGCCACTTGAAAGGGGGTGCACAAAATTGTTTCTGTTAAATTTCAGACTGAAAACCAATTGGTTCAACAAACTTGGAACTTGGAGAAATTCTGATTGGGACAAAAAATTTTAACCTACCTTTGAAACTTTGAAAATGAGCTCTTGGTTTTGAACAGTTTTCAGCCTATTTTCTGATTTGGGCTGCCAAGTAAACCAGTTGGCAAAAAACGGTGTGGTCATGTGCAATTCTGCAAAACCCCAAAACATTTACTCTAAAGGACAATTTTATTCGAATCGTGCATTAGTAAACTTCAAGTATGATATAATGGCTTTGATTCTAGATTGAAGAGTGATCAGAATACTGGTACGCGTGCTGAGATAGTTGTGAGAATGTGAACTGATGCAGTGAGTCTCAGGCTACTACTAGTCCACACTGGAATATCGCAATAAAATTCTGAGCATTGCCAAGATCAGTATCAAGATGCACACTGAAGGTCAAATTTACCAGACAAGGAGTCACTGCAGTAACCTGGCATAGTACACCATCATTATTTCATTCTCTACCTCCAACTGCCTTAGCATGCAACTGCACCAATAATTCCAACAAACATCAAGCTGAACGATCAGCTACCATATCAAAATGCAATGATATTTATAAAGTTTATGAGGTAAGCATGGACAGACAGAAGTATTCATAACCTTGACCTTGACAAATGATAAACTACAAAACACTACTATTTATTACATATCAGTGTGTTAGATGCAGTACAACTTTATGATACATGAATGCCACACCTGATATTTACCTGGTAGTGACTCCAATATACTAATCCAGCCATAGAAGATTGTTTTCCTTACATGAATGCCATAAACTTTACCTTGTAATGATGTGGATTTTAAAAACTTCTACACAGAGATTTTGCAGCTGCATCAGCAAACACAGACGTGCAAAACAAAGAAGCATATCACAAGTCAATATGTACTAAACAATTTAAAATCCATAAAAACGTCACTGATTATATACTTGTACCAGTTATTTGAAGTAGAATATAACAGGAACCACAAATAATGCATGTAAAAACCCTTTAAATCATGCAATAGCTATGGCGACAAACAAATGCAATAGCATAACAGAGTTATGAAGATTAAGTGACTTCTTAAATTTCTCATTTGACAACTTTTGCAAAAAATTTTCCATACCCATCTCCATGTCATTCTCAATTATAAATGAATAACAGCAAGTAAGTAGGTGATACATCTACTTCCCCTCACTTTGAATATTGATATCCGATAACATATCAGTATGTGCAACCTGTACATAAACAACATTTTATCTCAGGAAAGATAATTTTGACAACAATGACAGCGAAAGAGTCTTAGAATGGATGGTCAAAACATAAGCCTTTCATCATAAAACAACACAAATGGGGTCTGGCATATAGATTCGATTAAATAAAAATCCACAACAAAGTTTTAAATGATACAACAGCTTGAAAAGTCTCTTTCTATGGATAGACTCCTTAACAAAGCTTGGTTATCTAAAAAGTAACCACAACTCCTCCAAACTGCACCTTTGGCCAGCCCTTTATTTGGTAATGACTAGGAATCGCAATAATTACTACCAGCCATATTAGTGATTTATCAGCTAGGAAAATTTTCAATTGTTACTTGAACCCAACATCTCAATCCCATATTTGCAAAGAAATGCCCATGCTCAAAACGGAACTTAAAAGGCAATTTCTAATCAAGTAGCGATTAATATTGTTCAAGTTTTCAGGAAAGGAAACATGGATACTTAGAAGTGAATTTGTGCTAAGCATTAATGTTTTGGCAAAACACCAGAATTTTTATAACTCACAACACAGAAAGAACAACACTGTTGATGAAGGACTATTTTACTAAGATTACATAATATAGAAATATATATATATATATATACTTGGAAAAAAATCTAACGAAGAATGGATTTTTTCATTTGATCATAACAACATAGCTACTACATTCGATGGTGACTGAAAAAAAAAACTTCAAAAAAAAAAAAAAAAGAAAACTACAACATAAGTGTGTATCTTTTCATGTAATTGGGCCTATTTTTGTCTATTGTATTGCTTGTTGTAACTACAATTACAGTTGATTCAAAGTAATTGTACGGACTAAGAAAAATGCTAATATGCTTTATGTTTCCAAAAGAAACAAAATGCTGAAAAAAACCTCAGTGTGAGGCACGGATCTCTTGGACAGTAGATACCAACATCTCATCTCCAGCAACCACTCGCAACTGTTTAAAGAAGTCATATCTGGCCAGCTTTCCAGCCTGTGTTTAGTCATAATCGTACACCCCAAAACAGAATGTCATTCTCTATTTTAAATTCCCTGTTCTCTATTCTAATTCTCACAGAACAGTCAGCATAAGAAACAAAAGCAAAAAATGTTGTTACAGAACTTAACAAAACAGCCACCTCATCACTCACCTTGTAAGTATGGAACAGATTCATCACCTGCTGAAGTTTGGCAGGGGTGAGGGAACTCTTCATCTTTGAGAACAACTTCTCCAGAGGATACTTTGTAGGTTTTCCTTGTGCTGGAACAGATGGCTTGTAGCTCACAACACACTGGGGAAGAATGTGCCTATTCATATTACTTGGCCACACTATATACCACTTGGGATTCTTTGGATCATCCGAGCCTGAATCAAAATCAACACTTGACGGATAACATTGTTGAGACCCAGCCTCCACTTTCTCTGCATTCCCCAAAATAACACGACACATTATCACGTGCTTCTCACCATTCTCATCCGCCTCCGCTATTTTGGCACTGAAAACGACACACACATGATTAAACACAAAAGATTATCAAGAAATGATTGACACTAAGTATACTATTAATTGAAAGAACTATACAAGTACCTTGAACAAGGGAATCCAACAGGAGACAAGTAAATGCCGACTCCATGAGTTGAGATCTTGCTAGGCATGCCAAAGCCATGAGCCAATATGCCGTCGATGCTTCCGGCCGAGGCGCCGTACCAGGCGTAAACCGTATTCGACGCTCCGCGAGCGGCTTTTGTTATCTCAATCTGCTTCTGGAAAACCTCGAAGCGAGCTCTCTCCAAATGACCGACACGTGTGCACTGGTGAATGGAAGTGATTGTAGCACCGGCGTCCATTTTCTTGATTCCAGAGAGAAAATAAGCTCTCACGAGTGTATACGCCTTCTCCGATTCTCTTAACAACCTCGTGCTCAGCCATTTAGGAGAATCAACAATACCGTTGTTGGCACCGCCCAAACACTGACGTTTTGACGACGGTATGTCTTCCGAATTAACTTCGCCGTCTTTGTCAACCGCCTCTCTCTGCCTCTTGTTAATATTGATCTCAACCTCGATTTTCGTCGTGTTACATTCGTCAATCTCTTCGCCAACAAACATTTTGGGGAAATAACAGTTACCTTTCCCATCAATCCACGCAATCGACCGTTGCTTTCCTGTATCGAAATCAATCTGCAACATTCTCAGAAAGTCAAACAAGTAGTTTGACCCTACGATTTTGACATCAAGAATCGGCTTGCGCTCCAAGAAACTCGATTTTACGTAATCTGTCACTTCGCTTGAGAAATCAATCCACGAGCCGTTTCGGTAACTCATAAGCCGAGCCGGTGGAGCGCTGCGCTTGAAGTTGCCTTCGTTTTGGTTCGCAAAATGCGCCGAACAAAAATCCGGCGAGTGGACGCAGCATTTTGGTGCAGAATTTGACCGTGAAGACGATGATGAAGACAGTGAAGGTGAGGGCGGCGGAGGCGGAAACCGAAGATTGATGGATTCTTCAATCGAGTTCTTTGTTTGATGAGCCATGGCTTTTTTACACTTCATGACGGCTCTCTAAACGATTTACTCACACATCCAAGAACTGGAAGAACCGAATGCAATAGATCGCGAGTCGGTATTTAAATGCAAATTCTTTTAAGGGTTGTAGGCAGTAGGCGGCGTCAAGTTACTATAATGACCCTTCCGTTCGGTACCTTCAAGACGGTCAGTGGATTTCACGAAGGGCGTTCTAGAAATTTGAGTTTACCATTGTTCGAAGGCGTGGGATGGCGTTAAAAAGTCAATGGAGATTTTGCCGCTACGGGCATGGCTAATTTGACTTGTTGGTAAGATTAGCTTGGCCTTAAATGGTGCCACGTAGATTACGCTTGCTGGTTACACCTTGTCTTCCTTCGGCCCAAAGAAATATGAGAAAGTTTGAATATATGCGTTTGAATTTCTCCTTTTTAAAAAATAGAAAATAAACGAAATTTGCTTTTCTTTTTCTTGCATACATTTTATATTGGAGAATAAAGGGTTACAAATTTGAGTAATAAAGATTTGGCTTTCTTCTATCTTCTTTGCTAAGTTGACGAAAACATTAAGCCACTTGCATGATTCTCGATTTCATCATTTTGGGAAAAGCAAGTTGATGACTTAAATTAGCTTGAAAATACAAATAAAGTGATCCGTTGGCTTTATCTTATTTGTTAAGAAAATTACTTCTTGGGGTTCGATTATTCCAAATGCACCATTTTTCTTTATTTGTCAATGGACTGTGTTGTTTGCGTGTCTAATACTCAGAATTTAATGCTGATCAAAACATCACTGGTCGTCGTGGTTCAACTTCCAATCTTATATGCAACACGTCAGCGGGTCTGTATTTTATTGGTGGGTTGCCGCTCTCAGTGTTGATAAGCTTTTCCGCGGACCTCTTTATACCAGTTTCACAGAACATGGAATATAATTTGAAGTGTTCACAGCACTTCCTAATAGCTTTCACTCGTACTGTGTTACAAGTTATTGTTGTAATAAATATACATTAAATATTCTTAATTTTATATTTTTAATTAAATATATATTTTAAAAAAAATTTGAGATTTACTTTAATTAGCCATGAATCCAAGCTTAAAACACGTTCGGAGCTTGTATGGATTGCTAGAAATTGATCCAAGTCTTTGCAGAGTTGTTGTCTTCACCTCGGATCGAAATTACTTGAAAGATCTTGTATACATAAATAGTGAAGTCGGAGAGAAGCGAGAGAGAAATGTCTTGCACTCATTTCTCAATTTTTTCAACGATTAACTCACAATAAGTTGAAGTCGACTTATATCATCGTGGTGAGTCACGGGGACCCCTAATGTGTTAGTATAAAACTGTTCATCCCATTATGAGTTATAATAATATAATTAAAGGTTATACTTGTCTATAATATATTACCATATAGGGTATGACAAAATCAGACTCATTAACACAATATTTGATCACTTAATACATGAGTCTGTTGAGATTGCTCCTTAATATTTGACATTAGTCACGTATTAATTCGGTAAAGTATAAAACAATTAAAATGATTTATGCTAGTCCACAATATGTGATAAATGAATCTAACAATCTCCCACTTGGACGGCATAAGTCATTCTAATGATAGTTTTAAAATCAAATATTTTGAAAGCAGATAGAATTAATCAATATGCAACTATAACAAAAATCAAATGTGAGCAATCACCCAAATATCAACAAGTCCAAAATGTGTCACGATATCAAATCATGTAATGCCGAGCAGGATGTTCACACAACAAAATACCCATAAACACGTGACTAAGTAGTAGTATACAAGTATAATAATGAAAATAGCATAGAAATGTGATCAACATGCCTATTTCCATAAGGTCCACATGTCTATAATGAGACTAGATCAAAATGTCTCATAGACCATCGCTTCTATATAACTATAATGAGACTAGATCAAAACGTTTCAAGAAGCGAGCTTCCATTTTATTATAATGAGACTGAAATCAAATGTCTCAAGGAAGCAGTGCTTTTATAATCATAATGAGACTGAAACCAAATGTCTCAAAAAAAGCACACTGAAGCCAAGCTAAAATGCTTCAGTTCAAAATGTCCATAATGAGACTGAACTAAATGTCTCGGACCATAATATCCTCACGATATACAAATGCCATATTCAACCAAATGTGTACACAATATATGGCATATCGATGTTATATAACAATATGCATGCATAATAACAAAATATGAGTAATACAAAATCTCATTTAAGTTGAAACATATAATACTAAACCGAACTCTCATCGACTCAACATATAAAAATGATTCTAACAATCCCATATGAGTCACATGATCCTTAAACACTTTTAGAGTTAAAGCTTTAATAAGGGGATCGGCTAACATGAGTTACAGTAGGTATATGCTCTCATCGATACATAAGATAGAGTAATTTTCTCTCACGAATAAGTATTTAATATCAATATGCTTGGGCGTGAGGAACTCCCAGTATTATGAGAAAAAGCAATTGCAGAATTATCACGATATATCTTTAATGGCCTCGACACGACTAACAAAAAATCTAGTCCTGTGATAAAATTTTGCATCGATAAAGCTTCATGTGTAGCCTCAAAACATGCTACATATTCTACCTCCATTATTAAAGAAGCTATAAGTGTCTGCTTGACACTCTTCCATGATCTGACTCCTCCTGCCATCATAAAGATATAATCAGATGTAGATTTCTTGTCTTTCAGACAGCCTGCGAAATCAGCATCAGAATATCCAATTATATTTAAGTAGTCAGATTGCTGATATGTCAATGCAAAGTCTTTAGTAGCTTGTAAATATTTGAGCACTTTCTTTGCAGCCTTCCAATGTTCAAAACCAGGATTGCTCAAGTATCTTCCAAGTACACCCACTGCAAAAGCAATGTTAGGGCGTGTGCAAACTTAAGCATACATCAAGCTACCCACAACTGATGCATATGGGACTGTTTGCATTCTAGCTTTATCTACATTATTATCTGGACATTGAGACTTGGAAAGTTTATCGCCCTTTGTTATTGGTGCTTTTCCAGGAGCACAAGACTGTAGATTAAACATTTTCAGAACACGATCAATATAGGTCCTTTAAGACAATCCTATAACTCCTCTAGATTTATCACGAAGAATCTCTATCCATAATACATAATAGGCTTCACCGAGATCCTTCATATCAAACTTGTATGACAACATATGTTTTGTCTTAAGTAAAAAATCAGTGTCACTAGCAGCGAGCAATATATCATCCACATAAAGCACCAAAATGATGTATCTACTCCCACTGATCTTCAAGTATATACATTGATCAACAATGTTCTCTTGAAATCCAAAAGAGGTGACAATATCATGAGATTTCAAATACCATTGTTTGGACGATTGTTTAAGTCCATAAATAGACCTTTTAAGCTTACACACCATGTTTTCTTTGCCAAGCTCAACAAAGCCATCAGGTTGCACCATATACACATCTTCAGACAAGCTTCCATTAAGAAAAGATGTATTCACATCCATTTGATGTAATTCTAAATTAAAATAAGCTACAAATGCCATGATAATACGGAATGAGTCTTTGGTAGAAACAGGAGAGTAGGTTTCTGTATAATCAATACCTTCTCTTTGACTGAAACCCTTGACCACAAGTCTGACCTTGTATCTTTCCACTTGACCTCTGGTATCTCTTTTGGTTTTAAAAATCCATTTGCAACCAATTGGCCTGCATCCATCTGGTAATTCAACTAAGTCCTAAACCCTATTGTGATACATGAATGCCATCTCATCCTGCATGGCATGTGTCCAAGATGAAGATTCTGTACAACTGATGGCTTTCTGAAAGGTAACAGGGTCAGATGATAAATCACCATCAATATCATGTTCCTGTAAGTAAACCACATAATCATCAGAAATTGCAGGTCTCCTGACCCTCTCGGATCTTCTCAATCGCACATCATTGACATCATCCTCCATAGCCATAGGCTCTAAAATATGATGAGGTTCAGAATCAAGAGAATGAACATCAATACGTGGTAATCCCATTGCAGAAGCTGGATAAGATGGGACAGGCAAAACCACAAGTTCTTCTCTTAATGTGAGATTGTGAAGCTCAGTACTCCCACTATTCTGGTCATTCTCAAAATAAATGGCACGATCAGACTCAATGATTCTGGTAGTATAGGAAGGACAATAAAATCTAGAACCCCTTGAGTCTATACAATAACCAATAAAATGAACACTAATAGTCTTCGAATCAAGTTTCATTGATTGTGGATTATAAGGCCTCATTTCTGCTCTGCATCCCTAGACATGAAAGTGACGAAGACTAGGTTTCTTTCCTGACCATAATTGATAAGGCGTTTTGGGCACTGAGTTACTGGGTACCTGATTCAAAATATAAGTAGCAGTTTTCAAAGCTTTACCCCACAAAAAATTTGGTAAGGTGGAGTTACTCAACATGCATCGCACCATGTTAAGAAGGGTACGATTTCTTCTTTCTGCAATTCCATTCTGTTCAGGAGTTCCAGGCATTGTGTAATGAGCTTCTATTCCACATTCCTGAAGAAATCTGGCAAAAGGTCCAGGATTACGCCCAGTTTCATCATATCGCCCATAGTACTCACCACCTCTATCTGATCTCACTGATTTAATCATTTTACCCTTTTAGAGCTCAACATTAGCCTTAAAGACTTGAAAAACAGGCAAGGATTCAGCATTTTCAGTAAGAAGCTCAACATGACCATGACGAGAAAAGTCATCGATGAATGTGATGAAGTACTTATAACCACCTATAGCAACAGGAGTGAACGGCCCACAGATGTCTGTATGTATCAACTCCAGAACCTGCTGACTTCTCTGAATTCTCTATTTTCTAGTTTTTGCCGTAAATTTACTTTTCACACAATCAACACAAGTGTTAAAATCAGAAAAGTCTAGATTATGGAGAATACCATCTTTAATGAGTCTTTCCATCCTCTGTTTGGAAATGTGACCTAACCGTTTATGCCACAACATAGAGGAATTTTCATCAACCCTGTTACTATTAGAGCTAACAACATTTATAACATGAGCATTGGATGATGATTCACCAGCATCATAAGGAAATAAATCAATCATATATAAGCCATCGGATAAAGTGCCAGAACCAACTAGCTCTGAATTACGGAATAAGTAAACTTTTTTGTCACCAAAATGAAAAGTATAGCCACATCTATCCAAAATAGATACAGATACCAAGTTTCTTATAATAAAAGGAATATAAGTTGTATCTGATAGATCCAAAAATTGGTCTGTCGCTGGTGTAGTTTGACAACTCCTATGCTTTCCACTTTGGCCTTTACTCCATTGCCCATATGTACAATCAGCTCTTCTTCATTAGGTTCCCTCCTGCTTTTGAATTCCTATAAGGAATTTGTTATATTAATGGTTGCACCAGTATCCAACCACCAAGTATTAGAAGGAACATCAACAAGATTGGATTTAAAGCCCACAAAAGCTACATGAATCTTCTTATGGTAACTTGTCATTTTCAGAATGTGCTCTCTCACCCCATAAACCCCATCATACTGGGTATTAGCAAGCAATCTCATAAAGTTACCCTTTTCAACCTTGTCTACTTTCTTAAAAGTTCGTCCCATTGCTGCCAAATAATCTTTAGCCTTGTCACATGTAGGGATGCTATCTCTGGTCGTTCTATCAATGGTGTATTTCATTGTGTCCAGACAGTGTCTATTGGATTCATCCCAAGCCATCCACTCTGTCCTTTAAGTAGCAGTACTCTTATCTGTGAGCTTGGATAGTTCATCAACTCTCAAAGCTAAGTCTCTATTCAATGTCGATAAATAGAACATGACAGATTCACGTCAGTCCTCATAATTTGTCCCAGTCAAAGTCTTAATAGAGGCAACTTAGAGAAATGAAAGAATATCTAGAGGTGAGAAATCAACAATAAGTATTAATAGGCATGTGAAAACAAAATCATGCCACAAACAATGATTTCTCATTTTACAATTCTCTATTAATCACACAATATGTTAGACATCCTTTAACAATAAAGGAGTGCTCTAACACACAGATAAAGCAGACAAGTTGAATATAACACCAACATTGACATATTACCGACAGGGTAATTAAGTCACTTAGTAGAAAATATCCAACAAATCTCTTTACCTACCAAAGCATCCTACCAAGTAATGATTTACCGACAGGGCAATATCATCACTCGTATAGATCTTAGTTATAGCAACAATAATCCATCAGACAATCCATAATCAATAATTATAAATGGACAATTAATTGCAAAACACCGAATAATTTATCATGATTGGTTCTACGACAGGTAGATACTCAATCACTCTAAATTGAAGTTTTGTCATACATAATATTTCATACAATAACTAAAATTGAGACCAAATAAGCTTTATAAACCATAATTAAAGCTTTTACCAAAATATATAATATACCTCAATAAAATGTATGAATACCATGCCCATAATATACAACAATGATGGATTATTTTATAATTGAAATTCTGAAAAATTTGCCAAAAATTATGAACATTTTGGACTTCAATGTAGAATTTTCAGAATTATAGACATTGTTTATAATAACAAAACATTTAGCCCTACTGTAAATAAAATTAAATTACTTTCTAGTCTCTAATATAATTACCCAAACTATATAGAGCACAAATAATATTTATAGAACAGTTGGTCCATAATATAATTTTATAATAGACAAAGGATTCCAATGATAATTATTTGGGCTAAAAAATAATTATTAAAATCTCAGGGATCCAAATGATATTATCCCATGTGACTTTCGGTTAAGGACCAAATCAAAATTTTTGACAAATATTTGAGTCATAACATAAATTTATAAACTATAGGGACCCAATGAAGCTACAGTAGCTAGAGTTGCATTTTCTTGAACAACCCGATTTTGCCACCAAAAAACATGAAAAAATTATATTTTGACTCCTTAAACATTACCCATGAATTATTCAATGACCTTTTGTTCAAATATGCTCGGAATCAAAAAATCCGAAAATAAAAAAAAATTCCATGGGTGAGTCAAAGCTTGATTCATTCCCAAAAATGGCCATGGTTCAATAGGAAATACATAACAATGGGCTCTAATACCAATTGTTGTAATAAATATGTATTAAATGTCCTTAATCTTACATTTCCAATTAAACACATATTTTAGGAAAATTTTGAGATTTACCTTGATTAGCCATGAATCCAAGCTTAAAACACGTTATGGAGCTTGTATGGATTGCCAAGAAATTGATCCAAGTGCTGCAAAGCTACTGTCTTCACCTAAGATCGAAATTGCTTGAAAGTACTGTGTACATAAATAGTGAAGTCGGGAGAGAAACGAGAGAGAGAGATGCACTGCATTCATTCCCTAGTTTTTTCAACAGTTAACTCTCAATGGGTTGAAGTCACTTATATACTGTGGCTGAGTGCAGGGATCCCTCATGTGTTAGTACAAAATTGTCCATCCCATTATAAGCTATAATAATACAATTAAAGGTTATACTTGTCCATAATATACTACCATATAGGGTATGACAAAATTAGACTCATTAACACAATATTTGATCACTTAATACATGAGTCTGTTAAGATTGTTCCTTAATATTTGACATTAGTCACGTATTAATTCGGTAAAGTATAAAACAATTAAAATGATTTATACTAGTCTACAATATGTGATAAATAAATCTAACAGTTAATACATAGATAAACAACAAAATGTGGGTGAGGAAAATATACGGTTCTGACTTTGTAGCTAAATATTGCAATTTTCCTTTCTGTTTGTTACTTCCAAATGAAAGAAAGTCCTGTTTGATCACCTTAAACCTTAACTAGTTTATTTTGGACATTCTTAACCACTTTCTTACATGGTTCTCTCTTTAATATGTAGATTATTTTCCCCCCTTTATTCCTTGGTTCCCATAAGTCTTGATGCAGGACATAATTGAACTGTAAAATATACTTCTATGTAGCTAATAATTTATGGTTTTAATGTTTCTGGTGAGCATGATACTTGAATTCTTTCAATTCACTGTAAAGAGTTATTTATCAATCTTACTTTTACTTTTGCGCATGATGCTTATGTAAGTGTATTTATCTATAATTTTAGTAGACCTCAAATCATAATATAGTTTGCAATAGTTAAATAAATTTATATAGTCTTTTATTGGTTAGGACATTGCAGATCTTCTCAACTTCAATAATTTTTATGATTATATATTAATTTCAATAAGAGAAACTAATTAATCTTTTGACGAATAATTACATTATAATTAGGTTATATATATTAAGTGGAAATTAAAATAATTCAATAAATTACTTTAAAAATAATGTAATTTTTTTAAGAACAATGTAAAATTACTCTATAATTTAAGGTACATTTTTTAAATATACAATATTTAAAATTCTTTTATCTTAAACTATGTGATAATGATCAAATAAATAGTGAGTTAATGTGATTAATTAACTGAATATTTGTAAAAACATTAATTACTTGATAAATAATACATCTCATGTACGTGACATGAATAAAACTTTAGTATTGCGATGCTTAATATTTTTATATGTCAAATATTCTATTATCCCACCCATTTACCATTTAAAACTTTATTTCTATTTTGCTAAAATTGGGTAAGACCCAAGAGCACCACCACCCACCCGAATCTATCCAATCCGGAACCAAATTAAAATCCTAAAATCACCCGAATCAGTCTTTAAAACCTAACATAACTGAGTGAGCCAGACGATTCTTCATCTTGTACAAGAAGTGATTAAGAAGTTTCGACTACTTCACACCTACTGAAGAAGACCGGAAATCACAGTGAAAAGTTGGGGAAATTGGATAGCTCGCCTCCTTAAGTATTTTATTACTTTGTAAGTTTCTGAGGTATTATCTATCATTATGAATTTTAATCTCTATTATTTGTATTTACTATATATGGCTTACTTTTTCAAAATGTTGACGCCAATGTTGCATTTGGCGAGCTAAAGAATGTACCCTAGTGTTTTTCGTTTTTGGAATTTGTTTTTCCTTAGTTTTTTTTTTTTGTCAATCTGTCGATTCAGTTCATTCTAGCTTAAAAGAATTACATGCAGCATTTAGATTGCTCTGTGAATTGAATTTTCAGTCAGTTTTGGGCTTTATAGTGGAGTTTGAACATTTGTCATCAATTTCAGGTTCTTGATATTTATATATAAACATATTTTTAACTTGGCTCTATTTGTGTTTGTTTTAGTCCTTTGAACATGTCTTTGCCTTCAACTCCCTCCAAAAGACCGCATGATGATGACAACCATATGGAACCAAATGGGAAAGAAAAGTCGCAAAAGTTGGCGGGTGACTATTCAGAGAACCGGCCTTCAATATCCTTTCCTAGTGGTATTATGTATCGTGTTCTCTGTCCAGTTACCAAAATAGATGGTGTTTTTGGGAAAGATGGTGAAATCATGTCACAGATTTCTCAAGATACTGGCGTCACAATCAGAGTTGAGGATACTGTTCCTGGTTCTGATGAGAGATTGGTCGTCATTGAAGCTTCTGATTATAAGAAGGAAACTTCTGAGAATCTTGAAGCCAGTATTGAGCGGAGTGAGAATAATGGCAGAGAAGAGGCCAGTGTGGCAAATGAGAGTGATAATAAGAAGGAAGACAGTGGGAATGATGTAGACCAGGGATCTGTTCTCATGGATGGGTTAAAGTCTGAAAAGGAAACTTCAAAGGTGCAGAAGGCTTTGTTACTTGTTTTCGAAAGACTCGTTGAAGTGGAGCCACAAACGGAGTTAGCAGATGAGGAGGATACTAAGGCATCAAAGTTTGTTTTGAGGTTACTTGTACTTTCCAGCCAAGTTGGCTGCCTTTTGGGAAAGGGTGGCTGCGTAATCAAGCAAATGTCAACTGAAAGTGGGGCACAGATTCGGTTTCTTCCTAGAGATAAACTTCCTATGTGTGCATTGGCCTCCGATGAAGTTGTTCAGGTGTCTCATTTAGTGTTCTGTTTGCTTTATCTTTATCAATGCTAACCATGAACGTCAAAATGATTTGGTACATCTTGCATGATTGGACAGTGCTCTTCCTTGCTTGATGATGACCTTTTTCCATTTTAGTGCCTTGTTTGTGTGCTATTGTAATGCCTAATTCTTGAATAATTCTATTGGATTTTGGACATCCTAGTATTAATAAAATATTACTTATGAAAATTGTGCCATGTTAATGCCGCAGATCACGGGAGAGGTTGATACAGTAAGAAAAGCTCTTAAATTAATTTCTCATCAACTTTTGGATAACTCACCTAGGGATCATAAATCTATCCCTGCCAACCCAACAGGACCATCACATCTATCGCCAAACCATTCTCTTAGCTCTCAAGGAGCACCTTATGCTGCTGGGCATCGTGATGTTGCTGATGTTCAATCACCTATTCCGCCTTCGATTCCCAAATTTCACGAAAGTGGTGTCCCTGACCGGCTGAAGTCCTCTCAGGAAATTTTGACATTCCGCCTTTTGTGTCATGATGAGCGAGTAGGAGGTGTCATTGGAAAGGGAGGAGCAATTATAAGGTCCCTTAAGCAAGAGACAGGCTGTGATATCAAAGTTATGGAAGCTGTTTCTGGTACAGAGGATCGCCTCATTGTCATATCTGGTCCAGCAGTAAGATTTGTATTAAACTTACTGGAAAATGATATAATTTTGGGTTTTAGTCTTCTATGGTATAATCATTAAAGTTATTAGTTTAGGCCGATTTTTACCATGCTGACAACAGTTGAACCGTTGCAGCACCCAGATGAGAGGATATCAGCTCCACAAGATGCAGTTCTTCGAGTGCAGACCAGGATAGCTAGGGCTATACCTGATAACAGGGAGCAGACTGTGATGACAAGGCTTCTTGTAGCCTCAAACCAAATTGGCTGTCTCCTTGGCAAGGGTGGTTCTATCATTGCTGAGATGAGGAAGTTATCTGGGGCTTATATTCGTATTTTGGGGAAGGATCAGATTCCTAAGTGTGCTTCTGAAAATGAAGAAGTTGTTCTGGTCTGTTTACTTCTTCCTTTTTGCCCACTCTTTTTTTCCTTTTCAGGTGGCTGGAGATGGAAATTTTGTCTTGTTTTTTTAGTGTGGTATCATGTTGGTACCTGCAGTACCTTGCTTGCATTTACGCTTTCCTTAAATTATTCCATCTTTATCTTTCCAGACATTTAATGTGCTTATTCTTTGCTGATAGATTAATGGAGAATTTGAAGCAGTTCAAGAGGCTCTTTTCCAGATAACAACTAGGTTGCGGCATCATTTTTTCCGTGATGCATTTCCTTCTATTAACCATCCTTTAAATCCCACTTTTCTGGATCAAGTATCCCCATTCCCATCGTATCTCGGAAGGAGGGAACTCTCACCTCCAGGAATGTATTCTAATTTTGGCCCATCATTTCATAAGTTTGATGCTATTGGCGGCCCTCCTCCACCTGGCAGCTTTCACCCCCATGATGATCATTCGCTTTTTATGCATCATATTCATAGACCAGGCATGCCCTCTCATATGCCTGAAATAAAACCGTGGGGTCCTCAGGTACGGAAGTGTTACCAAAGTTCCTGTGCTAATTTTTCCTGTAGTCAGTTGTATGTTAGGAGATGCATTAGCATTTGACATTGTTGAAGTAACCAAGTATTCATAATATTACTGTTGATGCAAAATTAGCAAACATGTGGTCTTTTGTGAGCTATGAAGTCACTTTTGTGTTGTCCGTGCTTGGTTGCAGGGACTTATGGAAGTTGGTGGCCCAATAGGTTTTCCTGATTTTGTCGGACCCCCTCATAGAAGAGTTCCAGGTTTTGGGGGGTAAATGCTTTTTAAGTGCTTTATGTTTGATCCCACCGTGGGTTTCATATTATTATTTATTATCAATGACTTAATTGTTTTTCTTTATTTATCAAATATAGAGCTAGCCAACCAGCCATTATTACGAGCACTACTGTTGAAGTTGTTGTTCCCCGTTCTCTTGTTCCTATAATTCAAGGTGAAGATGGTGCATGTCTGAAACAAATTCGTCAGGTACATTCTGTTCTCTCTTCCTGAAGTTATTTGCAAACGGGGCTTTTCTTGGCCTTTCTCTCTATACCAAAAAAGAAAGAGAGAGAAACGAAAGAATAGAATATCAACCTGGTTAAAACCAAATCCTTTTCATATACTGAATCTTAGTTTTATGTAACTCTCCAATAGCTTGGATTCTGGTGTGTAATACCTGTTGTTCGGTTTATGCTCTGATAAATGTATTTTCTTCCACTGTTGGTTAAGCAGCATTAGTTTCTGATTTCAGTAATGTCTTCCTGCTCAATTCTGACCCGGTTCTGACTAGAAATTGTATGGTTAGATAATTTCTTTTACCGAATTGCCCTTTGACAAATCCAATGGCTCATATTATTTCAGATTTCTGATGCAAAAATTATAATTACTGATCCCAAGCCTGGAGCAACAGAAACTGTGATTATTATATCTGGGACACCTGAACAAACTCATGCTGCACAGTCTCTTATCCAAGCATTTGTAATGAGTGAGACAGAGACTACTTGAACTTCTCAGTAAGGTATTATTCGCATATTCTGCCATCTTGAATTGAAAATATTCTTGCTATCCCAAGGCAGAATAACTGCCAAAATTGTTTCATCAGTGATCAATTATTTATTCATGTTTTCTTCTTTTTTTTCCCCCCCAAATTATTGTATAGTTTCTTGGACTGAATTTAATATGGTGCTTAGTACGCGCCCCTCAAAACTTAATACAGCGGCTGAAGATTGACTTATGAGGATTGGAGATCGGGAGAATTTGGTTTTTGCTCTTGAACTTAGATAGGGACAAATTTAACATTGCAGGTTTCAGTAGTCCCAAAATTGAAGAGTATTCTAATTCTATCCGGTAGCGAACTTGTAGTTCTCAAGACTAGTTTGAAAAAAGGAAAAATCTTTTGACTAACACAAACATTTGAACTGGATGATCTTTTAAGCTACAAATATTTAACAGCTCGTGCTGACTTGTCACATTTGTTTGCATGTGAATGAGTGAATCCTTTGTATGTTGTTTCCCTACTCTTATTTGAATATTTATTACCTTAATTTATTTAATTCATTAAATCCGAATGAACCTTTGTTACTTTCTCTCTCTCTCTCTCTCACACACACACACACAGATATCTGTTTCTTTTATGTAATGTAATTGTGGATATAGATGCACTTGGAAAAGTTGTAGTTGACAACCAATTTAAATCAGTGAAACCCTAATCCCCCTTAGGGGTTGGATACATCAATCTTCCTTGCCATTCAGGCTACACACACATAATTATTAATACAAGTAAAAATATTACATCCGTCTCACTCTTCTTGCACAGCTTGGAAGGGCTTGTATGTCTTGAGACTTTGGATCAAACCTTCAACGGATCCAGCGAGGGCGACAAGTGAGACTATTAAGCAGGACCAGCTTAATATTTTCAACCACACCCACGTGAATGAAAATCTTTGCATCTTAGTCCGAGCAATGTACATTTCTATTGGGAAATAAACTGTTAATGGCCAGAATGAAGCTGCCCCGATAAGACCCACGAAGTCGTTGAAGAATGGGAAAATCATGGCCAGCACAGCTGTTACGATAACATATGCCGTTCTCCAAACCAATCTAAATAAATTGACATAATACACTCCATAACATGGAACGTTGACGCCGTGCTCGCTTGTTATGAACTTATTTTCTGGCCAGCGTTTGTGACACCACTTCTCAACGAATCCAAATATTGGTTGGCAGAATACCTGTGTGTGTTCATCGCATTAGAAATATTGAACAAGAATATGAACCAACTTACCCAACCTGTGGTGCTACATTAGACAGGAATTACCTGGTAAGCACCAATGAGATGGACAGCGATGCAGATGTTTGCCAAGTCAATTAACCAGAAAGGCTCGTAGAATCCGAATCCGGTGAGAAAGTTTCCAGGTGCATCATTTCCAAATGCTAAATACCCCATGACACCACACAGTACGTAGAATGTCGTGGTGGTTGTGACGCCAACGGCACTCGCCCTCTTCATGGATTTGTTTTCCGGGGGACTTGATTTCAGCGTGTCCTGTGATATCCATAATGTTCAGAATTCAGTTTCAAAAGCTTGAGCACTAACATACCCCAAATGCATATATGTTTTTAGTTTTACTTTGTATAAAGTGATGTGTTTTAGTTCTTTATTTTACTATCGCGTGGTAATTTATACGAAAACCCACATTGGTTGAGCCGGCAGGGGGTGAGTCTTTTGAGGTGATTGATAAATACACTCACCAGAGAGAAAAAGATGTCCCACTTTGTGACAATAACTCTTTACAACAACAACAAATCAACACTTGCAGGAGCATCATACATGATTACATGCATAATATTAGATGCAGACAAGGGAGATAAAGATTGGAGAGAGGTTGAAGAGATAGGCGCCAACTCAATCTGTGGACCAAATTGTATCATGGTCCGCCAGTTTTGCTGGTCCATTGGAATCTTTGTAGCTCATCATCGAATTGTTTCACAGTAAGTAAACACTCACACACAAAATGAACTGTGTTTGCCAGTCACTTCGTTTGAGCGAAATCTAGAGCCTTTGTATTTTTATAATTATCTTTATGACGCGTGACACCTTAAATTAAAATTCGTGGACTAAAAACACTTCAATTTTAACTTCGCTACTTCCCGTTACTCTTAGCGTACATATAAGACACTGCATTTTAGGACCCAGCCCCCACCGAAAGGCGATGCTCTTTTTCAAGAGTATTAGTCGCACTATGCTATCTATTTTATATATATATATATATATATATACACGTATATTCAAAGCTGAGATATTTCAACAAGTGAGAATTATTTAGTGATTTTTATTTTTATTAAAAAATTGAATCAAGATAATATGTATACCGAAGAACATGGTAGGCTATGGGACATCTGACAAGACATATATAAAATTTGAGCCAGGCATACAGCAGCATGCCATGTCAACATTTATGAGGCACACATTCCAACTTTCAAACATGGGTTCACATGATTATGTTTTAGTTTTATGATTTTTCGTTTGAACAAACCATTTTATATATAGATAATTGTCAAGTTAAACTTCCAATCTTTTAAAATTAATATAAAATATTATAACATATTATAAAATATGAATGTGTTTTATAAAAGGCATAAATTATATAAATAATAATTTAACAACTCGTATGTGTGTGTGTGTATATATATATGTATATAGTGTATGTGAAAAGATAAGACAAGACATGAATATGAATTAATCATGATGCATAAACAAATAAAGATTTTAGAAATAGGCTTGCCTGAATCTCAATGAGCACCGTCGAATAAGCATAAGCAAAAGCAACGTCCCCAATTGCCTGAAATACTTTCCAAACCTTCTCTGATGCTGACACGTCTACACCTACTGCCGTCCCCGTCAAGGCTGTTGCATGCGGCCCATCACCTTCAATATTTTTCATGCAAATAAGACCGCCTCATGATTATATTAAATTAAAACAATTTAAATAAAGAAAGGAGGAAAGATTAATTAAGAAAGAATTTTCTAGCTGTTACCTATGACTTTGGCTATGGAGAGGCCGACACCAATAGAGGAATAAGCAAAAGACATTACTGCAGCCAGAATTGAGAGCCAGGAGAGCTTATGGAAGTTCGGTATTTGGCTAAGAACAATCTGGATGCAGCCAAAGATGATCATGAATGGATTGTTTGATGTGTAGCACTTGACATGATGACCATGTTTGTGGAAACAGTTTGACCTTTTAACAGCCCTGATAACGAGACATAGGAACCAAGCAAATTATAAGAAGAAGAGCAATTTACTATATATGCATCATCAGTTAATAGTTTTGAAACTTTAAAACCTTTTAATTAATATCGTTGACTACTTACACCATGCTAATAGATGCAGTGATAGTATAACCAATCGTAACTCCAATGAGATTTCCATACTGAGCCAATCCACATAGCTGTACGCTCCTTCCTCCTATATATACAAACAAGAAAATATAAAACTCGGAACGGAATACAACTGTGAAAAGTTATGGGTTTAATTCATACTCAAAAGTTAGCTCAAGAGTAATGGACCTAAGTTAGCTCTGACGACATCCATGTAGGTGTAGTTTCGCTTGCCGGTGACGGGATCAGGAGTCCGGTAAGAATCGGCAAGCATAGTAGAGGTGTAATAGGTGATGAATGAGAAAGCCATGAGAACAGCTGGGCCAGCTGCCCAGCCAAGCTGAGCAATGGCCCATGCCAGAGACAGTACTCCAGAGCCAATCACTGCCGTGATAATATGAGCACTTGCAGTCGCCCAAGTCCCTTCATATCATCAAAACAACAAAATTTAATCAATCATATTAACAAAATATTGATAGCAATTGATTCTTGTGAAACAAGAGAGAATTAAATTAACATATATACCAGTTCTTTTCGCTCGACCGTCATCATCCAGAAAGTCTTTGCAGATATCACCTTCAGGGTCATTTTGTTCGATATACATGCTGTTTTTTGGCATCTCCCTCGCCATGTCTCTGTTGAGTTGTTGAAGAAGCTGAAATGGGGGTTGTTAAGAAGTTGAGAAATTATGAGATATGATTAATTCAAAATGAGTAGCAGTGGCAGCGGCTTCTGCTGCAAAGTCTATGGGCAGTGTTGTTATGCGGCACCTGTAGTAGCAGGGTAGGGTAGAAACAAGAGGATCCGTTTCTCAAGTATATATAGTGATAAAATCAAAAAACTCTGGCTTAGCTATTACCTATAAAGACGACTTGGGTTTTGAGTTGGAATTATTATTACCAGTTCTCTGCACCATTCATGGTGCTAGCTAATGTCTAGTCTTCTCCATTTCAATTGGGTCCCCACCCACATTTTCATTTTTTTATTTCTGGATTTAGTTTGGTCCATCCATTAGTTTGGCAATAATCTTTTTATATGATGATAACCATCGGTTGTGAATTTTGGAAATGCCTTTTTGACAAAAAGAATCAATATATTAGAAATGTGTTTGACTGGCACTTGCAAATTCATAACCAATCTCTCTCTTTCGCACTTTTTTGCTAACAAGTCGGCTCCCTAGAGACTTTGAATATAACACGAAATTTGGAAATCTTTCTGACCTTTCATGGCCAGGAGGAGCATGCGAACTGTGAATTGTGGTGTTAGTGAATGATGTTGGCATGACTCTTAATATTTTCTGAGCTGCTTATTATATATTTTTGAGTATTTATTAAGGCATGGGCAAGAGGTAAAAGTGATGTTAATTCTCTTTTTGATCTCACTTTTAATTTGGAACAAATATGTACAGTTTTTTTTTCTTCTCTTCTTTCTTTTCCCCTTTTAAAATTACATTTTGATGACCTTCCTCCCAAAGTTTGCGTTATAAAAGGAAATAAAATAAAAAAGCTTCCAAATCTAGCGAAATATCAACAGTATGAAAGAAAATTAAAAATGAATTCCTGAAACATGGCCATCAAACTGGGAATATTGATTTTCCAAGGACAGGGGCTAAAAGCACAAACCAATTAACGTATATAAATATTAAAGCAATTCCTTTATTCCATTCGTGGAAAAGATGATCTTTCCAAGCTTTATTCTTTCAAGAGTGAAGATTCCTGCAAATTATTGATTGATTATATTAAACTGAACAATTAACTGATTCTGTAGCTTGCAGAGTAGTGGTTATTTAATTATCAGGGAGATCATCTTATATTATTAGTTTATTAATTAAAGAGTAGGCGACAAGACTGCCTCGTGAATTTTATTGTTCCGTGCCGTGCATAATCTAAGCCTCAGGAAATTTTTTTATTTCTTCAGATATCAATTGGCTGATAATTGTGAATAAAATTGTTTGCTTCTCAATCAACTACTGTAGCAGTTTTAACATCAATTATTATAGGTCTTTAATTAGAAATCTTAGCAAACATATTTAAATTAATTTTCCTCTTCGAACAAGGCATGATTGAAAATTGAAATGGTCCACTCGTAATTACATCGTCCGTTGTTTCAAGATGGTGGCCCAAATATTCAAGCAACTACGCATGCGGCTAGGGTCCAACTACACACTGTGCCTTGATTTCTCTTGTACAGCAATTACGTACGTGGCCAAAACCTTGATTGTTTTTGGTCTATTTTTACTTTTCATCTAAATTGAAATGAGAGTTTAAGAAAGATACACATAGCTCCATGACCATGACCATTACCATTGCAGGTATATGGTAGTCAAAGAAAAAACCATGGCAATCTTTGATATCGTTGTTGTCAAATTTGCAGGCCAAAAGCTGAAATGGTAAAAACTAACAAACTAATTATTGGTACACTTGATAGGGTACCGCCATTGTTGAACTCTAATATGGTTTTTCCTATCATTTTCTCGAAATAAGAAGATACCAATCCTCTGTCTTCTAGTACACACAGCCATCGTCTGTTTTTGCTGTTTGGTAGCACAATTGCAGAATTATTAATAAACGCTGGCAGCTTAAATTTCTCATATATAGGTGATCATGCATAGAGATATATATAACGTAATATTTATTTTTTAGTTTTTATAATTTGATAGCAGCTAAAGCTTTTACGACACAACACCGCCTCATTTTGAAACTAAATCTTATTCTTGATAAAGACAACCCAAATTATAAAGAAGGACGATAAAAAAAAAAAAAAAATCGATCGGATCGACAAACGTCTTCATCAAAATAACAAAAGACAAAAGACATAAAGCAAGCATCCCTTAATTAATAAGATTTACAGTTTAGAATCAGGCATCTCTCGTATTCTGCAATATGGATGATAGATGCTGCGGTATGAGGGATGCCCAACTCAATTATATATAAATATATCTACTTCAAAAATCAATCAATGTGTAAACAAGAAAATGACGTACTGTCATTACTTATTAATTTTATATTAAAGGCAAGAAATACGTAAATCAGTTGATATGAAATTATTTTTTAATTAATATTTAGCTTAACTAATATTTTTAATTTGAGATTTAAGAATACAACTACATTAAATATTTATTAAATACTTATCGGCAAACTTTGTTATGAAAAAAAAAAAAAAACTTCATTTTGACGCATTTCTTTTCATAGAATTAGTCATCAAATTTTCCAAGGAAGCTGCATGAATCGATATTTACACCTAAGAATACTGCATGCAATCGCCACGATTCTACGTGTCAACCGAAGCTGGCAGCCCCATGCTCAGGTTATGATTATGAATAATTTGATTCTTTCCCTCTATAATAATTAAGGACAAGATCTGGTCAACGGTCAGCAGCAACAACTAATATTAGAAAATAACATGAACTTTCGTAATCTGCTGCAAGTCTTTAAATAATCGCCATTTTCTTGTAAAATATGCTGAGCGTGTGTATAAGGATATACATACTATCAAATTTAAGTGCCCGGCTCTTCAATCACTTTTGACACGATATTTGCTGTGACGGCTCAATGCCTCAGTATTTATCGCCATTGTAAGTGCGATCACTGCTCTTTCACTTTAGATCGTGCAAGTGGATACTTATCACCTAGCAAGCTTGGTATTATTAGCACATCAACTCGGCTGCCTGTACGGCAGAGTCTTTTCCACTCAAAAGTTTAATCTGCATTTGCTATCCAAGACCGAAACCTAATTTTTGTAAAGTTATTGGAAGGTTTCAGGATTTGATCACACTAATGCCTTCTCAAAGCAAGGTCAAGGCCCCTCAAAACCAAAATCATTTTGTGATCTGCAGTGATCGCATTCGCATATATAATATTATCTTATGATCATGGAAAAGAATGGTCTTTAAAAAATTGAAATCTAACCACCTTTTAAACAACAAATTTACAGTTGACCCCCATCTCACTGTTTTTGACTGTGACATTCATAAATTTTAGTATCTTCATCATGAGCCCAAACAATCAAACCTTTCATTCACCTTATGATAAACAAATGCACAAGGGTTTGACCTCTAGCCAGCGTGTCAGTCCAATATCTTTTAATAAAATTTGATTGATCTACAGCATATTCTCTCTAACATCTGAAACAACTGGCAAAATACTCGAACAATCTCTTTCTAATGACCATTTTTTCTCTTCTTTGAAAGGCATCTGGCAATCTCGATCTTTCAATCTCCGCCAGTACTGCTCTCAGGACGCTGGGGCATCAGCTCATCTTGACACTTTATTCCAATTTAATAAATTATAAAAATATACGTATAATGTCTTGCTTAATTATGCTCTTGTTAACTTCTTGATGTAATACAATTATTACACAACGCAACGTACGTGAGTACTAAACTTTTCACCCTACTATTGCATTATTGATAGATAGCTCTTTAATTGCAAAATTGGACATATATATTATCATAATATATTTATCCTAGCCTTAACAGCACATAAACTTGAAAGCTATGTATGAACTTGTAACGGAGACAAAATCAACAAATTAGGAGAAGCTGCCATGTTTGAAGTCGGTCGAGGAGGGCCATGATGATCACCACGAATCTTATTTATTTTCGTGAAAAAAATGAAATCAGAATGCTTCCTAAAGAGACAAACAAACAAATCGTGGGGGTCCCTTATTTTTAAAATTCACTGTTACGTGCCATACTTGGATTGTGACTCTTAACAATTGAGGTCACGATTCACGAGTCACCAGTTCACCTCGACCTCGAGCCCCAACCCTCATGAACAAACGATTTTATGCTATGGTACGTATCACTTAACTTTATTAATTTTAACATTATTGTTTGGATTTTTGTGTTATTTCACAAAAATTTAATGGGACCACGTTTGGACCGATCGACCTGTCAAGCTCATTTCCATATTATTTAGAAACATCTTGCTTGCATTTCACGTTTGCTATACTTTATGTCACTTATAATGCCGATCTAATCCAGATTATGACTCATTAATTATTAGGCTTCGGACCTATGCACAGCACATATATTCGATAGGTTGTCTTTGATTACTTGAATTTGAACTACATGATTGACTATGACTCAAGTGGAGAAGCCGTTCTGTGTTGATTCTTTCGGGACAATATCTTTTGACAAAAGAAAAAAAAAGAAAGAATTAAGAGCACTGATATATCCACACCCAAAATTACGACTTTTGGGATGTGTTTTTGTCTGATGTTGTTGGTGTTTAGTTTCCCAATCATCTTCTAAAAATTAAAGTAAAGAAAAGGGATATTTATGGGTGTCCTTGAGATTTGGTTGAAAATTAACTCCATCCTTCAATTTTCCAAATTTATCTCCAACAAACAACAACCGTATTTATATATCACACAAACGCTTTGTATGAACTATAATTAACTAGTATATTTAATATTAGGGAGATAATAATATTAAAATTTGAGTCTCAATACTATATATCACTCATTTAATAAATAAAAAATTTTATAATTAATAAATTTATTTAAATACTATTTAATAAATAAATATCACAACAGTTAAAATTTATTAGAATATCTATTAGAATAAACCACTGTTTTAGCTCCTAGAGGTGGGATTCGTATTTCGAAATAATTAATGAAAAGATCTTTATAGCTAGTTTTGTAGTTATTGAATTTAACTTTTCAACGCTTGAAGGTAAATACTAGTTCTACCAAATATAAATTAAAGAATAAAATAACTCTGATATGTAATTTAATCCTCCATTCATTCAGTCGTTATCGTCAGTTTTGTATGCAGAGTTGAGGGGCCTATTGCAATCCCAAAGAGCACGACTGGGCCAGACGGACGGTCCGGTCCATTTTTACCTTATCCGGCCTTCAAAAAGCCCATGATAGACCAAACGGGCGGGCACATCAGCCGTTAAGACCCGTTATGTATTTTTGGCGCAAAACTTACCTTTCCAACGTTAAAACATCTTCGTGGAAGGAGAAAGGGAGGAAATTATCGTAATTCCAGCCATCAATGACTTACGACAACTACATACATTAATAGAAAACAAACTTAAATCGGAATCGCGCAAATCACGACACCGAGATCATTCATTCTTCTTCCTCTCAACACACCAACCAAGCTAATAGCTGTGAATTATGAAACCCTAACACTGTTTCTAATTCTGAATCTTCTACTTTTGCCGATCTGAAACTGAGGTTTGTTCTCCTCCTTTTCTTTCTTCCTTCACTTTTACGTCATTTACATTGTTTAAATATCATTTACTGCCATCGATTTTAAATTTTGAATCAAATGCAATGTCGTTTAAATAAATTTCAATCTGCTACTCCCGTTAATTGTAGCGTTCGACATGTGTCACCTCGTTTGTTGTTGTCTGAATATATCAGGATTTGATGAAAATTGAAATGGCAAGTTGTTAGTATAAAAATCGTGCTTTTATAATATTTTGGCTGAAAATGACACTTAAAAATTGATAGTTACTAGTTTCAACAAATTCTTTGATTTCTTTAAAATATTTCCTCAGTGCATGTGAAGTTGGACTAATTTTTGGATGTCACATTTTTATCCGCAGCAGCAGTAGGCATCTTTATTGTATGACTACCTCTTCTAGCAGGAGAATTGTAGATTGTGAAAGTTGGTATAGAGTTTGATATTTAGGGAGAGAGAAAGAGTGTGTGTATGTGGGTTGCTATGTTGAGAACTCGGTGTTGAATTGATTATTTAAATTTGAATTAGTGGGGATGCAAGTTTTCGAATGTTTTGGCATTTACCATGATTAATTGGTCTTAACCATAAAAGTGAACCTGAAAAGAATTCGTCACATGAGAAGCCGGTAGCAGCTAAGGTTAAGCTGGTGGTCATGTTCAAGACTGTTCAAGAGATTGGTGTTTACATTCACCGGTTTCATAACCTTGACCTCTTCCAGCAAGGGTAAGTGTATTTCTAACCATTCATTGACCGCAATATTCTTCGCTGACTTTTTAATGAATCTATCTGCTGGGTGCATTTTTTATTTGCTTAGATGGTATCAAATTAAGATTAGCATGAGATGTGAGGATAGTGATACTTTGGGAACTCCGGCAAGAGTTGTTCAATATGAAGGTAATTGGTTTTACTCATATTTATTTTTATTGACTCATATACTATTTTTCCTACAAAGTGAATAGAGGTGGCGATAATTTTAGGGTGTCGGCATATTCTTGGTGCTTACCAAATGGTTCTTGATAAGATTTCCTAAACATAAAAGAACAAAAAGGCATAGTCTTTTTGATGAACATAATCTGGTAATATGGTTAACTTTAGACTGTACTTCACAATCTAGATTCTCAGTTAAATCTAGCAAATCCTGTAAATTTTTAGTTCTTCGAGATGTCTGTGCAATTATTGATGGTTTTGATATTCTTCTCATTCTTGTTGGTTTGTCATTGGGCTTTGCTTCGTTTATATAATGAAATCAGAGCTAAAATCTAAAACATGGTAACATTTGTTTGAGTTGCAGCACCTGAACTCGGTTATGATGATATATATGGAGTATGGAGGATTGATGATAGGAACAATAGTTTTTCAACACAGCCTTTCCGGATCAAATATGCAAGACAGGATATTCTTTTGTCTATCCTGATTTCATTCACTCTATCTCCTGGTAAATATGAGGTAGCAGTCTCTCCTTTTCTTTCTCTCACTGAGATACAAACAGCCTTTTTTGTTTTTTGAAAAACAAAGATAATGGGAAAACTGCAAGAAATAATTGATGAGGAGATTACCTCTTGAATAAAAGCTGTTCAAATAAACCATTAAGGACAAGAATAGTAAAGAGTTCAACAAAAGAAAGCAGAAAATAGAATTCACCGTAGACTATAATCTCTATGGAAGACCTCTTAGGTGATAGCTCCCTTCTTGGAAAGGATATCACCAGTTGGCTTGTTACATCCTGAGATGAGGCGTTTCATGTCATCATTACAAAGACGATTCATATTTATTCTGTATGGGTGGGGGGTGCAAATGTTTAGCATTGGTAATGAAGCTTATTAAATTTTAATTAGAGCAATAACATTAGAATCATTTGATTTGTTGCAAGTTGACAAGTCCAATAATTCTATTCAGAATTTAGGAAGGAAGACTACTGTGAAATGTTCATGCAGTTATAATTGGTTTGAATTAGCAATATGTTCCTTTTGACCATTGGAATTTAGTATTTATGATATCATATCTTGGGTATTGATGTAACATTTCATTTACAGGGTCTACCTACTTCTGCTGTTATTTTGAAGTTTGAGCTTATGCATGCCCCAATCACAGAGTATGGGTGAGTTGATGGAATCTCATTCTGATATCTGCACATCTAATTGATGCTAAATTGAAGCTACTGTTTTTCTCTTGGATGTTTGATTTTTTCAAATGTGAAACACTGATTGCATGCCTATATGCAGGTCTGAGTTGCAAGCTTCTTTGGATTCTTCTCCTGCTGCAGTCCATGAATTTCGGATTCCTCCTAAAGCTCTTCTAGGACTGCATTCATATTGCCCTGTTCATTTTGATGCATTCCATGTCGTGCTTGTTGATGTTAGCATTCATGTCAGTCTATTGAAAGCTGGTTCTCACACACCCTCATCGAAGGTACCCAGGTCTGTCCCAGATTCTAGTTTCTATTATAGAAATGCTGGTCATAATCACACCTATTTTGTAACTTATCTCTCTCTCTCTCTCTCTCTCTGTGTCTTTTTATTTATTTTTAATTTTTTGCAAACTAATCATTTGTGCGACATTTTGGTCAATTGCATTATTTCAGCCATCCTGGCAGCAAAGCTATTGCCAGTGGAAGTACTGATGGATCTAATCGAGTATGTTTTTACGCATTGAATGCTTGTATATAATAATCTGTATTAAAATTTTAGTCAAGCATGATCTTTTTCACTTCTTCAGCTTCATAATTATGTCATTATATGTGTGCTTACTTCTTTGCTTCTTCAATAGACTTGAATCGCTTTCAGTATACTGTTCTGTGATTTAATTTTTTTTTTTTTTGTAACATTTATTTATCTGTTTGTATATGCATGCTCACTCGAGCACGTGTCTATCATGTTTTTAAGATGCAATTAACCCAACATTGTGTTTATGTCTATTTTTGCTGGTATTAAGGTTTATTTAGAAAATCTTTGTTTGATCGTTTCTTAAGTTGTTTATGATTTTGCATAGAGTTCAATCACTGATTAGATTATCTTCAATATACTCTTGTTTGGACAATGTTATAATTTTCTCCATCTATGATATAAATAGTGAATGTCTTCCAGAGTTCTGGTTCCTTTATTTAGTGCTGATTCATTCAATCATTCTTGAACTTGGTGATTGTCACATATTAAGATACTTTTAGCTAGTTTTGCCAATATTTCCTTCACAAATTATCATTTTCCGCCTATTAACTGTTTTGAGATTGACTAGGCTTTGGGTCAAGGGGCTTCTGTAATTGTGAAACGTCACATGCTTGTTAAAGCACTAGTGGATTCTTTTAACACGTTGCTTGAAGATCTTCAAAAACTTAGTGAAGGAATTAATGAAGCCATTGATATGACCGAGTTTGCATCCAGAATGGATGGTATAAAGCTGTTTCATCCTATCTTGACAGCAAATATGGGAACCTTAGGAGGTGAAATTTCAGAAGAATTGCCACAAAATGGTTTTGAGGTCATTGCTTTATTTTTGCGGTAGTTTATCAACATTCAGTTTGCAATCTCTGAAATTTTTATGGTCTATTATTTACTAGCAATTTGTTATGTTCATAAACAGAAAGCAACTGCTACTCTGGATATTCAAAGTGGATTGCTTCACACCTTATCGGATGATGATTTGTTGAAGATTTTTGAGTTTTTGGGTGATCAAGTGTTCTATTTGTGGAATAATTTTCTGAATTTCCACAGGTTCGCTTTTACTTCTCATCATTACTATTGTATTCAGACATCCATTCTAAATTCAGAAGAGAATGTGATTGATTTTATTATTGTTTCTAGCTATAAGTAAATTGAGGAAGAGTCTTATTTCTAAATATAGTTCTTATTACCATTTTTGTGCGTATGTATCTATGTTGCTGTATCACTTCATTCCAGGGCTAACAATAGAAAGATACTGAAATATTTGCGTGACACATGGGCTAAGGATCGGAGAGCTGAATGGTCAATATGGATGGTGTATTCTAAGGTTGAGATGCCTCATCATTATCTGAATAGTGGTATTGATGAGCCCTCCAAGAATGGCGTGCATAAAAGAGTTTCAAGTTTGCTGAAGTTGAATGATGATGTAAATACTTGTGTCATACATGTTTCATGTTGTCTCTAGCTTGTCTTTCATTGACATCCACAAATAAACTTTTTAATAATGAGTCATTGAATCTGGAATTTTCTTGTTTCCTGCACAGCCTGCCCAGATTGCAGCTATGCGTGCAGAGCTTCATCGTCGAAGCATTGCACAAATGAAGGTGTGTGATACTTCTTACTTGGAGTGCTTTTTGCCATTATTTTCCATGTACGTTGGAGTTTTACAGCAGAATTTGACATCCGTGCAGATCAACAATCGATTTATTCAAGACATGTATATATTTGGAGACCCTTCCCGAATTCCTATTGTAATTGTGGAACGAGTCATGAATGCACCACGTCGTACATTTAGTGAAAATTCATACTTTAGAAATGTTGATGTGATAGATAAGCTTGGCTCACAAACAGGATGTAGCTTTGAAGCTGGAAAAAAGCCATGTGGTGCTAGCCAGCCACAAAAGGGTCGTGAATTGAAGATTGTTGTTTTTGTGCATGGGTTTCAGGCAAGCTTATTATTTATGGCTTCTCTCTTAGATTTGTAGATAGTGTTGCTTTGTCTCTTTGGTTGTTTATTTGTTTTTTCATTGTTAAGCATTCTTATAATCTTGAGTTTGTAGTTGCAATGCCAAGTACTCATTTCCATTTAGAAAGTAAAACTTTGGTCAATTGAGTTGTTGCTCATTACTTTTGGCTTATTCTCAGCATGTATATATTTGTAACACTATTTTATTTCCCCGGTCCTCATAAACACAGAAGAATGCCGTATGAGGGATTGTTACCCATAACTTACAACGATGTTTTCTTTACTGCAAATCAGATGTTTCCTTTATTTGGTATCATTCATGTCATATATTAGTAGATTAACTTTACACGCTGGTATTCAAACATAATAGGGGCATCATCTGGATTTGCGGCTTATTCGGAATCAGTGGCTTTTAATAGATCCAAAGATAGATTTTCTCATGTCAGAGGGGAATGAAGAAAAAACATCTGGAGACTTTAGAGAAATGGGATTTAGGCTGGCTCAGGAAGTGATTTCTTTTGTTAAAAAGAAAATGGATAAAGTGTCTCGAACTGTTGGCCTGAGAAAAATCAAGCTCAATTTTGTTGGCCATTCTATCGGAAATATCATTATAAGAGCGGCATTAGCAGGTACATGGTCATGGCTTGGATGCTTTACTTCTTTTACCAATTAGTTTTTCATGTGGTGCTGGTATGTGGTTTACTTTTGCAGAGAGTATTATGGAACCATACCTAAGATACCTGAATACATATGTTTCTGTATCTGGTCCACATTTGGGGTATCTTTACAGTTCAAACTCTTTATTCAACTCTGGGATGTGGCTTCTGAAGAAATTGAAGAGTACAGTGTGCATTCATCAGCTCACTTTCACTGATGATCCAGATCTCAAAAAAACATTTTTATACAAACTTTCTCAGGTACTTAAATGTACTATATTGATCTTGCAACAAGGAGACATTTTATTTTTGTCAGAATCTTTATCACTTATTATTATTTGCTGAAGCTCTAAAATAGTTATTTTTCTTCTTTCAGCAGAAGACACTGGAGAATTTTAGGCATATAATTCTGCTATCTTCTCCGCAGGTATTACTCTATCTTTGCATCCTATATCTGAAAATAAGTTTTCATTGAGAAATTGTTATGAGCATTTCATATTGGTTGTTATGGTTTCACTGTGTGATTTGTTTTTCCCCTTGTCCTTCTGTGTTTGTTTTTTTTAACTGTTGCTGATCATAGGAGTAGATATTGTTTGACAAGACAGTCTTGAATACTAGCTATTTACAAATTTTCTGAATCAATATTCCCCTATCAATACTGATTTACCTACTTATATCTCCTGTTCCAAAAATATGGGTATCTATATTGTAATCCAGGATTAGCCTATATGGCCTATTATGCTGTTTTGAAGGGCCCCAATTATGTTCGGAGGTGAAATATTGGGTGGTGATTTTTCTAACCTCCCCCAACATTTTGTGTGATAGCACTCAACTAGTTTAAGGCATGATACAATTAAAAGTTTTGTTCAAATTCATTTAACTATTGATCCAGTTTTGTTACATGTATATGTGGTCGTACGATGTTTGTAAAAGCAAGGAAATTTTGTTTCTTCATTGATTTGTTCAAAACTTAACATAATTCCTGTATCCTGTCTTTGATTGATCAGACAGGAATTTGCATTTTTTAACTGTTGGTATCAGCCATTTCCCACTAACTTCAATGCTACTATTTGCTGATTATGGGTGTCTCAGGATGGTTATGTTCCTTATCATTCAGCCAGAATTGAACTGTGCCAGGCGGCATCTTGGGACTACTCAAAAAAGGGCAAAGTATTTCTGGAGATGCTGAACAATTGCTTGGACCAGATACGGGCCCCTTCCTCCGAGCAGCGGGTGTTTATGCGCTGTGATGTCAACTTTGATACCTCCTCCTATGGAAAGAACCTTAACACAATTATTGGAAGGGCTGCTCATATCGAGTTTTTGGAGTCTGACACTTTTGCAAAATTCATAATGTGGTCTTTCCCAGAATTATTCCAGTGAACAAAGTCACTGGTAAATAGTCGCTCACAAAGTAGAATGGAGACAGAGACTACTTCTAAATTGTTAAGTCATATCCTTGTTTAGATATTTGTGCTTAATTTAGTAAATATAGTAATTCTCTCCTAATAGAATTGGAAAAATGGGGTTAGGGGTTCAAATTACCCCATTTAAGAGAGATATTTTTACTTACGGAGCAGGAGGTTTAAAGGAAAGTATCACTGTAATTGTTATAGTTGCTTATGTAAATTATTATTCTTAAATAATCTTGTGATCTGTTCCTGTCATTCCGTTAAATATCATGTACATCAAACAAGCTGGGAAGTTAGGAGATAGGTTCAGTCACAAAATGTGGGTACATAATATTGCTTTGCTTATTGTTTATTGTTAATTTGTTATTGCCTTCAATTTGTTCTTCATTATCTTTCCACTTGGATTAGCTCATCAGGGCATGTTTCAAACTCGCCTAACTGGAGAACCGAAAAGGGCTGTGCTTTCAGTTCTGTACGAAAGACTGTAATTAACTGATTTTTTATTTTCTAATTTTAGATTTTAATTATTGGATTACATGGGATAGTATGTCTTAATTAAATTAAATTTTAAGTTCTGAACTTAATCTGTCTATTGCATAGTGCCTAATTACTGTGAAAATATTTATTCTGCTGTACCGTGAAGATTAAGAATAAAAGTGGATTAAGAAATTAAGCTTTGTAAGCTTGTACATGGTTAGCTTTAAAAGTATGGCTTCGAAGTATTGGAAAATGTTTTAAGTATTTGGTGAAATTTTGTAAAAAATGTATAATAAGGGTATAAGGATAATAAATTTACATCAATTTGGTTATCCTTATGTCACACTTCCCGACAGATATTAAGCACAATATCTGAATAATTTATTTATTTATTTGGTATAGGCTGAATATCTTAATTTTGATAAATCATAAGACTAGGATTATACTCCATCAATTAGATAAGGTTGTTATGTACAACAAAACGAACTTACTGTTGATTCATGTTTTGCTGGGAAAAGAAGATGTCAGTCGCCGAGACGTTCGCAAGTAGTCAGTTGGTGACCAGAAAGGTAGAATAATCCATTTGGATTTGCTAACAGTAAATGGATTTAAATTAAATTAAAACTCTTTATTTATTTATCCGAGTCACTTGTTCTTATCCATGATCCTAAAATAAATATAAATAAAATTTCCCTTTTCAAATAACAAGTGCACATATAATCGGCAGCAAACAACAGAGTGAGCTCTGCTCGGCCAAAGTTGAACACAAATGGAGGATTATTCTCTTCCTAAGGACTCTCTTTTTCTCGGATTTGACAGCTCTACTCAGTATGTCTATCCTTTGCCCTTCTTTATTTATTGTTTATTTTGATTTTTGTTTCTCGTATTGGGTTCGCTTCTTATCGTGATTTTACCGAATTTCATCTGAAATTACGTGTAGAATAAACTTTTGCCCTGTAATTTGTTGTCTTATAGACTTTGAGTTTCACCTCTATCACCAATTACGGATTATTTCCCTTAAGAATTATGATCTGCATTCATTGCCTTTTTTTTTGGGCATAATCTGAAATTATTGTTAATTTTTAAAATTTTTTAAAGGTCATTGAAGGCAACTGTTTTGGATTCCAATCTCAACATTGTCGCTTCCGAGCTGCTACAATTTGACTCTGAGTTGCCCCATTACAAGACCAAAGATGGGGTATACCGAGACCCTTCAAATAATGGCAGAATTGTTTCTCCCACCCTCATGTGGATTGAGGCTTTGGATTTGGTGCTTCAAAAACTCTCTAAATCTTTGGATTTGTCTAAAGTTGTGGCTGTTTCTGGTAGTGGACAGCAGCATGGTAGTGTGTATTGGAAGAAAGGCAGTGCTGCTATTTTGTCATCTTTAAATCCAACGAAGCCGTTGGTTGATCAATTTGGCGATGCGTTTTCAATCAAGGAATCTCCGGTGTGGATGGATAGCAGCACCACAGCTCAATGTAGGGAGATAGAGAATGCTGTTGGTGGTGCATTGGAGTTGTCTAAACTTACAGGGTCACGTGGTTATGAAAGATTGACCGGACCCCAGATTAGGAAGTTATTTCAAACACAGCCAGAAGTTTATGACAATACTGAGAGGATTTCCCTTGTTAGCTCTTTCATGGCGTCTCTTCTGATTGGGGCATATGCTTGTATTGATGAAACTGATGCAGCAGGGATGAACTTAATGGATATCAAACAAAGAGTCTGGTCTAAAACAGTTTTAGAGGTCTGTTTGTGTGACTATAAAAGTTTACTGTTATGTGACTTCTTTATGAATCCATTAATTTTTAGCGCAAGTTTGATGAATCTTACCATATCTTATAGGCGACAGCACCGTCATTGGAGGAAAAACTTGGAAAGCTAGCCCCTGCACATGCTGTTGCAGGCTGTATTGCCCCCTACTTTGTGGAGAGGTTAGTATCAAAGCATACTTCTATTCACTTCACTTTGCCGTTCATGTTCTTCTGAGAGAAAATATCTTCTCTTGTAAGAAATCTTATCACATTTTCCAATTTAATTTATGATTTGCTCAAGGCATTGTAAAATGGATAAGAGATAATTGAAATAAGGAGTGGATGTATTTTGCTGTGTGGTAATCAGCTTAAGGCGGTATGATAATGTTTGATTGTTTTGATGCATTTATAAACTTTAATAAAATTCAATAAACAACACAACAGAAAATTTATACTGTAATAAACTCCAAGATACGGAAATCTCAACCAGTGAATTTTTGCTTGGTCATTACTAAAAGTCTAATGATAGACATCCCAAATTTCATCTCAAATGATGTAGCATGTCATGTGTCATTCATCAAGTTGTTGATAATTTTTCAGAAGTTTCAAGTGAACTAATTACATTATCTCACATCCGCTTGATGAATGACACATCATTGGGGATGAAAATTTAGGATGTCTAGTACTACTGTTACTAAAATGGCTCAACTGTACTGGGTTTTCTTCTGCGCTCCAAGCAATTTCCTGATTTCTTCTGGCTGTGGATAATGATTTTGTGATAAAAGAATTTAGTAAAGTTTGAGTCTAACATGAAATGAAATGGTGTTACATGAGAGTCTGTGTTCTTTGGTACTAGTCATCCTACAAATGTCTTGGTTCATAACTATTGGCTTTAGTCATATCTATTTGAGATATCTTGCATCCCAAATACATGAATTGGTGGATTGAACATTCGTTAACGCCTTTGCAGGTTTCATTTCAATAAGAATTGTTTGGTTGTTCAGTGGTCAGGAGACAACCCCAACAGTTTGGCGGGTTAGATTCTCTTTATCTCTATCTTCTGCCAATTGTTTAGCTAATTCTTTATCGCTTGTCCTGGATGTAATGCATTACTTCAATTATGTTTGATTTTCTTGGTAACACGCCAACTTTTGTTGTCTCTGCTGCTGTTGCTACATGACATCAATACTCATTTTCTTTCCTGATCACTAGCTTGGCTTTATGCATTGTTTGTTCAGAATTTTATCAGATGTTACTTTTATTATATACTGGAGATTTATCAATCAGTGGATGTATGACGAATAATAACTAATGATTGTATTTCATTGAGATATTACCTGCATTGCTTAGCGACTGAGAGAAAACAAAACAATCAATGTTTATGGAGTCCATTGCAAGTTTATAATTGTCTCTCAATTTGGATTATGTTATGTTAATGTAGGAAAAGCTAAGAGTGAAACATGGATGTAAAGCAAATCTCGTTGGTCCCCTTCACTATCGTGTTCATCCTCTTCTTCCTCGAGTTTCAATGGTTCTGTGTTTTTATTTTTCATCAATTACAAGCTTTTTATATTTGCAGGTTTGACTCTCAGCACTTCGGGGGATCTGGCTATTAGTCTTGGCACCAGTGACACTGTAAGAATTTTTCTGGCCTTCTCCATAATCATTTGGAATGTGATTTGTCTTATTTTCTAGATCATGGGCTCTACTCCATGTCTTGATATTGGCTTTCCTAAGATTTATTTATTTATAATCTTTTGGTTGAGAAATGCATGTGCAAGTAAAAGTGCTGGAAATGGTTTCTATATGAATAATTTTTAGAAGATGTGGACCATCTAGATATATTCATCATCTATTTATGTGTCTTCCAATATTATGTCCGTATATCAATTTCTATGTGTTTCCAATAATATGTTGGTATATCAATTTCTGGTAAAGTCTCCATGATAGGTTAAGATTTCCTGTAACCTGACTCGGTGGAGATGGGTATCAAAATTTCATATCCATAATTGTCGTTCTAATTTTAATTATTAGTTTAGTTATTTTGAGTCTCACAAGTTTTTTTTTTTTTTCCTTTCCTCTGAGTCAGACAAGTTTATTCCACATTGAACCTTATTGTGGCTTTTGCAGGTCTTTGGAATCACTGATGATCCTGAACCGAGATTAGAAGGTCATGTATTACCAAATCCTGTGGACACAAAAGGCTATATGATAATGTTGGTGTATAAAAATGCTTCTCTGACTCGTGAAGGTACAGTTGGTCCCCATTTCTTATGTATTTTAATGAAGCCAAATAGTATTTCCCCACTTTGATCACAATATTCATTCCAGATGTGCGTAATCGCTGTGCGGAGAAATCTTGGGATGTTTTCGATAAGTATCTGCAACAAACACCACCTCTAAATGGTTTGCGGGTTGCATTCTTTCAATTTCTGCACCCAGGTATTTGCTGTTTACCTGTTTAACTCATTCTGAGTTCTGTAATAGGTGGAAAAATGGGTTTCTACTACAAAGAGCATGAAATTCTTCCTCCCCTCCCAGGTGTGTTATTTCATTATTTTCCCTTGCCTTGAGGTGATACACCACTTAAGAGTATACTTTTCTTTTGTGGCCTTTTGTCCAAGGAATAGAAGGCCTCGGTTGGTATCTACTATGTAAAGTAAAGGATTTTGCATTGTCAACCCTATAAATTCTTTCATCGACGTAATTCACTTTTGGTATTCCAAAACCATGCATCAGACAATAAACTAACAGTACTGTACATGCAGTTGGCTTTCATCGCTATATTCTCGAGAATTTCAAGGGAGAAACTCTTGATGGTGTGAATGAAGTTGAAGTGAAGGAATTTGATCCTCCTTCTGAGGTTGCAATCTTTAACAAATTGTTTATGTAGGCTAATGAGTTCCCATAAAATGTTTTTCAAGAAATTAACATATTCATTTGCAGGTCCGGGCATTGGTTGAGGGCCAATTTCTATCCATGCGAGGTCATGCTGAAAGATTTGGTTTGCCTTCTCCCCCCAGAAGAATCATAGCTACTGGTGGTGCATCAGCAAATCAGACTATTCTGAGCTGTTTGGCATCCATATACGGCTGTGATATCTATACAGTCCAGAGACCTGGTAAGCAGTTATTGGATTTACCATTAAGTATCACTTGCATCGACTTTCAGTCTGGATTAAAACTGTATCCAGCTAACTCAGCTTGAATTTGCCCCATGTTATAATTTCACGAAAAGGGAAAAAAACCTGAAAAATGCTGTTAATCACAGCATTCTGAACTTTGGAGTGTTCCTGCCCAAAATAGTGTTGCCTGTACAGCTTTCCAAGTTAGTGTGCGTATTCTAATAATTGTATCCTTGCCTTGTTTTACAATTTTGCTGCTTGCTTCTCAGATTCGGCTTCCTTGGGAGCTGCATTGAGAGCGGCCCATGGTTACTTGTGCAGCAAAAAGGGAAGCTTTCTGCCATTCTCGAACATGTACAAGGACAAATTAGAAAATACATCTCTTAGTTGCAAGCTTGCTGTGACTGCTGGAGACCAACAATTGGTTTCTAAATATGCTGTGATGATGAAAAAGAGATTGGAAATAGAGGATCGCCTTGTCAAGAAACTGGGCCGATATTAAAGTTAAAAAATTTGAGGGAATTTATGCCCAGGTTTTCAATGCCTTATTCACAGAGATGCCTTGCACAGCCTGTATACAAAACATTTGTTTGGCTGGAAATATCTAGGAAATAACAGACATTTTTTGCGGGTGTGAATATCAAGGCAAATAACAAGATTATGTTTCTTAAGTTAATAATTAATGTAAAGTAGGTTTCGGGTTAATTACCCGACATTTATATTGAATTGATTTTCAGTCGACATTTTAGTGAATAGCCGCCTGCCGCCCCTCCAAAATACTTGTGAGAAACCCGTGGCCATGGGTTTTAGGATTTAATTTTCTCAATCTACCAACTACCAACAGATTCTTGTTTCAACGATATGTTGCAATTTTTAACTTAATACTGTCATTTAGTGTGAGAATTTTGTTGGTATAAATTTTAAAGTAATCTTACATATCTTAAACTTTATATTCTAAATAATTATTTTAAATAATATAATATTTATCAATTAATTAATAAAATAATATAATTAATTTACTTTAATTTTATGATTACTTGAGATAATTATTTAAAATAAAAAGTTTATAAGAAGGACAGTGAACAAAATTTTGAGATAGTTATTTAAAATAAAGAGTTTAAGGACAGTGAACAAAATTGTCAATGCAACGAGAAGTTTTAATACACCAAAAAGCCTCAAAAACCTTTTTATGAAACGCAATTTTATAAGCACAGCCATAACAAACCAAGTCTTAAGAAATCTAATAAAATGTCTGTGCAAACGCACTTGGAACCACCCCAACATTATTGAACAAAATCATCCAGAACAGATACAAATACAATTAATATTCATCTCCTTCGTCGCCGTCCTCCCCCTCAGCAGATTCTGCACCAACCTCTTCATAATCCTTCTCCAGGGCAGCAAGATCCTCACGGGCCTCAGAGAACTCTCCTTCCTCCATTCCCTCACCGACATACCAGTGCACAAAAGCACGCTTGGCATACATTAGATCAAACTTGTGATCAATGCGAGAAAACACTTCAGCAACGCTGGTGGAGTTGGAAATCATGCAGACAGCCCTCTGCACCTTGGCAAGGTCACCACCAGGGACCACAGTTGGTGGCTGATAGTTGATACCACACTTGAATCCAGTAGGACACCAATCAACAAACTGGATTGTGCGCTTGGTCTTGATGGTGGCCACAGCTGCATTCACATCCTTTGGCACAACATCACCACGATACATCAAGCAGCAGGCCATGTACTTGCCATGACGAGGGTCACATTTGGCCATCATTGATGATGGCTCAAAAGCGCTGTTGGTGATCTCAGCAACTGAAAGTTGCTCATGGAACGCCTTCTCTGCAGAGATAACTGGGGCATAAGAGGAGAGCATGAAATGGATCCTTGGATAGGGAACCAAATTCGTCTGGAACTCAGTCACATCCACATTTAGAGCTCCATCAAACCTCAAAGAGGCTGTGAGGGATGAGATCACCTGAAAAACACATGCCAAAATGGACCACCATTAACAACAACAGTCATTTGACAAGAGCAGAGCAAAATGCAGAGTCAAAAATTAACAATTACCTGAGAGACAAGTCGGTTGAGATTGGTGTAAGTGGGGCGCTCAATGTCAAGAGAGCGCCTGCAGATATCATAGATGGCTTCATTATCAAGAAGCACAGCGACATCAGTGTGCTCAAGGAGGGAATGTGTTGAAAGAACACTGTTGTAAGGCTCCACAACTGATGTGGAAACCTGCGGTGAAGGATACACAGTGAAACCAAGCTTTGATTTCTTTCCATAGTCAACAGAGAGACGCTCCAAGAGAAGTGACCCAAGTCCAGAACCAGTACCACCTCCAACAGCATTGAACACCAGGAACCCTTGTAGCCCAGTGCAATTATCAGCAAGTTTTCTGATCCGGTCCAAGCATAGATCAACAATCTCCTTCCCAACTGATACATCATTAGAACACAATTTTGAATATTCATACATATAGTTTTTAAAAGATATAACACAGCAAATAGATAAGTGGTAGGCAATTAATTACTCGTGTAGTGGCCACGAGCAAAATTGTTGGCAGCATCTTCCTTGCCGCTGATGAGTTGTTCAGGATGGAAGAGTTGGCGGTAAGTTCCAGTCCTGACTTCATCAATAACAGTGGGCTCCAAATCAACAAAAACAGCACGAGGAACATGCTTTCCAGCACCAGTTTCACTGAAAAAGGTGTTGAAGGCATCATCTCCTCCGCCAACAGTCTTATCACCCGGCATCTGGCCATCAGGCTGGAAGACAAAACATAAATTTCAATTAGGTAAACGAATCATCAATCATCCCAGTATGAAATGAAACTGAAACAAAACTAGACAATAAAGTCATATAATACTTATATATGTATATGCGTGTGTGTGTGTGTGTGTTAAAATAATGAATCACTGTATTAGGCAAACCTCAATATTCCTTTAACCTATAACCCTAGCTCTCCCAAAAATTGTACAACCATGACACCTCATTATTCATACACCGTTTTGAGATAAAAATTTAAGGACTAGTTAACTGTAATAGTGTGAAGCCACTGCAACATTCGCATTAAAAAGTAGTACAATTCAAGCGCAATGATTAACGGATCTTCTTATCATGAGAAATAAAATTCATGAGGAAAATGGAACATTAATCATCAAATCCCTAACATTCTTTAGCCACATTCAAATTCTCTAAGCGATAAAATAAAAACAGATGCTAGATCCAACAAAAAAATAAAACCTGGGACGATGAATTGAATAGGACATTTTTTTTTCTCTTTTGGATAACCAAAACGCAGCGTTTAACAAGGAATGACGAAGAATGAGATTGAGATACCTGAATGCCATGCTCGAGGCAGTAAAGTTCCCAGCATGCATTTCCGACCTGGATACCGGCCTGCCCGATGTGGACGCTAATGCACTCTCTCATTTTCTAAGATCGATTTTTGAATTTGAATTGAAAGCTATCACAGAAATTTCTTAGTTCGATTTCGCAATACCGGCGTTTATGAAGACGCCTTTCGACGATTAGATGTGAAGCCGCAGTTGTGATCTATGGCATTTTATAGGGACTGCTCGATGTTGATTTCTTTAACTGCGGTTAGTTTAACCGTGGTTGGTTGCCAGCGACCAACAGCAAAGAATGATTTGATTTGTTACCTTTTGTTGGCCCAGCCACAGCTGTGCCAGCCAGTCTGGCAGGTGTTCTATTTAACCATGGTTAGTTAATTACCCGCTCAAACTCATTTTTGATTTTTGATTAGTGCGTTGTGAGTGGACGTGTGATCGTAGCCAGTAGCCTTGTAGACTTGGCTTTTGAATTATAACTACATTGTGCATGCGCATTCTTCCTTGGAGGGCAAACTTGGGAGAATGGTAGATTAGCCACATGTGACATGCTGCGATGCTGGTGGGCTATCAATTGAGAGCGGATCATGTGTTTCTGTCGAGTGGCCCAAGAAAGATGAGCAATCAGATCAGATCTCACCCCATTAAATTAGTTGACGATATTTTGTCCTCCTTTCTTTTTCTTTTTTTTTTCCTTAATTTTCTTTAACAAATCAAAATATTCCCTAAACCACATTAATAATTGAAAATAAATAACGGTAGAATTATAAATTATTTTGTACAAATTAATATATATAAATTGATATGAATAAAAAATTATTTATATAAAATTATTATAAGTCTACATAATTTAAAAATAATAATTATTAAATTATTTTAATTAATATATCACGTCAATATGTACATATTAATTTATATAAAATAATTTATAACTTTATTAATTTGAAATACCAGCCTGAAACTTAATAATATTATCTCCAACTAATACCGTCTCCCAGATCTCTCGTCTTAGTCTCACATGATATCCCAGCAGAAGATTATTCCCAAAAGAAAAAGCAAAATGACAACTAGTTTAAAAATGAGTGAACAGACCATAGTACTCAGCAATGCCAACTGCAGTTTTCTCACGAGATGCAGAACAAAAGGAGATCTAAAGAGAGATAAGGTACATATTTCTAATAGTATCTAATCACTTGCAGAAGATAACTTCTGAAGCAAGCTAACGTCATGATACCTCTGTAAAAGCACAAACACAAGCCATCCCCATTATCATGAAGTTTAGCCACCTTTTGTACAAGACGTATATGTCTTTCAAGTGGAAATGGTATCTATTCAATAGAGAGAGAATTCAGGCTAGCCAACACAATGCCTTCGATAAATACTTAAATTTACAAAGTCCTTGTAAGTTATTTGGCGAAACTGCAAAAATAAAAATACACAAATGGGAAAATAAATGCAGCTTCAAGATACCATAAGCTATATAAAAAAATCTTAAGATTCAGAAATAGTACATAATTGAAACTAGTAGCAAAGTTCACAATTTTGTACAGGTGTCAATATCAATCATCAACTGCTAGTTCCATTTCCTGAGTGCAGAAATAAAGCTGAGTTCATATACAAAAACAAAGGAGAGTGAACACAATCTCTTAGACATCATATTGAACCATGTGGAGATTTCTCATAAAGCAGAAGGAATCGGCAAAGAAAGCATTTCTTCTATTGTTGAAAAATATAATCTCATATTCTTAGATTCTTTAGGCAAATGGCAATGAGAGAACCAAAAAAGAATTATTTAACTACAGTTGTAACTATTATGAGGAAACAGAACATCCAATTTTCTATAGACTGTGCACTCGTTACAGAACAAGAAGACCGTGTGATATTGGACAACTTTCCATGGCAAAATAAACAACCAGATCTTGTCTTATAAAAGAATTCAAGAAGCAAGACTGCCGAACAATACATAGCAGAAATCAAGAGAATGCAGATAACCTTAAAAATTGATGACTGTATTTCAAGCAAAGCAGTAGCTCCTGCTCAATATGTTCCTAAGCTGAGAAGAAAATATTGGATGCACTGTGGCAGGGGAGACATGACATGCAGAAAAAGAACTATTCAGATTCATTTCCCAATTTGATTGAACGCATAAGACAACACAAAAATGTAATAGTGTTAAGCCACTGCAACATTCGCATTAAAAAGTATCTTAAATTATGTCTGATGTTGAAGTCAAAAAGAAAAAGGTTCAAACGGAAGGACTACACACAATTTAAGCCCTGCATCAGAAGGATATGACGGGAAAATGGTCATAAAATTGAGGCATTACAGAGAAAGACAACATCATAAGGAACCACCAAGTCGGAACAAAATACTTCTACGAGCTCAAATGTAATGGGCTCATATATAAAGCAGCTAGATAAGGTAACAAATCACCTCCAAACACAAAACCATCATAATGCAAGCTATTTCTGAGGTTCCAAATGAAGACCAAAAAATTTTCCATGTGTGGAATTTATCAGCTGATGTTAAGCATAAGCACTATTGAAACCAGTAATCTATAAATGGTGGAATTTGATTGTTAATAAAAATCATCTTAAAGGACATCTATTTGCCTATATTTCAGAATACAACATAACAAAGAAATCTACTCATTTTTAAAAGTAATTTTCCTACTTGACCAGGTATCAATTCCTTCTCACAAAGAAAAGCAGAACCTTAGTAAACTGACTCAAACAAAGATAAATGTATGATTCTAACAGTCTCAAGTACTACACAGAAGGTAATCAGCCATTAGCAAGCGTTTTCTCCAACAAAACCCAAAAGATAATCTAAGTATGGAAACAATGAACAGAGAAAACATGAGCTCATGTGAAACCATTGACTCATATTAGCAAACCATGTTGAAAAACTTAAAATTAATCTGCTACTTACTAATTTTTGTAAGCTAACAACAAATAGGTATCACCGACATATTCAACATTTTCAACTCAACTGGGAGCTCAGCGGTAAATAGAGTACTAAAAAATAAAAGGGAAAAATGAGTAAAAATCACAGAAATAGAAAAACTATAGCTTGATAAATTACAAAAATTAATTAAAATTTCCCCAAAAAAAAAAACATGCATCATCACCAGCATGAGACTGGAGGCATGAGCATTACACTGTCACATACATACATACATGTGAAAAATGAAAAATCATCTAAACGCTTCAACAGACCGGTCTGTTCTCTGCATTTCGATGTAGTAGAATAATCAGCGTCCATGACTGAATGATGATGAATCATATGCTCCGCATCCTCCACTTTAAACGAAATCTTTTTTTAAAAAAAGAACATAAAAGCGAAAAGAAAAATCTTTTTTTTTTTGGTTTAAGGAAAAAAAAAACTATATATTAGATATATAATATATATATTGCCTGGCTCTATCCTGTCTGCCTTTTACCCACAAAGCACAGAGAGAGAGAGAGAGAGAGAGTGAAGAGAGCTACATTTTGTGTTGTCTGTTGGCCGGTTGGCCACGCTCTCGCTCAATCAGAAGGCTCATCTGTGAATGCACCAAAATGGCCTCCAAATCCGACGGTGACGAAGGGTAGTTTGGTCACTGCAGAACAAAGATACGTCCTTGTCCTTTCTCAAAGGAAGCTCACGTCCGAAGGCGAAGGGCATTGCCATTTCCATTCCTGTTTAAGTGACCAAAGAGGTCTGAGACTAAAAGACTGAGGTTGTCTGGCTTTTAGGAGGTAGCTTTTAATGGGTGAGGTAAGGACTAAAAATGGAAATGGATTTGCATTGGCTTACCCTTCGTTATAAGAGAACAGAGAAGCATTTTGATTTGGGTGGTATCTCACTTATTTTGGATTTGAAGAGGCCGGGCCAGGCCGGTGAAAAGCCATTTTCAACCCTTTTCTCTTTGTTCCTCTTCCCAGCCAGTAAGTAATACTCCCCGTTTTATCTTCCACCCACCCACCCCTTTTTTTTTATATATTCTTATTTTATTCTACTGTATTTCACACATCACATTATATTATTTTATTTTAATATTAATATATTATATTATGATAATATTATATAATATTTAATATTACATTATATTGTAATATAAATTATATATTATATTAATATTTTAGTTTATATTAATATAATTAAATTATATTAATATTAATTTTATATTAATGTTATTCAAATTATTTATATTTAAAAATTTATTATTAGTTATATTAAATTATAAATTTATTAATAAATTATAATATAAAAAATAATATAATATTATTGAATAATAAATTATATATTTATTAATTTATATTAATAATTATAATATAAAAATAAAAATGTATATTAAATTAAAAGATTTTATTTATTTATGTATTTATTATCATTATTATTAAATCAAAAACAAAAAAAATTAAAAAAAAAGACTTATGCAGCAACTGACATGTAAGCACAATATTTTATACATATTTTATTTTCGACTAAATTTATTATTGTATAAAATTAATACAATATAATACTTTAATATTATAACTAAACATGCCCTACGTAATCTGATTTGTAAGTTGCAACCCCTCGTAATAATAAATAATAATAATTAAAAAATAAAAGCGTATTTTAATTTTTATAGGATAATTAAGGATTGCTGATGTAATGGTAAATTACGGAGTCATTAACCCATCACAATTTACGAGTAACACCAAGACAGATGTGGTTTTCTGAAAATAATTTATACCAAAAAAAAAAAAAAAACTAAAAGTGACGTCAGATGTTTGTCACTTGTGTTTTTGACTGAGTACGTCTGATCAGATCAGATGGCTAGGATATCTGCGATCCGTAAAATTTACCCACCACTTGTTTTTTCTTATGTTTTTTTACTTTTTCTTACCGCCGTAATTTCCGTTTACGGTGTTGATGTAGTGTATTTGGATTTGTATATGATAGATAAAAGATTGTAGGTGAAACTGAATCGTCTGAGTCTCTTACTTTTCCTTCTTCTTTTTTCTTTTTTTTTTTTTCCTCTTGAGAATGGAATTAATTTCTCGAATTTAAAAAACTGATCGCTTAGTTGTATAATTTCTATGCATGTGTTGTCGGTGAATCGTACCTAAATTTGCAGGTAATTTTGAGCTCCATCGCCAAGTTGACATATAATTGAATAGCTGCTATCGTTAATAAAGAACCACAAAGGACGATGTTTAATTATGGCGGGGTCAAATTAGGTTTTCCTCTCCTTTCATCCTCCCTTGTCCTTTTTTCTTAAAATGATTTAAAGACGTAACGAGTATTGTTATGCCAATTTATACCTGATGAAGCTCTATTTTTGTTATTTACAGGTAATTTGAGGTCCAATTTATAATACGTTGTCTGCAAATCATTTCTAATTTATTGTTGTATTGGAATGAATATTTGGTTGAATGAAATTTCACAATATTGTGTGTGTTAGTTGTAAACGACCTTGTATATGATATAGATTTTAATTTTTGAACGTAAATTTCATTAATCCACAAAAAAAAAACGTTACAACATCAAGTGCGCGCACACACACATATAAAATCGAGTTTGATCCCCAACTGAGGAAATGCGTATGTGTGTGTAACCGAATCGAATCATCAAATCGAATTTCATCCCCAACTGAGAAAATGTGTGTATGTGTGTGAGAATCTCACGTAAAGTTAAAAAAAAAAAAAAAAAAGGAAGGAAGGAGGAGGGTAGGCGCGGGGGGAGGGGTAAAAACTACACATCGGTGAAAGATACAACAAAAATTGACCCTTTTTATTTTTTGTTACATGTTTTCAGTATAATGGCAAAAAAACCACATGAAATAAATATAGGAGCTTTAATAATAATGGGCAAAACAAGTCGAGTGAAGAAGAAGACCCCACAGAATTGTTGTCCCAAATGTGCAGATTGAACTGCTTTTGTTTGTAATTTTCCGATATTGACAGGCTCATTTATAGGCAACATGAGCATTATTATTAGTTAGTTCACCAACTACATGCATGAAGAAACAAAGAAAGAAACAATCAAAGAATCGTAGATGGGTAGATGGGCGTAGTTAATTAAGTGTTTAATAATAGAGTAAATGTTGCCGCCCTCACAGTAAAATCTGTTTGTTGGTGCCTTTAAACGACATTGATTTTGGTTTTGGTTTGAGACATTAAAAGATGCCCCCATTGGCAATTGAATTCAGAGGCCGTTTCTCAATTAACCCAGATAAAGGGACAAATCTTTTTTGTCCTTTCCTTTTATAATGGGGACGTATAACCCGACAATTCACTCATTCGCCACCCCATTCCCATGCAACCTCCCCTCATTATGAGTCAATTAAATTTCTCAAATGAATAAGCTAATTAACTCCGTAAACAATTAACATTTGAGCCGTACGAACGTCAAACCAAGCTAGTGAAAACCACGCATTCTAGTCCAAACATTTCATTATTTTGAGTTTTTGACATCAATGCTGCTTGTGATTGTCACTTATAGTGGGTTTATATGTGTTGGAATTTATGACAGGCAGTACGTGGGAGAGACCATCAGCTCAACTTCTGTGAAAGTTCATAGGTTGTTTGTTTCTCGGAATTATTATTATTATTTTTTTTTTATGTCGAAAGGAAAATTTATAATGAAATGATGTCGCTGACAAGTTTATGTAGTATGCCTTTAATTGAAAAATATAAAATTTCTGAATTGCCCCAACATCATATTTTGAGTTTATTGTCAGATTTTTATTTCCCAGTTATGTACTAATAGAAATTGAAGAATCTCCCTAAACTAATTAGTATTTGACAAATTATCATGATACATGTATCTTTAGTCCTTTGTACTCTTAACTTTTATACTAAATGACATAATAACATCCTCACAATTCTTAAATTACACATTAATAATCATTTCTTATAGATAGTAGTAAAGCATAATTTTCTTTTTTAATTCAATATTCAATTCAAAAACCCACCATTTTAACTTATCTTTTAAATTTCTTGTTATTCCACTTTTTTTTTCCATTTTTTCCTTTTTTTGTTTGCCTACATAGTCCATTTTATCAAAATTATCAAAATCCGCCCCCTGTTCCTATAAGGCCAACAAATTCGTTAAAATGAAGAAGAATTGTAGCATTGCATCTCACAATATTTTAACTTTTATACAAGGATAATATGATAGTCTCCTGGGTGTCGGTTAATCTGTTTGATAAAACATTAAGATTTATTGGATTTAATGCAAGAGGTTGGGGGTAATTTGAACCTCACTCGTATGAATTGGGAAGAAAATCTTATTACTAGTTGTGCTATGCTTGTAAAACAAATAACTACAAGTATAAAAACATATTGGATCCTCCACCATATAATACAACTATTACTCCCTAGAGATGATCATCTGATTACGAACAACAGAACTTTAGTCCTAGCCAACCAATTAATTGAAAACAATTTTAGTTTATGTTATAATATTTGATTGTCATGAACAGAAGAAAATTTATTATTAAATATTTACTTGCTACTTGTATGTTTCAATCTATCATAATCACATATATATACATTTGATAAATTTTGACATAAATTTTTCATGCAATTTGATGGAAAAAATGCTTTAAATATTTATAATTGGATTGTATGAAATTAAATTTGTCTCAAAATTTTTAGCATTGCAAAACCCGGCGGTGTTTTTGCCATTTCCCTTTTTTATTTTAAAAGCAAGGAGATTCACTCTCTGGTCAAACATAAGAGTGGAAGTGATTAATTGCTCGTTGGAAAAAGCAACCAAGAGACAATTAGATTTGAATCGCAAAATTGTCAATGCAAATACCGGGATACAGCTTAACTAATGGTAATTAAAAATTTGACAATTTTTTGTCTCGTAAATCTCTAAATGGTGGACCTATGATGATGGTATTACATGTGATCACAAATTAAAATCCATAATTTTATCGATATAAGTTGCCAGCTTGGTTCCAGCCCATAAATTGCACAGAAATTGGGCCAAGAAACTAGAGGCCTGACTCCATGATCTCGGCAGCGAATTTATTTTTCCTCGAAGAGTGGTACCATTGTATTTTTCATTATAGGTAGCAACTCACATTTACAGTTTCTCTATATGCTTTTGTCAGTTGCATCAATGTCATGTTACTGAGAAAGGCCAAACATTCTTTAGTAGAAAATCATTCTATTTTTTACTTTTATTGCCATAGAATAGAATGGTGTTCTGTACAGTGCTTGCTAGTTGCTACACTTGTAGATTTATCTTTTATCGTTTTCCTTTTTCCTTTTTCCTTTTTGGGCTACTGGTTTTTTTGTTCAAGAACTAAAGCACCGCAGTCATTAGTATGGTTTGGCGGAGATGGAATTAAACCCATTTTGACGAAAATGGGTTTTTATGTGTTAAAAGGCCCATCTGAATGATGTGGTTGTCTGGCTCGTGCTTCTGGAAGAGTAGCTCTTCAAAGTTCAAACGCTTCCTTGCAGTACTAAACTTGGCTTTTAAGGAACAATTTGTTGGTCTGGTTCTCTGATTGCCATCACATATAGTGGCTGTCTAAACTACAGTTCCAGAGTTGGAGTACTCGCAAACTCTCTCTGTGTCTGTATTTTGAATTTGGTAAATTATTAATTAGCCACCGGTCCTTGTGTTGTGATCCTGGTAATAACCCTGTTACCAGCTTCTGATGATTGATTCAGCTCTTCAACATCAATTAGGTGAAAAAGCATAAAGCTACGACTAAAAATCCATCATTTGGAATCTTTTATTATCCACATATTTGATCTTTATGAATATTTTCTTAAGGCACAATGATGAGTTTTTGGATAGCTTCAAGAACCTGTGGAACCATGTTGTGATCAGAAGAGCATCGAAATTCTATTCTATTGCGTGTTTGGCAAATGGAAGCTTATTATCTCTTCTTTTGTATTTAATCCAAATTCAAAAGTTACAAACATAAAAGAGCAAAGACCACAAATTTCAACTAAAGCTAATACTTTACAAGGCATCCAAGAATTGCATTTTACAAAAGGCACCACAAGTTGCAAGCAGAATGAATGCTCCATTAATCTCCCCAGCCCAACAAGCCAAATCCGGCAAAGGTTTTAAGAATCCAAATTAATTTTCTCAGTTTCCTTCACTTCTATTTTCTTAGGGGCACCATCTTTGCTGATGATAATTCCAACTAAATTACATGGCTCAGCTTCCTCTAGCATCTGAACCACACTCCTCATTGTTGGTCTCAAAGCAGGTTGTCGTGTCGTGCAGAGAACTGCAATTCTCAATATCTCGACAGCATTTTCCTTGAAAGTTTCCGGGATGCTCGAGTCCACGAGGGTTAATGCACTCTGTTTATTATTGAAATTGCTGCATACCCATCTCACAATGTCCTGGTTCTCTCCATACTCTGGCTCTATAGGCTTCTTTCCAGTCATTAGCTCCATTAACACCACCCCAAAACTATACACATCACTTTTCTCATCCACCTTGCTAGTGTACCCATATTCTGCAAAAATATTTTTAAAAATGTAAATATTAATGAGACAATTATATGTTATCCCCATGTTTAAACCAAAAATCTCATGAACAAGAAAATTCAAGAAATGAATGAGAAGTGAATTAAGAGAAATTTGCTTACCAGGAGCAATGTAACCGGTGGTTCCAGCAATGACATGGGTGGTGTCCTTACCACCATTTGATTGAACAATCTTGGCAAGCCCAAAATCAGCGATCCGAGGCTTCAAGAACTCATCCAATAAAATGTTACTAGACTTGAAATCCCTGTGAATTACAGGCCTCGCACAACCGTGATGCAGATACTCTAAGCCCTTAGCCGCCCCTACTGCAATTTCATACCTCGTCTCCCAATCAAGTTCCAACTTCTTCAACGTGTGCAGACGATCCCACAGACACCCATTTGGCAAATACTCATAGACTAACAAGCTTGAGTCCTCGCTGGTGATGCTACAATACAGCTTCACAACATTTACATGCCTAATTGAGCTCAAAGCTTGCACCTCAGCATCAAACTCCTGGGACTTTTGAGTACGTTTTCCAAGGATTGGAGTTGAACTTCGGGTCCTTCTGTGGCCACCATATGGATCAGCATTCCAAATGTGTTTGACGGCAAGTTCTTTACCGTTGGATAATACAACTTTGTATACATTTCCAGACCCTCCTTTTCCTATCAGATTCTCTTGCTTTATGGAATCAAGAATCTCATCTTCAGTGAGGATTAACTCCCGGAAAGGGTTTACGTTCCATGATTCTTCCTTTAACGAACGGTCATGATCACCTCTTTCTCTCCTCTTTAAGTAGAAGTAACATAGTAACGCAAGAAGCAAGATCACAGTTCCTACAGCAAAACAAATTATCAGTGCGACAACTTTCGATATCCTGGATTTCTTGGAGCATCGCTGGAAGGAGCTAACAGTCTGACTGCAGAGGCCAGAATTTCCGGTGAAGCTACCATTGTATGCTTCAATGGAAAGAGAATCCGGTATGCGACCAGTTAGACCATTGTTGGAGAGATCGAGAATGACCAGCCTCAAAGATGACAAACTCTCCGGAATTTGACCAGAAAGCTTATTTTCTGATAAATTCAAAGAGTTCAGAGTTGGTAGCGACCCGAAAGACGATGGAATTTGGCCAGAAAGTAAGTTATGAGCCATATTTAGGTCGTTGAGAGAATCACATGAGCCCATTGACTCTGGTATTGAGCCAGACAACATGTTGTTCTGCAACTTGAGACTGCTCAATTGATTCAGCTCACCAATTGATGCTGGAATTTTGCCAGAGAACTGATTGTTGTTCAGCTCAATAGCAACAAATGATGTAGCCTTGGAAATCTCTTCAGGTAATTCACCTGATAACTGATTGTATCCAGCATACAACTGCGCAAGAGCCTTGGCGTTTTCAATATCCTTAGTAATAGGCCCTTCAATCTGATTCAACGCGATGTCTATAATAGTTACCTCGGGCAACCCCCATATTCCAGCCGGAACAGTCCCCTTTAGCGAGTTGTTACTAACTCTGAATCGCTGTAAAGTCGAGCAATTCGCATAACTCGCCGGAATTTCACCTGTAAGTTTGTTCTGTAACATGAGCAGACCACTCATGGTACCTCTCTTGCACATATCCGGTGGAATTGGCCCGCTGAACAAATTCTCCGAAACATCAATGAAATCAAAATCAGCCCACGAACCAAGTTCCTGGGGCAGAGCACCTGTCAGCTTGTTGGTGTACAAAGAAAGATTCACCAACTTTTTAAATTTACCGAACTCAGCCGGTACTTCGCCAGACAATTGATTCTCAAACAGCTGCAAACTCACCAAATTCGTTAAAAACCTCAATTCAGATAAATCACCTTCAAGAAAGTTGGTCGAGGCATCAAAATTTTCAAGATTGGTTAAGTTTCTCAATCCAACAGGAAGCTTTCCTGTCAACTGATTATTGTAAAGCTCGAGCTGCCGCAACTTTACAAGGTTACCAATTTCTGATGGTATTTCCCCAGAGATACTGTTATCAGAGAGCTCCAGGTTAATAAGCTCCGTTAAGTTTCCAATTCCTGCAGGAATTTGACCTTCAATGGAGCAGTTTGTTAAATAGAGCGAGTTCAGCTTGTTCAGCTTCACGACTTGGTCGGGAAACGGAGTGGGATCAAAATGGTTATCGCCAACGCTCAGTGAAACAAGATTGGTCATGTTTCCAAGTGATGTCCATGGAAACACGCCGGAGAATCCGCTGAGGTTGAGATACAGGTGCTGTAATTCGCTGAGAGAGGATATGTCTGGAAACGATCCACTGAAAAAGTTGTTGCCAAGATCCAAGTACTGTAGCTTGACACAGTTGTTCAAGTCTTTTGAGATTGTACCGTACAAAGAATTGAAGCCAAGTGAGAGCTTGTTCAATGCCTGAAGCTGACATATTGTATCAAAAGGAAGGGTTCCTGTCAGGTTTCGTTTGGAAAGCTCAATTTCTTGAACAAAAGAACGGTCTGAGTTACAAGTGATTCCTGCGAAGTCACAAAAGTGATTATTTGATACCCAGGAAGAGAAAATGTTGGATTTCGAATCTTTGAGGGAAGTTTTGAGATTTAGTAGAATCTGAAGCTCATCTGAATTGATGCAGGTGAAGGAGTACACACAGAGGAGGAGACACAGAGAAATCTTAGAGGTTGACATTTGTGCTGGCCAACGAAAAAGACGACACCAAATTTAGAGAAGAGCCATTCTGAAACAAGTGAAGGGATAAAGCGACTTATATTTACAGCAAGATAACTCTATAAGAAGGTTTACATGAGGCGCATAATTATTAACGTGTGTCACGTAATCAATCTCGAAATGCATTAAATTAATCTTAAGGTAAAATTTTAAATTAATGGATTTTATTCTAAGTCAAACATAAATTTAACAGGATATTTATTAATAATATCTCGATAGATAAAACAAATTATTAAGGGTGTCGGATTTACGACCTGATGGGATTTTTTATAAAAAAGATTGTACTTAGACAGCTCTTCTTAAAATGATTTTGAACTTTAAAAAAAAATATATATATATATATATATGAATATGATGTTTTTCTTGTCCTTCTATTTTGGCTTAAGATTAATTAAACTTACAGGTGCCACTATTTGCTTAAAGTTGAGTAGAGGCAGCCCTGGGGAACAGGCCATTGACTTGGATGAGTCAAATGAAAACGGGAAACTTCAAACGTAGAACATTGTTCTTCTAGAAGGAAAGAACAAAATAATTATTTTTCTTGACAAAATCATCAATCACTTATAAATTGTTAAAAATCATTTTATATTCGATGTCATGCATATCTGGAAAAGTAGCCCTTATAACCATGTTATTTTAGGTAATTGTTATTTATATAATTACGTAAGTTATATAATTATTTTATAAATATTTAATGAAAATTCAATGATTGTAAAAATATAAAATTAAAAAAAAATTATTATTTTTACAATCATTCATTTTTTATCAAATTATAAAATAGTTATATATTTTATATAATTATATACGATAACATTTTCAGTTATTTTATTTTAAAGTAACAAAATTAGAAATTTATAGAAAATATTTACTATCATAGTATAGTTTCTGAAGGAACCTATCGGATATGATTTAAAAATCTATTAAACATGATGAAAACATAATCTTATTGTAACTTTATCTTAAATTTTTTGACTATTCACACATATAATTCGTTCTGGATGGCTATATTTATCTTAATATCAATATATTTTATAAAATCTTTGTTATCTTATAATTTATGTATCGCTTAAAAAATAAATCATTAATCCACTATTAATTACTAATTTCAGTATAAATTTACCAGATTATAAGATAACAAAATCTTATTTTATAAATCAATCCCGTAATAAAACACATTACGGAGTTGAGTATTTATTATTCAACCATCCATGCTTTTTTTGAGTCAAAGACTAGATGTTCCACTGAGATGTAAGGTCCATGATCATTGATTCATATTCAGGTCACACTGATAGCCGACCCCTATTCAGCTACAAGGTTACGACTTATCTCTTGCAACTAGACTAGTTAAATACACAAGATGACAAATAAAGTGTGATCCGAAAAATGACACAACAAGGGGATTAATTGCATCCGACTGCAAACAAAAAAAGAGGTGGAAAAATTGTCCCCCATATAAGTTTAGGATTTTACATGATTCTATCGATCAGTTTTTTTTTTTTTTTAAAAGTTTAGTTGCAATATAATTATGACTGCTGAAAATCATCTAAGTGAGATTTCATTGGTTCAAATGCAACGATTTTTATAATTAGATCCAACTGAGTCATTGATTAAAATTCAATTCAATCCAATCAATGTAAAATTCCAACCTCATCCAATTAATCCAATTAGTATACGACTGACAAATTTGTATTAAGCCAGTAAATGTTAACAACAAGCTATATTTATTGTTATGTCAGTTTCAAATAGCTATATTTAATATATATATATATATATATAATAGTATATTCATACAAATTAACAATAATACTCTATTCTATCTTTATTTTGAAATATAATATTATTATAGTTATTTAAAAATAATAGTATTATATTTATTTAATATTAATAATTAATAATAATAAATAGTCTATTCTAAGAAAATATTAATTTTGTACTCTATTATTAAAAATAATATTTTATTTGTGTTGCTCTTATCAATAATTTATAATTTACATAATTAAAAATAAAATTAATAAAAATTTGTGATTTACATAATTAAGAATATTAATAATTATTATTAATTTATAAATATAATAAAATAAATATTTTATTTTTCAAATATATATATTTTTATTAATTTTATAATTAAAAACTACAATTCTTTAAATAATGATAAAATTATAATTTAAAACCATTTACTATCAATCCAAGACAAAAGAAAAATACATTAATTAGATTATGATTATGATTTCACACTCTCGCTCTAGTGTAGGTAAATAACATACTCTCACTTATATTCCACACTCTCAATCTTAAGATTTTTATTTCTCATAATTTTTACTCTAATATAAAAAGTAAACGCTACTTTAAACACTTATTTTTATAAATATAAGAGCATCATTGGACATTTTTTTAATTAACGGATTAAAAAAAGTGTTTAATTAATGGGTTAGATTAGTTTGAAAAGTTAAATCCATAATCCAAAACACCATCGGCATAATAGGATTATACAAGTTATGATCCAATATGATCTAATTACAGTGTAAAAGTTATTAAAATTGAATTGGATTAGTTGGTTTGGATTATAAACAACTTTCATGTATTTATAATACAAAAAAAAAAAAATCACTGAGATACATCTCAAGATTTAACTTCTATAATATTTGAAGAAAAATCTACCTCCACCTATAATCATGAGAAAAAAAATTTTGAGTCCCTATAAAAAATTAATCCCATACTCTTAACAAAGTTGAGGGCATAAGTCTACTATAAAGCTAAAACTTTAATATTACATTTACTAATCAGTAATTTGAATAAGTTGGTGTTGAAATATGAATAGAAATAAGAATAAGTTATTTACTTTAACTGTAGAAATCATAATTGAAATAAGATTCATTTATATTGATATGTTTATTTTATCTTGAAATTGAAATAAACTATTATAATTTACTAAAATACCATTTATTAATTATTTTCTTTTGGTATTAATAATAACAATAATAGATATAATAATAACATTGTAAATAAATAATAATAATAATGATATTAATTACTATTATATTTTATAAATTTCATTATTTTATTATATTATTATTGTTTATTAAAATATTATAGCAATGATAATTAATTATTATTATTAATTTTATTATTACTTATTTAAATTAAAGATAAAATAAGTATTAAGAAATTTAGTTGGAGTGAAAAAGTCATTCATATAAATTGAATTCTCATTTCCAATCTTTCAAAAATTAGAACTTTAGTAATAATTTTTAAATTTATGAGTCTCACGCCGTTTATATTTTGATTTCAAATTTTTATTTTTTAAATAAATAACTTATTAATTTCGATTATTTTATTTTAGTTTTCATTTAATGAATACAGTATAAAATAATTTTGAAAATAATTTTTTAAAAGGAAAAGTGAAATTAAAAAAAAAAAAAAAGATGAATGGATCGGCCATGCTCAATCATTGATTCGCAAATGTAAGAGAAATGATATGAATTTAGACGAGGGCATTGAAAAGCGCAAATAAAGTACGCCAGATCTAGGTTTAAAAAAACGTTTCCGGGTTCCCACTGAAAACGAAATATCGTGGGGATAAAAACTGAATCACGGAACTGCTTCGAGCCGCCGACATTGACTAAAATGATTGCTCACTCGCTCGGTGCTTCCTTAGTTCAAATCAATGTGCGTGGATAATGCCATTCGAAAGCGATGTATCCAGGACGCCCCAACGACGCGCGTGGAAGTATATCCATCACACAAGACAAAAAGACTAAGAGACTTTTTCGGTTCATTGCATTGTTTCTATTCGTGGCTCCAATGTGATGAGGTTCGGCCCAACAGACAATTGACAACTGGTAAAATATTATTAGATTTAATAAAAAGAAATGAATTGTCCAATCATCTGTATATTTATATAAAGTGAGATTAGAATAGCTGACGTGGTTTCACTATTTTCCATCTTTTAATTTATAATCCCAAGACCCACCGTGCGGAAAATGAAAATTCTCCATTGGATTGGCGTGGTCGCTACTGTAAGTCAAACACTTGCACAATGTATTCACCAACACGTGTGCCCATAATCGTCTGTCTTCCAAATTGTAAAATTCTTACCAAGGTAAGCACACTACTATTTTTCTGAACTTGAGTTTTTGTACGATAATAAAGGAAAAAAAAAATTACCTCTATGTATTTTTTTTAAAATACTGTATATTATTGGTATTACACTAAATATTATAATTAATATTTTTAATATTTTTTAAACTCTTTATAATATGAGAGAAGGTCTTTGAAAAGAATATAGTAGAAGTAACACACCCTTGTAAAATCAACCGTTCCTACTGATAATAATAAGAAAAAAAAACTTACCTCTCTCTCTATTATTTTTTTAAATAGTGATATGCAAGAGTGTTATAGATATTATATTAAATATTATAATTAATATTTATAAAATTTTTGAATAAAAAAAAAGATTGTCTCCATTAAATTATAAAATAATTGAGATATAACTGAAATTAATTATCATAATATTTTTATAAAGATTAAAATCTTCGTTAGTGTAAAAACTCTATTAATTAAATAAAAAATTTATTAATTTATCTCTCTATTTAGGATAATGCTAAATTATAATTAAAATAATTTATAACTCATAAAATTCAATAAATTTCACTAAATTATTAGAATTTTGTTATATAATTTTATATAAATTATAAGTTAAATATAATAATATAACTTAGTAAAACCGCTCAATTTATTTGGCGAAGTAAAAAGGCAGAAGGTACGAGGTCGGTAGAGCCATTGGCATTAGAGATGTTTTCTATCAACGACAGGTCATGGGTGGTTCCCGGCCTCTGCTTTACCTATTAAACAAATAAATAAGACATAATTAAAGGCTCTTTGTGTATATATATATATATAAATAAATAAATAGTTGAAAGAGGAGACAAAATGCTAAGTGCTTATCAACAGATACTTCTAATCAAATCTCACAATTTTATTATATTATTATTATATATATATATAGAGAGAGAGAGAGAGAGAGGAAATTATTGAGATTCCATGACCAAAATATGGAAAGAATAGTAGAGGACAACGTTTAATTTTGTTGTGGGTGCCCATTTGAGGTGGGGTACCTGCCAAAGACTAGTAGACTACTTATTTAATGCCTTTGTTGAAATTTCGTATAAGACTAAACACTGATTTTGGTGCTTTTTCTGACTGCATGACTTAAAAGAGCGCGTTCAAAATCTGTGGACTTAAAATTTTAATATTTTTTTTTTACGCTTTCAATATTTTTGAGGGTAAATTATAGGTATATTTGGAATTGAGGTATTGTATTTTTTAAATTATAATTATTGTAGAAAAAAACTATAATTATAAAATAAAAATTAATAATATGTAATAAATATAATTTTTAAATAATAATTCTAACAAAATTATTAAAAATATAATAAATTTTACATTATATAAGTGAAAAATCATATTAACATAGCTAATATAGTTTAAAAGACTACAGTAGCTAGTATTTATCAAACATTTTAGTACTGTAGCTTAAACGCTACAGCTGCCCAACCTCAATCCCAAACATACCCTAAAGATTTCAATATATAGATCATAACAAATACGATGTCTATTTATTAGATATTAACTAAATAATTTTAATAATTATAAAATTTATTATTTATTAAATAAATAATACATAATATTAAGACTCGAATTAAAATTTAAATATTATTAATTTTTTATACGGTCTTTGATCTTTTAAGTTTCAGTCTTTTATGTACACAATGTATTATATAAATGTTACTAAAATAAAATATATGAGATGCAATGGAAAATTTGAGGTATTCAACCAAAAAATTGGAGCATTAAAATTAATCATTGCACTTCATTTGATATAAAATAAAATCACGAGAAATATTGAGTCTGTCAACTCTCCAATATTATATCTACTATTTAAATTTTTTTATCAACATGATGTTAGATATTATTTTAAAATTTTATTATTTCGAATAATTTATTTTTTAATTAAAGTTAATTATAATATGTATTTTAATATTTTATTTTTATTATAATTATAATATTTTTTTAGTTATTTACTCTAATTAAATAGAGAGATATTTATCAGGTTGGTTGTGGGTGTGGTTAATGTGTTAACATCTACTTGGACTCCGTAAATTAGTACTTTAATTTTTTACGTTTGTTTAGGATGCAGCTTCTATTTTTTAGTTTCAAGTTTTATATGTAAAATATTATTTAAACTAACATCCACGTCAATAACGAGATGCTGAAATATTTTATTTGATATCTGAGTAGTTGTATTAAGAGTATTTAGTCCTACTAAGTACCAAAAGGATATTTATAAAAATTTAATTTTTTTTCAATTAACTCATTTATCGCTTGTTTTTTTTTTTTGTCTGATTTTCCATTTCAGACAATTTATTTTGTATTATGTTTCAAATGAGTAATGATAGATAATTTCTTCTACAATCCGAATGTTCCAGGACTAAAAATTTAGACTTTTATCATATTAGAACTTATCTATAACTTAATTCTACTCTACTGGATTCCAAACGGTGAAAATCTAAGTATTGAGAACGAACTACAAACAATCCAACATTATTTTTTTTTTTTATAAAACAAGGCCATCATATTAATTTGCTTATCAAATTATACATAGATCGATCGCGCTCTCTCTCTCTCTTTTTCCCCATTTAGCAGTAGTCAAGTCTTAATTTACCATCATTTTGTTCGGTGATAATGAGTTGGCCGGTGCTGGTTTTATGGACCGCTGCTCTGTCACTTTCTTCTGACATTTACGTGCAGACCTTTATGCTGTCTTCTTGTTGCTAGTTTTCTTTAATTAAAGCTGCATCTCAGGCATGGGCTGCTTCTAGATGTGCTAGGCCTTCTAGACCTACGTACATTCTTATAAAATCAAAACTTGAATTTGCTTTACCATCGAGAGTTTGCTTTATTGACCCAATGAAACTAATGCATAAAGTGATACAAACTCTTAAAATAATTAAAAATAATTGTATTCATTTTTTAAAATTATATATAAGTAATAGGACATTATGTGAAAATATATTTAGTGTTATTGATATTTAAGTTGTAATTTAAATAAGATTTATTGTATAAAATTTGATATTATTTAATAAAAAAAATATTATGAGTTTATTATTTTGACAATATAAAAAATATATTTAGGAATTTATTAGTTTCTTAAAGATTTAGTTTTCTTATAATCAATTCTATTTGTCATTTAATATTTCTCGTTGATTTGATTTATTCTTATAATTTTTAGTGTTTGTATTATAAAGATTAAAAAAGACATATCTGAGCATCAATTATTTATATTATGCATATAGTTGAGAGAATAAGAGAATGTTTACGTTGAGCAGATACCACTGCAGATCTAAGTCTTAATAAGACAATCCCAGCATATTAACGCTAGATTTATGGCAACAATTGTATTGGATTCTTAAATTTTAATTTATTAACAATAGAAAAAGGCGCAAAGAATTAAAGCACAAACAACAAAGTTGATCACACCCAGCCAATTAATAATTCAAAACCTTGTTGTTTAAAAGAGCAACATGAACACCTACGATCCACTTAGAGTCTCGGGCCTGCATGGTATCCTTTCTATTCCATTCGCATTTCACGCAATTAAAAAAATGTCTTCTAGTCATATGATCATCTTTTTTCATCTTTTTCTATTAACCAATAAAGCTCAAAAGGTCAAAAGGTAAAAGAAATGAAAACGTTTCGCAAGGCTTGCTTTTTTTTCTCACTTTGATCGTGGCAAATAACGCTTTCTCGGTGCATGTTTGCGTCATATCCCATTTGATCGATCACGAGTTGTGTTAGTCTTTTGCTAATCCAATCAAATTTTGGCACTCACTCACCCACTAGATCGATCATACAACTTTGCCCATTAATTCCCATTTCTAAATTTTGACGCAATTTAATAATACGATTGGAGCAGTTGGTCTTTCCCAGTGATCTATAATGCAGCCTTAAATTAATGTTGTTTGGCGTCTTTTGCATCTAAATTTCAATTCATATTCATGTTTAGGATATGATTTTATATAAGGAATCATGTAATCAAAATGCTGGATAAACTAGAAAGATGAATGTAATGTACATCCTTTTGTCCATTTCCCACTTTTTATATGGGCATCCTTTTAGGTCTTCTGTCTTCAAGTACTCCAACTATGGCATTAGCTTTTAAGTCATTATCATGCTTCAATTGCTCGATTATGTTGTTATTCTACAGTTAAGATGATTGTGATTTTATCGACCATAGATTAAGCACAAACCACAAGGATCACCAACTTTCATTAATTTATAAATTTGCCACCATAATTGGGTTAGTTTATGGAACGCAATGTCAGATTTAGAATTAATTTTATGTGTAGTTCAATTACAACTTCACATCATGATTATTATAAAGGGTTAAAAGTGACTATTTTTTGAGTAAATTTGATGGTATAAAGAAGACTTAGTGACGATAAGGACAGAAGAAATATATGAATATTTGTAAAAATAAGCATACATTAATTTGCTTTCACTCACAACATAGTTTTTTTTTTTTTTTTTTTACTAATATAGTTAGCCTGCTTGTTTTTATAAATTTTTTATTTTCAGTCGTGGCGTAATTAAAAAAATTAAATCAGCGGGACTGAATTTTTTACTAATATAAAATACCAAAAAAAAAGGTAAATAAAATATCTAAGATTTAGTGTAATACATATACATATGAATATTTGTGTGATTTTCACAGTAAATTTCTAAAGAAAATTTAATATTTTTAATTAGTCTGATGAGTGCAAATTCATAATTTAACAAAGGTATAAACAAAAATTATCTTCTAGAGTTTTTAGAATGAGCCCATTGACAAATCCTTTTTTTTTTTTTTTGAAACGAAATTATAACCTTCATTAATTCAGAAAACATCATTGACAAATCTTGATCTTTGGCAAATACCTCGTTTATTGCATAAGTTCGCATTTTTCATTGTTACGACTTTGACTGGCGAAACTTCTATGCAAAATATCAAACAAGTACCTTAGTTTTTATTGTAATACAAAATGTCCTTTTTAAACTATCAAACCGTTGCTCTCTAAAATGTAATTTTTAAACTATCAAATCATTGTTCTCTAAACTAACATTTAAAACCATTTTTTTTTCCTATTTTTATAAAATACACCTTCTTCTTTTACACGATTCTAGTGATTTTTCAGGCTTAAATTGTTGTACCCGCTCCAAGTCAATCTCCAAACACACACACTTTCTCAAAGTCAATCAATTTTATATAGAAATGAAATGGAACCAATTGTAATCCAAAAACCCGCCTAGAATTACGCTAATTAATTTATTCTTAAAAAAGATAAATAAATAAAATTTAGGGACATGATACACTGCCAATCCTTTAATAATTGGTGTAATTGTGGCTTGGTAAGTAAGCGGTTTTTGTATCGTTTTGAGTTGCTTTGTATTCCTTCATATCTCTGTTGATTTCTCAACAAAAATAAAAAAATATCTGATTTGAATTAAATAAATATTGAAATATTTCACAATAAAACCAAAATTGTTATCATAACACGTTTGTTGTTATTAAAATATGCCGTGGGTGTTTGTAATTCTACATAAAAATATGATGATTGGATATCTAAATTTGTGAGCATCCTAGACGTAATTTACTTGGTCAACAATTCGAGCAACAATAGGATAAAAGGTTGGTATTTAATTGATAAGATTTCTCATTTCCATCCCAAACATTTTAACCAAATATATATATATATATATAGATTTTTTAATTTTTTTTTATTATATTCTCGAGAGTTGTCCCTCTTAAAGTTTGGTCGCTTATTGAAAAACGTAAATTTTGGAGCGAATTACGACCTTCACAAAAAAAGATTAACCAAAAAATTCAAAACAAAACTTTAGAATTCCAAATTCAAAACATATACCTGAAAAAAGAAAAGAAAATAAAAATATCAAAATCACGTAAGGCATGGGCTTCAGCTCTTTCTATGGGTGTTAACCCACCACCAGCCAAACGGGAGAATAAATAGATTATAAGCGAATAAAAAATATAAAAGCATGATTCCCACGCCTTCATATTTTATTTTCCTTTTGATAAGTCAATAGAGTATAGGTGAATTTGGTTGTTTGCGTTGGTAAACTAAACTATTATTTGCATCTTTTAATTATTCTCGTAATACCCCCATTTGATTGTTGTAACTACATTTAAGGACAAGCATATGCGGAATTATAATTAATCTTACCTACGGTTTTTGCTCCACACCTTTTAACATACCCACACCACACATTAATTCTTTTAATATATCAGCATTACTACTTTTAAACTGAAATATAAATATGACTGTAAAATAAAATTTAAAATAAATAAATAAATGGGGTGGTCAATAAGAAAGGGTATTTTTGGTATTACACGATGTAAAATGGAGAAGGTGGTTTTAATAAGATGGGAAGAAGGGTGTTAGCAGCACAATGAGTAATTCACGAATCTCATTCTCATAAATCATAATCGATCTCACTCACCTCTTGGGATATTTTGTCCATATTCCAGAACGTTAAGACTGTTCCATACGTATACTGACTGATATAGACAACATGATGCATGTTTTTCAATTAACTAATCTCAAATTTTTAATCATCTTAATGTTCTGCTATCTGTTTTCCAATTAACTAATCTCAATTTGGGTTTGATAGATAAGTCGTGGTAACTGAAAAAGATATAGCAAGTGATGATTGCTTGGTCAAATACAAATTGAGTCATCAACAAATTTACCTAAATTAACAAATTTATTCCATGCCTTTCTCTAGAAGCAAACGTAGAAAATTAATTTTGCCAACGGCAAAGTCAACACCTAATGCATCTTCTGCTTACTAATTTAATGACATTTTACTTTCAATTAATATTGTTCTAGAATATCTGGTGCATAAACATCGTGGTTTACCAATTAAACTTGAACATCATTGTCATCCAGAAGGGAGGTGATAACAATTCCCCCCAACCCTCTGAATTTTTTTTTTTTTTTGAGTTATAATACTTGGTAAATTTTAAAAATCGTATTATGCAGCCATTTGGCTATTCGTAAAATTTTAGATTACTATAACTTACAAATAAGAATAAAGTTATTTAAAAAAAAAAATTATGAAATGTTGACAAAAACGATTATAATATCAGGTAAATTTACTCACATGATTTACATACACTATAACTCGAGATAATTTACTATTTTTATTGGCATTTAGTTCACTTAGCAAAATCCTATGGATAATGTAACTTAACAAAAGGTATATAGATCCTCTCATTGCTTCTTCTCTCTCTTAGTCTCTTTTTGTTTTTCATATTTATTTTAAAAAATTAGTTTAATTATAAATAAAAATAAAATAATTTAATTTTATTATCAACGTCAAAATTTAAAATTTAGTTTTAACAAGTTATTTGACAAAAGGAGAATATGGGGGACGGAGAGAAAAATAAATAAAATAAAATCGGGGAGCGGATTATATCCTAGCCGACTGCCTTGTTCTAAACTTAAATCTAGCCATCAGGAAATTCTAACGATTTCCAGTGAGTAGCTAAAGCCAGTGGCCCAAAAAAAAATTATCTGACAGCCCAAATGCACCTGTTAAGAGGGGTGCAATCAGCAGTTCTCTCTTTTTGGACTGATTTTTGTACCTATAACTCCCCAGAATTCATCGCAAAGAAAATCATTCATGTTTATGGTGTCCAGCTATGTTACCACATGGGTAATAAAACCTTCTTTTTTTTTTAATCCATCGTCAATATCTAACCCAAATTTAGTTTAATGTCTAAGATGTTTTGCTTGGGATATTAACATAATAGTTACTTTTAACATATTGTATTATATTATAGTGTATTGTTTTATTTATTATAAGTTGTATTGTATCAAATTGTACATTATTATTGTATTGATGTTAAACAACGTTTCATGCTGGAAAATATTGTATTTAAAAAAGATTTATATACTTCAAAATGTTTATGAAATGGAGTACAAAACTACCTAATGTTTCATCTAAATTTATTAACCGATTCTATTAATTTAAAAAAAAAATTATTTTCAACTTATAATTATAATTTTCTCCCTCTGACGTACAAGTTAATACGTTGACTTACCCATTTTACTCATAAATCGATAATAAAATTATGTACATGCCCTTAATTATAAGGGTTGGAATTTTACTGTAGAAATCAAATTTAATTTCTTTTTTTTTCCCAATTTAATCATTGATTGTTAATTAAATTGCAAGGTTACCCTTATTTAAAATAGCTAAAATAACTAAATTTCATCACCAAGGCTGTTTAACATCTCATTTGGCCTAATTTTCTCATAAAACCAATAAATTAAATCCATTGTTCAATAAGAATCCATAATTCATTGTTTTATGCATTATAGTGCCTAAAAATTTAACTGAACTTCATTTCATGCTACAAATTTTATTGATGCCATATCAATAGCACAATTCTTCAAACACATGCCAAAAATTTAATCTTTTAAGTACTTAAACAAACATAATCTGTTAACAAAATAGTATTTAAATATCTTTTTCAAAATATTAAAGAACTTTATGCCTCTTTCCCTATATTTTTGGGCTATATCAGTCATTTTTCCATATTGTATTTATATGAAATTAATTCTAAGTATATTTATTAATATTTTCTATTATTATTAAATTAATTAATTATTTTAAAAATTAATTCACTAACAATCGCATCAAGCCATCAAACACAGCTGACGTAACATTTTATTGTTATTTTACTTAATTTTTTTGTAACATTAGAGTCTTTATCAATAAAACTTTTCAACAGTACAAGTTATACAAAAAAAAAAAAAAAACTTCCTTTTGCTATAAATTTACGGTCAAAGTTTCAAATCTCAAATCTTTAAGCATAAATCTATAGCAAACAAAAGCTCCGTTTCTACTGAAACTTTTAACATTGCAACTTTCAAGCAATGAGAATTCCAATGGTACCAAAATGAACTCCAATGTACATCTAAATTCGCCCGCTAGAGACGGCAAAAATGGTTGTTCATAGGAGCGGTGACCATTTAGAGCTATTGTAATTGACTATTAATATTTAATATAACAATTAGTATAAAAAATTGAAATCAGTAAAATAACAAATTGAAAGTTAATGCTACGCAGCTTATACTCCGTGGGGGGGTTCATGACTCATGATTATTTAATGCTGTAAAAACAGCATTAATTTAAATTGTAACCTAATGCAACATTCTCTCACCCTTTTAGCCAAACTTATGATCGTATTATTTTAATGAGAACAATGTTAAATGATATATAATGCTATGATCCAAAACATGCCCTATAGCCCCTGATTTTTGCTAAAAAATTAGAAAAGCGAAAAAATTAAAAAATTTGACATATAAATCCATAATATTTTAAACTTTTTACAATTAGATCTATTGACTAAGTTAATTTTCATCGTTGAAATGATTTATTCTTACATTTGCATTAATATATTCAAATAAATGCTCATTCTTATTAATTAATTAAGTTAATATATAGTAAAACTATGTATTAATTACAAACCATATTTTACTATATATGTGAATATGGATTTAATTTCATGTTCTTAATTTCTAGTTAAATTTTTTTAGTTTCATAATACTTATTCATTATATAGTCAATAATTTGAATATATAATAAAAATATATTAATTTACCAATAATTTTAATAATGCTTTATTTTTCTTTTTAGAAGGTGCCAAAAAGTGGTGAAAGAGGAAAAAAAAAAAACAACGAGAACTTGACCCTCGTATATTGTTATAACATGATAAATAAGTTTATAAGTTTTTGTTAAAGATTTGGAGGCACAACCATTTTATACTCAGTACTTATTTGGAAATCATGTCCACATCTCATATTCAATAACTTTGGTTAATAATAGAATTTAATTTCCAATTGCTAGAGATATTGAACTGAAATTAGTTGACTATTTGACATTTAGGTAAATGTGTAGGGTTAATTTTCTTTTTAAAATTTTGACAGTGGGTGTGTGAGTTAATAATTAAGAGGAAAATAGCCACATTATTGGATCTAAGTTTAAAATAATAAAACAAGGAGTAATGACACGAAATTAAGAAATATCTAATTTTTTATTTTTTAATAATTTTATTACAAAATAGGAAGTACAGTGTAATTAACCTAGAAAAAGATCAAATAAGGGATTACTTAGGCATGTGGCAACATAATTTTGCCCCATGTTCATATATAAAAAGGAAAAATAAAAATAAAAACTTGCAAATTTTATTAATCAGACATCTGCTTATAGAATGTCTTATTTTTTGACAACATGGAATATGGGTACTTGCCATCATCATGAGTCATACATTTTTAATATAAAATAAAAATGATAAAATATGGGGGTCGGGGAGTGTCGCATAAGTCTCATAAGCCTTGGTCTCGCTACAGACACCACCTTCCAAAGTTGTCAAATGAAACCGAGCAACTGCCGCCAAAAACTTAACGGTCTGAATAGGGCGCAAAATCTGCAGAACTTTCCACGCAGCCGTCACACGAAGCGCATCAGCCGCCTCTAAAACCATAAGCATCCCTTTCTGAAGTTCTTTCATCGCCGCTTCCGCCTCCGAGACTTCCCCATCAACTAAATTCGCAGATCGTCTCCCAAATTCATGAATGGCACCGATGCCACGCTTTCTTGAACTGTCGCCATTGTCTGTCCGAGCTCCCGGCCTCTCTTCTCTTCGTGTCTCCTCCTTCACTTGCTGGACCCCACGCTCTTGCTCCGCCATCAAATACTGAACAGAGTGTGGCGATTAGCTTGAAGATTAAAGAGGGCCGGAACCCGCCAATGCAGAGTAGTGTTCTTTCGAAGGAAGTGAGCCAGGGAGGGGAAATGATTTGAAACACGTCTTCAGTGGCTGCCAGTGATTTCTCATAGTGGTATTGTTCATAATGGGATAAAACTTGATCGGTCAAACATTGGTGTAGCTCATTGTTGTGCATATTTTCCGGAGCTGATAAGATAAGTTTTCTCGACGAACGAGCCAGCCGTTGAAGAATGTGTTTGGGAAATAAAAATCACGCCCGCTCAAAGGCCAAGCCAGCTAAAAAAGGAAGTATTAATTGTCAATGTAAAGATATGTATGCTCGAGATTAAGTTAGAGCATAAATATTTATTATAGTCAAGATTAAGCTAACCAATAGTAGAAACATTTGTTGTTAACCTAGCGAGTTCTCATTGAGTTATATGCGGCACCTAAAGTATATATAAGTTAGTCCTCGAGCATAACTCAAACGTGGTTGCCTGAGTCCGTAGTGAGAATTGGTTAAACAACTCTCTCTGAGAATAAGGGCGGCGTAGCCCCACGCAGAATTAACTCTCATAATAATAATTTTATAACTGCATCAAAACGAACAAGTTAATGAGAAGTTAAGAATGCAAGTTATGGGAATAACGATAAGGAGAGGAGCAACAAATGTAAGGAATAATAAACCTAGATAAAAACCTGAGAAAAAAAAAAAAGTTAAACTTTTGCTACACAGATAATCAGAGAAAAATTTATACAAAAAAAGAGTAAAATCTTAATTTTTCCTTCTTAAAAGTTTCTAAAAGTGAAATTCGATTACTGACTTGAACGTTTGAGGATTTTCACTGGAAAAAAATATTCGACGATCTCTAATAATATTCTGTGAGCGTAGGTTAAAAGACATTACTTATTTTTTGAATAAAAAAAATTCAAGTATTAGAAAAAGAATCTGCCTGGAAGAAAAGCGACCATATTTTAACATCAATTGAATTATCCGAATATATATATATATATATATAAACCGGTTATTATTTTGTTGTCTTTCAACTAAATGAAGCTTACTTGGAAAGGTACAAATTTTAAATATGTTATTGTTTATTTATTTGGATTTTGCTTAGTGGATAAGCTCTCTGGACTTTGGTCGGTTGTGTGACACTTGCTTACAGAATAATGGCTTTTCTGAGAACATACAGCAGCAAAAATAAAAGAAAAGAGGTAAGAGTTTTGTCTTGTATTCACCGCCCTGCGGATATTGATGCAACAGGGAACGGACATCAGCGAGTGTCGACACAGCCTCAACGCGGAAAAGGCAAAATTGAGTTGTTTTCGGATTACCCCTTATAAAATAATTAATTTTTAAAATATTTGCTAAATTATTGTAATAAACTATAGTTATAATAGCCCATCAAATGATGCCTTTCTTTTATGCCTATATGCTGCATTCTGTACGTGCTGTGTACGTGGTCTTGAGAGGCATACAGAGACTTCGACTATTGGCAGCCCTCCAAAATCCTTATAGAATCCTCCTCCTTTTTTTTTTTTTTTACAATTATATCTAAATATAAATATTTTATATCTCACTTCAAATTCTTTCATTTTCTCTCTCTCTCTTTATTTTTTTTCTTTTTTTTTTTTTTTAAAAAAAACTCTTTTATTTTCTCTCTTATTAAACTCACACACGTAATTTTTTTTCTCAAATTCTCTATAAATTTTTCTTCAATTATTAAAATAATCTATGACTCTGAACAAAGTACATTATGACAGCACTATCTGACTTTTTTTGTTTTTCTAACCATCATACTAAAACCTTTTACATCATAATCTTAAAGATATTCTATGTAATTTATTGATTTTTATCAAGAGGTTATCACCCAAAAAAATATTTGTGTGGAGCGAGAAAATAATAGAAAATTGAAAATTTCACAAATAAAATATGTTTATTTAGAAATAAGGATATTTTTAGCATTAACATTAAAAAAAAGAGGGGTGGTGGTTAGAAACAATTCTAGAGGGGTGCTAATAGTCGAACTTGCATAGATATTTTGGATGGGCCTCCTATGTTTGGTGGCTACTAGCTACACTGGACGATCGGTTAAAAGGTCTCCGTGATTGAAAATAGAGAAGGCCTTTTATGCCCTTTAAATTTTTTTGAAAAAGTCTATTTAGTTGAAATTAGTTAAATCACTTAAGATAAATTAATTTATTTTTAGTTTTTGAATAAAAATTTAATTAATTACTTAAATATATTTTTTAAATAAAATTTTCTACACCCACTTCAATAGGTAATATATATTTTAAGTACTACCATGCTCACTGTGGATTTCAATAAAAAAAAAAAAAAATCTGCCCATTACAGGTTCAAGTAATTATCAAATATATATGTAAGGATACTAAACAATTTTTTTTTGCGGGTTTTCAAATCTAAAAATATAAATTACATAATTCAAACTATAAATTTATAAAATTAATATAAAGAATACATATGAAATACTCTATTTTAATTTTTATCCATCTAAATAAAGGTTTTCAGATTTTGAATAGAATTAGAGCACTCAAAGTGAAAAGATGGTGAAGAAAAGATTCAGAAATTGCAACCTCAGAAATTTCTAGGCTGACTTGGTTATATATTCTAGACGTCCTCACATTATAGTGGGTGTTGTGCAAAAACTGGAGATATCAGCTGCCATCATTTATACGTAATCACAGATTAGCTTTCTTTTTCAATTAATACGCAAATAAAGAAAACAAAGATTCCCGCCTGATTACACAAAATAGCGAACAATTGCTGTTCAGTTACTGGGTTGGTGAGAGCAGCGGCAGCGAGTTAGGTTTAGGAAATTAGGATTAGGTCTAACGTTTTCTAATTTTAACGTATATATTTTCATGTTTAAATATTAAAAATTCAATAATTTAAAAAATAATATTGCACGTTAGTGGATACACATTGGGGGGCATTCGCCGGATTTTTTACTTTACCAAAACCCATCCGCTATCTGCAAGGCTGCAACGAGTTTTGATTTGTATTACCAAAACGGTCCAGTACCCGCAAAATTACCAACGAACGGGCTTTAGCAGACTGATAATTGTGGATTTGCGTGCAATATTGTCACCCCGTCAGCTTTTTGTTTCACACATATTGTGTATGGATGAGATCTTTGGAACAGTCACTAGGGGCAGATCTTTTGAGGGACCATGGGCCACGGCCCCTGTTAAAAAAAAAAAAGTAATATTTTATATTTTATATATTAAAATAAATTGATATCAATCAAATACCCATCTTATAGGCTTGTACATTGTCGTTTACTTATATAATTAAAAAAAAAAAAAAGAAGAAGAAGGGTCAAAGACTTAATAGCTAGCCAAATTTGAAACTGAAATAATTAAAAAAAAAATCCTCTTCGCTTACCAGAAATTAAAAAATAATTGACTGATCACGTATTTTATAAATAATAATTCTTTGACATTGCATTTTTAGTAATACAGTAACCATTATATATAAAAATAATTTTTTTAAAGTTATGGTTAAGTCACAAAAGACTCTAGATGTATTCTTTAAGAAAAAAAAAATACATAAGAAAAATAATTTTCTTTTTTCTTAAAAAAAAAATTACTATATTTCACCTCATTCTCCTTACAAGAAAATCTAATTTTTTTACTATAAATTTAATTAATATTGAACATTTAACTCTTGACGAGGAATTGCATCTCCCTAAATTTTCATAAATTAAATCAATAAAAAAGATGATAATCTATGCTCTTTATAATGTGATTCAAAAATGGATCAATAAATATGAGATTATCATGTGAATAGATATAATGAAATACGTCGAACTTTTTTTCGTATAATTTTTTAGCCCTTATAGTTAAAATTAGTTTGTTCCGCCTCGGACAACCGCCATTTTAATTTGTCATATGTAATATAAAACATTCGTAAAATAAAATGTTGATAAGCAAACTCACAAGAGAAACTTAAACAACAGTGACAGACGGACATCGTGTACCTGCATGTTTAAGATATATTGCATACATATATAACTTTTCTGCGTCTTCTGTGAAACAGACAATGGTCCATAGGCCATTGAGTCACTATTGATACTAACTGAGACCCTTGGTTCAAGCCCAGAGCTCATGTCAGCTCGTTTCTATATAATTATATATTATTTGGTTAATTTCCGACGAATCCCCTAATGAAGTAACAATCTTCAAATTACTCTCTAAAAATATAGAAACTTCAATTTACCCCTTAAAAATCATTATCTCTCAATTACTTCTAACAGGCAAAGAGATAACATAGTATATGTGCATTCTCCAACAGTTAATAAATAGAAAAAAGTCCAACCCCAATGTGAATTAATTTTTATGGGTTAAAATTTTTCAAAGTTTTATAAAATATACATAAATATTTTAAATATTTATAATACGCTCCATAATATTTTAAATATTTTTATTTTATCTGATTAACTTTTTTAAATGAATTAAATGTCACCTTTTTTATTTTAAAAAAATTATTTCAGAAATTAATTAAAAGCCACATATGAAAAAAGAATAATATTTTACCTTTTATATTTATTATTATTGACTTATTATTATTTTTTATTTTGCAAACATTTTAAAAAAATATAGATATAAAAAAATTAAATTAATTTAAATTTATAAAATAAACTAATAAAAAAATTTATTTATAATATCACCACAATGAAAATAAAAAAAAACCCTTATCTTGAATTTAAATATTTTATGAATATAAACTATTAATTAATTAATTAATTTTTACCATCTAAATTATTATATTACCCTTAAAGTATCTAAAATATAAATTAATCCGTAGAATTTATTTTCACTCCATTACTAATATAATTCAATGGATTAAGAATTAGAAATATACAAAATTTAGCGAAATTCAAAAACCGAAGCCTTAGCACCTAATCATAATCCCAAATTTTTGTTGGTTTCATTTTTATTAACATCATTTGTTATAAATTTATTGATACCATTATCTCTCCATTAAAACATATAATTTAATTTTCACAAAATCTATATATTTCAACAAATACTCAAATATTTTAATAAAATTAACTCTGCACTGAAATTGATAATTTTTTTAATTAGTTAATTTTTTAACTGTAGAGGCTTTAAAAAAATTACTTCTTTTTAAAATAAGGAAAACAAACTTCTTTCTCAAATTTTTCTTTTAAAAAAAAAAAAATTCACATTCTTCGGCTCCTTTTTTCCCTTTTTTTTATTTCTCACATTTTTTCTTCATTTTCTCCAGATGGTGAGATGGGGAACAAATCCCAACCGATTACGTCACCCAAATTTGGCAAAAACGATGGTAACTCATGACAGCAAACTCGTGGGTTTCGCGGTCTCGTTTGACTGTGTTTGCTACGTATTTTGGTGACGATGACCGTGGGGATATGTTGGCCAGCTCACAAGCTTTGATTTGGCATCAAGCTTTGACAGTGGGGTGGCCAGAGGTAAGAGATTCAGCCATGTTGGTTTGCGGCTTTCAGAGCTCGATCGCTGGTGTTCTGGTCAGTTTCTAGCGATGAGGATAGTGGTAAAATGACGGCCGTCCAGAGATCTTCGATTTGGTGCCTTGCTTAGCCAGAGATGTGGCTGCAAAATAGAGATATGGCCGGTCAAAGTTTCGAGTTCACAGGTTAATAAATCAGGTTAATGGGTTAAATCGGATCAACTCTCTCTCCCATTTAAATATAAACCCAATTTTTTTTTTAGCTTAATACAAATTACATATTTAGCCAATACCAAACCCAAAATTAAAATTATATTCAACAACACGGCCATTAAATAGCGTTCAATTTGTCTCGATTTTGTATCGTGACGAATTTAAATGATTCAAACACAATCCAATTATTAAATGTGTTGAATTTTAAGATCCATGTCCATTAATTATGCGAATGATCAAATCGCATCAAATTACCCTCAACAATTTCTAATAAATTTAATGACTTTAAAATTTAATTCAAGAAGCGAAAATTAAATTAATATAATTATTGGAAAAATTAAAGTGTATATGTTACATTACTATTTAAGATCCCTAAGATTTATGAATAAAAAATGATAAATATTTTTTTAGAAAAATGATAAATATTAGAAAATATTTATAAATCATTAATTATTTTATTATTTTAGCTTTATGTTTGGGAAGAAAAATATACTAAAATAACTTTCAATAAAAATAATAATTATTAAAAAAAAGTAAGATTAAGATTTTTAATAAATAATATTAATAAAAAAGAAATCGACAAAAGTTTGGAATTAGGATTAAGGCCTTGGTTTTTGAATTTTGGTAAATTTTATAATTTTATAATTTTTAATCTATTGAATTATATTAGTAATAGAATTTCAATAAATTTTACATGTTAATTTATCTTTTAGATTCTTTAAGGGTAAAATAGTAATTTAGATAGTAAAAGTCAATTAATTGATTAATAATTTATATTCATAAAATATTTAAATTCAAGATAAGGGTAAAAAATAAATATTTTTTATTTTCATTGTGGTGATATTGTAAATAAAATTTGCTATTATTATATTTATTTTATAAATTAAAATTAAATAACAATTAATTTAATTTTTTAAAGGTCTTCTAGTATTTGGAGATTTTTGTAAATAAATTTATTTTTATCATCTAACTTGAAATATATTAGACCTTAAGCGGCAAAATAAAATTATTTTTATTAATTCTATAAAACTATTAGCTATTGAGTTAGAGGTAATCTGCGTAAGTCAACTGTTAAAAATAATAACATTTAAGAAATAGATTAAAGTTTTTAAATTTTTAAATGATGATTTAAAAAAGTTGTCACTTTATCGGGGATACAATGAAATTAACTCTTTATTATTTAAAGTAAAGCCTAATGGCAACCAACCAAATCCTACTGTAGAGTGCTGATAGGATATTATGATTTATTAATAAATAAATAAATTAATTAAAATATAGTTATATTAACACCATATTATATATCTTATCCGATAATAATATAAAATAAAAATAATTAAATAACTAATAAACAAATATAACTTACTAAACAATAATAAAAAATCATAAGATAAACATTTAGCATTAGTGATCGCGTTCTTGATCCATATAAATGCTCATTATTTATAAGAATGATAAAGACATTCATTTACACATAAAATTTATTATGTTCAATTTTAATAATCCATAATAAAATAATAGATGAGATTAAATATACTGAAATATAATAACTTAACTTTAATTGTATTTATCGATTATTATTTAACTTTATGTTATTATTTTATTTTTTAAATATTAACTTTTTTTTTATCTTACACTACATAGATTTTGGGAGTTGACAAAAACATATTTGACGAAGCTTGATAGTATTTGATGAGATAGATAGTAAGACAAATATTTATTAAATAAAATATTTTTATTTGTGACTTATTTTAACTATGTCTATTTTTTTTAGGTTATAATACGAAATACAAATTAGATGTGAACATTTTGATAAATCATCTAAATTCTCTAGTTTCAACTTTTGTATATATTAATTTATAATTTTAGTTAATTTTCATATATTGATACATACAAATGGGATTTTTTTTTTCCTTTTCAATTTGTTATATTATAAAACTTTCAATGTATTATTTTAACTTTATTTAAACAATTAATTTATTTAAATCTTATTCAATTTTAAACTTGATATGTAGTAAAATTATTTTTATATTATATTTTTTTATTTAATTAACTCATAAATTGGACATAATTAAAAATTTGTAATAAGTAAAATGTTGAATTAGATATGAATTGAATCATATTGATAGATTGAATATAAATTGAATTAAATTCGCAGACATATAGATTGAGATTGAATTTCATAATCTGTAAATTAGAATGAATTAAAATTTTATAATTTATAAAATCATAAATAGAATATAAATTAAAATCTAATATATAAAATTTGATCTGTAAACATTCTCAATATCATGATTCAAGCTGTCATTAAACACAGGAGCTTGAGTTCTAGCCACTGAGCAAAAAAAGCCAGTGGCTGTTCAATTATGTACTTTTAGTAGACGGCGCACGCACGCGTCTATTTCGGAATTCAGTCCATCAAAGTAATTTCTCAGACGATATGTATAGTGAATGATAATATCTCCCTTTGGCATCAGCGAATTCTTGCGATAAATCAGAAACCAGACTTATTTTCGTGAAATTTTACACATGCATGCATGTGAAAGACTTTTGTAAATCTCGGCTTACAACTTAAGTAAAGCCCAAGAATCCAACACTAGGGGCCCAATTAAACATGCAACCAGCTCACTGGTCATTGCCACTTCACCATTTTTCTGTTCCACGGCTTCAAAAATTAGCACGCTTTGTTAGAAAGAAAAAGATATATGGAAATGGCATTGACACGACTTGAAGGACAAAAGCGGCTTCATCATGAACTATACGGAGATCGGTTTATTATAAGTGTGCCAACCCTATTGGGGGTACACTTTGGGCCCAACGATTTCCAAAATCAAAAACACGAATGATTATTATTATATTTTTCCATGCTTTTTGTGACCTCTCGCATGTAATGGCAAGGCGGAAACCGATAACATACGTAATGGGACAGCAAACTTTCGCAATTAGATCACAAACGACAAGCAAAGCATCCGACGGTGTAATTGTCCAAGCGTCACTAAGCACCTCATTAAGGGTTTAATAACCCCAATTATTTGTTAATTAAGGATGTCGCTAAAATAATAATGATAATAATAATAGAACAGAGAGACCATATATATATATATAGAGAGAGAGAGAGAGAGAGACTGAGAGAGAGACACACACTCACAGAGACATTTGCCTAAAAGTCAACCGAACTCGGACACCTCAATTGGTCATATCCAAACATCATCAGACACAGCAACATTGGCCTCCTGTGCTCTTTTTAGTTCTCATTACCAATATTAACCATTCAATTAGCGTCAGTTCGAGGGGCAGATTAGTCATTTCAAGTAAAATCCATTTTCCAAACAATCAAGCTGAATTTTACAGACAAAGATCAGGTAACAACTACCCTGGCATGCAACACATTTTTTCAAAATCAGTCACTAGCCTATATTCTCGCTTTTAACCACATCAGGTTTTTGTTGTAAATAAGTCGAAAAGGGAGGTCTTATTTCCACCACTTCACATTCACACTCCGTCGCCTCCTCACTGATCACCCGCAACCGCCACCTTTGTTTGATTCTGAGACTCAAATTTTCGAAAACACAAAAAATTAATTTATTTATTTTTAAAAAATGCCTGAAGATGAGAGGCAGCGCTCCAAGAGCCGAGCGTCAACGTCTCGGGCGGTGGCCCGACCGCCAGCACGAGCCAAAGTTCCATTGCGAAAGCTACTGAAAGTAGCCTCTGTGGCCGGCGGCATACAATTCGGTTGGGCTCTACAGCTCTCTCTCCTAACTCCGTACGTGCAAGAGCTCGGAATTCCGCACGCTTGGGCCAGTATCATCTGGCTTTGTGGCCCGCTCTCCGGCCTCTTCGTCCAGCCTCTCGTTGGCCACTTCAGCGATCGCTGCACCAACCGTTTTGGCCGTCGCAGACCGTTTATTGTCGCCGGTGCCATTTCCATTGCTGTCGCTGTTTTGCTAATTGGTCATTCCGCCGATATCGGGTGGTTGCTCGGTGATAGAGGCGATTTTCGGCCGAGAGCGATCGCCGTGTTTGTGTTCGGGTTTTGGATTCTTGATGTCGCTAATAATATGACCCAAGGTCCTTGTAGAGCTCTTCTTGCTGATCTTACTGGTATGCATATGTTAGTTTTATTTCTTAATTTATTTTAATTACTTCGAGTTTTAAGAATTAAATGAACAAAAAATCCCAATTGATTGCAGTTCTTTTTTCATTTTTCCTTTTTGGTTGAAGTTTATTATGCTGAACCAGTGAGAAAATATGAAATTTCACTTTCATCGGTATATTTTTAAAGAATAAAAGCAATAATTGATCATGGAGTTACAATATTCTAAAGAGGATTTGATGCTACTTTTTTTAAGGGCTTTATTATTGCACAACTGGTGCCTCACGGAACTTTAGTTAGCTGCATTGACTATTTTGCCCCTGCTGCTATTTTGAATTTTCATCCTTGGCATTCCCCCGGCGGTCTTCTGTGGGGTCTGATTTTGGTAGTGATTTAATTTTATTTCTGGCGAAATAATCATTAGCTTGTTAGGATTCACAATAGCAATTGATAATGTCCTTTTTTTTTTTTTGAGTAGAAGTGATAATGACATTAAATTTAGTGTATTGTCGTTGTTGCATTGGCAATTGGCAGTCCTCTGGCCTTAATTGAACCGTTCTCTATATCAATGAATAATTTGTATTAAAACATAAAACCGAAGTTGATAATTGAACTGACTTCTGGACTAAATAAAATGATTTGGTAGTAATAGCTTTCCTTATTTGATTGTTGGAAGTGCATTTCACTTGCTTGTAAAGGTCTGTTGACACGATTATCTGTTTGTAGTCTGCTTATATTTTGAATACAGGCGTTGTTCAAGTCCAAAGGCTATGGATTCTGAACACCGGCTTATCATAAATGTCCTTGATTTACTCTGGGAGATCCTTGTTATTTCCCCATAGTTTATGGGTACACCATTAGTGGAGAAATGTCTTCACTTTTAGTTGTCAATGGGAAACTGAGGAATGTACTTAGAATTTTACTTATATTCCTTTGTAACTGTAAATAAAATGGTTATTAGTGCATCAGTTAGATTCAGCTTCCATGCAAAATTGCAAACACAATCCATATATAGAAAAGATCAAATTTTCAAAGTCAGGCTTCAAAATGACCATTGGTTTCTGATAATTTTTTGTCATGTTAGGGAAGGACCATCGAAGGACTCGAGTGGCAAATGCTTACTTCTCGTTATTCATGGCTGTTGGTAATATTCTTGGCTATGCCACTGGATCATTCAGTGGTTGGTTCAAGATTCTTCCTTTTACTCTTACCACAGCATGCAATGTTGACTGCGCCAATCTCAAGTCTGCTTTCTTTCTTGATGTTATTTTTATTGTGATCACTACCTGTATAAGCACTTCTGCAGCTCATGAAGTTCCTCTAGGTTCACGTGACCAATCTGCTCCCTTTTCTGAAGAAGGGCATGAACAATCAAGCCATGCCCAAGAAGCTTTCCTTTGGGAGCTGTTTGGAACTTTCAGATATTTCTCGGGGACTATTTGGATAATCTTGATTGTCACAGCTCTAACATGGTTGGGATGGTTTCCATTTCTTCTATTTGATACTGATTGGATGGGTCGAGAGATCTACGGCGGTGAGCCAAATGAAGGGCAGAACTATACTACTGGTGTCCGAATGGGTGCACTTGGTTTGATGTTAAATTCAGTTGTTCTAGGAATAACTTCAGTGCTCATGGAGAAGCTCTGCAGGAAATGGGGTGCCGGTTTTATATGGGGAATTTCAAACATTCTCATGGCTCTTTGCTTTCTTGCAATGCTGATACTATACTATGTGGCAAACCACATGGACTATAGAGGACATGATCTACCTCCAAATGGCATTGTGATAGCTGCTCTGATAATCTTTACAATTCTCGGTTGCCCATTGGCAGTAAGTTTCTTGGTTCTACATAAAAGACGTGCATGTTCTTTATTCATTTTCTCTCAAAATTAAAGGGACGAAAAAAGGATTTAGGATTGAGACTACTAGGTTGCATGGATTCTGCTTATGGTTTGTGTATTCACGGGACCAACAGTTAATAGTTAATCACCATAGCTAAACCTAATTTGACTAATTTTATACTGTGATCCCTCTAATGTGTGCTTTCTAAGGAGTGTCAATAGGATTACTAATCCTCTGAAGCTTGGGCTCTAGACTGAATGGTAGAATGGAATCATCTGTTAGAACAGCCCCAAACTGAGGAGGGACCTGACCGTGCTCCGTGGGGGAGCGGGCCAGAGAGGCTAGATTCTTTGGTCACTGAAATTCTCTTCCAATTTAGTTTTTAGGAGAGGGAGGCCAATTTTGTTGGTGCGCTGGCATTCTGATACAAGTTCTTTTTGACTTTTGCAAAAACTTATTTTATGTACGCAATATGTAATTACACACCTTTAATTGCAGATAACTTACAGTGTTCCATATGCTTTGGTTTCCACACGCATAGAGTCTTTGGGACTTGGCCAAGGTGGGCATTTCTATGGCTTGTATGTTTACAAAATTTTCTTTTATAATGTGGCTGTGGGGCATTGTGACTGCTTGTGCTGATGGTTGATACATGCAGGCTTATCATTGGGTGTTTTGAATCTGGCAATTGTGATCCCACAGGTATCTTCATGCTCTTAGTTTCCTTTTGTAGAGATGTTTACCAGTTATTCGTTTCTTTTCTTTTAGGGCAGTACTAAGAGAAATTGGCATAAGGTTCTGTTCCTAGTGAGAAGTAATTGCATACTTTATTTAATTGTTGGGCAGTAATGAGAAAAACTTAGATATTACTGGTGGCCAAGAATTTCAAGGTAGAGCTCCTTTTCTTGATGAGTTTAATTGTGCTAATTTTGTTCTCATATATGAATTCAGGAAAGATGTTGCCTCAAATTAATTCTTGAAGAGATTTAGTTAAATCAGGAACCTCTCACCTCTCTTTCTAGTGCTTTCTCTTGCATAAATAAACTTTTACATGCCGTCAAACTTTCATCCAAAAATTCATCCTTTAGAAGTTCAAATTCCTAGATCCTCAACAGATAAAAGCAACCTTACATAATTCACATTAGACAATGGTGAGCATCAAGTATGAATCTGGATATGTATAAACTCAAATGTTAGTAATTGTATATAATTAAATGGTATTATGATAAATGACAGTTTCCTTCAACTTCCCTTGCAACATACATTAGTGTGATAGTAGGTTATATAATACTCTCACAAACAGGGCAAGTGTAATTGTCTCATAAGCTACAAGAGATTCAGTTGCATATTATATCTGATATCCGGTAAATGATGGCAAATATTTGTAGCTCTGATAGCTGAGTTTATATAGAATTTTAGTTTTCTCAAGTAGAATTTCCTACTTGCAGTTTCTTCTTTCTCATTAGTGAATTATTTTTTATATGAGGATTGATATGCTTACACATTTATAAGTGAAAATTCTAATGAAGGTAAGTATTTATGGTCAAACAACATTACTTTGATAAAATTCTATCTTAGTTCTCCAATTACAGAATTGAAAACATGGGAGTCTTTTTAATAAAACACTCGTATGTTTTTGGTGGAAGCAGGTAGCTTAACTCTGGTTCCTATGAAAGTTCTGTAAGCATATGAAAATGTTTGATATTTATATTCCGGTCACATAAATTGTGGAATACTGCTTTAGTCCACCACCATTTATATATATTTTCATTTTCGTTAAAGAGTCCCCCTTTGTGATGATGGGCTGTAATATGTTTCTGAATAAGATCTGTTCTCCACCATAAAGAACCTTATTCAGTCACCATGCTTAAACTCAAAATGTTGTTAAACGTCTTTTTAGCTACTTAGCCATGAGATTTTGGTTTTTGACAACAGATTGTGGTGTCCATGGGAAGTGGACCATGGGATCAACTCTTTGGTGGTGGAAACTCACCAGCATTTGCTGTTGGGGCAATTTCAGCCCTTGCTGGTGGACTTATAGCTATATTAGCTATTCCTCGATCTGGTGTTCAGAAGCCCGGGGCCCTCCCATGAGGTATTATGTTGTTCCCTTTTTTGTATGATGTTCAATCAGCATGGATGGTTAAAATGCAGCAAGAATCTGTAAATAGTTATTGTTACTATTATTGATAAATTAAAGGTATTTGCTTCTTTTTTGAGCTGGAAAATCACTTTCTTCTGAGGTTTCCCTTTATCTAGTTTGTTTGGCTCTTCCAAATTTCTATTTTTGTTTTCCAGACTGCTGGAGGGGATGGCTGCAGTTATGTTACATTTTTGTCTTGTCTTGCAGCCGGTCCTGCTTTGTTTACCAACTTGTGTGTGTCTAAATGAATAGAATTGCTTGGAAGCTTTTGAAGTTTTGAGAACACTATAGCCAAATAATAAATTAAACTGGAAACAGTGAGAAAGTTTGTGGGAATCAAGTCAGAGACACAAAGGGACTCTATTAACAGTGGCAATTGTGGACAGAGAAACAAGGAACATATACGCATAACCGTAATAGGAACTTAAATGTAACATTTTAATTATCATTGCCACTCAATACTGCATGAGAGAGCTATCCAAAAGAGTCAGAACATTTCTTTGATGAAATTCATTTCACTTCTAGAAATGCTGCTTTGTGACTCCCTAGAGTGCTTACTTACCAATCAAGATAAGCTGCTACTGTTTTGGGATTTATTCCTCGAGAAAACATCATATTTTCTGAAGGCAAAGTTGATTGACCCTATTGTGGTCCAATTGTTATGTATTGGATTCTCATGCACTTCGCGCCTGAAATTTGTTGTATGAATGAGGTGAATCGTGCTGGGTGGCGAACAGTTACTATGTGGGTTGTGCTGATTGAAACCTTGATGGGGACATATCTTTATGCTCTGATTTTTAATTTTTTGAAAAGGCTGGATTGATTTTTATACAAGGGCGTCCTTTATTATTGTTCTGATTTCTTTTCTCCTCTTTCTGGCTTGCATCTGAACCTTGGAATAAATTCTTGAGTTTATTGCACTTATCAGTATCTATGAAAGCCTGGTTTCATTAAATGCTTCCATGCATGCTGCCTGCCAATGCCTGGGAAGCATTTAAATTCTGCCACCGGTACAATTTGTACCAGCAGCAACTTGCAGTTAAATATGAATGAATGCAACGTGTTATCCTTATTTAATAGAAGGGATAAATTTCTGCATGTGTAAGTAAACTCATGCCCAAGTAGAAGAGATTTTAGACTTTTTCTGTTGTACTGTGCTCATTTTCGCTTAATGTATGTGTGCTAAATGCGTAAATGGATTATAGTGCACACATATTTTACATGCGCTAAATGGATGCTGTACAATAATAGATAGTATATGTGTGTCGTGTATGTGCATCATATGACCCAAGTGGGAGCACCTAAACATGATAATGGGATCCATGGAGAGAGAGAGAGAAGTTTCTGGGTATTCCTATTGATAATTAGTTCCCCTGAAAACTAAGCATCAACCTTTTTCAGGAAAATAAAGGTGTGATAGATGCAATCGGTGAATTTGTTCGAGTTTCTATAGAAGTATCTAATCTTTATCAAAAACTCGATAGGTCTTGTCATTGTTGCATACCCCTTTTCCTCCATTGAAATTTGCATTTGGTATTATAATTTGTTTATTGTGATGCCAATAAAAATTCTGTCTGAGCTCCACTACTACTACAACTTGATGTAACATGGCTTATTATTTTTTGCTGATTTAATTAAGTGTAGAAGTGAAGGGCATCATCATGTGATCGTAGAACTCGTCAATTTCATTTACTACAATCTGGTTAGGATGTAACTTTAGTGATCCCCACTTCCCAAAATTAGGATGCTAAATTCGAAATGTCTTTTAAATTACCAATGTGAATAATATTTTTCTTCAACACTAATTTTTGTCCATTGGCTTTGTTGCATGACATATACCTCTCATCTACAGCTGCTTATTGAGCTGTATACACATGGAATCTGACATTGGGTGGGTATGAATTTCAGAGAAGTAATATCTTTATGCACGGAAACAACGAAAGACTGATTCTTGGAGCAGCTCAGACTGTTGGATTGGGAATTTCCATTTTTCAAAAACTGCATTAGTGGCTTTTTTTTTTTTTCTCTCTTTGATGGGGAGAGGACTGCTGCTGCTTCTGCTAGGCTGCTTGCTTCTGTTGATTCACAGGCACAGGCACACAGCCAAGGCTCTCTCCTACAGTGAGACAGTCTGATATCTGTTGTGAGAAATGGGATACAAATTAAATGGTTGTAATTGGAGCACGTAATTGTGTCTCGTTGTTTCCTTTCTTCCATCTGCCGGTTCTCCACACAGCCATCTTCTGTCATCTCCATTAACACTCTTCAGTGGTCCCATTCATGACACAACACCTAACTCCACATACCCATGATGATCAAGAAATCATAGTTAATTATTATTATTATTATTATTTGTATAGAAAAAAAGAAAAGATATGAAGACCCACTTTAAAAGCTCACTAAAACTACGCATGTATTTTAAGATCAAATTATCAAGTTACCCATAAACAAGCCTGATTTTGTTCCTCCAATCATCAAATGGGGCACCTTTTTTCAAAAGCTTATTTCATGTCTCAAATTCTGTGTTCTCTTCAACCGGCAATCTACTAACGGGGGTGCAATCAAAAGTTGCAGGTGGCTACTTTTTCAATTAATTATTACAATGGATGGCTCATCTTTGCACTACACTTTGCAAAGAATGATTTTGGATTGGTTTTGGGTTCTTAAAAAATCCCTACCACAAGTTTTTTTTTTTTTTTTCCTGTTAATAAAAAAAGAAATTTCACTGATGTTAATGCAAATGCCCACGATGTATCCTCACTTAGCCATTAAAGCTTTTCCCAAACAAGTAAAATGGATGAAAAAAAGGATGGGGGCCTAAAATAAATTTTACAACAAGCTTTGCCACCTCTAATGTTGGGCAAGTAGAGTGAAGCTGATGTTTTGATGTTCAAGTTTTGGGACAGCAAAAAAGTCGTGCTCGCAGTGGGTTTAATCACATGGGTTGCACAAGAACAGAACATGCATGGCTGCCTTAGAACATGCAAACATTTTTATCTTGCCTAACAACAAAGCTTTAGCGGTCTAGCAGCAGCTAAGGCCAGCCATTGACACAAGAAAAGAAACGTACCCAATATGCCCTTTGCTGTTTCACAAAGTAGGCGAATTCAATTTGCTTCTCCTCCACTTGGCAAATTAAGATAAACTTGTTTATCACTTTTATTTTTTTTTAATGGCAAAAATCTGTGTTGTTTATCTCTTTTAATATATAAATAAAAAAGAAAAACCTAAACAGTCAGGATTTTAAAGATTATCCATGAATCCCAAAAAGCACTTTTAACTCCATGTAATATAATCCCACCACGAAGCTAAATGCCCGTAAAGGTCCCCCCATTATATTTAGTACCAACAAAAAAAACTTCATGGACAACACAGGTGAAGGCGGTGAAATATTAATAAACCAGCCAATCACCTCTATTACATTTCACCATCCATCTTCCATTAAAAGGATAAGATCAAAAGCTGCCTCCTTCCTATCTAGCTACTACGCTCAATGGTGAGCCCTCGCTCAATGACTCAATCTTTCTGCTACTCCACTCAAATTGCTTAAATAACAGGATATATTAATATAATATATATGCAGATGAAGTGACTAACCTCATGGCAAAAAAGGACAGAGAGAGAGAGAGAGATGAAGGACGGCCCCCCCTACAACTTCCCAAAAGCATTTTTTTAATAAGCACTTTTTCTCTTAGACTTGTCTTTATTACATTAATTGACACGTTCCAAAGAGCCAAGAACCTTACATGTACATATATATACCTACATCCTCTCGCCTCTCCTTGCATACTTCAGCACTTGAAAACAAACAAACCGCACAAGCAAGCAACAACAGAAGACACAAAAAAAGCTTTACAATTTACATCACAATTCCAACACAACTCTTATAATAAACTCTCTCTTTATTAAGCTAGCTCTCTATCCAGAAAGAGATTGCTATACCTAATAAGGTGCTGGCTATGTGTAACCCAAAACCATCTTCTCCTTCGTCATTTTTCTCTTCCAAAAAAACCCATTTCACCAATCTCAACAAAACGATGGATCTTCATACCGACGATCAGGAAGAACTACATAGATGGCCAACCCCTTCTGAGGTAATTAATTAACTAAAAACACACACCAAAACATTATAATAATATATCATATATCATATGCATGTTTTTTTAAAAAAATTTTGTTTTTGCATTAATTCAGGCCTTGGAGGAAATGAAAGCCATAGGGAAGATCTCAGGGCCAACGGCAATGACAGGTCTAGTACTATATTCAAGAGCCATGATCTCCATGCTTTTTCTTGGCTATCTCGGTGAACGTGAGCTTGCTGGTGGCTCTCTTTCCATTGGTTTTGCCAACATCACCGGATACTCTGTACTCTCTGGTTTAGCCATGGGAATGGAACCCATTTGCGGTCAAGCTTACGGCGCTAAACAATGGAAGCTTTTAGGCATAACTCTACAGAGAACTGTGCTTCTCCTTCTCTCAACTTCCCTTCCTATCTCCTTCTTGTGGCTTAACATGAAAAGAATTCTTTTGTGGTGTGGCCAAGATGACGAAATATCATCTGTCGCCCAAACTTTCATTCTTTTCGCAATTCCTGACCTTTTTTTCTTATCATTACTGCACCCGCTTCGCGTCTATCTTAGAAGTCAAGGCATTACACTACCATTAACATACTGCTCTGCTATCTCTGTCCTCTTGCACGTTCCATTAAATTTCCTTCTTGTAGTTCATTTCAAGATGGGCATTGCAGGGGTGGCCATTGCTATGGTTTGGACTAATCTCAATTTCTTCCTCTTGTTATCTTCATTTGTTTATTTCTCTGGTGTGCATAAAGATTCTTGGGTTCCTCCAAGCATGGATTGTGTTAGGGGTTGGTCTTCTTTGCTCGCGCTTGCCATTCCAAATTGTATATCAGTATGTCTTGAGTGGTGGTGGTATGAGTTAATGATAATGATTTGCGGACTCCTTACTAACCCAAAAGCCGCCATTGCTTCAATGGGAATCCTGATCCAAACAACATCTCTCGTCTACGTCTTCCCTTCATCTTTAAGTCTTGGAGTTTCTACAAGAGTTGGGAATGAACTAGGCGCCAACCGGCCTTCAAAAGCGCGCATTTCCATGATTGTCGCACTTTTTTGTGCGTTTGCATTAGGCCTCATGGCCATGTTGTTCACGACATTAATGAGACACCAATGGGGCAGGTTTTTCACTAATGATGCCGAAATCTTAGAGCTTACAGCAGTTGCCTTGCCAATTATAGGGCTTTGTGAACTTGGAAATTGCCCGCAAACAACCGGTTGTGGGGTGTTAAGAGGAAGTGCTAGGCCTAAGATTGGGGCAAGTATCAATTTGGGATCGTTTTACTTGGCGGGTATGCCAGTGGCTATCCTGATGGGTTTTGTAGCCAAAATGGGGTTTCCAGGGCTCTGGCTTGGCTTGTTAACAGCTCAGGTTTCTTGTGCTTTGGTCATGCTATATGTTCTATGCAGAACAGATTGGATGGTTCAAGTAGAAAGAGCGAAAGAGCTTACACAAACAAATGCAACATGTCCACTGATATTGCCGGTATTATCAAAACCAGAAGACACTATTGTCACCAAACAGCCTAACATTAAGGATATTAATCTTGAAGAGATATTGTCCATTAATGATGATGAGCTTGTGAGGTCAGCATCACTTGAAACAGACCCTCTCATATCTACAGAAGCACCATCTGCTACATGAAGTACTGTGCATTGATTAGAGTTAATAACTTCCCCTCATTTTTAAATATTTTTTTCTCTCCACTCTTGATGTCCTGATATGTGAAAATTATTTTAGCAGTTTATTGTACGGTTGAAGATTATCCCTTTTTTTCTAATGTTTCTTTTAATTTTAGTTTTGTATGTTGTATTATCGTGTTAATAACCTTTCTAGAATAGAACACATATACCTAAATTAATATCAATTCTCCATATTATTATTATTATTATTATTATCATTACATATACACTTATACAGTGTCATGAGTCATGAGGTGAGAGAGCAAAGGGTTAAGCTGTCGGTTGTTTAGAGGCTTGTGAAAAAAAAAATTACAAAAAATCTTCATCTGCCGACCTTTATTGTTGGTCCCTTTCATACAAGGCAACAAGCTTCGCTGCCTAAAATGGAAAATGATCAAAATATACCATGCATCTTTGGCCATTATTATTCTAACCCTAAATATATCTCTCTCAATGCAAGTTCTTAATTATACTAACAACTCTCTCTCTCTCTCTCTCTCTCTCTCTATATATATATATATATATATATATATATATGCTCCAAGTTTCAATACATTCACTACACACACCAAATATACAAGATTCCCATATATCTTATTCTCTATATTTCTTCATTCTTTAATCAAAGCTATCTTCTCTTTTGATAAATTATTTAGATTCCATATGAAAAAAATTCAAATAACAAAAAACTGGAAAGAAAGAGAGCAAAGGAAGCAGCGAAAAGAATGATGATAATTGGCAGTAAATGAGACTGGAGAGAGCGGAAGAGGGGGCCCTGCTTCAAACTGAAGAAACAAAATCCAGCTATTATTGCTTATGTCTACTTCTCATATGACAAAAACTAGCAGCAGTGCCTCTGCAATTTTAGCAGTTCAATTCTCACCCCTTCCCCAACTTAGCCTACTTCCAATGTTTGTTATTAAGTATACTAACACACACACACACCATATGTGAAAATAATTGTTTATGGGATTTTCTCTATGCATATGATAAAGGGATAACACGGAAATGGCCCCATTCACTTCCTCTTTCTGAATGGTACACGTAAGACCATATAATTATGAGTCCGAGGCTATGTTTGAATTGCTCCATGAGCACTCATTCATACTCACGCAATTAAAATTATAATATATTTTTTATTATTTATCACTTTATATATATATACATGTGATTATAATTTATGATTAAAATTATAAATTTTTTTTAATATTTATTACTTTATTATAATTCATGCTACATGGTGGAGCAAATCTCTTATAATTACTTGTTACTTCTTTTTTTCTTTCCTGAACTTGGGTTTTCGCAGCAGATAGTGCTTCAAAGTCACCCCTCATATCAAAAATTTCTTTTTCCCTTATCTTCGCTCTCAAATTTAATTTAAAATATATGTGTAAATATGAATATGAATATGCCCATCTCTATCTATCCAGCTATCTTCATTCTCTTATAATTGTGGCAAAGGAACTGCTTTCATAAAACTTGTGGTACAGCCACAACAACACCAACGTTCATTTGATCTTTTTTAAATATCCAAAAATTCAACACCATGAATTCGGTCATGAACATGATCTTCCAAATCTTGTATCAACATGCATAACTATTTATTTTATAGTTTCATCACATCTAAAAGTGCTATCTTTTGGTCACAATTTTTTATTATAATAGTCTGACTCTAACCCCATCACCATAATTTATATGATTTTATAAATTTTACCCAATAGAAAATCCATGTCGAACGTGATTGCATCATATTTTTTGTCATCAAAACAAACTTAATTATGTATAAAATCCTAAGAAATGAATATTAGACCATATCTTTTATCTTTTTAAAATTTTTAAACTTGCATGATATAGGATTCATTACTAGTAATATAAACATGTTAACCTAATTTGATCCAACAAAATGAAATCGTGTAAAAAGTTTAAAAAATAAATTATTAATTAAGCATCATTATGTTTCTTTGCTTGTAATTACAGGTGGCAACTGTCGACACGTTCAATCAATCCAACACAAATATGATACAGTTTAGATTGAAAAAGAATCAAAACAAAGATGGAGACAAAAATTAAAACAATAATTCATTATGTTAAGTAATCATACTTTTCAAACAATCCTAATTGTATCATTTTCCTTTTCACTTTTTAATGATGCATACATTGAGCATTTGTAATTTTAAATAATGATAAGTATAAAAATTTTCTTTTGTACTTTTGAATAATAATAAATATACTAATTTCTTATCAATTTTTTTTTTAAGTTTGACCGATCGAAGACGACACAATTTTTCATCATCTCGTGTTTGCTTATTATTCTTTAAGAGTTTTAATGCATGCAGATTTGTATTGATTACATGTGAATTTGTTTACAATATGTCTTTTGACTGTTTATGATATCATAAATTCTTGTTTAATCCATGTATTTTAATTTAAGTATTCATTTAGTTCTTACATTTTAAAAAATATCTCAATATACCTCTGTTATCAAATATACTACATTCTTACCCTTACTTTTTCTTCACTATTATAATAATACCATAATAATAATATTATTGACACTAATTAATTAATCTATAAAAAAGTTAATTAGTAAATTAACCAATAATTATTTACTAGTAAATTAATAAATAAATATCAGTATGAAAGAACATGTATTTTTTGTACCTTTACAACAATCTTGTTAATAATTATTTATAAATAAATTAATATAAACTAACTTAAAAATAGTATTTAATATTCTTGCAACAATCTTACTAATAATTCTATATAAAATATAATTTACCAAATTGATCTTATAAGTAAAATAATAACATAAAAATTGACATTAATTTTTATTTTTATTTTTAAGGCTTATTTGATGAATTAATATATTTTTTTGTTAATATCCTCAAGAACATTGTTGTGAGGGTATTATTGTAAATAATAAAAAAATTAAGGATAAGAACGTAATATATTTAATAGTAGGAGTATCTTGAGGTAATTTTTTAGAATATAAAAATTGAATAGATTCTTAAGTCAAAATATAGGAGCAAACTCAAATATTTCCACCAAATTTAAACTACCCCTCTTAAAACCTTGTAAAAAAACCAAAAAGAGAGAGAGAGAATCTAGCGAGAATTTGTGTCCGTAATTAATTACTGAACTAGCTAATTGCCAGCTATTTGGACGATAGTGATTTATAAACAATGGATTGATAGCATAGCTTCTTTCGAATCATAAAAGCTTAAAGGTGCTCGCAAGTTGATGCTAATATAGGAAAAAAAGAAAAAGAAATGGAAACTTCAACTTTATGCTCCTTCCAAAATTAAATCCCACTCTTCTATTTTTTAATTCTTGCAAGTATTGTCAGAGATGTTCTATGTAAAATATTTCTTCATAACTACATAATTAAAATAATAAATAATATATTATAATTTTAATTATGTAGTTATAAAAAAATATTCTACAGTATAATATTTTTAATATAGCTGAACCTTTCTTATAATTACAATAGTATGTAAATATGTTAATATTTTGAACTCATTGTTTTAGAAGTCCATAAATTTAACTCATATTAAAAAATTAGGTCATAAATATTTAAAGGCTATCTCATGCTTATATTATTATCCCATTAATAATAACTATTTTTTGCCAGTGAAAAATATTTTTACTATCAATGCATAGCACATTTTCACACTAAAAATTTTGGTAACCTTAATAGTTAATAGTTATATACCAATATCATTTACATGTAAAATCATATCCTGTTCTTATGTGATCATCCATCCAATACGTATATGCATGTATTTATGTGCTATGAACATGAAGGCATAAACTATCTAATAAATTAAAATATTATGATCCCTTTTTTTCCCCTTTTCCAATTGGAATCTCCTCAGAATGCCTCCCAAAATGAAATTGTCAATCAAAACCGCATTTTCCTGCACATATTATTGTTCTTTTAACTTTGAGCCGAATAAGAATACGCCGCGTGTCAGAGCACAAACATTTATTCGATAAGCAAGCACTAATGAATTGAAACGTGTCTTGCAATCTCAATCCAACTTTTCCTTAACTAACTAAGTAGCCCACCTGCAAAAAAAAAAAAAGGAAAAAAAAATTAAACAACTAAGTAACCCACCAATGGCATCATATCATGCGCCCGCAATAGAACGGTTTTCTTTATGTAATTTTAAAAACAAAACAAGAAAAAAGACAACAAATCAAACCGCCCCAATTGTGGTTTGGTTTTAATGCTCCAAAAAGAAAGCAAAAAAGTAATAACATAAACAAAAGATCTAAAGAAATGCTTTAAACAATGAGTAATTAAATAAAATAAAATTAATCGAGCTCTTTTTATCCAAATACCTAGAACTAGTAATGGAATATGTGCTTTTGCCCTATAAATGTCATATCAAGAAGACAAGAACCACCGCTCGGCCCCCTCCATTTTTTATTTTTTGGAGTGAAATTAAAGGAAGCTTAGCTGTGGCCACCACTCGTTTATTATCATAACGAGTGTTAAGGAACTTGTAATCTTGGCAAACTTAGTGTCGAAAACAAATTCATATTTTGAGAAACAATGCCGAAAGTTAAATTTTATACCAGGCCTAATCTAATTTTAAAAGCCTATAATTAAACCAAAAGTGTGAAAGACATGAATCGTTCTTCTCTTTTTAAGTTCTAAGAGAGAAAGAGAGCCCGCATTGATGCCTGGAAAAGTTTCTTATAAAGTCTCCTTACGGCCGTAAATTATTATTCTATGATTCTATCTAATATGTTCATTGTAGTCCTGCGCTTTACATGCATGCTTCTTTACTTGTTTCTTTCAAGTGCATACACAAAAAAAAAAAAAAAACATGATGTTATAGCTGCAACATATAAAGTTTTCATATCACGGTCAAACAAACACACACACACACACATACATGTTTTAATCGATCTTAGATTTGATAATGTTTGAAAAAATTATTAAGCCATATAATTTAATAATCTTAATAATTTTTAACAACATGCGTCGGAAGTGTACAAACAAGAAAGACAAATAACACATATATAAAGTGTTTGAACTTGTTCAAAGTTGAGTTGTATACGGACATCTAAATCGATGTGGAAGCATGACACCAAATCGATGACAACAGCACATGTAATTTCGTTTGCTTACAAGTAAATGAAACGGATAAAAAGTATAAAAAAGTTGGCAAATGTATGCCAGGCCTTGCTTAGTTACTAACCGCATCCTTGCTGACTGACCCTCTGTATTGTGGAAGGAAAGGCTATATACGTGGGGGGGATTGTGTCATCTATTCATCATATTCAAAGATGCCAATCGTGTGGCAACAGAATAGTCACAAAGCAAAGGACGACCAGTGCCGTAATGCCTTTCAAAAAAGGGACCCCCAGTCATATCACCTATCACGAAGAGCAAACTGATCGATGCAGGACCATTTTGCATTTCAGTAGCTAGGTTATGCAATAAGGGACTGACACGTGCCAATAACTTTATAATATATATGTTTTATAAGAAATTTATAATATTGTTGATTGTCCTTTATTGGGGCCTGGGTACCACTTGAGAGGGAACACATATATTGTCATTTCTAGGGCACAAGGCGTGATTTTTATGTAGCCTTTTTTTTTTTTTTTTGAAGGTTTGCACAAGTTATTATTAAGGGTACTTCTTGTCTCTTCTGTACGTTCTGTTCCTTTCTCCACTAATGAGAACCGTCCTCCATTTTGGAGCGTCTCAAAAACACTTAGACAAATTGTGGGTTGGCCCACTTTGTGTTTTCTCACTCACCCATTTACATATTTTTTAATAATAGTTCCACAAAAGTCAAAAAATATATATATTTATTCATTCCAAAACAGTAAGTAACAAAAGAAAGCCAATTTATATATAAAGCTATGAGAATTGAGAAGCACCACCTCCATGATAGAAGATGAGCCACGCCTTTTGCCACTACCATAAGGATCATTTAAACATGTTAGTTTATAAGAAAAGAAACAGCAACAATGCAGCAATATGGCTTTGATACAAAAACACGTGTATGATAGGGCTAAAAAATGTGCAAAAACTAAGTTTAATAGATGGACAACAAGTACTTTGGTTTGAAGTGAAAGCAAAGCTAGCAAAACAAAAAGATGCATGCCATTGCCCACCTCTCCAACTTAGTGGATTTGACATTTTGTTTTTGTTTAATATGCAGTGTTTGACCCATTAATTCGCACTCGCCTTCTGGTGTTGACCATCTGGTTATTGGTCTTGAAGTGGATTTCTAATTCATTCTTAATTGAACAGCCAAGCGCCAACTAACAAGAAAAGAGAGAATTAAAGAAGTGGAAAAAGAGTCCAATAAGCTATATACTCTTAGCATTAGAGGATAAAGATTCTGAATATTACTTAAGTAGAAATTGCTTTATGAGTGGGGTTTGCACCCAAAAAAAAAAAAGGGAACAAAATTAGGACAAAGGTCAAAGCTGCTCTAAAGCTACTATAGAAATTGGTTCAGCTTGATGATGACGGTTTTGAACATTTGAACGCTTGTTCTGAAAGACTATAGGCAGACAAAGATTTTGGTCTTGGCATTACTTCTAGTTAAGCAGTCGTCTTAGTAACTTATAATACGGAACGCATTCAACAAGTCCAAGTTCAACTTTAACTTCGTTGCCAACAACATAAATATCTTCACTTACGGCATTAATCGAACTCTCCAAAACAATTATGTGAGTTTCTTTTGTTTCTTCTAAGCAATGTGTGTATAATGACAATTTTGAATCAGGGACTTGGAGATTAGTGTTTTTGAAAACAGCAATATACGTCGGAAGCGTGCTGTTGCATTCCCATTACATTGTGGTTATTGATTAAGATTTAAAGACCACTCAAATTACACATAGAGAACAAGTCAAAAGTTTCTAACTTTGAAGTCAAGATATAGATAGCCATAATTCATGCGCAACCATATGGTACAGGGCTCAACATAATTGCATATCATTGATCACAGTTGATAATTATATGATAAATTAACATATTTTATATATGTGCTCTTTATTGTATGTTATTTGTAGCCAAGTGCCCAAGTCTTAGGGACACTACCCACATTAGCTTAGAATAATTTTCATTTGAGTATACAAGCTTAAGGCAAACACCCTTAATTTATAAGCTATTTTTTTAGTATGACTATAGATCCGTGAGTTTTTATTTTGCATCAGAGCCAAAATCATTTACGGATGAGCACACATTACCTTACCACTTAACAAGAGTATATGACATGGGGTGGGTGTTATAGACTCTATCCCGCATCAACTAAGATTGAATCTTCACCTTACACATACAAACTTGAGGCAGGCCTTAATTCATGAGCTAGTTTTATTTTTAATACAAGTGAGAGCGAGCCTATATCACATGCATTGGGAATAAATCTTGAATTAAGCATTTAAGCTTGAGGTAACAATTAATTTATTAACTAATTTTTGAGTATGAGTGAGGCCTGTTGATTTTTAATATCGATTGAGAATGAATCTCCAGTTAAGTGTGTAAGTTTGAAACAACCTTAATTTATGAGCTAACTTTCGAGTATGAGTAAGGCACGTTAACTTAAAAAAAAAAATGTATAAGGTACAAATAACACATAATAGAATAAATGAAAGTACACCATCATTAATTGCGCAATTCCATGGTCATAGACGCTAGCATATATTTAATTACTTGGCCAAATGCATAGCCAATCAGAGATCCATGGAGGCCCCATACAGCGTCCACCATTAAACTCTTCTCACTTCTCAGGAATTACGCAAGTCCTTAAATGAGTGGTCCCTTTTCTAACAAAAGACCAGGAGTAACGATAATTATGTACTCTTATGTTATTTTGATTTCATCAACAAAGAGACAATAATTTACCAATAGTTAATTTCATTGAATAGACATATAGCTAGGGTAACCAAAAACATAAGGCTATGCAAACAGCATAACTAGAGACAGAAACCCAAAATATCCATGCATGCACCTGCTCTCCTTTTTATCTCTCCGTCCCAATCACGAAAATACATGCATGTGTAGGTACACTCGTGTTCTTTTCTCCATCTGATATACATATTATTTTCTTCACGACATTAAAGAAACAAGAACATTTCATATATAAAAGAATTCCTGCATATATTAGAATCTGTCTCTACAAACTAGACAATCATACAAAAAAAGTTCATTGTATAATTACATATATTAGGCCAATCAAGCAGTAAAGGCTTGGCCCACACACACACAGAGTGGGACTTATGTGCAGATGAGATGAATGTATTTGCGTTAACAGAAACAGTAGTTGCTCAATTCCTACCCCGCCGTTCTAAGTTAACCAAGTTCTCGACTCGAGATTGGAGACTTAGGGATACATCTGCATTAAATACTTGTTGGGAGAACTTTGTGCTTTAGTAATAGACTAGAATCTAGATTAGTGTAATTCAATGTTGTTTTCGGATATCAAATAATTTAATATACTAAAAATTATTAAAAAAAAAAAGAGCAGTTCCACTGTTATTTTCTCTTATCAAGTTCCGAGAAAGAAGGAATACTTGCCCTGATTTGTCAAAGTTGGTAAAAGAGTTCAAATTGGTTCACATGCTCCCGTTGATTATTTGCCAGCAAACTTTCGGCACCATGCAATGGTATGTGCAAAGAGGGGCCTCCTCCTAGGCCCTAGCAAAAAAGGCGGTGGCTCCACTAAAGGAAAATAATTTTGTTCTTTCTTGTGTGTAAAAAAATAAAATAAAGGAATAAAAATGGGGACAAGGTAATGTAACACAACTGAAGGATATAAATTCGGAAATAAAACAATAATTATAGGGCAACACAGACACAGTAGCAACCACAATCAATAAAGGTTAGACACCAGCAATTTTTGCATGATGGAAACTGTAAAAAATGGGATTACAGTGGAAAGCTCATAGCATCACGTGAGCAAACATCGTGCACTGATCACCACAATACATGGGAAAATGCAAAAAATCGGTTCGGTCCAAATATCAGATTCAGATATGGTTTGAGCCTTCGTTTTCAGTGTTGGGATTCTACACGAGGATTGGGCTCCTTTGCAAATTGCTAGTGTTGTGTTTCATAAACATACTGAAATCTTCTTGATGGAATGAGCCCAATCACTAGTTAAAAAGCCGTGGATGGTTTTGGGCTTTATCCACTTCTATTTTGTTGTTTACAATTCTCTAGCATCCTGTCGAAGGCTTCTCACTTATTAGGTTAGGCACCATAGCAAAATAAGCGATCGAACTCAGATGCAGATTTTGCTATCGCTTATTTTGCTAAACAAGGTTATTTTTTGCGAATAATTGTGTCCTTAGAAAGATATATATATATATATATATATATTGACGGGAGAATAATTTATTTTTAAAATTATTTAATATGATATATTTTTTTTTTAAAAAAAATTTTAAGTAAATATTTGACGTGTATTAATAGCTCAACTCTTATTTTAAATATATTAATAAATTTCATTTATCTTCTAAAAAATGAATAAACGTGAGATTATTTGAATTCACTCAAATATTTTACCAACCTACTTTTTCATAAAATATAATTTTACTCAAATACCTACTATATAAATTACAAATACAGACAAACTAATATAATTTAATAACAAAATTTTATTCTCTAAATTTATTTTAAACTAATTGAAAATCTGTCAATAATCAACCATCTATTTCCTTAAGTCTTATACTGTTTGTGTGTGTATTATGGAATATCAAAAGTATTTGCTTCGTGTTTACTTTTGAGCACAACTTGAAATTCTTCAATTTGTTTGATTCAAATAACAAAAAACATGACAATCAAACAATTAGAAAGGCTATACTCAGCACAATGTCATGTCAATTTTCAATTAGGTCGATTGAAAATTGCTGATTTTGCATGGTCGGTACAGTCAAGAAGAAAGAGGCACACCATGTTGATAACTGGAACGTTAGATTACAAACAACATGATAGATTGATAATGCTGTTGGTACAGAACGTTAGATTATCAGGCAAAAGTAGATGAGAGAATAAACCAAAGTGTTCAACAACGCACGCAACGATATCAAATATTCAAACTCTAAATTCTTTTGGTATATATATATATATATATATATATATTTAAAAACAAACTCTGATTTTTCTTGGCTTAGGCTGAATGGAAGGTTAGTACTTAGTACCCACCACCGACATTAAAATAAGGTCATCGGTTTGAATGTTGGGACTCAAAAGTCAAAACAAATACTCTCATACAGATGTCGTGTGAGTTAGTTGTATATATTCTATCTCTAGGTCAAGAAAATTATTGTAATTTTGTAATATCTGTACTATTCTGTAAGATTTTTTTTTTTTTTTAAAGAAAAGAAATAACAAATACTGTAATTAGTGTGTTTTTTCTTAATGGAAGGAGGAAGAATAAGTTGAGTAAGCTCAGCTGGCTAATGATTAGATGAGTTGAAGCAGCAATTAATAATAATAATAATAATAATAATCCAACAAAAAGAAGATAACAATAGCAAACAACTTGTCCGTCTAGCTGGAGCGTACTGCGTACCTTACCTCCCTCTCCTTTCCCCGCGGCCGCGGTAAATTAAAAAAAATAAAATAAAAGTTAAGTTAAAATCCCCAAAACTCAAAAGTAGAAATCCCAGGGAGTAAACGTTATTATCTTTAACTGGCTGTGAAGTATGAACTACATAATATCAGAATTAGAGCGTCAAAAATGGAAGCACAATCAGACTCAGAATCATCCCTAAAATTCAGTTTCAGCCGATAAAACCCGAAGAAGCGTATAATCTATTTATCATCTTGTTGGGTTTCTCTCTCTAGAGTCTAGTCTCTAGTGTGGTGCTAGGGTTTTGAAAATCCGGTGATGTGATTGTGGGAAGTAGGTGAGATCAATCCAGAATCAGATGGCTTCGATCCGCCGAACTTTATCTCCAGCGTATCACGACCGTCAGTATCAAAACGGAGCCAACTCTCCGTTTTCGCCATCTTCTCATAAGCTTTTCACCAACGGTAAATACACTTCGTCGTTACTGGCCGTCAATCCCCGTCGGAAGGCCTGGCGAAAATCTCTCTACCGCTGTCTCGTCTTCTTCGCACTAGGTCTCCTGCTAGGCATGATGCCGATCGGCCACGTCACCACCGACATCGAAAGCCGCGACGTCTTCTTCGAGATCAAGCCGCCGCACGTCAATGTCCAATTGGACAGCGACAACGACGGCGGTCGCATGAGCAGGCGCGACGAAATCTTGTTGGACGCGGTGAGTTTGGGCGTGGACTTTCGAAACGAAATAAATACGATTGAAAGTTACAGATACGATTTTGAGCCGAGGAAGCAGTTGATTGTGATCACGCCGACGTACAACCGCGCAATGCAGGCCTATTTTTTGAACAGGTTAGCGCAGGTATTGAGGCTTGTACAGCCGCCGCTGCTTTGGATAGTGGTGGAGGAGAATGTGGCGTCGTACGGGACGGCCGAGATGTTGAGTAAAACAGGGGTTATGTACAGGCATTTGGTCAGTCAAAAGAATTCTAGCATCGTGAAAGATAGAGGGGTTCACCAGAGGAATTTGGCTTTGGAGCACATTGAGAGGCATAGGCTCGATGGGATTGTCTACTTTGCCGACGACGATAATATCTATACTACGGACTTGTTTGACAGCTTGAGAGAAATCAGGTATATTTCTTATAGATCATTCCTGGTATGTTCATTTATTTATATTTGTGCTTCTGGAAATATAACAAAACTGGCTTTTATTATACTAGTAATGTGTTTGTATAAGATTTAAATAGGTCGGGTTAATGTAAGTTATATTTTATTATTTTTGGCATACAACATGAGAAATGCATATAGATTCGTTTACTTAAGAACTTATTAAAGCTACAAACCAATGAGCAGGAATTATTAAGTTTTGTAGTATTCTTTGACCTTTTCTGTAGCACCTTCTTCCCCCTTGTTTTTCCCTTCATTTGGTTATCAGTTAGCTTTTGTTTTGATTACTAGGAACCAATGATATTGGCAATGGGTATCAGATAACTTATTTCTGTTTATTGTTGGCCTATTTGCTATCCTAAAAATGCCTTTACATATTCCTTTTGTTTATGTTTTTCCATATTTAGCTATGTATGCTTCTGCTTTGTCTTCTGATTTTTGTATGAGACTCTGGGTGTACTTGTATTTTATTTATTATTATTATTATTTTTTTTTTGTGCACGGCTGTATTCTTTCTTTTTGCTCTAGGAAATGCTTGTCGCACAATATATTGTCAGCATGATGGTTGCTTTCTGATCATCAGATTATGCAAAAACAAGTATCCTTTTGGCTCCACTTGTGAATTTTACACATTGATATCACTTATAACATGATTTGCCTGATTTGACTTTTAAAGCAATCAATTCCGGCATCCGTCCTTTCACCTTAAATTTGTTGGTTTTTCTGGATTGCACAACGGCCTTCTGATTTGATAATATCATGCAGGCTTTTGATGAGTCTCCCGATCCCTCTCTTTGTTTTCTGTATACTCTTCCTCTTTTGACCAAACTTGTTGAACTGACTGAAATTCAAATTATCGGATTTACTGTGTTTTTGTACAAACTTGTAATGTTACTTTCTCTGATGTGCAGCCGATTTGGCACTTGGCCTGTTGCCATGCTTGCACAAAGCAAAAACAAGGCAGTCATAGAGGGTCCTGTGTGCAATGGAAGTCAGGTTATTGGGTGGCACACAAACGAGAAAAGTAGAAGACTTCGAAGGTTTCACATTGATATGTCAGGGTTTGCTTTTAACAGCACTATCTTGTGGGATCCAAAGAGATGGCAACGCCCCTTCTCAAATTCAATTCGGCAGTTAGACACAGTGAAGGAGGGTTTCCAAGTAAATCTCTCATCAATGCTTTTTGAAGATATATTTTTGCAACATTGCTTAAAGTCACAATGTGCTTAATTACGTGTAATGACTGGATTTGTGATCTAACATTCTTTATTAAACAGGAGACCACATTTATAGAACAAGTGGTGGAAGATGAAAGTCAAATGGAAGGTATTCCACCTAGTTGTTCAAGGATATTGAACTGGCATCTTCATTTGGATGCTCATAATCTTCCTTATCCTAGAGGCTGGCTGCTTCAGAGAAATCTTGAGGTTGTGCTCCCTGTTGAGTGATGTAACTTTGTTCCTGCAATTTTGATGCTGAGAGCTTCCTATGGGTATGATTTTATGACTTGTGCTCTAACAGTACTTTGAATTTCAACATTTGTGAATTCAATTTTGAAATAGTTTTCTTGAAAATTTTTTAGTGAAAAAAAGTGGAAAACTTTTGGCAGCTTTAATCACCAAATCCTCTTGCAATTGGGGGTGAAAGAGGAGAAAAATGTAAAGGGAAAGGCATTTAGGATTTATAATAGTGGTCTTGTGCTGGAAGATTTCTCATTGTCTTATTTGGCAGGTCTGACTGTTTGGTGGTGGATGCCACAGCTACCTCTTGCAGTCACTCAGCTGGCACTGACAGTGAAATTGGAGATTTACAAGTTTCCTTGTACAATTTTTCTAGCTTGATATTCTTTAACAGGAAAAAGATTTTGTGTTTGTTGTAGAGCTGTGGTTTCTTAAGTCCTTTATTTTCAGAACAATACATACATGATACCCTTACCACCCCACCCCCCAAAAATGGAAGGTGTTCACCCGTTGTGAATTTGTGATCTAGCCCCCCATGCATTCAAATGAAAAAAAAGGCAATGGAATTGAAATTTTCAAATATTACTGTGATCTCTCTTGGTATTCTGATTCTTGCTGCTGCTAATCTCTGTATCTGACTTGGTACACTTTAATAGCTGTCTTTTCACTGGCTTCATACTGCATTGCATAGAGATAGATGGGTCAAGATTTTGGTTCGGACACAATGCCACTTATTCAGCATTTTTTTTTTTTGGCTATTATCAGTAATTGATTATGAGGATGATACAGCGATTGCTATTTCGATTGTTTTTAACATGATCGTTGCACCCTTCACAATGTTAACACCTTCAATCAGATTATTAATGAATTCATTCATAATGACGGAACTGGCACCGTTAGTCATAATGACGAATAAAGACCGGTAACGTTAGTATGAAAGGTGTGAAACCAAGGACGCTAGTGCAAATACATCATCTTTACTCTTCGTTAGCCGTAAATATAAAATGGAAAGTGAAAACACAAAAGTTACGTCAAGCCTTGCCCTTGCTCGAGACAAATAGACCCGAAAAAGGACGAGAGCCAACCAGTCAAAACTTATTAAGAGTGAACTTTGCGTGCATATTTTATCAATTTTACTTTTCCAGGGAAAAGAAATGACTTTGAAAATTTTGCATCATTTTCATTTTACACGATCGTTCAACCTAACAACTAACAAACAAGGGGCACCCCGACACTGCCATTTCCTTCTTCTCCAGGATCAGTCCCTCAACCAAAATATGGGACCTGTTGGTAGCTTCAGCAATATTTCCAGCGGCTACCAACCCAACATATTTTAATTATAGATGCCCCATATTAGACAAAGTGAAATCAAAATTCAAATAATAATGATAAAACAAAATCATTTACAGCTATGTTACATTTCCACGAGCTGCTGGAAGGGGGGGAGCCTATTTTTCCTTGATGGTTGCAATCCCTGGTTTGAAATAGCTATTCCGCTGGGCCCAGGACTGATTCAGAGTTATCTGGGTTCCAACTGATCACTAGTCAAACAATGAAGAGATCAGCTGCCGTACAAGCAGTTGACTTCAGCTGACTTGTATCTCCCTTGAGGAGATCAAGAACCATAACATGGAGCAACATTCATGATGGGCCTAAATTAGCAAGTCAGTTTGAAAGCTCCAAGGTCTTTTGTTGTCATGTCGGAGTTGCTCCATGCTCTGAAGAACCTGTATCTGATGGGTTCAAAGATGAAATATGCAGCTGCTGCATATGCGATTCATTTGCAAGACCAAGAACTGCAAGGATTGATCTGCAAAATTACAGTTGCAATTTAACGAATAAATAAGATAAAGAAACAAGAAATCACCGTGAAGATAATGGTTGAAGAAGTTATCCTTAGTTATCCTTCCTACAAACAAAAAATCCAACGACCCTCTTGATTTGATTGTGCATATCTAGAGAATACAAACAAAAAATCCAACGACCCTCTTGATTTGATTGTGCATATCTAGAGAAGTACCCTTGAACTCAGCAGCATACAATGATTGCACTAAATCAACATATAATTTGCTATCTCCACAAAATTATACATACCAACCATATGCAAGTCCACCACAGCACTTATTTTCTATTTTCACTTCTTAACATCTGACTTTGGCCACACATTATTAGCACAGCCCAACACATGAAAATTAAAGTTAAAACAGTATGCAAGAAATAGAATAGCATCAGATCAAGAAAAGAAGTACCTAGGTATTGAACTTTTCAAGCTTGGTTGGCTGGCAAAGGTGGCTAGGGGACCTCTAAGGTTAGCATATTTATTCAGAGTACTTTCAAGTTGTGGAGGTGGTAACTGCAATCAGAAAGAAAAGAAAGCTGATGTTTCAAAAAACACACGAAAGAAGGGTTATTTCTGAACATTGAAGAAAATATACTACCTTCAACAGTACAGGAAAAGAATGTGGGCGTGTCTGAGACACGCATTTCAAGAAGCCAACCCACAACTTTGGCATTCTCCACACCTGCTTTGAGAACAAGTAAAATAAATCAGTTACCACACCAACACACTTGAGCTCATCAACCTAAGTAAAAACATTTGATTGAAGAAGTTACTGATTTATAAATTATAGTTTGACCTGCCATACCTGTTTACTCACTAGTTTGGAAAGTATTTCCATGACAAAATCAACCTGAAAGCAAGGCATGAAAAGAATAAATTACTAATCAATCTTGCTACTATTTTACATATAACTAACAGCTGATACCATGTTCATGCAAAATCATCGAATAAATAAATGAGAAGACATGCCAAACCCTCTGTGGACTGTAGGGATAGTGTAAAGCCAACTGATATCCAGCAGAAACATCAACGAAAGGGTGAAAAATGACAGGAACTGCAGAAGCTGCTTCAGAAATTGCAAATCCACGATTTGAACTTAATGTGATACAATTTTTGGTTCAGCATGGTTAAAAAAATTTCTTTTTAAAGTTAAATGATTTTATGTTAATTTTCTAAATCTCAGGGTTGGCTGCAATTAAAGGTGATGACTTACTTCAATGGACGTGCTATCAAGGCAATATTGAATTTCTGTTTTCTTTTTCCTTAAAACTTTTCAGATCTTACACAAAGTGATTCACAATTAACCTGTCAGATTTTTTTTTCATTTTTAAAAAGACAATAAAACTCATCAACATAATGAAACAGCAGCTACAGCTTTGAGTCGGTAACATATTAGGTGCCAGCTTCTTTGTACATATTCCATATTGAATTTAAATCTTTAACAAAAGTCAAGCAGTAGCAGAAAAGAAAATAATTACCAGAGTAGGAAAAGCATCAATTGCCTGAATTACTGTTCTCATGAAGAGTAGTGGCAGGGGGGTTTGATCAACCTAAAAGGGAGAAACAGTTAATATATATAGAACTAAAAGTGTCCACAGATTATTGATTCACTTTACATACCATTTGATTCAAGGCCTTTGCCAAAACCTGCTGTGTGAAAACTGTACGCTGCTCAAAACAAGCTGAGCAAGCATCTGTTATCTGGAAACATGAACTTAACACTTTTAACATTCATATGGGCACATGTGATTAAGAAATAAAGGTGTGGATACCTTTCCTAAAACTTAAGCTTATAGGAAACAATTCAATAATATATGTACTCTTAAAAACATCGCATGCAAAAGCCAAGTGTATGGGGGAAAATTGAATAATTTATAGGTGGACTCTATTCTGTAAGATAAACTTATATTACTCAATTATAATCTAGACATGATATGGCACCAAGAAAAGTGAAAATAACTGTATCATGTAACTGGCATCTTATGTATCAATAACAAGATTTCATTAGTGAAGCCCAATAAGTAATTATTTATTTTGTAACATAGAAATCCCACCAGCCAGCTTAACAAACTACAGTGAAATTATTGTCCTGCAGAACCTTCAATCTTTTGGAAGCAAGAAAATCAACCCGAAGATCAACCCTTTTTTTCTTCGGGCTGGGTAGGTGACCTTGAAGAATTGGATCCCCTGATCACTTTACCAACTCCATAATATGGTGACTTTATTAATTTGCAAAGTCTAAGGTCCAGCAGATCTGCACAAGCTTACACAGACCATCCAATGATGATAGCAATTTTTGAAAGGCTGAAATAGTTTATACGCAAACTATCCAGAAAAGTGGGTGAGAAACCCAGCCAAGAAAAGAATTTAAAGCTAGTATGGTGGAATTATATCAAAGCTTGGACAAACAGGCCCTTTCCAAAACAGAAAATATTTGCAATCTAAAGATAAATGAGTCTCGAAGGGAGCTACACTAATGCATTTTGAGGAACAAACATATGATTCAAGTTGAAGGATGTACATATGATTCAAATTGAAGGATGTATCTCCTGGTAAACATGAATATGAACCATGCAAGGATGTATCCCTTGGTTGAGATAAATATGAACCATGCATCAATTCAAAATTAATAAAATTTTACTATTGCAAGCTGTTTCCGACATATTCCACTAATATCTGGTGTTATTAAATATGCTTGGTACTATTTTGAGTGATAATTGCACAGGGGCAAAGAAGATTATATTCACATAGACTAGAACAACCTAAAGTAATGCCCATCCTGCCTGGGATTGAAGTTTGGCTCACTTGAGCAGCCCTATCAGAAACATTGTTTTGATGTTGGACAACTTGCTCAAAACCTAGAGCTGCACTAAACTACTCTGCCAAGCCCAGCCTGCCCAACTGCATTTGACCCTTGTGCAGAATTTCTGTATTTGATACATCTTATTACAGCAACCAATCCCTTTACTGTTGGTGGAAAATGAGGTGGAAGAGCACACAGCATGATTACAAATCGAAATTACAGTTCAGAAAGAATTTAAACAAGCTCTAAAATAAGACTTCCTTGATAAGCAAAACAATAAAATCAGAATTATTGAAGACATGCCTTTTTAAGTGCAAGGCCATCTCTCTCAGGAACAATGTCGTGTATGGCAACTAAAACTTCTACAGGTGTTAAAGCAGGACCTGTATGAGCTGAACCCTGCAATTAAAAGTTGCAATCTCTTAAGATTATTTTTCATATCAAGTCAATGGAAAGGAACAGCATGGTACTCCTGTAGCATTACAACTGAATACCATGTTCAAAGGAACTTGAAAGCTCACAAATAATTAACAAATGAGATTTCACTCAAGTAATTTCAGTGGTACAAAACTGGCATCCAACTCTAGCTTTAGCTAAAATGACTTTGAAACTGTTTGCTCTTATCATAGGGATGCAAATTTATCAAGTTTGGGTACAGTAATGGATAAGCAACACCAATCCTTATTCCCATGAACCCTCAAAACTTAGAAAGTGCTTTGAGATTTGGATAGCAATTTTTCACATTGCAAATGGATAATGGATATCCATACCCTGAAAATTGTCATCCGCCATTGATGGCAAAGAAAAGGGCAATTTTACTTGATGGCTACACCTATGCTAAAGTACTACAATAAGAATTCAAACTCAAGTAGTTTTCAACTGGAAGTCACTGCAGTGACCATTAAAATTCATTGGTTCCCCTGGATAAATGATCTTATATTTAATGTGAATCTGTGACTTCAATCAAAAATGGTTCAATCAAAAATGGTTTAACTTGCACCAGAAAATCAATAGAACTTCTGTGTTTAATTTAAGAACTAAATAACATAAAAATATAATGGCCCCCATACAGCATGTAATGAAAAAGGTTACCAATATCCTAACAAAACCTATAAACGTATAAGTCTGAATGCTAAGTTAGAAGTCCAAATATTTGATGTGTTGCTATTTTGCATCACCCAAGGTAAACCAAAAAGATAACAAAATGTAACATGGTACAATTCACAAAGTCACATTTAGAGAATTAATTTATACCTGTAGTATGTGAGCAAGCGCCATCTGGAACTTCTCTAGGGGAAGGTCAACAAGGCGAGGGAAAATAGGTAATACCTACAATCATAAAATGATAAAACTATAACTTACAAGAAATCATTTATATGAAGGAACAACAGAAATAACTTCAATAAGCCATTTTACAAAAGAGAACTTCAAAATTGGAGGCACATGATATCTTGTCAAGAAGCAATAGCAACATGGAATTTTTTTCTTTTCCCAATTATACAATCTTTATTTTATTGTTCTCCTGTTCATGATGGTAATATAAACAATTAAGTTTTCTTCATAAGTCAAATGGATCGCTCGCTTGATTTTTTTTAGGCTTCTATTTCCAATTGCAACTTGAGTTGCTCAATTTTTTATCTCAATGCAAAATTGCCCAACATAAAAATGAAGTTAGAGATAACATTGTGAGAAAAAATATATATATATATAAAAAGCTGTGAAAATCTACCATTTTAGTGACACATACAGTGATTTAAAGTACAAATTGAGATCTCAGTGCTTCTATTGTTAAAAAGGTAGAGTTTCTTAAGAAACCATCAAGGCAAAAGCTTTTTTCTTAATATCACGCGTGGTGGTACTAGATAAAACTATAAACTCAAACAATTTCTTAGTTCTCAATGCCCCTTAATTTCCAGGAATTAATCACTTCAATACTCTTCATTGGTCATAAGGGTATCCACAGTATGAATGAGATGGATGTTTGTTATCCCAATAATTTCTTCTTAGACCCGATCCCGCTAAGGAAAGGGGCCAGTTCATAACAAAGTTCCATGTTGCTGCTTCCTAGATGTAGCGTCTCTTCCCCTATGACACCTATTGGTATTGGTGTAGTAAGGTTGACTGGCAATGCAGAAGCAATAGGTGTAATCTTTCACTCAATACTAAAAATCGACAATTGATACATCTGAGATATTTCAAAAAATCTTCATTTTTCAATCTTACACATGCAACATTTCTAGATCTCATGTGGGACAAAACTCTTTTCGCCACTTGCAAAACTTCACATGAAATCGCCTGCTGTAAGTAGGCAGCCCATGCAGATCAACTCTATGTTTTTTGTAATTACTATCTAGTGCATGCCAAATCACTTTTTAATATGCGTAATCTACAAATGTAATCAATTGTTCACATTCCCTCATGAAAAGTAATTGTACAGAAGTGATTAATAACGTAGATGTTCAATTGACTGAAGCTAAATTTCAAGGCACAAACAGTGGTATAAAAACAAAATTAACAGAAACGTATATTCTTTTCGATTATAAAAGGGCTGCCTTGATTATTGTAAACCTATGGAGGGCCAGTAAATATCAGGCAGAACACGTACTGATACATTATAAGCCTCTAAGGTCTAGTAACCCTGAACTTCTAGACATTTAAGCTCAAACTGTAAATATATAATCCTTATTAGCAATATCTTGCCATGATGTTTTGTATCTTGATATTCAAATATTCAATCATACAATCACACAAACAACAAAAACTAAAAAAAAAATATAAAATAATAAAAGAAAGGAGTGAAATTTAGAAGCAAACCTCATTCTTGGTAAGTGAAGAAAGCATTGGTATAAGAATGGTAGCATCCTAAATATATTAAAAAGAAAAAAATTAAAAGACAGGTTTACATTATACATGTGACATTAAAATTTAATTATGTCTAAGAGGAAAAAAAAAATTATGTTTCAGGTATGTGAAAAACCTTTAACTTTGTTTCATATAAATGCTTAACAGTGGCAATCAGATCGGAGGAAGGTGTGGTCTCTTGGGTCAATATTTGCAGCACCTAGTCAGAAAACAAAACCACTATCGGCAAGTAAATTTAAAAGATGAAATGGATTTACAATTAAAAATAATAATAATAACTTACCAGAGTTAAAAGATTTTCACTTCCTTGAGGTGGATCGGATATTATATGCAGTAATTCAGAACAAGATGAACCCAAGGCCCTTATAAGAATTGGGATATGGCGATGAAAAGCCTATATCATTCGAAAGGTGGCAATAAAAGTTGGAAAAACTCTCAATTGAAACAGAAAAGATAAAAAATAATAGGAAGATTATGCTCATTCAAAATAAAAACCTATTAATGATCAAAGCCTCCAACACACACCCTTTATTTCACCTAGGAAACTCACGTCAGATATCACATCAGTAGTGCTAGTAAGGCTGCTGGACAATCCATTTTAAAGGCTGGGTATACCAAACCAGGTGCCATGAAATACTTCACACTGCACTATAGTCCTCATAGCCTAGGGTAAAATAAATAAAGGTGTCTTACCATTTGAGAATTTGAGAACTGACCTATATGGACTGATAACCTAGCTGTATTCATTACAACTACAATGGTTAATTTAAATTTAGCAATAATTAAACATACCTGCTTTACAGATTTTGGAGCTTGAACATAATTGTCAAAAATAAGTTGAAGAAGACGAGGTTTCTGGAACAAAAAGAAAAGCGTCATCAGGATTACCAAAAAAATGAAAGCTAAAATCTTCAAATTTATCAGTGTCAGAGAAGTCATTGACAAACCTTTGTACATAAAGCAAAAAACAAAGAAGTCAGGCGTTGAGCTTCAGGAAATGATATAGTTGAAAGACTATGAGAAATTGGTTGTCCACCCTTCACTGAGTCAATTTCAAAGGTTCCAGGCTCAGAAACTTGGGAGCCACTAATGGATGTTTCCTGGCTTCCAACCTGAAATGGTTTTTCAGCAAGAATAATCAAAAGCAATGGTGAGATTTCCTTCAACAAAGGAGAACGCTGTAATGCAAAAGTTTTTTTTCCTCTCTCTCCTCCCAAGATTTTATTTTAGTTGTCCTGAAAGTTTTTTTTTTTTTCCCCGAAATATGACATCAGAGAAACTGCACATTGGTATATCCTTCCTGCTCATCTACGACAATCCATGTGATGAATCATTAATTCTTAAGAGCTTGGTAACAAAGATATTAAATAATACGAGCACTAAACAACTTATATGACTAGATAATACCACCAAAGTTTTATTACAATCTAGTATATACAGTTAAATTACAATCTAGTATATACATGGGTTAGACAAGCCTAGCTCCATAATGTGGGTTTTTATTTTTTCGATAAGAGACTGAAACTTGAATTAAAAGATGAATATTACAATGAACTGGACCAGCTGTCCACTAAGCAGCAAAAACCAGAGTCCTTAAGAGACTGAAGCCCAAAGCAAAGATAAAAGATTGACTCCGTCCCACAATTCTTCAATATTATCCGCTCATTTTGCCTGAAATATACCAGTATTTCTTTCTTTCCATGATACCTGAAATGAAGCTGCCACTGCATAATCTAGTCTAACACGGAACTTAATAAGATAATATGGGTGTACAAAAAGGCTGCTGGCAATACCATCAACCACAATACCCAGAGAAGGAAAAAGAAAAAAAATGCAACCCTTAATTTAACTTCTCTCTCTCTCTGAATACTCCGAAAAGATTTGAAAAATATGCAACCATTGGTTTAATTTTAATCTCTCCAAACACTCCAAAAGATAAAAATCAGTTCAATCTCTCCAAACACAGAGATAAAAACCCAGTTCACTTTCCACAAGACCAAGAATTTGAATATTTGGCATGCTACAGGATCAAAGCAAATGAAAATACGTAAAGGGGACCACAAAGTGGAAAGGAAAAAGTTTCATACCTCCCCCTCAGCTCTCAGATCAGCAGAATCAGACTGTGAACACTCTAAGTTTGAAGAATGCTGATTCACAGCAGACAGCATCATATTTGTTGCATATTGTTCTATATTTTCTGTTATGTAGCTTAACTGATAGAGTTTGTTCGACACCTGTCCATTTATAAACAGAAGAAAATGAATACATCGTTAGCACAACAAGAACTGATATACAGCCCAGATAAAAAATAATTTTTTTTTTCCTTTCTCCCTCCACAGTGGTAATGTCAGTAAGTTTCTATACCAGCCGAATAGCTTTCGCTCGAATTTCATCTTGTGAATGAGCAGCAGACTGCAAAAAGAAAACAAATATATAAGCAATAAACAGCTCATATCCACCTAATTTTCACAGACACACAGCTGCACTCTAAGCTATGGGATTTTCATAAGCAAGTTACCTTCAAAGCTATGTCTAGGCAGGCTTGGCGATAATATGGACGACCCAAAATCAAACTCCACACTGCACCGAGGCCCTGAGTCACACGCTCACCATCGCGAACCTCTTTCCCATGGAGATCAAAAACAGCAGAAGAGCAGAGATTCTCTAACAGTTGTAAGACCGAGTCAGGCAAAACAGGAACCTCACCCAGAAGCCTACTAAAAGACTTGTCTGAAGCCGGAAAAGTGTCCAACAAAGATTTGGCCTACAACAACGACGGTTACATAATTCTGATTCTCAAGGAAAAATAAATGAGGTTGAGATAGCAGAATATGTGCCCACCACTGCCAAGAGGAGTTTTCCATACACAGCAGCAGCATATGACGAGTTTTGATTGGAACTAGAAATCATGAGCGATTGCAGATGATAAAGAATATGCAGCACAAGTTCATGTCCCTGACACAACAAAGAAAAATATAACTTATGAACTGAAATATAAATGTCTAAAAACAATCCCAAAAGAAAATCAATGAACAAGTAAATCAACAAAGTCGCCAAGGACGTAAGTTAAAGATATCCACTCATAACAACTGATGGACTCCATAAGCTTAGCTATCGTCTGAGAGAAACAGTGTACAAATGCTAGCCAGAACAATAGTTGATCAATAGGGCCCATCAAAACACAAGTCAATAACAAACAAAAAAACATCATGCACGTTAAGAGTGACAACAGATAAGGTCCCCATAATGTAGCAGACACACGACTCTACATATAGAGTCAAGCAGTGATAAAATCAAAAGCCACAAAGTTATGGTAGTTCAAGAGGAGCACCAGAAAAGAACAGCTACTCATAAGGACCTGCATTTTTTAATCCGAGGTTAGCAGAACTTTGTGATTTTGACCAGAATTTCATAATTCATAGTATCAGCATTGCAACTTGCTGAATTTCAGTGCAAAAACTTTGACCGATTAAATCTTATGCTGATTTTATTTTAGGGTTAAAATTTTCTCTCTCTCCCTCTCTCTCCCTCTCTTAATTAATCTTATATCTAGGAGGATCATTGGATTTCGCCCTATTCCCCCTTAACAAGGTTCAAATCCAGAACCTTGGCATTATAGGGTTACAAGTTATCATAAAGAAAATACCTTTTGCTCTTGGTAATTTACGACAACATATTTTTGCAGCATCATAACAATGTCTTCATCTGCATCAATCTGCAAAAAGCGAGATAATTAACATTAATAGAATTTTTCCAAATGTTAATTTCTGGAGATTGGGGATAACAAAAAGTAATAAACAATGGAATGGAAGCCCAAGCTCCAAAACTATTTTAATAATCAAATGTAAATTCAAGCTGAAGAAAAAGTTCTAAGCAACAAAATTAAAACATCAGTCATGTTGATGACACTCATAAAGTACTTGCCTGAGCGATCAATCGAGCAAGCAACCCCATGCGGGTCTGGCTGCACTCTGTCCCTTGAAGATGTTTGTAAGATTCAAAAATACGTTCAACTGCCAATGTTCTAACACTTTTCTGCTCTTCTTCAGTTAGCTCAACAAAAAGTGGAAGAGGAGGTAAATCTTTACAGGTCTCCTCCCATGCAGATGCATTTGATAAAGCTGAAGTATGCTGATCAGATTCTACCAAAGACGATGTACTGGTCCCATATACTTCAACATCAGATAACTCTACTGCTGCAGATTCCTCGTCAACAGCATGAGAAGAAATTATATGATCTGAAGAAGCACAAACCTCAGGAAGGGTGACAATTTCTTCAGATCTAGAGAGTCCTTCCTCAGGATTAGGTTGATCCATTTTAGAAACAGATAGACTTTCAAAAGTCATATCATCACTTTTGGCACTGGTCATCACAGGAGCTGGAAGATTTTCAACAGATGTCATAACGTCTAATGAGGGAGGTCTAGTTATAGAACTAGAATCATCAAACTCAGATTGCACAGGACCAGCATCCTCTGCAGTAGGCATGAATGGCACTCCAACAGGGGTTGCTAAACGACGTGGATCCAGACGACGGGGATCCTGAATAAGCCACCAGTAACTTATTATAAAGAAGAAATAATTTCAACATTCTAAGACCAGACAGATTGCATAATATCTAAAAGTAACAGTTAGTAAATATAGAGAAATACAAACCCTTCTGGGATCACGTTTAGAATCAATAGCAGAAGTATTGCCAGTAGCTGTATCAGATGAAGAATTGAATGCAGCAACTGAAGGAGGTAGCTGTACTTGTGCAGTGAGAAGAGAAGACTGCATTGTATTTATTTGAGATGGCAATGCCGCAAACTGAGCTGGACTATTGAAAGAGCCAATTTGTCGAGTCACAGGCAAGGTCCCAAGCCTTGTCAGAGGTGGGGGTGTTTTATGCAAATGCTTCATATTAGTTATGACAATATCAGCCAACAGATCAGGGTGAATATTTGAAATAAGCAGCTCAAGCGATTCAGCTCCTCTTTCTCCTTCGGCAAGCAAAGCAGCAATCATAGCAATCATTTGCTCCACAGGATCCAAATCACTATCTAAAAGAGGAACACTAGGGGATACTCCATTTACAGAAACAGAATCCTGCTGAGAATCATTTGTTTGAGCAGACAAAGCCAAATGATTGTTAGGTCCATATCGAACCCGCTTAGAAACCCCATCAAGACCATTATTTCGCTCTTCAGTATCCTGGGGCATAGACCTTTTTCTCAATAGATCTCCTGAAAGGGGCAGCTGGGTTGATGGCTGATCATCCTGATAATCAAAAAATAAATTCAGTATGAGGCAACAAAAACTTGAAGTTTATTGACTAGATTCTTGGGAGTAAAGGAAAAAGTATCATTACCCGGCCAAGCCGATTTTCACGTGCACGCTCAGAATTTTTAATCATTTTATCAACTTGTCGAACTACTTGATCTGCAGTATCCCCAGCATTTATTGCTCGTAGAGCTTTAAGCAATCTGTCTCTTGACTGCAAATGAAAAAAAAAAAAATCAGGCACAAGACTTGGCAAACAGATTAAGAATTCAAATATTAGGGATCTAATGGGCAAGCTTCCTTTTTATGTCTAGTTAGTGAGATATTGTCCTCTAAGAGCCTGCTTATGCAACCTAATAAAGCCATAGGAGCTTCTTGCAGCAAAAAGAAATGTTTAAATCAGCTAAAATGAAAGGCAAAGGAAGCAGTGACCTGCTGGATGGAAGTGCTAATGTTGAAGCAGAGATAAGGTAAAATACAACATAAAAATTAACGGATATTATTGTTGTCCTGTTGGATGTGGAGTGGAAAGGAGCTTCAGGACTGATGATCTAGAATTTCACAAAGAAAATCATAATAATACAGAATCTAAAGATGACAACAAAACCCACCTGTTGAATGAGTTCCAATGACATCATCGAAGAAACCCTGAAAAATTATCATTGGAAGACACTTTAACCTAAAGGATGCTAAATGAGAATTCCAGTAAAAATCTCCATGGAAGCATAAAATGGAGAAATCAAGCCTAAAAGTATCCATTTCATCTAAAATTGTAGTTTGACAGTCTTTATCTACTTATTTCAGCTAGAAGAATGGATGAGAGCACCGAGCAAGCACAGACAGAGAAACACAAACTATACAAAGAGATATCAAAGAAAATAAAAGTGTCAAATACCAAACAACTTTACCTCTAAGATTGTTGGATTAGTACACCTTAGGAATCCCAAAAAGGCAGTCCTTAAGGAATACTGAACACTGGCAACATGGCATCCCCTTGCCGTCTCAAAGTTTGGATTGAAGTCAAGTAGTGCAGAAAGAATCGTATTATAGTGGAGAGGCCTCTTCCTTCCAATAGCTCCAAGACTACCAAACAAATAGAAAAATTGTTAGATATAATTTAACAAAAAATAACCATAGTAGGTACACTAGGAAGGGAGAGAAACTAACATTGCAAGCAGTACAACTGACATAAGTGTGAAATGACAAACAAAACATTAAGAGATAATAGGGAAATGAAAGAAGAACCAAATTGATCTAAAACAACTTCCTAAACTTTAATCGTCATCTTCATTATCATCGTCGTCATAGACCGCACTATCTTTGGAACCGAGTCCTTCCAACACCTTAAAAAACTTCTCAGCATTGTAACTGCCACGCCATCACTACCCTCATCGACTTATTACCAAAATAACAATCTGAATAGTAGTAATTCCAATACAGTAGAGATTTTTGTAACCAGCAGATTTATACATTCCTTTTACATATCTTTACACAAGATATAGTATAACTTCTGATGAGTTAAGAAATTGCTAAACATAAAAGGTTTTCATGAGATTCACAAATAAGCGAATAAGTCAGTTGTGTCTTACAAGATATTCTTCTCTCCATTCACAATTATGTAAGTCCGTCACAAATCCCAAAAAAAATTCCCCATATTGACATGATGCTATGGGGAATTTATTCTATGCATGTTATAAATACACTAATCTATCTTGCAGCTCAACTCTGTCTGCCTACAGCAGAAAATCATACCCATAGGACTACAGCAACCTTTATTAGAATTGCTATCTGGAATTCTTTTATTTGGACTGCAATCCTAATATAAAAGGCAAATAATTTCTAGGAAAAGAACAATGCATGTAACAAGCTAAGAACAAACTTCCTTAAAATTCTATGATTTTCTGTAACAGTATTGGTGAAAATAAGAAATCATATAGCACTTTGACTTGATATGCACAACTACAAGACATGATGCTGTTTATTGTTGGACATTTCAACATGAAATTTCAGAGATATAGAGATAATATCCCCTATAAAATGATCTTTTGACAATCATATCTGTTCTAAATAAGTTTACCGAGTCTTCTTTATAAACTATAGGATGGACTTTATGATATTTCCTCTTGTTGATATGAAACAAATGAAACATTATTGAACAAACAAAGAGGAAAGGATAGCAAAAATGAACCAAAGGTCCACAAATAAAAATATTCCCAACTGTCAAGGAACCAAATCTATATAAGTTAAATCTTCGAATAAAGGATAGCCCTTAACATGAAACAAAGAAGGAAAGGAATACCCCAGATAACCCAAACTAACCAAAGACAATATCAAAATCCTAATAAAACAAAGCCGATTTAATAACATACAGATTCTGTCCTTAAACCACCAAGATATTCCTCTTTTTCCCCTACAAAAGAGCAACTATTTCTTTCTTCTCACATCACCCACAAGAAAGCTACGACTCCAAACTTCCATAAAGCATGCACTTTACTATGTAATCAAATCATATTCAAACATTACAATGAACTCTTAATAAAATTACAAAAAAACCATTCCTCTTGTCCTCTTTCATTCCTGACAAAATTCACATCAATATCAAAATCACCAACATATCCCATCTCCTCAAGTTGCTACGTATCTACAAACAAACAAAGTAAAATCTCAATTCTCATGACAACGTAATACTTTTGGTAGTTCATTCACATACTTTCTCTATATCTATCGATAGCTTATGTTAACCAGCTTGACATACAAAAAAATGAAATCTGAAAAACAAAATGCTCAAAACCCTAGCACGACACAAATATTTACATTGCTATCTCAAGAAATAATACGTTAACAGTTTCAGCTCAACAGATATGATAACTAAAGCACCATCTTAACAAAATTTTCAGAGCATAATTCAGTTCAGAACATTCTTCACAAATTGCAAATCCTGTGCAGCAGACTTTTTGCATCTACTCTCATTTACAAATCTGTTATTGGTAAAACATACAATATAACTTCAAGGATCAATAGATTCAGCCACATTCCATGACAACATAAATAGATACAGCTTTCTCCTGTATGGTGCTTCTCTTAGTTGCTAGATCAAAATTTCCTGACGATAGTTAAAATTAATGGTAAAGAAAGCTATAATAATGTGACTGTGGACTTTATCTTTCAAAACAAAGAAAATCAAGGACTTACAAAGAAAATCATGGACTTGAATACTAATCATGATACAAAACAGATTTATCAAAAATATTTCTTTCAACTTAACTTAACAATTGCTTCTACTTAAATGTAAAGGCAGTAAAATGGATTGTCAAAACAGTTAAGCTCTACTGGATGAGCAACAACTCCCACAATCATGTTTAAATTGCTTTACCTGAAATGTTAAATACGTAAGACTCACAGTGCAGACTTTAAACCAATTTAAACCAAGTATTGATTTGAGTAATTTCCAATGTTTCTTATATGCCTTTATCACATATCAAATGCCAGATACAAGGCTATGGTTGTCTTGGCCTCTTAACCTGTTTTTACATGGTGATTCCTTTCAAGTCAGAGTTGATGACTCTGTGGTACAATCCTTATTTCCAAAAGGACCAAATTGATCACATGTGAAGGGTGAACTAACAGAACAAAAATGTATCTTGTTATCCCATACCTCTGACGTTCGTGAAGCATTACTGTTTATTATGTTGATTGTGAAGTCAAAATATGAAGAAGCAAAGGCAAAAGAGATTGAAAATTGGGAACCATAACAAATAAAAAAGAGTAGAATTAGCAGGGAAATTCCCAGTCAAATGTAACTTTTAATTATTAGAGGTGTTTAATGTGCATCAACTGCTATGATGTAATTGATACATTTTAAAATAGCTCACACATCATTAGCTGTACACACAAATATCATAAACTCAAACAATAGTTAAATGGTATAACAGTTAACAAAGCATAAACTGTGTTGCTTGACCACCAAATTTCTCTCAGAACAAGTTGACCAATTTATCCACCGCTTTAACCATTATATCACTGAATAATGCTGCTCCTTAGGACCATAAAAGTTGACACTGTTTAGCCCTGTAACTCCCAAAATCTGAACCACCATGCAGCAGTATCCAAGGCCATCAACTCCTCAAAAGAGAGCAGATCAGCAGCCTATGATATCAGAAACAAGCAGTTGAACTTGTACTACAACCTGTTTCCAAGCTTCAGAGATCCCTCCAAAATTTTCAAAGAAATTAAAACTGAGGGCAAAATGCAATTACTCCCTACACAAACTTTTAAGGCTACCAATACAAATTAATGGATCAGTACCAATTGAAAGTCTCAAAATTGTATGACAGACTGAAATTAAATATTCATACTTGACTGTAGGTCCCTAGGATTACTATTATATAATTGTCTCCCTTGAAGGATGAATTAGCAGAGCATTATACATTCAGAGACAAATATAGAAAAGATAAATAAAAAACAATCAAGCTGCAAATAGACATATCATGTTACCAACGGGAAGAAAACAGGAATCTTATACAACTATTTAAATATATATTATGGTTATTGAAGTAGGAAATTTGGCATACATATCAGTGAGCATACATCATTGTCATCCATATGTCATAAAGCAAAGGCACCCTAGAGTAACCTTGTTAAACCACTACTCTGCACTGGTTCATACAAACTACCAAGCTTCCTAAAACTATTAAAAATAATTAAAAAAATGTATTTTGTACTTGTAATTCACCATAATTACACAAAAATATATGCACGTACATCACTGCCTTTGCAAACATTTTTCTCTTTCTCCCCCCACCCCCCATTCCTTCCCTTTCATACAAGAAACAGGAAACAATTTCATTAATGAAGAGGAAAAAAGACAAAAGCAATAATCACTAAAGCATCGTAAATATGGGTGTGTGCCCATTTGTGTGTACAAAATATAGAAGCGCAATAAAATAATACTACAAAAGGCACTAATCAATTTATTATTCCTTGCATATTCAATATTGATACCCAATTTCATTCACCCAGCAGAAAAGATATAAGGGAACAAAATTCAGACACTAGCACCCATTCCAAGGATAATGAAGGTATCTTCTTTTTGATCAAACAATCTATCTGTTTCTAACATAATTCATGTTTAAACAAATGAACTAACAGATGGGACTTTAAATTCTTAATAAATTGATTAACATCCTATGTAGTATCAAACAGAATCCAAATAGGAAAGTCCAACAAATAACTTTTCTTTCATCTCTAGACCTTACAAAGCAAAGATATAGCTGCCACAACCCTAATGCACAGGTAGTATACTAGAGGCACACCTAGGGCATCCCTTAAATGGATCGGTTCGTTAAGAGAGAAGGTCACAATAAGACCAATACTAAGAAAAATCTATAACTCTTAGTATATAGTAAGACAAATCTATAACTCTTAGTATTATAACCCCCCATACAAGACCAGCAACGAAAAACCAGAAGGCCACAGGTGCCATGGATACAGTTTCAGCAAAACTTGATATAATCCACTCGTATTTCTACCATCTCTTCAGAATCAATGCCTATGGTAGAATAACAGCAAGCAAAAGAGGGTTTCTCTTAACTAAACAGAGATCAGAATCTTGATAAAATATTACTGATCTAACCTGACAAGCAGCAAAATATGAATTCAAACCACAACAAATATAGTCTAAAAAATTTTGAGCGAGCGAGCAAGAGAGAAAACACCTATCAGCAACAGACATCTGCACGGGCAAGACACTTCAACCAAAGAATATAACTCACCATGAAATGACAACATCTGCTTTCAACTAAAAGTTAATGAATTACAAGCTGAGCCCACAACGCTATGGGCAGGGTGAAACCACAGAATGCAAGCTCACAATTAACTCTTATTTATTTGTTTGTTTGTTTGAATTAACTGTTAATACTGTAAGTACTTGCATCATATTTATAGATACCTAGGAAATCCTGTTTTAAGTTACAGGAAAGATCAGGTTTGGCATACCAAAGTTTATACATACACGTATGCACATATTATGCATGTATGTATATTGATGATCTTCTGAAGTATAATATTCTCATGGTTAATATTTTTCCATATCATCTTCCCGAGATGACATACATTGGGAAAGGAAGAGGAGTAGGGAACCAGCTGACCACACGACCATGCAAAATGAGAAATTAACAGGTAAAATTGATAAAAATCTGTAAATGAGTAGACAAAGATAATTGAAAAATGACAAGAGAAAACTCACCAATTGACAACAGTAATAGTCACTGAACCAGGGAGATTACAAGCTGATTGCAACAAATCCATTAAGGTGCCAAGCATTCTATTTGCTTCTGACGTGAGTGAAACTGAATCTAGGAAAGGGTGTCCTCCGAACAGCCATGATATATTAAAAGTTCGTTTACTTCCTATTGTAGATAAAACCATATCGATATCCAAAGAATTGAATAGAAATCAGATTGTGCAAAGACTAAATAGTAAAGAAAACTCCATAAACTCAAAAGTACTTCAAGGAAATGGCCATTACAAACAAGAAAGCAATACCTTCTTTGGTAAAATTTTCAAAATCATTTGAGTCAGAAGTAAAAAGTAAAACATATGTTTCCAAAAATTTCAGTGCCAACAACTTCGTGCGAACTAAACCAGGCTGCATTATCAAGAAAAGAATAAAATTAGCAGAATGTGTCAAACTAATAACAGGTAGGGAAAATCAACTTAGTTAAAATTACAAAAACTGTTGGATATTTATCTAATAGCACATGTCACAGGAGGCAGAAACGAAGTGCTATGCAAGTGAAAACTATAATCACATTCAAGCACTGACTTTAACTAAAATCATTAGAAAAGAAAAGAAGGAAATTATAAACAAAAGTTGATTGAAGGATTTATGAAGATGCTGTTGAGGAAGGCAATGATTTCAACTATAATTTCCTTTGCAACACACACACACACACAGGCACATACATAAATTGATATCCCCTTCCAACCTCCACACAAGTGGCAGACAAAAAGAAAGTCCATGTGGAGGGACGCGGCCAAAGGGAACAGAAATATAGGCTAATGAATCGCTGATATAAATTACTAAGTTCCAATATAGTGTTAAGTTTTAAAATTTCAATCAGCATTTTGTAATAATTGAACAAAAGAGAATTAATCCATACCTCCAATGCAATTGCAAAGAGAGCATCTTTGAACCTAACCATCCATGTCCAAACTTCTTCAAGCCACCGCTCAACTTTACCATGCCAGCGAAACTAAAATTTTCCAAAATAAGCATTACAGTTGCATAATTTCATTAATTTTGTCAATAATATAGCTCACCATTATAGTTGCATAATTTACTAAAAAAAGGAACCTATCCATAATTTGTAACATTTATTTACACACGCAAACAAGCTGCATTTGGCTCCTGTTTTCTTTTTACATTATTCTTGTTTTCCATGCTATAATTTTGTTACATTCCCATTTGGTAACAAATGTATTTCAATACAATATTGAAAGTCCATGTAGTCGATCCTTACAACCCCACATAATGAGAAAGAGAGCCAAGCACAAAATGCAAGCGAGAGAATCTTAAACCAACTAAACATATTATAGACCTTACACTTGACATCAACAAATTTATTCATCAAGCTAACAAAGAAAGCTAAATTATTTTCATGGTCATTACTTAGACATACTTAAAATCAACTTAGTATAAAATCTATGTAAGATTCATTATAAGAAATAGAAAATCTACAACCTTTCAAGCTTTAATAACTCTAAACACATTGTGATAAAAGATGAAATACAATTAGCAAATGGAAAAATTGATGTTTAGAATATTAAACCTTCCCACTTAAGAAGTGGCTCTCCAACCTACGGGTTAAATACTTAATAAGAAGGGTGTAAAGAGAGAGAACGAGATACCTGCATTGTTATCTCTTCTAGAACACGGCAAAAGAAATTTGTGCCACAAACAATAGATTTCCCTGCAACACTGGGGTTGCCATCCCTCAAAAATGACAATAAGACGGGCATGAGTATAGAAGAATGCTCCATTGCTTTCAAACCAATATCTTCAATTGTCCTGCCAACCACATATTATGGACCAGAAATGAACACAAGTTATTAGACAAGGGCAGAAGCACCTGTGGCGAACAAGCGGGGATATCTACCACAATAAACATTGGATACCTAATAAATAGAGACCACATTTCTTAAAGAATGGTGATTATGAAGGGAAGATCATTCAATGTCAGAACCATGCAAATTCAGATATGTCCACTGTTTAAGATGACAATAACGATTCTGTTAAGTGGTGATTAGACTACAAAACCAAACATTATGCATAGAACCTTCCCATTCTAGTACACTTTAATCATCAGAAACCCAGAAATTCAATAGTACTTGCGAATAATTTTACTAAAATTACCAAATCTTTACACCATTTGCTCAGCAATGTATTCAAATTAACCTATGATTTAATTCACTAGCTAGATTAACGCTCAGAATATGCCACGCACAACACAATCCACTATCAAGAAAAGGCCAAAGCAAACAGATAAAGATGTCCTTGTAAGTGTAAAGCGAGTCTTTCCGCATTAATTTCACAATGTACAGCAAAAAAAAATGAATAAATAAATTTAAGAGCAAAACAGAAGAAGAAACAAAAAAACCAAACAAGAGAGAAAATTAGGGCTTTGGAACTCACTCAATTAGCGCTTTTCGAACGAGACTTTCGGGAGAAGACTGGAGCTCGACCAAGTAAGGGAAGAGTTCAGCCGCTAAAGACGGGTCAGCGGATGATAAAAAACCTCTGACCTGCTTCAAGGAAGAGAGCTTTACAGCCAAATCGCCATGGTTGTTGGCAGCAGCGAGGAGCGAGAGTGCTTGGTCTCTGGACGCCGCGGCCATTTTGTGTGATTTTGGTGGTTAGGGTTTTGAATCCAAGTGTGAGGGTTTTATTGGATTGAGCATATGGAATTGGAGGTTAAAACTTAAACTAACTAACGGATGGAACAAACATTTTTTTAAAATTATAAGGTTTATTTTTCTTGGAGGGGCGCGAGCGAGCGACCGAGCGTCCGCGTGAGTTGTTCAGACGGGGATGGGTTCGAAAATGTGGGCTTTGTGATCTTGGACAAGGTGAACGGCGCTGATGACAATCCTCCGCTTCATTTTTTGGTTTAATTTATCATTTAAAAAATATATTATAATTAATATTTTTTTTGTGATAAGTTGTAATTTTATAATTTTTTTACGTGAAAAACTGTTTCTGTTACGAAGTTTCCTTTTTATAAATCATCGCGACTGTATGTTTGATTACTTTTTGCTGTAGGATAATGTGAAAAGGAAGTTCTTTATTTTTATGAATATTGATACTGGTACCACTTCGAGGCATCAGAGCCTCAGAGAAAAAAATTAGATCCCTCGAAGATAGGGACGAAGGTTGTGAAGTGAGAAGTCAGAAATATTCCAGTAGGAAATAAAATTATCTCGCTCTAAGTTTTGATGGAGTTAATAACAGCAAGTCAAAAAGACTGAAATATTATAATAACATTTATTGCTAATAGAGAATCACAAAAACTCAATAAAAATTAGTGAATAAATTGACTATAAAACCGCCAAGCATACGAAAGTATGGGCAGGACCTTCACTTATGAAAACATGCTTCACTCTCTTGTTATCTCAAGGGTCAGATTATGGTAGCTGCACTACCAACCCATGATCTCCTAAAACAAATAAAATAGAGTTGTAACCGTTATGTATCACTTTTATTCTCACAAAGAATAAAGTCTCCCTATGTATGCACCAAAATGAGGGACTCACTCACCTAAATGTGTGGTATACTATATGTTGATGCTGCTTTATGCTCGTTCCCAAGTAATGCTATGAACTTCTGCTCGCTTGTTACTCGAACAGTGTTCCTTACTGACTCCTGCCCTGCTTCGTTCACTGGAACAGTGATTTCCTTCAGCCTGCGCTACAAAGAAAAGTGTCTAGGATCGCCGGGTGTTTTTCCAGCGAAAATCCTCCGACGCTTAAGTCAATAATTAGATTGGTTCTTTTGGTATCTCTCGTAGTTTGAAAGACCGGAAAAAATGAAGCGTTTGAAAGGGAGAAGTGATAGAGAAAATCTCAGTTTTGTTTTGGTGGTTTTGTAGGAGTTCAAGTATTTAGGATTTGAAAGGAGAAAAAATATGATACGAAAGAAGAAAGAAGAAAAGTCCTCATACCTTGTCCTTCCGCTAGTATTTATCCTTTCGTTTTCTCACCCTTCTTTGTTTGGACAGCCGCCCTTCGTATTAATTGCGTATAGGCTCTTCTGACAGCTGGGGTTGCTGCGACACGCCCTGGGGACGTGGGATATCAAGAGGGTATGGGTTCCTGTAACCCAATGACGATGCCGTATACGCGTGTATGAAATGATGACACTATAAAGGCGTGCGCCGGCTATCGGTAACAGCGATAGAGGCCTACGGCATGGGGTGCCTGTCAGGCATCGATCGTCGTGTCAAGTTGTCGGGAAGAGGGGTCATCCTACCTGAGTCGGCTCTGCTCAAGCCTTGATTCTCTCTGCCCTTGGTGTCTTTTACGATGTAACTGGACCCTGCTCGGAGGTTCGATGATCTTGATCAGGACGAGAAGGTTAGGGCTCGACCAGCCTTGGAGTACTTGACCTCGACCAGCTTTGACACCTTGCGAGGAAATCTTCGTGCTAGCAGTCGGGTATTCTGCTTTGGCTGGGTTGACCTCGAGGGGGTCTGCTCGAGGGGTTCTGCTAGCTCCCAAACACCAGTCCTCTAGTTTATAGTCTTTTGGAGTGAAACGAGATAAGACTAGAAACTTCTTATTCGAGCAGGCTTCCCCACACTTTTTACCTTTTTATGCTGAGTTGTCCACCTTTCCCGCCACCTCACATTTAATGCAGGACGAGTAGGCGGATATGGGCCATTCATTTGAATTTTGAAGAAGTGGTTACTTAAACAGTCGCGTCCCTTGAGTAGCGTACCGTTTGTTGACATGACGTGCTTTCCCCTTTATAAATCCCTAATTTCTTTACTATGCTTCTTGTTTCCAATCTTTTCCAACATTAAAATCAGTCGCCTGCAAGTGCTTCTCACTTCCTTTTCTGTCGTCTCTGCCACCTACCGTTGTCGAATCTATTTTCATATATAAACTCTTCTCCTTCTTCCCGTTCTTGCTGTTCTTTTTTCATTTTCTGGGTTTCTGGTTCCCATTTGGTAGATTATGTCCCTAGAAAAAATGTTAGATACACAACAACCCCGTCGGATGTCCCCTGAAGAGTCATCTTCTTCGAGTGACTCCGAGATTAATAGGGTGGTTCTGGTGAGAGACCCAAGCCCCGAAGGGGTCAAGGTTGTGGGGGAGACCCGGTTGCAACAGGCGGAGAGGGTCGGCCAGAGGTCAGAGGCCGAGTCGTTTACTATTGACAGCATGAGGTGTGAGACTTCACACCAAGATCTAGACCGACTTAGGGATATGTATCACATTCCGGCCAGCGTGGACCTGCGTCTCCCTGGCAAAAGTAACACACCTAGCCGTCCCCCCCAGGGGTACGTCACCCTTTATTTAGAATGCTTCATGTGGGATGTTAGGTTGCCTCTTCAACTCTAGTTTGTCCGGGTTCTGTCCCGACTACATCTAGCCCCGGGGTAATTGAACCCAAATGGGTGGAGGGTTCTATCAGGGTTGTATGTTTTGTGGGGATGGTGTAATTTGGGCGACTCGTCGATAGATAAGATAAAGCATCTCTACCAGTTGAGTAGCAGTCTAAAGAACGCAGGCTGGTATTACCTCACCTCTAGTTTGAAAGGCAAGAAACCCATCACTGACCTTCCCACCTCTCGTGGGAATTGGAAGGGCAAATTCTTCTTTACCGGGGGAGACTGGGGGCTAGCAGCTTCTACCGCTGAGGGGGTTCCTCAAATTCCCTCTCATTTTTGCACCCCAGGTCGTCTGCTGTTCATTACATTTCTTACTTTAGCTTTTCTGCTCGCATTTTTCTCACTATTTTTTCTTGGTTGTTGTTGTAGTCGCTTGGAGCGCATCCTACCGGGTTGATGAGGAGCTTCAGTCGCGTGTCAACACTGCTCTGGATAATGCAAGCTCGTGCAAGGAGCTACTGACACTTCACAATCTTGTTAAGTTCGGCCTTGTCACGGGGGAAGAAATGAGCGACATTCTTTCTCGACTGAAGAGACCCTCGAGCACAGCGGAGCGACCAAGTAGCTCTCTGCCCCTCCTAAGCGGCCCAGAGTTGACCCGCTGTTTCACTAACCGGGGCTGCTCCTCCTGCTCTAGAGGGAGAGCGGTCAGCAGAAGGGGCGGCCCGAAGGGGCTCGAGAGCTGTTGTCGACCCTTTATGTCAGGGATTTTGCCAGGCATATGGGGGAGAAATTGGTAAAGGAGCTGGAGGCTTCCAGTGTCAGCAAGCTGGCCAACATGTTCCAGCACCACTCGTGCTTTTCTACGGCTGCTGCCACCGCCTTTAAGACTAAGGCCATGGATTTTGAGAGGAAGATCAGGGCCGACGATCAGAGCTTGAGGCTGACACTCAAGCAGAAAGAGGAGGAAGCGGCCAAGCTTCGCACTGAGATCTCCACCTTTGAGGAGAAGGCAGCCCTGGCTAAGTCCAAGGCGCTCCAGTTTGAAATGGAGTTGTCGGTGGTCCCAGATGAGCTGGTGAATGCTTGAAAAGACCTCGACGTGCAGAGGTCAGCTTTTGAGAGGACCCTGGAGGTAGAGACTTCTCGTCTCCAACATAAGGTGGACTCTTTGGAGAGCCAGCTCGCTGAAGAGTACAACAAGGGAGTGAGCTTCAGCTATGAGTGCCTTATATTTGTCCTGGGCAAATAATATCCTGAACTAGACATGTCCAAGCTCGAGGTGGGTGTAGACGCCTATATGAGCGAGTAGGATGCACAAACTCAGGAGCCAAGGGACCCTCCTGCTTAGGATGCTGCAAGGTCTGGAGACGTCGCTCCTCCTACCGCCGAGACCTCCGCTGCTGCCGCTGTTGACTTTGAAGTTTCCTCTCCTTCGAAGGCCCCAGCCCCCACTGGTAGCCCGACTACTCCAGCCACTTGAGTGGCTTTATTGTACCCTCTTTTTTTTATGCCTTGTAATCTTTGATGAACAAATGAAGAACATGTGTTCGTTACCTTGCTTCTGTGCTTGTATTTTTTATTCTACAATTCTCTGTGAGGTAGACTTTAGGCTTTTGCTATGCAGTCTTTAACAGATTTTAGGCCTTTGCTTTTCTTCTTCGAACCTATTCTGCCCGAGCCTTCATTTAGTTCACGCTTGGCTTTGTCTCGCCTTGGGTTAGGCTTTGAGACTTCTGGCCTTTGCGTTTCTTCGCGAACTTATTCTGTTGAGCCTGCTTTTGGCTAACGCTTGGCACCGTCTCGCCTTAAGCTAGGCTTTGAGACTTCTGGCCTTTGTGTTTCTTCACGAGCTTATTCTGCTTGAGCCTGCTTTTGGCTCACGCTTGGCACCATCTCGCCTTAAGCTAGGCTTTGAAACTTCTGGCCTTTGCATTTCTATAAGCTTCAACTTGCTCATATTGATTTATTATTGGAAGTGTTTTTCTTGCATTTATTCATGTACAAGGTTTTACACCCTCCTATTTTTGGAAAAACTAAATAAAAACTAAATGCCATGGCTCACGCTACAAGGAAACTTACTGGAAATACTTCATCAAATGTTGCGCGTTCCATGGCCTCTTGACTTTTTGTTCATCTGAGTAGGTCAACCTGTACGCTACCGGACAGGCTATTTGAGAGACCCTATACGAGCCTTCCCATTTCAGGCCCAATACTCCTTACCTAGGGTCCTTGGTATTCTGATTCATCCTTCTAAGCACCCAATCCCCCACATGGAATCGGCGGATGTGCACGTTCTGGTTGTAATAGCGGGCCACCCTCTGCTGATACTCCGCTATCTTTGCCTCGGACCTTTTCTTTTTCTTCTAGCAGGTCTAAATTTGCACACATCTGCTCATCATTTTGCTCCTCGTTGAAGTGTTCCGTCCGATTTATCCCAATTCCCATTTCAGCAGGGATCACTGTTTCATGTCCAAATACCAAGGAAAAGGGGGTTTCCCCCGTGGCAGTTTTGTGCATGGTTTTGTAAGCTCACAAGACACCAGGTAGCTCGTCAACCTAAGCTCCCTTCTACTCGCCAAGTCTGGTCTTTAAGAGGCGTTTTATAGTCTTGTTCGCAGCTTCTACTTGCCCGTTAGCCTGCGGGTGTAATGGTGAGTAAAACTTTAGTTCTATCCCCATGTTCTTGCAGAAGTCTCTGAGCTTGTTGTTGTCAAACTACCTCCCGTTGTTTGTGACCAGTGCGTGGGGGATCCCGTACCTGTAAATCACATTTCTCCAAATGAAGTCAGTGGTCGTATTTTCTGTAATACTACTTAAAGCTTCCACTTCAACCCATTTGGTGAAATAATCAATTGCCACCACGGCATGTGTTGCAGACGCTCTTCTTTTTAGCAGCGGCCCGATTAAGTCAATCCCCCATTGAGCAAATGGCTATGGTGAGTTCATCACTGTGAGGTTCTCGGGCGGCTAAGCCATGTAGGTGGCGAAGCTTTGACAATTCTTGCAGCTCTTGGTCTTTTCTTGCGCATCCTGGTGTATTCGGGGCCAGAAGTACCCCTGCTTTGAGGACTTAAAAGCCAGAGACCTTGCGCCGAAATGGTTCTCGTAAATCCCTTCGTGTATTTCCCTGAGAACATAGTCAGCTTCCTCCTTGCCCAGACATCGTAGCAGCAGCAGGGTGTATCCTCACCTGTATAATACCACATCGATCGGTGTATACTGGCCAGACGACACTTTAGCTTCCTTGCACGCTTAGCATCGGTGAGCGGCGTTCCTTCCTTAAGATAAGAGACAATTGGATCCATCCGGTGCTTGCTCGATGTTAAGCTCATTACCTCGTCCTCTCGCTGACACTCGGCGGTCTTGATCTCAGTGAGGATAGACTTAGGAATTTTGGGGTCGGATATATGACCATTCAGCTCTATCGTGTTCATTAGAAAGTTCTCTCCGCTGCGATCTGTCGACTTAAACCACTTGGAATTTCCTTATCAAGCGCCTCGTTTTCAAAGTAAGCTTATCTTCTCGCCTTTTTCTTGAAAGCTTTCAATGAGGTGGTTTGCCATCAGCTAAGAATCTAATCGAAGCTTTACCTTTTCGCTTTTACTACCAGAGCGAGCTTCAGTCCTGCAATTATGGCCTCGTACTCGGCCTGGTTGTTGATAGCCTTAAACTCGAGCTTTACGGCGTACTGTATCTCCGCCCTCGGGTGAGAAGCCTGACTCACATACGCTCTCTTATCCTGCGGGACCCATCCATTGTGTTGTCCGTACGTTACTCGGGCGGGGGCTGCTTGGGTGCTCATTACCTGTTCTTCGTTCCTCTCAGTACACTCGACCATGAAGTCTGCTGGGGCTGCGCCAGTATTATTCTTCGGGGTTGGTAGGCGATGTCAAAATCAGCTGAGCTCTATCGATTATTTCACTGACACCGCGAAGTCTCGACTTGTGCGGGATTTGCCTAGCGGTGGTTCGTCAAGCGCCACTAGGGTGTGCTTGGAAGTAAGGTCTCGACTTAGAGCTGCTATTACTAGGGCCGGTGCCTACCTGCTCCATTAGTGGATCTCAGAGCTCGTTGCCCAGCTATGACCTTGCTAAATACAAGTCTGGAACTTCCCACTGCTCGTGGTGTTGATGATGGGGCTTTCAGTAAGTATTCTTCAGCTGTTGGAACGCTGCTTTGCATTTCGGTGTCCACTTTGTCTTTCTACCTTTTCTCATTTCCTGGAAGAAGACGTGGCACTTGTCTGTTGCTCGGGAGATGAATCTATTGAGGGATGCCAGTTTTCCAGTGAGAATTTGTATTTCCTTCAGGGTGCGCGGGGACTTCATGTTTATTACTGCTCGTATTTTCTCTAGGTTAGCCTCAATTCCCCTGTTACAGACCATGAAGCCCAAGAATTTCCCGAGTCGACTCGAAGGCACGACTTCCGAGATTAAGCTTCATCAGATATTTCTTTAAGGCGCAGTTTTACTCGAGTGCTTAGCGTACTCCTCTACGTCCTTGGATTTAGTGATCATATCGTCCACATAAACTTCCATCGTGTGGCCGATTAGCGGCTTGAAAATCTTGTTCATCAGTCTCTAGTAGGTTGCCCCTGCGTTTTTCAGGCCGAAGGGCATGACCTTGTAACAAAATAGGCCTTGGTTGGTGATAAAGGTCGTGCATTCCTCATCCGGCCGGTATATAGGGATCTGGTTGTGGCAGAAGGCATCCATGAAGTTGAAGCGAGGCCATGTCTGCTAGTGGAGTCCACAGGTTAGTCTATCTTTGTGATGGGAAGGCTGTCTTTCGGACGTAGTTTGTTCACGTCTGTGAAGTCCACGCACGTTCTCCATTTCTACTTGTCTTCTTTACAGGCACGTATTCGAGATCCATTCGGGGTAGGTGACTTCCGCTTATAAATCCTGCCTTGACGGTTTCTCTACCTCATGATTCATGGCCTCGTACCTCTTTGGGTTGGCGCGTCTTCTCTTACGCCTCACTGAGCAGCGTCGCTTTCTTGTTGCCGACTGTGGCATGCCAGCTTTCGAGTCGATCCGGGCGTATCCTCGTAAGTCAGGCGAATACATCGAGAATGTGCTCGCGAACACTCGACCAGATTTTCCACTTGCGGCCGTGTCTGGAGCCAATCGACGCTTACTCGTGGTCGCTGCAGTGCTTATCCAGACTTCCTACTAACTTCTTGATGAGCTCCTGCCTTATTTTTACTTTCCCGTCGAGTCAGCGATGTCACTTGCATCGTTCCTTTCTTTGCCATGGCATAACGACTCATCGCGACTCTCGATCACCACTAACAACTCCGGCCCCATTCGCATGATACTTTAAGGCCGAGTAATGGGTAGATAACATCAGTGGCTAATCCTCGTGAAGGGCCTGCTTAGTATCGCTTGGTAGAGGCTGATTTCATCCAGCGCCGAAGTCTAGCATCGTATTTTTCTCGAAGGGCTTGAACCCGTAGTCATAGCCAATCGGCGATCCACAGAGGGTTATCCTTCCTCCTCCGAACCCGCCGGAGAGGTGCTCGTCTGCTCGAGCCTTGCATCCGCTATTCCCAAATCATCGAGTGTGAACCTGAAGAAAATGTCCACCGAGCTTCCAGAATCCACGATATTCGGTTGATCTCCTATTAGCAACATTTTCTTTCGCGACCAAAGCATCCTCGTGAGAGTGCGAGTACCCCTCACTCGTCCTCCTCAAGTCCGCATGATGGGCATTTGCCACACCTTAGTTCTCTTTGCAGCAGGCACGGTGAGCAGGACTTCTCTGCTGGCAGAGGCTTATCTGCTATAGTTCTTTTGAGCCCTATTTGAATTTCCTGCCATAGTAGGCCCTCCTCTTATTACCACATAGTGGCGGTTCGCGATCCATGCCACGAGGCTCGATCGTCTTCCAGCTCATTCTTGCTTGACTACTGGGATGGCCCCTTGATAAATTCATCCAAGTCTGGGTTTCTAACTAAGTCTTCCACTAGTTCTTGAATCCGGAACTACGACGTCAAGTGGCCGTGATCGCCGTGGAATCAGTAAAACCAGTCCCTGTCTCTCCTACTGGCGGGCTTAGACATTGGTGTCGGGGGACTCAGCAGCCCTCGTTCCTCCACAACTTAAAACATATTCTCGAGCGACACCTTCAGTGACGTGTACTGTTTGTAAGCGAGGCTCTATTCAATCATCTGTACCGCCCTATCCCGGGGGAAGCTTCCCGAGTGTGGGGGTAACGGGCGATCGGCTCTGCTGTTGTTTTGCATGGGTTGGGTTGAGGATAGGTTGTGAGGCGGGTTGCCGCCGTATTGTCGATATTCCTTGTAGTCCCGACTAGGGGACCGGCGAAGTGGAGCGGGAGCCACTCGTGGCTGGGGAGCCCTCTGGTAGGGATTATAGGGAGCAACTCGTTCCCTTATCGCTCTAGAAGCCGGAGTTCCCCGAACAGGCCCTCCTTTTTCTTTCCGCTTCGCTCCACTGCTCTGCTCATGCTTAATTTGTGACTTTTCTTTCTCAATAACCATATCCATCTTCACATATTCATATGCGTCGGAATACGAACGGATCGAGAGGCTTCCCAAGTTGTACCATGGCCTTCCCATCTTGCTCCCATCCTCAGGCCCCTCGATTGCACAGGGGCAATTGAGCTCTCGAGATCCGGGACCAGGCCGGTGGTATCTTTTGACAAACTCCGGAGGGACTCCCTCGATTTGCTTTATCTCCATGACTCCATCATCTGCAGTCTTGAGGGCCACGCCTCCGGGCCGTGCGCAATTCACTGCACATTTATTCGAGCTCGGAATGCTTCCTGCGGTAGTTTGCGATACCATTCTCTCGCCCTCCCTTCGGAGTAAGCGGGAAGGCCACGTATCTTTGGGCATTGTCGGGGCCACATACTCCGGTCATGTCGTTGAATGGATTACTATATGCACGTTGGTCACTCTTCCACGAGAACTTTAAGTGCGGGAGCGAAATCAGGAGAATTGTGACACCCATGATTTCCGCTGAGAGTGGGGACTCATTGTCCAACATTATCCTCCAACTCGAAGCTTTCCCGTTTCCTCGGAGGTCCTCTACAACCTGCTCCAACCTGCGCACCTCACCCTCCAATTCCTCCGGGCGGGAGGTAGGTGCCATGTCTTGCAAGTGTTGGGAGGATTCTCTTTCCTCTAAGTTTGTCTCCTCTCTTCCGGTAACATTTGGTGCTTTTTGCCTCTGGGTTTCATCTCCCACATGTTCCCGGGCGGGGGCGTTCCCACAGCTGGACTCAGGGACGTCATTGCTTGCTTTCCTCTGCCCATCCCTGAGTTCCTGCAAGCTGGACGTCAGCGTCTCCATTTGTCTCTACATCCGGTCTATTCTCTCTTGAATTTCCCTATCTCGGGCCTCATTGGCCACCTCCCTTAGAGTCACCGACTCCTCTAGGCTTACTCCTCTCCTGTTATTTCCTCTCATCGTTGTGTTGTCTTTTTCGAATGTATCGGGAAGTCAAGCTTTTTGAATTGATCCCTACAGACGGCGCCAAAATGTTGATGTTGCTTTCTGCTCGCTCCCAAGTGACACTGTGAACTTCTGCTCGCTTATTTCTCGAACAGGGTTCCTTACTGACTCCTGCCCTACTCCGTTCACTAGAACGGTAATTTCCTTCGGCCTGCGCTCATAAAGAAAAGTGTCAGGGGTAGCCAAGTGTTTTTCCGGCGAAAACTCTTCGACGTTCAAGTCAGTAATTGGGTTGGTTCTTTTGGTATCCCTCGTGGTTTGAGAGACCGGAAAAAATAGAGTGTTTGAAGGGGAGAAGTGATAGAGAAAATCTCAGTTTTGCTTTGGTGGTTTTGTAGGAGTTCAAGTATTTAGGATTCTGAAGGTGAAAAAATATGATAGTAAAGAAGAAAAAAGAAAAGTCCTCATACTTTGTCCTTCCACTGGTATTTATCCTCTCGTTTTCCCGCCCTTCTTTGTTTGAACAGCCACCCTTCGTATTAATTGCGCCTGGGCCCTTCTGACAGCTGGGGTTACTGCGGCACGCCCTGGGGACGTGGGATGTCAGGTGGGTATGGGTTCCTGTAACCCAATGATGGTGCCGTATACGCATGTATGAAATGATGACACTGTGAAGGCGTGCGCCGGCCATCGGTAACAGTGATGGAGGCCTACGGTGTGGGGTGCCTGCCAGACATCGATCGTCGTATCAAGTTGTCGGGAGGAGGGGTCATCCTGCCTGAGTCAGCTCTGCTTGAGCCTTGATTCTCTCTGCCCTTGGTGTCTTTTACGATGTGACTGGACCCTGCTCGGAGGTTCGAGGATCTTGATCAAGATGAGAAGGTCAGGGCTCGACCAGCCTCAGAGTACTTGACCTTGACCAGCTTTGACACCTCACGATGGCATATTCGTGCTAGCAGTCAGGTATTCTGCTCTGGCTGGGTTGATCTCGAGAGGATTTGCTCACTCCCAAACACTATAAATATTTCATTACTCTCTCAAAGAAAAGTAAGCTCACTAGAATTCTAATATTATAATTGAACTCAAATTCTCAAGCCACTGAATTAAGCATCAGAGTAGGACTGCTAAAGACCCCATTTTTCAGCCTCATTTGATTATTTTTTGTTTGTTATTGTATATAAAGGGATACCTTCATATTGTACTTCATTCAACTATAGACAGAAAAAAAAAATCAAGTATCATCAATGTACTTTTATTTTTATATATGAGATTTCAAATATTATTATTCTAACATTAAACATTGACCCTCACTTTTTATTATTATTTGAACTTAAACAAACATGAGCATAAAGTTCATTTATGGGCAATCAAGCTGCACAGACTTTGGTTAGTTTGAAATTACAATAACTAATTAAATAAATTACTTCTATTATGTGGATGAAATAAGCTGTTAATTAAAAAAATAATTTAGTATTTTGTAAATTTTATTGTTGCGATTACTGTGAATTTAAAAAGTATACTATATATGTTTTGTAAATTTTATTACAAAATATTATTTTATTATATAATGACTAAAATTAAATTATCTTTATAATGACTAAAATTAAATTATCTTTTATTTTTTTAATAAGTTTAATAAATTATTTAAACATGCCTTTTCGTTTAAAAATACATAAATTGAAAAAAAAACTCAATTAAATAAAATATAATGAACTTTATAATATGTTATATAAAATACGATAAAAATTTATATTAATACATAATCCAAATAAAATAAAAAATTATATGCATTATATGTACATTAAACTTATTATTATTTTTTTTATTGTTAAATATTGAACTAAGATTGTTTTCAATATTGTCAAAATAAAGATCATGTTGTGCATGACTTCTTATATAATTATGCAATGTTATGGTTGTAGTGACATAATTGTTATTAGGGTAATTTGATAGTGGGGATAATATGATATAATAGTTTATATATTAAGGTTTATGAAAAAAATAAAACATAATTATCTTTTTTGTCAAAATATTAATGCCACAATATCAACTTTAAAAAGGTATGATAACTTATTTAATAAGTTGTTTTTAAAAAAACTACATCTATTTTTAAAAATTATTGTCAAAATTATAAACCTATGAAATAAACACTTTAAAAAAATTTACCTAAAATTATGAAATAAACAATTTATTGAGTTTCAATCTCATTTCCAAATGGGGCTTTAGAGTTTTTTTTTAATTATTATTGGACATGTTTGTCAATAAAATATTAGAACATATAACAATATAGAAGTTCTTTCAAATAAATAAAAATAATATTATTTTATTTTCACTTGATTTGAAAAAAAAAAGGTCTATTTAAATTTGTTAAGAATGATGTTATACAAATTAAATATCCAAACTAAGTAGATATAGCATTATCAATTTGTTAATTAAAATATTGGGCAGAGATTGTGAATTTATTTAATTTATTTAAAATAAATTCTTTTGAGCTGAGTACTGATTTAATTTCCTTTTCATTGAAATAATCTAATAAACAAAAAATAATAATCTAATGCAAAAATTATATGGAAGTTAGTAAGGATGAGAAAATGTTAGGTCGATAATAGGTATGGGAACGCCTGATTCCAGTCCGTGCATGCTTTTTAACACATGAGCCAGATTTTCTAATATATGTTTATGAAATTTAGATTTTTGTATTTTATACTATTATATATGTATAAATTTTTAAATTTATGATTTTATTTTATTTTAATAAAATTTTTCCTAAAAATATGGATTTTAAATGTATGTAACAAATAAGCTAAATAAATATTTTTTTTTGTCTAAAACCCGCATTTTGGGTGGATTCCGAACTTATCAAGGGAAGCTCGAAGTCTAGTCGGAAACGCATATTTTTAAAATTCTTAGAAGGTAAACAATAGATAATTAGATATCAGCAGTACTCATCCATGCCCATTGTTTTAAACCAGAAATTATTTGGGGTGCGTTTATTTACTGGAGTGAGAGTGGAAAATGCAAAGTTCTGTTAATCTAATGTTTACTTATCTTTTTAAGTTTGAAAGTAAGAGTCTCACCTCCGGGTCTCACTTTCACCTCTTTCTGCTTTTACCATTTGTTTATTAATTTAATATAATTATATTTAATAAAATAAAATAAATAATATTAAATTTATTTAGATATAATATTATTATATTTAGTTAAAGATAATAATTTACATTGATTCTAAGTTAAAAATAATTTATATATATATATATATATATATATAATTACAATAATAATAGTATATTCATAGAAATTAACAATATTACTATATATTATATTTATTTAAAAATATAATATTATTTTAGTTATTTAAAAATAATAGTATTATATTGATTTAATATTAATAATTAATAATTAATAATTAATTTATTTTAAAATATATTAATTTTGTACTATATTATTAATAATAATGTTTCATTTGTGTTGCTCTTATAAATAATTTTTAATTTACATATTTAAAATTAAAATTAATAAAAAATTATGATTTACATAATTAAGAATATTAATAATTATTATTATTTTACAAATATAATAAAATCATATTTTATTTTTCACATATATTTTTTTATTAATTTCATAATTAAAAACTATAATTCTTTAAATATGGGTAAAACTATAATTTAAAACTATTTATTTCCAATCTAAGACGAAATAAACATATTATTGATTTCTAAATCCAATTCCATACTCTCATTCCAATATAAACATCTTACTCTTACTCTCACTTCATACTCTCAATCTTTAAAATTCTCACTTATCAGAATTCTCGTTCCAAAAGCTACCCTAGAGTTTGCAAGGCCAAAGGCAAAGACTACTAAGTAGGAATGACTGACATGGTGGCATGTGATAATTTCCATAATTTGGCTAGAATTAAAATATCCATGTATAAAACAAAGGAAATAAAAATCTGCAATGCTTTTAAATTTTTTTTGGGGGTCTGCCGCTATCCAAGTGATAAATCTGTGTCTTTTCCACGAGAGACGGACACAATATTATTTCACTAAAGAAATTTCAACAAATTAATAGCAGTATCATAATTCAAGTCACACATACACCTTACTCAACAGTGATTATATACACAATTCAGTTTTGGAAAATTAACTTGCACAAGTGAAATGAAACCTATAAAGAATAGGAATTATTACAGTTAATTTTCAACATGATGAGCTGCTTGCATTAGTGCCTTGTCTGGGTTCAGTTGATCCAATGTAAGTATGTGGAATGTGAGCTACTTTTGGCCAATCCTCACCAACATATTTTTGCAGCGACTTTCAAGCCTTGGACATTCCCTGATAGACAGATGCTGGATAGCATTGTGATGTTGCAGGCTTGCTGGCAGTGAAATAATGGCACGACAATCAGATATGGTTAAAGACGTAAGAGAAGAAAGGTTCCCAATCCATTCAGGCAAATCTTTGAAAGCAGGACAGCTATGGATTTCCAAGCCTTGCAGTGTTGTGACATGTTGTAGTTCCTCAGGCAGAGATGCCAGCCCTGGACAGCTCAAAATATATAAACTCTTTAGCATGGTGAGGTTTCTGAAGTTTTCTGGAAGAAAGACCAAGCTCGGGCAATACATTATTGTTAAATGCTCCAGAGCTATGAGATGTCCAAGCCCTTTGGAATAGATGTTAAGTTCTCGCAGTTCTCGATAGACAGTGATCGAAGTGAACTCAAACCTTCAATACCTTCTGGCAAGACCATAAGGCTGTGGCACTCACTGATCTCCAAAGATTCCAATGAGGAGAGGTTTTGAATTTCTTGGGGCAGAGAGATGAGTTCTTGACACCACCGAATTGTTAATGATTTGAGTGCAACCAGGCATCCTAACTTCGAGGATATGGAGCAAAGGTTGGGACATGAACCAATTGTTAGAGATGTGAGACAAGGATTATTTTCAAGCAATCTCTCAAAAATAACCAATTGTCCTGTAAAGCCACCAATTACAAGGGTTAAGAGTGCGGAAAGGTTTGTGGCTGACTTCATTATCATTTCATTGCAGTTTCGGAACTCCAGATGCTGAAGAGATGGAAACAATGGCATGTTTTTCAACCTTTGACACTTGTTGATGAATAACTTGACTAGGGAAGGAAATTCTTCTTTTGTGTTCACGCTCCACCAGAATTCCAAACTGGGGAAATCTATCAAGGATAGCTCTTGCAATGACTGGAAAAGTCTTCCCGAGCCTCTACCATAGAACCCCCTACCAATAGTCTTTACTGAATGCATTCCATGCATGTAAATAACCCTCAAGAAAGGAAGTTGGCCCAATGCAGGGAGATTCTCACAATTTTTACAGTTAATCAACACTATATTAGTTAGATTTGGGAGTTCAGGAGAGCCAATCCATGCAGGAAAACAGTCACCTGAGTACCCTTCAACAGTCAATCTTTTCAGATTTTGGTGAGGTTGCAGGCTATCAAGCACTTCTTCTGCCAGTTTGTTTCTGTCATCAGTTTTCATCATCGAACCATCATGATTATTTCTCCATGATAGGCCTAGTGAATGAAGCTTTGGCTTTCTTCTCAGGCTTGCAGATGCTGCATCACTTCCAGGTTGTACATTTTCCAATTTTCTAATGTTTAGTTCACCTGCTAGTGGCAGTGAGCGCAGTTGCTTGAGCCCTTGGGAGGTTTCAGTGCCTACAATGAATAACGGCAATGTTTGCAGATGAATTAATCTTCCAATATGATCTGGAAACTGAGACAGTCTACAACAACCATATATCATCAAATGCCTTAGTTGGAATATGGATGCAAATCTCCTAGGTAGTTCAATTAAATCATAGCAGTATGAGAGGTTTAACACCTGCAGATAACCAAGGTTGCAAATACTTTCAGGTAATCTCTCGATAAGGGTGTTTGAAATGTTGAGATACCTCAAAGATATCAAGCAAGATATTGAGCTGTGGAGCCTTTTAATGCCACTACCACTCAAATTTAAGGTACGCAAATATCTGAAACTTGAAAACAAGTTGGGAGGGGCCTCTCCAAGGTCAGCTTTAGGAAACAGCAGATTAAGGGTTCGTAACTTCTTTGCTTCATACAAGGATTCTGGAATAGTCAGCAACTCAGAATCACACACCACAGATGAGTGACGAGTTTGAGCTAGATGTGCTGGTATATGGCCATGTTCCAGTACAACAAATTCAACTCCAACAATAGATTGTGCAAGGTCGTGAATAAGATCATGCATCTTGCACTCTAACACATTACCATCGCTATCTTTATTCACATCTTGGAAAAAGAACATCCACATCAAATCATTGAAGTAGTCATTGGCTATATCCTCAAGTGTTTTTCTTTCATCCTTTGACTGTATTAACCCTTCTGCAATCCAGAGATGAATTAAATTGTCCTTCTTGATTACAAAATTTTTAGGAAATACTGAGCAGAATGTGAAACAACATTTCAGATGTGATGGCAAATGACTGTAACTCAGCCTCAAGGCAGGTAGTATTCTATTCTCACCTTCACATGCATTCCAAAGATCACTCTCCTGAACATATAACCAATCGCCTTCCTCTCTTTGAAGCGCATGAGACTTCCCAACGCTTTTGCTGCCAAGGGTATGCCTCCACACTTCTTCACAATTTCTTTTCCGATAGGAAGAAAATTTAGATATTCCTCCCTGGAGCAAAAGCTCTATGCTTGAACAATGCCCAGCAATCATCATGAGATAAACCCTTTAAATAATAAGGGGAATTGTCCCCATTATCATAGCTACCTTCGCATCACGTAGTAGTGATTATGACATGGCTTCCTTTGGCTCCATCACTTAGAGAAATCCTTAATTTATCCCATTCCTCATGGTCTTCGCTCCAGACATCATCTAAGACAAGCAAGTATCTTCTCCCATGCAATAAGTGGCGAGTTGGGACTGAAGAACATCCATGCCTAAGAAATCACACTTATTAAGTGTCACAGATTCTATAATCAATTTCATGATCTTCCTTACGTTGAAGTCTTCGTTAACACAAACCCATATCTTCAATTCAAAACTCTTTGTCACCCTCTCATCATTATAAGCAAGTTGAGCAAGGGTAGTCTTACCAATGCCACCTAAACCGACAATGGGAATAACGGATATCTTTCTATTGAACCCACTTGCCCCATTTGATGCTAAAAGATCTATCATGGCTTCCTTATCTTCCTCTCTTCCAATAACTTCAGATTCAATTACAAAAGACCCAGTTTGTCTCCTACTTTCAACATCACGCCCTATTTTAACAACCTCCTCCTTCAAGCTCCTTTCAGCAGCCAAAACATCTAATCGTTTTCTAATTTCTCTGAGTTTTGGAAACAATTCAAGATAAAATGCAAATGGTTTCAAAGAAGGAAGGAAGTCGCTAAGTACCCTTTGACAGAAAGGTCTTGCTGTCCTAGCTATTATGGCTTCCAAGCAGAACTCGTCAAGTAAATTGTCCACATCATAAGCGACCTCTTTAAGCTCTGCCAACCAAATTTTCAAGGCTTTCTCCCTTACTTGTCTCTCTTCTGCATCTTCAACAACTGCCCGAATGATCTTTAGCGTGTGCCGTAGTTTGTCGATCTCCTCCTCGTAGCCAAATTTGAGTGCAATCTGTTTCAGAAGCCCAGAAGCTGCTTTGTCAAAAATCACTTGCAGTAGTGGGCATAAAATAATCTCCGCCATTTGCAGAATTTCAAGCGAACAACAACAAAATTTTGTTTGTATCAGCTGTGTTAATTATTGAACAAAGCAATTTCACCGCTACTCAACTTGAAGAGACAAAAAATGAAAGAAACCATATTGCTTAAACTCTGATTATTATGATGAGTAATAATTGATATGCGGCTGTACTTAAATTTTATCTTGAAGTAATCAGGGGCACTTTCGTCATTATAGTAAAAAACCCATTCTGTAATTCCAACTATACCCCCACTAAGCGCCACATGTCGCAGCAGCATTTTCCAGGAAGATGAAGGGAAAAACACCATTAACAGTTTAACCAAACAAACGAAGTCACAATTGGCAAAATCCAGGGTTAGGGTTAGCAAAAATGGAGGGATGGGACCCGAACACGAAATCGACGCTGACCCAGATCCCGCTTTTGTCAACGAAAGCCGGTCCCAGAGACGGCGCGGCGTGGACGCAGCGGCTTAAAGAGGAGTACAAGGCGTTGATCGCCTACACACATATGAATAAGTCCAACGACAACGATTGGTTCCGCATCTCAGCGGCCAATCCGGAGGGGACACGTTGGACAGGCAAGTGCTGGTACGTCCACAACCTCTTAAAGTACGAATTCGATCTCCAGTTTGATATTCCGGTTACGTACCCTGCCACGGCTCCCGAGCTTGAGCTCCCCCAACTCGATGGCAAGACCCAGAAGGTTTGATGGTTCTTTTTTCACCCCATTTTCCCCGTGAATTTATAATTTTTAAATTGTTATTTTGTTTTTGTGGCCTTTGTAGATGTACAGGGGAGGAAAGATTTGCTTGACGGTACATTTCAAGCCGCTCTGGGCTAAGAACTGGTACTTTTGCTTTACATTTTTTGATTATTTGTGTATTTTCGGTTTTGATTGAGTTGATCAATTGAATTTATAATTTCTGTGATATTCTTTTGGCTGTTCAGAAACTTATCAAATGAAAAATAAAATTAAAATTTTCAATTGTGGGTGGTATTGTTATGGGAGTAGTGTAAGTATTTGCTGAATTGTGTTGCGAAAAATTACCAGTTTTGTTATCCTTTTTTTGGTTTTCTAGTGAACTGTGCCCCTGTTTTAATTTTAGAGCTTCTTACCTTCTTCTGAGTTGAAGGAATTTTATGGGGAAAGAGGTTGGAGGTCAAGAAGGAGTGTTTGAGTGCTGTTGGAAGTTGTAAACTCAAGTTCTAATTTTTTATAGCCAAATAGGAAAAAGGGGACTCACTTTCACGAAATTTTTAAAGATTCTTTTATCTGCACAAATTGTTTTCTTTTTTGGCATTAACATTCTCAATAACCAAGCAATTCTTCTTGTGCCATGGTTTCACTTGTTTGCAATGTTGATTTGATTTTTGTTTTACATTTTTCTTTTCTTTTTTCTGTACATAGTATAATCATTAATTTAACTGATTGCCTTTGTTCTACATCTTTTCTTTTGTGTTTTCCCAGTCCTAGGTTTGGTATAGCACATGCGCTTTGTCTTGGTCTTGCTCCATGGCTTGCGGCAGAGATTCCCATTCTTGTTGATTCCGGCATGATTAAACACAAAGATGATGTGAGCTCATCTAGTGAGTCTTAGTTAGTTAATGTAACATTAAGACTGTAAAAGGAATAATGATTTTTTGCAGTTCTTGATTTGGTTGTATAAAATAAGTGCCAAGGCAAGCAAGTGTGCAATTTACAAGATGCAGTATCATACAGTTTTCTGGAGGATGTTAATTACTATTATATTATTTCTTTTATAATTGTGACTTGTACCATTTTCAGTTTCAAATACATTTACATTATGAGTTGTCAAACTGTCTCATTCTACCTCCAATATCTTTTTGCAAATATGTTGTTTGTGGCTATCAATGACTAATGATTTTGACCTGACTTGCAAAAGATATGCGCCATGTTTAGTGCATCTGTTTGAGAATCATTTGCAGAGTTTGTGCTGCAATTAGAATGCTATTTTCAAATTGATTGTGACTTAAATGAATGTGTGGATCAGCATTCAAGTTTCCTCTTCTCGGTGATCCTGCACTATTAAGACAAATCTGATTTAGAATGAGTGCAATATAATGATGTTATTTGAAAGATGGAAAACATCAACCTAATTGAAATATGGTTAGAGAAGGACTTGACTTGATCACGCTGCCCAATATACTAGTATATAATGGTTATGCGGAGCACTCACTGTTACGAGAATCCCAGCGAGTGCTCGGCCACGTGTATTATGTTTATGTTTTTCATTTAGTTTAGGTGTTTATGTGAGCGTGAGCCGTGAGATGTGACTCGCCATGTAAGATAATCAATCTGAGCTCATAGCTAAAATCCAAAAACAAACAAATTCGTCTTGAGTTGCAGTATGTGAAATAAAATTAGAAGCTCAGCATAGAGAAGCAGAGGGATCTTTATAAATTTATCAATCATACGCCTACATTGTACATTGCATTATATCTTATTTCTTCGAGACCCACAGGCACCAGATTGATCTTAAAGGCTGATTAGAAAACAGGGCCAGCTGCAAGAATCTCGTCAGTAAGCTTGTTGTCTTCTCCAATCTTGTGATTCACAAAGCCCTCAAAATTCTTTTTGAAAAGAGTTCCTAGCTTCAAGAGTGTATCCTTGTAGGCCTTCTTGTCCGACCACTATAGTTTACAATTACACATATCGGTAAAGAGAAAAAAGTTCAAATTTTGACAAAGGTTGCGAAAAATTTTTAAAAGTGAATAAATGAAGGAAAGGCAGCTTACTGTATTTTCTGCATCCAGGATTTCTGAAGGCACTCCTTCTACCTTAGTTGGGATTTCAAGCCCAAAAACTGGGGTCTTTTGTAGCTTGCCTCCAAAAGAGTCCCATAATGTATTGCATCAATGATTCTTCTGGTATAAGCTAATTTAATGCGATTTCCTGACCCATAGCTGCCGAAAGGAACACAGAGATTAAAAATTTAACATCGAAGAAAGTATACTATTAATTGCTAAGTGTACAAATAAGAGCATCACTTAGATATGTTATTATGCTGTAGTTGCATACCTTCCACCTGACCAGCCAGTGTTAACCAACCACCCAGTAGCCCCGTGCTTCTGCATTTTTCAGCCAGCATGGCAGCATACTTGGTAGGGTGTAGCATTATAAATGCGGCACCAAAACAGGCTGAGAATGTTGCCCGTGGCTCCTTCACACCTTCCTCAGTTCCAGCAACCTGTTTTCCATCAAGATGTTAATGTATTTTTTAATAAACTTTTTTCTGTTTTCTATATTTTCCATCAAAGAATGTACATTTTCTTAAAAATAAAAATAAAATTCAATGACCATGACAGACAGGTCGCACTAAGTTACCAGAGCAGTGTAGCCACTGATGAAGTGGTACATGGTCTGTTCCAAACTCAACTTGCTCACAGGTGGGAGTACACCAAATGCATCACAAGCCAAAAGGATTATATTCTTTGGATGAGGGCCAACACAAGGTATCTTTGCGTTTGGGATATACTCTATGGGATATGCGGCACGAGTGTTCTCTGCAGTGGTAAAATCCCAGTAAGCACATTAATAAGCTTCCAAACAATATGTAAAGTTCAAAACATTTATTAACACTGAGAAACAGAGAACTAAAAGAACAAAAATAATTCATGTAATAATTAAACATTCAAATGAATGGATAGATCTTTCTGCATATTCAAACAAGATGCATATTTACCTGTGACAGATTTGTCCAAGTAGTCCACTTCTCGTGTATGCTCATCAAACACAATGTTTTCTAGCACTGCCAGAAACAAACAGCCAAACAAACTCCAGTGAACGTTTATTCAAGAGTGGAGTCATTTGTTAAGAATTTTGTCAGATCCAATTGAAAGAAATATGGTTAGGAATCTGTTACCAGTCCCGAATTTGATGGCATTCCAGATATCAGGCTCCTTCTCCCTTGACAGATCAATGCACTTGGCATAGCACCCGCCTTCAATGTTTGATACTCCATTATCACTCCAGCAGTGCTCATCATCTCCAATTAAGTAACGGTTATGATCAGTAGACAGAGTTGTCTTCCCAGTACCTGAATGAAACCAAAATGTGAAAAATAAGAAATCTCATCAATAACAAAATAAAGGGTCAGCTGAGGATAATCACAGTCACATTGTCACATATCAGAGGAAAATGATCAAATGAAAATGCACCTGATAGTCCGAAGAAAAGGGCAACATCCCCATCTTTTCCCATATTGCAGCCAGAGTGCAGGGAGAGGATTTGACGTTTAGGCATTAGATAATGCATCAAGCTGAATAGACCTTTCTTCATTTCTCCGGCATACTGGGTGCCAAGAATGACCATTTCTTTCCTAGCAAGATTTATGTCAATGCTAGTAGAGGAAGTCATATAGTGGGTGTAACGGTTGCAAGGAAACTGCCCAGCATTGTATATTGTGAAGTCGGGAGTACCAAAATCTTCTAATTCTTCTGGAGTGGGTCGGATGCACCTGTCACCAGTCACCACCCAAAGAATGCAAAAAATACATGTCATGGAAAATCAACAAACTCCCCCCTTCTTTCGTGATTTCACAATAGACACAAATGAAATTCGGGTAATGGTACGTACATGTTGTGCATGAACAAGGAATGGTAAGCTCTGGCAGAAACAATTCGGACTTTGATCCGGTGTTCTGGGTCCCAATTGAGAAATTGGTCATTCACAAAGACCTGAAATACAGTTTTAGATAATTAGACGCCTCGGCAATTTCATGTTCCTGTTGTAGCCAATTTTTACCTCTATCCTCACAAATTGGCCTGGTGCGATGGTAATCTAGCGGGAAATTTATCTATCTATCATTTTCATAAAATTATTATCAAAATTAAACATGTAATAAAAACTTCATACCATAATAGTCTTAAACTAAATTACCCCTAAAAGCAGTAGAGCCATTCCATCGCCTGCAAGGTACCATTGCCAATGAGAATGGTGACGATGGAGCCTAACAAGCTAACAAAATCATGGAAAGAGATGGGAGCAGTGTGGGTAACATTATGCTTGTAGATTTAGATTTGTTTTGTTCATTTTAAGGATAATTTGATCTAAAATGAATATATGTAGTTATTATGATAGGATATTTTATTAGATGCTTAATTATAATATTTTTATTTTAATAAAATTTCCCTAATCTATCTAGCAATTGCAAATTCATGTTGCTTGCATACAGTTTCAATGTGGTGCCTTAGCTTTGTTTAAACCTTGGGAACCAGAGGCCGAGAAATTTAACGCTCCTATAGATATCTGTGTATACATCAGAACGAAGCATATGACATCAGCTTTCTTGAATTTTGTATAAATTAGATAACCACGAGCCAAGATCATAATTAGAAAATGATGACAAATTGCTAGCATCAAAGTGCTAAAAAATAAGATAAAAACTTGAGGGGGCCGCCTATCAAAAATAAGTTAGGACCTCACTTTAATTTTATGAGACTCGTTAAAAAAATGAAACCGCAACTGCTCTGCCGTTTGGCAGAACCTGATTGGCCACACAGGTGATGCCAATTTCTTAATCAGCCAGTGTCGTGACACGAGCAAGCAACACTTCTTTGCATAGTTGAATTGAATATAAAAAGAGTGAAATGATTATGACGCCACTTTCCTATATTTAGGAAAGCAGACATATATAGAACTGCCCGCAAATTAACACGTCCTAGTTTCTATAGGACAAAGATATTTTTTTTTTAATTTTTTTAATTTGTAATAATTAAGTAAATATATGATAATTAAATTAATTTTTTTAATAAATATATATTTAATTAATTATTAAAAAAATTGAAAATGAAAGAGAATTCTAGTTCATCTCTATAACTCTTTATTTATTTATTTATTTAATTAAATTGATAATTAGCATTGACGCAGGAAAATTCGAAGCTTGCAAGCAAAGTGTTATTATTATTGTATGGAAATATTTTATTAAATAGATTGCAAATTACCTTTTCCAGAGAATTTAAGTAATCGACAGCGCGTTCTCTGTTCACTAAGAACGTGTGCTCGTCCATTTCAATGTTGGGTGAGCCCCTATATATGAAAATGTTATACATACAGGTAACGTAGAACATGTCAAAAATTAATAAAAATGAGAAAATGAGTTATCCATCAATAAATAAATAAAAAGTTGACTTATAGGGATTGCCTTTGCACGGAAGAGATAAAATAATTATTGAATTAACTTACTTTCCCCACCACAGCTCGGCTTCGGTGGTCTCGTCCTTACTACGCGCTTGTCTCTCGGGGAGCGTCCTGTCTTTGCACCGGACAGCGTCGCTAAAGCTCCAGATGACGTAATAAACGACCCCTTCTCATACTTAATGGCTTGCTCGTAAAGCTCTGTTCCAAATACCAACTATCAAATACAGAAACCACAAAGGTTGTAATTAATTTGTAGAGAGAGAGAGAGAGAGAGATCCAGAGAGAGTTACCAGCAGGGGAAAGATTGTAGAGAACGTGCGTAAACTTGAGTGCACTGTCGCTAATACTGTCGTCCAACGTTGGAGTTGATGTGTAATGAAATGAGCTGTGAGTGAAGGGCTGGATATCTACCGTCCTAGGTGTTGCTGGGTCCCCTCTCACCACCTTTGGCCCTGTCTCTCTCGTCAAAGATGCCAATGAAGCACTGCAATTAAACAGAAAATTGTTAAGAAAAAAATGAATTAATGATGAAACGGCATCGATCGTTTCTAATTAATTTAATTAGCTATATGTATGCTGCGTGCGTGCCTTATGGACTGGAGTTGCTGCTTTTGGCGTTCCTCTTCAGAGATGACGGCAAACGAACCGTCGGGTGCGGTCGCGGTAGCTAGAGGGGATTTGATGGGAGTGCTGGGCGTTGATCTCTTCTTCTGAAGAGAGTGAAGCTCGTCGATGGTCTTTGCCTTTATCGGAGTTGTGCTGTCGTCGTGACACACCAACGTTTCTCTATTTTTATTATTTGTTTGGATTTTCGGTAGCCCGTTTCGTCCCGTGCTTTTAGCCCTGCTCGTAAAACTGAACTCTCCGTTCTCCGCCATCTTCAGTTTCTCTCTATCTATAGGACAAGACACATTCAAAACAAATTAAATTAATTAATTACACCGAGTGCTATATATGCAATATTGGGAAACAATCCATGAAAAGCTACAGACACAAAAGTGAAACCTGAAAACGAGGATAAGGACGAACGAAGAAAATTTCCTAGTCTCCAGTAGAGGGATGGTGGAGATAGAGCAAAGAACGTTCGCTACTTATAGGCTTCAGTTCATGGCAAGGTCACCGAGGAGGCTTAACCCTGGTTACTTAACTATGGTTCTGGAGTTTTAATTTGATCTTTGTGGTTAAATATGGCAACTAGGAAAGTCCCAAATTTTGAATTAACGGCAAAACGGATGATCATATCCTTTGAAGCTGTCACTAAACGGTCGCACAAGATTGGGAGTTTCATATACTGGAGATTTTCCTTTCCAACCAATAATCACACGTCAATTTAATTGTACATAAAAAATAATTATACAAGAGTTTTGTATTTTATTAATTATTCAACTAATGTTAGATAGTTAATTAATTAACTGGTTATTTCTTACATTGAAAATAAGAAGATAAGAGTTCGAGTTAATATGAAAAAAAAAATCTTTAAATTATTAAAGATAGATCCAGTTTATTCGGATGTGTAAATATTTGAACTGTGCTTTAACAAAATATTTTTAGATTTAATCAGAGTGTGATAATTTTTTTTTTTCTTAATTGTAACATTACTGTATTATTATTTAACAAAAAAAAGTATGAGATGATGTGGCCCACTGATGAATATGAAAGTTTAGTTGACCAAATGGAGTAAAAGAAAAAAAAAAACGATAAGGTTTCCGCTTACGTGACTCTAAAGGCCGTACAAGTTTTAAAAATTCAAATGAAACTAAGGGAGAAATTTGACAAGTAAATAGACTTGTGGTCAAGTTAAATGAGCTTGAGCCTGCTGGACTAAGATAAATAGCCATCCACTCTACACGTCATAACCTTTTAATTTAAGCACCGACTAAATATATACGAGTCCACCAATTTTAGGACAATTTGAAGGTTGAGCATGTTTTTATAATTAAACAATTAAAATTATAATATATTTTTATTATTTATTATTTTACATATATGGCTATGATATATACACACGCATCAACTATTAGGCTAATAATATGAGCAGCAGCCAGTCAAGTAAGAGTAGGTTTAGAATTGAAATTAATTTTTAAACTACAGTATTAAAATATTTGGTAAGCATTAACTGCGTTGTAGTTTATAAACTATGTTAATATAATTTTTTATAAAAAAAAATCTATTATATCTTTAATAATTATATTAAAATTATTATTTAAAATTTATATTTATTATATATTATTAATTTTATTTTATAATTATAATTTTTTTTCACAATAGAAAGATAAAACTCTTCAATCTCAAACTTATCCTAACTTCACACATTAAAATTTATCAGACATCCGCTTAAAAATTACTATACTATCAAAAATATTACAAACATTTGAATTTATTTAATTTTGTGCTCATTGTTTATTTTGTATATCATCTATCCTTTAAAAAAACAAAAACAAAATTATCCGTACAACATGCAATACTATTTATGTTTACTTTTGTTTTATTATTTTGGAAGGATAATTTTATCTTTTGATAAACACTTGAAACAAATTACATGCATTATATATAAAATCAAACAAGTTTAAATTTTTATAATGGGAAAAACGGCTACTAATTTTTCTTTTACCCATGGATTAGTCCACGCCTCCATATTAAGCCTTATCGAGTCTTTGTATTAACTCTAATCATTGTTGTATAGAAGTATCTGTTATTCGATAATTAGATTTAGACTATTTCTACACTTATAAAGTTGAGCTATTAATCTATTTTTATGTCAAGAGATATGTCACATTAATCTTACACTACCTATTAATAAAATACACATTAATTAACACCTTATTCGAGAACTATATGCAGTTTATATCTTAATTATATAACTATAATATTGCTCTAATTTTTAACTGTATAAATAAAAAGGAAAACTATAATACTCATCTTATTTTTATTTGTGTTTTGAAGATTTTACGACACATGTAATGTACATTATTAGTCATATATATTTTGTTTATATATGAACCCGCAAACTAAAGATAAAAATGGTAAAGAATTTGAATCCGTAAAAAAATGGTTCGTATTTTTGGGAATTAATCCAAATAGTAATTTATTAAGTTGATAAACAATTCAGTGCACTACAGCCCATTGATAAGCTCTTGATAATAAAATAGATTTATTAGATGGCATTTACAGGTGTATGAATTGTGATGGTGCATGTAGAGAACGTCTAAATTCTTCTATGTAGGCAGCAAACACTTCTGACTTCGGACACGTTTAAGAAATTTATGAGATGTTTCCTTGGAAAAAATGTTATTAGGCTAAGAAAACCACGTCAGATCCACGCTTGTTCGCTAACTATTTGCAACTTGATTGAGCAATCAAGTGCAGTGCATGAAATTTTAATTGAGAGCGAGGTTAAGATTGCAAAGAAGTTGGCTTATATTCCATTTAATAAGATATACACGAAATTCTAGCTAGATTTTGGGGCGAAGGAAAAATGAACAAAAATTTAATGAATTTATTTTTAGGATGAAATGGTGCCTCTCGTAGTCGTAGTGTGCCGTATGTGTTTTGTCTTTCGTGGTGCTCGATAAAGAATGGGAGAGGTTTCGTTGCAGGGAAAGGTTTAGGTCTGGAGAGAATAGGTTTGATGAGCTGTTTCTAACTTGTAAAAAGAAGAAATGAGGATAGAGAAAGACTCAGTGCTGGGTAGTATTCACACTTTTATGTTCAAGTTAGTATTTAACTCAATTTTTAAGTAAAAACTACTAAGTTCTTAGCGATGGAGGTATTTAAAGGTTGAAGAAAATATATGTCTTATGTTGTGTGTGTTTGTTTAGTTAATAATGAGAAAATAAAACATAAGGGTTCTATTTATTCTATTTATGGAGTGCTTAGTCACCATGCCATCTAGTGCATTTTATTGATCTACACAAAGAATATTATTGTCATTTGGCTTGTGTGACCGTTTAGAGCAATGCAAACATCCTTGGAGAACAAGTAAGCAGATCATTTATGCATTTTATCAATATTTACACATATTGGACATTGTCACTTTACTGGGTGGTCCAGCGTGCCTCTACATAAGTTGTTCCCTGGTGGCTGCACAGACGCGGCAAGTTGCTACCTCCACTTTTTCAACAAAATATATCTTTATTGATTCCTCAATAGGAGCTAAAGAATCAATATCTTTTTATAGCCATAACGACACCTTATGTACTTGATATTTTTAGCCTTTTCTCTAATTGTTCAACTTTCAATACGGAGAATTCCACATGCCCTTTCAATTGCTTGGTATATCCAAAACAAATCGACTTCCTCTGGATGACTTTACAAATTTTATATCGACACGTGGTTGTTTCATCATTAGTTCTTCATTTCTTTCTTAAACACACGTGATTTTCATACAGTTCACCGCGTGATAAATATAACATAATTACTTAATATATGGGAGGTTAAAATTAATAATATTACTTTAGTTTGGATGCAAACTTAATTGGTTTTCAATTTTTTTAAGTAACATCATTATTGATTGTTTAGTGTTGAGCAAGACTAATGCTACACTTATAATATTAACATAAACATTTGTATTATAATTAATATCACAAACACATGTGGCACGAACACAGTTCATGGTACACTACATTATTTAGTTAAGAAAAATAGTTGAACTATTGGCACCCTCTATAATTCTTATAAATTACAATTATATTAAATGACAAAATAAATCTAATTAAACTTTTATATTTCTCTGTCTAACCTTTTACGCTCACATAGCTACACAAAAGTTTTTAATATTTTTTATTTCTTCTGCATTCTATACTTTTTTTCCTTATCATTTTTTTATTTTAAAAGACTTACATAATAACTATTTGATTCCACTTTAATTATACTTAATTCATACATATGTATGATTTTTTTTTAGTTAAGTATATATCATTTAATCTTACAAAAACCTGCAAACAAACTGTAATTGGAGATTTTTATTATTATTTTTAATCAACTATAATTGGAGTTGAGTGGAAGAAACATAAATTTTTTTATCAGAATGAAAACAGAAAATTTGAGAAAAGATATTTTAGGAATTAAAGTATGTTTTGACCGATTTTGAAAAGCAAAAATTTACAAAGATACTAATAGTCCCATTCTAAGAAAAATCCGTACGCACAAGCGCGCGCACAACATACAATTGAATTCACGAATAGAGCACTTTTTCTTTCACAACTCACAAGCCCCAACCCATTTTTTATAACACAATTGGTCATTCCCTTGTGAATAGTTCATAAATTTTGAAAGGTCCCATTGCCCATTCGGAGGGAATATGATGGGATAATTTTTCACCATTATATTTTATTTTTTTTGTGTTTCGCATATTATTTCCGTAAATGGGTAGAATGACTTTTTTTCTACAATTTATAGAATAGAATGATAATTCAGTCAAACTTCTATAAAATAATATTGTTGGTATCAGAGAAAAATATATTATTTTAATGAGACTATTTATTTTATTATTTATTGATAAATGAGTAATTTATTAATTTATTGATAAATGAATATTTATTAATTTATGAAGAGTTTTCTTCGTATATGTATTATTCTTTTAACTAAGATTTATGTATGAGTTATAAATAGAAGTACATGTACATAGAAGCTAAAAATTAATGTAAATACATTTTAATTATCATGTATTTACAAATGATATTGATAGATTAACTTAAATACATTGTACATCGAAGCCCAAAATTAATATAAGTACATTGTACATAGTATATAGAACATGGAACACAAACTCTATAAATACATAATCCATTATTTTAAATTTTATACTCAAATTTCCTATTCTCCTTTTCGACACGACTGCTCCTCCTTCCAGTGGTCCCTTGCCGGATCGGGTACCACTCCGGCCCCGCAGAATTGAAAAGTGTTAAGCATGGCACTTCACTTCCGCACCAATCCCCTGTTCCCTCCGTATGGAGCCAGCGTCGGTCAACCTTGGCATGGGGAAGTAGTGTCACCACTACCACTTCCCCCTTACTGTCTCATCTTCAGATGGGTTCAGTGAAGATTCAGATGGGTTCAGAGAATAGATAAGGTCAAGGCCTTACTCTGGCAACTGAAAGTGTGAGGAATCTTGTTCCCCAGGTTGGACCTTGTTGTTGGGAACTAATTTAGGACGAGACGGCGGACATTGATGCTGGTAAACGAGTAGCTCTCGAACTGCCAGTCCGTTCGTTGGAAGTTTTCCAATAACCCATCCATGGTGAGATCAACCTCTTACTGCACATTGGCGGGTCAGCCAGCTCGAGCCATGGTTGCTCAAGTTGCACTTGAAACACGCATCCAAATTGTGAACAAACAATTCCCCAGGTCGGGAAACCTCGCTAAGTTGCTTTGGTTTGGGTTTGGCTTTATCCCAAGCATATGAGGACTTTACTTTCTCCCAATCCCTGCTCCTCCGTATGGAGCCAGTCGGTCAACCTTGGCATGGGAAGTAGTGTCACCACTACCACTTCCCGGGTGTAAATTATAGAGATCAATGAACTCAATCAGTCCGAGGAACCCATCGAAGGTAGGAGTTTCGTGCTCACTTACTTAATTTCTTACACCTTGAGAGAAAAGAGCGAAGCTGGGTCGGAGTGGTACCCGATCCGGCAAGGGGACCACGGAGGGGAACAGTCATGATCGAAAAAGGGAATAGGAAATTTGGAAATAGGAACTCTGAATGGGTAGGTTGAGAACGGTCAGATCGGAAAGGGAATAAGAAAGGGAAATTCAAGGGGAGACAGAAAGGTCATGTCTTGGGGACGATTATAGCTCTATAATTTACACCCGGGAAGTGGTAGTGGTAACACTACTTCCCCATGCCATTTCGCGATTGGTTGGGAAGCGGATTGGAAAAGGAAAGGATGGGATTGTCGGCGGGAGAGGAGCGGATTCCCTCTCCCGAGCCCCTCACCCCAATAACCCATCCATGGTGAGATCAACCTCTTACTGCACATTGGCGGGTCAGCCGCTCGGGCCATAGTTGCTCAAGTTGCACTTGAAACACGCATCCAAATTGTGAACAAACAATTCCCCCAGGATGAGATTGTCGGCAGGAGAGGAGCGGGATTCCCCCTCTCCTCCGAGCCCCCTCACCCCCTTTTTCACGAGGTGAAGGCCTTACTCAATTCCTATCGGAATAGCAGCCTTGCCCGGAACCTGAGATTTTGTTGCAGAATTGAAAAGTGTTAAGCATGGCACTTCACTTCTGCACTTCTCCCAATCCCATGTTCCCTCCGTATGGAGCCAATGTCGGTCAACCAGGAAAGGATTGTGCGAATATAAAAATGAGCCCCCTCATCAAGTCAAAAATATTTGCAACAATTAGTTCAACGAAAATTTCACCTCTCCATAAGTCAGTCAACAATATCAAATATTCTTAAAATGTCAGGTAAATATTTATCAGATGAGATAAAAAAATAGGTATGTTAACAGGCACAAATCAGGAAAATATATTGAGTTGGAAAGAATATTGTATGAGTGATTTCTAATATCAAGAGAAAGTGAATATGACTGGAGAAATGATTCAAACCAAAGCAATAGAGTTTTTTCAGAAAATGTATGACAACTATAATCCAAAATTTAACTTCTCAAGTGGTTGGCTCGAATGGTTTAAGGCAAGACATGTAATTAAATCTTATCGAAGGTTTGGTGAAAGTGGTTCAGTAATTATAGATAATATTGAAACATCTTTACTAAGCATAAAAATTAAACTAGATAAATTTTAATAAAAAGATATCTATAATATGGATGAAACGAGATTCTATGGTTTGAAGTAGATCAATTACTTGCTACAAAGCAATTGGAAAGAAGGAAGAAGGACAATGAGAGAATTATTATTATTGTTTATTGCAATGGTCATGGTTTTGACAAAGTACCACTTTGGATTATTTGTAAGTATGTTAATAATAAATACTTAAAAATGTGGATATTAACAATCTTAATTGTTATTATTGAACTAACAAGAAATTATGGGTAATTATATTACTTTTTAAATAATTTGTTTGTTGGTTTAATAAAAGAATGAATGGCATAAAAGTTCTACTTTTCGTGGACAATTGCCCAACCTATCCAAAGTTTATTGAAGACTTGAGTAGTGTTGAACTATTTTCCTTGCCTCTTAATACAACCTCAAAGATTCAACCGTGTGATGTTAAGATTATTCAAATACTAAAAATTCATTATCGATGTCTTTTTTTTTTCTAGTATATTGGAAGGCTACAAGGTATGAACAATAAATCCAAAAAAACAAATTAATATATTGAATGCTATCAATTTTATTAATGCAACTTGGAACACCGATGTAAAGACAATAACCATTGCAAATTGTTTTTGACATTATAAAACTCGGTCAAACAAAGTGTGGCTACCGAACCATAAGTTGGTGAAGATGAAGGCATTTATGGATTACATGAAGTTATTTCTGGTCGATGCTAGTAAAATGCCATGGGTATTGAACATGTTTTGAATTATCCTAGTGAAAATGATACAATAATTTAATCTCATACTAATAAAAAGATTATTCAAAGAGTAATAGGTGCGAGAATCATGATCCGGATAACAATTATAGTTTATCAAATATTTGCACAAAAGAGGCTTTCAAGCAATAATAACCTTAAATACCTATTTTCTTCAATAAGAAAAAAATATGTCACATGTAGTCCATACTTTACAAAAAAAAAAAAATTAAGGATAATGTTGAGTTCAATTTAAGAATAAAGAAAAAACAAATAACTTTAAATATACATTTTGGAAAATAGTTGAATTGAGAAATGTAAGTTATCATGAAAAAAAAATCTTGAAAATATGAATTTTATATGTTGTTTATTATTAATTTTTTTTTATATTTGATCAATTATTAATTTTTATTTTCATTGGGCTTAAAGGATTCGAAAAAAAAATATCATGCATTTAGCAAAATTATTATTTTAGTGCATTGGCCTAAGTTAGGACCAAAAGAATTTATTATTAAAGCGAGGTTATTAGTTTATCGAACATTCATTTATCAAAAATTTACTATTTACAGCAAACAATTTGTATATTATTTTGTTACTCCCCCTTGTCAAAATTTTTACAAAAAAAGAAAAAATCATCTCAATCACAAAAAATCACTTAAAAAAATTAGATGTCCTAAAATAACTATATATCATTAAAGATGGTAAAAAGCTTGGTTCAAATTTTTCGAGCTTTGGCCTGAATTTAAGGGTTAAAATTTAGGCTCGAGGCTTGTGCTTTATGTGACACAACCCAATCCGATTAGTTAACAAAATAATATGCACAAATGCACATATTGGAGTAGTTTATTTTTTTTTTTCTATATTGGGGTTGTAGAATTGAATTAGGTGTTTTTATTTGTATAAGATATGAGTTGTATTTTTTTATTTTTAATAATGTTGAGTTGTGTTATTGAATTGTGTAATTATGTATTTTTATCTGTATAAGACATGAGTGCTTTTTTTTTTATGTTGAATTGTGGAATTGTATTTTTTTCATTTGTACATGAATTTTTTTTTTAAATGACACAAGTATAAATCAAATTTTGGATATGAGTTGTGAAATTGTGTCATTGAGTATTTTTATTCAAGTATTAAATTTGAATTTGAGAGAGAAAGTAATGAGTGTGTTTGTAAATAAATCAAACAATTAAAGTAAAATGATGTTTTGTACAATGTGTTGGCCTAGCCTAACCTAACCTTAACCCCAATCAGGTCTCGCTCGGCTCAAAACAGAAGAAGCTGGACTTTTTATCGGGCGGGGCCTTTGCTTTGAGTGGCTGAGTTAGGCTCGAGCTTTGTCACGCTTCTTGGAGATGATAACAAATTGCCATCCCTATATATCATTGCATATTGGAGATAATAAATGGTAAAATTAAATTAAGTATTATATTTTACATTAAGGAGGTTAGCTGAATGGTTTTCAAGTAACATTCTTTATTTAATAATTTAAGTTTGAATATTTGAGATGAGGACAAAAAAAAATTGAGATGAGAGCCTAAATTCAATACTAAATTAAGGAAAATATCGAAAAACTAAATAATTATGTAGAGTGATGATATTTGACCCTCAATTTTTAATAATTAAATTATTTTAAAAATTACTTTTATTTTAAATAATAAAAGTTAATTTTAATTTATACCCATAACAAATAACATTCATCAAATTGAAATTGTGTTTACTTATCGAATTTAGGAATAATAATCGGGAGTCGAAATGAATTTTACGTTTACTTAGTAAAATAAAGAAGGAAATGAGATTCATTTTAGTAGAGTCCCTGTCATTTTCAGAATCAAGAATGGGAATCTTATTCCCAGAGGGATACTTTGGGAATCAGACTCCCATAACTGAGATTTCTCAATATCCCTAATTAACTTTTTATTATTCCAAAACTGCCCTCACTTTAAAACAAAAATATAACTAGAAAAAGAAAAGAACACTCTTACCCATCCCAATCTCGTTTCTGCGTTTCATCTTCATTACTTCTCGTTGTTGCTTCCATCACCGTCGCGCCTAAAATCAACCACCATAATCGTCGTCATTGGTCAGTAGGCAGTGGAGCAACGGATGGTTGCAAGTATCGTCTCTGTTGGGTCACCTGGAATTTGTCCCTATCTGGTTTCATCTCGGTTTCGTCTTTGATTTAGTCTCCGATCGGACGACGATGCTGCTAACAGTGATGATTTGTTGTTGCAGTAGTTGTTATACAAATAGATATAACTTTTATCAGCAATTCCATTTCTATCATTTTTATAAAATTAAAATAAAAAAGCATTCGAAAGAGATAAAAATAAAGAAAAGAATATCTCTTTAATTTCGTTCAATGGGCCTTTTTATTTATACTTTCACTGGTCCGGCTCAGTCAAGTATCCAGCAGGTCTAGTTTTGTTCTAATGACTCATACCGCTTCCTCAATATGCAGGGTGCAAACCATACCATAAAAAACGATTTATTTGGATTTGTTTTGAAAAAAAAAGATGACGATTTTCGATTCCAGTTTTGATTTTTTTTTTTAGGAATTGGATTATTGGTTGATGATGATTATTTGGGATTTTGATTATTATTATTATTATTATTATTTATTTTTTAAAATGAATTAATTTATTGATTATGATTGTTTGGGATTTTGATTATTATTATTATTTTGGGAAATAGTTTGTTTGGGTCATATCGGGCAGGTTTCCTCGAGGTCCTTTCAGTTCGAATAAAATACCTCGAGGTTAATCTAGCTCGAGCGGAAATCTGAGCCGTGGCACGAAGGCGATCTCACTGGGCGTCAAAGGCTGGTCAAGGTCGAGGAATTCAAAGCCGTTCGAGCTCAGAGTTCTCTTGCTGCTCGAGGTCATCGAGGCCGGTCAAGGTGGACAAAGACGAAGAGTTCGATGGGTGATCGAGACCCAGAGCTTTACTTTACGCTCGTAGCAGCCAAGTCCTCGAGCACAAGCTGGACCATGCTAATCACAAAACAGATGGAACTTGAGATCCGGCTCGGGACGGTCAGGCCGTTTCCTCGGAATCCTGCACGCTACGATGTACGAGCAGGGCCTCGCATGGTATGGTGGTGAATGCTCATTGTCGATGGTCGGCACATGTCCCACGATGTCATCATTCCTTGCGCGCATGCACGGCAGTGATGATCTAGTCATGTGAACCAAGTTAAGGAGGCGGTCGCCCATCCAGGGAATATTACGCTAATCCGGTATCGGAGGGGCCGGACACCACCGACACGGGAGCGGATGCTCTCGGATGGAAAAGGCGGGAAAAATGGAGGATAAAAGGAAGCAGACGGAGTAAATTGTGGAGGTTCAAAAATTTACACGAGTTACTTCTATCCTTACTTCACTTCTGCAGATTCTCAGAAAATTCCATTTATTCGAGAAAGGAAGGCTAAAATACTCACTTTCGTTCTTGCAGTCTCTACAATTAAGAGGGATACGAAAAGAACTTCGGGGATGGAGAAACAAATGGAGACTCGACCTCCATCTGCAAGAACTCGGGGATGGACGGAGGAAAGCATGTAATGGCGTCCACAGAATCCGGTAGTGGGAGCTCCGATTCGGGAGAATGTGGGAGATGAAGCTCGAGACACTAGGGCACCGAGCGTTGTCTTGAAGGAGGAGACAAATATAGAGGAAAGAGGGTCTCGTCGGCACTTGCGGGATCTGACTCGACCTCACATGCGGAGGAGGCTGGAGGAGTGCGTGGGTTGGCAAAAGTTGTGGAGGATCTCGGGAAGCGGAAAGAGCCCAAGCTGGCGAATAATCTTTGGACAACGAATCCCACTCTCAGCGGAGATCATGGGTGTCACGATCCACGTGACTACGCTTCCGGATCTAAAATTCTCGGGAAAAGCGATCAGTTGGTGCGTATAGAGCGGTTCGATAACATGGCGGAGTCGCGAGGTGCAGTCGGTGGCCGAGTGCGAGGGCTTTCCAGCTCGCTCTTGAGGGAAGGGCGAGAGAATGGTCTGCGAGGCTCCAGTGGGAAGCATCACGAGCTTGAGCAGGATGTGTAGGGAGTTTGCGGAAGCGATTTCGAGTGCGATGACCCGAAGATGATATGATGGGTAGTCGAGAAGTGAGGCGGAGGGAGGAGAATCCCTCGGGAGTTTGTCAAAGATACCGTAGATCGGTCCTAGATCTTGGCGCGTTTAATCATCCCAGCGTTGAGAAGGCTGAAGGACGGGATCAGGATGGGAGACCATGGTATAATCTGCGGAGTCCTCGATCCAGTTCGTATTCGGATGCGTATGAGGCGGTAAAAGCTGGATATGGTGATTGAAGAGGAGAAGGTGCAAGGCGAGAAGTGAGCGGTCGATGGAGCAAGAGGAAGGAGAAAGGAGGTCCTGCCAGGAGCGCATGCTTAAGCAGCGAGGACCGGGTTGCCCATCTGACCCGTACGGAGAGCTCCCCACGCGGATGGTTCCCTGCCACCTCGTGGGTCTCGAGTCGGGATCGCGGGGAGTCTGGGCGTCACGGCGACCACGCATCCATGACCGACCACCAGCGGACTGAGATGAACCACGGCGAGGCGGATCGTCCATTGCCTCCCGCAGAAGTTTCCCAGGGATCGGGCGTCTGAGATGGTGGAGGCGAGCCCACTTACAGGCGATACGAGGTTGAAGGTATCTCGAAGAGATACTTGAGTGGGTGAGGCGAGGCTGCTTGAGCCCTCAGCGCCTGATGGCCAAGTCGGTGGCAAGCGGGACAAGGCGGTTCTGCCGTTTCCATGGTGACCACGGCCATTCCACATCGCGATCTTGGTGATTTGAAGAACCAGGTGGATGATCTGGTTAGGAATCGGTACTTGGACGAGTTCATTGAAGGAGGACATCCAGTGGTTGAGCAGCAACCTGAGGAAGATGATCGAGCTTACGAAATAGACTTGGAACCACCGGCCACAAGGGTGATCTCAGGAGGGCCCTCCATGGCAGGAAGTTCGAACAGAGCTCGGAAGAACTATTGCGGATATCTCGATTCTTGGTAGAGAGGTCTGTTCACTTGCCCATTGCCAAAAGACCAAGGTTCGACGAGTGCCTATTATGTGGACGGAGGAAGGCGAAGAGGGGTCTTGTACTCCCGAGGATGCCACAGTTGTAAAAGCCAACATAGCTAACAAGGAAGGTGGCTAGAATCTTGGTAGACTCGGTGAAGGATTCGGGGAGGGAGGCGATACCTCTGAGGAATCATCAAGTGGCGGTAACCATGGGCTCGAGGCCTTTTAAAAGAACATGATCTTTGGATTTTGTGGTGGTAGATGAGGCCGGCCCATACCGAGCGATTCTAGGGAGGCCGTTTATGAGGATCGGCCGGTCGTGCTTATCCACCACTACTTGGCTCTAAAGTGTCAGTGAATGAGATGTGTAGGGGTTGTGAAAGGCGACCGGAGGGTGGCGAGGAGTTCTTCTGTTGTGGTGGCCAAAGACTATCTGAGATAACCTCAGCTGGACTCGGGAGTCGAGGAATGGAGGCGGGAGCCGGTGAGGAAGGCGGAGAGGTCGAGTGAGGCGGAGCGACCCAGGAAGAAGATCCGGATCGGCTCGGGCATTAGCGAGCGGTTGAGGAGGAAGGCTGGTGGAGTGTCTGCGAGCACCGCGGATGTGTTCGCATGGACGCATGAGGATATGCATGGGATTGACCCAGTGGGCGTGTCGCGGTGGCGATCTGGAAGGATCTTAAGCCGGTGAGGCGAAAGAGGAGATCGTCGACGAGAAGATATGTGGCCATCGATTGCGAGGTGGAGAAGTTCTTGGCCGGATTCATAAAGAGGTCTCCACCAGAATGGATCTCGAGATGTGGTCTTTGGTGAAGAAGGCAAGTGGGAAATGGAGAATGTGCGTGGACTTGCGAGATGTGAACAAGGCTTGCCCAAAGATAGCTTTCATTGCCAAGATAGACCAGTTGGTGGATTTACGGCAGGGCGCGAGTTGCTTAGTTTATGGATGCATTCTCGGGGTATAACTAGATTCCATGTACCGATCGGATGAGGAATGCACGGCCTCGTCACCGATCGAGGATTATCTTGCTTCTGAGGTCATGCCGCTCGATCCGAAGAATCGCGAGGCGACATACCGAGGTTGGTGAACAAGGTCTTGAGCCATTAATTGGTCGGACGATGGAGGTGTGGATGACATGATCACCAAGTCGAAATACTGAGAGGAGCATGTGAGACATTTAGAGGAGACCTCGCACTTTTAAGAAAGTCTGGGATGAAACTAAACCCGGAGAAGTGTGCGTTTGGGGTTGGTTCGGGGAAGTTCTTAGAAGCTCGTGGTCGGTCACTGAGGGATCGAGGCCAATCAGGAGAAGATAAGAGCGATGGTTGGAAATGAGGTCCCAGTAGCCTCGAGAGATACTAAAGTCTTATCGATGACTGGCATCCCTCAGCGAGGTTCGTATCTCGAGCCACGGATAAATCTAGAGTCTTCTTCCAGGAAATGAAGAAAGGCGATAAATGTGAAGCGGCGTTCCAGCAGTTGAAAGAATACTTCTTGAAGGCTCAATTCTTGTCTACACCTCGAGCGGGAGAGTCTTGTTTCTATCTTAGCTATGTCCCGATGGGCAACGAGTTCGATTACGGTAAGGAAGGAGTCGGGGTGCGATGCACTGTTTATTACACGAGCGAGCTTTGCTTGAAGGCGAGACTCGATATCCAGTGATGGAGAAATGGGCATTGGCCACAGTCGCGTGACCGAAAGTCGAGACCTTATTTTGAGGCACATTCGGTGGTGGTTCTAACAAACCGACCCTCGAGGCAAACTTTGTGCAGGCTAGAGACCTCCGGAAGGTTGGTGAAGTGGTCGGTGGAGCTCGGTGGATTCGGCGTCGACTACCGACCTCGAGCGACTATAAAGCTCGATCCTTGGCTGATTTCGTTGGTTGAGTGCCTGCGAGGATGAGGAGAAGGAGGCGAGCCCCACTGATTCCAGGGCCTCGACCGACACATGGATAGTCACAGTAGATGGATCTCGTGGAAATCAAAGAACAGGGGCAGGAGTTGTGCTCCTTAGTCCTGAAGGGGCAGAGATGCAATACGCTGTCAAATTGGAATTCGAAGTTACCAACAATCAGGTGAGTAAGAGGCAGTAATAGCGGGATTGAAGCTCGCCTCGGTGATAAGCAGGAAGAGGTAAAGCTTGAGCGGACTCGCGGTTGGTGACAAACTACCTCGACGAAGCTTCGGCGAAGGGAGAAGATGGAAGCCTACTACGAAGGTGAAGCGGTTAATGAGGAGTTTCAGGTGTCGAGGTGGAACAAATCGTAAGGGAAAGAATTTTCGAGTGATATGATAGCTCGCATGGCGATTGCCTCAGGCCCAGAATCACGAAGTCTATCCGCTTTGGAAATCAAGACACTGCTCGAGCATCGGCGAGGGAGACGAGTGATGAGCTTATCGACGAGCGACACACGGATGGAGCCGATCGTTTCTTACCTCGAGGAAGGGACGGTCGCGGTCGATAAAAGCAAGCAAGCAAGTTGAAGTGCAAAGCGGCCGGTACACTCTCGTCGACGGGGTCTTATATAGAGAGGGTACACTCTCCCTTGCTGAGGTCTTGAGACCGGAGGAGGTGATTATGTCCTCAGGAGATACATGAAGGAATCTGCGGGAATCGTTCTTCGCGAGGTCCTTGGCTTTCGAGGCCTTGAGGCGAGGATACTTTGGCCCGCGTGCATCGAGATGCTTGGGAGAAGACCGGAAGGCTACGAGAGTTGCGGAGTTTTGCCAACTACCTAACTCGACCTCAGGAGAACCTTACGGTGATGAACTCACCATGGCAGTTTTCTCGATAGGGAATTGACTTGATCGGACTCTGCTTAGAAGGGAAGCGTCTGCCACCCATGCCGTAGTCGTGATCGATTATTTCACCGAATGGGTCGAAGTGGGAGCCTTGAGCGATGTCACGGAAGGTAAAACCAGCGATTTCATCTGGAAAAATGTAATTTGCGGTATGGGATTCCTCGTGCATGGGTCACGAGACAATGAGAGACAGTTTGACAACGGCAGATTTAGAGACTTCTAGAAATCTGGGGATAGAGCTGAAATTTTGCTCTCCCTCACACCATGAGCTAATGGACAAGTAGAAGCCGTGAACAAAACCATAAAGCGTCTCACGAAGACCGGACTTGGCGAGCAAAGGAGCTGGGTGGACGAGCTGCACGGTGTCTTGTGGAGCTACAGAACCACACATAAGCGCCACTGGAGAGACCCGATTCTCCTTGGCGTTTGGGCACGAAGCGGTGGTTCCAGTTGAAATAGGAATAAGGGCGCATCGGACGGAACACTTGATGAAGAGCAAAACAACGAGCGGATGTGTGCGGTGCGGACTTCTTTGGAAGAGAAGAGAGAAAGGGTCATTGCTTAAAATCGCGAGAATATCGATAGAGAGTGGCTCGTTATTACTGACCAGAAATGTGCACGTTCATGGGTTCCAGTGGGTGATTGGGTACTCGGAAGAGTCGACGGAGCACGAAGGACCCGAGGCGAGGTGTCTTGGAGCCAAGTGGTAAGGCCACTTGTCGAGTCACTCAATTAGCTGGGACCGAGGAGCATCTGAGCTAGCTCATCAGGATGGACGAGAGGTCAAGAGGCCGTAGAGCGCACTGACTCTTGATGAAATACTTCCGATGAAGTTTCCTTGTATTGTGAGTGTTAATGTAAGATTCCTTCCCAAAATGGGGATGTGTAAAAATTCAAATGTATGTAAGAGTAAGAAAAACATTTGTAATATAAACTCAAGTTGAAGCCAAGAAGCTCATAAAGAACGCTAAGGTCAAAAGTCCCAAAGCCTAAGCCTTTAGGCGGGACGGTACCTAGCGAGGCCAGTCGCGGTCGAAGCGGAAGAAGCTCGTGAAGAGCGCTAGGTCGGAAGTCCCAAGCCTAAGCCTTTGGGCGGGACGGTACCTAGTGAGACCAATTGCAGGTCGAGCAGAAGAAGCTCGTGAAGAACGCTAAGGTCAAAAGTCCCAAAGCCTAAGCCTTTAGGCGGGACGGTACCTAGCGAGGCCAATTGCAGGCCCGAGCAGAAGCTGCTCGTGAAGACAACGTTGAGGCCAGAAGTCCCAAAGCCTAAGTCTTAGGTGGGACGGTGCCCAGCGAGGCCAATTGCAGGCCGAGTAGAAGAAGCTCATGAAGACAACGCTGAGGCCAGAAGTCCCAAAGGCTAAGTGTTAGGCGGGACGGTGCCAGCGAGGCCAATTGTAAACCGAGCAGAAAAAGCTCATGAAGACAACGCTGAAGCCAGAAGTCTCAAAGCCTAAGTCTTAGGCGAGTGCCAATGAGCCAATCGAGCCGGCGAGCTCGTAAGACAGCGAGGCGAAGTCCCAAGTCTAAGTCTTAGGTAGGACGGTGCCAGAGGCCATAGATGCGAGCAAGCTCATGAAGACAACATTGAGGCCAGAAGTCCCAAAGCCTAAGTCTTAGGCGGGACGGTGCCCTGCAAGGTCAATTGCAGGCTGAGTAGAAGAAACTCATGAAGAATGCTAACGTCAGAAGTCCCAAAGCCTAAGCCTCAGGCGGGACGGTGCCAAGCGTAGCCAATTATAGGCTCGAGCAAGAAGAGCGTGAGGAGATTACATTGAATTTAAACATGAACCAAAATTGGGCTCGAAGCAAATAAGCTCGCAATATAAAAAGCCACAAAGCACGAGCCGAACGTCGGTCCAGAAAGACCGAACTCACGAAACAGGCCAAAGGCTTTCAGCCTAACTCAAGGCAAATCTTTGCCAAGCATAAGCCTAAAGAATCAAACACGCAGTAATACACTTGGGCATAAAATAAAATGAAAAGTCCAACACTTACAAGATTCTCACTTAACAAGTATATGAAGTCAATCCCACATACAAGACACAAGAATATATACACGAGTACAAGAATGAGTTGATCAATATATGCCTTTTTATTTCATTGAAATGATTACAAGTACAAAATATATATATATATATATATATAGTTCAGATAGATGTAGGTTGTCATCGAGCAGTCAGCAGCAGGAGTAGCGATAGGAGCAGGCGAGGAGGCGTCGGCCAGTGAGGAGGCGTCGGCAGCGGGGAGGAACAACTTCCCCAGGTCCAGTCTGTGGCTCGGAAGGGGAAGCTCCAGACTCTTGGGTGGGGGCGTCGTGAATGCGTATGTACTCGGCAATACCCTCTTGGACCTTAGACAGGTCGACCTCAGGATGTACCTTGCCCAAGGCATACACGAGGCAGCCGTAGCTGAAGTCCACCCCATTGTTGTACTCGATTGCAAGCTGGACCTTCAGAGCATCTATTTGCCCTTGGAGACGAGAAGTTTCCCCCTCCAGGGTCTTCTCGTAGGAGGATCTCTGGATGTCCAAATCCTTCCGAGTTTCGATCAACTCTTCACGGATGACAGTCAGCTCCCTCTGGAATTGAGTAACCTTAGAGTCAGACACCGCTGTCCTCTCTGCAAAGGTTGCATTCTCCTCTTGGAGCCTCGAGTTCTCCTCTTTTAACTCCCGACAGTCTGCTCCAAGTTCCGGATCTCTGCTCGAAGTTCCCCCTGAGAATCTTGGGTCTTGGCCTTGAGCCTAGTTACAGCTGCTGAAGTTCATGAAAAGAGACGCTGGAGAGCACTAAGCAGCTCGTCAGCATCATAGGACTCCAACCCGTCCAGGAACCTATCGTCCATCTCCCCGGTAAAGTTCCTCAGGTAGGGCTCGACACGGCTGGGCAGACCCTGCTCCTGCACATCTTCGGGTCGAGGGCGAGCTGAGGCCGCAGTCCTTTGACGCCTGCGAGGAGGACCTTCTTCTGTTAGTGCTGCCTGTTGAGCAGAAAGGGGAACTCGAGCAGGTGGAGGCGGAGCATCTGTTTCTGCTCGTGGTCTCTTCGAAGTGCTCCCGCCTTCGGCAGTTCCTACACGCCTGTGCATCATCTTGCGCACCCCCCTCATATCTTCTGCTGGCACCAGACCAAATTCCAAAAAATTTTGGGGTGTAAGCATCTCCTTGCACGAGCTCGCGTTGTCAAGAGCAATCTTCATGTGTGCTTGAAGCTCTTCCCCATTCCGAAGAAGCACCCCATGAAACTGCAAAGACAGCCAAGGAAAAATAATGAGAACAGATAGGAGCAGAAGAACTAAAATGAGAATTCATCGGATAGATAAACAACCTGGAGTGCAAAAATGCCGTGGAACCGGAGGGATCCCCTCGGTGAGAGGTGCAGCGTGCCCCATTCCCCAACGAAGAAGAATTTTCTCTTCCAGTTGCCACCAGAAGTTGGGAGGTCAGTGATGGGTTTTTTGCCCTTCAGGCTGGAGGTAAGGTAGTACCAACCAGCATCCTTTGGGCTGCACTTCAACTGATACAGGTGCTTTATTTCCCCTACCGAGGGTTCACCTAGATTGCACCATTTCCATAGCACAAAGAGTCCGGAAAGGACCCTCCACCCGTTCGGGTTTAAGTGCCCCGAGGCCAGACGAAATATGGACAAAATCCGGGCAAAATAAGGCTGGAGAGGCAGCCTGACCCCCCACCTGAAGCATTTCAGATGGAATGTCGTATACCCTTGAGGGGGACGGCTGGGGATATCACCCTTGCCCGGCAACCTTAAATCCACATTATCGGGTATGTTGTAAGTATCCCTAAGTCTATTCAAATCTAACTGGGTGGTTTCACATCTCATTTGATCAATGGGGTATCCCCTACCCTCTGACCTTTGGCTAGCCCTCTCCCCCTGATGCGGCTGGGCTTCCGCCGCAGGCAACTCCCCTTCTGAACTAGAATCCCTCACTGGAATTATACTAAGGGGCTCTACTTCACTAGAAGAGGAAGATTCCTCAGGGGGCATCCTACGAGCTCTACCAGACATTTTTTCTAGAGTATAATCTACCCAAATGAAATCAAGGACCCGGAAAAAGGAAGAATGGTGAAGATAGAAAGAAGAAGGGTTATACCTGGATATAGAGAAAGGTTTATACGGCCGAGAATAACTCTGACACGGAAGAGGAAGACGAAGAAGCACTTGCAGAAAATTTCGGGTTGAGTAAAAATGAGCAATAGGAAGTACAGTGAAGAAATCAAGGGTTTTCAAAGAGGAAAGGCAAAAGGTGCGTCTTTTCGACAGACGTGCGAAGATAAAGGACGCGACCTTCGAGTCACGTCCCTCAAAATTTGAACGCACGGTCGGATCTATCCACGTGTCCGCATTAAATGAGAAATGATGAAGTGGAAGACAATCGAGAACGTGGAAGTGTAAAAGGCGAAGTCGCCCATCACTAATAAGTTTCCGTCTTATCTCATTTCACTCAAAAGACTAGAACCGGGGACTGGTGTTTGGGTAATATCGAGCAGATCTCCTCGAGGCCCTTCCAGCTCGAATAAAATACCCCAAGGTCAATCCAGCTCGAGCAGAAGTCCCGACCACTGGCACGAAGACCATCTCACTAGACATCAAAGCTGGTCAAGGTCGAGGAATTCAGAGCCGTCCGAGCTCCGAGCTCTCTTGCCTGCTCGAGGTCATCAGGCTCGATCAAGGCCGGACAAGGACGAAGAGTTCAATGGCTGATCAAGACCCGAGCTCTCCTTTCTGCTCGCAGCAGCCAAGTCCTCGAGCACAACTGGGCCATGCCAATCACAAGACAGATGGAACGTGAGACCCGGCTCGGGACAGTCCGACCCGTTTCCTCAGAATCCCGCACACCTTACGATGTCTGAACAGGGCCCCACATAGTATGATGGTGGTACTGTTGCCGATGGCCGGCACATGCCCCCACAGTGTCATCATTCCTTGCGCGCATGCCCGACATGATGATCTGGCCATGTGAACCAAGTTAAGGAGACAGCCGCGCATCCCCAGAGAATATTACGCTAATCCCGGCTGTCAGAGAGGCCCAGACACCACCGACGCGGGAACGAATGCTCTCAGAGGGAAAATGCGGGAAATGTGGAGGATAAAAGGAAACGGACAGGTAAATTGTGGAGGTTCCGAAAATTCACATAGGTTCTTCCTATCCTTACTTCCCTTTACATTGATTCTCCGAAAATTCCATTTATTCAGAAAGGAAGGCTAAAATACCCCTTTCATTCTTCTGATCTCTCTAACTAAGAGGGATACCAAAAAGAACAACCCGATCACTGACTTGAGCGTCGGAGGGTTTCCGGATCAACACTCGGCGACCCCTGACCTTGTTTTCTGTGAGTACAGGTCCGGGAGACTTCCGTTCTTGGAAAAGACAGAGGGGTTAGAATTGGGAGGTAGTCCTGCTCGAGCTCGAGCTAGACGCGAGCAGAAGATTCTTAACACTGTTTGAAGGGACACAGGAAAACTGCATCAACATGGTTTATTATTTTGTTGATGATGAATAATCCGATTATGATTATTATTATTTTTTAAATGGATTATTATTTTATTGATGATGGTTTTTTTATTTTGATTGTTATTATTAATGATAAAAAGTATTATGTTTAATTATTATTATTAATGATAAATTATAAATTATTAATTTATTAAGTAATGTTAATATTATTATTTATTGATGATAAAATGTATTATAATTAATTAATATATTAACTATAATTTTCATAATAATATTATTAATTAATATATTAATAATAAATATTAATAACAATATTGTTATTATTATGATAACTAATTCCGATTCTTACAGTTCAAGTAAATAATTTATTTTGATTCATATTCTTCATTCTCTTTCCAATTTATTTCATTTATGTCTATTTTACTTCGCGTTTAGTAAACGCATCATAAATACATGAATCCTTAATCATATTGCACCCATTCCATTAAAACCGCAAATCGAAAAAGATAATTTAAAAAAAAAATCCAATTTCTTATTCTACTGCATAAAAAATAGAGTATGCGCTCACATCTAAACATAATAACGCAAAACCCAAATTAAAACACTTTACAATAATTCAAATTATGATTATATCTCATCAAATTACACTTTGCTTTCTATTAATTTAAAATAAAAAATTAATAAAATGAAAAAATATTTAAATTAAAAATAATTATCCAATACATAATAAAATAATTTTTCAATACACAAAATATTAGTACTACAACATAATAAATCATAAATATTAATATATATATATATATATATATATATATATATATATATATATTATTTTTTAAAAAAAATTCTTTTTATTTCTAAAAGTTCGGGCTTCCTAAGTTCTTATCTAGGTCCACTATGGGTTTTTATTTTGAAGTCCATATCTAAACTCAATTTATGCAGGTTGGACACTAGGCTCGTGGGTTTTTTTGACGACCCTAGATTCAAGCACAGACATTTAGGTAGGCTTGGCAAAAAATCCGTCCTGACTAGATCCGCCTGCATCTTACCAATCCGATCTGGATAAAATCTGGACCGCATGTTAAAAAAAAGGAGTCGAAGTATTGAAATTCAAAACCCGAGCATTTTCGGGCACGGGTCCGGGCAAGGAGTTAAAAACCCAGAACCTAGATTGTGCCTGGTTTCTTTTTTTTTTTTAAAGAAAAAATATAAACACTATGAACTTATGATATATTATATATTTTGGGATTTTCATATGTTATCTTGGTAGTTGGTATTGTAGTTATGAACTTATGATATGTTGGTAATTGGTATTGTAATTATGAACTTATGATATGTTGGATGTTATATTTATTTAAATTTAGTTAGTGATTATTGTGTTGTTGGATATAAATTTAATGAATTTAGGTAGTAAATAATATATTGAAATAATTTTTATGTGTTAGTTAATTAAAATTTGCTAAGTTGATTGAAATAATTTAATTGAGATGTTGAAATAATGTTATAGAAATTTTAGAGACACATACAAGTTGAAAGTCCTTATTGAAAACCCGCGTCCGGTAGGTGCCAGGTTTAACCCGACCCACATGTATAAAATTCAGACTTCAGTCTGATCCAAACAATAGTTTTATTTGTCCGGGCCAGGCCCAGGTGGACACTAAATCGGCCCAAACTCAACTTTTGCCTAGCTTACATTTAGGACATCTTGATTTTTTCATAGGTGTTATTTTTTTCCTTTTGGGCAAGTTCTAACGGAATGGGTGTAATTTGATTAAAGTTGAAATTCATGGGTCCAATTTCATGAATGTTATTTTTTATGGCAGCAAGCTGAAATTAACTCTTATTATTTAAGGAATGGTCATTTCAAAAAATAAATAAGAGTTAATTAACAAATAAGACTTATGAGATAAAGTGAGAGGTTAAATATCATTATTCAATTGTGTGTTGGGCTCATCTTCTGACAAGTGAATCTCGGCCCTTAAGGACTCGGGCTCAGTCCCAAAGAAAATCCACGAGACTATAGAAAGGGCACCGTTAGCAATTTGCAAACAGAAAAAATCGTGCGATTGTCTGTCCACGTTCTAAAGTCAGTATTTCAATCACATGGATAGCCATTCGCCCGCACAAATCTAATAAATTATAAGAGACGCGACAGAATATGGTATAAGCATTATTGTCACGCCAATTCATGTACTAAAACGAAAAGAAGCTAAATTGAAGCTAAAGATATTTCTCTATTAGTGCATGTCAACTAATTAAAACAGTTGAATTAATATGCAAGACTAAAGACTAAAGCGAATGAAATGCCTGCTGGACATCTGTTTAGGCTTTGATTGGTTGTTACTTAGTAAAACACAATACAAGCACAATTTGGCTCATCAATCTGCAGATATTAAAATGCATTGAAGTCTAATAATGATCTTTGTAAACATCCTTTGGCACCAAGGTAAAGACTGTCTTGGATCCAATAAGATATTGGTTTGGTACTATGATTATTTCATTCCACAATTACTTCTTTGATTGATGAAACAACTTGAAATGGCCATTCCATTTATCAGATTATGTAAAAATGGTTAATTATATAAATATAAAAAAAGTTAACATGAATTGAAGAGCTAGATAGGATAGCCTGCATCCATGCAAATCCCGAAATGTGGGTGTAAATCCTCTCCACGACATTGCCATTGAATTGGTGGCAAACGGAGAGACTGAAATCTTAAAAACAAATGGCCATCACATACTGCCGCTTCCCATCTTATCTCTTTCTACGTATCTATCTATCTTTAGACCTTCACATGAAATCATCAAATACCAGTGGTTCATATCATGGGTAATCAATCTGAAGGATGAGAGAGTGACACGTTACCAATCTCGAATTCCTCGGTGTTAATTTTTCAATAGCTGCATCACGACTAACAAATGGCTTGTTGACAAATAAACGATCAGAAGAACATTGATGCTCTGACACTCCCTTTCTACCCTTTTTAATCACGGTCAACTGATTTAAAAAAAAAAATTAATAATTAAAAAAATCATTATTATGTTTAAAAAAATTATGAATTATAATCACATATATAAAATAATAAATAATATATTATAATTATATAATTATAAAAATACTCTATAAATATAATAACTCTAATATAATCCAACCCTGAAAAAAAAAAAAAAAAAAAAAAAAAAAGGAAATCACTGAACAGAAATATTAAAAAGTCCATAACTACGAATATTAACCCAACGAACCAGTCCTAAAATTCAAATGAGTGGGGGCCAAAGAGAAGATAGGAAGGAGTGTGGATAAAACGTGTAATCCACCCGCCAATCAGAGTAGAGCAATCAAAGTAGATAAACGCAAAGTCACAATTCCCCCTTTTGCCCCGATTAGGAGAAGAAAAGTCAATAACCCATAAGTTCCACATTTTTATCAGTCGCAAAAACACACCAAATCGAACCAAAAACAAAGCACCACAGAGATTTGTTCAGCAGCCCCGTAAAACCTCTGGCATACCCTCCCATCTGGCATCGATTTTTTTGAGGGGTCTGGGGGTTTTATCGGTTTTTATCATCAGGGCGCGGCAGATTTGTTGAACAAAAGATTCAGAATCATGGCGTTTTCAAGCGGATTTGCTACTGCTCTGGCCGGTTCAAAAGTGGAAACAACTTTGTTATTCAATCCTTCTTCTTCTCCTTCTTCAGCGTTGTTTATGAAGGGTGTTCAAGGTCAACTGGGTCAACAAATACGGGTGGCTTGTAAGCCAAATCGGAACGAGAAGAGAGGCGTTGTTAGATGCGAAGTCGCAGCTGATCTCTCCACCGCTACCGCCCTCGAGCAGCTCAAGGCCTCTGCCCCTGACCGTACGTGAATGTCCCTTTTACTTGATTATTTTGATGAATGCCGGTGGTTAATTCTCATTATGTGTTTTGTATTTTTCCCTAAGCAGATAATTGAGGCTCTCTTATTACAATGTCTAATTATTATTAATTTTTTTTTTATTTCAATTCCTGTGACTTTCTTCTTTTTCTAAGGCTTTCATATGAACTAGCATTGCATAAGCTATAGCCTGTTTGTGGATGAATCATAGCATACATCATCGAGCATTTAGCGCGTAGTGTTGAAAGCAAAGGAAAAGGTGATGTTCAAGACGAAAGAAGGGGTGCCAGAAGGGCTTTATATGTGAAAGACTTGACTGTTCTACATTTTATTGTTTAGATCATTTTGCTGTATTTCCAGATTTGACTGTTTGCACTTTCGTAGCGGCTTTGTTTGGTCTTTAAACATTGTTGTTTTTGAGGTCTACATTTCAATCACCAATTACTTAGATTTTCACATTTTATCTCTGTCAGGATACACGAAGGAAAGGAGCAGCATCGTGGTCATTGGGCTCAGTGTTCACACTGCACCTGTTGAGATGCGAGAAAAACTTGCCATTCCTGAAGCTGAATGGCCACGGGCCATTGGAGAGTTGTGTAACTTAAATCATATAGAGGAGGCCGCTGTTCTTAGCACGTGCAACAGGATGGAGATATATGTTGTAGCTCTCTCTCATCATCGTGGAGTCAAAGAAGTGACCGAGTGGATGTCGAAGGTGCTTTTTGTTCTCCTATTGTACCATTTCTCCTATTCATTACCCGTGTTTTTATGGCATCTTTCTAGCAGAACCATAGTAGATTGATTTTATTGGTTTTTATCAAACTTAGGAGGTACTGAATTAATTTTAGTATGAGAATTCGAGATTGCCAATAGCTCTAGACTAATAATGTTTCCAATTGCAGACAAGTGGGATCCCCGTTTCAGAGCTTTGTGAGCACCAGTTTTTGCTGTACAACAAAGATGCCACACAACATCTCTTTGAAGTATCAGCAGGTCTAGATTCCCTTGTACTGGGAGAAGGGCAAATTCTTGCTCAAGTTAAACAAGTTGTCAAAGTTGGACAAGGAGTCGTTGGATTTGGAAGGAACATTAGTGGACTGTTCAAGCATGCAATCACTGTTGGAAAGCGGGTTAGAAACGAGACAAATATTGCTGCCGGGCTGTTTCTGTCAGCTCTGCTGCTGTTGAACTGGCTTTGATGAAGCTTCCTGAATCTTCGCATGCCACTGCCCGGATGTTGGTTATTGGAGCTGGCAAGATGGGTAAGCTTGTGATAAAACACTTGGTAGCCAAAGGATGCACTAAGATGGTGGTTGTAAACAGGTCAGAAGAGAGAGTTGCAGCCATCCGCGAGGAGCTCAGTGGTGTTGAGATAATTTATAAACCTCTCTCAGAAATGTTATCCTGTACCGCTGATGCAGATGTGGTCTTCACCAGCACAGCATCCGAAACTCCATTATTCTTGAAGGATCATGTTCAGGACCTTCCTCCTGTTGAGGCTGCAGTTGGGGGTTTGAGGCTCTTTATTGATATCTCCGTTCCTCGTAATGTGGGCTCTTGTGTTGCAGATGTTGAAACTGCACGAATTTATAATGTTGATGACCTTAAGGAGGTAGTGGCTGCTAATAAAGAGGACAGGCTCCGAAAAGCAATGGAAGCGCAGGCTATTATCACTGAGGAATCAAAACAGTTTGCAGCTTGGAGGGATTCATTGGAGACTGTTCCTACCATTAAGAAATTGAGAGCTTATGCTGAGAGAATCAGGGTGGCAGAGTTGGATAAATGCCTATCAAAGATGGGTGATGATATCTCAAAGAAAACAAGGAGGGCTGTCGATGACCTTAGCCGTGGAATTGTGAATAAGCTTCTTCATGGTCCAATGCAGCACTTGAGATGTGATGGGAGTGACAGCAGGACTCTAGATGAGACCCTTGAGAACATGCATGCTCTGAACAGAATGTTTGGCCTTGAAACAGATACATCTCTTTTTGAGCAAAAGGTTCGAGCCAAGATAGAACAAAACCAGAAGTAAGCTTGAATACCAGTTTGTCAACAACACTTCATTCACTTCCTCAATTGAATAAGGAAGCAAACGTCCTCACCTTGTTGTGAGTCTCGGCATTGCTGTATTAGTCATTTGAGTAGTATAACAGTGCAGATCCCTATGCGGGATCATTCAATTCGTCAAGTGTTGTTATAAGACACTTTTTTCCTAACTCCCATTTGGGTGCCTTCCAACTTTTTAGGATAGAGGTGAGCTTGATCCTTGTACCGATGAAACTAATATTAATCCATGTAATTAGTGTACTTTATTATATACAAATATGCTTTTGTAAGTGTCTTTATTGGGGACTTCGTCCCTTTTGGTCTTGTTCATGTAAGAACTGAAATCAGTATTGCGATTTTTGAATTAGTCTTTCATGCTTTTTTGGATAATTGATAGACTGCGGGGATGCTTGTGAGTTATGTAGATGCTTCATTAATATCGCAAGCGACGAAGTTTTCGTTCACTGAGAAGGTCCGCTCAAACCCAATGTAAGGTTCAGAATCAAACCCACGATCAATTGAGTCTTGTTAGCGACAGCATTCGCATCATCCATCAACGCTGCAATGGGAGATAGCGTGCTCACAGGCCTTTGAGGGATGTGGCGGGGTTAGCAGCCCATGGGTCAACTACTACCACGAAGACTAGATTAAGAGTTAAATTCAACAAATATTGTGTTACTTGAACCACCGTCGTTCGTCCGTAACATGATAGACCAGAGTGATTACACCACACCTTCGAAATTATTTGTCACCGCAACTCCCACTAGTACATGAAAAGCTATATAGAACCAGGAATCCGAAGACAGTCGAAGTAACACATATTGGAATATATATAGACATTGATACGCTGTGTTTCATGGTAAATTTAGCTTTCTACTATGAGATTTTCCCAAATAGTAGGACATAGAAACAAAAAATGTGGTAATGTTAACATTACCAATGCAGGACCTCTGTATCAAAGGATAAGTGGGAAAAGTTAGAAGGCACATTCTCGTTGTCAGCTGTGCCTGATCTGGTTGTTTTTTATTTGGAAGGACCTGCACCTGGAGTAGTAGACCTTCTTATAAGATCAGTAGTGATTACCTGTTCCAGTCCTAGTGAGTCTGAGGTATTTTTCTTTCTCCCTAATTTTACCTCAACTTCAAGATTGCTGGTGGAAACCTTGAAAACATGGATTTGGAAAGTTTTAAACTTAGGGCAGTTTCAAAAGGAAGACATCTCTATTTGATTTTAATTTAAGAAATAAAATGTAGTATACTTGTGAAGATAGCCATCTCTATCTTATTTATATTTGCTTCTAAAACTTAAGTGCTATTGTGTAAGACACGGCTCTATAAAACTTCAGAAGTTTTGACCTGAAGCAATCTGCAAATTTTTTTTTTTTTTAATCATTTAACATTGATTATTCTGATTTCTTGTTTTCTGTATTATAAAAGAATAAGAGCATAGGGTGCAATATTGCTGGAGATGAGAACATTATCCTAAACCCCAAAATTGACGATGGCCTCAATAATTGGTCTGGAAGAGGCTGCAAAATTGTTTTACATGATTCCATGGCAGATGGGAAAATAGTCCCACTGTCAGGGAAGGTCTTTGCATCTGCAACAGAACGCACACAAAGCTGGAACGGAATTCAGCAGGAGATCACCGGAAGAGTGCAGCGAAAGCTTGCTTATGATGTTTCTGCTGTATTTCGTGTTTTTGGTAACAACGTCACTTCTGCAACCGTACAGGCAACTTTATGGGTCCAAACACCAAATCAACGTGATCAGTACATAGTCATTGCCAAGTAAGTTTCTACTTCATTTGTTGTCTCTATATCATAAACTTTTATGCTTTTCTATGTTTAGTTTCTGCAATAACTATTTAAACAATCCTGATTCTCTTAAGACATTACATAAAATCTCTCTCTCTCTCAAAGAAATTATTATTTTCCGGAAAGAATGCATTTCTATTTTGTTTATTGAATATGCGATTGGTATTTCTATTTTGTTTATTAAATACGCGATTGGTGTCTGAGTTGTAGATAGTTCATCTTTACAATTTCTTTCACTGCTGAAAACAAACTGGTTTCTTCGCCACTGTACAGGCAACTGACAAAGACTGGGCACAGCTGCACGGGAAGTTCCTCCTTAATGGTTCCCCTGCAAGAGTAGTTATATATATGGAAGGACCACCTCCTGGCACAGATATTCTTGTGAATAGTTTGGTGGTAAAGCATGCAGAGAAAATCCCTCCTTCACCTCCACCAGTCATTGAGGTTGGTTCAATAAGCAGATTAAATTGTGAAAAATATATTCAAATTTTTTTCAACTATATTTTGGTTGATATTTTTGTCATCAACATTTTAAAGTTCAATCCTGGGTGTTTTAAGCATTGAAAATGTTTGGTTTTGACTTTTGTTTGTAGAACCCAGCATTTGGAGTTAACATAATCACAAACAGTGAACTAAGTAATGGCACCAACAGGTGGTTTCCCCTTGGTAATTGCACTTTAAGCGTTGGAACAGGCTCACCACATATACTCCCTCCAATGGCAAGAGATTCTCAGGGACCTCATGAACCTTTAAGTGGCCGCTATATACTTGTGACCAATCGTACACAGACTTGGATGGGTCCAGCTCAAATGATCACAGAGAAACTGAAGCTCTTTTTGACATATCAAGTATCTGCTTGGGTTCGTATTGGTTCCGGAGCAACTGGTCCTCAAAATGTGAATGTTGCATTAGGTGTGGACAACCAATGGGTCAATGGTGGACAAGTTGAGATAAACGACGATAGGTGGCATGAAATTGGTGGGTCCTTTAGGATTGAGAAGCAACCATCGAAGGTAATGGTTTATGTACAAGGTCCTGCTTCAGGTATTGACGTAATGGTTGCTGGTCTTCAGATATTTCCTGTTGATCGCGAGGCAAGGTTTAAATATTTGAGGAGGCAGATTGATAAGGTAACTCTTTTACCTCCCATTTTCACTGATAAGGCAGACTGATATTTAATTAACCCTCACTTCATGTAATGCAGATTCGTAAGCGTGATGTCGTTCTGAAATTATCAGGACTGGATTCCAGCATCATGCTGGGAACCTTTGTGAAAGTGAAACAAACACAAAACAGTTTTCCAATTGGTTCATGCATAAATAGATCACAGATAGACAACGAAGATTTTGTGAATTGCTTTATAAAATATTTCAACTGGGCTGTGTTTGGAAATGAGTTGAAGTGGTATTGGACAGAGTCACAACAAGGAAATTTCAACTATAAGGATGCTGATGATATGTTGGACCTGTGCCTGAGCCACAACATAGAAACTCGAGGTCATTGTATCTTCTGGGAAGTACAGGCCACTGTCCAGCCCTGGATCCAATCACTAAACAAAAATGGCTTGATGACAGCTGTTCAAAATCGCCTAACAGGGCTTCTCACACGATACAAGGGAAAGTTCAGGCACTATGATGTGAACAATGAAATGCTGCATGGGTCATTCTATCAAGATAAATTGGGGAAAGATATCCGAGCATATATGTTTAAGACTGCACACCAGCTAGATCCATCTGCCACTTTGTTTGTGAATGATTATCATGTCGAAGATGGGTGTGACACCAGATCATCTCCAGAAAAGTACATTGAACACATACTTGATTTGCAAGAGCAAGGTGCCTCTGTAGGAGGAATTGGAATTCAAGGACATATCGATAGTCCCGTAGGACCGATTGTTTGTTCTGCTTTGGATAAACTGGGGATCCTAGGCCTTCCAATCTGGTTTACGGAGCTTGATGTGTCTTCCATTAATGAATATGTTAGAGGGGAGGATCTCGAAGTCATGCTCCGAGAAGCTTTTGCACACCCTGCTGTGGAAGGAATAATGCTGTGGGGATTTTGGGAGTTGTTTATGAGCCGTGACAATGCACACTTGGTTAATGCTGAAGGTGAAATCAATGAAGCTGGTAAAAGGTTCCTTGATCTTAAACAAGAGTGGCTGTCTCATGCTCATGGACATGTTGATGAGCAAGGAGAATTCGCGTTTAGAGGCTTTCATGGGACATACACCATAGAAATTGCTACCCTCTACAGGAAGATTGTAAAGACATTTGTTGTTGACAAGGATGAGTCGCCAGTGGTGGTGACTATTGATTTAAGTTCCTAATGCTGCCGGTGAAACCTCTCCCGGAAGAAGTTCAATTTCTATTCTTGGTTTGTGGATTACCAATGTTTTAAGTGCATATGTTTGTCATTTACAAGTTTGATTTCTTATTTACGTTGTAACACCCAGTTCAAAAGAATAAAAATGTTATAATGTCTCCACCTTATAACTGTGACAGCTATGGGAAGAGCTATTCGGCCCAGGCTGGGTGGGCCTTTTTATTAGGCCCAAAATCGAGAAATAAGTTTCCATACTGATTGCGAGTAGAATTATAATTATTTTCTTGTTGAATAACTCGTGCAGTGCAGTGTTTGATTAAGCGGATGATTGACTATACATACCCAGGCCAATGGCATCAGAGCTATTCATAATCCTCAGCCTCTTGCATGTATCAATAAACATTCTGAAATGAGTCCATACATAGATTAGGCAACAATTCATGCCGAGGGATTAATACAACAATGCATGATAAAAAGTTAAGCATCAGATGTGTGTGGACAGAGTAGTAGCATAAATTGAACTTATATCTTTTCTGATTCTTGAGTTGACTAGTCTATCCACTAACCAAACTAGAGTAGCATCTTGACATAAAATATTCATATTTTCTTTTAGGAAATAAAAGCAGAACCCACACTGATCAGGCTGATTAGACTAGATAAATTTAATAGATACACGATATACTTCCATTTACACAAATCAATAAAGTCTGGAAAAAAGTGTAATAATGTAGGTGCGTCCAAAATAACAGCTTTGATACTGATATAATCTTTCTCTCTGCTTTAAGTTGAAAGTCAGATTTGAAAGTTGAAACAATGCCAAAGACATCATTCTTATATGCCATTCATAAAGTTCTACGAATAATAATTGGTGATAGTTGACGTGATCCGCTTTTCAACTCTCAAGGAATGGGTTCATGGGTTCTTTCAACATGTTTTCCAAGTTACAGCTAACTAACACAACATTAAAATGAAAGCTATGGTCAAATGTTTGAATAATTTCAGTATCTCAGTCTTCTGCATAGCTTAGATGTTACTCATTGCCATGCCACATACATTTGGCATATTTACATCGACTTCAGACATTTTAATACCTATTACTACATCTTCAAGTATCACATTTGATAAAAACTTCTTAACTCTCTCCCACTACAATGACTGCACCGTTCTCATAAGCAAATAGCAAGCTTACATAATAACTCAAGATTCTAAATAAGATCTACGACAATCGCAATTTAAATTATTCATGCAACATGCAGGAAAAAATCAAGTAATAAGCAAAATAAAAAAAAAAAATTAGAACTTACTCCCAGGGGACATCGCCCACAAGCATCCAGTCCCTATCTTTGTCTTCATACGTGAGAACAAATTCTGAGCCATGTAGCAGATCCTTCAACTTGCTTTCACTCAGCTTCTCCCTGCCCAGAGCTCCATGGGATCCATATTGCCCTGACAACAAATGAAAACAGCAGTAACTGAATCCATACAAACCAGGATGCGCATCTTAAAGGAAATATCAGCTCAGCACAAATTGCATAAATATATATAATACACTGAACAAAATCTAAAATTCAAACAGAATATTAAAAGGGCTCACCAATTGTAAAACAGCTGAACATCTTTTCAAGGGCAGAAGATAGTTCCTGATATTTTGAGTAATTTTTCAAGTCCACTTTTCTTAAATAAGGAGCACCATCCATGCTGACCTTGACAAACAAAGCACTGGAACCTGCTTTTCCATCTACTTCGTCATTATTCTTACAGGGAGTGGCCAATGAGTTCTTCCTAAACGATCTAATTGGTGGCCAACCCACAACCTGTGCCCTGTCACCAAACAAGGAATATTGTAGATTTTTCAATCTTACTGAAGCCGAGATTTAACAGAGAACCAACTTTGGACTTACTTGGCAGCAGGTGCACTGCCACTGTTACTTGCTGAACCATTATGGTTTGCTATGGTCTCATTGTTAGCATCAGGCCTTTCCTGCACTGATTTTTGGTTGACCATCTCATTTCCTTTAGTGGTTTGAGTCCCAAGGTTCTCTTGAATAGAAAGTGGCTTCAGCCCCAAGTTTGGAGCCATCCTGGGTGACAATAGCTCAGAATTAGAAAGATATTTCCCCTGCACCATCAATCGGATAATTTCCAAGTTAGATTGCTGATACAGAAAATAACTTCCAATTCCAAGTTAGATTGCTGATGCAGAAAAATAACTTCCAATCCTCTTCAGCCAGGGTAGTAACTTTACCTCTGAGAACCCATCCATAGCATCGGAGAACCCTCTTTTGTTTCCAGAAACAACATTCTTCTGTGATGGGTAGTGGCTATCATTTGTAGGATGCAAGGGGAACAATGGTTTCTCATCCAGTTGTGCAGAACCTAAGAGACAGAGTTCGGAATCTCTCTCCAGAGACTGGGACCCAGGAAGACCGAGGCTCAGCTCTGTAGCCTTGAGATTCAGATTGCTCTTGCTACTCTCACCGGAGACACTGGAGACTACTGAGCTGTTCATTGAAGAACAGTGATAATCCCATGTAGTTACGCTCTTTTATTACTGAGCTTTTTTGGCATACGCTGTCCATGGAGGCGGGAGAAATGTAATTTGCAGGTACGGGATCCCCCACGCACTGGTCACGGATAACGGGAGGCAGTTCGACAACAAGAAGTTCAGAGACTTCTGCAGGAACATGGAGATAGAACTAAAGTTCTGCTCGCCATCATACCCATAGGCAAACGGGCAAGTGGAGGCTGCGAACAAGACTATAAAACGCCTCCTGAAGACCAGACTCGGCGAGCAGAAGAGAGCTTGGGTTGACGAGCTACCTGGTGTCTTGTGGGCTTATAAGACCACACACAAAACCGCCACAGGGGAACCACTTTTTTCCTTGGCATTCGGACACGAAGCAGTGATCCCTACAGAAATAGGGATGGGTACACATTAGACATAGCACTTCAGCGAGGACTAAAACAATGAACAGATGTGTGGAAATTTAGACCTGTTGGAAGAGAAAAGGGAAAGGTCCGCAGTAAAGATGACAGAGTACCAGCAGAAGGTGGCCCGTTACTACAACTAGAACGTACACATCAGCCGATTTCAGGTGGGGGATTGGGTGCTTAGATAAGTGAACCAGAGTACCAAAGATCCCAGACAAAAAGAGTTGGGCCCGAACTGGGAAGGTCTTTATAGGGTCTCTCAAATAACCGGTCCGAGAGCGTACAGGTTGACCTACCCAGATAGACGAGAAGTCAAGGGGCCATGGAATGCACAGCATTTGATGAAATATTTTCAGTAAGTTTCCTTGCAACACAAGCATTGATATTCAGTTTATTCCCAAAAATAGAAGTGTGTAAAACCTTGTACATGAATAAAAGGAAGAAAAACGCTTCTAATATTAATTCAATATGAGCAAGTTAAAGCTTATAATAATAATGCAAAGGTCGTAAGTCTCAAAGTCTAACCTAAGGCGAGACGGTGCCAAGCGTGAGCCAAATGAAGGCTCGAGCAAAACAAGTTCAAAGAAGAAACGCAAAGGCCAAAAGTCTCAAAGCCTAACCTAAGGCGAGACGGTGCCAAGCGTGAGCCAAATGAAGGCTCGAGCAGAACAACCTCAAAGAAGAAATGCAAAGGCCGAAAGTCTCAAAGCCTAACCTAAGGCAAGACGTTGCTAAGCGTGAGCCAAATGAAGGCTCGAGCAGAATAAGCTCAAAGAAAAAACGCAAAGGCCGGAAGTCTTAAAGCCTAACCTAAGGCGAGACGGTGCCGAGCGTGAGACAAGTGAAGGCTCAAGCAAAATAAGCTTAGTAACGAATGCAAAGGCCGGAAGTCTCAAAGCCCAACCTAGGGCGAGACGGTACCAAGCATGAGCCAAGTGAAAGCCCGAGCATAACGAGGCTGTACAGGAGAACAAGAGCAGCAAGACTCAAAGCCTGAACTTAAGGCGAGACGGAGCCAGAAGGGCTCGAGCTATATGAAATCACAAATGAAGCTAAAAGCCGATGCGACGAAGCCTAACTATGGGCAAGGCGAGGAGGTAGACACAGTCAAAATGAGCTCGAGCATAACCAGCTTAGGCGTATAGTGTCATGACCTCGAGCTTGAGTCCGTCCAAGTCAAGTAAGACAGCCAAATCCGTAAGGGGCGGTTTAATTAATCACGTTATGGCAAGACAAGCAAAGGCCCAAGGTCACGTCGGAGAGGCCCAAAGTCTGTTAAAATCTATCTCACAGAGAATTGTGGAACAAAATAAGAGCGCAAAGGCAATGTAAGAAACATATATTCTTTATTTCATTATCAAAGATTACAAAGCAAAAAAAAGTATAATAAAGCCACTCAAGTGGCTGGAGCAGTCGGGCTAGCAGTGGAGGCTGGGGCCTCGAAGGACGGGGCAGCTTGAGAGTCGACAGTAGTTGCAGCATCCTGGGCAAGAGGACCCCTTGGTTCCTAAGCTCGGGCATCATGCTCGCTCATATAGGCATTCACACCCGCCTCGAGCTTGGACATGTCCAGTTCGGGGTATTCCTTGCCCAGGACAGAAATGATGCACTCGTAGTTGTAGGTCACTCCTTTGTTGTATTCCTCCGCGAGCTGGCTCTCCAAGGAGTTCACCTTATGCTGGAGACGAGAAGCCTCTACCTCCAAGGTCCTCTCAAAGTCAGACCTCTGCACGTCGAGGTCTTTTCGAGCATTCACCAGCTCATCTCGGACCACGGACAACTCCTTCTCAAGTTGGAGAGTCTTGGACTCAGCCAAGGCTGCCTTCTCCTCGAAGGTGGAGATCTTAGTTCGAAGCTTGGCCGCTTCCTCCTTTTTCTGCTCGAGCGTCTGCCTCAAACCCTGATTGTCGGCTCTGATCTTCCTCTCGAAATCCATGGCCTTGGTCTTAAAGGCAATGGCGGCAGCCGTAGCATGGGATGAGAGGCCCTGGAACATGTTAGGCAGCTCGCTAACATTAGAAGCCTCCAGCTCCTCCAGAAACTTCTCTCACATGTGCCTAACAAAATCCCTAACATAAGGGTCGGTAACATCGGGCTGCTGATGTTACGAGCCGCATGATTCCGCACGAGTTTGCTGCGCAAAACACTCATCCCGTGACATGCTACTCCTGAGAAAGCCCGGATCGAGACCTGGCCAGAACGACAGCTTTCGAACCCCTCCGAGGTGCTCCTTCTGCTGACCGCTCATCCTCTCGGGCGGGAGGATTAGCCCCGGTTGGCGAAGCAGCAGGGTCAACTCTAGACCGCTTAGGAAGAGAAGAGGAGCTGCTTGGTCGCTCTGCTGTGCTCGAGGGCCTTTTCAATCGAGAAAGAATGCCATTCATTTCTTCCCCTGAAACAAGGCCGAACTCGACAAGGTTGTGACGTGCCAATAACTCCCTGCATGAGCTCGCGTTGTCTAAAGCAGTGTTGACACGCGACTGAAGCTCCTCCCCAACCCGGTAGGACGCGCTCCAAGAGACTGCAACAACAACCAGGAAAAATAATGAGAAAAGTGCGAGCAGAAAAGCCAAAGTAAAAAGTGTAATGGGCAGCAGACGACCTAGAATACAAAAGCGAGAGGGGATTTGAAGAACCACCTCGGTGACGGTCGCCGCCCTAGTTTTCCTCGGCAAAGAAGAATTTGCCCTTCTAATTGCCACCAGAGGTGGGGAGGTCAGTGATGGGTTTCTTGTCCTTCAAGCTGGAGGTGAGGTAATACCAACCCGCGTCTTTTGGACTGCTCTTCAACTGGTAGATATGCGTTATCTCATCTACCGTCGGCTCACCTAAATTACACTATCCCCACAAAACATACAGCCCTGACAGAACTCTCCACCCATTTGGGTTCAGCTGTCCCGGGGCCAAACGCAGTTGGGATTGGACCCGGACAAAATAGGGTTGAAGGGGCAACCTAATGCCCCACCTGAAGCATTCTAAGTAAAGGGTGACATACCCCCGGGGAGGACGGCTGGGCGTGTTACTTTTGCCAGGAAGACGCAGATCCACACTGGCCGAAATGTGATACATGTTACTAAGCCGGTCTAGGTCTTGGTATGAAGTCTCACACCTAATGTTGTCAATGACAAACGACTCGGCCTCTGACCTCTGGCCGGCCCTCTGCCTCTGTTGCAGCCGGGTTTCCGCCACAACCTCGACCCCTTCGGGACTTGGGTCTCTCACCAGAACCCCCCTATTGGTCTCGGAGTCACTCGAAGAAGATGACTTTTCAGGAGACATCCGGTGGGATTGCTGAGTGGCTGACATTTTTCCTAGGGACACAATCTACCAAGTGGGAAACCAGAAACTCAGAAAATGGAAAAAAACATGAACAAGAAGAAGGAGAAGAGTTTATACCTGAGATGGATTCAACGACGGCAGAAAGGGAACTGAGATGCACTTGCAGGTGGCTGTTTTTGGTTTAAGCAAAGATTGGAAATAAGAAGCACAGTAAAGAAATTAGGGATTTATAAAGGGGGAAAGCAAGTCATGTCAACAAATGGCATGCTACTCAAGGGACGCGACTATTCAAATAATTGTCTCTTCAAAATTCAAACGAGCGGTCCAGATCAGCCCACGCATCTCGTATTAAATGTGAAGTGACGTAAAAAGCAGACAGCTCAGCGTGTTAAAGTAAAAGAAAGGGAATCGGCTCAAACCAGAAGTTTCCAGTCTTACCTCGTTTCACTCTCAAGACTAGAAACTGGGGGACTGGTGTTTGGGCAATGCCGAGCAGACCCCCTCGAGCTCAGCCCAGCCCAGCCCAGCCAGAGCAGAAGACCTGATCGCTAGATACCCTTGCTAGGTGTCAAAGCTGGTCGAGGTCAAGTGCTTCAAGGCTGGATGAGCTCTGATCTCTCCATCCTGCTCGAGATCCTCGAACCATCGAGCAGGATCTAGTTATGTTACCAAAAGCGCCATGGACAGAGGAAATCCAAGCTCGAGCAGGGCAGACCTAAGCATGACGATCTCGGCTCCCGACAACTTGTCACGACGATCAATGATTGATAAGCATCTCATGCCGTAGGACTTCATCACTGTTACCGATGACCGGCACACGCCCCCACAGTGTCATCATTAAATACAGATCTACACGACACCATCATTGGGTCACAGGAACCCATACCCGCCTGACATCCCACGCCCCTAAGTTGTGCCGCAGCAACCCCTAGTTGTCAGGAAGGCACAGGTGCAATTAATACAGAAGTGGGCGTCCAAGCAAAAGGGGTGAGAAAACAGGTGGATAAATACCAGACGAGGGACAAGGTAAAGGGATTCGAACTACTTAATTCCGATTCTTCTTTTCTCATAAAATATTAATATCAACTCCAACTTTTTTATCCAAAAAATGGATTTTCTCTCTTTACCTCTCATAACATTTTATTTTCCCGGTCTCTCAAATTAAAGGGGGATACCAAAAGAATTAACCCGATCACTGACTTGAACGTCGGAGGATTTTCATCGGAAAAATACCCGGCGACTCCTGACATTTTTCTTTGTGAACGCAAGCCGGAGGAAATCACCGTTCTAGTAAACGGGAAAAGGCAAGAGCCAGCAAGAAATCCTGCTCGAACAATCGGCAAGCAGAAGTTCACAGCGTCATTGGAAACAAGCAGAAAACAACATCAGCATTTACCATAGTGGATAGAGATTAAATCAATTAAAGCAGAAGAAGAAACTTGTGTACTAAGAAGGTGCTTTTCCACCTAAAACTATACTTTTATTGTCACGCAGCAGAATCTAAATCCCTTGATGTTGCCAGATATTAGTTTAAAACTCTTATGTTTTGCTTTTTCTATTGCTTCCTCACTCTGCTAGATTTGGACTTGTTAGAATCTCGACATACATTTTTTTCTTTTTTCTTTTTTCCCTCCAAGTTCATGAGTCTGCCCAAAATTCGCAGCATCCATCAACGCTGCGATGGGAGATAGCGTGCTCATAGGCCTTTGAGGGATGTGGCGGGCTTAGCAGCCCATGGGTCAACTACTACCACGAAGACTAGATTAAGAGTTAAATTCAACAAATATTGTGTTACTTGAACCACTGTCGTTCGTCCGTAACATGATAGACCAGAGTGATTACACCACACCTTCGAAATTATTTGTCACCGCAACTCCCACTGGTACATGAAAAGCTATATAGAACCAGGAATCCGAAGACAGCCGAAGTAACAAATATTGGAATATATATAGACATTGATACGCTGTGTTTCATGGTAAATTTAGCTTTCTACTATGAGATTTTCCCAAATAGTAGGACATAGAACTTTACAATAATCTATTGGGAGTACCTAACTGGCTTGAAACAGAGATGAGAACATGAGAACCATTTTTTTGGCTCTCCATTTTTTCATATTTCACTTTCCCTAGGAAGCGTAAAAAAGTAGTCTTCTAATTATAATGGCTATACATAATATCCAAGAGCAATAATCTCTTTTTCTACTTCTCGATTTCAAAAAAATTTCAGCGAAGACAAACTTCCTGTTCAAGAATTACAGACGTGGAGCTGCGGCTCCCCACATGTAGAAGAACTGAAGTGTCACAATGTACAAGCATGCTCAATTTTACTGTTCTTTCCAGTACCAAAAGAGGAGCTGACTGACGACGTGCAGGAAATCGGGGCTCACCCACCAACGGTTGGGATGAAGCGGCCAGTACATCAAACAGAACGGCGAAGATGTACAAGTGATCATGTGACGAATTTGGGGGGGGGGGGACCATGCAACGCTAACACTCCCTCAGAAAAGGACCAGACTACCGATTACTGTTGCAGTAAAATACAAGACCAACGCCAATACGTGCACACAGAAAGAGCTGTTTAAATCCGTAAGCTTACAAAGAATGAACTAGAAATGGCTCTGTTTGGAGATAGGATCAGTACAGTGGACAGGCAGATTCCGATTGATTCCAGCTTGCAACAACAAAATTAGAGATAGGCGGATGGTCTCACATTGTCACTTGACATTTAGAGCCCATGATTGCCCTCACAAGAGTTACAATCATCATATATGCTATATAGTATATACTATGGCTTTTCCAATCATTATGTCCTAGGCTCCTAGCCCCATTCCAACTCTCCATATCAAGACTTGAAATCCATCATGAGAATGCTAAATATATAACACAAAAGCAAAAGTAAAAAGGTTTATTGTAAAAAAAAAGAAAAAAAAAAAGAAGAAGAAGAAGCTCCATTACACTAACATTTACAGCTTTTTGAAATTTAAGTTGGTGATCATTATAATCAACATCAAGATCAATCCCTACAAACAAATAAAGACAAAGGACAAGCTCAAAATTACACAAGTAACCCAATCAAATAGATGTGGGCCACTTTTATCATATCCCATGTTGAAAGCCCCGCGCCGTCTGCTACCAGCTTGTCTCTAATATATTATATATTATATTCCTGCCCCATATCTTTTTTTCTTTTTTTCCCTCCAAATAATAGTTGTTTTCTTTCGTTGGTTATGCAATAATTAATTAAATTAAAATCTCGCGTTTTCAAAGCCGTGCAAATCGCTAACTCTATTCAACGACTTTTTCATCACAGCCACTTTAGCCAACTTCTCAGCCGCCCTCCAAGCCGACGTTGGCGTAAGCGGCTCCCCATTCTCATCCGTCACAACCATCAATTCCTTATCGCTCATTCTTCGACGTTGCATCATCATCATCTGCTGCTGTTGTTCCTGTTGCTGCTCCAACAGATACTGCCTCCTCCAATGCAATTCTGCCAGCTCAATCTCCAAGCTTCTCACATATTCTTCGGCCGATTCAGAGCTGGAGTGTATTAACAAAGCTCGAGCCGATGCAAGCAATTGGTGCGCGCTGGTAAAATCGTTGTGCTCTATCAATCTTCGCGACTCGGCTATTGCTCGTGTACTGATAAACAAACTTCTCAACTGTTCGATCTTTGGTGCGGATGATCTCGCTGCATGTGGACATGGTACCAAAAGCCGCTGATCCGCGCCGTATACGACCTCTTGAGTTGCGGGGTCTTTGTATAGACACTTCACTGACATCACGTGGTGGGCCTGGGACCCAACCGCTGGAGTAGGGGCCCTCAACTCTACGAGTAACTCCCTTTCTTCCTCGGCGTATAAATCGCCAAGCCGCACTGAGCCGGAGCTGAGCAATGTGGGCCGTCCATTGCATGAATAAACAGCTGAGATCTCAGCTGGCGTGGATCCGGACGCGAAGCTAAGCTGGATTCTTAAATCTTGCACCACAACACTTAGTAGTCCGCCAACACATTTAGCAAAAGCGTCCTCGGCTGGCTCGTGGCTGTAGCCGCCGCTTCGTCCAAACCCAAACGAATGAACAGGGATCTCAATGTGCGCGAAACGAGTTGAAGAACCATGGCTTGCTCCATGCCTTTGATTAGCTGAATTGGCCTGGACCCGCTCATCCTGACCGTCCGATAGCAACATGATACTCGCAACTGGATTTCTCTCCCTCCGATCTTCAAGCACCTTGGTAGCTTTTCTCAAAGCATCACTCACACTAGTCCCTTGACCACAAGCCAGCCGGTCAATAATGCGCCGAGCGGCGCGCTGACCCTGGGCCGTCATTCTCCTCAAAGGCAACAGTCTCTTGGAGCACGCGGAGAAAGCGACAATAGAAAGGCGGTCAGCCAATCCGAGAGACGATATCACCAAAAGCATGGCGCGTTTTAACATTTGTAACTTCGCTCCGGTCATGCTTCCACTCACATCTAGTACAGTCACCAAATCGACAGGTGCACGATGCGACGCCGTATTGTTGCTCTTAATGGGAAGTGCCGGTGGCGGTGCTTTAACTCTCAATGCCACCGCGTAAGTCTCGTAATTTTTACCAACCGAGATAACGGCGGATTCTGGAAGCAATCTGAGCTGAACTGTTCTTGATTCTCTTCCGTTGAATTCTAGTTGAACTTGATCGGATTTGATTGAAGACGAAGGATTAGGATTAACGAAAAATCCTTGAAACTCTTCGACGTCGTATCCGTCGTCTTCGACATTCTCGTCTGCTTCAGGTATTGGATTGAAACGAGCAGCAGCAGCGGCTGTTGGAGATAACAGAGGCTCATCGTCATCGTAGGACCTGGAATCCGATGGAGCTGCTCTTGGTTCTTGTTTCGGAGTTTTGACGAGTCTCGGTGAAGGTTCAATCATTTTCTTCTCCTCAACTTTTGTCTTTATGGTGGTGCTGTTGGGTGAATCGTCGTCGTTTTCGTTAAGGTTCTCTTGATTGAGATTCTTGTGAGCCGCGAGTAAAGGAACGTCTTTCCAGGTGGTGTTGCAGACGGGGCACACGAGGTTTCCATGTTTCCTCACGTGCGAAGCTATGCAAGGGAAATGAAACGCGTGTGAACACTCTGCAGTGTAAATGGCTGTGCCCTGACCTCTCTTCACGCTGCTCAAGCAGATTCCGCAGCTACTCTGAAAATAGCAATAATAACAACAAATACAATTAATTACTATAAAAAAAAAAAGAAAAAAACTAACTAAAACTGAAAGTCAAAACACTGAAAAAATATTAGCACGATGTTCAAATTCTTACTCTGAACTTGAAGCTGTTCTTGAAGAGAGAGAGCTTGAGAGGAGTTCTTGGGGAAGATGGATTTGAGCCGAGTAATGGTTTGAGTGTCTTGGTTGCTTTGGGGGTAGTTTTGCATTGGAGTCTGGGGCTCTCATCTGTTGAAGGCGCCTCAGCAGTTGCAGTCCGGCAACGCATCCTTGGGCTCGATACTGGCTGAGACTGCAATCGAGGAGTGGAAGGGTTGGTAAAAAACCCTAGCTTCGTACAGCTTCTGGGGCTTGGACTCGGACTAGGACTTGCAACGTGTTGCTGCTGCTTCTCTGAAACTGTAGCAATTTCCGGATCTCTAGGGATCGTAGTGCAAAAAGCTCTTCTCCAACCGGTACCCATCTTTACAAAACCAAAAGGTAACAACACCGCTTTTTTTTTTTTCAACTTATTCTTCGTTTCGAAGGCAAAAAGAAATTTTGTTCAGATCGATCTGAGAGTTGTGCCAACGAAGAAGACAAAATGATAAAGATCGATTTTAGCGATACGAGCAAAGGATCAAATAAAATAATAAAAGTAAAAGAGACAAACGAGAGTGTGATAATGAAGATAGAAAGAAACCCAGGTCATTCCCCTTTCTCTTCCCAATTAACGATTGCTCTATTCTCCTTTTTCTTGAAATATCCCCAGAAAGATCCTTAAAACCAAAAGCCTTTTGATCTACTCCCTCTCTCTCCCTCTCTATTTGTTCTATCCAGCTTTCTTTTCTCTGCATATGGGCGGAGTGAATATTTATATTCATTGGAAAATGTAATTTCTGAGTTTTACCGCGTAACCGGCACGTGTTGAGTTAAATATTTTACGTAACCGGTCATACGGCTGGGGCTCTTTCTGTTTAGAGCACGTTATGGCCACCGACCTGTTAACTCTCATCAGTTGAGAGTTATCACCCCTTCACCACCCATCTCTTACATGCTCCATGCACTTTGTATTAAGTCCCTCTTTCACGCGCCATATTAAAAAAGTGGTGTCACAAACGCAACGCAACTTGCATTATCGATATCCATGTGGCACGTGCTCTTCACTCATAGAAACTGCAAGTGATTCAGACATTGCTTTGTTGGACTTCTGTGTTATTCATGCATGATCGGCATACGGTCGGTGTCTAGGGTTATGAATTATCCCACACAACGAAACACAGAACAACGTAATTGAAGGTTCATTTTTATCATGGATAATAGCCGTTGATAAGGTTCGAATCATTGAAACATGATTGTGATACGGGAGGGACCACAAGAGCGGGTCTAGTACGGAACTGCTGGTCAATTACTCATAGGTAGTTAATTGCTAGTTACCACATACCATCATTCATGGTATCAAGTTTCCGTGCATGCACTCGTAAAATTAAAAAGGTCTAAGGAACCTAGGATACAGGCTATTATAATATGCAGTACGTAAAATTTTTTCTTTTTTTTTTTATTTTTTGGTTGGAGTTGAAAAATCGTTGAGGCCAGCTTTACAGCATTGCATATATTGGAGCATTAATTACCGAAACAGTGTATGAAAAAATTTAATAGCGATTAAGATGTAAGAGTAGTTTCAAAAGAAAAATGCAAAAGTACTCAATTGAATTGCAAATAAAGCTCAGACACCCACATGTTGGGTCGTTCCAAGGATTGTCAGTAGTTCGGAGACCATGAATTGGGCATATACTGAAGCTGCCATTAGGTGCTGGTGTTTTTTGTCCTATCATTTTTGTTGTGCCAATATCGTCTGCGTCCTTTTCTTTTATTTTTATTTTTAACCGCATGGTAAATGAAACGAATAGTACTGACAAGAATTAAGATATCACGGATATTTTTTCATTAAGTAGGTCCCACCATTGTATTGAATCGACTGCTCATACATTGATGACATATTTATTACCTTCACTTCACCGTCCCTTTCACACACAGTGCTTTCAAATTTTGCTTCCATTAGTCGCCAATAGTAAATTCCAGCAACTTTGATCTCATATCCGTAAATTTCTATTTTAAATACAAAAATTTGTATTACGTGGAACGTACGTGCATCTTGACCTGCAAGTGCGAAGCAAAAAAGAAGCCGAGCAAGCAAGAGTCCCGAAGTAATAAATATTTTGTACCTTCCCGAAAAGAAAGCATCTCATGAATGGCAGAGAGACTAGACAGCGAAGAGAAGCAATGTCATCCACAGTCAATAATTCCGACACTCACGTGGGGCCCGAATTTTCTAAGTCTATCTAAAAAACCCCGCATGGGCGTAACGCCGTTCCCGTTTACCTATTTGCTGACGTTGTTGTAGCACATAGGGAACCTCAACTCATGAACTGCGTTTCATCAATTGTCAACTCCTTTCCCCGGGATTACGAGTCTTGAAATGAAATCAATCAATCAATCAATCATCCATTACACCTCTTGAGTCTCTTAAGGTGGTGAAAAAAACCTAATCATTTTTTTAATCACAACTTTTTTAAAAAAAAAAAAAGGTCCGCGTTAGGCCAAGTAAATCCACTTTTAATGATTTCTTTTTTAACTTGCGTGTTGAAATTAACTAGGGAGGGTCGTAGGTTTAAATTAACTCATCTTTTTTGTGGCTGTAGGCTACAAACGCCTACAAGGTTAGGTTTAGCGATGTTTTTAACCAATTTCTTGCAGTGCTTATGTTTTAGGAGACAACACTCTTTAACTCCTTGAAAGAATTCACTGCAGTCCTCGCAAATTTTCATTAAATCGGAGCATCAGTGTTCTTTCATGCCCCTTTTAGTATCATTTTCTATTGTCATAATTGGCCAATCCAATTAAGTGTCTAATCCACATTTAAGAGCTGGAATTTGATCCTTCGGCGCCAAAATTTAATCTGGAATGTGTTCGGACAACCTTTATTTATTTATTTATTTTTGTTTTGGGTCAAAATTACAACACGATCATAATGTCGTAAATCTATCGGTATGAGTAGAGTCACGCTACTACAATGAAATAGGACAAATACACAAATTTATTTATTTATTTTGAAGACTCTCCTCACACTCATAAAATTTTTAGGGCCCATCCTTGTGAAATTCATTATGAACTTGCATTACTTAGGCTACAATTATCAAAGACTTGCAGTGAGAAGTGTTATTTATAAATTAGCTCCAAATTTAAAGGACTTAATTAAGAGAAAAACTTACATAGAGTAGGTATAACACGTCATTTGTGTGTCTATTTAATGATATTTTATCACATATACATTTATTTTGAAATTGACAAGTCATAATATTGAGTGAGTATAATTCAAATTACATTTTTTCAATGGTCCCAAAAGGACTATACCATCTAAGTTTTTCTCTCATTATTAACTCAACTTAATTTCTTATTGAAATATCACTACTAATATAAACAATTTGGCAGATATCATAATAAGGAATTACACAAAAGTTTTGACGCTTTACGAAAAATAATTTCTTGTGGAGATTAAGCTTAATAATTATGGTGAGCCATATCAAACATTTCAGAAGAGATTCTCCTGATACAAGCTGCTTGCAAGATGTTACATTACACCTACGATGGGACAGCTCGATTGGAATCAAACGTACAAGTAAAAGCGAAATTGTGGTGAATACTATCAATCACCATTAATATACTTGCCCTTCCCGTCCATTTGCAGATCTAGCTAGCAGTAACACTAAAACAGAAATTTCCCATTTCTTGGATTTCTTATTGAGTTGCAAATTTCAATTTCTTTGGAATATCTTCGGAAAATCCAGATGGATAAAAACTGAACTTGAATGATAGAAATAAAACCCTAGTAAAATATTTAATGCAAAATGGTGGGTTAGGTTTCTTTCATGGTGTAATTGAGGTTTAATTTTCATTGAAGGGGACCCTCGCGAATGTATGTTTAGTGCTTCAGCACGTTTAATGCATCATGCACGCAAAGTGTATACATATTAATGATTGTGTGAGTCCCGACGTAGTGTTGCGCTTCGCATTTGCATGGCGATTGGCGTTCTAAGCTTTCCGCGCGTGGGCCCGCTTTACGCGCCAACGTGGCCCTAAACATACCATATGGGATGCCCATGTCGCCGTCGTCATCGTCTCCATCGTCCTACTTCCACGTGGCATCACGCTTACTAGTTCGGTCAAATTTGTTGTTGACTGCTTTAAACAGCCGCGATACTTCTAACTCAAAGGAATCATCGCGGCCAACAAAGATGTAATGATCTCCAAGATTTTATGTTTCAGATTTCACGTCCGACGTTGTAGCTCGATGCCCTACTTTTACAAATAGTAACTACAAATTAATAATATAACACCAATTTATAAAAGCATCCAACACAAAAATTTTATTTTATTTTTTTGAATTCGTGGGATAATTATAAAATTGATGTAATTTCATTTGATTCGGATTGGACCCAGTACATCATGGACCTACCTACCATTTGGTAATAGACCCATCTCTAACAAACACTCATAATGGCCAAAAATCCTAATAATTCAATCAATTGGACCATACCGTATGATATATTTAGAGAGAGATTCATGAAAATACGCTATTATATATTTCAATATAAATATAAATATAGCTACTATAGAAGAGGACAATAAGTAATGATTGATCTATATTGTCATATTTTCATTTTCTTTTTTGGCCTTTGAGAAAGAAATTCCAAAGTTTTTATTTTATTTTCTGTCTGACCATGATTATTTTAGTCTTTTGTTCATAGAAAAGTAAAAAAATAAGTAATTTAAAGTTTAGAAGGGACAGATGCATCTGTTCTAGACAACTTACGTATCATCATGTAATTACCAATTAAATGTTTTGAATATCAAGTTCTGAGTATTAAGACGTTAATATTATAGAAAAATAAATAAATAATAAAATAAATCAACTAACCTGACCAGACCCCACAAACAATAATAATAAATTTTGGAATGGCATGTGTTAGAATGAAGCACCTGCTGGTTATTTATTAATCATTGGAGATTAGTTAAAGATTTAGAATTAAGGAAAATGCCCATAAATCACATGACATAACCGGACACCCCATATGGGCATATGGAAGAAATCGCATTATTTTGCTAACTCCCAAATTGCTATTGCTAATTAATGCGTTCTAGCAATTTGACCACTTAATTAATTGCAAAAAAAATAATAATAAAAATAAGGCACCATTATAGAAGAACCCTCTTTGACCACGAAGCACACCACTTATTCTGCAATCACCATGTGTGAGTGTGACAGAAAACCATATGGGGCAATCATCCAGTTATGCGTCATGTGTATTGATCAAATCCCTTTCTAGGCTAAACTAGTTGTAAATTTAATTTTTAATTATGTTTGTACAGAGAGTGTTTATTATTTAACGATGAGTTTTTTGTTTTTTTGATTTGGGATCTACCAATCGCATAATCCCATTTGTAGTTAATAAGATTACTTAGATTTGGTTGTTATTAATTCGGATTAGAAAAATATGACATTCCCCTTTCTTCACTTCCTATTTTGAAAATTAACGTAACCTATGCACTGGCCATAGCATCTCTCATTTTTTTTAAGGGTCCATTTAAAATTATTTTTTAGAGATTTAATAGTAATTTTAAAAAGTTAAAAAGTAATTTTAATATTTAATAATTTTTTTAAAAAATCACTTTTTACAAGATCACTTCATCCTCCTACATATAATGAAAAATAAAGAAATAATAACTTTTCAAAATATGATTTTGAGTATCCTCATATATATTATAAAAATTTTAAAATAATTACTAAGTTTAAAGATATCATTAATATTAGCAGTTATATTGAGATATATAACAAAATAAAAAATAAAATTAATATTATAAAATATTTATTATAGTTATCAATTATTATATATACACGAAATATATATGAGTGTGTGTGTGTAAATAAATTTTATTTAACATTATGTCTATTTTAATTTTTTATATTATTACAACAATTTAGCAGTAAGATTTATTAAATACACACAATTGTTTTTAAAACTTACAGCACTTTTAAAAATAAATTCTACTAAATGTTTAACTCATTCTCTTCATATCTCATTATTTATACAGCATAGCTAACAATAATTATTTAAAAAATTACATAATTATTAAACTGACTCTAAATATTCAAAGTAGATTCTAGTACGAATTATTAATAAATAAAAATAATTGTGCTTCTATTTTCCCTGTGGGCTATGACAATTTTTTAACAAACATATATTTTAACTTAAATTAGAGATTTTTGGTGAGATGGGATCAACTATGTTGGAATTTGTTTCTATTGGTAGGCTAAGTGGCATTAATGGGTTGGAGAATAGTCACATGGACCATAAGTTTGAATAACTGAAAGGGAACTGGTGCATGAGAGCTGCGAAGGGCATATCCTTAATTAAAAATTTAAATTGAGTTACTGAATTTAAAATGAAATTATGAAAAAGCTTCACCGGGGGGCGGTTGTTGAGATGGGATGTTGCCATTAATGGAGCACATGTCATGAAGGTACAACAACTACTAGAATCTTTTTTAACGACGCTTTATTTTTTATGTATTAATATTTGCATATGATCAAACCCTACTTGTTATTTTTTAAATTATTCATTTTAATCACTTAACATTCATAATAACCCCCCTCTTCCCAGAAAAAAAAAGTAGTAGTTTACGTTCAATAGATACTAGCAAGAAACATAAATACGATTATAATAATTAGTTACATTAACATAATAAAGACTTAAGTATTTATTGATAAAATATAAAATTATCAATAGAGAATTCTCCTATGTTATAAATATTTATTTATTAGCATGAAATATCGTGGATTTAAACTTTACAAAACCTATGGTTTTAGTATATATTATAATATAATTGTAAAGTGTAATTTACTATAAAAGATGAGTAGTGTAATTTACTATCAAATGGTGTATTGTTACTAATAAATTACTGTTATAAATAAATACTACATAATAAATTAGTAAATTGCCGTCGTGAATTTAGCAATGACAATAGATAATGCTAACTGCTAGCCACCATGCATACGATTCGCAGCTGCAAAACTGGAAGTCGCCGGATTTGACAGCTGGCATGATGTTAGTTTCTTAGTTTTGATTGAGATATCCAATGATCCTTTGATCTGTGTAGGCCCAGTGAGATTCTCGCAGGTGGGTGGGCCCAATCAATCTATGATTGGACAGTGCGATGACTCTGTGATCAATGGTAGAGATTCCATTAAGTAAGCTGCCAACGTACATTTGAAAATAACTTATATCCTTTGTAAAAAGTAATGAACTCTATTATTGATACTATTATTTTTTGCATAAGTTTATAAAGATGATAAGTTACTTAAAGTAACTGACAAAACCCTTTTTCTTATTCACAAATTGAGCAATTGATTTGATTCATTTGGGCTTTTTATAAAGAAAACCAGCTAGGCTAATATGTAATGACACTTTAATGGGTCCTGTAATTTTTTGCAAGCTTTGGTACAACCGTACGAGAAGAGCACACCCACGTTGTCATTTATCAAAACTCATCATGAAAAATCACTAGATTCTAGTTTTGTGATTTGCCATGTTCAAGATTTGAATCCAAATAGAGGGAAGCCCTATTGCTGCCCAAAAAAGAGCTAAAATCACCACCACCAACGCATACGGTTATCAAACCAACACGTGGTTCATTCTGTAAAATTTTGCATCATTTAATGCCAATTTGGTTTGTATCTCTAGTTAGGTCATTGCTTTAAGAAAAAAGGGGCCAACCCAATGGCAAAATGAGATAACTTTTGCCTACTAAACTATTTTATCCTTGTTTACAAATTATGAGATTTCCATTGTTGTCATAATCTTCTAGACATTAAAAGTGGGTCAAGAAAGTTATCACAAACTTTAATAGAGAAAATAAATTAATTAATAAAGTCTTTGGTAATTTTTTAAACACAACTGCATAATTGTCGTGAAATAAAGGTTCTAATTATTAAAAGAAAATGAATAAATATTACTAACTATCGAGTAAACTTATTTATTAGTATTTTTAGAATTTTCTAATAAACCGTTGTGAAATATATATAACTAGATGCATTTATTACCAAAACTAATGAAATTATGAGTGGTTACTAAAAATTTCAGTAGCTTAAATTAAATGGAGCCCGAGTACTGCTTTAGATAAAGCTGGATGCAAAGAATATGCGAAGGTAAAGATAATCTAAATTATCTTTACCATAGTGGATAGAGATTAAATCAATTAAAGCAGAAGAAGAACTTGTGTACTAAAAAGGTGCTTTTTCATCTAAAACTATACTTTTATTTGTCACGCAGCAGAATCTAAATCCCTTGATGTTGCCAAATATTAGTTTAAAACTCTTATGTTTTGCTTTTTCTGTTGCTTCTTGACTCTGCTAGATTTGGACTTGTTAGAATCTGGACATACATTTTTTTCTTTTTTCTTTTTTCCCTCCAAGTTCATGAGGCATTAATAGAGTTGTGGTAGGCGAAACCAAGCCATGTGGAGTGTTGTTGTACTAATTGAAGTGTTAGATTTTTTTTTTTTTCAAGAAACATGTAGTGACGATGATGACATGCCTCGGCCAATTAGTGGGTGTTGATACAAACGATTGTTGAGTGTATTACTGTAATGGGATTAGTTATTTATTGACAATAATCCCTTATAAGTCAACCCATGCGTTATAAAATATAGATAAATAGTGGGGATTTAACAATCATGATTATACCCAGAATTTATCAAATCAATCTCTCATCTAGTCGTCTTCATGGACTTTTGAGTCCAGTTTTAACAACTACGTACTCCAAGTCCATTTCAATTATCAAATGCCTTGCATGGAAAATATAAAAATGAGCGAGCACTGGTCGGAGACAATTAGTGAGTGTATTATTGTAGTAGAATAAAGCATACTCCAAATATATATATATATATATATATATATATATGTAAATAGAAATTCAGACGTGACTTGCGAGCCTTCAGTGTATTATGTTCATACTGTTCAATGAGAACTGTATCACGTATGTGTCAAAGACTGAAGAGTTGTTGAAACAATCACTGAAATCTCTGAGTCTGAGATGCAATCTCTTACTCGTTCCTGTTTACTTGTTTCCCAGCAGTAAGTGGGAGTTTTTAAGTTAGGCCATTCTCTGGCCTTGCTTGCGACTATATGTATTTGCTGCAAGCTTTAGCTGTATATCTGATGCATTGAAGTCATGGGCAAACATATCCTTTGTCTCCCCATTCAGCCACAGAATGTAGAGAACTTGTTCTTGTTCTCAGGCTCACTGATATTTATTTATGGTCAAAACTCGATTGTCACCATCATCAACAATCCTCTCATTCATCCTTACCATGTGATACTGTTAGAAGATGGGGGAAACAAGATCTGGTCAAATAAAAAAAATTTAAAAAAAAAAAAACAAATCTATTGTTACCTACAAAATAGGTGCCCCATTTCTGAAGAACCTCCGCCATGCCACGTGTTCAATTTAAGCCGAAATTAAAATGATGATCAGATCAACAGGCATGAGATTTCTCTAGAATTGTGAGCATTCTGTAGATAGAAAAGACTTTAATAAGAGAAAGATTCATTTCTTTTTTCACTCTAGAGGGGAAGCTGAGTTGGACTTGAATATTGGAATATATCTTTTACGGGCACACCTAATTGCGCTTCGGAATTTAACAAGCTCGAAGAAGTTCCCAGTTCCATCTGAAGGTAAGAAACTCGTTTTTGCCTACAAAGTAACTAAATAATAGCACACAATATTCTTTTTCACCCACAAACCACCCACACGCCATGCGTCCTTGAAATTAATTGATCCTTGCCTTCAAGACATAATTCAGATAAGGTTCACTTATGTCTCACAGGAAAGAGGCACATCTTCCAAGTAGCTCTATCACTCACTTCCAATCATTCTGCAGTAGATCCAAGCCCTATCCCCAACACAAGTTTACAAGAAGATATATAGATATGGCCTTGCTGGGGCAATCCATAGCTTCTTCATATTAATCTCTCACGTGCAACACGAGTATGAAAAGCTACAACCCAACCACCAGTTCTTCTCGAGATCCATGGCTTACATTATTTTTGTGCCCCCGAATAACACCCAATGCTTGAAGCAGAGATAAATTATTCAGCTGCAAGCAAAAACTTCAGCTATAAATCACATGACTACTTTCCGTCAAGCGTATCTTCAATACTCATTTAAAATAATCACCCAACACATGGTCATATTTAACTACACTTGAAAAATTATTTTTCCCGCATGAATTTTGCAGTGCCTGATTGGAGTTAAAATTGAAGTTGACTGAATGCTTCTATAGATATGTTAACTAACAAGAGTCATATTCAGACAGAACAGCAGGAAAGTATGGCACAAACAGACTGTTAAATGGAGAAGGGGTTACAAATTAATGACATGGATGATGCCTTTTTTTCACCAATCACCATACAAGCACGCATAACAAAGCAGTTCAACAAACAATGCGCTTTACAAACCAAGGTAACCTGTTAGAAACAGGAACTCGGCACAACTCCTTGGAGTGATCCAATCTTAGAGGTTCCCTCCCAAAAACAAGGTCTACGGGAGTTTTATAATTTTAATAACAAGACGACAATCACAGCTTACAGAACATGAAAATCCATCACAGTAAACGTAGTAACACAGTAAAGCAGACGCCCTCCAACACCCTCAAGCAAGAATTTGGTTCATCCGATTTTCTGTCATCTGCCAGTATTTATCACCGAGAATTGCCGGATGAATATCAACAATTGTGTTGAACAGTTGCTAGCTTCTGTTCCTGCATTTCTCCACAGCCCTTGGCGCTACACCAAACAAAGTTTCCAGAAAAAAATGAGCCTTATTAAATTAATATTAAGGCGGATATAATGGTGGACACAATTTATTTGTTCGTGAACATGAATTGCAGAACATATCAGACTGATATGCAGAAGCAATAGCAGAACTTATGCAACGGACTTCATCATAAGGTAATAATTGTTAATAAAAGAGACATCAGCTATATATGAGTTCTCAGAATACCATATAAACTTCCCACTGGATTATATAAAATAACACTAAATAAATATCAGTACTACAGAATATCATGACAAAGGTTGGGAAAGCACTCCAAGCAAAGCAATTGGATCGAAATTTTGATTATGCAACACATTGATCTTATAGGTTCGGTTAAGAATATAGTAACAAAAACCTGATTGCGAGTAGAATTATAATTATTTTCTTGTTGAATAACTCATGCAGTGCAGTGTTTGAATAAGCGGATGATTGACTATACATACCCAGGCCAATGGCATCAGAGCTCTTCATAATCCTCAGCCTCTTGCATGTATCAATAAACATTCTGAAATGAGTCCATACATAGATTAGGCAACAATTCATGCCGAGGGATTAATACAACAATGCATGATAAAAAGTTAAGCATCAGATGTGTGTGGACAGAGTAGTAGCATAAATTGAACTTATATCTTTTCTGATTCTTGAGTTGACTAGTCTATCCACTAACCAAACTAGAGTAGCATCTTGACATAAAATATTCATATTTTCTTTTAGGAAATAAAAGCAGAACCCACACTGATCAGGCTGATTAGACTAGATAAATTTAATAGATACACGATATACTTCCATTTACACAAATCAATAAAGTCTGGAAAAAAGTGTAATAATGTAGGTGCGTCCAAAATAACAGCTTTGATACTGATATAATCTTTCTCTCTGCTTTAAGTTGAAAGTCAGATTTGAAAGTTGAAACAATGCCAAAGACATCATTCTTATATGCCATTCATAAAGCTCTACGAATAATAATTGATGATAGTTGACGTGATCCGCTTTTCAACTCTCAAGGAATGGGTTCATGGGTTCTTTCAACATGTTTTCCAAGTTACAGCTAACTAACACAACATTAAAATGAAAGCTATGGTCAAATGTTTGAATAATTTCAGTATCTCAGTCTTCTGCATAGCTTAGATGTTACTCATTGCCATGCCACATACATTTGGCATATTTACATCGACTTCAGACATTTTAATACCTATTACTACATCTTCAAGTATCACATTTGATAAAAAACTTCTTAACTCTCTCCCACTACAATGACTGCACCGTTCTCATAAGCAAATAGCAAGCTTACATAATAACTCAAGATTCTAAATAAGATCTACGACAATCGCAATTTAAATTATTCATGCAACATGCAGGAAAAAATCAAGTAATAAGCAAAATAAAAAAAAAAAATTAGAACTTACTCCCAGGGGACATCGCCCACAAGCATCCAGTCCCTATCTTTGTCTTCATACGTGAGAACAAATTCTGAGCCATGTAGCAGATCCTTCAACTTGCTTTCACTCAGCTTCTCCCTGCCCAGAGCTCCATGGGATCCATATTGCCCTGACAACAAATGAAAACAGCAGTAACTGTATCCATACAAACCAGAATGCGCATCTTAAAAGAAATATCAGCTCAGCACAAATTGCATAAATATATATAATACACTGAACAAAATCTAAAATTCAAACAGAATATTAAAAGGGCTCACCAATTGTAAAACAGCTGAACATCTTTTCAAGGGCAGAAGATAGTTCCTGATATTTTGAGTAATTTTTCAAGTCCACTTTTCTTAAATAAGGAGCACCATCCATGCTGACCTTGACAAACAAAGCACTGGAACCTGCTTTTCCATCTACTTCGTCATTATTCTTACAGGGAGTGGCCAATGAGTTCTTCCTAAACGATCTAATTGGTGGCCAACCCACAACCTGTGCCCTGTCACCAAACAAGGAATATTGTAGATTTTTCAATCTTACTGAAGCCGAGATTTAACAGAGAACCAACTTTGGACTTACTTGGCAGCAGGTGCACTGCCACTGTTACTTGCTGAACCATTATGGTTTGCTATGGTCTCATTGTTAGCATCAGGCCTTTCCTGCACTGATTTTTGGTTGACCATCTCATTTCCTTTAGTGGTTTGAGTCCCAAGGTTCTCTTGAATAGAAAGTGGCTTCAGCCCCAAGTTTGGAGCCATCCTGGGTGACAATAGCTCAGAATTAGAAAGATATTTCCCCTGCACCATCAATCGGATAATTTCCAAGTTAGATTGCTGATACAGAAAATAACTTCCAATTCCAAGTTAGATTGCTGATGCAGAAAAATAACTTCCAATCCTCTTCAGCCAGGGTAGTAACTTTACCTCTGAGAACCCATCCATAGCATCGGAGAACCCTCTTTTGTTTCCAGAAACAACATTCTTCTGTGATGGGTAGTGGCTATCATTTGTAGGATGCAAGGGGAACAATGGTTTCTCATCCAGTTGTGCAGAACCTAAGAGACAGAGTTCGGAATCTCTCTCCAGAGACTGGGACCCAGGAAGACCGAGGCTCAGCTCTGTAGCCTTGAGATTCAGATTGCTCTTGCTACTCTCACCGGAGACACTGGAGACTACTGAGCTGTTCATTGAAGAACAGTCTGATAATCCCATGTAGTTACGCTCTTTTATTACTGAGCTTTTTTGGCATACGCTGTCCATGGAGGCTGGAGAAACCAGTAGATTGACATTGCCTGGACCCCTCTCCTCCTCACCAACACCAAGAAGTGGTGGAGACATCAAAATCTAAACACTGATACTTTAATTCTGTACAACCTGATTAATGTAAGAAGATCTACCATACTTGGATGTTCAAAGAAGTTTATCTAAAACACAAACACCCAGAATTTAAAATCAAAGATAAAGAAATAAAGAGCAATATGATCCTTTAGGAAATATTTTACTCAAAAGAATTATCCATTCAATAACAGCCGAGTATTCTTGTAAAGCAATCAATGGAATATAGACTAAATGAATGATCAATATTTAAATTTTCAATATGATTAAACAATCTTTTGATAACAAATTATGCTGGGTATTATTCCAAAAAGAATATGCCAAAATCAAGAAAGTCACATGAAGAGAGATTCTACCAGTACAAAACCAACAGATCCATCATCCATGGCCAGAAAGAGTAACTGCAGCACATGTGATGTGAGTTAGGGTCTAACTTAGTCCTGCTTTGCTTTAGAAATAATTCAAAATCTAGCAAATTATATATCTAAATATGTTTCAAAAGAACCGCCGTAGGGTTGAAAATGATCGTTATGCATTAACTGTGCTGGTTAATAACAAAGAAAAACAAGAAAGTCATAAGTTACAAAGCTTTAAAAAGTCAAACCTCAGCTTAAAAACGGAGCCCTGAAAAATTAAGCAATACGCCAGTATGCATATTTACAACCCAAGAGATCCAAATCCCATTTTTGTTAAATAAGTTTGTACACACTACAAACAGAGATTGCACGTAACTAAAAGACAAATCAAACAATTTATTGAAAAATAAAATTAAAAATTACGAACAGGGTTCAACTCTACAGATAACTGCAACCAAGAAATGCTGATAAAAATAAATGCATGCAGAAAAAAGAAAAAAGGGTCTAATATTAGGTTTCTGGAAAATAAAATAAAATAAAATAAAAAAAATCTTATTTTTTAAAGAATGAAACAGCTGCGTTGGGAGTTTTCGCTGTTTCTGTACGGAAACTAACCACACGAAACATTTACACACGACTTGCACGCATTTTCTTTGCTTTAATTTTCTTTACAAGCAAACAGCAGCAAAGGAAAGCACAGAACTTTAAGTTAAAAAAATAAAAATAAAAAATTAAAGCACCAACACCAACAGGAAATCCACCAAAAATAAAAGGAAAAAATAAAAGAAATTACTCAGATACAGTAATCATAGGCCAACAAGACGAGAGCAACTGAAAACAAAATAAAAAATAAAAAACTGGCCTCACCTGGTTAGTTTTGTTGATCACTTGCTGAAGAAGAAGTAGAAGCTGCTTTGCAAAGCTGAGACTTCAAACTTGAGAGAGAGAGAGAGAGAGAGAAAGCTAAGGACCCTCCATTTGGCACAGAGTAACAAAAGCTTATTTGCCGTCCGATGTGAAACTCTATGCATTTAAAAAACAATATTTATGTCTTTTCTTTGTTTTTTGTTTTCTGTTTTCTGTTTTTTGTTTTCTTTTTAATAATTATTTTTGTTTTAATATTTTTTATAATCCGCCGAACGATAGACAGAGGGAACGCTTCTCAATGGCTGATGGGTCCCTGATTGTTTTTATTTTTCTTTTTTATAATGTGTCCCTGATACTGATTATTAAATGCCAGCCGTAGATGCAATTTAAATTTCACAATTTTGGGATTAATTCTATTTCAGAATGACAAAAGGGCTTTAGTGTAAAGTTCATTCACAAAAATTCTGATGGGTGGCACAAGGCATGACTTTGCACATAACAGTATTAAAGTTGATCAGACGATCCATATTGTCCCTATCAAATTGTACTTGTAGCTATCTTTGTGTAATCGACTCTCTTTTAATATGTTTTGTGCTAGGGCTTTGTGCTTGCACACACTCTTCAACTTTTTACTTTGTATTTATTATTATTATTATTATTTTTACTACATCTTATATATTCTCTTGTAAGGTAGAATTTTATTAAGTTATAATTCTAATAAATTTTTTAACAAATATATATATAAAAATTTGTAATATAATGATAAAATTTATTACCATATTATGAAAATTATAAATTATTAAAATTATAATTTAACGAGACCTTAAAAGATAACACAAAGTTCGTATTGTACACTTTAACTGTCAAAAATTGATATGAAAAGTCCCACTTGTTAAAACATTTTCATGCATGCAAATTATACTTAAAGCGGATGAAATGACCAGGTGATGAAATTAGATTTGACAGAGAGAATTTTACAAGCTACGGGGCCCACAGGCTAGTATTTCATGCACATCAACGAATTAGCAAGGGTTACGTGATGTAACACCAGAATCATGAAATGTGTGCCTGGACCCATGGAGTGTTAAGCCTGACATCTCGAATCCCTAATATGCCCTTATAGTGGCAAATTTGTCTTTTGACATTTAATCACATGACGTGTCAAAATCATGCCCCTGAATGTCGTTTTCCCAATTAAGCTTAGGCCAAGCCGATCAGATTCGAAAGATGTCCTAAACGTTTTGGGCAGCGATTCCCATTCCCTCATAAGAATGTGGGAGCCCCTCAACTGAAGAGACCGTTTTACCCCCAACCAAACCATATGCTTTTGACTTTATTGCCAAAATATTTATCATATCTGTATAATCATGAAGCTCTCCAATTGCCTAATTGCCTATGTACCTAACACCAGCGGCTGCTCTTTTCAATCTTCACAATAACAATGAGATGCGAAGAAATACAAGACTTGCTTAGCTAAATATATATAACAAAATTCAACAACCCCACTCATTACTCTCGTATTTTTAACATCAACATTCCTCTCTTTAACATCAACATTCCTCTCTCCCTTGCCCCATGTTGCATACAAATTATTAATTTAATCTCACAAATACCCTCCACTCACATGGAATCACCCCAAATGGGTCCCGCCCACTAGTCTCACATGGTTTGTTAGACCCCGTCCTTGGGGTCCACAACTTGCACTCAGAAGGGACATATTAGTAATTACAGTAACGTAATTTTCTACAAATAGCAGCAAAAATTATTCGATGCCTTCTGTGTAGTCATAACATAATAGGTTAGGGGCAGAAACGGAATTTTGAATAAAGTGGGAGGGAGGATAGAGATGGAGTGTAAGTTACGTAGAGGGCAATAAATGTGTGTGTGTGTGAGAGGAGGGCGGAATTGGGATTGAGAGAGGGAAGGGGACAAAGAAAAACAGGGTAAAGAAATCTGATTGATATATTGGGGGACAAGAAAGCGGCTTTTATATTTGTTTTGCCGGGAGCAGATTACGACACTTAACATCCTTCACTATCTTCCTTTTTCTCACGCGATGCCTCCCTCGCTTGTGTTACACGCTATTTCCATTAACAATATTCCTCCTCATTATTTTTATATTTTTACATAAAAGCATCATTGATGCTCATTTGGATTCATGATTTTTTTTTAAAAAAAATAATAACTATTTGAATTTACTGTCACGGGAAATAATATTATTACCCTAGTTTACATCTGTGGTTGTGGATAAGAAATTATGATGCACGCGCGTTGGTTTGGAGTTTTAGTATGATATTCTATTTGTATTCTTATTTTCTGAAGGTGAGATTTAGTAAACATCATTAGCAGCTCCCGGTAATGCACGCGTTGCCCTAAATTCATGCATACATGTAGTGATTGAGCATCATGAACATGGCGCAGCTTCTGCATTTTCCATCATCAATTCACCTTCACGTCATTTAGTCATCATCGGGATGAATTAGGCCCGCCATTCTTTTCGGCGCTTTAGCATCAACAACAATGGGCCAGGCCCAACAATTGGACCTCTTTAAGAATTAGCTCCGAAAAGTGAAAAAAGTTGTCGAATATGGATGTTGCGAGTGAGACTGTAAAAGATAGTGCCGAAAATTTGAATGTATAGTCGTGTACAATAGAAGTATTATTTTGAGAAAACCAGAATTAAAGTGCATTGTTAATTTCTTTTAGTTTGATTTTTCAAAGAGCAGATATTGTGCCTCGGAAACTGGAAGCTCTCTTGTGTTGACTATCCCAATGACAGTGACAGTTTAGGACCTATAAGATTTTAATATCATTGTCAATTCGTGGGCCAAAAAAAAAAGTATATATATATATATACACTGTTGTTTTTTTGGTCTATCGACAAAGGACTTTGTTGGAATGTAATTTTCATAATTAATGTGTTATTTCAATATTTATTGAGCATATGAGAAGTGGTCAAGGAAATGACATGGTTGATTCATAAATCAGAATTCAGAGCGATAGGCAATTGGCTAGTCATAATATGGACTTTGTCACAAGCAAGCACACGGGTGTACAATTTATTAAGTACTGAGAAGAAAGCTACACTTGAACCACAAAATGAGAAAAGGATGGCCGCTTTCTCAGATAATATTATTATTATTTATTGAATAAATTCTGTTAAAGTTTTTAAGTCATGCCAATGCCTTGATTCTTTCGCCAGATCTACGTGGCCTTCCCGTACACAGCTGCACTTTTTCTCAACTCTTTGGGCGGGCCAAATTATCAAATGGACCGGACATCGAAAAAAGTAACACCCGTTTTGAAATTTATTTTCTAAAATACCCCCATACATTAAAACTAACCATTTTCCCATGAAACTGAACCTTAGAAAGAGTATTTCTTTCAAGTTTTTATGCACAAAATTCATACAAATCCTAAAATCTTAAATTATTTTCTTTGAATTACATAGTTTTAGTTTTCATAACTCTTATAAGTTTCTGAACTAATTTTTTTTAATATTATATACAATGCAATTTACATGTAAGTCCATAAAAATACTCGACTAACTAAAGTCCGACAAGCTGAACAGACAAAATCAAATAAATAAAACTCTTCAACGTGATGGAGAAGACTCGAATCTTACATAATACAATTTATATATAAAGCCCAACATAAATACTCAACGAAAGCCTAACAAAGATTAAGCCCAATAAGCCCAACATGCAAAGTCAGAGAAAGAAACTCTCATCGTCACTGTGAAGCCCCCGACGCTATACAATTCAATTTACATGTAAGCCCATGTAAGCCGATAGAAATACTCAACTAAAGCCTGACAAAGACAAGTCCAGGATTCCCGATAAGGAAAAGAAATTAAATAATAATAATAATAATAAACCAAATAAAAAGTATTCCATTTTAACCAAAATTTGAAGGAAATCCGACAAAGTTTTATATACATGCTACATGTAAATGCGAGGTCTCAACAAAATTAACACGCTATTAGTTTTTCATTTCCAAGCTAAATTTCACGAGAAATAGCTCGGTTTAGACATAAGTTATTTTGAGAACATACAGAATAATCAATTTAGTCTAAATAGCTTTGCTGCCATTTCCTGCAGATTCCGCAAATCTAAAGGCAGTTTTAAATTCAAATTGATAATGAGTATAAACACAGATTAATTAGACGTCGTTCTGCATGCATGGCCAGTATATATAGGAGGCTTGCATGGACAGGCCACTGCTACAAACTTAGGCACCTGTTCCCCGGGCATCGATACTAGCAAGCTTTGGAATTGATTTTGCTCGGACACCTGGAAACACAAGCATTACGGGCAAACTAATGTTAGTTTATGAAGTGAATATTGCGGCGATGATATTTGTGGAAATACAAACAGATAGTAATCAATTGATTTTGTGTGAGAGAGAGAGGCAGATAGTTAATTACCGTGTGCAGATGATGGATATTGGTTTGAATATTATCATTATCAGCGTGAACGAGGAGGGATCGAACTTTATGCCAATTGAGGCAACAAGTGAGGAAGACACTCATGCAAAATAAAGTCATCAAAAGCAGAGCCAAACCAAGAGGAAAACCTATGGATGGCCGATCTGATGATGATGATAATGATGCTTCTTGATCATTCGCCATCATTTTACTTCTATCTACGTGGTACTCTTTTCTACCTTTCTTGCTTCCTTCAAAAGTAGATTAATTGAACGCCATCGTATTAGTAGTATTATCAAATGGAGCATATATACTCCATAGTTTTTATTTTCCCTTCCAGAGTTTGGTGGGTGGTGGTGGAATTGGTTGCAATTTATTGCCTTTTTTTTTTAAGTGACTCTTCGGGGTGGAGCGTGGGTTAGGCACTTATAATTTTCTCGTACAATTCGAGGCCAGTACGGAAGAAGAAGTATTGGCGGGGTCCTAGACTCCCACTTGCATTTGGCTGTATTGTATCCATTAATTGATGATTTCACCATTCACTTCTCTTAATTTTCTTCTTCGATCTCTATAGTGTAGTCTCTTGTGAAGAAGAAATTAAGAAAATTATGTCCCAAGCCCTGCTCTTTCTTTACCTGTGTGGCTTGGCTTTAAGTTCAATTTAATTTGCATTTCAAGAACACTTCAAACTGTGTATATTCAATCACATAGTGAAGGCAATATAGTACATATGATATGTTTTGAGATTGCAGTGGATTCTATCGTGTGTTTGATAATCACTTACATATTAATTTGATAATTGCTTGTGCATTGGCTCCATAAGAAACAAATCAAATCAACAATTTAATTAAATTAAATTGTAATGATTTGGTGCATGGTCGGATACATAATATTTCGTTATCATCTAAAGAGTAAATACTTTTTTAAACTCTATATTTTGACTCAAACACTCATTTAATTTTTAGATTATTTAAAAAAAAAAAACTCAAAACACTTTTGTATTTGAATATGTCACATTCTTACTCTTATTTTTCATAATTTTTACAATAATATTCTTACAAAAATATACTTGACATTAATTAAATTATCTTTATAAAAGTTAATCTCAACAAATTAATCAATAAATATCCGCTTGAAAGAATTGATATTTTTTGTACATGTGCAGCAATCTTAATCTTATTAACAATTATTTTATAAAAAAAATTATTAAATTAATCTTAAAAGTAAAATAATAATATAAAAATTTAGATAAATTTTTATGTTATTTTTAAGGTTAATTTGATTATTTTTTTCAATTTTCATTAGCATCCCCGAGAATATTATTATAAGGGTATTATTATAAAAAAATAAAAAGTAAAAATAAGAGCATAACATATTTAAAAATATATATACCTTGAAGTAATTTTTTTAAATATATAAAGTAAATAAATATTTAAATTAAAATAAAATAACTAAACAAATATTTACTCTGTCAAAATCACGAGTCAAACAACTGTTGACCTACATGATTAAATACATGCATTTTAAATTATATTATGATGAATGGTTGACCCGAACCCACCATCAGTCCATGTAAAATTCTTGCACTTAATAGATTAATGATCTTGCATCTGACAAGTAGTAATTGTTGCATTCCACCGTTCTTATAAATATTCTTCTATACAATCATGACGTTAGGCACGGGTGCTTGTAAAGTCATTACGGAACTAATTCGCTCTTCATTACGAGAGCCATACATGTATAATTAATATATACCAATACAAGCAACGAATTATACGTGCCCATCATTGCATAATGCATGCATGGTTCTTGCTTCTCCATGTTCACATATTCATTATCAAAATTATTGTCAATGGTTAATTTTGAATTACTCTGTCAGTGAAGTGACAATTTTTATATTATTTCTTAATTTTTTAAAAATATTATGTTACTCGCTAAAAAAAAATTATTATTTTTTAATATTTTTAACAAATAAAATAATATTTATATATTCTCTAAAGAATTAATTAATAGAAAACAAAAGATCAAACCTCTATATAGGCTAATTTTTATGGACTTAAATCGTTTTAAGTTTTACAAAACATACATAAATATTTCAAATATTTGTGGCTGCACACGACCAAAGCAACCAAATCCTTCACCACGGGCAGCCATGCCAACCGATTGAAATCATGAGATAAATTATGAGTATTTAAGCGAGGGTTTAGTGTGATTCTGATTTGGTGGAGATGAAATTGAGAAGAGATAATTTTTTTTTTCTTTTTTGGGAACTTAAGGAATTCTTTTATTTATTTTATTACTTTATTAATAAAAATAGTATTTTTAATGTTAAAAAAAGATATTTTTCATGCTTTAACAAATTAACTGCAGTAAATTATTAAAGTTAATTATTTTTAAGGAATAACTTGATATTTTTAAAAATAAAAAAGAGATTTAAATATTACTGATTCACGAGGGAGTAAGCCAAATTTACCCCTTTAAAAAAAAAAAAAAAAAAAACCCTAATTTCAAAGAATCTAATCACTAGCTCAAGCTCCTCTTCCTGTTGTCATATGCATCGATATCGGTATCATTATTTATGTGAAAAGGGTTCTCCACTCAGGAGGGTGCGCTCCAAATGTTGTGCATTCATGGCCTTATCTCTTAAAGATAATTAACATTATACACATGCGGTGCATGCAGCATCTACCAAGTTTTTCAATAAATAAAGTCCAAATATATTAGGTCACGATCATTTCAATATTCAATTATATTTCAATTCCCTTTCAAAATAAGTGGAAAACATTATAATTTCATATCCATTACTTGTACATACCAAGGAAATTATTGGTGGATGTACAATTGCATTAGTGGCAGACAAGGTATGTTTGAGATAAAGATTAGACAGTTTGTAGTTTTTAAGTTATAGTATTAAACTATTTAGTAAACTGTTATAGTTTGAAAATTATATTAATATTATTTTTCACTTGTATGATAAAAAATTTATTATGTCTTTAATAATTTTATCAAAATTATTATTTAAAAATTATATTTACTATATATTATTAACTTTTATTTTATAATTATAATTTTTTTTTCACAATAACTATAACTTTTAAAACTACACTACCTTAATTCTAAACATTCTTAAATCACTTGAGAAAAATATAATTTATTAACCGCTTTTTTTATGCACTTTCATCCAATTATGAGTCTAATTTACTTACGGTTAAAGTGATTTTGGTGATAAAAATGTAACTTTTGACTTCACTTTTGTATTTTATTCAAATTAAAAGGGACTAAATAACAATTTAATTGAAATTGGAAAATGATTTTTCTGAAAAAAAAAACCTAGGCTTGGTTGGGGCAGCTACCCAAGCTTGGTCAGAACCTTTCACAGTCCACTGTACAATTTACCCCATTCTTCTGCCTACTATGATTCTCCAAATAAGAAATTAAATTGCCATAAAAAGGCGGAGACCATTTTTATAATAATACAAAAGCCTAGTTAGCTAGTGCTTTACTTTTTATCCAAACCATAAAGAAAAATAAGATGCTCGGACATGGCTGACTGCTATCCTGTGCTAGGCATTGCATCAATGATAAAACGAAGATAAAAGAAATTTTTAAAATGGGCCGTTGATGTCACCACAAGGGCCAAATCTTTCTTCGATCCACTGAGCTCCCATTCAAAAATTTCTTTTCATGTACTAAGAAAACCCAACGTCCAAGGTCCAGTGACTGTTTCCAGATCATATTTCTCCTTGTTTTGGGCGAGTTCATGTTCAATTGTTCATTGCATGATAGTATATACAATTAAGTTTAATTTTCATGAAACGTAGGGTTGATCCGAGGAAAGTGTAATAAATTTGATATGGTTTCACGTAACACCGGAGAGATGTCTATTCTAACCAAGGATTGATACGAGGAAAGTGCAATAAATTTGATCTGGTTAATTTACTAACAAGTTTGTTGTTCCAACTTCCTGATAATGTTTTAAATAATTCCTTTGATTGGCTGGTAAAGAGTCATAAAGATTATCGAGGCAGCAATGTTGCCACTATGGAGGAGATTGACAGGATTTTGGCCATTGCCCATGTCTATCTATCTTCTCTTCCAGCTTGTGCACCCTCGAAAACCATGCAAGAAACTACCTTGCCATGTATACAGCCGTGGTTTCAACAATCGCAACTCACAAGCTAATCATTTTCTCCAAAAGTAAAACACAGTGCAGTGGACCCTGCAAATGCAAAAATTTGTGCCATGAAAAGATGTGAGGATCATGGTAGCAACTAGCAACTGTATGGAAATGTCTCAGCTTTCTTCCTGCAGCTGCTTTTGGATTTGGATTTGGGGGGCTTCATTTAAAATTGTGTCGAATAAATATACATGCATAATTTTACCTTTCCCAAAAGTATGGCCCCTTCTTCAGATCATGTATTAATAATATTAGAGACGGCAAAGTGAATTTCACTTCAAGATCTTGCCAAACATTAGAGTGAAAGTATAAATTAAAGATCAAAAGCAATCAAAGACAAGACTGGAATGACTTAATCAATCAAGCCTTCTTTACTTTTATTTCTTTATATGCAATCGCTCATTACATAATAATTGAGCCTTTTATTCTTATCTGATGTAGAATTATTCGTTTGGAGCGGGATGCTTGTAGTTGTAGGGTTTTTGATTCCTTAACAAAACAATCTGCCTCATTTGTCCTCATGGACATGATTGGTGTATGGGGACATTAGATTAGTCAAGTTCCCAATAATTTCTCTTCTCTATTGTTGCATTTTTTAAATTAAGTTCTCCGATATTACGCTGTCGGATCGAATTGGGTTTCATTTTTAAAATTTGTCTTTGAAACAAAAGGATTGATTAACGTATTTTACACACAATAAAATATGGCCTTTATTGATATGAAGAATAATTATCTAAATAAGATTTTAATAAAGTAAGAATGTTATTAATAAATTTAAAAAAAATATAAATTTCAATACATTATCAAATGTATTAAAATTTATTTTTATTATTATTATTTTATATTTCAACGAGGATGTACTTATTAAAAAATGATTCTTGATATGAAATTCCATTTTATTGTAAGCTAAGTGTCCAGTCTTGAGTCCAGACATTATTGTGAAATTTTTACAATTACTACTATCTTACTAATGGTGTTCAGCATTTTTAGCTGGCTGCATATATAAACTCTGTTTTGAACTTTTGATTGAAAAATTAATTACAATCTCAAGAGGCTCAGTATTTTCTAATTATACGTGCCAAGATTCAGGTGGCGGCGACCGCTCATTGGCTGTCCTGTTCTCTTAGGTATACAGAAGTTTTGCCTTAAGAATTTCAGTATTTTGATTCCAAAGTACTTAGGAGAACAAATTAAGCAATTTTGCAATCATAATCATCTTCAAACAAAACGGATATTACATTGCCCTGAGAAGTGAGCATGACTTATTTAACAATTAAACAGCTCAATGAATTTGTGGAGAGATCACTGATCAGGATTTCCCTCTTTTCCCAAAACTTCACTCCCTCAGTGTTCCTACAAACATTTTCCTCCATACCCTGCATTTCTAAATAATGCCTGCTTTATGTCTTCAGAACTCAATGTTGCTCTCTGCTCCATTTCCTATCACCATCACCGAAATTGATGAGTATAATTACTGGGGCTAACTGAACAACAAAACATAAAGTGGATGAAGCTGGAACCAGAATTTAATTGTACCCACCTCGAAGCAAGAAGCTTGCATTGAAAAGTCATTGAAGCAACTAATAACACACTGCTGAATCTCAAGACCTAATGCTTCAAGACTCGTTACTGTCGACAGCAGCAATCCTGGCTTCCCTGCACAGCAAATCTCAATCCGGGTATCCATATTTCTTCTTTCGACATCAAACTGCAATGCAATTACAATTACATTTTCTCAAAGTAAGAATTCCATTAATTGATTAATTAATTACTGAAGTTCAGTGCATGTGTATCTCATTTTAATTTTTAATCAAGGAATGAGTCCGTCCGTGCGTACCTTTGGTGAATTTCTTACTACAATTTCACTTGGCTTCACGTCCTTGAAAATGCCGGTCGCCAGATGATTTGAACCTGCTTCAATTTCTTGCTGCAAGCTACTGATTTTGTCAAGCAGCTCTTTCATGTAGTCTATTGTATCTGCAAGTATAGATGTTCTGTCCATCTATCAAACCCCCCAATAAAACAATTAATTAGCTTCATCAAACCATTTTCAAGAAAACGAAAAATTCACATGTGCATAATCAACAATGGAATAGAGTTCATTAAATAAATTATTTTACCTTGCTTATCTTAGGAACGATTGACCTCAGCATCGAGAGCCTGTCATTTAATCTCTTCCTTCGCCGCCTCTCAGCCATTAGATTCTTTGATGGCTGCCCACCCAACCTCTTGTTTCTACTCTTCCTTTCCAGACAATTAGACCCCATGTTAAAGACGGGGACTATTTCCGGAGACTCATGAACAGGCTCTACTTTGAAGCAATTTTGCATCATCTCCAAATTCTGAAACTCATCAGCAAGTGAATCGTTAGGCTCTTCGTCCTCCAACTCCATCATGGACAACGGAACCTCTTCTTGAACAGGAAATGAAGGCGGCGTATACGTGTGCGAATCAAGCGTGTTCATGGATGGTGAATCTGTGAGCTGCGGAGCTGACAACTGATCGTCCCCAAATGGACAGTAGGCAGCCTCATTGACGAATTTATTGTAATTGAAGTGATCTTGTTGATGAAATGGTACTGAGAAAGAATTTGGAGAGAAGGTAGCTGGGTTCTCATCAAAACAATCATAAATCCAATTACCATCAGAAAAAATCTGATTCATTTCTGTAGGAATACTAGTATCCCAAGTGTAAGCGTCTCTTCTTAGAGCTAACAATTCCTCTAAGAAGCCATGCTCACTGAACTCCATTTTCTCTCTAAACGAACTTAAAATTTCTAATTGCCGGTGCAGGCAGTACCTTGAGAATACAAGAAGTTGCACCTAGTGGAAGAATATATATATAGCTAGGAACAGAACAAGAACAACCACGAAAGGATATTAAATTGTGTAATTAGATTAATCATAATAATGGATTAGTATTAGAAAATGGGGCATATAAGCTAAGATTGAAATGGAATCTGCTTTTTTTTTTTTTTATCCCTTCTATACTGTTTCCGTGGTCTTTTTCACCGAAATCTCTGCAATCAAACAAACTTGATATTAAAATCTTTTGTTACACAGAAAATTTTGACCCACATATCTGTCTCAAATGAAGGGTGGCCAGCCTTAGCATCATAGACCCTGTCAGGTTCTTTGTACGCTTAATTAAAATTTAAAAACTTTTTACAATTTTTTGATGTAATTTTTCGGCCACCAATTCAACACAACACAAAACAAACACCCCCATCTCTTTCTCTCACTGAAAAATTTGCTGATTTGGGTCCCATTTCCATTACCTCTTTGCCTCTAGAATTTTTAATTTTTTTGGACGAGCTTCACAACATCAAATCAATTCGTGGGCCTTCTTTTGTTCTTTCTTCACTTTTCTCCTTTCATGAACTTGGAATTTTCTGCCCATGAAATGAATTTATTAATTTTCTAAAATTCTATCAACTAAATTAACTACGCAACCTGGCCAATTTTATTTTCTTTCTCTAATTTAGAATTTGGGGATGATGGCGTAGTTAGCCGATCATGCATAACTATAAAAATTAAGATGGTATATATATAAGTATCTTTTAACGGTAGCTTTCGGCAAAACTGTACACTACAATCAGTGGCGTTACCACATGATATGAGAGGAATTTTTGTCTATTCCCAAGAGTTGGACTCATTCTTTCAAGACGTTAATTTCTTAATTTAGCCAAGTGACACATAAGTGTTTATAATCATAATTATTCTAGCTATTATACATTACAGTCGCTTGTTCTCTATTATTATTAATCATGCATGGTGGGTACGCAAGCTCGATTTTGAATAAAAATCTCGATTTGAAAGTGGCGACATTGAGTCCCATCCAAATAGAGGTACATTTTTTTTTTTTTACCACTCATAGTTTATGATAATAGTATAGGATAATCAATAATTACAAATATTGATTGGAGAGAGATAATAATGGAATACAAAGTTAGTAGATGTAAAAGATTTGTTTTGCCCAGTGAAGAGAAAATTAAAACAACATACATTCGCTGCAGTCTGCAGATCTAATTATTTTGTAAAATTCATGTCTGCATGCAAAACTTTTCATTAGGTCATTCAAAGTCATGGTGACATACATAATCAACATAAACCGTTGAGACTAATAATATTTATTTTTGTTAATTGTTTCCTTTGGAAATTGGAATCCACTGGCCAAACCGACCGCGGTATTTTGCTGGATGTTACAATTTGAGAATAAACTTTGCTTTTACACCAAGGTCCTATTCGATATTGACAATTTGTACATTTTAAGTTACAACTGTTATTAAAAAAAAATTGTAAATATAAATAAAAGTTGATAATGTGTGAAAATTACAAGTTAAAATTAACATAATTTCTAAGTCATGACAATAATTATTTATCAAATAATTTTGTACCGTGTCTTTTAAATTACAATCACCTAACCATAATATTAAACATGGCCTAAACACTTTGTATAAAAATCTATTGAATTCACGGTATATCTACCTCGCTCAATTTTAAAAAATCAACTCATGGAAGAAAATTTAACTGCTCGAGTCCACCACTTAGGGAATTAATTGCGAAACAGGTAAAAGATAAAGCAATTAATTATATAGGTTTTGAAGGTCATTGATAGATTGACTCATTTCATATTAACCCAATCAATAAAACCTATGAAGAACGTGAGCCGCAAGTAATTAAAAAGAAAGTCTTAATGTGGTAGACAAGAGATGTCTCCAGACTGTCCAATAAAATTTCATCACCTACTTTAAATCATCTATCATATATTTAATAACAGTTTCAATTAATTTATTATAAGATATATATATGTGTGTGTGTGTGAAAATTCTATGGTGAGTATATGAATAACAAAAGTTAAGCAAAATAACATGGAAAAATTAATATGGATTAAGTCAACTTAACGTTCATTTGATATAGTTATATGGATATTTTGAAGTGGTTTTAAAAAGTTAAAAATTAATTTAACTGTTTAGTAATTTTATTTAAAGATTTTTTTTAATAAAATCATCCGGCAGATTTTAAAAAATAAGGATGAGTACTATTTGATCCCTAGAAAGCCCCTTTGAGGTAGAACCCGATGGGTAGTCACAGCAGGGTGACAAATCTTATGTCGGTCAAGTATGAGTATTCTATTGCCTTTCCCATCGTGAATTGCTTTACCTTATGTTTCCTTTGATCGTGCTTGTATTAGCTGCTATTGGTTCCCAAGCGTGTGTGTATAGGCTATCTTTTTCTTGTAATCAAAAGATCATTATTATAACTTTTTCAAGAAATAAAATTAAGAAAGTAGAAATATTATTTTTTTAAGAAGATTATTATTATTATTAAGATATTTTAAGAAATAAACTTAATAAAGTATAAATATTATAAATTTAGTTACAAATATATATGTATAAATGTTTATATTCGTGTAAGTAAATTTCAAGTAAATACACTATACTCATTTTAGTAGTTTGTATCATTATATCAATTTAATAATAAAATTTATCATGGCTACGTAGCTGCTTTCAAAATTAACTGTAATTGAAAACATAAAATTGATCTACCGAACTGCCATTACTTAACGTAATCAGTGGTCGGTCGTGCTCTGTGAATAATCTTTTCGATTCTTCGAACAACTTAAAAAAGATGCAATAATTTGGTGCTAACTTCTAAAGTGAAGTTTTGAAATTCTGAAGAGGAAATGATTTGGGGCAACCAAGTTTCTAAAGGCTTTAACTTTTGGAAATTTCTCACATTATTGTCCTAAAATAATATTTATTAATTTTTATTATTATCGTTTCTTAATCAGCTGCCAGCTAGTGGGCATTTCATCTATGGAATGATGATGATAAACATCAACGTTTATTAAATTAATTGAAGAGAGAAAAAAAAAAAAAACAAATGTAATAATCATTATAGAAGAAACCGACATTAACAACCAAAATACCCATTCTAACAAATGTTTACATTTACTTACTCTGTGATCTCCTTTCTAAGATTGGTGCATTGCTGCTTTTCGATTTAAAAAGATAGTTTCCTCCAATAAAATCAAAAGAAAAACAAATAAAAACAAGAATTGGAGGAGAGCACGAACGTCGAGGAGAATAATGTTTTCTATGGGCACGTGAATTTCTATAATCGGACGTGTCGTTTTTATATCTTTTCACGTGTCAAGTGAATAGAATCCATTAGGAGTTGCGAGTTGCTTTACGTGCACACACATTCATGACAACATTATTAACCCTAATTACTAACCAATTGAGTTAAAACTTAATTAAAGATTCGTTGATATGAAAAAGATGGGAATATAATTAATTAAGATCGTTTTAACTGATGTGACATTTTATTATCATCATATGTATCGTCTTAATTAATATTATGAATTGTTTAAAATTCAAATTAGTCGTTGAACTAATATATATATATATATATATATATATATATATCTTCTTAATTAATTTTAAAATATTTACTAGTCACTTTTATCACGATTACGTGTCATTTGAATCAATCTCATTTAAGTTTTAATATTTGATCAACTTGATAACAATTTGGTAATATATATTACCCTATCCTCAACCGGTATTATTAATTAGATATAAATCTCAAAGGCAGAAAGCGACAAGAGATTAAGAGACCTAACAATTACAAGACTATTAAGAAGGGATTTGGATTGGTATTAAGAAGGGGATTAAAGACAAGTTGACAAATGACACACACACACACACATATATATATATATATATATATATATATATATGTATGTATGTATATATAAAATGAAAGATGACAATGACACGAGGAAGCGCTCCACGAGAAGCACAGGGGCTTCAATGGTGGTGTGAGAAAACCGCGGGCAGTTTCTCCCCACCACCCCGACACTAAGCGGTTTTAGCTTTGACAGCCCACAATATCTTATTTTAGGGTTTTAGCTTTCTTCTCAAAACCACTAGTCTTTCTATTTCTTCGATTGTTATTAATAATTTGTCTGTTATTGTTTTTGTTTGTTTGTGACTTGCGGTGCCCTAGCACTAGCCCTAGTGTTGGGGGGGGGTCCAGCACGAATACCAATTCAGGTCCAGTTACTGCTTCTAGCTACAGTTTCAAAAATGGCCTTTATTGTTGAAGGACTGGATCAGAGGGTCGTATTTTAAATTTTTTTGCCTGCAGTTTAAGACAGTTCTTGCTCGTGTGTTCAATTTTCTGTAAGAAAGATACAAAGAAAGAAAATAGAAGTAAGACACTTTTCTTCTTTCTTCTTCGGTGAACATATATTTGATATTGGCATTTTGTGTATGTCTTTGGAGATCATATATGATGTATCTGCAGGAAAAGAGAGCCATTATTAGATTTAGAGTCCAAAAGTGAAAAGGGGCGTTCGTCACGAGTCTCTTTTCTTCCCAAGAAAATAAGCTAACCCCACATTATCACAACTGCTACTCATCAAAAGCTGTGTAATGTGAAATAGTTAAGATGAAAAAAAAATGTGTCAAAAAAAAAGAATCAGTAAATTGCATGTTTGTTTTACAGCCATTAACAATTATAACATTGAACAGTTTACTGAGGATTGAATATAATAATAAGTTGATTCATTGTCAGTCAGTCAATCGTCCTTTGAAATAAATTGATGCCATTGTTACTTGGCGTATAGGGTTAGTAACTCGTTCATAAAGGTTTGTGTCTTTGCTTCAAAAATCTTTATATGTGGGGGCATAGTCGGCAGACGAATGTTGAATTAAGTCTAGCTAATTAATAAGAGTGAGGGCATGACATGTACAAGAGGCAACAAAATATCACACACAACTGATTTAAGTATAGCCAGCTAGGGAATTACTATTTCAATATTCCATTTGTAGGTCACTTACAGTATATACAAGTGATTTGGCATTAGAATTAAATTTGCAAGTTTTCATTCGAAGTAGAATTTCTACATAATGATAATATTCTCCCTCTATTTTAACTCTTGAGTTTGGAAGTGAACATTGTTGAGCATCCATAGTCAAGATTTATTCATTTATATTAACTTTTTATCATGCGTGTACTTTGATTTACTTGCTAAAGTGAATGAAAGTTAAAATAACCAGAGCTAGAATCTTGATTTAACGAGAAAATTATAGCATGCCAGATTGCCAAATTTTTAGTTAAAATGAGCCCATAATTATTAGTTAGAACAAAAGAATCAGCGTCCAGTTCACAACACACCAATTGTTGATCTTCTTGCCCTAATTTTCACTTTTCGATAATTAGATAATAAATCAATGCTTTTATTAGATAAATTTAACAGGTAACGGAAAAAAAAAATGCTCGATCAAGCTAGTTTATTGAATTGAATTAATAGCGAATAGGGATTGGTTTGAGATCATTCTTTGTTGATTGCTCAACGTACACGTGTATCTCGTGATCACATCAATCTACCAAATTGCAACATTAATTCTAATGCAACACATAATCAAATGATATTGAACTCCCAATTACTTGTTTGTTTCCTAAACAAGGAATATATCTAAGCTAGCTAGCAGTACTTTGGTACACCTAATAAGTTATTATTATGTATTATTTATAGCAAACGTATATTGGAAGAAGATTGCATTATCATCTCAACCGCTTATATAGCAACAAAGAACGCTTTCTAATCTTCCATGCCGCAACAAAGAACTAAGTAAGATCAAACCATCTGGTGGTCCTTGAGCTACTTTATAATTAGTAGTTTAGTTGTTATTATTTGGATGATTATTTTCCATAAACTATAAGATTCTTGAAGACCAGTCACGGTCTCCTCAAAGATCAATTAGACACCACATTAATTCAACAATATTAATTCAATCACAATCTAGTGATAATGTGTCCATTTTAAGGATCTCCTTTCATGAAATTTGAACAAATTATCCAAGAATTAAGCAGCTACCTGTTAGGAAGTCACGCTACAATCAAATCTAACCTCTGTCTTGTCAAAGATTGATCATGCAAAATGATGATTAAATAGTGGGACAAGTGGTCTTCTTAAGCTCTTATAATCATCTTCAAAAGATTTGTTGTTTCCTGATTGTTATACATTCATACAAAACAGTTCTTTTAATATAGCAAAATAAATATATAAACGTATATATCAATATATATTGTGCCACAAGTTGTCTTCTAAATTAACCTTCAAATAATAATAAGATCGCCCAACTTCTAGATTTATATGCAGCAGTTCAATCATTATTGCACAAGCACAACTGGCTGGCGCAAGTTTGAAAAGCTATCACAAAGTCAATTAATTAATACCTTCACATAAGCGTAATTATTAAGATAGGCCAGGGTACAATTTATTACTATATAAGTGTAGTATTATATGTAAAATTAAAGATTTGAACTGTATATTGCCATTTTAGTTCATATATATATACTTAATTATTCACCTTAATTACTTTTTCAAGTTTGTGATTTGGTATATGGAACAGATGCAAGCATCTTTTTTTTTTTTTTCTTCTATCCAAGGCCAATATTGGCGGCATGAAGGAAATTTTATCGAAAAGAGAAGGAAAAATGACACCCGGAGGCATACTGAGCATTACTCCAAAGCATAACAATGAAGTGAGAAACATGAAAACAAAATTAAAAAACAACCAAAGAAACTAAAACGAGTAAGACCATTTGCATCCTTATTCGAAAAAGGCATGACAGCAAAAGGATCAGACCACCAAATAAAATAGAATAAAAATATTGGAGTGCCAATATTAGCATCTTAATGCATGGATCACATCTATCGAATTATGAAAATTAAATTATATATTTGTACAAAAATGGCCGGGACAAAATTGGAGACAAAACCAATTTAATAAGACAATTACATAAAAGATAAAATTTATTTAAACAAATGATTTGTTGTTTAGTTGAATATTTTTAATCTTTATTTAATCTTTTACTACTTTTATTATTATGGTCTAGCTATGTTGAAATTGCTCCACGGTGGAGCACTGATGATAATCGTACAATCATAAAGATAAATATTAAATCTACACTTATTACTATGATCTGATGATCATTATCAATGCTTTACAGTAGAGCATTTCCACTGTAGCCACTATCTTATTATTATCCTCATTTTTGTGATTGTTTGGTATATGTGTCAAGTCGGAGGTTGTCAAGTCGGAGGTTGAAGCCTCTAAAGAGTAAAAATTAACTAAAGAAATCAATGAAGATTATAGTTTAGTTAAGGATCCATATATAGTTTAGTTAGCAGAACCAGCTGGAAAATATACAAATGTTTTTGTCTGAACTTGTTGCTGAAAAATTAAAACTTGCTAGCGTTTTCAATTAATTAATTTAATTATGAATATACAAACTTTAAAAGTCGTGAATGAGACGTGTTTGAACTTGCTTTTTCATCAGTAGTTGATTAATTTGTTTAATTAAGGTAGGTTATTAGCTGTTGTTTGGAGTGATTATGAGACATCAAATCTCCTTGTTAATTGGAGGAACATTAATTTAGTTAACTTGACTACAAATTATTGACCAGATAGGATTTCTTTAACAGAACAATGCTGATTAATTGTCCAATGCTAAAGATTATAGACGTATCTTTCTACTGTTAAAGAACTGAATATCTCGAATAAGATTATGTTTGTGGAAATTGGATGGCGAATCAAATCTTTGAAACTGATGAATTTTTTAACTAAAAAAAAAAAAACTCTCCATTAATTTGTTTCCTTGTACGTTTTTCTTTTGTTAGTGATATTAATTGCTTCCTAATATTATTCAAGGAATTAGAAGAATCTCTAAATTAATCTAGATGTCTCATAATAATTCTTCATTAAATCAAAATAAAAAAAAGGGAAAAAAATATCTCATAATTGGTAATATCGTGTAGATAACTCTACATGTATATTTGTAACCGTGATATATACACTCTTACCATGGGATGATCGATCCCATGCCATGCATGCCCTAAAATTTTACAGGAACGGTTCAGGATTTACTATTTCCTGATCAGAGAGGATTAAGATTTTAGAGTATAAATTAAAATACCTGAGTCCATATTAATTCTCAGTCCTTTTATCTTGATTGAAACTAAAAACTGATTTTTCTATCTAAACACAGTTGAAAAAATATTAATATTTTAATATGCTGCATGCTCCCATTGTACTTTTATGTTGTGATTGCTGAAGATAATTTTAATCTACTTTCAAGCCTTACAGGTACAATGAACCACTACTGCTCATCTCCCTCAGTTGCAGGGAACTTCAGCACTTACAGGATACGATGGCGATGCTATTCTTACCTAATATTGAAATAAACTGGCTAGCGTTCTTACCTAATATGTATATCATTTGTATGAGAATGCTGACTTAATTTTACAGCCCGATCGCTTTTGTACATGGAGATCCAGGGTGGTTAGAGTACGAACTTAACTATCAACTGTAAATGAAATAAGGTTATTAATAATGACATCTACCTGACGATAATAAGGGACAGTTTAGGATTGAAGTTGAACAATTTTTTTTTACAATAATTATAACTTAAAAATCATAACACTCTAATTCTAAACAATCCCTAAACTGAGTTAATTTATTGTTTTCGTTGAGTAATGATTTGAACCATTAATGCTCATTGCATGATAAAAATAGCTTCACATCCATATAACACCTCATTATTCAATTTATAATTCTTTATATTTTTTTTTGCTTTTGTTTTTTGCTTTTCTTTTTTATATTATTTATGGAATAATTTTATGATTATCTTCTTATTGTAAGTTATTTTGGTGTAAAATCCAATATTGATATAAATATACAAAATGTTAATAATTAAAAAATTAATATATTCTTGTAAGTATATATTCCCTTTTTATTGCTTTTGTCTTTTCCTTTTTCTTTTTGTATTATTTATGGAATATTTTTATTAATATGTTCTCATTGCAATTTACTTTTGTGTAAAATTCAATATTGACATAAAGATACAAAAATTTAATAATTGAAAAATTAATATATTCTTGCAAGTATGTGTTGAATTTCTAAAAATTGGATATATTGAATAGTTTTGTTGATATTTTAGGTAATGAAAGGAATTTTTATTTTTATTTTTAAGAGTGTACAAAGTAAAACTTAATTTTTTTTCCAAAATTAGTATATAAGGATACAGAATAATAGAATATTCAAAGTAAGTTTTTGAGTGCAAATAGCCACATCCTACTTTAAATTTTAATTGGCACATAGGTCATACATGACTAGTCATTTATTGTTTTGTTTGTAGACGACATGTTATTCATACAATAACATGGCGTCTGGTGTATTTGACATGTATAAAGCCGTAAACAATGTACATCGATGCATAATCTAGATGGCTCATCATTTATGTTTTGATTTCAAACGATATGTCAGTTCTTACAAAGATCTCAATGACATGAATTTTGTGTGCTTAATTGATGAATGATGCATCATCTATTATGTTGAATGCTACATGATTTTAATGAAAGTAAGAGATTTTTTTTTTTTTTAACAATTACATGAGAAATAATTATTACAATTATAATTGTAAAAAAGGCTCATGGCTTTTGTTATAGGTCCTTTGGAAGCCCATTCTTCGAAGGAATTCTTATATGTATTTGTTGTAATTGTATTTAGGTATGTACATGTGTTGCATTGTCATTTGTCAAAACACGATGAGATGTGGCAACTATAATTTTCAAGTTATTAAGTGCTTATTTGATATGATTTATCTAATGATTATAAATACTTATTTAACCTCATAAATTATTTTTAATTTTTTTGTTTGGTTTTTTTTTAGTAAATTTTTTAAAGATCAAATAAGCTATTTTGCCTGCATTAGTAAAAGCTCAAATTTTGGGCTTGAGAGTAGAGGTTGAAAAGCTTTTATAAAATATTAAAATATCCTTTACTTATTTGGCATTAATTCTTTTCATGACATAATTTTAAAAAACTTATTTATTTAAATAATTTTACAGTTTTTGATGAAAACTCTCATTACAACCAAACAACTATTTTTTTAAAAAAATTTTTGTACAAAAATTTACTTGTAAAAATTATACTAGTAAAAACTCTACTTAAATAAGTTCTATTTGAAAAGTTATACTAAATGAATCATAAAATAATAAAATGAACTAAAAAAATTCAAATGATCAGTTTTATATAGAAATAAGACAAAGTCACAATGCAAAACATTTATGAAACAGACATAGTAATTATTGAAATTATTGAAAGAATAGTGATATTTGGCCTCCTCTAATTCTATTACCAGCATCCACCTTCTAATTATTCTCATTTATTTCTAGAATTATCGTTATTAAATAACAAAAAAAATGAAATTATAGAAACCTTAGCCATCTTTCACCACCACTATCACAGCCTCAAGCATTGCAACATTAGCCAAATCGTCACCAATTGATCCTACCAAAAAATTGCCCAACAACTGCCAACTAAAACCCCTTATTTATTTGAATTGGTTTTGGCAAGATTGATGCAATAGTATCAAAATAAAAATAATATCACATGAAAAGACAGAGAGAATAATTTAAGTATTGGAATTAAGAAATAGAATTAATTCGAATGAATGATAAAGATGAAAATAAGAAGCCTAATAATTAAGGGGCTGAGATTAGAATGAATGGTAAACAATGGTTGCTTGAGGTAGCTAGTCATGATGACAGTGGAAGGTGGCTGGGGTTTCTAAAATTTTTATTTTTTTCAATTATATTTTTTACTTTTTGATAAGGGTAATCTTATAAACTAATGAAGTTAATTTTATGTAATGAAGGTTAATGAGAGAAAATAAAAAGGCCGAATATTACTACCCTTATTTAAAACAAGTGAAATATTGCAATGAGGCCCATCTGACGCTGCGCGAATTAAATAAAAATACGATTTCCTTATTAAATACACCCATTTGTACATTTTACATACGTCGGATGGGGTGTATATAGTAGTCATGTTTTAGTAAACTACAGAGCATGTGGCAAACTTGTCCAAGCTTATAAAATAGATCTAGTTCAACCCAAAGTCTTCTCGATGCCATTTGGCCCAAATTAACATGATCTGGTCATGATTCGTATTTCGTACAGAGAAATATTGTTCGGAATTGGGATGGAATCATTCGTAACTTCGTTATCATTGTGCAAATAAATGTGATAGGCGAACCAAAGTTCAGAAGTTGCCCAACATTGAGTTGTTTCCGGATTCAATGAACGTTGCAATTTTATATCAGATCAGAACACACATTTATCTTGAGAAATTTAGGTCGTTAAAATTTTATGTTTAATATCCAAGTGATGTAAATTTTAAGTCATAATTAATATAAAAAATTATAATTATAAAATAAATATCCATAATATTTAGTAAACATGTTTTTTTTTTTAAAAAAGTAATTTTGATAAAAACAATCAATATATTATTAATTTTATTTATATAAATATTAACCGATCTTTCAAATTATAGACGTTAGTATTTACTAAATAATTTTAATAATATAACTTTTAATTATACATTTTAATTTTTAATAAATAAAAATCTTTTGTTTTAAAAACAAATTATTATTTTTTTTAGGGTTTAAGAAACAAATTTCAGTTGCAATCGTGAAGACATTGTGAAAAGTACATGTAATGTGGAGTCACGTGTGCACTTTATATATATTGAGAAAGAAGTGGTTCTTTATTTTATGGAGTTGTAATAAATATCCGTCATATTATCTTATACGTTAGAAAATCAAAGAGAGGAAAAAAACAAAAGGAAAAATTTTGGTGGCCTTGGGTTTCGAATTCCGGGTGGCATTTGGCCATGGCAGCATTTTGGCATATGCTGAGTATATTTATTAAAACACAGCGCCAACAAAAACGGACTCATCACGTTTTTCGAGGGACCGAAACCACCGGAGAGAGAAGAGAGAGGCTATTCATTCAACTCACGTAACGCTTATTCGCTTGGCACCGACCAAAATATTAATTTATTTATATAAAAATAAAAAACAAATTTAAAAAGACCATGACCATTTTATTCTTAAATAATTATACTATTCCCGATTTACATTTTCCTCTTACGAGTTTTCAAAAATACCCAACTCCGCCGCCGCTCAAACACTTTTCTCTGATTCGCAATCCTCCTAACCGGCTTGCTGTCATTTGCTTCTCTTCTGTTCCAGGTTATTCTTCTTCTTCTTCTTTTTTTCGTTAATCTTTCTTTATTTTATTTATTACGGGAATTAATTTATTTGATTTATGGTCAATGGGTGCTTAAAGTTTTTTTTTTCTTTCTTTTTGCATCTTACATTGTAATGATTTGATTCTGTTGTGGTGGTGGGTATTGTTGTGTTTTACTAATCTGGGGTTCCATGCTGCCCAGATGGGGTCTAGTTGCTTGTATAGTGGAACCAGTAAGTTTTATTTTTATTATTTTTTTTAAACACAAGGCACACGCCGCACGTCCATTTTTATGAGGCTTTAATTAATTGCTTGTCGCACATCTTATACTGTTGAGTTTTTATCCTGTTTTGTTTGTTCGTATGCAGACACTATGGACGCTGCCCCAAGTACAAGTCTATATCCATTTCACAGATGTAAAACCATTCACCTGGTTTGTGCCAATTTTGCCCTTTCTCTATATATATATAATATTGTAGAAATTTGCTTGCACTTGGAATTTGGGCGAAGCATGCATGACCTTGTTAAATTTTGAATTTTGAATACAGGTGAGGCATGCTCAGGGTATTCACAATGTAGAAGGAGAGAAGAACCATGATGCTTACTTGTCCTATGATCTTTTTGATGCACATCTTACCCCACTTGGCTGGCAGCAGGTGCTTTACCGATTCTATGTTGTTTCATTATAAGGTTTTTAGCTCCAATGATCTTTCTTGAGAAGTTCTGATTAGTGAAAACTAGAATGTAGAATGCTATTCCTAATCATATTCTGATAGGTATAGCTTATGTGTTGTGTGGAGTTTTAGAACAAAGAGAATCATTAATCTTTAGTTTCTCTCAGAATTTAAGATGTATTTCCTTTTTATGAAAGGATGATGCTTTATATTATTCTTTGTATAATTACAGGTCAATAATCTGCACAAGCATGTTCGCGAAACTGGGCTTGCTAAGAAAATTGAGTTGGTCGTCACTTCCCCTTTGTTAAGGTAATACTTTAAAAATAGAGTTTTTGTTTTGCATTTTTTTTTAATTATTGCTTAATAATTTAACTTTGCCAATTGACTTAAATTCTTGCACACATTTCATCATTATTCATGTAGTCTTATTCTTTAGGTTATGATTTTCATTGTTTGGATTGTAGGACCATGCAAACAGCAGTAGGAGTCTTTGGTGGTGAAGGGTATGCAGATGGGATAGATGCACCTCCGTTGATGGTGGCTAATGCAGGGAACAGCAACCATGCTGCAATATCAAGTCTAAATTCTCCACCAGTTATTGCAGTTGAGCTTTGTCGTGAACACTTGGTATGTATCGAACATAACAGATTTTAGTCATGTAGCATAAATAAAAAGAAAAAAAGAAAAACCGTGTTTTACTGCTAGAGCTGGAAGCCTAGAATGTGCGACGTCATTGGTTTTCTTGTTTTAATTCCTCAAGACTCTGTAGGTTCAGGGTAATTTTGAATCCCCATAAGATTAGATTTAGGAAGGCTCTTTTTTCTTTTTCCCTATGTTTGTAGGCTGAGAAATGCAAGCTGTTAAACACTACCCTGGGATTGGGACATATTTCTGGTCTTTCTTCCACTTTTTACCGGACTTAAATGTTTCAGAAATAAAGCGAATTTAATTTTGAAATTTGTGTGTTTCTCTGCTCATGTTTAACTTTCATTACTACAGGGAGTACATCCGTGTGATAAGAGAAGAAGCATCACCGAGTATAAGCCTCTTTTTCCTGCTATTGACTTTTCACTGGTGAGTAATTGGTTGTAATTGGTTTTTGTTTTACTGATGACAGTAACTAATGGAACTTTCTGCTGAGAATCAAATTTGTTTTAATCTCATATTTGACTTAGTTTGATTAATAGTCTCTTTTTTCAATTGTTGTTTAGATAGAAAGCAACGATGACATTTTGTGGACAACTGATGTCAGAGAGGCTAATGAAGAAGTTGCAAAGAGGGGTATGAAGTTCATAAACTGGTGAGTTCCCTTTTGCCTCTATTTAAGATTTTAATATTTCAAACAACATGGTAAATAACAAAGTGCTGAAAGTTTATGCATGAATATGGAGAATAGGGCCCCCAAAGGGGCAGCCCAGTTGGTTAAGGGCTTGGGTTCTGGTGCTTGGCTGTATCGAGATCTCAGGTTCAATCCTTTTGGGAGCTTAAAATTCCGCTCTTTGTGGTCTCATGGGTCATGGTGTTGGGGCGCCCCAGTTTAGGGCCTGCCGGAGTGGACCAATGGTCTGAGTCGTGCAGGAGTCTGGTTATCCCAAAAAAAAGGGGTATTGGAGAATGGGTGTGTGCGCCTGAAATTGGTTAGAACTATTGATATAAAATAAATTAGCCTGATGCTGGGGGAAATAGTCGGTATCAGGGAGCTATCTGACTACTGACTGAAGCCTATCATGGGTTTTCTTGCACTAGTCTATGTTTTAGAAGACTTCAGGCTTCAAGATGTCACTGACCTGTAGTAAATTCAAATTACCACAGTTTGTCTTCCATCAAATGGTGGTCCCTTGGTTGTCCCATGTGAATGGTTATTAGTTGCCTCTTGCTTGGCATTCTTAATACTTGGTGTCTGAACTTCATGTTTTTATCTCATTTTGAATTATATATAGTAGTTATGTAGGAACTTTATCATGTCCGAGTCTTTTGTACCTATAAATGCCACTTTAACAGAGGAATTCGAGTGAAATTGTAAATGCTCCTCTGTGATTGCTGAGGAATTGCATAGTTATATTTCCATCCAGTCTTGTTTTCTTGTTGAATAAAATGTATATAGACATCTAATGCACACATTGTAACCAGCTATTGCAGATTTTATATCAAATCTATTCCTTACAATTTCCTTGCCTTTTCGCATTTCAATTGTTCCAGGTTGTGGACACGGAAAGAGAAGGAGATTGCAGTTGTTACTCACAGTGGATTCTTATATCATACCCTAAGTGCTTTTGGAAATGATTGCCATCCATCTATTAAGAGTGAAATATGCACACAGTACGTGTTACCCTTATTTGTGCAATTGTCTGTAACAACTTGAAACGTGGGTTACCATATATTTTCTTTAAGAGAATTGCTATGTTGGAGGAGCTCTAAGTTAGAGCATCTCCTATCGCCATTGAATCTAAAGTTGAAATGAGTATTGGTTCTTTCAACTTTAGATCCAATGGCTGTAATGGATGCTCTAAGATAGAGCATATCCAACATAGCTGGACCATTTCTTTAAAGGAGTTTTGTTAAACCTTTGTGTAAGTGTTGAGCTTCATGCTTGATGTGCTATTTTAAGCTATTTGGTCGGTGCCTGACTCTCCTCCACCCTTCTGATTCCTCATTTACTTTTCTAAGCCATCTCTTAATAACTTCTTACTGCAAGATATTGTTTTGAAATTGCTGGTTCATTTCTTTGGAGTGGTAGCTGGAAATGACTTTCTTTGCTTTTAATTTTGTATCTGTTTTCTGTTGAGATCTAAGTTTTTCATTTATAGTTTAGTAAAATTCTGGATGGCAAATAATGGTAGCTTTCAAATTAACCAGATGCTTAATTTCTTTTTAAGTATTCTTCTGAGGTGCAGTTTTTATCTTAAATTAGTCACCCAGGATAGTAAAATTAGATGGTTCTGTTCCAGGCCTAGGTTCTAGTCTTCTGAGGAGATTGGATAGCCTCTTCAATGTTCTTACATGTAGCTATTACCTATTGAAAAATTGATATTAGGGGAAATTTAAATTTGCGGCACAAATTAAACATATCTGACTGGTTTTATACACAAATATATGTTGCTTTTTTGCTCGATTACTTGCTAATATGCTTTCTGCTATCTGTCTGCAGCTTTGCTAATTGTGAACTTCGGTCAATGGTTATTGTTGACAGAAGGTGAGCATGTTAAGAATATAATTTCCTGAGAACGTACTGTCCAGCCTATGCGGAACTCACGCTTTCTAATTCTTGTTGCAAAACAATAAATTTATCTTTTTTGTTGCAGCATGATTGGCTCAGATTCTCCAACAACAAACTACCCAGGAAAGATTCCTAGCGGTGTTGATCTTCCTAGTGATGTTGCTGCTGAGAAGCATCCGAAGCAAGGAGCATCTCAGTAATCAATTGCCTGGGCCTGGGGTGATACATTGATGGAACCAGATTATGAATATGATGGTGTCAAGAATTTGAAGTGAATCACTGAAATAGCTTATATTATCCAACTAAAAAATTTTATGAGCTTGCAAGCTCAGTTACCCATTGTCAAGATTCTTTCTTGGGATAGGCGATGTGTTAAGGTTTTAAGACTGGGGGCCAATTCTTTGTAGGATGGATGAAAATGAATCATATGTTAACTCAAGAAGAGAAGAACCTTACATCTGTCTTATGATTATTTTGCTCGTGAAGAATAATTTTGCATCATTTTGATGTTTCCACTTTATATACACTTATTTATTTATTTCCATCTTTCCTATTTCCTCATTTTTAATCGGTCATTTCTTATATTCTTATAAATAATATATATATATAGAGGGAAGTTATTATTGCACCATCATTCTTTTATAATTTGTATATATGATCGTTCTAAAATTTTAACATAATTTTTTATAGCATTTTTATTTCTAAATTCATATCAATAAATAATTTTTGTACTATAAAATGATTATTTTACTCTTAATAAATTAAAAAAATATTTTATTTTATAAAATTTTAAAAAATAAAACAATTGTAATTATACATTATCTATAAATTTAATAAAATAAATAAATCTCAAAATTAAAAAATATGAATTTTTAAATTATAATTTTATTTAAAAGTTATCATTTTAATTTTTTAGAATTATAATTTCATTTAATTTATATAGGAAAGTTTTTTAATTTTAATTATAGGAAAATTTATAATAATTATAGGAAGTTTTTCTCTTTGTGTTAATTTTTGTAAATTTCTATATTCTTAATTTGATTACAATAATTAAATGAAATTATAATTAAAATGTAAAAAATAACAAGATAATTTTAAATAAATTATAATTATAAAAAAAATTAACGTCATAGATTTTGTGATTTATTTATTTTATTAAATTTAAGGGTATTTTTATAATCATAATTTTTTATTTTTCAAAATTTTATAGAATAAAATAACTATTTAATTCATTTATGAATAAAATGATTATTTTTAGTATCAAAATAATTGATTTATATAAGTTAAAAATTAAAGTCGGTGGAAAAATATGTCAAAATTTGATTATAGTCAAATGTGCATATAACAAAAAAAAAATAGTGTAGAAATAATTGTTCTTATATATATATATATATATATATATATATATATGTACACTGCATATATTGTGAGTACCATTAGGCATGGAGTAAAAATAAATGTGATTAAATCAAGTGATCTACGTACTTGTAAGGAAAAATCATTTCAAATTTCAAGTTCAAAGTCCAAGGTAATTTCTTTTGAATCTTTCCAAACTTCAAACCACCCAAAGTTGGTGCAGTCATAAAGGAAGAAAGGAAAGAAGGGGCAATGGAGACACCCCGATTAATATATACATATTAATTAAGACTACGGGGAATAGAGGTTTGTTTGTTGCATGCCATGGATTATAAGATGAAGAAAATAGTAAACACGCTTTCAGAAAATTCTCAATAGGTCTCAGGAAATTGGTCCTGCAATTACGTTAGATGCACAAAATAAGGAATCAAAGTAAACCCACCCCATCTCACGCTTCATTTATCATATCATATCATATATATATACACACACACACACACACATATATTGCTCATAGCATCTATTTTCCTCCCACACTCAATTGCGTCGTAAACCATTTTCCCAATTTCAATTCAATACTACTAGTAGCACGAATCTTTAACTTGTTGTTTCTAGCCAACAACATTTTTCATTTCTCATCAAATTTTCACACACGACTTTTGCAGAAATGGTAACTGCCCAAGCTCAGTTTCTGTACTCACCAAACAATTGCAAAATTCTGCACATGGTGAGGCACGGGCAAGGAGTTCACAATGTAGAAGCAGAGAAGAATATTGATGCATTATTGTCTGAAGAATTATTTGATTCGCCAATCTCAGCATTGGGTTGGCAGCAGGTTGCTGATCTCCGCAGCTATGTTCGTGCGACCGGACTCTTGAAGCGGGTTGACTTGGTCGTCACTTCTCCTCTTTTAAGGTCGTATCATTATTATCATCATTCAGATCAGCCCGATTTCATTTTTTAACCGCTTGCATCTCCCAGTATTAATAAATAATACTGCTCGAAAACTACCCGACAAGATATTACGACTTAACTAGCAATTGTATATTTGCGTATTGAATTATTATTCTTATTATTATGCTGCTGCATACAGGACCATGCAAACGGCAGTTGGAGTGTTCGGTTGCGAAGGAGCAGATACAGAATGCAATTCAAATTGCCCACCCATTGTAGCTCATGAGCTTTGTCGAGATCGTTTGGTATTAAATATTAATCGTTTACTCTTACGTTATAGTTAATTGAAAAAAGGGCTATCGTCTATTAATGATCATGTAACTAACTCCATTTAATTAACATATATTATTATACCAATTTTGTTATGTTTTTAATTAATTAATTGAGTTATTTCGTTCGTCAGGGGCTTCGTCCATGTGATCAGAGGAGAAACGTGAGTGAGTGTCGGTCTCTTTTCCCAGAAATCGACTTCTCACTGGCAAGTGTCTTATGCTTTAATCAATTTACTGATGAATGAATGAATTAATTAATTAATTAATATTGTTGTGTTTTGAATATCATCCGCGTTAGTTTAATTACAAAATCATCGATTAATCTGTACCTTTTATTTATTCATTGATGCAGATGGAGAGTGAGGAAGATGACATGTGGTACCCTGAAGCTAGAGAGCCTTACGAAGATATTGAAGCCAGGGGAATTGAGTTTCTCAAATGGTGAGTGATTTGAAAATTGAATTTATTTACTCTCTTTTTTTTTTTCTATCAATTAATTAATATTAGGAAAGAATGAAATTAGCTAACAAAGCTGGGGCTGGTTATTGATTTAATTAATATACACAGGCTGTGGACACGGCCGGAAAAGGAGATTGCAATTGTGAGCCACGGCGTAGTGTTGCAACATTTTCTTTACGTTTTAGAAAATGACAGTGCTGACCCAGCCGTCAAAACTGGTTTGTGCAGACGGTAAGCACGGCTACTAGTCAATTCCTAGTACTAATTCATTTTGGCTTCCTCCGCTCAGCCTTTTGGTTTGACATTTGTATGTATTTTTGACCGAATTCAAAATCTCAATTCTCAGCTTTAACAATTGTGAGCTTCGTTCTGTTGTCGTCGTCAACAAAGGGTACGTGGGCTTCTCATTTACAGCAGATATCAACTGATTCTGATTGGCTCTAAAATCTATCCATCTAATTATTCCCAATTCACTTTTTTTTTTTTTTTATAATTCATTTTGCAGGATGATGGACTCAGATTATATTCCCTCAGCAACTAATTAACTAATAAGCTGCTTTGCATCAATTCCTTCTTTTGTAGTTGAGTGGGCCACCAATTGCTTCATTTATTGTTTCATTTATTCATTATTTCCTTCTTTTTTTCATTTTTCCATTGGGATTCTTTCTCACTCTCTATCCAACTCAAGGATCGATGATATGGCGGCTAGATCTAAATTGCTTCATTTATTCATTACTTTTATTATTTCCCATAAGGATTTTGTATCCAATTGAATATAATTTATTTGTTGTTAATTAATAAGATGTCGTCGTACTCTTAATAAGATGTAATCCCATCAAAATTTTATTAGCACTTGCTAGCTTCGTCTATGCATTAATTTCTTTTTCATTTTTGTTCCAATATTTATTCATGAGTAATATTTTATATTCTTTATTTTATATTTTAAATAATTATCTTAAATAATGTAATATTTATCAATTGAGACGATGATTATTTCTTAATTTTGTTATCTCTTAATCTTCTCTATTTTTTAATGATTGATCAAGTATGTGATAATTATACTAATTTTTTCAATAAATATTTATATTTGATCAATCATTGAAAAATAAAAAAAAGTTAGAAAACAAAAAAAAATTGGGAGAGAATTATAATCCTATCAATCGATTACAAAATTAAAGTGAATTAATTATACTAATTTAATAATTAATTAATGAATGCCACATCATTTGAGATACTTATTTGATGTAAAAAAAAATTGATATGCGTAACATTATTATTTATTCATTTGTTTTACTATCATGTCAACACCAAAGCCTAATAATTATGTCTTAATAAAATTAGCTTACTTAACCATTTTTTTAGTTATCACGAAGTCTGAAAACATTTTTTTTTTAATATTGAAACCATGTCCATTGCTATTCTTAATATCTTGTATTTCAACTTATGTGTTTTCTTTTTAATTATGGGATAACAAAATTAAGCATTGCTAGTCACGTGTATATAGCAGTCACTGGATAAGTGTCATGCTAGTATAAAAGACGATGTGTTTGGTAAGTTAGAAAAATAGGCTGGAACACATGCGAATTTTAAAAATGACAGTTAGTTTTATTTTTTATTTTTATAATTACCAACTCCTCATGCCACATAAGTTGAATCTTAGCACCTTAAAATTATTCCTCTACACCTCCCATAAACTCAAGGATCTGGAATTGATATTAAAATTTTGTAGTGAAGTAGCCCAATTTCTCAACCAAAATAATAATAATAATAAAGTTTTTGCTCAAATATCAATTACTTGGTCATGACGTCGTAATACATCTTAATAAAAATTTATCATTCAATAGATGTATGACACATCATTTATAATTAAGAGCGAAGCAAGCTTTTTTTTTTAATTAAGTTGAAATTATTAGTCAAGGTATTCATAATTTATATAATTATTTTATTTAAATTTTACAATATTCATTAAGGTTTGTTGTAATTCGCATTTAGTTAAACATTTTATTGAGAGAATTATGAAAAAAAAAAGAATAACCAAAAAACTCTCATGAATAACATTACATTAAATCATACTATTAGATTGAAAAATCAACTCGAGATAATTATACTATAAATCAAAATATTTAATTTGGAGAAGAACAAAAATTCAAGCATATTACTGTGCGTTAATTAATTGTCTCGTCATTAAAGTTAGTATGTAAATATATCTACTTAGAAGTTAGAAGGACATAATTATAATTTAGCCAAAAATTGGGACGGGGTACAATCTGGCCCAGCTAACAAATAGCTTAGCTTTGCCGCAGGACCGCAGTTTAGGATGAAATCTTTTGGGAATTTAGTACACACTTGCTTAAACTAATCTAAAACTATGTACTTAGACCATATTTTAAATGACTTGTTGCACTACAAAATGAAAGGCTTACATCAACTTCTTCTTTTTTCAATGAGTGGATATGAATTTGGCTGGAGACCTAATTGATTTGAATGCATATATCTAAATCATTTGTTAATTTTTGTTTTTATTTTTTTACCTTTATTTTTTTTTATTTTAAAGTATATAGAATGATTGAATATACAGTAAAATCTCGATAAATTATTAAGTTCAGAACTATGAATTTTTTTTATTAATTTAACAAATATTTATAAATTAATAAATTAATAATTTATGAAGATATTGTCTATTTAAGAAAATATGATCATGATTATAGCGTTGATTTTATATTTATTTAAATAGTAGTTAGTTGTTTACATTGGTTGTAGTAGGATTATTGTACTTATAAAAGCAAAAAAAGAAAAATTATTGTAAAGTTTTTATTTTTTTCATGTTAAAGATGATAGTTCTATTATAAATATTATAAAATTCGTGTCATGCAAAGAAGCACTCAAAATGATACTAACATTAAATAATCTTTTTTTTCTATTATTGTAAATGACAATAGTAAATACCATTTGGAATCTCTTTTTGCGTGACAAAAAGTTGGATATGGATAATTTCAAGAAGAAACAACGCTGAAAACATAAATTACAAAAGTCACATACACATTTCTATATATATATATAGTTCTAAATTGGGTCATTATTAATTTACATAGTTCTTGGGTCTTATGGGAAAAAAAATATGAGTTTTTTGAAAATTTATTATCTTATAAATTTATCTAATTATTAATTTACCACTTAGATCTTAAATCAAAACCGACAAAAATTAGTATTTAATCAAGATAATCAATTGATCAAATATTAACTTATACAGTAGAACTTCAATAAATTAAGACTTGTAAATGAAGATGGAAGACTTGAAAGCAAGTAACCGAAAGAGATTGGTACGATGTCTATTACAATTCCTATTTTAAGACATGGAAATTAACAAAAAGGTCCAGCAAAGGATCCTTCCATGCAATTGCAGGGATTTGGGGTGGAAATTTTATGTGCGTTTACACTTCCATGCTTGAAAATGATGCATGAACGTCACAGCTGGCGGCAGGATTTTGATTCTTCTGTTGTATGCTTACAAGACCTATTCCAATTAGGAAATTAATCCATCTTACAAGTCAAGCAGCTGCGGTAGCCAAGCAGTTCCAATATTATTAGATAAATCCATTAGTTAATGAATTATTCCATGTATATTTATTTATTTATTTGTTTGTTAAGAAAGCTCATCCCTTCCAAATCCATTTGCGTTGGCCTCAAATTGACTTACTCCTAATTAAAATATAAAGGATTGACGAATGATTAGTTATAAAAATGCAAAGTTGGAAATGAGTCGGAAATTGGAATAATAACATTCGCAATTGCCTTCCTAGCTAGCTGGCACTGTCATGTTAATGTCACAGAAGCAGATAGACGCTTTCATAGCAACTTCTCTATGGAAGCACTTTTCGTCCAATGCATGGAATTTTTTTGAAGTTTTTGTCTCTAACCAAATGTCTCCAATTCCAAAAGAAAAGTCAACTGATTTTGTAAACATAAAAACCAAACTACATAAATTCTCTTCCTGTCCCAGCTCCCTGACTCCCTCTCCCGCTCATTTCGTCTGCATTATTATTATTATTAATTTTCCAAAGTTAATATCAGAAACAAAAAATGGACGCTTTTGCTGCTCTATTGCGAGGCAAGACTTTCTTTGTTTCTCTCCTCTCCGGTACGTTGGTTATCTCCTATTTCTTTTGTGGCCGGTTGGGAAGCGTACAATTGTTATGTTGCTTCTTGGTATTAGCCGTCTGTTGCATGTTACTTTGAAAAGTAAAATGTAAATGCTCGGTGCTTTTGTAGTTCTTGCTTAATTAATTAACATAAGTTGTGGACATTCATGGTCTAGATTGATTCGGTATTAGTTTGATCTCATCTTATGAATTGTCATTGAGGCCCCCTTTGTTATTGCAGTTAGGTAACTACAGCTCTTAAGCTATAACAAATATTTCATAAAATTTCCTTTAAATTATATTTACATTTAAAAGCTACTACTACTACCGAAAAGTCATGTTATTATCCAAGAAGTTGGATCATGAATTATGAAGAAAATACTAGTTAATTAATTCATGAATGTATTCTATTCCAAATAAGAAATCTCTCATGATATGATTTTTTATACAAGCAAATACAACAACTTGATTGATAGTTGATAAATAAGAATATAATAAATAAGTAAATTTTAGACAAAAATATATACGTGTCAAAAAATCATTTAAATCTACCTATTTTCCACCTTTGAAAGTATGCTTTTTTTTTTTTTCCAAACAAGCAACCTTCACAAATACTGAATGAATATAATTACATTTCTATTTCACATAGGAGATGACTATAAATTATATACAAATTATTTACAAAGAAATGTTTTGAATTCTAGTTACTAAAGTGCTCAAATTTCTTATTGAGCGCTTTGGTTGCTAATGGACTACAAGTCCATTGGCTGGAAGCATGTTTTTTAAAATCTACAACTTGCATTCATGGAAAATTTCCCAAAAAGAATTTAGACCAGCATTGATGGATCACCCTATATATTAATTACGGAAACCTGTAGAGCACATAGATTAGAAGCATATATATGCTGCATCATTGAGTAGGATATATGATGTAAATCACCTCTAGCTAGTAATTCTATTTTGTATTTGCCTAATTACATAGTTGCTTGCGATTCTTTTGTACTCTCCATGCATTGTTTCTCAGTTGTATCATTCGCAGATATGGATGCCACTGCAGCTAAACATCTATATCCATTGCAACACTGCAAAATTCTTCACCTGGTTTGTAACACTTTGTCCTTCAATTTTGATGTTTAATTAATTGATTTCACATAAGCTACTTTATTTAGATTGTAATTAATTTGCAGGTAAGGCATGGACAAGGAGTCCACAATATGGAAGGAAATAACGGTCCTGAAGCCTTATTATCTCAAGAATTTTTTGATGCACAACTTTCACCTCTAGGGCGGCAGCAGGTGGATAACTTGCGGAAACAAGTTGAAGCAAGTGGACTCACCCAAAAAATTGATTTAGTCATCACATCCCCGTTGTTAAGGTTATTATTGATTTAAGTTAATAACTGTTTTATTATGACTTGAAACAAAAGATTAGCAGTCAGTAGCTAGCACTGGGTTGTGTCTTGTGGGTAAGTCAGCACCTTATGGTTTGTTAATGATGGGGGTTTGCAGAACTTTGCAGACAGCAGTTGGAGTTTTCGGTGGGGATGGTGAAAGCCAAACGGATGGGATCAATGCGCATCCATCTCTGATTGCAACAGCAACTGTTAACTGCCCACCGATTGTAGCAGTTGAGCTTTGCCGAGAACGTTTGGTACGTACGTTGGCTGATGCCTGTAACGTACACAAGAATCAAGATAGCAACTACATGACTGCTCCTTATGGGAGTTTCAACTTTCAACACACACATGTATAATTCTTCTCACAGCCGCGTTGTCTTCTGCTTGCAGGGGGTTCATCCATGTGACAAGAGAAGAAGCATCAGCGAGTATCAGTCTCTTTTCCCAGCAATCGACTTTAAATTGGCAAGTACCTGAGCCGTTATCATCCAATTCTCCAATCCATAGAATTCAGTTAAGAAGAATCTTTTAGTTGCGTCTAATGTTGGTATCACTAGTTTCTCCTTGTAAGTATATTTTGTTTTGTTCAGATAGAAAGTGAAGATGACGAGTTGTGGAAGGCTGACACAAGAGAGCCCTTCGAAGAAGTTGCAGCAAGGGGAATGGAGTTTATGAAATGGTGCCTTACTGTATTTATTTATTTAATTTTTTTTCAAAGTAACATAATCTAGGGGCTAGGGCAGCATGAAACTTATAGCTCTCCTATCTTATGTACAGGTTGTGGACTCGACAAGAGAAGCAGATTGCAGTCGTCAGCCATGGCATATTCTTGCAGCAAACTCTTAATGCACTTCTAAACGACTGTCAAACATCCCTCGACCAAGAACTATGCCCACGGTCGGTCAGCACCGACTACATTTTCGACAATTTTTCTTTTCTTGTTTTGTTCCTATTGCAACTTCAATCATAAACAATTATTTTTAATTAACTGTTTTGTCTTATATAATCCGTGCTTTAGGTTTACAAATTGTGAAATACGGTCGGTGGTCATTGTCGACAAGAGGTGAGCATTAGACCCACACGAACATGTTTTTCTATTCTTACTATAAAATATGCTCAACATTTTTTTTTCTCTTTTTCTCTAAATCTGCAGCACAACGGGCTCATGTCATCCTGGAACTATATCCGGCGGGCTTCATCATCCTGGGAATGTTGCAAAAGAGAATATTACGAGGGAAGAAGTATCCAATTAATTGGCCATTACGGATTCAAATGAAATCATAATGCTATTAGTATCTATCTATATGCAGGTGCTGCTTTCCACAAACAAGCTAGGTGTTTTCTGCACCGTTTTCCTAATCAAGAATTGTACAATGTTTTTTGACTCCGAAAATGCGGGGTCTCTGTCACTATTGGAAATAATAAAATATAACCACCTCATCGTACATTGTGTTCTTATACCCTAATTCAACAAAATTTCTAAAGACAAAAAACAATTAAATGTTCAGATTTCTTATTGGACAAAAAGAAAAAAAAAATTGAGCCATATCATTAATGAAAAAGATTTTGCTTGGTGAACTAGGGTTTCTTAGCAATAAGCACGAATCCTACCAGAATAGAAAGCAGCAGGAAAAAAACAGCTGCCATGATGTTGAAATTAGCAGTCTTCACGGGATATTTGGTGTTTTCCTTTCTCGTTTTGCTTCCCTTGCTCTCTGACGAAGACCCAGATCCTGAATTGAAAGGGACTACTACATCCCAAAAAGATTTACTGATTACTGAGGGTGCTTCTACTTCAGTGTCCAAGACTGATGAGGAATCACTAAGAGCTTCCATGGACATCAACTCAACACAATGTTCTTTAAGAACCTAAGGAAGCATGAAAAACACAAATCGAAACAAGTACAAAGCAATGAGTAAAATCAGTCTTTATCCATTCATCTTAAAGTTTTTGTTTTATTTTTTATTTTTTAAAATTTAAAAAAGGTTTGGATGAGGATGGGAAACCTCAACCACCAAACACCAACTCTTGTCCTTTCATCTTACTAGAAATTCTTTCCAGAAATTATTGAAGTTAGTCTTAGAAAGAAGAGAGAAATAGAGGGCTCATATTATTGTTTCCGAAATACAAACCTCAAGTGTTTCCGATGGTTGAAGGTAGTCACAGATGTATGTGTCCGCCAACCAAGGCACAAAAACTCTCCGTGGAAATGAAAGACTGCATGTTTTCCTAATTTCAATTCAACAGTAAAATGGTGGTCAGTACTGATAAATCATGTTCCAGCAACAGCATCAGAGACAACTTGCAAACTTGAGCTTCAAAAATGGAAATACAGGTTTTTATGAGACAAGCATCCTCAGGATGCAAGAAACAACAAAGTTGTAGGAAAATTAAAGGAAACTTCCCAAAGAGGCATTAAAAAAATGCAAGAATCCTATATGAACTGCCAGTAACTAAATTTGGACCATCGGACATTTGTATATGTGCTCATCTAAAACAAAAGCAAAACATTAATATTGCAGCCAAAACACCTCAATGAATGCAGGATAAGTTTAGAAACAGGTTTCTCGTTGCTTGCTTCCTCACCACCACTGACAGTTGGAGCCAGATCTTCATCAACCTCGTCACAAATAACATCTAATCTACTTTGCAGACTCCTGATGATATCACCCTGAGAACAGAAAAGCAGTCTGTGATTGAATGAGAGATTAAGAACCATGAGAATAAACAAGAACAAGATTAATTGACTTCAGTTCTCTCAACAAACTAACAACAAGCTAGCTTTTGGGAACATGCCGTATACCAATGAAATTGGCAAATATATATACAAGCGTTCAAAAGTAAACACACAAAAATGTAGAAAATTTAAACTTGAAATCACACAAAACATGAAAGATGGTGAATTCCATCAATCTTACTCAGTTCATGCGAAAGACTGGAGCATGCATAAAGTTTCCATTTTGAAGGAACAATAAAGCCAAAGCTGAAAATGATTAGATACCTTTATTTCACAAAAAGCCTGAGAAACGGGTTCTTTTGGTGTCAAGTATGCAAAAGAACACACGGAGCCACTTAAGACAAGAAGACCAACTACATCTTTCTGGCTGCATGCTTTACAATATATAACAATACAGTTAATGTTAAAGTTGATAATCTCAAAACAGTTCAAGGCTTCAATCAACAAAAAGAATTACACAATTCAAATTTGCAAACACACCTTCAGCAGACATATCATTCAAGAATGGTAGAAGCAACTCAACTTCATGCAAACCATCTGTTGGGCAGGGCTCATCATTAACAACCTAAAATTGCATAAAATGCAGAGTGAACTCCTCACTGTAAGTCAGTATGGAAAGAATGCTGTGTAAGACTTCTCATTGAAATTATTGGGAATTATTAATTAAATGGAATACAAATTGTAAAAGAGTCTGGTAATATGGATGCTTTTTATAAGCTCTAATTTGACTTCTTTGTGAGATTATAGAAAATGATTTCTAATAGTTTCTAGAGTTGTTCTTCCATGGTGAACATGAATTAGGCTCACCACAACAAAATTAGAATGAATGGTAGAAAGTGAAGTTCTTACAAAATTTCCATCTACAATAGCTTTTGCAACCCTAAGCTCATTAGCATGAACTGAAATTCTTTGGCGAAGAATGTCACTCAATGCTTGGACATTTGACGCACCCACAAGCCTTATCGGCAGTCTGCAAGAATGTGGGAAACATCAAATGACAATCAGTCCAAAGATCAAAGAACTCTCAACACTCAACTGGTGCAGCAAACATGACTACACTTACAGCAGTTATAATGAAAGCTCTCAAGCACCAACGCAAATAGTGTAAAACCTCTCTATAGTCATAATGTTGGGACCAACTAAATAGAGATGTAGTTAAAACTAAGTCAAACCAACTAGTTTTATTACTATGAGGAAGTTACGACTAAATAGAGATGTAGTTACAAAAATTATTGTTTTGACTTAGTTATCCGTAATGCAAATAATAAAGAAATAAAGTATGTGCTCCATTGATAATTAATTAATAGAGCATGTCAAATCCAATGAATAAACATTGAAAAAAGGGATATTCATATCTAAATTTGTGTAGTGTTGGGAATTTGCAAAGCCATCTTAAAAGTCTAAAGAATAAATCATTGTCCAAAATAACTTTTAAAAAATATATTTTTATTTCATCTTAGAAACTTTTAATGTAACATAGTATATATTTTTCTAATATAGAGATTATTATTATTATTATGTGGAGGCAATTTCCTTAAGACAGGATTTAGAAAACTTATAACTTATTACAATGTGAAGTTTATTCTTATTCACAATTGGCCCAAATTGGGACCATATGGATGTTATTCTTATATAGAGTATCACTATAGAGAGGTTTATCTATAACATCTTTCGAGTGCTTACAAAGAGTAGAGTTATCAGACATCACATGCTAATGTTGGTGTGGTAAAAAGAGTAAATGAGTAATAAACAATGCATTTACCTAAGACTGAAGTTGTATGTGCACTTAAAGGATCGAAGAGTTTTTAAAACCAGTCCTGTTTTGAGATCACAGGGTCTTAGGCAGCTCGATGTAATATTAGAAGTTATCGTGCAATTCCGACATGTATACCTACACAAGTAAGCACTCTTATCAGCCTTACTGAACATATATTAATCACTAATGTCTGTTAAGATAGCACAGCAGGACTGCAGGATCGTGGACCTCCTAGGACTATAACCAATGTGTACAAGCAGCCTTTCATCCGACTCAATCTCCAAAATAGGCGCAGCTTTCGCAGCTGCATTCACTGTCTGCAAATTAACATTAAAATCTTAAATAATTAGAAAATAAAACATAACATAAGGGCCGCGTATTACCCAAAACAAAATGACCATGTGTTACCATCATTTTTTTTTAAATTTTAATAAAAAAGGCTTTCGCTAAAATTTACTGTATTAGTCGGTTGAGTTTGTCATTTCTCAATTATGAACTCCCACTGTGCACTGGCACTGCATTAACTCAAAAACATCTCAAGAAAAAGTAATTTACCTGGCAAAGCTCGATGGTAGAATTTTTGAAGGCGAAATCGGTAGCCCAAACATAAATGCCAACGACCTTGATACCTCCCAATAGCATTCTGGAAACCTGGCGCGCATGTTCGGCGATCCAATCCTTGTCAATGACCAAGGAGATAGAATCGGACGGCTGAGACTTTGATTTGGAGGGCGGCTTTTTCTTGTCTTCTTTGGAGATGGAACAAGCTGCCTCTCCGGCGTCGTTTTGAGGGGTGGGGATGAAATCGAATATAAAGCCTCGGTCTAGGGTGGGGCTTAACTTGCCGATCAGCAGTCCCACCTGCCAATTTTAACCAAAATTAATTAAAACTCCAAATTTTGGAATTTTTAAAAGAAGAAGAATAAGAAGCGGACCTGAGCAGAGAGACCGGATTGAGAGAGGCGATCCTCGGCTGATATGAGTTGAGGTTTCTCTACGACGACTGTATTAACCATTGTTATTTGGCTCGCGCGATTGAATTCTTTTCTCACTCAAGTCCAGAGATTTTGGCGAACGTTGAAGAAGCTGTTGAGTTGAGGTCTAGGCTTGGACGAGAACCGTCATTTGGGCTTAACGTTGGGCCGTGTTGGGCTCGTGTTGCGATATTTAGCCCTCGAGGGATCCTCACTGGAGCCCTCAATTCCTCAACTTACACGGTTGTACACTCACTCTTATGCGATAAAAGATTGCACCTTGTATGCTTCTTCTGGGGTTGGGAGAAAATGGAAAAAGGTGATGCTAATGGTTGCAATATAATTATTACTTTTTAAATTATATAACATGCGGCGATAATATAAGTCTCTTTTAAGATTGACATTGAGATTCGATAAATTATTTATTTTATAATTTTTAATAAAAATAATATTTGATAAATTATATAAAATTAATTTATTTAATATTTATTTTATTTTGATAATATTTTTTAAAATATATATGAAGTTATTTTTTTATAAACAACTTCTTAAATAAGTTATTACACTTTTAAAATTTTTATTATAACATTAATATTTTAATAAAAAGATAATTATATTTTACTTTTTAATATAACCTAATATATAAATTATTAGATATCATATTACCACCATAATTAAATTATTGTTACAATTACTGTATGTTCTCTCTAGTATCAATTTAATGTGAATTTAATAAATATTACTTTTATTTTATTTGAATTATGTATGAGTATGAATTTTTATTATATTTTGTGTAACAATGATGTTCATTAGATTTTATTTAATTGAGGTTTTTTTTTAGTTCATGTAATTGTATGTATTTAAGGAGAAAAAGGTCATTTCTAAATAATTTATTAAACATACTCTAAAAATAAATGTGATTTAAACTTATATATATTTTGATTATTATATAATAAAATAGCATTTTTATAATAAAATTTAGGAAACGTATGTAATTTACTTTTCAAACTCACAACAACTATAATATAATTTACCAAACACTAATCTATTTTTTTTTTTAATCAGCAACTTATTTATCCACACATCGTAAACAATTTATTTAAGGTCAGTTTGGTAATGTTGTACCTTTTAAAACAATTACTATTAGCTGTGTCGTAAAAATAATCAACTGTGAAGCTAATCAGTTAAGTGTTTGATAAATTTTATTTTTATAAGTATTGTGAGTTTTGAAAGTTGTTGTGGGTGTTTAGTAAATTTTACTGTTAAATTACTGTAAAAAAATAAATGACTAAATTAAACATAATGTGTGATGAAATTTACTTACACATATAAAAATATGTATATGCAAATTTTTTGTGTATTATAATAATTTAATTAAAAATAAAAATTGTAATATATTTATTTTATTTTTTAATAAAAATTATTGAAATATTGATTTTGTTCCCAATTTGATTAAGGATAGTTTTGGATTTATATAATAATTGTATTGATATTTATGGAATTATATTAAGAGATAAAATTAATTTTAAATAATAGAATCTAAAAACTACTTCTTCCCTGATTTTTAAAATCAGTTGTAGAATAGCTGATTTTGATAAATGTGACTTTGAATTTTTTTACCAAATACTAAAATTTAGTTTTTAGATTCTCAAAATCATTTTTAAACCTCTCAAAAATAAAATCAAACGGTGATTCTATGCATGCTATTTTTTTTAATTCTAAATGATGTAATATTCATTAATTAGATGCTGAGATAATACAATTAATTTACTTAATTTTTTATAAAGAATTATCAACCAATTAATGAATGCTAAATTATTTAAAATTATTATTTGGAATACAAAAATTTTAAAAACCTATCATTACTCATATAATATTGGCTCATGGGTTTGTATAACTTAAATTTATACATACAACATTGACTATAATAGCATTCTAAAACCCTTTTTAGTGTTGGTTTGTGTAGGATCAATCAACATATCTCCCCCTTAAATAAATATTGGAGAGTACTGCTAAAATGTTTTTCATGGAGTAAATCAAGGGAAATAGTGTTTGTGAGGGAATGAACACATTATTGTTTTTATTTAATTTTTCTCAACTCTCCCTCTCTCTTTGAGAGGTAAGTGAAAAATTTAATTATAGTGCATCTTTTTGCTCGAACAAAATTTGGCATTACCATTCACAAGTAAACATAGAATTTCCTTCCAATCCATTTCATTTGAGGGTTACGTAGATGTAAATGGTTAAGACAAAATAGGTCATAGGTAGTGAAAGTTAGAGAAATTTGAGAATACATAAAATTATCATGTTAATTTGACAAATAAATATTATTATGACATATATATATATATATATATATATATATATATTTATTTTAATAAATATCATTCAAATGATGGTTATATTATATATATATATATATATAGTATTAATAATATTATGTTTGATGTCCTCTAAAATTTATTAGAAAGTTGATGCCACAAGCACAAGTACTGCTGCGAAAACGGAAATTCCGGCAAGTGTGGCTCTAATATTTAGTTAAATGATGTCAGTTGGCTAGCGAGGATTGTTATGCCCATGACGCTCTGACCGTCCGTTATCGATACCAATTAGGCAATTAGCATCACACACCCTCATACAGTTTCTTCTTAAAATTCTTATTATTTTGTTAACTTTTGCTTTTATTTTTAGGGTTAATGTCACCTAAGTGACAAATTTTTGGATAAATAATAAAAAAGTGATAGAAGTTTGAAAGTGATATATTATTAAGTTTTCTGTTATATTTAATGGTAATAGTAAAATAATTATAAAATAATATCTTTATCCCTACAATTAATTATAAAATAATATTTCTATTTTTATAATAGTTACAAAATAGTATTTATGCATCTATTCATTTATTTCTACTTTTTAAATAAAAAATTTATAAAAAATTACATTTAAACCTAATTAACAGATCTTTTTTTTGTTAAAACAAATATATATTTTTTAATTTTCTTGTTGAATCAAAATTTTCTTGTTAATTTTTTTATATAAATCAGAAATCAAATTTCTTTTAGGTAAATCAAGCAAATTTTGTATATAAATCAAACAATTTTTTTATATAAATCAAATAAATTTTTGATATAAAAAAATTTCAATTCAACAAGAAAATTAAAAAATATATATATTTTTTAACAAAAAAATCAGTCAATTAGATTTATATATAATTATATATATATATATATTATTTAAAAATAAAAATAAATAAATAGAGGCATAAATATAATTTTATAACTAATTATAAGAATAAAAATATTATTTTATAATTAATAATAATAATAAAACTATTATTTTATATTTTTTTATTATCGTTAAATTAAAAAAAATTAATAATATATCATTCCTCAATTTATTTTTTTATTATTTATTAAAAATTATATGATCCAAATAATAATAACCCTTATTTTTATAATTGCATTCCTTCTCTGTTCTGTTCGCGGCTGGGCGCAACAAGTAATTAATTGTATATTCTAATTTTAGATCATGTTTTATCACATGGGATGAATGACAGTGGGTTTGCAGTCGGAGTCATCTACGGCGGGACTAAGGAAAATGATTTGCTGGGAGTTGTCACTGTTAGGATCAATTAATTAATGAATTACCAAGTGGACACATGAACCTTTTAGTATATCAAATCTGGTGTTAATTAATGACTTTTTATGCCAGCTCAGACGCAGCCGGAAAAATCCCAAAATTCGCTGTTGACCATCTTTCTTTACACACTACAAGATTCTACACCTGCAACCTTTCACTCCTACCTACTATGCATCATTTAAATTCTTGTATTATAGCTGTTATCTTCATTTTTTTTTTCCTTCCCCCTGTTAAATTGTTGCCAGTACACTGGATTGGAAGAGATAAATTATAATAAAATTTATATATTTTTAATTATATTTTAAACCATTAAATATTTATAATTAAATAATTAATAAAAAAATAATGATATTTAAATTGAAAAAAATCATAGAATACTAAAAAAAAATAATATAATGAAACACTCATTAGGATGTATTTTGTTAATTGAATTAACACAATAAATTAGACAAAAAATACATTTTTCTGTTTCTTCATTATTTCTCACCATAGTCCACAATCCACGTATCTGAAATTAGAGCAAATACTATTTGAAAAACATCAACAATATCGCTCAGGAAATAAATGAGGCATAATTTAAAAATTAAAATTTGAAACTTTTCTTCTGTGAGTGTTCATATAATTAAAAATTATGTATAAAAACAACTATCATTCTATCAATCATATTCTAACCCATCAATCACATTCCAACCTTTTTTTTTTTTATAAATTATAAGCTAAAATTAAAAAAGTCTTGCTAAATTATAATTTTAATAACTTATATTCTTATAATATGACAATAAATTCTATTACTATATTATAAATTTTTATATTTTTTAAAAAATATTGAATTATTTAAATTATAACTTCATAAAACCCAAATAAAAATATCAATGATTGATACGATCAATCAACTTCTAGACGATGAACAAAATATCCTATAAAAGAATGTCTACTGTCCATTACGTAATCCCATCCCATCAATCAATAATATAAAAAATAAATAAAAAAATAAAAATTATGATTATAAAAATCTTCCTTACACGTCTCGTCATTATTTTTCTTCTTAATCAATTCACCAAAGGACGTCCGGTCCCACAGTGCGCCCACACCAACGCAGCAACTTCAATTCTCTTCTCCTTCTCTCGCAAGTAGTACTACGTCGTTTCACTCAACCCGAAAATGGATTTTCTCAGTCTCACAATTTCCCACTAACCCTAACCGCCAAAACCATCCCTCTCCCCCTCCATCTGCAGTTATCAACAATGGAAAACTATTCGTACTCTTCTTACCCTGATTCTGGCGACTCCTCGCCACGCTCCCGGGAAATTGACTGCGAGAACCAGTCATGGGACGAGCCACTCGCCAACTACAAAGTCAAGTTCATGTGCAGTTATGGCGGCAAAATCCAGCCCCGACAACACGACAACCAACTCGCTTACGTCGGCGGCGATACCAAAATCCTAGCCGTTGAACGAAACATCAAGTTCAGTGCCATCATGGCCAAGCTCTCCGCACTCTACGGCGATGATAACGTCTGCTTCAAGTACCAGCTCCCCGGCGAAGACCTTGACGCGTTGATCTCCGTCACTAACGACGAGGATCTCGAGCACATGATGTTGGAGTACGACCGCTTGTACCGCGCGTCGGCTAAACCGGCGAGGTTGAGGCTGTTCCTGTTCGCGTTGAATCCGAAATTGTCGGCGGCCGTGACCGAACCGAAGTCCGAGCGGCAGTGGTTTGTGGATGCGTTGAATTCTGTTCAGATCCAAACTCTAGAAGGTTCTTCGCCTTCAGCAGCAGCGTTGTCGACCGCGAATCCTGATTTCTTGTTCGGATTTGATAAGCCGAAATTGGTTGAAACGGTGGCGGTTCCACCGGAGGTAGTGGGTAAGGATGTGGCTGCCGGATCAGATTGTGGATCGGAGGATCGTCACACGATTGGCGATCCCGTAATAGAGATGCAAAGGCAAGAATTACAGAGACTGAACATTAGTGGTCTCGAGCAAGCTAATCAAATCCCTAGGGTAAGTTACGCCGGGGCCGGACAGAAAATGACGCCTCCACTGCCAGGGGCAATTCCTATGCCGATGCAAATGCAGATTCCAGCAGCTTCTTATTTACCAGAACGGCAGGTGACAGCTGGCACTTATCAAACGGAGCAGCAGCCTGTTTATTACTTGCATGCTGCTCCTGGCACTGGTGGTTTGTATTCAGCTCCGTCATTGCGACCGCCAGCCAGTCAAGCTTATTACGGAGTGCAGAGGGTCGTACAGGAACAGCCTATGTACAATTTAGTACCGGCACCAGCACCAGCACCAGCACCGGGTTCCATTCAGCAGCAGCAGCAGCAGCAGGCTAAAATTGGGGGTTATAGTGAAGGGGTTGGGGTTGTGCAAGTGGGGTATGATGGTGCAGGAAGACAGGTGTACTACACAACGACAACGGCCGCCGCAGCGCCACCAGCGGGTGCGGGTGGGATGATGGCGCAATACCAGGCATTGAATCAGGAGGGTAAGGTTGCGGTAAATGCTAAGCCTCCTCAAACAAGTTCTGTTTGATTTCAGTAATCATATCATCATTATATTTGTTTTTGTTTTTCATATTTTATTTCTTGTTAAATAAGAAGAAAACAAACTTTTAATATAGGTTGAATGTTGAATTGTTAATGTTATCTGTGGTTTGATATTGTCATGTAAATGCGAATTCTTGTTATTGAGACTGTAAATTGGATGATTATTTGATTAGTTTATTAGCAAATGGAGAATTTGGGAAGGTTTTTGCTCAGCAACAATGCTCATGTGATTTTCTTGCCAAATCTCCAAAGTCTTCTGAATTTCGGAGACAGTTTGATGAATTTGCTGGGTGCATTGTTGCCTCTATTTTTTATTTTATATTTTTAAAAAAGAATAGCTGAAAGGGAGATAGATGCCCTTGGGATGGCCATTGGTTGTTAATGCCTTGAGTTTTTTTCGTCTAGTGCACATGCACATGCACCTGCTCAGGGTATCTGCTTTGGGAATATTGAATTTGTTGTTATTTTAGCAGGCATTTACTCTTACATGTGCTCTCTTTCTCAGTTTTTTTGACTTCTTGAAAACATCAATTGCTCTCTTATCCCATTGTAAACCTCTGCTCCGTGCAGTCTAATTTTTCTCAGGAGATTTAGACTATATTTGGCTGGCTTTAATTTTAAAATTACGATTGTTATTAAAAAATATATAATTATAAAATAAAAATTAATAATATGTAATAAATATAATTTTTAAATAATAATTTTGATAAAATTATTAAAGATATAGTAGATTTTTATGATATAATTGAAATTATATAAATATAAATTTTAAATTATAGTAGTTAATGTTTAATAAATATTTTAATATTATAATTTAAAAATCATAATTATCCAACCTCCATTTTCAACGTAACTGTTTAAATCAAATTTCTTCAAATTTGCCACGCTATTGAAAGACGTGTTTAATATTTTCTTCTGCTGTTCGAGAATTCTCTGTAATGTTGGGGCCCGTTTCAAGGTAAGCTAATGGAATTATGAGAGAAATGTGTTAAATGCTGTTTAAATAAATGAATTAGAGATTCCTAAAATAAATAAATGAATTAGAGATGAATGGTGCGAAACTTTTTGGAACATTCTTATAAATTTATGATGCCGGTCCCCTATTTATTTATTTATTTATTTGTGTTCATGTTCATCCAACCTCAACCGCACAATCTAAGTGTGGGACAAAATTCACAGTTACTTGGAGCTTTACTAATATAATGGAAGCGCAGGATTAAAGAAAAACTTATAATGAAAGAGAGCAGAGAAAGTCGTAGATAGTTCAAATATAATACTGTAATTTCATAATTTTCTGGAGGCAACGGCAGAATTATTGGGTGCAGTAGCTTATTTAGATAGTTACCTAACATTGAGGGCTTAATACGGCATAATTGTCACAGATTTTATGTTAGCGAGTTCTTGGGCGGAGCAGCCACCCCTGTAATTGCTGCAACCAAAACTTAAACCCTCCACAAGGCCAACAAATTGCGTTTTTGCCTGTTAGCCTTACGCTAGGGATTGCTCTTATTCCAATGGAGTAATTCGTCGTCAGTCTTCGAGTTGTAGGCACCTCACAACCATTGCTCCTATTCCAGTGGAGCCTTTCACTGCTCCTAAGTTATAGGCACCTCACAACTAGAGCTGCATCATTGTAGGTCACATACCCTCCAGAAGGACCCCAACAACCACTCTTCATATTTAGTGCTCGTGGTTACAAACAAATCCTTCAGTTTGCTGCATTTTCCACAGCCATTTCATTTCTAAGCGTACAGCAGAAGAAATTGAAAAAAATGGCTAAAATTCCAGGTAGCAACAGCCATTTTTTCATTGATCCGTTCATCAAGTATAGGAAATTTTCAAATGCAAGTTATTATCATGTTATTCTGGAAAGCTTTTGATTAACAGATGACGACAACAATAATAAAAAATTGCATACCTTAACAGAGCCAGACTTCAAGTTCAGCAATGTCACAGCTTTTCCATAAGGCTTCTCTACTGCGAATTCAACAACCGTCATGAAGTTCTGTTCAGATTGCTGCTTCTCTCAGTATTCTACATATTATAGTTTTCTACCAGCAAAATTATTCTCCTGAGCAAGAAATACGATAGAAGTTGGCTAGGTCTATTGAAAGAAATTGAAGAAACGCCCGCACTTTGTGCCGGATGGAGTAATGTCGTCATTGTCATTGTCATTGTATTTTCTTTGAAGTTGAAACCACTAGTTTGAGTTCTTTGAAGACCATCCTGTTCCATGAACTCTGCCGGCACAAGTGTTTCAGCAGATTTGGTCATGCCAATCACTTGCCTCTACACTTGTTGAATCCCTGAGATGAACAACGAAGAATCAGAAAAGTGGGTGCCAAAAGTCATTTCTTTACGCTCCATGCAGTCATCATGTAAGAATAACAAACTAGTGGCATGATGCAAGCATGCCAATGAGAAGGGTAAACAGAACCCATTATTTCTCAATACTGGAAAAGGAACTTTCAGGGCCGTTAACTAAACTAGGCTGAATTCTTCTCTGAGATCAGTATATTATCATCTACGTATCTTAGTGTGTTTGAGTTCTGTTTACATCATGCAGAGGTTGATGATCTCATTAACAGCCCATCCACCACACTTGCCCAATCCTTAGAATGTCTTGGAACCAGGCGTAGCGCATATGGTGCTGGAACAGGAGAAGTGAAAGGGAGTGCAATGCACAGATTGATAGGTCTCAAACCCACAAATCCAGAATTTGATATCAACTCAAACCATTTCTCTATCCAGAGTGCAGAGATTGGGTTCACAAGGTCAACTAGAGATATCAAGATAGTCCCCAATGGTTTTTCTGGCCTCACTACAGAAAAAGCTGAAAGTGACTATGAAACAAGTTCAAAGACAAGCTCTCCAATTGGTTCACATTCGAAAACAGCAAACATTATTCTCCCCTGTCTCAGACACAATGCTTAGTTTTCTTCTGGTATTGAAGAGGAAGTCTGGTTGCAGATGGTAGTTTTTTACTGCAACTATCTCCACCATAATCTGATGAATTAGAAGCCAAAGAGTTAGAATTTTTTGAAGTTAGAACCAAATACCTTTGGCAGCTTGGTAAGCCAATTGGATTGAATGTTTGAAATAGACTAGTAGTAGAGAAAAGGGGATTTAAAGCTACCTCCACAAGCATTCTTTGAGACAGCTGAATCATATTTTCATAGTCATTGGACAGGACTACCTTTCTGCTCACAGAATCAAGTTGGTTCATATCGGTCGCGGGAGGAGATGGAGCACTGCCTCTATACAATGCTCCTGCCTTCAAGTACCTCGAGCCAAATGCTCTTCCCGCCGCTTAATGGTTTCAGAAACCCGAAATCCAACTTATGACCCTTGGTTCTTTCGGAATCTGTGTCATTGTGCCGTCAACACTGTCTATTACTTTTACTAGATCCTTGCAGTAACAAACAAGCAACAGTCGGTGAGAGTGCCAGATAAGGCCAATGTCATAAGTTGGAACACAGAAACGACGTATGGACCTCTCCCTGTTCCTTTTGTTGGCGACAGCTCCTTCAAGAAGAGATCATCATTCATGTAGGCTCTGGATACCTGCACAGATATTGGTGCAAAACTCTGCCTGACAACCGTATAGATAAAAGGCTTAAGGTAGCTAAAAATTTAAAAACAATATTGTTAAGACAGTGCTTTTAGAAACTTTAATCATGTCAAGTTGAATCTTTTAACCAAGTTATTGGAAACATCAAATTATAAGCCAGATTTTTAATTAGTATACACCTGACTGATTTCTTCTTCATTACCTGATAAAAGAATGAGTTCTACTTTTCGACGGCTGAAAGTAGATCATAGTTGGTGGTTTCTAGGATTCCCGAAGTGTTTTCTGCAACAGTTTCTGAGAAGTACTGTGTGCACATTTTGAGTTTATATGGTTCATTGCGGTACATTCTGTTACCCATATCGTCATTTTGCTTCCTGCAAATACCCTAAACAGAAACAGAGGATACAACACTCTTGGTGGCAAGGATCTTTCCAAAAAAATGTTTCTCACAGTCAGCCTTGTAGCGCACCCGAACAACCAATAAATGCAATTGAGTAATTCAACTGCACCAAAGATAGAAAGTTTGAAACACATACAAGCGTGCATTTGCATGAGTTCTTTTCAGAAACCTACTGGATTGAGTCTATGACAATGCCAAATCCATTCACTGGTGAGCCCATTGGATATAACATTCACTGCCTTCATGTTCATGAGCACATCCACAATAATTCTTCCCATTTTGTGATGGTCCAGCGTCAAGCTATGTAAAAGAAACCGCGGATTGATGTCCACAAACGGGCAATGATCGATCCTTCACATTAAGATTCTATACAGAGATAACGAACTCTGACCATGACCATATTGATTTGAATTAACGAATGGGTTCGGGGATTGCTTCCAAATCGGGAAGTGGTCCTGTTAGCTCTGGCTATCAATTATGAAAAATTGGCATGTTGATAATTTAAATGAACGAAGAATAATAAGAGAAAGCTATAATACACTAAATATATATGAGATATTGGGCTAGAAGTCCAATGGTGAATGAGTGTCCTCAGCTATGTTTTGTCACCTATTCCAACTCTCAATTCTCATGCAGATTCATTTTATCGTTACACAAATTGTGATCATTTACTCCATATTTGTAAAGGTATGGATTAAGCTACAAAAGCCTCGATACAACAACGAAACGATAGACTCTTCTTTTCAAATGCGAAAAGCAGTATATTCGGACGGCGAATATTTATACTTGCAAACAAAAGTGTATGCTTGCCTGCCTTCGTGCTAAAGCAAATAAATGTTGATGTTGAATTTTTCAACAGCTTCCTTTTCTCATTTCTTCAACTTGTTTTAAGGTTAAAATTCAATTCGTAAATCATGACTTTAGGCATTTCATAAATTCACCCATTCGCCTTTCGCCATACGAAAAGGCCAAGAACGGACGTTCATCACTTTCTTTTAGAATAATACATATTTTATTAATATTGAACAAGATCAACATCATATCAATTTTATAAATGTTAATATTATATATAAGTTGAATTAATTGAATATTAGAGTAAAACCTGTCAGAATTCTGGAGGTCTGCCGAGACAAATCCATGGAATTACTATTGAGAATAGCTTAAAAATCAATACTTAAGATTTATTTAATCCTACGCTTAGAAAAAAATATTTATAAATACTATGAACCTCTCTCAAGGCTCGACAGTTCGTCCCCTCAATAAATAAAATGAAAAGATCTTTGCAAATTGCGATAGGATTCCTATTTGGTTTTACATACTCAAAAGTGGCAGAGGAGTTGAAATTAATTCAAGTGGGAGTGGAGCGTGGGGCCTGGCGCTCCACTTACGTAACAAGCTGTCATTATCGGATTGCGGGTTCGCACAAAATACAAATAGACATTCACTTTATCTTTTCATTTATAAAAACCTTATAAAATTTTTTTTTTTTTTTTGAGAAATTGCCGTTTTACAATCAATTCTTTGCCCTAATCAGTTGCCATGATGCTTATCTTCATCCCACAAAACTGTCTTTATCTTTAATTTTGGAAAATTGAAGCAAAATTAACAGCGGAATGATGAGTATTCAAGTCATGGTTCATAATTACAAAGTAATCAAACATTAGAACAACTATTGTAATAGAATTGCGAAAATCTTCGGACAAAAATGATAATATGGGAGGGCTATAATATGTTGCATCGGAGGACAGGGATCAGGGATGTATGTACTTCAAGCTACTATGACAATGATATGACGCAACAAGGGCCAGTGTCTAAACAAATTTTTTTTAAAAAAAAAAAAAAAGAAAAAAAAGAAAAGAAAATGATCTGTCACCAATGAAATGAAGGACAGGAAAGCAAAAATCTGGCCAGTCAGCGCACACTAAACAATTTAATTGGTCAACTAAATTACATCGATTTCGTCACCATCAAATCGGCTAATGCCTTAATGGTGTCTGATGTCTCATCCCCCCTAACCTAATCCCTCCAAAGTCCAAACCCATACCAAAGCTTCCTCAATTCATATAAGTCTCTCTTTTATTTATTTATTTTTTAATAGATTAAAAATAAAATCCCATTTACCTTGAATTCAGACCAAAAGAGAAGGGAGAAGATTGTGTGAAGAAATTAAAAAAAAGAAAGAAAAGAAAAGTGTTCAGACCAACCAGTCCATCACTGTCCCTTTCTTTTCTACCGCTTTGAGCACCTGTCCCAGTAATTGATAACTATATTATTCTTTAGATGTAATCAAATCAAATCGTGTGTGTATGTGTGTAAAATTTAATTTAAACTTCGATAAAGATAAAGCTTCCCATTTACGTTCGATTTGATATAAGACACGCACACTGTGTCAAAACAAGAATGCTGAGATTGATTGAGTGAGTTTTGAAGAAGAAGAAGGTTATTAGCTGCTGCCGCGGCTGTGGCTGCAAATTAAGAAGAGAAAAGAAAATAAAATAAAAAGAGGAAAAAAAATGGTGGTTCGAAAAGTGGGGAAGTACGAGGTGGGGAGGACGATCGGAGAAGGAACATTCGCGAAGGTGAAGTTCGCGCAAAACACGGAGACAGGTGAAAGTGTTGCTATGAAAGTTCTTGATCGAAGTGCTATTATCAAACACAAGATGGCCGATCAGGTTTCTCTTCTTTTTCCCCTCTTTCTTTTTAATTTTCACGCACTATTTTTAAGATAATAGAAGTTCGCATTTTGGCCTTGGTTTGGTTCTAAATAATGTTCATTACCGAGCGAGTTAAGTATTAGATATAGCATTAATAATAATAATAATAATACTTTGGTATTAACAAAAGGGCATCTTTGTGGAGCGAGCTGAGTTGTTCTTTTTAGCTATGAATTTGGCAACTTTTTATCCGATTCTGGATATTTTGGGATTAAATTGTGGATTTACTACACAACAAAGAGTTTACCTTACTTGGATGTCTTCTTTACTAGAATTTAGATTTAGTCCTTGGTGGCCCGGTTGCAAAATTTTGAATTGGTTGATCCGTGACAGTAAGACATTGGCTTAACTCTTGAGGACTTTCTGTGCTTAAGCACACTTCTTAGAGTTTCCGGGTTGTGATTGGTGGCCATTTGTCATAATCTTGACATTCATTATGAAAGAGTGAAAGCAAGTGTTACTTTTGATACGATTGAAATTGTTAGTGTAATTAGGTTTTTAGTATAATTTCATTTTTCATTTATTTGCAGCTTTCTTTCCAAGTTTGCCTTTCTCAAAATGAATTGTTTTTTGTTTCACAGATCAAGAGAGAGATATCTATAATGAAGCTTGTCAGACATCCTTATGTTGTTCGTCTTAATGAGGCATGGGAGTTTTTAGATTTAGTTTTCACAGCATTAGATTATTGAGGCAGGGAAGGGAATTGTATTCTTTTAAGCTGGTGCTGGTAGTGTTTCAAGTTCCCTGATAATGCTAAATTGTTTTGTTAGGTTCTTGCTAGTCGCACAAAGATTTATATAATATTGGAGTTCATTACAGGTGGTGAATTGTTTGATAAAATAGTGAGTACCCTAACTTGGAATCTGACAGCTCAAAACCTTAAAATCTTGGCATCATCGTCACTCTTGTTTAACCACGATTATGCAGGTTCGTCATGGACGTCTTAGCGAGGCTGAAGCTCGGATATATTTCCAACAACTTATTGAAGGTGTGGATTATTGCCACAGCAAGGGTGTTTACCACAGAGATTTGAAGGTATACTTATACTGGCATATGGAGAGCTGTTGTGTTTTTCTGTTTCACTTAATTCTTACATCTGTTTTCCTACCCATGTAGCCTGAAAATCTATTGCTAGATTCCCAAGGAAATTTGAAGATATCAGATTTTGGTCTAAGTGCATTGCCAGAACAAGTAAGAAGATTACTACAGTTATTAGAGTTTACGGCTGTTCCTTCTCCCCCTACCCCCCAACCCTCTCCCAACTTCTTCCCTCACCCCCTCGATTTACAGTGTAAATTGAGACAAATAATAAAACGTGCGTTTGTTTACTTGGTGACTTATGCTGTTAGGGAGTTAGCCTGCTTCGGACAACATGTGGGACTCCAAACTATGTAGCACCTGAGGTAATTATGTCGAAGTTTGCTTCTTAGTTGAATGCAACTTGGTATGAATTGCTGACACTTATATTTATGGACATTTCTGTACCATTATTTTTGCTTTTTGTTGTAGGTACTTAGTCACAAGGGTTATAATGGTGCCGCGGCAGATGTATGGTCTTGTGGGGTTATTCTTTATGTTCTGATGGCCGGATATCTTCCATTTGATGAGCTTGATCTCACCACGCTATACAGTAAGGCATGATCTTTTATTTTTTTATTATTTTTTACTTAATGGTTTTATGATTTTTTATTTCTTGATAAGAAGCTGAGAATGTTGTATGTATTAATCTGGAAAAGGTACAAAAGGGGATCCATAAGTAGTTTTTTGTATTATGGTTATGGTACATATAAGCAGCTTTTGTGGTTGCCTATTAAGTTCTTTCTCACAATATGCAGAATTCTTTTAACTTGTAGCTTTCTACAATGTTGCAAACCAGATGAATTCTCTTTTGTTGATATTTATCAACTTCTTAGTTTACACACTTTAAGCAGTAATTTAGCTATTGAGTGAGGTGTTATGTTGAAAAGAGACAGACTGTGAAAATGTACCAAGTCTTAGCATATGAATGTAATTATTATGCACACTTCCTTACTGTGGTGTTGATTGTATTATTTCCTAGTCATCAGTCCAGGCACCAGATGCTAATCAAGACTTAGACAACTTTGCTTATCCTGATGTTTGTTTTTTTTTATCTAATTTGATGTCAACATCAATGTTAAATAACCATTGATTTTGATTGAATTATTTGATTCCTTTTGCAGGTTGAGAGAGCTGACTTTTCATGCCCAACTTGGTTTCCAGTGGGAGCAAAATCTTTGATTCATAGGATTTTAGACCCAAATCCTGAAACCGTAAGTATCAGTTTTCTGAAGAGACTTTTCCTTCTTGTTGTCTTTATTTGAATACCATTTGGCACTTGCAGTCATGAATTACAACATCTTTGATTCTTAGAAAATGTTTCATAGAATTCAATAGTGTTAGTCTCGTTTCTCTGCTTTTGTTTGTTGCTTCTTAATTCGTCCCTTGCCCTCTCGCTGTGCAGCGTATTACCATTGATGAGATCAGGAATGATGAGTGGTTTAAGAAGGGTTATGTTCCAGTCAAACTCATCGAATATGAAGATGTAAATCTGGATGATGTAAATGCTGCTTTTGATGATCCTGAGGTTGGTAAGGCTTTCTAATGGTTACTTTATTTTTTAAATATCCAATTGAACTTAAGTGTGTCTATTTTGACTGATGGAGGTGGTCTTTGATCATGAACTTTTGTTCAAATGCACTATTGTGATAATTTCCTGTATAATTTCTTGACATTCATGATTATATGGTTCATCATAGGAAGGAGAGCCTAATAATGAGCAATGTGGGACTGAGGACATGGGCCCTTTGAACCTCAATGCCTTTGACTTGATAATTTTATCCCAGGGCTTGAACCTTTCGACACTATTTGATTGTGGACAGGTATGAATTTCCCATTATTCTAATATTCACTTGATTTTTTTCTGAGGCCAGCTTGGCTTATCCTACAATCGGGTAATCAAGATATAAGCTTTATGTCGACATTCTTCACATCACAGAACCTGCTGTCCTAGCTACTAGGATTCTAATTGTGCAATTATTGAAGTGAAGCTATCACTGATTAAAATATTCTACCAATGGACCTTGTATTGAAATTTAAATTGCAGTTTCTTGGTATATTGTGGATCTATGACTCTTATTTAGATCATTTAAGAAATAACTAAATATATTTTATTCTTCTACTTCAGTTACAATACTTTATTTTACCCTTGCTCACAGGAATCTGTAAAGCATCAGACACGCTTTGTATCACAGAAGCCAGCAAAAGTTGTTTTATCAAGTATGGAAGTCGTTGCACAGTCAATGGGGTATAAGACACATATTCGTAATTACAAGGTAGAATGACTGATCACTTGAAATTTTCTCTATCATGGCATTTCCGTGATATCATAACACCAACTAGTACTATGTTTCTTCTTCATTGTGTTAGTCCTTATTTTGAATTAAGAATGATCCTTCGCGGTATTTCTGATCTCTTATTCACCTAGATTTTTTTAACTTGCAGATGAGAGTGGAAGGTCTTTCTGCAAATAAGACCGCACATTTCTCAGTTATACTGGAAGTAGGTTTCCAACCACCGACTCTGGACAAGATTTCAGTTTCCCCAATATTCCTGTTTACTCAGTTCTCACTTTCTTTTTTCATTTGTTTGGAGTGAAGGTTTTTGAAGTGGCTCCCACATTTTTTATGGTTGACATTCAGAAAGCAGCCGGAGATGCTGCTGAATACCTCAAGGTCAGTTTTCTGTATCGATTATCATTGATGTCTTATTGCATTGAGCCAGAAATTTATGTAGCAGATAGTCCCATATGATCTCTGCTTGAGATAATGATGATTTATTAATGGTTTTTGGGTTTATTAATTTAGTTGAAAGGGATGAATTTCTGTCTTTTGCAGTTTTACAAGAACTTTTGTAGCAATCTTGAGGATATCATCTGGAAGCCGCCTAATGAATCAACGAAAACAAAGATCACCAAGTCAAAGAGTAAAAAGCGTTGATTTATCTGTGGCCTGAATTGGATTTTGACGCTCAAGTTGTTATTTAAACATAAATTAGGGAAAAAAGCATTAAAATATTATTGTTTTGTATGGTTAGTGTTTGTAGCAACTGACAATAATACTTTATGAGATCAGATGAATATATATTATATATATCTGCAACTAAGTTACTTTTAGAAAGAAAATCAATCAATCATGAAATCATAGTTCTTGTGGCTGTGCGATTGTTGATTTTTTTAGTTTTCAGGAAATTGTCAAACATAAACTAGTGAAAGAATTTTGCTAACTTATTTTAAAAGTAACTTACAACTCTTACCAAATGTAATAATATATGTTATATTGTTATTATTTCTTATATTAAAAATAAAGGGAATATGTTACTCTTGACGGAACCTAGCAATTGCCTATATATTTTATCTGCAGTAAAGTGAGAGCACTCAATTTCAAAGATTAACACCGAAATCCCCACATATACAATGTCCATTGACAAATTTATGAAGCCGCTTGCTGTCTCTAACGATGATTTCTCTACCTGTAAGTGATGTGATGATCTTGATAAAATTATGGCAATCCCTGCACATAGTGGTACTCGTAATAACCAGAATTGGTGAAACAGTTAGTGTGTTTAGTAACCCAAATGCGATGGCCAACTTTTCGCTGTGATAAACTGAAGCACTCTCCTCAAAGCTTTCTTGTTGCTTGTATCCAAAATCCTTTGCTCTTTCAAGCAGTTCATCTAATACCTTGAACATTTGTGCACTCTGAGGATGCAGCCCATCATTGGCTTTAAATGAATAAACCTTGTCTTTTATTCTTATCCAGCTCCAATCATCTGTTTCACTAAGTTTCTCTTCTCTGATTAAATTTTTCACAACAACAACATCTTCCCACCTCCCTGCAGAAATGAAGATATCCAACAACATGGCATAGCTCTCAGGATCTTTTGGTTTGAGTTTCAGCAACTGTTCGGCGGCATAAAATCCTAATTCCATGTTTCCTTGTCTCCTACATCCTGCAATCAAGACTGACCATATAACTTCTTTGGGTTCCAAATCCATTTTCTTGATAAAATCAAAAGCTTCCTCTATACAGCCTAACCTCACAAACATATCAATCAGGCACATGTAATGGTCCATCACAGGCTTGATTTTGTAATCCTTTTGCATCATTTCGAAGTAACCAAGTGCTTCATGGACCATTCCAGCATTGCTACAAGCTGCTAAAACACCTACAAACGTAACCTGGTTTGGTCTAACACCAGCAAGTAGCATATCCTCAAAGAGCTGCAGTGCTTGCTGACTCTGGCCATGATTTGCAAACCCGGTAATCATTGAAGTCCATGATATCAATGTCCTTGTCGACATTTCCACAAAAACTTTGCTTGCTCTCTCAATTCTTCCACATTTTTTATACATGTTAATTAGTGCAGTTCCCACAACCACATCTGACAAAAACCCGGTTTTCACAGTCTGAGCATGAATCTGTTCCCCTTGTTCTAAGGCCACCAATCTACTGCATATAGTTAAGATACTTGAGAAAGTGTATAGATCAGGTTTTATTCCTGAAATATTTAATTTGGAAAAAGTGTTTAATGCCTCAGTTCCGCTATTGTGAGCTGATAGGTCATCCTTAGCAAGCTCCATCATCTGGGCATGGCCTGCGATGATTGCATTCCATGTAACCAAGTTAACGTGACTCATGCCATCAAAAAGTTTCTGTGCCTCATCGAACAATCCACATTTCAGGTACAAATACATAATAGAATTTCTTACACGAAGATTTGATGCATAGCCTAGTTTAATGCCCAAAGAATGAACCTGTGCTCCTACGCCTAATAACAGCATTGTACTGCACAAGCTTGAGACACTAGTTAATGTGAATTCATTAGGCTGAATACCTTCAGAAAGCATCTTAGCAAACAATCTTAATCCCTTTACAGCTTCACCATTTTCACCACAAGCACCTACAACTGTAGTCCATGACATCACATTCTTTTCTCTAATCCTGCTGAAGGCATTAATTGCAGAATTCAAGCTGCCACATGTCGAATATAAGCTACACAGTGAGTTTCCAACACTCGTGTCATCTTCAGTCTGGTACTTGACAACGTAAGCATGGATTTGCTTTCCCAATCTAATGGACTCCAGTGAAGAGCATGCAGTCAAAGCAGTTCCTAGAGTAACATTCGTGGGGTAAGAGCCAGCTTCCAACATATCTAGAAACACACGAATAGCAAGGTCTGGTTGTGAATTTTGAACATAACCTGAAATCAAGGATGTCCATGAAACAACATTTATTCTAGGCAAATTGTCGAAAACTTTCTGAGCTTCTTCCATATTCCCACACTTCCCATAAACATTGATGAGGAATGTCATAACAAAGAAGTCTTGATGGGACCCAGTTTTTACAATGTGAGCATGAATAATTTCCGCATTTGAAAGTGATTTCCTATTTATGCATTCTTGTAAAAGAGAAACATAACTAGACGTTTGAACTTTTGTGCCTTCAGTTATCACAGACAGGGCATCTTGAATGCCTAGAGACCTAAGTGGTTCCGAAATGCCATTCAGTTGGGTGATTGTACTCCCACTTCCCTGGTATGAAACGGTATGATTCTGTGATATAAGATACGGCTTGGCGTCAGTGCTTGCAGAAAAAAAAATAACAAGGCTCTAATTAAAATTTCTGGATAAGTTAAGATGATAAAAACAAAGAAACCAAAACTAGGCACTTGAATAATTGAAATACAGGATCACTCAGCCTCCGATACCAAAGTTGTGCCCCTTCATTTCTTCAAAATAAAGCAAGTAAAAACAATTTCTGAAATACTAATTAGCTAATTATTCTAGTTTCAATTTGTTAATCATATGCTATAATCTTTTAAAGGTTTCTGAGGAATTGATGCTCAATCTTCGGTGGGCAGAATTAAAATTGGAAAAAGAAAATGAAGAGTGGAGTGGAACACAAAAGGTACCTTATCCTTTAGAGTGGCAAAAGAGCCGCTGGGTGGTTGTCTGGATTTTGTTTCGAGAGTGCAAGCGGTAGCATCAGCCCAAGGCACAGAAGCCATAAAGGGAAAGGGCAGTAGATGAAGACGAACAAGTGCTTATTGAAATATTACGTCTTGGGAAACAAGCATATTATCATCTCTTTAATGCTTGCATAAGAAATTGTGGAGGGAAGGAATGGGCCGAAGTCAGTTATCGGTTAACCCATCCTCATCTTCCATAGCAATAATTTAACGTAAATTATATTTTACTCCCCAATTTTTTTTTTTTCACTTTATTCGACTTTTTCCCTTATAGTTTCAAATAGTTTTAACTTTGGGCGTTATTTATTAAATAAATACTAAAGTGGTGGCCTTCTGAAAAAAATAAATGCATACTTAAAGTGCCTGAAAATAAAAGTAATTCTGAAGAAAAAGCATTTCGCAATTGAATTATGAAGTAGTGCCAAAGTTGAAATATGAATAATCTCTTATCAAATTTAGGAAAATGACTTATTACAACAATATTGTTTGATACAAAGCTTTCAACAGTCAGTGGAGGGCTTTGGGTATTAAACATCTCTGCGTCGTACATATACCTAAAATTAATGTGTTCATCTTTTGATAATAAATCTCAAGCGACTAAAAATTGTGTTCTCTTTTCCACTTTGATGTGTTCATTCACCTCGCTATTCTTTAAACAAATCATGGCTACAATGAGAGACACTTGTTCATACAATGCTGTGAAACAATTTAAAATTTATTCCTATAAACTTGCACATTCGGTATAATCATCAATGTTTATTATACATTGCAAAAGGGACCAGGTAACAACGTTGTAATGAAACAACTTAAAAATTATTCCAAATAAATTTTTGATACAAACATCACTGTTTATACTTTGCAAAAGGGCCAGTTGACGAAATTCAAGTTACATATGCGATGAAGATTCTGATTTCATCTGCGGATCTCATAGATGGAAGTCCAGCGTGCACCAATTTTCGACAATTTTCTACATCTTAAAATCTCAATGCGTTTGAGGCTGACACTGATTCCCTATCGGACAACAAATTCGTCTGCATATCTCTGTTTCAAAGATGATCATGATCCAGTTAAGAACCATAGTCCTAAACATAAAGATCCCTATCTGCTATTTTGACTAAAATTTATTCTTTCTGACAAAGTTCTAATTGATTGTGGTAAACATTTGAAAAGTATCCAAGGTTTCCCTGTACAGCAGTGACAACAAACTGCAAAATAATTGAATACCTAATTGCTGCTCCAAGACACCAAATAAACTTGCATCATCTGGCATTATTGATATACAGTTATAGACGGAAACTAACTACTCAAAACAGATTTTATATGCATTCATGAAACAAATATATGACATACCTTGCTGCATAAATATCATTACACAGCCTTCAGTTCTTGTATTTCATTGTTTCTTTCTCAAAACCAACAGTAGGAAATTGTTTTGCATAGTCCTCAACTTCGTGTCGGAGCTTTGAAATCTCAGATTGAATGTTTTCATCTGACTTCAAAGTTGCTACAAAATCCTTCAACTTTGTTCCTGGAATAATAAATAATACACGAGATTGTTAGTAATACCAACAAAGATGATGAAGATGATTACATCTAATAGAAGATGGCAGTGTAAAGAACCTTCAGTATCACTCTTGATCTTTAATGCCAACTTCACAGCTGCATCGAAGAACTCAGCTACCTTCTCAAAATCTTCCTCGACAAACCCCCTAGAAGTGAGGGCTGGGGTTCCTGGAGCACCAGAGAAAAGAATGATGCTGAAATTGAAGTGCTTTGTCAAAAATCAGCAGGTGATAGAGGATTAAAAGTGGGAAGACATACCCATGCGGATGCCACCAGGAACCATAGCAGACACATCACCAGGAACAGTGTTTTTGTTGGCTGCAATATGAACTGATTCCAAAACCTTTTCAACTCTTGATCCATCAATACCCTAGGAAACAAAATAATGGAATGAATGAACCAATTCCTTTTATGTTGCTATAATATTGTTTGCAGTGCATCCTGTGGAAATTAAGAGAATACCAAGGTCTATATTTCAAGGTGGTTCAAATTTCACCAAATGTAAGATTTCTTGTACCTTGTTTCTCAAGTTCACCAAGACTAGATGGTTCTCAGATCCACCAGATACCAGATCATAACCTCTCTCTAGCAAACTCTGCAAATAGAGTGGATTTAGAAATGTATTTACTAAAACTTAAATTGCTCTGGCATATATGATTATGGGATATACTGTCTACTTGTCCATGTTAACAAAGGAATACGACCTGCATATGAAAAAAGTATCCAATGATAGAAAGACACATTCAGTATACCTGCGCAAACTTTGAAGAATTGCTGAGAACTTGCTCCTGGTAAGCCTTGTATTCAGGGGTCTTGACCTGGAATCACATGACAATCAAAGAACTGAATCAACACAGACTAGGCTAAAATAATTAGAATTGCTTGATCTGGCATTCTAAAAAAACATGCATAAATTTAGACCACATTCATGGCATTTTATTTTGGCTAAATACATATAATTAAAGCAAACAAATATAAACCTGCTTAAGTGCGACAGCTAATCCTGATATGGTGTGATTGTGTGGACCACCTTGAAGTCCAGGGAAAACTGCCTGATTAATTTTGTCTTCATAGTCATACATCACCTGTTGGAAACAAGTGAACCATAAAATAACTTGTTCTAAGTGGTTTGCAAGGGAACTTCTGTTCTAAATATCAACATTACCTACTAGTGAAAAGCAAAAGTCTTGCACACATGAAACAGTAAAAGAAGGTTCAATTGAAACAACAGCACTTTCTTTTTCCTTTGACATTTTTTTTTTCATGTCTCATCATTCTTTTTTGGGTTAAAAAATGGGACTTACTTCTTTTCCTTGTTTATTAATCTCCTTAAGCCCCTTCCTGAAGAAGATCATGGCACCACGTGGACCACGAAGTGACTTGTGTGTTGTGGTTGTCACAACATCTGCATATTCAAATGGAGATGGAATAACACCAGCAGCAACCAACCCACTAATGTGTGCCATATCAGCCAACATAACAGCTTTCTGCTTGTCACAGACCTGCCAAATTCATCATTTTAAAATTTATAATTCCCAAACACCCTAAAATTTTACACACATGTTATCACAGATGTGTCACTGAAACAAAAGCAAGTTTACCTTGCGGATACGGGCATAATCATAGAGACGAGCATAAGCACTTGCACCCGCAACTATGAGTTTTGGTCTGAAAAGTACAGCATTTTTCTCCAACTGCAAAATTCCCACTCACATAAGCCAGAGCTTAATAAACAGAACTCAAACCACTTTCCAAGAAAATTTTGAAAGAAAACTGAAAGAAGCAGAAGAGCTACTTCACCCATTACCAGAAATTTAAAAAAAAGAAAAAAAAAAGTGATGACTATCCGTATGTCTAATCCTAAAAAAGAAAAGTTTACTCTTTTTATAAAGCAAATCCAGTAACTTCCTGATATAGTGACGTGTTTTCATCATCAGCCACGAAGGAGCTACAGATGATATACAGTCACCACACAGTGTATAGTTGTGAGCAGATTTTATGTTTACAATCCCAAGAAGTATAGAATTGGCAATACTCTCACTGATACAACCCATTTCTGAGGATGAACCTTAGCACCCATAATGTGAGTTCAGTGACCTAGATGAACTTAATAATATCGCAGAATTTTTTTTTTTTTTTCCAATTAAGAAACTTTCAGAAATGTAGAAGTGGCAGGCTACCTGTTCGTAATCAATATATCCTGTGCTCTCATCCAACCTGTATGGCATTGTCTCAAAGAAAATGGACACTGCAGATATCTTCTTGGTGTCAGTCTACACAAGAAATAAAAACTTGTCATGAATTATCACAAGCACAAACTCTGTAGACTTTGGAATAATAGAGAATTAAAACCACATTCAGTGAACAAACTTATGAGCACCTGGTAACCATGTGAAAGATGTCCACCATGAGGTAGATCAAGGGCCATAATTCTCTCATGAGGTTTCAGTAATGCAGTGTAAACTTGAAAGTTAGCAGGAGATCCAGATAACGACTGCACATTAACTGCAAGGGGGAAAAAAATTGGACCCATTTCCTTAAACAAAATCAATTTATTTATCATAACAGTAATAATTGAATTTGAATCCTCAAAGACAAAATGCAACTTTTTTAGCCAATATTCAAGTAAACATTTAAATTTAAAACAATAAGCAATAACCACTGGAATGCACAAAAATATCTAATTAGGAAATCATATTCATGATTCATTTACCTCCCCATTTTGCAGGATCCAAATGAAAAGCTTCTAATGCACGCTTCTGACATAAAGATTCGGCCATGTCAATGTACCTAATTGGATAGGAATCATAAATGAAAAAGTAAACAGAAAAATAATTAAAAACGAAGAAAAAAGAAAAAAAGTGAGGCAGGGTGGTGTCGATGGTCCTCTTCTCATACTCATTTCCTCCGTAATATCTAGCGCCAGGATAGCCTTCACTGTATTTGTTGGTCATGATAGACCCAACAGCTTGCATCACCGAGATTGATGTAAAATTCTCTGAAGGTATAAGTTCAAGTCCCTACAGATTAAAAACTACAATATAAGAAAGTTTTATATTAATTGCATAGTGCGTGTATACTACTACAAAATACAATATACCTTCCATTGCCTGGCTTTCTCAAGTTCAATGATGTCAGCTATTTCGGGATCGATTTCCTCAAGTGGGGCATTGAGTTGACTAATCCACTGAAACCAATTAATAGTGAATTAAATGATAAAAAGCAAACGGGATATATCATATTCATGTCATGAGCAAACAAGTGTTAACAAAAGCTTACAGGAGCAGGAGCTTTCTCGTTATTTAGTGCTTGGTCGGGTAAAGAAGACTGCAAAAAACAAATCAAAATTCAAATGAAAAGCAAAAGATTATACAAATGATCAATGGTGAGTATGGAGTATATGAAAAAGACCATGTTAATGTAACTGAGGGAACCATGGTTAAGGTGACGTTTAATTGCGTTCGTAACGGAGGAAGAGAGTCGGCGAAGAGCTATTGAAGTTGCCATTTCTCTCTCTCTGTGTTCCCTGTGATTTGGGTTGGCAAAGTGACAGCTGACGACCTCTGTCTGTGAGACCAAGTGGGTGGGGGTTGGTGGAGATGCTGATGGTTGCTTTGTTAAAAGTTAAAACAATTGCGGGTTTTGCAAATCGAGGTCTAATTTTTTCTCTTGTTGTCACGTCACGTGCTCTGCAGTCTTAAAAGTTTGCACGGGCGCGCGGAGAGCAGACTCTTACCAACTCTTGACCCCGGCTTGGGCCGACAGAGGCCCAGGGGATCATCAAGGATTGCTTTGTAGGGATGCTACTGGTCAAAGCCCCCACTGAATTTACAATAATTCACATAATATTATTTACGAGATGACTGTAATAATAATTTATTTTATTATTATTTATTATTTTGATCATGTCTTTATTGAGTAGTACTTTATCACAGAGCAACTCTATCGTAACTACTATCTTTTCACTGATGATATTTAAAAAATCTCTTTCGAAAATAAAATTACAATTGTTGGAGAAGGATTTGTGTGGGAGTGTCTCCACACATTTTTTTTTTTTCAAATTCTTAATGGCAATTTTTATTGGGTTCTCATCTATGAGAAGGAAAACTTTGTATAAACGGATATATAGGTGTGATATAGTCACCAATGTGTTAGTGCCAAAAAAGGCATAGTTTCAGGACTAAAATGATATTTATTTTTTAGTCTAAAATTTGAATTTAATTTTTTTCCAAACATTTACTTATTTTGAGTTATTTATTTTCTTAACTTATCACTTACTGTCATGTAATTTTATCTGAATAGTTTTTTTTTTAATTTAAAGTCTAAAATCTAAATGGAAAATTTTAATTCTAAATCTCAAAAACACCCTTAACCATTCATGCATTTTCTATGTTATTTATAAAACTAAAATTTTGTATTGACCTTAATGTTATGTTTTCTAATGCTTTAAATTTTAATTTATGTGGTAACATTAATTAAACTAAAATATTGAACAAATTAAATTATCTCAATTGTGATAAATTAAAACCAAACAACCGTGTTAACTTTATAATGAAAGTTCATTTTATAATTACATATTTTATTATAAAATTAAATTAAGAAACAATAGTAGTGTTTTTTTTTTTTAATTCTATCAAACTAATCAATTTGTTAAGCCTCCAAGGGCGTGGTCGAGTTAGTCACCATGCTCGCCGTAGAGCCGTGACAGTTCGAGTTTGATTATTGGAAGTGGAAATGGGGTTAAACTTGTATTTGAGCTTGTTCCGCCCCCTCCCCCCCTTTCCTTTAAAAAAAAAATCAATATGTTAAATTTTCAAATTGTAAAAAACAAGTATATGCACCACTTATTTATGTTAAACTATTAAATTTTAATTTTTTTATTCAAATGTTGAAAAATAAATAAATGTCATCCACACATTTTCATTCAGATTTATTTTATATATTTCATCTAAATTTAAACATATTCAAATTTTAGACAAAAATTAAATACAACCTAAGTTTCTTTGTGGAATTTTTCTCAATAATTATTAATTTTTTGCCACAAATTAACAATCTTACATGATTACTATCTCTAACAGCGAGCGAAGCTGAAATTGACTCCAAACTCGGCTAATATTACTCATCTTTTTCTATATTTGTTGCGAATCATTTTATTTTCCATTCCATGATCTCCCTTTTCCATAAGTGCATCCAAAAGAACCATCAAATAATATATTGAATTACTCCGCTGACTTCTACTAATGTATGATTGCAATGTTGGGCTGCAACTTGGATCTCATTTTCTTTTTTCGTTTTTTGTAAATACGAGTAACGCTATTTAAATATCTCAAATTGCATTAAAAATTTTAAATAACATAATATGTGGTCTGTCATAATATCCACCACCCACCCTTAAAAAGAAATGCAAGAAGATAGAACATTCCAAATATAATTTCTTTAATTGTTTTTTTTTTCTTTTTTTTTCTCTCTAAAAGACGGGACAGAAACCAATTACATATAGCTGTCTACGTTCACGTTTAAGTACTCCACAACAGAAAGCACCAAGCAAGCAAAATAATACATCTTTCTCCTTGAATTCGATCATTCTATCTCAATGGGAACCGTAGAGATTGAGGGGCCACCAAGCAAAGAATTAACCGTATCAACAGAGGATCCCACAGTAGAAGAAGAGTATATGTCTCCAATAGAGCAAGTTCGGCTAACAGTGCCCAACACAGACGACGCATCACTCCCAGTATGGACTTTCCGCATGTGGTTTCTCGGTCTCCTCTCCTGCGCTCTTCTATCTTTCCTCAACCAATTCTTCTCTTATCGCCAGGAGCCTCTGATTATCACCCAAATCACCATCCAGGTGGCAACTCTCCCCATCGGACGGTTCATGGCCACCCTCCTTCCCCAGGCTAAGTTTCGTATTCCTGGATTTGGGTCCAGAGAGTTTTCTCTTAACCCCGGTCCCTTCAACATGAAAGAGCATGTTTTGATTACCATATTTGCGAATGCTGGAAGCGCTTTTGGGAATGGCTCAGCTTATGCTGTTGGTATTGTGAATATTATCAAGGCATTTTATATAAAGAGCATCTCTTTCTACTCAGCTTGGATTCTTATAATCACTACCCAGGTATGATCGGCTTCAGCATCACCTTAATTTCTTCTACATTTTAATTTCGTCGTTAAATTAATTAATCGTTAATACTACAAGTCAAACATCTTATTATTAATTATAAGTACCTTGTTCATACCAAAATTTTCTAATTCGGACATAAAATCTGGATCCAGCTGACAATAGTATAAACAGACTTTTACTTTACAGCAGTACATATAAACGGTTTGAAAATGTTGTGAAAGTTCGTTCACAATATTACCAATTCATTTTAAATTTTAATAAAATTCAGGATTCACAATATATATGTGATGGTGTTATTTCTTAGGTTTTGGGATACGGATGGGCGGGACTCCTGAGGAAGTACGTGGTGGAGCCGGCACATATGTGGTGGCCTAGTACCCTTGTTCAAATCTCCCTGTTCCGGTATGCTTCAATAATTATTATTATTATTAATATTACCGTTATTACTTTCGGTGTTCTTCTTTATCCATTATTTTTATGATGAATAAAAACTAGTAGTATATAGTAAATTTTAATTTGTTTAACATAAGTGCATTGTCTTCGTAATTAAGAAATATTATATTTCGAGACCCGTTGCAGGCTTACAGCTATGTCCGCAATGAATTTCAATATTCAAGAATTTTCCCAAGGGTTTTAATTTGTCTTCTACAATACATGCAAATGGTATATACTAGCCGTGAGCTGCGATTCTGCAGGGACTCATGCATGGCTATTGGCCACCACTCGGGTCCAGTGAGAATCTCGTTCATGATGAACGATAAGCAATAAATCCATATAAATCAACATCACTGAATTTGTTTGAAATGAGCTAAATTAATATAACGTTGTATCAAGGATTTATCAAAAGATTGAAGATTAAATATTAATCGGCAGATACTGATTTCTTGAAAGCAACTTCCTCATCCCACAACGTACTCACATGATTTCAAACGTTCACAAATTTATTAAAAAAAAAAAAAGAAGAAGAAGAAGAAGAAGAGACAGGCTATAATTTTTATTTTATATTTATTATTTATACATATACTTTCCTATCCGAAATTAAAATTCAAGAAAATTTGGAGTTATTTATTTTTATGTCCGAAGTCTTAATTTGGCTTAATTTGAGATATTTTTTTATATTTTTATTTATTTATTTTTCTATCTCAAGTCTTATTATAAGATATTTTTATTTAAATAGAAAAAATAAAATTTCATGACTTTTATCTGAATGATAAAATGTCTTGTTGAAAAATTAATTTTTTTCTCACAAATAATCTCATTGTATTTATTTCCCACTTAACTATCAGATGTCATATTAGAGTTTCACTTGATCTTAAATTTATTTGGTATTGAATACTTAACATGCATTCAATTTTAATTTTAAATAAATTATTTTATTATTAAATAATAACTTTTTTATATATAAATAGTATGTTAAATTGTAAAAAAATAATGTTATCAAAATTATTTTTCATAAATTATATATCAAATGCTTACCTTATAAAACATATAAAAACTATTGTATTAGAAAATATTGTAAATATATACTTATTTAAACTTCAAGTATATATAATACTTTCAAGGTCAGAAGTATAAAAATATTATGATTAAGATATTTTGAGCTTATAAAAATAAATAACTTATCACTTATATTTAGAATTCAAAACATTAAAAAAACAAATATATTATTCTGACATATGTATTCAGACCTATTCAGACCTCAGTAACATTCGGACTCGTTCAAATTTCAGATAAAAAAAAATACTAACTTAGCAACATTATAAATAGAATTTTACGGTGTTGTAAACTATTTTACAAGTTTGTGAAACAATGAAAAGGATAGTTTACAACATTGCAAATATTTGTTCTAAATTTTTAAAAATTTGAGATTACCAAATTTGAAAATGACTATATATATAGTTAGCTTCTAATAAGAGATTTCTTACTATACTAAAGTCAAAGGTAAGATAAAAGCTAAAAATAAATAAATTTTAATATACTATTGGATTTGAAAACAACTATATATATAGTTAGCTTCTAATAAAGAGTTTCTAACCATATTAAAGTCAATCATAGATAAAAGTTGAAAAAATTCATATTTTAATATACTATTAGATAAAATGCACTATATTAGTGTATATATTTTTTGTCTTTTAAATTGTCATTGATTTTAATATTTTAAAAAATCTTTAATTAAAAAATTATTTTACATATAGGTTACTAAAATAAGGAATAACCTAAAAGACAATAAAACATATATTCTAATACACTATAAGACAAAATATAACACAATAGAGCGTGTGTTTTGTTTGTTTCTTAATTTATTTTTATTTTAATAACTTAAAGGATCCCTTATTAAATAATGACTATATATATAAAGAGAGAATTTTTTCTAATGATGATATCAATCTCCAATTTGTTAATGTAAAGATGCTGTGTTTTTGTTTATAAGTGGCATTCTCACTTATTAAAACAAATTATATATATATATATATATATATATATATATATATATATATATATATATATATATATGCCCTCATTTTTAATATGCAGATTTGAGATTTTATAATATTGTAAACTATTGAAAAATCAGGTTATGACATTATAAAAACATTTTGTAAAAATTTAAATCCATGTTCTTAAAAATGTGGTCACCCATGTTAAAGAAGGAGTATATATAGGTGCGTGTAAATTATGATTTATAATAAGTCCTTCTATATTAATTTTCAAAGCATTAGTCGATATACATTTCTGCACGACCAATTTGTTTCAATCGTTGCCTTTATTCTATGTAGAAACTTTTAGATGGTGGATTCCAAAATGCCACGTTATCAATAAACTCCATTTTCAAATTGCTTTTAATATACACACACACACAATGGCATCTGTTGAAAAATTCAAATTCAAAGCCAAAGCCAAAGTGTTCAAAGTTTGGCAAAGCACATGTTCAAAGTTTGGCCAAAATTATTCAAAGGTAAATTGTTCAAAGTTTGGCTAAAAATTAGGTAATCACCAACCAAACTTTGACAATTTTAAAGGTTTAGTGAAATAGTGCTACCATGCATTCCTATAAATAGCTAATGTTCTTCATTTGTTAAGGCATCCCAAAATTGAGAGCAATTGCAAGTGAAGCAATTGAGAGAGTTGAGAGAGCTTTCACTTGAGTGCTAGGAGAATTCATTTGGGTATATTGGGGTATTGAGTTTTTGTAAGTTTTTCCCAATTTGTAAATTCTCATTTGTTAGTAAAACTATCTTCCAGTCTTTGCCCGTGGATGTAGGCTTTACGCCGAACTACGTAAATTATTGTGTCAATTTTTTTTGCAATTGTTTACACCACATTTAAGTTTCTCTAGAAGTCACAGTTACCATCAATTGGTAATTTGCTCAACCTACGCTTCCGCACAACAATTGGTATCAGAGCCGAAGGTTCATACTTGGGGTATATAATACTATTCACAGATACGGTACTGGATACGACTATTTATACTTGGAGAACAGTCTATTGTAAGTAGTGTGTATTTTTGCATGTCTAGGAAAGTTCTGTCAACAAGACGATAAGAGTCTAAGGAGTCTGGGTTTTAAGTGGGACCATTGTGACCCCTCCATTCTCCTAGGAACTTTCCTGATGCATTTATTCACACGAAATAAACATCATAGAGACTGTTTTTCAAGTGTGAATAGTTGTTGAAGGCACTGATTATTTGAGGTTGAGAGGATGGAAGAAGCGTCGTCATCGTCTTCGTCAGCAAGGACTCACGTGACTAATGCAAAGTTTGAAGTGGAGAAATTTGATGGTACCAATAATTTTGGTATGTGGCAATGTGAGGTGTTGGATGTCTTATGTCGCTAAGAGTCTGGATCTCGCTCTGAAGAAAAGCTCGAAAAGATGGATGACAAGGGTGGACAAAAATCAATGAGCAGGCATGTGGTACTATTCGCCTATGTCCGGCTAAAGATCGAAGTACTACGTCATGAGGGAGACATCAATGAAGAATTTGTGGAAGACACTTGGAAGAAAAATATATGAAGAAAAGCCTCGAAAACAGGCTTTATATGAAAAGAAACTCTATCGATTCACGCATGCACTGGTATGTCGATGAATGACCACGTGAACTCATTCAATAAAATATTAGCGGATTTACTAAATTTGGATGAGAAATTTGAAGATGAAGATAAGGCATTGTTCTTTGTTGAATTCACTTCACGATGAATATGACCATCTCACCACCACTTTGCTTCATGGGAAGGACAATGTCACATTTGATGTTGTATGTAGTGCATCTGTATAATCTTGAGACCGAGAAAGAAAGATAAAAGGATCACGGAGATACAGATTGCGAAGTATTGATGCAGAGGTCGTTCATAGCGCATGAACACGGAAAAAGGGCAAGTCTAAAGGTAGGCTGCCAAAGATGAATGTGCTTTTGTCGCGAGAAGGGCATTGGAAAAGAATTGTCCTAAGTTACAAAGGGCAAGGCTATTTACGATGCATGTGTAGTGAGCATGATGAGGAGTCGAATTTAGTGCGGTTGGCATGACATTGACATGTCAATCGGATGAGTGGATTTTGGATTCGGGTTGTACTTATCATATGTGTCCTAATAAGAGTTGGTTTTCTAGTTTCGAGGAGCTAGATGGTGGAGTTGTTTTTATGGGCAATGACAATGCTTGTAAAACCATGGGAATAGGTTCAATCAATTGAAGAATCACGATGGCTCAATCCATGTCTTGATGAAGTTCGCTATGTACCAAGCTTAAAGAAAAATCTCATCTCATTAGGAGTCCTAGAATCCAAAGGGCTTACAATCACTATGAGAGATGGGTTCTTGAAGGTAGTAGGCTGGTGCAGCGGCGATGATGAAGGGCACTGAAGGAATAACTTGTACTATTTCCAAGAGATGCAGATTATTGGATCGACATCAGCAGTTTCGAGAAAGGATGCAGATTCGGAGGCAACCAAGTTGTGGCATATGCGTTTGGGACATGCTGGTGAAAAAGCTTTGCGAGACTTTGGTTAAGCAAGGCTTATTGAAAGGTGCAAATTCTTGCAAATTGGAATTATGTGAACATTGCGTTACGGGCAAGCAAACAAGAGTAAAGTTTGGCTCGATGATTCACGATACAAAGGGATTACGGACTATGTTCACGGTGATGTGTGGGGACCTACCGAGTAGCTTCTTTGGGAGGTATGCACTATTTTGTTACTTTTGTTGATGATTATTCAAGAAAAGTATGGGTGTATTGATGAAGAACAAAAGTGAAGTTTTGAGTATATTTACGAAATGGAAGAAGATGGTCGAGACTCGGATTGGTCGAAAGGTTAAAGACTTCAGCTCGGATAATGGTGGTGAGTACAAGAATGATCCATTTTAGAAGTATGCTCGAGATGAGGGCATTGTGCGACACTTCACTGTTCGAGGTACACCACAGCGGAATGGGGTGGCGAGACGCATGAGCCAGAACTATCTTTGGAGAAAGTTCGATTGTATGTTGTCAATCTTTGGATTGGGCAAGGAATTTTGAATTTGAGGTCTGTTGTATGTCGTGCCATCTAATTAATTGTTTGCCATCGAGTCGCGATTGAGGGCAAAACACCCATGGAAATGTGGATTGGTAAACCCATCTACGATTATGATACTTTACATGTCTTTGGTTCCACTGCTTATTATCATGTAAAGGAATCTAAGTTAGACCAGAGCGAAGAAAACATTGTTCATGGGTATAGCTGGTGGAGTAAAAGGATACTGGTTTATGGTGTCCGGATACAAAGAAGATCATTTTCAGTGGAGATGTGACTTTTGATGAATTAGCCATGTTAAAACAAAAGGATTCACAAAAGGATGACAACACCGATGAGTACTTGCATGACGGTGGAGCTTGAAAGGTTAAAGATGATCCGATTAGTGTTGAAGAGCGGATGATTCTCAATCAACAGAAGATGAAGAAGAGGTTCGACTCGAGAACCTTTAGAGCAACAAGATTCAATTGCATATAGAAGGCCGCGGAGAGAGATTCGTAGACACTGCTCGCTTTATTGATATGGTGGCCTATGCACTTCGATTGTAGATGGTGATGTTCCTTCCACTTACGGAGAAGCGATAAGTAGCCACGAAAATGTCTGAGTGGAAGCAAGCAATGGATGAAGAAATGCGGTCTCTTGAAAAAATGGAACTTGGAAGTTAGTTACACTTGCTAAAGACAAAAGGCAATTGGGTGCAAATGGGTATATACAAAAGGATGGATTTCCTCGAAAGGATAAAATTCGATACAAGGCTAGATTGGTAGCGAAGGGTTACGCTTCGGAGAGAAGGAATAGACTACAATGAGGTATTTTCTCCGGTTGTGAAACATTCGATCTATTCGGATTTTGCTAGCCATTGTTGCATGTAATATGATCCGGAGCTAGTTCAACTTGATGTAAAGCGCATTCTTGCATGGTGATTTGGAAGAGGAAATCTACATGACTCGACCGGATGGATTTAGAGTTCTTGGAAAAGAAAATTGGGTTTGCAAGCCGACAAAGTCGCTTTATGGATTGAAACAATCTCGAGGCGATGGTACAAGCGATTTGATCGGTTTATGAAATGGCCAATTAGTTGGAAGTCTACACTACGATCTACGATTGCCTGTATCAACCACGGAGGCCGAGTATATGGCAATTACGGAGGCTATTAAAGAGGTTGTTTGGTTACTGAGGCTTGCTTGGAAACTTGGGATTGATCCAGGAGCATGTTAACTTGTATTGTGACGATCAAAGTGCTATTCACTTAGCAAAGAATCAAGTTTATCATGCTGCGTCTGAAGCATATTGACGTACTGATTTCACTTTGTGCGGAAATTATTGATGAGGGAAGATTCTTCTTGGAAAATCAAGGCTGCAGAGAATCCATGAGATATGTTGACAAGGTGGTGACAACGATCAAGTTTGAGCATTGTCTAAACTTGATTAATATCCCGAAAGTTTAAAATAGTGAGAAGGGTAGAGATTGGAGGATCATTTTATACTGAGGAAGTTCACAAAGATGCAGACCACTTTGGGAATGATGGTTTTGTTGGTGAGTCGGCTCAGTTTGGGTAAATCTTCACCGGGTGGAGAATTGTTGAAAAATTCAAATTCAAAGCTAAAGCCAAAGTGTTCAAAGTTTGGCAAAGCACATGTTCAAAGTTTGGCCAAAATTATTCAAAGGTAAATTGTTCAAAGTTTGGCTAAAAATTAGGTAATCACCAACCAAACTTTGACAATTTTAAAGGTTTGGTGAAATAGTGCTACCATGCATTCCTATAAATAGCTAATGTTCTTCATTTGTTAAGGCATCCCAAAATTGAGAGCAATTGCAAGTGAAGCAATTGAGAGAGTTGAGAGAGCTTCCACTGAGTGCTAGGAGAATTCATTTGGGTGTATTGGGGTATTGGGTTTTGTGAGTTTTTCCCAATTTGTAAATTCTCATTTGTTAGTAAAATTATCTTCGAGTCTTTGCTCGTGGATGTAGGCTTTACGTCGAACCACGTAAATTATTGTGTCAATTTTCTTTGCAATTGTTTACACCATATTTAAGTTTCTCTAGAAGTCACAGTTACCATCAATTGGTAATTTGCTCAACCTACACTTCCGCACAACAGCATCCACTGTCGGCGTCCATACTATAATGTGCAGATTTACACTATGAACATTATCCACATATGTACATCTTCCATATATGCATGCTGGCACAGCTCTTGTTCACTTGCTTGAATTTCATCTTGTTAAGATCTTTGTTGTATTCACGTGGGAGAATCTGCACGATTCACCTTATGATTTGTTCATTGAACTTTCAGTACACTGCACGAGAAGGAAGACAATGTTGGCGGCAAGCGCCATCTATCACGAGTGAAATTCTTTGTGATAGCACTAGTTTGTAGCTTCTGCTGGCACCTGTTCCCTGGCTACTTCTTCCAAACCTTACAAAGCATCTCGTGGGTCTGCTGGGCATTTCCAAATTCAGTTACAGCCCACCAAATCGGGTCGGGCCTGAGCGGTCTCGGGGTCGGGGCATTAACTTTGGACTGGACAGCAGTGGCCTCTTTCTTGTTCAGCCCTTTAATATGTCCCTTCTTCGCCATCGCAAATGTCTTCGTAGGATACGCCGTTATTATTTACTTGGTGATTCCCGTTGCCTATTGGGGGGTAAACTTGTACAACGCTAAAACTTTTCCAATATTTTCATCACATTTGTACACCGCACAAGGTCCCGAGTATAACATCACATTGATCGTCAATGACAAGTTTGAGTTGGATTTGGCATCGTATCAACAACATGGAAGAATCCATATGAGCACCTTCTTTGCTCTAACCTACGGATTTGGCTTTGCCACTATTGCAGCTACACTTACTCATGTGGCCTTATTCTATGGAAGGTAATTAACTGTCACTCAATCCGTGCATTAATGATTCTCGTGTATGCTTAAGGTTAATCTTCAAAATGTAACACCGTTTTTTGCATATACAACGCTATTTATAGGGAGATTTTAGATCGATACCGAGCGTCTTCTGAGGGAAAGCAGGATGTTCACACAAGATTAATGAAGACCTACAAGGATATACCTTCATGGTGGTTTCAAGTGCTTCTTGTTGGGACAATTGCCGTTTCTCTTGCACTCTGCATTTTCCTGAAACAAGAAGTTCAGATGCCATGGTGGGGGCTAATATTCGCTGCTGGCCTAGCTTTCGTATTCACTCTTCCCGTCAGCATCATCACTGCCACCACAAATCAAGTAAGTTATAGTGAAAGACTGAAAATTTGAAACATCTTAATAGGTATTTCTTGTCCTACAATAATTAATCACGTTTTTGTTCCGCACAGACACCAGGATTGAATATCATCACGGAGTACATAATGGGAGTAATACTGCCAGGGGAACCAATTGCCAATGTTTGCTTCAAGACCTATGGATATATGAGCATGGCTCAGGCAATTTCCTTTCTTAGTGATTTCAAATTAGGGCATTACATGAAGATCCCACCAAGATCAATGTTCCTAGTTCAGGTAATTAATTTATAATAATCAAATCCTCTTCTGTGTTTTCCACAATCCAATAGCTAGCTAGCATGAAATTAATACAAGCTTGCATTTGCTCAGTTCATTGGAACCATCATAGCGGGAACAATCAACCTCAGTGTGGCGTGGTGGCTTTTAAACTCAGTCGAACACATATGTCAACCGGGTCTGCTTCCGAAGAACAGTCCTTGGACATGCCCAAACGATCGTGTTTTCTTCGATGCATCTGTTATATGGGGTTTAGTTGGACCAAAGCGAATCTTCGGTTCCCAAGGAAACTACGGGGCTCTCAATTGGTTCTTCCTAGGAGGATTATTGGGACCATGTGCAGTGTGGCTTTTACACAAGAAATTTCCAAATCAATCATGGATACCCCTCATCAATCTTCCTGTCCTCCTCGGAGCAACAGCTTACATGCCACCGGCCACCGCTTTGAACTACAACGCCTGGATTTTGGTCGGAACAATATTCAACTTTTTCGTGTTCAGGTATCGGAAGAAATGGTGGCAGAGGTATAATTACATTCTGTCAGCTGCTTTAGACGCTGGAACGGCGTTCATGACTGTTCTGCTCTACGTCTCGTTGGGATTGGAGGGTGTAAACTTGCACTGGTGGGGATCCAACCCTGATGTTGACCCAGAGCATTGTGATCTCGCAATTTGCCCCACAGCAAAGGGCGTAGCAGTTGATGGGTGCCCAGTGTTCGCTTAATATGCTTCCTAGTTAATATAGTATAATATCACCATCCTACTTCCAGCACTCAAAACTATGTTGGTTCGGCGTTTTTGTAAAATAAACAAACCATAAACTATTTTAAAAATTATGAAAAATCATTCAACGCTTTCATATCTGTCACGCGTTACATGCCATAATTTTTTGTACAAAGTTTTGGGATATCTTGTTAATATTATTATTATTTATTTATAAAGTAAATTAATTAGTGAGTCTTAAAGCATATATATGAGTGTGTGGCAATTACTAATTTATCCAAAAGTAATTACTTAATACAAGAAAATTATAGTATGTAATCATAAGGAACTACATTTGAATTTGTTATAAGTTACATTATATATAATTTAACAAAACCCCCATATAGATAGTTCACATTATCAGAAATTCAATTGTGATTAAAGTTTAGCTCTCCACGTATACTACGTACAAAATACCCCAATTTTGTTCTTCACGACCTACTACACATTCATAAATAATGATCAATTCAATCCAAAACGGCATAGCGAGCTAACTGAATCTCACAGGCTCACTCACGATGGACTTTCGCGATGTAGACGCGCCGCCTTCTAAACGCAAAGATCATGACCTGGACGACGAAAACGACGACGTGTCTCCGATCGAAGAAGTCCGTTTGACGGTGTCAAACGAAGATGACCCGACGCTGCCCGTATACACATTCCGTATGTGGTTCTTAGGCATACTCTCGTGCGTCCTCCTGTCTTTCCTCAACACGTTCTTCGCCTACCGTACGGAGCCTTTGCTCATCACCATGATCTCCGTACAGGTGGCAACTCTCCCCATCGGACGGTTCATGGCGAAGCTGCTTCCGGAAAAGAAGTTCAGAATCCCTGGATTCGGAGAGAAGGAGTTTTCGTTTAATCCGGGGCCGTTTAACATGAAAGAGCACGTGCTCATCTCGATCTTCGCCAATGCCGGGGCCGGGTTCGGGAGTGGAGCCGCTTACGCTATCAGTATTGTGGACATTATAAAGGCCTTTTATCGTCGTAATATCAGTTTCTTGGCTGCTTGGATTCTTGTCATTACAACTCAGGTTATTTCTTCAACTTTTTCTTTTAATGATGTCAAAATTTAGATGTATTTTATGTACCCCTTTTTTTCTAAAGTAAAAAGCTAATTAAATAATAGATTAAATGAATAATTTCTTTATGAGTAGGTTTTGGGGTACGGTTGGGCCGGAATACTGAGAAAGTTCGTCGTAGACCCAGCGGAGATGTGGTGGCCCAGTAGTCTGGTTCAGGTTTCTCTTTTCAGGTAATCATTGCTCTCATTTTAGTGCGCAATAAACTGTGTGTTTTATTTACCTTAATAGTTGCATGGATTAAAATTGCGGGAGAAAACTATAGACTAGATTTGCGGTTACCTGCTAAAACATTGAATGCTAGAAGGTGATGGACTGATGGCTAATAATAATAATAATGGATCTCAAAATATTGCACTTTAATTAAAACAGTCTTTTGTTAAGAAATATTTACATTTTAGCTACAGTTCAGACTACAGTGTCCTTTTCTCTATATATTTATTATTTAGATACAAACTTTGCCAGATCATTTTAAATCAAGTTTTGTCGTATGTCAGTGGTTGAGGATATTTACGACTGCATTGATGTTAAGAGTTAAGGCGATTTTCGTAAATTCCTCTTTAATAATTAGCTCTAAATTGGAAGTAGGTAATTTATAATCAGTAGTATGTTTGGAGTTGTTACTTATATTTTCCATAAATCTGTCTGGAAGTGATTTTTTTCTAATCCAAAGAGAATTTTCTAAAAAGTAAATATGCCTTTTTAAAAGAGTTTCAAGCATTTTTTTTAAAAAGAAAAATTATAAAAAGCGTTTTTCTTGTTTTCAAACTTACTTTATACGAATTGGGAAAAAAAACACACATTTAATTATTTGAAAATACTGTTGCTAACGTCAAATGCACTTTCAAAGGTACCAAAACAATAATAACATATTATAACCTCTCTATATATACACACACACACACACTATACCCTGACAATTTTATTCTTATTGTAGAAATTGAAAGAAGAATTTAATGAAAAATCCCATGTTAACGTTAATTTACAATTGAACAGGGCTCTGCATGAGAAAGACAAGAATCGCATGTCACGGGGGAAATTTTTCTTGATTGCACTTATATGCAGCTTCTCCTGGTATATATTCCCAGGTTACCTTTTCCCCACTTTGACTACAGTTTCTTGGGTCTGCTGGGCATTTCCAAGTTCGGTAACAGCCCACCAGCTAGGCTCAGGCATGAAAGGACTTGGTCTTGGTGCCTTTGCACTTGACTGGTCAGTCATTGCCTCTTATCTTGGCAGTCCTCTTATCACTCCATTCTTTGCAATTGTCAATGTCTTTGTTGGCTATATCACTGTGATGTACATTGTGACACCAATAGCTTACTGGGGTTTCAATATCTATGATGCCAAAACGTTCCCAATCTTCTCTTCACACCTATTCAATTCAAAAGGACAGACATATAACGTATCAGCCATTGTCAATGACAATTTTGAGCTAGACGTTCCAATGTATGAGCAGCAGGGCCCCATGCACCTAAGCACATTCTTTGCCGTTACATATGGCATTGGTTTCGCTGCTATTATATCTACTCTCACGCATGTGGCCTTGTTTAACGGAAGGTAAGTAATCACAAAGAACAGAATTGGGATCTTTAAATTCCATTGGAGTAATTGTTATATTACATGAATGGTTGTTCTAACAGGGAGATATATGAACAAATCCGAGCCTCTACAAGAGGAAAGCAAGATATCCACACTAGGTTAATGAAGAAGTATAAGGACATACCAAATTGGTGGTTCCATTTGATGCTTGTTGGATCGCTGATACTCTCTCTTGTGCTATGCATTTTCATGAAAGATGAGATCCAAATGCCATGGTGGGGACTCCTCTTTGCAGCAGCCCTTGCATTAATTTTTACACTTCCAATCAGCATTATAACTGCCACAACCAATCAGGTAAAAGCTTTGTAACTTTAGCTTGTGCGAACTTCTATCCTTAGCTTAAAACTCTGTTCTGCATGACTATTAATTAATCTAAAGCTATATGCTTCTTGTATTGTATAGTCGAATAAAAAGGGGTTGAGACTAATACTAACTTGCTTTTTTTTTTTTTTTTGGTCCATTTTTTAAATTCATTATTTGTTACTTTTGTTGCAGACGCCGGGATTAAACGTTATCACAGAGTACATCATGGGTGTTATATATCCAGGTAGGCCAATAGCTAATGTCTGCTTCAAGACATATGGGTACATCAGCATGAGCCAGGCAGTTTCTTTCCTCAGTGATTTCAAGCTTGGCCATTACATGAAGATTCCAACAAGAGCCATGTTCGTCGTTCAGGTTTGTACTAAATTAACCAGACATTTCACTACAATATGCCAAAAAAGGATCTTGTGATAAGTAATTTGTTTCTCGCTAGGGTTATGTTTTCAATTGGAATGTGCAATGTCTAAATGACTAAACTCCTCTGGATTTTTCTTGTTCATAAAGTTCATAGGGACTATAACTGCCGGAACAGTCAATATTGGGGTGGCATGGTGGCTGCTAACAACCATAGAGAACATATGTCAGGATCAGCTCCTCCCGCCCAATAGTCCTTGGACATGTCCTGGTGACCGCGTATTCTATGATGCATCTGTCATCTGGGGTTTGATTGGACCAATACGTATCTTCGGAAGAATGGGAAACTACTCAGCTCTCAACTGGTTCTTCCTTTTAGGTGCGTTGGGACCTTTCGTGGTGTGGCTGCTGCACAAAGCATTTCCCAAGCATAAATGGATTACATTGATTAATCTTCCAGTACTTCTGGGAGCAACAGCCGGAATGCCACCAGCTACAACTGTGAACTTCAATTGCTGGATTGTGTTTGGGATAATATTCAATTACTTCATATTCAAGTATCGAAAGACTTGGTGGCAGAGATACAATTATGTTTTATCAGCAGCCTTAGATGCTGGATTGGCTTTCATGGGAGTTCTTTTGTACTTCACACTTACTATGGAGAACAGAAGCATAAACTGGTGGGGATCAGCTGGTGAACATTGTGATCTGGCTTCCTGCCCAACTACTAAAGGTGCCGTTGTTGAAGGGTGTCCTGTTTATTAAATGTCCTTCCGCTACAAGATCAAGCTACTTTAGTTGGTATTATTAGCTTCATGAGGCATCATTAGAGTTTTTTTTAAAAAGTATTTGTAAATCATCAGGCTTCTCTAGCTCTCAAGTCCATTCTTTTAAGCTTTTAAGTTACGTGGATGTCTGTGATTAATCCTGATTCGTATACAATTAATCATCTTTAGTTATTTTTTCCAGTTTCTGGATGACGTTCTGTATATATTGCGGAACTGCACAACAAGATTTATAATTCTTACAAGTGAAATCTAATACAGTTTGAAGAAAATACAATATGATTAATACGGGAGAAATTTTTTTAAGTGGATATGTAGGGAGGTTTAGTCATGAAATTTGGATTCTATAGTAAATTTTAGACCCCAAAGCTGGTTAAATATCTATAATACTCTTTTTATTGTAAAACGTATAAAAAATAATTTTCTTATAAATTTTTTAGTCATATTCACTCTCAATTATAAAAACTCTAACTCGTCATACACGATGAAGTCATATATTACACCATACTATAAAATTCTAACTCGTCGTGTACAAGAAAATTATGTATTACATCATATTATTATGTAGTGCGTGATAATATCTTGTATTATACTATAGTGTTGTATATTGAATGAAATTGTTATGTATTGCGTTACTCTATAATTTAAATATGAATATTTTAGTCATTTTAACATGATTAAGAGTATGATTAAAATAAAAAATAAAAAATAAAAATTAATTAGGGGTCAAGACCGATGACCAAAGTCAAATGGTCATGGTGTGCTTGCCTTCATAATATTACTTAAAATACAGGTTGAAGGAAAGAAATATGGAGCTTGAATGAAAAACATTTCAAGATATTGAAGAAAAATTTGCAAGTGATATGTAAAACTTTTTAACATGTGCGTGTGTGTTTAAAGATATATCTAAATGTATATTACAACTCTTAGAAAAGACGCACCAGAAAGGAAGATAACATCATAAAAGAGATTTCGAAGATGATGACGATGGAGCAGCATATCTAGAAGAGAAGCCACGAGACAGAGAATCAACATTACCCTCATCCCAACAGCCTTCATCAAAGTTCTGAGCATAGCTCAAAGGATCATACTTAAACCCACCTGCCGGTTTTGGATTCTTGGCCCTGAAAGCTGCTTCTATATTAAAACAAACACTTCCCTGCCGTGTATGCCTTCTTGTATCTCTCCAAATTATTGGCTTCCTCCATGGAAGCTTTAGCTTGAGCCGACCCCAGCATGAGAGCAGCCCTGTTGCTTCATCATCTGTATTCTTAGGAGAAGAAGAAGAAGAAGAAGTTCTCTCCATCATTGCTTTGAGTTTGAGATGAGAAGAATTGTTCGTTTTGCCAACTTGTGGGGGCATGCCTCTTCTCTCCTTTTGTTGATGATTTTGAATGTGTGGTAGAGAGAAGATGGCATATATAAGTCGATATGTAATAACAAGTCCCTTTTTGTTTTCAAGGAGAAATGGAAGCAGAGCGAAGAAATAATTTGTCATTTGCTTGCCATATATAGCGAATCTCCGCTTGTACAATCATATTTTTGCATGATAGATGCAGTAAATATTATTTGCAGCAATCCATAGTGGACACGCGTCGAATAATACAAGAATCTCTGTAGAGGACAAAATATACGTGTAGCTATTACGTCCAAACTCCAAAAGGAAACTGGATTTATAAAAATTGGAAGTAAGCTGAGCTAGCCCAGTATAAATATATTAATTCATGTTGGGTTTAAATATAAGAAGTCGGCTTCAACTTTAATATTTACTTTAAGAAAACAACAGGAAACCGAAAGCTTAAAATGATAGATACCAAATTTTACTACTAAACTATCAGTTGCTACACAAAACATGCTCATTAAAGATAATGACTTTGACTTGGGATGTAATTCTTAAACTCCCAAAGGGCTTATCATTATTCAAAGATAAGATTCTTAAAATTTTCACATATTAAGACGAAAAGAAAAAATTGAGAAACCTGTAACAACACTGGACGTCAAGGCCATTATGAAGCAAAATGCCAAATATGCAAATACATATCTAAGTTAACTTGAGTTTGTCAACTAATGTCATTCCATCGAAGTCCTCCCCGAACAAAACAGTGATACCGTGACACTGTTACTATGGCATTCCTAGGCTATAGGAGTTTTTACATTTCTCCGTTCAGATATTTCCAGATTCAAGCAAATGCGAGAGCACATGCTTTTGATGTTATAGAATTACTGGAACCTTATAGAAAGAATATCCACGGGCTGCATTATTGATGCCATTTAGAACTGTGCAATTGTGTTAACGTGCTTTATCATTCCAAGCTCATTCATTCACATAGAGCTACAGTTCCATCTTTGATCATCCATTTGGCTGACACCTGTTAATTCATCCAACACTTGGTTTTCACTACAGATGAAAAAAAACACAAGAGAACTAAACTTATTGCTTTATGACTAGCTCAAGATAGAGATTCTACATAACAACAGCATCTGCGTTGGTTGTTTAGTATATATAGCATATTTGCTTTTTATCACTAATGAAAACGACAGCAGCAAGATGCAGCAAATTATTTCCACAAAGAGCATTTTAAGACATGAACAAACCACTTAAAGCTTGCAGAGCAATGCCGATTCAAAGTGTGAAAGCTTAAATAAGGCTAGACAAGACAGCATCTGAGCGGTCATGAGAGATTGAAAGTACAATCCAAAGATATGAGAAAAAACAAAAATTGAGGAAAAGGCTACATGGACCATCTACCAAAATTGACCTTGAAATTCATTTTTTATGAAGAGGATGAGAAAATTTATAAGCTTTTACAGTCATGTAAATTGCCAGCAATTAGCTGAAGAAATTCAAGGACACAAATTACCAGTTACCAGTCATCACAGAACAGAAAATGGCATGGGCCAACAGGCTACATTTTGACTGCCACCTGTTCCGCTGAGCTTTTCTTCACAAGTCCTCTGGAGCACAACTGATTTAATAGATCCAGAGCCTCCTTAGCTAAACCTTCATGAGCTATGCCTTCAATGAGAATGGTGTATGTAGCTTCAGTGGGTTTACAACCCCTTGTTACCATGTCTGCCAAGATGTCAATAGCACGATAGGTCTGCCGAGCCTTACAAAGTCCTAACATGATAGAATTGTAGGTGATAACATTAGGCCGGACACCCAACCTTTCCAAGTCATGGAAAAGCTTAATTGCTTCATCAACCTTGCCTTCTCTACTGAGTCCACCAACAAGTGAAGAGTAGGTAATGGTATCAGGCTTGGGACCTTTTCTGCGCATGTCCTCCAAAAGTTTCATCGCTTGCTCCGTTTTCCCCACCTTTGAGAGGCCATCAATCACAGTATTGTAAGTGATCAAAACTGGAGAACAATGTTTGTTACTGAGCTGATTAAGTATCTCAACTGCTACATCAACCTTCCCATCTTTGCATAATGCAGTGAGCAGAGTATTATAGGTTACAATATCAGGGTAACAACCCCTAGAGACCATAATCTCCAAATACTGAATTGCTCTGTCCATCTTCTTCTCTTTGCAGAAACCATGAAGCACTGGGTTGTAACTTAAGGAATTGGGAGTACACCCATGCTTAGGCATTTTTTCCAGAATGTCGATTGCTCGACCCAATAAACCCTTTCGACACAAGAAATTAATCAAGATGTTGAAAGTGACAACACTTGGGGAGCAACCTTTGCGAACCATTTCAGCTAATAGTCTCTCAGCATCCATCCACCTCCCAGTGCTACACATGCTACGCAAAATAATATTATGTGTAATCACATTTGGTTGGCATCCAAAGGATGGCATGTCATTTAAGAACTTGATTGCTTCGTCCAACCTTCCTTCCTTACAAATGCCATTGACAAGAACATTATAAGTAACCACATCAGGATTACATCCTTTGTCCCTCATCTCGTCTAAGAGCTTCATCGCCTGACCAACCCCACTTTCTTTGCAAGTTGCTTCAATCAATATGGTGTATGTAATTACATCCGGATAACACTCCTTTTCCAATTGTTTGTGAAGAACTTCCATGGCAAGATTTAATTTCCCACTGTCACACAAAGTTCGCAAAATAGTGTTATATGTAACAACATCTGGTGCAACACTCATTCGATCCAAAAGCCGTAAAGCATTATCAATCTCCCCCAACCTGCAATACCCACTAATCAAAACATTGTAAGTTATAACATCAGGAACTGCTCCAGAATCTTCTACAATCTCCATAACCCTTGTGGCCTTCCTAGTTTTACCAACCTTACAGAACCCACGAATTAAACTTGTGCAAGGGATTATATCAGGAATACCACCATGATAAACCATACTCTCAAGAAACTTAAACCCCTCTTCAAGCTCCCCATTTCTAACCAATCGACGCAGATGATTATTACTCTCAAAATCCTCAAAATTTATCGAAGTATTCTCCATGCCCGAAGAAATATGACCATTGTTCAAATGTCCGTGTACAAATGCCCCACCATGTTTCATTTTACCATTAAAAGTAAGTGTTTCAACCTTGGAAATGGCAAAAACCCGGTTCTGCCTTTGCTTTTGGAACCCTTTAGGCTTTTTACAATCTAAACTGTCGACAGATTGAACAAAAAAAGAAACTTTGCAGCCCACGTGAACTTTCCTAATAGCCCTAGCTCTATCCCCAGCCCCAGCAGTGAAAGGACCAGTATTTCTACAGCTTTCTCGAGTGCAATGTTGAAATGAGCAAAACCCTTCATAAGCATGATTTTTTGGTACTATAATATCCATATTTTCAGCTTCAAACGTATATTAATGATAAAAAGTTCATGCTTCAACAATGCAAGGGTTTTATAACAGAACAACGATAGTTTATCAAAGGGGTTAAAGAAAGTGAAAGGAATATGGAGAGATAAACCTTACTCTGAGACTCTTGTTAAGAAGTGGGAGAAGAGCGCCAGTGCCGCCAAGGCCTTGTTGCTTATCTTGTTAGTGTTTTCTCTGGTTCTGTAACTATTGCTATTGGGCGGTGGAGGCCTAGCATTCTATGAAGTGACAACAACTGCTCGACAAAGTTCGAAAGGGAAAACAAAGACGCCTGATTTGATTAATTGGACCGGTTTATTTTGTGGGCTGGATAGATTGGCGGACGAAACCCATTTGACCAAATTCCGGTCTTTGTGGGCCGGAAGCTCAATTTCTAAGGCAGCTCATATGATATTGTACATTCAATAAAGTCTGATGTTTCTTTTATTTATTGATTTTTTTTTTCACTAACAAATACATCTTTCGTTACATCAGGATGGATAAATAATTCGATAAAAAAAAAATTAAATTAGTGTAGGATCGGATTAAATTCGACCTAATTTAAAAATTGGATTGAGTTAGTGTAGAAAAAAAAAATAAAACAATGATCTAAAAACACCGTAGCTCACAACGCACCCTCTGGGTTCCGAAAAACAAAAAAAAGTTACAAAAACTTCACAATTCACTCTCTTCTTTCTCATAGCATAGCTCACACAAGCAAACAACTAACAAGTAACAACAGCAAGTCAGCACAGTTGCGGGCCAGCGGCAGTACATCACTTTGACCGAATCTACACATCTCTACACTTCCCGCAATCACAGACGAAACCCCTAAAGGCCATTGACGAAAACCGCCGCCGTTTGATCCGCACAAAGCCATCCACTGGTGTTCCACCGAGATCGAGACCGATAGCCACCATCACCGTCTCAACACATTAGAGACTAAAGATAATCACCAGCAATGTACCATATGTAACTAAATTTATTTATCTACGGTGATAGTTTGGACCATTTGCTCTCCGAGAATCACATAAAATAAAAGCAGAAAAAATGAAAAAATGAAAAAAAAATGGTCTAATAGAAATAGAGAATATGTCATTAGGATTCTTGATTCTTCGAGTAGCAATAATGCTTTGAGTTCTTTCAAACAATAAATGCTCTTATTGTCTCTCGCACAAATATACAAGCTCCCGAAATTTTCAATTGATATTTCAAATTTTTTTGGTGAAAATTAGTGAGATAGGATTAAAATGAAATAATTACATAAAAGTAATCTTGTTATAATTAAAAAATTGTAAAAAAAAATAAAATTAATAAAAACAACGCAAAATTATCATTGACCCAAATTATAAATTCGATCTGTCTATCTAAAATTTAAATTGAGTTCGAATAAAATTTTTTTAATTGTATTACTCAAAATCTAATTAAATTTATTTGAATTAATTTTACATATTCTTAATTACATCATAATAGATGATCATTAAAATTTTAATTTTTTATTTTTAATGATGGGTTTATTAAATAAATGGTTTAGAAAATAGTTTTGGTGCCCTATCCTTAATCGAAGTAGCCTACTTACTATTTTTTTTTCCCTTGCTTTGATAACCGAAAAATAAACATTCTAATTTCTAAACATAACTGTTTATAAGTAATCTATTACTTAAAAATAACTATGGGAAACAACTCAGCACTAAAGTCATGAGTGAGTCAAAAGGGAAGGAAAGTGACGCGACACCAACATCTTCAATATTTTTTCGTTCCTATGTGGGTAATACGTGGGTAATTGTTTGGTTGATACGCAGAATGTTGCAAAATTACCAGACAGCAAACTTGATTGGTGCCAACTGGACAACAAGTATGTTAGGCTCTAGAAGCAAAAGTAGGTAGCTATGTTACGTCCTTCGTGTATATTGACGAGATTCAATGTATGGAATCTTTGAAACTTGTCGCCACAAAATCAATCTCAAAGCTTCTTGAAAATTATAAAGCTTGCTTCTTTGATCAAAACACTTTGACACGTGCATGCTAGTTCTATTATGCTTCATGTTATCTTTGTACTTTATTTGATTCGGGTTGCCATCTATAAACCGGTGGGGTTTGTTAGGTGTTTTATTTGTCGTCGTTTGTGGCGATGTTCTAGACGAAGTGCCGTTAACCAAAATATTTTATTAGATTTGGGTTGCCAATTTCGTGTGGACTCTTTCGCAAGTGTAGATTTTCTAATCTCTGCTAAAAAAATACGTGTATGTTTTCTTTACCGCATCCTTATTTGAGCCAGCTTCTATGAACATAAAACCGATTTATTTCTTGATTACCAAAATTTTATTAAGACGTGTGTTTTAATTAACCTTATTAAATTATTGCATCACTAATGATATTTTCTTGCAATTTAGCTACCATATAAATAATAACAGCAATCCATATGGGTCGCGCATATTACTTACTTGTCGCATACGTAAATAATTGGTGGGAAAGATACGCAGTCGATGTTATATGATAGCAGCAACAGTATATCACCTGATTTCTTACGCTCCAGTAATATATCCACACGTGTCATAAACTTTGATCGAATTGGCTTAATAACGACTTTGTTATCTTACCTAATAAACCTTGTTATCTGGAAACTCTCTTTCACGGGATGTTGATAATTTAACCCACATCTTTTCATAATTTCCCCTAAGCATAAAATTAGTGAATCATTATGCTGAAAAAGATTCTCTCACTTTACATTCATCCTACAAAATATCTTCGTTACCACTGCCATGTGTCACAACCTTAAGCCAATGCTCAAAAATATCTTCGTCCTTGCCAAATAAATAATTAATAGCGAGAATTACGACGTACGTGCTGACCAAAACCGAATTTGACACGTGTCCATGACAGGTAGGCTACCTTTCTTTCTTAGTACTTTTCTTTTCTGTTTTCACTTTATTTCATTTTTTTTTTGTTTTCAATTAAATAAAGTACTTTCTTTCCGCGATACCTTCAGAGGCTGATTAGAAAAATGAGCCTATAATTGTTGAGATTTACAAGGACTGAACGCGCAGTTAGGACATTGGATACGTGTTCGCTCTCAATTTGGGGAAAAAGGCACGTACAATGACCTAATATTTGAGTGGTTGTAGGTGATTTTTCGTGGTCAAATAGTAGACTGCTACGTGTTCCAATAGGCTTCTCCAAAACTTTTTTGACGTTTGGCGCCGTTAGTTTTCGAAACTGGACTGCCTTATGTTGCTTGATTGCTTGGCTTAAGCCGCTTGGCTGCTTCAGCTATTCAGGAATACATTAATTAACAGAGAATTAATTACTGCTTGGCTAAACGATTCGATTTCACTAATTGTTTTTGTTTTTTATAGAAATTATTTTCACTTTGATTGGGTTAAGAAGAAAGAAAACAAAAATTTATAATTGCACATTTATATTCAATTGAAAAAAAGAAAAATTTTTTATCAAATTTTGATTGATATCATTTTTAGAAAGTAGTAATATTATAGTTTTTTAACAAAGTTAAGATTATTAAAATTTTATTATAACTTGTTGATTTATTAGTATTACATATCATCTAATCATAACTTAAAAATATCAAATCAACTACTAATTCATTTTTTAGATTTTGAATTATTTAAATAAAAAAATCTTATAATTCATTTCATAGTATAAATATTTTATGATAACTTGTTGATTTATTTACTATTGCACGAAACAAATAATTTTTAAACGTGAAAATTTGGTTTATCGCATATTTTATAAAGAAAAATGAGAAAGATTGTGGACTTGCGCTGGGTGCTTTATATGTCATTATATATATATTTAAAATTTTTAATCCCAAAAATTAGAGAAAAAACATGAAATGATTGGTTCACAATGTCTTGGGCTCGAATCCGGTCCAAGCCCCACTAGACCAACTGAAGTTATTTAAATTACTGTTTGATATGCCGAAACAGCAGCTGTCCCAAAATCTCAGAAAGCGATTTAAGAGAATCCGAAACCCTAGGTATTCAACAGCAAAATTAAAAAAAAAAAGAAGAAAATTTCCAGAATTACATCGATTGATTACGTGGAAAGATCAGGTGGGGGCATCTCCAGTGATTTATTATATATACTCCTTCGCAGATATTTTTCGTGGCGCTCTTCTCTCTCTCTCTCCAGCCCTCTCTATTTCCCTAGCTGTCTCTAGTAACAATTTCATTGTCGCCTTTGAAGAAGCAGATCTATTGTTATCTAGTTTCACGAAATTCACGTTTCATTTATTTTTTCAGCTCCCTTTCTTCGTAAATTTTGATCTCGGCGTTCATCATAGATTTTGCATTTTTGTGAATTTACGTTTGTGTTTTGGAACCTTCGAGCTCACTTTCACGCTTAATGCCGGTTCCGTTATCTAATTTGTTGCTCGAATCTCTTACGACCCTTCATTTTGAGGTAATTTTTCTTATTCAAAATGTTTCCCTGCATTTTTCATTTGAACAAAATATGTTTCTTATGCAATTTGCTTTGTATTTGTTTGGTTGCTGAGAAACCTTCCAGGAAAATATAGGCGCAAAGGAATCTGATGACTTATTATTCATTTGAAACCGATTTCAAACTCTTAACGGTCTTAGATTCAAAGATACTGGTTCTTAACCGATAATTCGTAAAATCAAGCGCAGTGTCATAGCTTATAGTTTATATCGTTGGATTTATTGCACTTCTTTTTGTTATCTTTTTGCAGTGTTTATTTTCTTCAACTGATTTTGTTTTTATTTTGTTATATCTTAGATATTTGTTAGACGAAGAGTGGAGATTGATTGGAGGAAGATGTGCGTTTGGCTTTCAGGTGAGCCATGATTCTTCGTTTTCTTTAAGTTTCTTTTTTGCCTGCTTTTGTTTGTTTTGTATGGTGCTTAGTACAACTTACTTTATAGCTTGTTGGGACTTCTTTGAAACTTTTATTGAATGCACTCATTGTTACTCGACGGGGATGTGAATGTATGTCAGACTGAACACGTTTTTGCTACAGTATATAACTTTTCATTGGCTGATATTGCATCAGATTTGTACCGCTACCATATTATATTTGCTTTATTGCTGGAAAATCATCATACGTATGAGTTAATTCATGGTTCTTTCAACAAGCATATCACTAAAAATCACATAAAATATTGCTATGAACATCATGTTTTTCTGGATATACTTAATTTGTACAAGTAAATAAGTTGTTTCTTAGGGCAGTTATTAACTTTCAGCATTTGGTGGTTCAAAATTACCACCTTTTCCTTATTTTTTTGAAAATAGAAGAAAGTGTGGGATAAATTTTTTGTGGTACTTCTACAGCATGCTTCACTCCACACATTATTTGTACTTAATTTTGAATATTCAAATTTCATTTACTTTAGTATTTTCTAATGTATTGTATAGTAATAATCTAGCATGCGTCTTATGGTGAATGACACTACGACATGGCTCTATTCGGTTAATTCATAGCTTCAATAATATTCTTAAAGATTCATGAAATTGTACCCCACGTGTAGGCGCTCACTATGTGTAGGCGTTAATACTCACTAGATTATTTTCAGAAATAATCTTTATTTAGTGAGAGCATCCCCACTTTGAGGATGCACACTAAAATACAAAAATAATACAGATTTCAATACATTGGAGATTATGTTCTTTTGTCTGTTAGCTTATTGAAATATGTTTTTTTTATCTGTTAGTGGTATTCTTACATTGTTAAATATATATGCAGTACTCTGCAAGAACTCTGAATTATTCTCTCAAAGCTCATCATTTTCATCATAAATAATCCGCTTGTCTCGAAATAACCCGACACGATAGGGAAATCCCAATTTATAGGGCCTTGCAATACAATAAAATAGAAAGCCCCAGGGAAACCATGTTCTAGGAACCCAGACTATGTGATTGAATAAATCTTCATCTATCTGTTGCTGGCCGACGAATCCTCCTTTCGTTTCTTTAAACTCTGATTCGTATTTTTTAGAGTGAATCTCTAATCAACGATAGAACAAGATCCATTTTGCATCATATCTAAAGCATTCCTTGGTTTGGGCCGAAAAAGTAATGTCACTTGATCATTATCAAATCGACTGCAATCTTTTTCTATCCACGAGGATCCCACTAGAATGCCTTATACTTCTAATAGGCCATGGATTAGATCAGAATCATTTTCAACGAGTCCAGATGGAGTGATCCCTTTTTTTTCATCTGGTTCGGGTAGATGAATAAGACAATGATGTTTCTTCTTGTTATTAAGTCTATATCTATGTGCTCTTTATACAAGTTTTAGAACTTACCATCTAAAATATTATTTTTAAAATATAACTAGATCAATCGTGCAAGCTACCTTAGGTGTAATATTACAAAATTTTCAAACAATATGTATTAGAAAGCAAATGAAAGTTTTGATTAGGCTTGGTGCGTGTGCCATGGTAGAATGTTATTATGATGAAATAGTAATTTTCATAATTGTTTAGCTTCTATGTTGGAATGAAACAATATAAAAAAGAGATTATATAACAATTTGTTGGTGATCTAAAGAGAGATTTTGGTTTAGATTAGTTTGTTGCAATGAGGTTTAGAGGTTACCGTATGGTTGGCTCGGAGTTTGACCATAAGATGACATTTTGGCGAGAGAGAAGGAAAAATGAAAAATAAAAATCCCTGTCCTAATAACCTTTTGTAGAGATGCATGATTTGGGAATGTGATGAAGCTTAAAATTAAAGCTTTCATTTGTGAAATTTGAGAAGCATCATTTATGAAAATTGATTTGACATTTTCATGTACAATTGCTTCTTGGAATATTGAGAAACATTGTAGGATAAGGTATAGTTTATGTCGATGGTATATCCTTGTTAGGTGTTTCTTAGATATAATATGGTGCAAGAGTAAACTGCTTAACTTCTTGTAGAATATTAAGCCTCGCAAGAATATAAGGTTTGATGGGAAGATTTTCGCATCCCTTATCACAATTGTACTAAAGATGAGCATGGACAAATAGATATGTTTTGGATGAAAGAATCTTGTATGAAGGATAAGGGTAAAACATGCATGCGTGAAGCAAAAGATGGAGATTTTTTTCTTGGTTAGAGGTTTTGTCATTACACGTTTGTATTTTTTCTTTATGGTGACATATTTTACCCAAAAAAAAAATGCATTTGCTGGATTGTGGATACTCTTCGGTGCTGCAATCACACAATAACAATAATATCCACCACTAGCCATTAGTCAATTGAATTTGATGGGAAAATCCACCAAGAACATTAAAAAGCCCGATGTTATTTTCAACATTTGGGTCCTTCTCATAACTCTTAAGTCTCAGTGTTCTCTTTCCTTAGTCCATATGCTTGGGTAATTGAGAAGTTAATGCACTATTCATATACTTACCCTCTTACAGGAGTTGAAATTGAAATTGAGTTGCTAGTCAAATTTTAATACTAGTGCTTTTAAACAAAAAGGCCATGCGTGGAGTATCAGAGAGCATGGGAGCAAGTTCGTGCACAAGATCAAGATTGCTAGTATGAACTTTTAGGCTTGTATATAAGACTAAGATTGACTTGAATAAGCACAAGGCCTTTTAGGTGCATTTGCTTCAATCTCAGTCAAAGCTTTCTTTGCCAAAGGCTTGTTGGGTTGAAAGCTTGAAATTAAAATTGTAGTCTATCAATAAGTTGATAATATCGTGCATGGTAGGAGCCGGTCATTAAATGAGTCAGGTTTTTAGAATTTTTTTTTTTTTTTTACATGACTGGAATTTGTGACAATTGAGAAGCCATCTTGATTGTAGGGTCATATACAAGTCTAGTCTTGAACATTTATGATTTAATAGGATATTGTAAAACAAATTAATTTATGTCGGAAGCATTGGGAGTGAGTAGTTTTAAATTCTAAGAAGGATATACTTAGAAATGAATTTCATTGCGATGGTAAAAAATGTCACTTTATTAACTAACATGGAATGTGTAAAGATAAGGTGTGTTCTTGTAATATTTTGTGTAACGTTGCCATGTTGGTGCTTGGAATAATGCAAGGAATAAGTAGAGTGATGTCATGAAGGATGTGACATGTAAGTGGGAGACTAGGATAGTTTTCAATTATTTTGAAGAAATATGCAATATGCAAGTAATTTTGTATTTTGGCTAAAGTTCATTCTCCTTGTAAGAGATTAGCGATTTATTTCCCTTTTTTTTTTAACATAAGATGTGGAACATGTGGGAATTGTCATTATTGGAGTTTGTTTAGAACTATTAAAAATTTTTTGAGGTGAAGTCCTGTTCGAGAGTAGGAATCTACTCTGAGTAGAGTCCGCGGCAAACTAGAAGAGTGAAAACTAAAAGATTAAGATATGGCACAAGTCTTTCTGAAGGCCTGACCTATCAATAAATAGGCTTTTATCGTTTCGCATCATCCATTGTTATAAGGCTCTTTTCTTCATTGGGGGGAAACTGTTGTCGGCTCTCCACCGCCCTCAGTGCAGGTATGGGCCATGCACTAAGTGAGCCATTCTAGGGCAACCTTGGTGCAGTATACACAATGGACAGTGTCGGTATGGGTGCGGGGCCCAGTATTGCGTATCATTCATGCCATAGAGGCTTAGACGTGCATCCAATATATTGTAAGAAGCTGTCGATATGTGGAACTTGTCGATATTTCCAATACTGGACCAGACTCAGATGAGACTTTTATCTAGCTTAGAGCAAAGGAGAACCGAATCTCAGAAAAAGGGATCATCCATCGGGTTCAGGATTAATTTTTGATAATGGTTTAACTCGCACCAATAGCAATCCGTTTTATTCCCTTTTTGGCAAGGCAGGAGTTGAACAATCGCTTAGACAAAATCAAAGAACTATTCGTACGTTGTTGAATAAAAATAAGGAATGCCAATCTTTGATAATTTTAATCCTAATACAGGCAATAAGATCCTTTTGAATCCATTTAATTTGAATTAGTATTTTCTCCAGCCTAATTATTGTGAGGAAATGTCCCCGATAATTAATCTTGGGTAGTTTCTTTGTGAAAATGTCCTACAATGATAATAAGATCCCAAAGAGTCTTCCTTAGTTTACTAGAAGTGCTTTAAGGTGAACTTTAAGATAAAAGAGTTAAGAAGAAAAGTCATTCTATATTCATAGCTCATTCGTTTAAGAATTGAAAAAGCAGGACGATGAGGGCATCGATATTCGCAAGTGGGGGAGAGTTGTCATGGGCTTGCATTTAACCAGGAAACTTGTTGTGACATTGATCTGACCTCTTGCTCTGATGAAAGACTCCCATCACTGACAGATGTCCCATGCCATGTTTCGTGAACAGCTATGCCTGAGAATGAATTGTGATATAGCGCCGAATAATCCACTGCCCTATTCCCGACTCAAAATCTAAGAAGTCAAGTCCCCCCCACGACTCTCTTGAAAATGAGCTCCCCTACTCCATGTACAACATACCCACGAGTATCACTATAAGCGAAAGTGTGCAAGTGTTTTTGACCCAAATTTTTTGAGGTGAAGTCATTTAAAGATCTAACAATAATAAGTCAAGAATTATTCTCTTTCTGGTGTGTGTGTAGATAGAAAGATTGGCTTTTTCAATAGTTTGCTTATTAATAGGACCATATAACAAAATTAAGTTAAAATTTATTTAGTAATTGTTGTATGCGCCAGTTTGGTTGAAATAGATAAAGCACTTTTCTTGAAAATGGTGTTGAAGTGGATTTGTTTATGCCAAATGTTATCAATAATATATGTTTAAGTTGATAGGTAAGAGCTCAATAATGATATTAAAGTTTAAACATAGGCAAGAGCTTAATAATAACATGTGCGCTAGTTTGGTTGAAATAGATAAAACACTTTTCTTGAAAAAGAAGGTGAAGTGCATTCGTGGATACCAAATGTTATCAATAATATAAGTTGATAGGTAAGAGCTCAATAATTGTATTAAAGCTTAAACATATGTTTTCCTGGGTAAGTTAGATGTAATTAGTAGATTTGTCATGTCACAAGTATAAACTCAATAAGAACGAATATACATCACAAGCTCAATTTGTTTCAATCTATTTAATATAGTAGGGGGATTTAATGCAAATTCCTTGGTAAAATTGCCTGTTATATTTTCTTAAATTACCATTAAGCCAAAAAATTTGAAGCAGAAAAGGCTGTATTTAAGTTTTCAATTTTCATTGCTGGTGAGAATTGTTAACATTCCTAATTTAGTTTACAAGTGATGATCAACATTAATGTCATTGGTATACGTATTGCCACTGTTAGCACTGTTGCAACTTTGATTTCAACATTACTACTTTTAGTTTGTCTTGCCATGCTCATTGTCGATACCGGATATACTATCTCTGTTACCACGATAGCAAAAGTACAGTAACTGCACTATGTTAGTCCAGTCCATAGGATTTAGTTTAGCTTTAGTTAGTGATCGCATGATTAAGTTGAAGCTATAGAATAAAAACCTTTCTATACCTATTTGGTGCATTATTTACATAATGGTTTAGCTTAGCACACTAAGCTTCTCATATTAGTTGGACCTCTCTAGTTAATAGTTTAAGCATGTGGGTTGGATTTCTTGATATATGGTGCCTGCATTTGTGTAGGTTATATCTTTCTAGTTTAATTATTGTTTAGTTCATCTAAGGCCTGTTTTAATGTCAATTTTTACCACGGTGCTATAATTAAGTTCTAATGTCTCATATAGTTAAAGCATGTGGGTTGGATATCTTGATATGCAGTACCTTCTTTTTGTTTTGTTAGAAATCTGTGGCCCATTTTATATATACCGCAATGATGTAAGTTTTCATATCCAAGATAGTTTCCGATCCTTATTGAACCATTTTATCTTATAGATTAAGCTTTCTGGTTTGAACATTAAGCATCATGTCTTTTTCTTTAATCCAAGAGATTAAGCAGAAAATTTTCATATTAGATTAGATGAAAGTGGGAGTTGGGTGCAAATGCAGATCCCTTTACCTTGCTTTTTGGTATAATGAGAAGTAAGCTGCTTTGTCAGAAGGTAAAGTCCATGAGAATAACTTAAAGGTCTTAGCATGCAGCATCATATCATTGTCCTCCATTTTTGGTAAAATAGGAAGTAGTCTGCTTATGCCTTAGAATAAATAAGGAATATGGTAAGGTAAAAGTAAATGAGAGACACTGCATGGTAGCTTGTTTAAACATCAACTACCTCTGTGCTTACTGTGTGATATGATTTTAGTTAACTTTATACATCTCCCAATATAGCTTCATCGAAGTTTACCATACTTTGCCTGTCTATCCTCGAACATACTTCTAGTTTGATTTTTGATACATTTTTCAGAGTTAAGAGTTTGTTAATTATTTAGCATGAATCTAATCATTTTGAGAATGGTGCTACTGGAAAGTCATCAAGATATAATAGTTTAATACAAAGCACTGTGTAGGGCTACACAGGCATTAAATGAGTATATTTTTTTACTAGGTATTGACGATGGAATTGAAACAAAGCATACAAAAAAATGCATAAAAGAATAGTGACAGGCTGATTGATTTATGATATCTCATTGTAAGCTCTATTAGCTCTCTTCTATTTGTTTTCCTCAAAACTGAGATTGAGGATTTCCATTTCTATGCCTTTTATTTTAATCTAGCACATGCTGTGTTAATTTTGTGATGTTCGGACTTTAAATTTTAAGCAATTCAAGTCAAATCAGCCTATTCCTATTAGTAAAATATTCGGAATTTTGAGTGTTTTTTAATTGTTTGGATATTTTCCGATCTTCTATAATGACAAGTGGGTCTAACTCAACTCTCTTGACTTATTCAAATTAAGTGAATTATGTTCTTGCTACCTATCAAATGTTTGACATCTATTGTATTGTTGCAACCCTCCTCCTTTACCCGGGCTTGGGACCAGCTGTGTATGCAACTATGCTAGGGTATATACACAGGCGGAGTTATTGCAGTATAAATTTAAATTTTGCGTTTCTAGTTTGGGCCTTTCATAACCAAATTGTGTATGTTTTTTTGGGTAGTTTTGCTGGAAATTTTATTTCGGGTGCTCTAAAAAATTAGTTCTCAAACTCCTTGCAAAAGTTGCCTTTTTTCTTTTTCTTTTTCTTTTTTCATCACACTCTATGAATAGTTTCATTTGTTTGTTGGTGATCTGAAGATTGACCATAATATTAGTCTTTACTTTTGACTTCGTCAACAACTTTAAATTTTAACATTTTTTAAAACTATATTATAAAAAAATTGACACTCTTTAATGTTTGAGTAATAGCTGATGGTTTAGAATCATCTTGACATCGTTCTGGCTTAATATGCAAGTATTCAGGGTCGAAAAATATCCTTTATTTATTGCCGTGTTAGAGTTTTAACATGCTTTGCCCCTGTTGTACATGCTAATTTGTGTAACATGCTTTATGAATGGTGGATTGCAAGTTATGTTGTTGAAATACACCAGCAAAGTCTTATGTTTGATTTACACTACAGTTTTCTGCCTGTACACTAGGCGTAGGCAGGGCACACCACTTATTTGTTTTTGTGACTTAATACTACTCTATTTTAGTATAACATGCAATTAAGGTTTTTACATATTTTTATATCTTCCTCTATCTATTTTAATTTTTCATTTTCTGGAATCTCTACTTTGTCCATCCATTTAGTTGTGCGCATATCCTTTTTTATTTTTATTTTGAAAGAAAAAGTATGTAATGTGTTTATTATTTATTTCTTTTGTTTTAATAATTTTCTTGTCAGTTTAAATGCAGTTCCGGCAAGTGTGGATGGGTCTTAACTGTTGCGACACAGGCTGAGAGGTAAGCTTTTGTAGTTGTTCGTGTGTAATAAAAGAGAGGAGAAATGGAGAATGATAGACTAGGCACTGTTACATATGTAAACTTAGATAATTGAATTTAGTTGAGCTCCCAAACAACAAAGCCTGAGAGATTCTCTCTCTCTATATATTTCTCTAATTAACTGCTTGTTTTACCTTTGTATTAGAGAAGACCCATAGGTATGTTTAAAATTTTTTATTTTACTTTAGTTAAATGAAAAAATGTTTACCACCATTTCAAGGACGGAAAACTCCTAAAATAAATGCATGGTGCAATTTCATTTTTCTTTATTATACTTAAAATCTTATGTTTACATTAATAGCTGGTTTCCTTCACCATCACACACACGCTGAAGTTAATTTTTTTAAATAATATGAGACCAAAGTCTTTTAAACTGAAAGGTCCGTGGTTTACATACCACATCTCACTAATAGAAGCATAACCCTTGCAACATTGACTCAAGTCAATTATCTGCATGCTCACCTTATTGAGTATTCTTCACTAATGCAGTTGCAGTCTGCTGCATTTACCAAGGAAACATTTCCAATTAAAACCATGGCAACATCAGAATTCAAAATAAAAGTATCAGTTTGCAGGGAACTGTACCCCAACTTTGTTACTCTCGCCGGAGTTTCGTGCTGTGGCTGGCTAAGTTGGAGACGAACAGGTATGTGCGAGTCCTCTCCAATCCCTATATTGTTTGTGTGACGTGGATTTTTGTTCGATCCATTCAAATCCCTTGTTCCGTAAACCTGGGATGTTAAACTTTTCTGTTGAGGATGGCTTTGAAACATCCATCAATTTGTCAACATTTAATAATTGAATCATACTAGTCTTTTAAGGTTGATTGAAGTTTGTGTTAGTTATTTAAACCTGTACCTTCTTATACAATTCCATGTTTTCTTGACGAATTAGGTTTACCTTCTTATAGAGTTCCACATTTTCATGGTGAATGAGGTTCCCCTGCAACAAGGGCAATGAATTAGTAACTCGAATCTTTTAAACAAAAAATATTACTTCTTGAATTGAAATTATATGATGGTAAATCAGTAGCCATTGATTCTGGGATTCACCTTTCGGTTTAATTCTTGTATTTCGTCCATTAAAACTTGGTCCTGTACAATAGAAAATGTAAGTAACATTTATCTGCTATGTGCATAGTAATTGGAAATTTTACTAGGCACTGCATGGTGACATAAAAAGACTTTTAACCTTTTTCATTCGAACACCTCGAAGACTCGATTCCAATTGGTTCTCCAAATTCTGCAATTCTTTTACACTCAAACCAGAAAGCTCTTCGCCCATCATTTGCCTGTTTGGACATATAGCATAGGCCTTTGAATTTGTATCTTGGATGCAATTGATTGCTTCACACAACAATATACATGTGATCTTCGAATATTTTTGGTGTCAACAAATGCTAAGCTTTAGCTATACTATTTCAGTTTTTTATACTATGAGCTATCCCTCTGACTTTTAACATGGCCCATCTATCACAAGCATATACCTGGTCAGTTCTTTATTCTCTTCTCTGCTAATTTTTAAGCTAGGGCTTGTCAATTTGTTGCTGTCACATCATGTCATATAAAATCTAAATCCATTTATAGTACAACTATCATTTTATATATGATAACATATTCTGGCTCAGTGTGCCTAATGAGATTAAATTCACCCTGAAGAATATAATTTGGAACTGTTCAAGGTTACTGCCCTGTGTTTACTTGATGTGAACCTAAATGATAATGCTTTCAGCGCAGTCTTAGAGGCTTTGTACTTTTGAGGGTTGAAAGTCGAAACTAGATGTTCTAAAAGTGAATTTTTCCACAAGTCTATATTAAAAATTTTTCAAGTTCCCTTTGATAATCTGTGACTCTTGTCTGTCATGTAAAGTTCTTAAAATGGGACATTAAGTTGATATTGAGTACAAGATTCTTCATTCTGAGGTTTTAAAGGTTTTCTCCAGTCTAGGGTAAAAGAATAGAAGAGTGTTGTTATATAAATATAAAATACCAGTGAAATATATTTTCCTCAAATCTAATATTTTATAAATAAAAGAAATTTTGGACTGTTGGAATATGAAATGTAAGAGAATTTTGATATCTTAAAATTTATTAAATGTTAAAGCAAAAAAATATAATATATTTGTGTTTGTGTGTATTAATGAATAATATAGAACATTTGAAAAAAGGTGTTTTTGTCCTACAATAGGCTGCTTTTGCAACTGCAACAGGTAGTTTCGCACAAACATACATGCATATATTTACAAATATATTGAACATTCCTGTTGAAGAATAAAAGATCATCTTAAATGTTGTCATTTGAGTTAAGCGTAATATAAATGACAGAACATGACACGTGTCAGTAAAGCACTAATGCAATGCAAGGAAAATGACAGAGAAAAGTAATGGTATTATGATAGACACTGGTTGAAAATGAAATCAGAAATGTAAACATAGATGTCATGTCTGAGAACATTCAACCATTAACATGATTATCATTAATTGACCTCCAGGTCAAATAAATTTTGCTTTAATAAAATATAAGACTCATACCGGTGATTTTCTTGCAAACTTTGCAACTGTTGTCTCAATGCAGCAGCCTCCTGTTGCCAGAACTAGCATGTATATACACAATAAATTAGATTCTAAGACACATATAGTGATCAATTTCTCAATTTGACTACTTTTCCATATTTGACCACCGTTTGGTAGCATGTCTTGTGACACATTTAGTGATCAATTGGATTTAGGAATGTAGTCTTTGTTGTTGCCGCTTCTAACCTTTATAAAGAACTTTTTAAGTCTTTTTATCCAGCATGAGCTAAGTATATGTATGTGCATCGATAGAGCAATCGTGTCTAGTTTTCCTTGAAGGTAAAATTACAAAATCAAATTTAAGAGTTAAAGAATACCTTGACTTCAGAGGCAGGGTTGCCTAGTTGATGATGTTCCTCTTTTGATTTGTTGTATCGCTCAATCACCGATTTCATGCTGGTGTAAGAAACATATATTAGGTACGTACTTTTGCTGTTTCTTGCTAGGTAGAGAAACATAATAGGTCATCAAAAATTGCCAAAAAAACGATATGTGGAAAATATTAACATGCTCTATTTAACTGTATGATGTATCTCAATCTCTGCCTTTTCCCTTTCTCCCGATGTAATTTTTTCTGTTCAAGGCTCCAGAAGCTTAAGATATCTCTTAAAGCTACCAGTTGAGGACATGTTTCAAGGAACTTAAATCTGCAAATGCATGAAATGATTGAAGCCCAGACCAAAAGATAAGTTCCATTTATTTTGCTTTATTTGTCTGATACAAACTTAGGTCTCAAAAAGTTTGAAAAATGGTGTCTTTTCTGTTTTGAATTGTCTACTAACTGAAGTTAGAATTGTTCCACAGCTTGGCAACTGAATGTAATATGGAAACTATACTAATTGCATTTTTATACATTGCTGCAGCTTCTATTCTCTACTATCTCCTCCCTCTCCTCCTTCTTGTAGAACCCTTAACCCTGAGAACTTAAGGAAGCTGGTGTAAATAGCTGAAATTCTTCACTATTTCAGGGGGTCATTATCCAAAAACCCAGTCAGCAAACTTTAACCTGCAAGCTGGATGATAGTACCAGGCCAACTGAAGTTACTGATGTTAGGTACTACACCTTTGCCCATAGGGCTGGCTGTTTAAGACTAGGCCAGGATTGTCATAGCATCCTTGGTTCAAATTATTGTGATAGAAGGAGAATTGCGACTATTTACACCTCCTAGAGGTGGTCACTCTCTGTCATCAGTTTCACCTATTTAATACTTCTAGAAAACAAGAAAATGCTAATGCCACCTCATCACTTTTAGTTGCATATAAGTTGTTTTGATTGAAAACAAATAACAAATTTGCATATCTATAGTCATCTCAACTTCTTTTGGTATGGTTATCATATTTCACTCTGTCAGCTATAGTTGCATGCAAGTAGATATGATTGAGAGCAAATGACATTTGTTTATCATATCAATCATCTTTCTTTCTTTCTCCTTTTTTCTATTCTAGACTGCTGCTACCTTGAACTTTTCACTTGCTGGTTTTGCTTCATCCATACACTTGCTACTCTAGTGAAAGAGGATGCACTTACACACCAATTCTCTAGTGATAATCTTTTTTAAAGTTTCATGAGTCATTTAATTAATTCTATAGAAAGTTTGAGAGAAAAAAAAAAAAAAATGAAAGAAAGAAAGAAATTCTGCAGGCTATGGTATGTTTCCCATGAAATCAACCTATGTGATTCAATAATGCTCTTCAAAGAATTTATTCAATCTATCATGTATATTCCTTGAAGAGCCTTTCTCGTGTAAAGTAGCGACCTTAATCTTGTTTGTATTTGTTGACATGAGGCAAATTCAAATAAAAGGGCTACTTGACTTAGTCAGCCCTCTGAACTTACCTAGCTATTTGAAGTTAACTCGTGATTTACTTGAATAGAGCTTTGCAAGGGATCGTGTAAATAGATCCATCTTGAACTTTTTGTTTTAGGATTTGGCTTTGGAACTTTTTGATAGAATGCTCTCCCCAATTGTTTAACTCTTAAGTCATAGATTTGAATGCAGTCAAACATTGTGAAGAGGTTTAATCAACGGATGCTTTTGCATCTCTGGCAACTATTACTTGAGAAATCAGAAATAAAAATGGAAACTTAAACCCCATTTGGGACTCTTGTGCTGCAGCACTCCCAAATACATTCATATTATAAAAATTCTATAAATCTTTTTGGGCTGCCAAAGCAAAGTAGTTCCAAATGAGGCTTTTCTACTAAGTCTACTTTTTACTTTTTCTTCATGGGTAAGTCTTAGCCTATGCGTGTGTTGTTTTTTATATATATACATATACATACATGCATGCATACATATATATATATATATATGGCCCTTCTCTAGTGTCGGCGCTCTTATTTTTTTCTCATGCGGACATACTTTTAAATCCTGGGGTTTAAGAGTGTGTCCGCATGAGCGCCCACACCTGAGAATAATATATATATATATATATATATATAAAGAGAGAGAGAGAGAAATTTAAATAAATAGACCTCAAACCTAGTGTAAGCAAGCTTTTGACCCTAAGCATCTAGGATCATCAAGAGAGTGTGCTAGTTGAATCAACTAATATATACCTAGTGTGGTTAATATTGAGCTCGACGATTCCATGAATTTACAATAGAAAATTGTATATGTCATGCCCTATAAAAGCATTTCTTCATAACACTTTAGCCACTTCTAATTACCATTTTCAACACCATGGTGTGAAAACGAACTTAAGGTGTTGGAAATAAAGTGAGATATGCTCTTACCTTTTCTGACCATTGTGAAGTCTACTTAAGCTTAAATGACTAGAAACTTAACCTTGTGCTTGGACTAGATGTGATAATTTGAGTTAATTGTGTCACGACATTTAGTTTGTGTCAATAACCCATTTAGTTAATTGTGTCACGACATGATAATTATAATCACTGATAATGTCATACACATGTTTCCATGGCTCCTAGGTTTTCAAGCATCTTTTTTTATCTGGTCAATTGAGTTCAAATTCTAGGGGCATAAGGTTAAATATTGATTTAGTCTTTGCCCACCCCTTCTTAAAACAACAAACATGATTCCATGTCAAAGTCCAAATTCAATACTGTTAGTAAGCAAGGGATGAAGAGTGATACAGCTATGACATAATTATTAATCACGTCATTTTGCGTTAACTTGAACTTGCTAACTTCATATTATAATTGCGATTGTAAATTGGTGCATGTCACAAATTAACATTTGGAACCTCGTCCAATGCTTTTATGTATTTTTACCGTTTTAAATGTGTCTGAAGTGAACTAATTATTTGCTTAACGGTTTGATTAGTTTATTTGCATTCTTATTTGTGAGAGAATATCCTTGTTGCTAATTTCCTAACTTTTGGGTTATTCCAGGCAGCAGACGAAAACGTACATTTAGAAAACAATCAATACAAGGTTACTTTACCTTTTTCTACTTTTCATGATAGATTGGCTAAACTAACGAAAAAGAAAAAAGAAATCGCATTGAAATCTATTTTTATTGACCAATTAGAAATGTCTCCCGGGAACTATAATTGTCTCAAAAAGTCCAATATACATACATTATTCGACCTTGTATTTTTACCGTTTTAAAGGTGTCTGAAGTGAACTAATTATTTGCTTAACGGTTTGATTAGTTTATTTGCATTCTTATTTGTGAGAGAATATCCTTGTTACTAATTTCCTAACTTTTGGGTTATTGTAGTATGTATTTATCTCTAAATGAGAGTTCATTTGGTTGGCCTTTTTTCGTGGAAGCAATAAGTCAAAAGTCGTGGAAGTAATGAGTCAAGAGGGCAAGAGCTCAAGGATTTAAATCCTAGAAGATGTGTGTAATTTTAGGGTGAGAAAGAGAATACTACGTGATCACAACAAAACAAAAAATCTTAGTATCCGCTTTGAAATTTTAGTAAAAAAGTTAGATATTACAATAGCAACTTTTTCCATTGACCTCCCTTACTATTTTCATTGATATTGAGCAGATATCTTCCTTTTGCCATCAAACTTTTATTACTATCACATCTTACATTGCTAGTATATTCAAGGCTCGAGCCTAGGTCACATTGCTAAGTAGGCACAAGCCTAGGCTATATTATGCTATAGGGTAAAGGATGAGGTTGTAAAGTTCGATGCAGAGAACATTAATATTATAGTATACTATTAACAGTACATTTTGGGTTACCAAAGTGTTAATCAACCAATTATACCATAGTCTGAGATTTACCGAGCATAGCTAAAAAATCTACTTCGAATAGTGGTGAGATTTACCTGTGCTTCTATTTATTATACACATAGGAGGAAATGAGACCTTCTATAGGACTTGAACCCCTTTCCCGTGATAGGGGTAATGGTGTTTTACCACTAGGTCGACAATATCTACTTAGATGGGCTTTAATAGTTACTTAAGGTGTCAGAGGTAGAGCTAGCTTGTGAACTCAATCGCGTTGATTGATCGACTCTTCAAGGATGTGAGACTCTGCAAGATTGAAGATTGCCACATCTTGTGTCACTAGTAAAGACAAGCCAAAACGAGTATATAAGCCTTGAATTGGCTCACCAAGTAGGCTCTAGTAAATGGGTAAGGAAGCTCAGGTAAAGCTTGGAAAACAAATACTAGTACATAACACTTGGCTAAGGAAAGCTTGTTTAGTTGTGTAAAGCTCAAAACAAATGTGCAATGGTGAAGAGCACATGCTTGGTTGTTGGGCTGAGATAATCAATTCATGGCATTCATCGGTAGTAATGTAAGCAAAACTTGCATGCTCTATAGTTAGGGGTTTGCGTATTCAATGATGTCAATAAAATCATCTCGTGTACTAAATTTTGTTTATGATATAAGAAAGTGAATATGTAATAGGGACATTTTGGTTGACATTCACTGTTAATTAATTAAAAAGTAGATTGATTTTATTGGTTTAACATTTTGTCAAACTGACTCCTTACTGGAGAGATCATGCTAATGTGGGTTCACAGTGACTTCCTGATGTTCTTGAATTAATAATAGTCTTTGTAATTTAGCTGAATTTCAACAGAGAACATTGAACTGTACCAGCTTATCTGAATTAGTATCAACACAAGTGTTGCATCCAACAAATTCAAGTATTGTTTGGTTGTGAAATTGTTCTGAATTGTTGGAAGCAAGTTTTGCGCTTGATGTAGCCTTGGCCTTAAAAGTGTGTTAAAAGTTTGTGCTCTGTTTGAAGTCAAATTTGTTGACACCATTTTTTGGGTAAATTGTTTTGCAACTTTGAAGGCAAAATTTTTATCTTATTATTGGTTAATGGTTAAAATAATTATTAAGGGCTAAATATTAGTTAGCCTCAACTTTGGGGTTGAATACAAATAAATTAAGGTTTGTTTGATATGGTTTATTTAATGACCATAAGTATTTATTTAATTTCATAAATATTTTTTAAAAGTTTTTTGGCTGTTTGGTTGTTTTTATAGTAGAGTTTTTATAGTAGAGTTTTTATAGTAAAGTTTTTAGACTTATTGTTTTTATAATGGTTTATTTAAATTTTTATACCAGCAAAAATTAAAAATTTAAGCTTTTGGTTTTGGGAACAGCGATGTGAGAGCTTTTTTAAAATATATGCAATATAAAAAATATTATAAGAATTTTTTTATTAATTACATAATACCTTTATTTATATACAAAAATTATTGCCGCCATTGCTGCTACTTCACAATTTTTTTTTATGAGAATTTTATCACTTTAATTTACTTACTATTTATAAAATCTTATAAAATTTTACGCAATATAAATTATTGCCACTTGATAAAATATATTATTGATGTGTTTTTAATTTTGAATATTGAAGAAATAGTTGAATTAATTTTTTCTTATTAATTGACAGTTTGGATGCATTTTTTAACAAGTTGTATAATAAAATGAAACTAATTTTTTTACATGCTCTTTTTATATAATGGTTCAAAAGATTTTTTTTAAATTGGCAATCAAACACTCAATAGCTTTTTATCAAAATCTTTATTGATATAAAATTTATTCTTATAAGTTCTATCCTTATAAACTTTATTTAATAAGATGTACTAAATGGAGCCTAAAAAGACTTTGGAGTCTATATTTTGGCTAAAATCCTATAAGTAAATTATTTCACTTATAATGTCAAATTTTATTATGAACATCATCAACGATTATAACATTCAATGAAAAAAAAAAAAAAGGCCATTTATAGTATTCAAACCTTAAAAGTAAAATGATTATAAACCAAAACAATACTAAACCGACCATAATTTTATCACATTACTTGCTAATATGGAATTATCGGCTAATTAATCAAGGAAAAGGGATGCTAGTTGACAACTAACTTCTAAAATTTTATATTAATTCTTCTTCTTCTTTTGGAAGTAAAGGTAATATTCAGATACATGATACCCAATGCACTTAGAGGAAAATCAAATAAAAGTCTACTTCTATTAAATTTTGGAATGAGAAACATTACTCTATATTGGATGGCTAATTTATATGCAATTTTGAACTGAATATTCAAATATGACTGTATAATATAATTACTATAAACATTGTTAAATAATAAATTTTAATTGTTAGGTTGTCTACTAAAATGTTAAATTCAAATTTTTAATATGGTTTTTTCTAATTGAAAATAGTGAATATTTTGGTGCTCTGGAGTACTTTGTATTCATTATTTGATTTTCATTCAAGACTAGAATTTTCTCTTAATGTCTTGTACACAAAGCAAATTCATTATTTGATTTTCATTCACTTGTGATACAAGAGCATCCTTACTTTTCCATTTTAGTACTTAAAATTTAGAATGTCACCTAATTATAACTCTTATTAAATCATTTTTTGTTAAGAAATGAAAAATGATCATTTTGTAAAGAAAGGAAAAAAAACATGCTCTTCTCATAATTGTTTCCATTCATTAGTTGAATTTAAGGGCCAAAGAAAAGAGGGGAAAAAGAAAAACAGTAGAATCATGAAATGGTTTGGAGAACGTAATGCATCTTCAACAATTAATTAATGACACTAAGAAGCAAATAGAATGAGCAAGGTAACAAATCTTGATATACATTAATTAACAATATATGAAAATAATGCAAGACTGAGGTGGTTAATTAGAATCATAATGGAGACTCCAAGACATTTTTGCATCAACATTAAAAAATAAGAATTGTTAGTGGTCAGAAGAAGAACATCCAATCCTCAAGAAACTATGTTAACTAAATCTTCTCCGGTAGGCCCGCCGGATAAAACGATAATGGAGAGTGTGCTACGCATGGATTCACACGGGACATGGAAAAGCAGCTCATACTATTAAGAATGCATTCAATTAATTAATTTCAAAAAAGCATCAGTAACATTAATAAACTGTTAATAAGATGAGACAACAAGGTTAAAAAAATACATAAAATAAAGTCAAGTTGTATCCTTTCTGAAAAAAATATAGTGATCAAGGTGTATGTGTTCAAGCAACCGTCAGTTTCAGCCTCAAAAACCTAAAATATAAGAAAAGATGATTGGTTTTGTAATCATAAAAATCAAAGTGTGGTTCATGAAGCAGCTGGCGCGAGCATGCATGCATAAATGTTTGGTTTTGATACCTGTACTATTATTAGTTATCATCAATCAATCATATATCCTATTCTTTTCAATCACAATAAATGTGTCTACTCTAAGAATCAAAACCTAACGTACGGTTACGGGATGTCACTTTCAATCGTCCTTGGTGGAAAGAGCATTCATGTTTTGAAGATCAGAGAAAGAAAGTTAATCGAGTTCACCAACTTTGAGTCATGTGCAAGGTACTAAACGGAGAAGTAAAAACTATTTCAGAAAAACTAAGGCATTAAAGTCGTGTTTAAATATAGAGATTGATTTACAGTAAAACCAGTTTCATAGTACACAAAGAGTCTTAAGAAATTAACGTGGTTCATCTCAAATTGGGTAATGTCCACGATAAGAGATTAACCTACTATAGAATGTTAATTATAACATGTGTTGAATCACCACACCTTTCAACTCAACAGCTGCTAAAGCATGTTAACATTATGCCCTACTAGTACTGGTCTTCTATACAGACTGGTTCAATCATATTTGGGACTTTAAGCAAATGGTCTTAATAACATTTTTTAAAATTAGAGGCAAAAAAATATATTAGTTATATTATAAAATTTATTTATTTAAAACCAATTCTTCTAACTTTCTATGATGTAAAATTGTTAAATAAAATTTTCTATTCTACTATTGCTAATATATGATCTTTTAATTCAATAATAACATTTTCACTTACTAATTCTTCACTCAAATTATTACTTTTTTACTTTTCCTTTTTTAGATTAAATTAATTTTTCAATTCTTCTATTTTTAAAATTTTTTTTTTATACAATTTTTTTTTTCAAAAATAGAGAAAACAAGCACATGCAAAAAAGAAATAATAATAACAATAGATGAACAAAATAATATTTTGAAAAGAAAGAATAAGTCAATAACACAACTAATTAAACGAAGAAATAAAAAAAATAAAACCTGAAATTGCGATAAAATCAAAAATTAACTTTATTTTTAATTGTTTGATTATTTGAATAGTTACCAATAACCATAAAAAAATAGAAAAAAAATATTAGATTTTTCTTGAACAAAAAGTAGAGAAAGCAATTTTTTTTTTTTCCTTAAGCAAGAGCATATCATGTCTTGGTTGTTGGAGGAAAAAATTTAATGGATAAGTAACTAAGTGCGAGGCTTTTATAGAGGTTTAAAAGGAATATATAACTTATTAATTATAACTTATTATAGAGATTTTGTAGGATTAAAACTATTAATTTAACGGTTTTGTAGGAATTAAAACTATTAAGTAGACTTTATAAGAATTTGATAGTTTATTTAGGAATAGATAATTACGAAATAATATTAAATAAAATAAATAATAATAATTTTAGAATTCACATTCCCTTTTTATATATAAAATAATAATCTGATATAAATATGGGACCTTCATATATAGCAGGGCCTTAGACAACTATTTAAGGGTATATGTGGGATTGAAAAATTATACCTTAAAAACTACAGGTGATGTAGAAAAAAACTATAATTATAAAACAAAAATTAATAATATGTAATAAATATAATTTTTAAATAATAATTTTGATAAAATTATTAAATATATAACTTTTAAGCTATAACAGCTAGTGTCTACTAAACATTTTAGTGCTGTAGGTTAAAAGCTACAGCTGTCCAACCTCAATTCTAAACATACCCTAAGTTGGCTAAGGGTTTAGCTGCCCTTAAACTTCTATGCTTGATTACCTCATGTGTTTACATCGCTCTTTTCATACATATAACTAGTTTTAGCTTTCCTTGGTAAGCCTAACAATGTGATATGGTTCACAAAAGAATTATAGCCTCTTTATGCTGTTGGTGTGTTATGTGCAGGTGTTAGCAGAAAATGTTGATCACTTGTTTCTTCACTATAATGTGACATAAAAATCTATGGTTCAAGTTGCTCGTGGCTGCTGATGTTTACTGAGTGATCTTGAGCTATTGTCTTTTATGCTCATAGAATGTTTTAATGTTGTTAGAGGAGATAAAAGTAAGGGGTTTTATTGAATTATAATGTCATGGTAATTTTTGGTTGGGTGATATGGTTTGAGAAGAATATCAGGAAATTTTTCGATGTTAAAAGATGACGGTAATTTTATACACGTGCAAACTCATCTCTTTTTGGACCATTATTTTTTCTTCTAAATGTACCTGTTACCACAAGCCTCTTTTGAAGAAGTTAAATAAAAAAATTTGGGTACATTTTTATATGACAAAATACTTGTAGTTTTGTAATAAAAGTATTATTTAGTGGTTTTGGAGACTAGGTTCAAATTCCAATAGTTAAAATTCTGTTTTTTTAAAAAATATTTGATAGAGATTACTTAAAAAAAAATATACTTTAAAAGTTGTGATCTTTTAGATATTTAGTAGAGATTATTTAGAAAAATGATATTTTCACAAATATGATCACCATGAAGTCTAACATTTAAAATAAATAACTTATTAGAATTATCTTTTAAAATTTAAGAGAAAATAATAGAATTTGAGTTTTGGAGGCTTTAAATATACTCAAGCGAATAGTTAAAAAATAGATACTCGCAAATTAAATTAATTTTTTTTTGAATTAAGTCCCCCTAATTTAAGTGTCTGAGCCCATCACTGAATTCTTAAAGCATCACTAAAAGACCCTTCAAATTTTTATTCTTTAGATGCATATGTGCTTACCTATGTGGTAAACAGAATAGTGAAAAAATAAACTCTCCTTCAAAAGACTCTTTAAATATAAATAAGTTAATTTTTTTTAATCAAATCATTCCCCTCACCAAATTTAACTACCCTCTATTTTTTCTTAACAAATTTAATTACCCACCATTTTATCACTTCAACTATTTTAATCAAATCTTTGTTTCAAAGTAATTTTGTGTTGATCTTAAATGTCATTATTGTTATTATGCTTTAAATATGTTTATCTTTTAATTATTTTACCGATTTGCTCTTAATATGTTTTTCCCATATGTTTGTCCATTTTTAATTTAATGCATGCTAATTAAAAGAATAACTAGTAATTAATAAATTAAACATATAATATTAATTATAAAATTACTTGAAAGCATACAACAATTTGAAGGAAAAAAATTACAATGAGAAGTGTATGAGTTTAATGATACTTAACAGGGTGAAAAAAATACTATTAAATAGCTGTTTTTTTTTTTAAATAAAAAGTAATTATAGTTATTTTTTCTTTCCAATAAAAAGAATAAAATATTAATAGAAGAGGTAAAAATCAACTCTACAATATTGAAAAGTGAGAAACATAACTCATTTAAATAATCCTACTTGAAGTGTCTTTTAGAGTTGTTTAATACTGATATAACTTTTCAAATAAGAAGTAAAATCTTATTTAAAGAGTCTTTTAGTGATATTTTAGTGATACTCTTACTAGGTAGCTTAAAATAATAATAATAATAATAAATTATTAAAGGTGAAAAGTTATTTTTTCAAAGATAAATTAGCTAATTTTAATTTAGAGTGGTCTCAAATAGTCAATTTCTATGTGAAAAGATCACATTTATCTTTTAACAATGTTTTCTTTTCTCTTAATTAACAATCCAAGTCTTTTAAAAATCCAGTGACAAGTGGCATTAATCAAATTGTGTGGCTCAAATACATAATTATTTTATTTTTAGTAAACTAAGCATTAAATTTAAATTGTTTGAGAATAATAACTTCACAAAGTACAAATTTTCACAATAGTTAACAAAAAATGAATTTTTTCATATCCAAATTATAAACCGGTCTCATGCTTATATAGATTAATTTCTTATTGCAAAATGACAATACTAACTAGAATTTCTTTTTCTATTACAAAAAGTTAGAGATGAGACCAAAGTCAAAAATAATTTCAAGAAGTAAGTAACACCAAGAAACAAAAATCACATAGACATATCATACGGATTTAGTTTTAAATTATGTAATTATTAATTTGTATAGAAAGTGGGTCCTCTAAGAGAATATGATTGTTTTTTAAAAAATATCTTATTATCTTCTAAATTTATTGAATTATTAATTTACCACATTAGTCCCAAGTTGAGGCTAATAAAAATTATTCTTTAATCAATGTTATCAAATTATTAGGTATTAATTTTTTGAAGTTATACTATATTTTTTCATAAATCAAGGGTGATCTCGAAGGATAAAAGACAAAATCTGTTGATCAAGGATTTGACTCCATATTTTAATTATAAATTAGAAAATACTAACTTCAATCTTAAGTGACCCTGGTCCCAAGCTAGTTATTTGGGTTGATGTGTATAAATATTTGATGGGACAAAAGATTAATCACCAATTAGGGGATTGTTTGCTGGTTCAAACACATTTTCAAGTGGCATAAGAGGTATATATATATACATATATTATCCAGCACCGAGTATAATGCATGATTGTTTAGGGATGACAAAATCCTCTACATGTTTAGGGTCCCACGAGGCCCTAACCTAAATAGGATGAATTTTGAATAATTTTTTAGAGAATTAGATGGAGAGTAGAGGAAAAATAATCCTCAAATTCTTAATGGGGTAATGTTTGGTTTTGTACTCCCCACCTTACCCACACCTCGATCCCCCATTTGACTAATAAATTTTCTTTTTATTTTTACTTAATATAAATAAATTATAACTAAAAGAAAAACATAACTACAATATAATTTTTATTCAAATCTAAAACACTGTTATGTTTTCTTCTTTTAAGGTGTCATTCTATTTAAACATTTTGCAACTTTGATATCATTTGAAATTATTGTTTTAAACTTTTCAATATTTTTTTAATAATTTAAATATTTTATAATATGATAATAATTTTATTTAAGTCTCTAATTTTTAATTTACTGAAATTATGTATCTATACATACTATAAAATAAATAAATGAGGTAGAGATGAAGAAATCATTACTCATACGAGGATTTCTCATCCCCCTCCTACTAAATTTACTGGAAAATGAGGTAGAAAATGTGGAACAAAACTTTTAATAGAGTGGAGAATGGGGTAGGCCTCCCACCCCCACTCCAACCCATTGCCATCTCTATGATTGTTTCATCTTGGTACCATTATATATCCTCAAACCACCATCCTTAGAATCTCAGCTAATATGTAAATATCTTAATTTCCTTCACCTTTCTTTTAACACTTGAACTCTAGATTCATCCTTCTAAGATCGTGGTCATGCCACACTAGGCTTACACGTCCTCGACAGTTTATCTCTTGGACATTTTGCAAGATGTCACACAAGTATGAAAATTTTCGTTTTTTGGTAACATTGCAAACACCAAAACACGTTCCGCTGTAAACTTTAAAGGGCACTAAGCAAGATTATAATGATGCTCACAAATAATGAATCAAAACTTTCACCCAATGAGCACACAGTTCAATTTTGAGACTTCACCCCATGAGCACAGAGTTCAATGATGTTGTTTCCTTTAACCTCCAATATTACCATACAAAATTTCCCCCTTTTCTTTTCAAAAGAATAAAGTTTCAACTTGTTTAACCTTAGACGTGCTACTCCAAGATATCAAGATTTTCATATGCAGTAAAATTATTTTCTTTAAAGCCTCATTCAGTTTTTTTTTTTTTTTTTTCCTTTTTCATTGTAATCGTGCTATACTCCAATCGCTGTTGGGATTACCAATTTTAACTCCCTCCTCCTAAATTTGCAATCCCTCAGTTCAGAAATCTATATAGGGAAAAAAGAATTAATGCACCAGAATGAATTGGTTTCAATTAGGTTGATAACTCGTATGAACATTGACCTTGCCTTCATGTCGATAATATCTAATGCTAAAAGAGCTCTATAACTCTAGACCACCCACCAATCAAACATATATTTGATAAGAAACTTCTGAGCTTCTGTTTACCACACTACTGCAACAGTTCAAGTAAGCTTTGCTGCTTAAATAATTTGCTATCTGAGCTCAGCAAAAGAAAGATTTAATTTCAGCTGCTTGATACTCTGCAATGCTGCATTGTATATAGAATGATACAAGGAATGCCTGCTGTGTAACAGAAATGCTCACACGGCCTAGAACCACAGTAATTTCATGCTCAAAACTTGATCATTATCTAACATTTAAATCCTTGAATGATCCCAAAAGTAATTACCTAATTCTAGAATCTTTATATATAGAGAGAGAGAGATCGCATGCTATAATATTAAAAATAAAATATATATATATATATATAAGCCATTAATAATCAAAACAAAATAGGATCTCATCGCATCGCATCAGCTAAATAAAGACTTGAAATAAATAGCAAAGAAAGAATCATGATATTGAGATCTTAAATAAATATACGTAATCATAAATGAATGAATGACCTGGTGCTGGCGAAATCGTAGAGCTTGCCGGTGCTGGAGAAGATCATGACTCCAACTTCCGCGTCGCAGAGGATCGCTAGCTCCTTCGCCTTCTTCAACAATCCATTCCTTCGCTTCGAAAAAGTCACTTGCCTGCTCGTTGAATTATCAATCCTCCTTATCATTATCTTCCCTCTCCCCATCCTTATAAATTAAAATTCAAAATTTGATCATAAAAATCACATCTCCAATACCAGATTTTCAATCCAATCAAATTTCAAATTTCAAAACGAATGATTTTAGTAAGAAAACTAAAAGGAAAAAGTTATAAATAGAGACTTACTCGGCAAGAAAGTGCGGAGCTGAAAGTAGAGACAAAATAAAATCGCGAGCTTTGTTTTTTGTTTTTCCTTTTTCAGAGACGTCGTTTTGGTGCTCTCAGGGTGTGATTCATTTCACATCATCAGCGGAAGCAACTTTGCTTAGCTATATAAGGAAAGTGTATGATGGCAACTGGTTTTGGCGTATAAAACCACTAGTTGTTTTAACCTGTTGACAACACGTGGACCAATGGAGAGCCGAGAGAATTTTAAAAAATTAACTTGTTTTTTAATGAATAGCCGTCCACCGTATAGATCGTTGACGCGTGGGTATACGGATTCGCATACCGTTGTTACTATTTTGGGAATTTCATTTTCCTCTTCTCCTAGGAAAATGGGATTTGGTTGCCCCTCAAAAATTGGGGAATGGCCGTTGCGTCCCCCGAAGTGTAAAAAAATAAAAAAAGAGTTTTTGAGTTTTGGGCTAAAGGGACAGGTGGATAATATTTTCAAAGACGAAGCACACACTTCACCTGATTTTGACCAATTCCGCGTTAGATTACTTAAAGACTGGCATCACAAAAAAAAAATCGAGCTACTAGCTTTTAAGTAATCTGTGAAAGGGTAAGTTTCGGATTATCCGAATTTATTATTTTTAAATTATTCTCTTATTTTTTAAAATTTCATATTATTCTCTAAAATTAGTTAATTACTTAATTTTAAGGATTGGCTGTTGTTGACTTGTTAAAATATGAAAATATTTATTTTTTAATTAATAATATTGACACTAAAAAAACTATTTGAATTAATAAAGCAATAAAATAAAAATGATTTGAGGCGCTTAAAATTAAAAAAAAAAAAATGTGTCTTCTCAATTTCATCTCTACAAAATCAGAACCACACCAAACCCTAATTGAAATACCCATAATTTGTCTCATAATTTCAATTGGTTGGCACAGCTATGCGGCCATTGAGGGGCTAAGGGTTTGGTTTCCATGACTGTGCGCGGCCATGGTGGGGTTTGGTTCTCTTTGAGTTCTGATAATTTTCTTGACCATGCATGGTACACAACAGTAATTGACAATTTTTAAGAGTACTCACATCTAGAATTTGACTTCAAAACTGATTGGGTTATAGTAAGACTTGCTTAGATTTTAATTTTAATTTAGTTTTTATTTACGTGCAAATGATTTGAAATTAATTATTAATGAAAATTTTATGAGAGGGAGTATTGTAGTTGTACTGCATGTATTTATAGAAGAAAGTGAGTTTTATTAGATGAAGATGAATGAATAGTAATAAATTAATTTTGAGAATTTTGAAATTTTAAAATTAAATTAAATTATGTAAAAGTACATTTTTGTGATAATGGTCATTTTATCTAATAATAAATATATAAAAATGAAAATAATAGAAAGGTTTGACTTTTTTAATTGATTGATCACTTCAAATTGTATAGATACTATTTATCTTTTCAAATATAAAAATTAACAGAGAGACAACAAGTTTTGGGACTAATTTGAAATTTTTTAAAAATAAAGAGTAATTTAAAGAGAGTCAATTCACGAAATACGTAACCTAAAATTTACCAAAAATTATAATATTATGAAATACTTGATTTGCACCCCTTTTTCTAAAGAATTAAAGAATATATTAAGAACATTTATTTTTAGAGTCATAATATATCTGCTCAATTAAAATTAAATAAATTATATGTTAGTGATGAGATATCTAAAGTGATATTTTATTCATAAGTATTACAAGATTAAGAGTATATTAATTATGAACAATTAATTTAATTAGTCAATTAATGACAACAAAAACATCATTTAGAATATAAATTTTTACCTTAACTATATTAATGTGATATCATTATTAACACTATGGTATATGTGCGACTATGTATTTTACCAACTTTATATGTGAGTACCAAGCAATTTAGTTGGTAAAATTAACTGGATTGAAAAGAGGTTTAGTTTAAAACTCTATTTACCTAAAGAAAGAGAGTGAAAAAAATGTTTTTTTTTTTGTCTAATATATTTTAGCCTAGGATTATAAATTTTACCAAATTTTAAATAAATTATTAAATTATATAATTTAATAACATTATATTATTGCATTACTAAATCATAAAATTTTATAACTATCATGAATATTACGATATTAAACTTTATAGTGTAATTAGTTAGTAATGCGAATTCGCCTGAATGGGCTATGGTGGGGATTCGGATATTATCATTTTCGGTCATCATTGTGGCTGTCATTTCGATACCTTGATGTTTCCCGTAATCATGACATCGTCGTCATTTAGTGAAATTCTTAAGGACCTATTTGGTAATTTAACTAAAAAGGCGGCTACATGCGTCACAAGTGGAAAAGCCTCACGGGTACGACGCAACCCCGCGAAACCTAAACACACCACGTGGAGTCAAAATTCAGAAATAGAAAGGGCAGCTCTTTTTTGTTTTCCATTTCTTGAGTTTTATAAGGTTTCCGAATTAGGAAATTTAAGAGCGGCTCCAAAAATATCCCACAACTTTGGTGTTGTGAAATCACCCTATCTCCAATCTCTTTTTGGCAAAATGTCAATAACAAGTTGATAAATCTTCTCTCAATGTTGTTGCTGTTTTTGTGTCTGGTTCTTATTTCTGACAAAAAATAATTACAAGTTCCAAGTTGGGCACTGCCAACAATCAAAAACTCATCTGAAAATCCACCAAAGATACTATGTCTAATTGTCTCTGTCTATGATGGTACGCTTTTTGATTTTGGGTGTAGTTTAATGTTATTTTAGTCCAAGTTGCTAACAGAATATTCTATATCTTGTGTGACACCCACAAGCTCGTATGAAGAATATATGACGTATATAAATAAACAAGATAGTTTGATTCCATGACGTGAAAATATCTTTTGTTTAAGCATTGATAATAGAAAAATTATACTTGTAATCAATCGAATTAGCTAGTGGAAAACTTAATTTAATCATTAATAGGTAATAGTTTAATTTATGGGACATATACACTTTTGTAACTGTTTAGATTTCTCTTTCTCTTCGGAATATTGTGTATATGCTTCCATTGATACTAATGAGATATTAAAATACACTATCAATAATTTTGAACAGAAGTGTAACACAAAATTTTGAAAGAGATCATCCAATTTAACATTATTTTATTAGAAAATTTTGCATTAACTAATGCTACTAATCACACCCACTTGGTACCTTGTTGATGAAGAACAATAATAATGTTTTTCTCTGGCATTACCAGTGCATTTTGGTAATAAGTTAGGATAAATTATGTTTAGTCTCTATATTTTAACTTAAGTAATTGTTTAATTCTTATATTTTGAAAAATATCTCAAGATACCTACCCTTGAAAAATTTATAAGATTGACCACATAAATTTTTTATATTTTAAATTTAACTTCTCAAACTTTTTTATATCACAACTAGTCAAGTACAAGATTCTTGTACCAAATTATTCTATCACTTTCATTAAGTTTATAAATAAATATCACTCTTAAAAACACTCCAAGAAAAAAATATCATACTCTCAACACCCTTAACAGTCTCAATAAATCACTAATCTCATCACTATAAATAAATCACTTAATTCTGTAATATATAACCAAAGATATAAACAATAATTAGAAAGTTTCTTAAGGTTTGTGTAATTTCTTAGATAATATCAATATTTAATATATTAAGTTTAACATTTAAGTGCGAAATTTATATGGTTTTGTTGAAAATATTAATATTTTTCATTTACAAAATAATGTAATATCTTAAAATAATTAGTTTGGGTTGAGAAATAAAAAATAAATCATTAAAAATAATAGAAAATTTAAGTAAAAATGAAACTTAGATTTAGTAAGACATGCTGGCTTAATGCGACAAGTATTTGTCTCACTGCCTGTCGCACTAAACCAGTTTGTCTCACTATACTTTCATAAATATTTCAAAAATCATAACTTATACTATATATGTCCGTTTTAGTCGTATAATATACCGTTTCGAAGCTTGTGATTAGGCGAATCAAAAAATATTGGTGGAATAGACACTTTTAGTACCAAAAGATAGTAAAATTAAATCTAATTTTTAGTGCGATAGGTAAATTGTGGTGCGACAGGCACCTATCCCACTAAATTGTGGTGCAACAGGCACCTATCTTACCAATAAATATCTATTACACTAATATATTTTAATTCGTCTCTTCATAAGCTTCGAAACGATATATTATATGCCTAAAACGGACATATATAACATAAATTATGACTTCTGGAATATTTATTGAAATGTAGTGAGACTGACTAGTTTACTACGACAGTCAGTAAGACAGGTGCTTGTAGTACAAAATAATCACTCTGTTTTAGTGCAACAGACACCTATCTCATTGACTGCCGTACATAATCAGTTTGTCTCACTACATTTCTATAAATCTTCCAAAAGTCATAATTTAAGCTATATATGTTCTTTTTGAGCATATAATATATCATTTCGAAGTTTGCAACTAGACGAATCAAAATATATTGATGGAATAAGTGTCTATTGGTGTGATAGGTACTTGTCACACCAAAGTTTAGTGGGGCAGGTGCCTGTCGCACCAACGTTTAGTGCGAAAAGTGCTTGTCGCTCTAAAAATCATATTCAATTTTACTATCTTTTGATGTTGAAGGTGTATATTCCATCAATATTTTTTATTTGTTTTGTTGCAAGCTTCGAAACAATATATTATACGCTTAAAATAGACATATATAGCCTAAGGTATGACTTCCGAAAAATTTATAAAAATGTAATGAGACAGACTGGTTTAGTGCGACAGGCAGAGTTCTCACTGTCTGTCGTACTAAGCCAGCATGTCTCACTAAATTTGGATTTTATTTTTACTTCGAATTTCTATTGTTTTCAATAATTTATTTTTTATTTCTCATTCGAAACTAATTGTTTTAAGATATTACATTATTTTATGAATGAAAAATAACAAAATTTTCAATAAAATTATATCAATTTCGAACTTAAATGCTAAACTTAATACATTAAATATTGATGTTATCTAAGAAATTACACTAACCTTAAAAAACTTTTTAATTATTGATTATATATTCGATTATATATTACTTGTTTTATGGGATTCAGTAATTTATTGATAGTGATGAGCTTAGTAATTTGTTGTGAGTGTGATGTTTTTCTTCAGATTTTAAAGAGTGGCATTCCTTTATAAATTTGATGAAAGTGATGGGTAATTTGGTCCAAAAAATTTGTATTTGACTAATTATAATAGAAAAAAAATTTGAATAGTTAAATTTGAAATATCAAAAATTTATATGGTTTTCTTGTAAATTTCCCCCCTCCCTTACTATTAAATATATTATACTCTTATCCTTACTCTCTTTTTTTTACAATAATACCTTTGCAACAATATTTTTGACTTTAATTTTTTAATCTATAAAAAAATGAATCAACAAATTAATTATTTTTTACTTATTAGCAAATTAAGAAATAAATATCATTATGAAATAAGCGCTATTTGTCATACAATTGCAGCAATCTTACTAATTATTATTTATAAATAAATTAATACAAGTTAATTTAAAGCAATGTTTAATATCTTTGCAGTACATAGTGAATATTGGTTCCTTGGTCACCGGGGCAGCTAACTAGATATCTTTATCTAGTAGGTGTCTAACTATCTTTCTCCCCCGTGGAAAGTGCTTTAAGGCAGTGGTGAATGCTAAGCCCCTCTAGCCCTAGATCTATTGTTTGTTAAGTAGTCTTACTATTTTTTTTTTGTTTTATAAAAGAAAATTAATTTACCAAGTTAATCATAAAATTAAATTAATAACAACTAACTTATTTTACTTTTAAGGTTAATTTGATGAATTTACATTTTTTTTTCTTTTCATTAATATCTCTAAGAATATTACTGTAAAAGTAAAGAAAAAACAAGAGTAAATAAAGTAATACCAATTAATTATTATTTCTAAATACATCAATATAAGTTAAAAGGCAATGTTTAATATTCTTGAAACAATCTAACTAATAATTTTTTTTGTAAAAAAATTAATTTACCAAATTAATTCTAAAAATAAAATAATAACAACTAATTTATTTTATTTTTAAGATTAATTTGATAAATTTAAATTTTTTTCTTTTTATTAGTATATCCAAGAATTTTGTTGCAAAAACAATGAAAAAATAAAGGTAAGATTGTAATATAATTACTAACAACGTATCTTAAGGTATTTTTTAGAGAGTGAGATTATTTTAACCCTCAATAATATTCTTTACACATTTACTCACTACACCTATTACAGGATTTTAAAAATTTTAATTTTTACTCTATATACCTACTTAAATGTCAAAATTATCCTTATAAACTAAAATCAAAGAAGTTTCTAAGCAAACTTTCCCCTTCTCTTGCTCTCGCTCTCGCTCTCTAGTCCTTGGATGATTACATCTCTTTTTCTCATTTAAATCATAAGAGTAATGCTACATATCCTAAATTTTTTATCCTAAATGACTATCCTAAATGATGTGATATTCATCAATTGGTTGATAAGATAATTTTATTAACCAATTGATGAATGCAATATTATATGGGATAATTGTTTGGGATAAAAAATTTAGGATGTGTAGTATTATTGAAATCACAATTGAACATGCCACTTTTTAGAAGAACATTACCAATTTATTAAAGTGAAGAGAATAAAATAGAAAAAAAGGGGTTTCCAAATGCTAAAATATATATGGAGAAATTGGTTTAAATAATAATCATATATAACACTTGTGGTTAGAATTCTAGTTTTTGTAGTTAGAATCTTATAATGATGATTGATATTGAATAAAATTAGGTTTTGAAGTAGAAAAACTGTTAATCCCGAGTGTGGATGAGTAAAATTATTTGTTTTTAAATTTATAATATCTTGTCTTTTGCAGTAGATTACTCAAATAGTTTTATGATAACAAAAAATTATTAATAAATTAGTGTAGAGAGATTTTTTAGTGGGTTTAAATAACTCAATATTTTTTAAAATATAAGGACTAAACAAATATTTACTTGTATAAATTGTTATGATGTTCGTAATAAGAGAAAAAAAAAGGGTGCTATTTTGTGGAAAAGAATTTACTTCTTGATGGATTTATAAAAAAATGATGCATGTTTTGGATCAAGTTCTTTGGTTTTGAAGGGGTCTGATAACACTTTAAAAGTTCTTCAAAGTGATTCCATGTGGCTTTAAAAAATGTGGTACGTGGAAAAAGCTGAAGACATTTCAATGAAATTTATCCTACATTCATGCAAAAACTTTATGTTTTGGCCGTCTCAAATTTATATGTTGTGTTACGACTGTTTTAAGTTTGTTATTTGTCTATTACAGCTCCCATCGAACTAAATATTGGTTCTAAAAACTTTTGTGTGCAATGAGAAATGAAATTTAATTTTTCAATTATTTAGAAGCAGTTCCGGTTCGTTTTGGATCCAAATATTTGAAGAACTTAATCACCGCTTATGAAATTAAATTGAAAAATTAACTTAGAATAGATAATTGATTTGTTGACTAACGTTGAAAGTGGTAGCCATCTTATAAGTTATAGTTGTAAAATATTTGATAAATACTTGTATTTTTTCAGTTTTAAGTCCAACAATTGTTAGATAGGAAATAAAATTACAAAACTTTTATTAATTTTTTCAAAAATATTATTTAATATTCAAATTTTATTTACAATTTTTATTTGACACTTCAATACTAAACATGCCCTAAGTTCAAGTTGATGACATTTATTTTTGTTTATCTGATTATGAAAAACTATAATATGTTGATATTGTTGGGATTATGTGCTCTTTATAGCATATTGATTTTCTGATTAATAAAAAATTTCAAGTATTTATTCAGATATTTTGAATTGCATTAATATTTTGAGTAATGTCCATTTAAATCATATTATATGTATTTATGCGATCACTATGTGGATTCGCAGAAGACATAAATACAAGTTATCTTATGATTAAATAAAATAAGTTCGCAGTTGATAAATAAAGTTGGGCACTTTATTTAGGTATAGACTGTAATAAATTCATTGAGTGATTTATCTTAATCATGTATGAATTTATTGATGTAGTATGTCTACATTAAACTGGATCACATATGAGATTTAATTAAACTAGTAATAACTGTCAGACTTATTAAATCTCATAGGCATTGATTTACTGTAATTTTAATCTTGAGTTAGTTATGATTTCATGATTGTAGTTGTTATTTGATTTAAGTTACCAATGGGCATGACATACACATGTAGTCTAGATTACCCGATGATCTTGGTGGGAGCAATTACAAGTATTGAAATTATAGATTAACAATATAGAATTTGTACGACACATCTCTTGATGGGTTTTCGATGTTGATCATAGAATTCTCCAGCGGAGTGTCTCAACATAAATAAGTATGTTGAAATGATCATTGAGAAAACCGAGTAAGTATCGAGGAACAAGATGTAATTAAATTGATTGGACGATTTGAGATATTAATTTAAATTAACGATATGGTACAAAGGATTGTGCAGTCAAAAAATCAATGTGGCTTGGGCGAATTATATTCGAGCATACAATTATGGAAGTCAGTTCTAATCTTATAGTGGAGTAGAGTTGGAATTAAATAATTATATTTGTTTAATTACAAATTTAATTATTGTAGCCATTATTGTATGTTCTCAAATGATCCCCGGGTTAGCTTATTTAATTGACAACACCGTCACTGGACCCAAAGCAAGAAAAACTGGCATATTAGATGAAAATAATAATTATAATATTTGTTTAGGCCTAGTATGTTATATTGAAGTGTAAAAAGGGACTTGTGATATTTTATAAGGTGGTCTCCTAGTTAGTTAAACATTCTTTCCACTTTTATATAAGTAGAAAGATAATTAAAAAAAGAATTTTATTTTAAATAAGAATCATAATCCTAACGTACCAAAGCTTTTCATAAGATATTATAAAAAGACATATTCTCTTGAGAGAGAAGAGAATCCCAGGAATTTTAAGAAAAATACAGAAAACATCTAAGATGAGCCAGTTGCAATTTGGGTGGGAGTGGTGAAACAGACGCCCACACGTCTAGTGTTGATCAAACTTAAGTCATAGCCTGGAAGATCATTTGGAGATGGATCTACAACTCTCAATTGTTCATCTTCTCAAAACATCAAAGTATAAACTTTTAGATTACTTAATTCTTATATGTTGTATGAGATCGGTCCTAAAAGATTTTAATTAAAAAATCTAGTTTTATTCCCTACAGATATGTTTATATTAAACTTAAAATACTATAACAAAACATGTTTTATATACCAGTATCCATATTATGTTTCTTTTTTATTGATTATTTTCCTAATTTGTACCATAAATGACACCGAAAATTCTCGAGTTTCCAGCATAGAAAAAATGTTATTAAACCATCATTTTTATTTCAAAAGATTATCAGAAAGGCTTTACAAGGCAGGTTTGTAAGAAAGCCTAGAAAAGGAATTTGGCAAAGGTCTACATCAATTATATGCTATTTGGATATATTACTGCAATTACTTTTCTTATATCTTCTGAGAAGAACATCGACTCCTTGATTGATCTTGGGCGATGGCAACAACATATTCGCAAAATGGTTTCAATTTTACTTTAAAAATTTGGATGTGGATAAGAAATTTCATTCAATGATAAAGACTAATTCTTACTCTGCTTGAACTTTGTCCAATGGACCAAAAACGGCTTCAATTTATCCATATGGAACTATTTATGTATTCTAGTAACAATATAGTTGAGTTTTTGTTGGTTACGGTTACTATTATATAATTTGTAAGTTCAATTATTATGATTTTATTTACTTAATATATTATTAAAATATCACTTAGATACATATGCTCTACTCGATGTTCGTCCTTAATAGAATCAGTTTCTAGCCATACTTGACCCATGTAAATTCACTAAAAAGGTTGATCCAACCTCCAACTGGACAGGGTGTATGCACATGTTATTAGGGTACATATTATGCTAAATTTAATAGGTTTAGATATAAAATAGAGTTGACGTTTGTTTAACTCTTTATAATCTTCTGTCACACATATATGTATAAAAATATACGGTTAAGATTTAATTGATTTTATATTTTATCCAATGATTATCAATTGTTTCTTTTTAAAAAATTAGCATAAAGATTAATTCTGTATTGAATCTAAATCCTAAATTAATATGAGGTTTAAGCTTCAAAAGGATGTCTAAAAAATAAAAATCATTGAAGATTTAAACAAAACACAATTCTAGGATTCTCCTAAACATGGAATCAATTGGATGAGTTTAAAAATCATATAATATAAATGCTTGAGGTTGATACCCCAGTTGTTTGTATATTTATTTTTAAGGATATTATTATTTAACCACTAAATTTTATTTATAATTATATTTTCTAACCTAATATTTCAATTTTTATTATTTTACGTTTAAACCGTTAAACATAACAATATCTTTAATATATTTATTTTACTCTTAAATTGTGTAAGTACAATTTAATTCTCTAAATTTATAAAAATAAAAAATTAATTATATACAAAGAGATACCATTTTTAACAAATATTTATATATCTAAAATAATCAATTAATAAAATTGTAAATATTGTAACACATTTAGCTTAACACCTAAAATTCTTAAAATGTACTTGTGACATCAATAGTTTGTTAATAGAGTTAATAATTTGATTGTAAAATGACGAAAACAGAAACGTCAAATAAAAAAATAATTGTCAAAAACTTTTTAATAATAAAATGATATAAAAAAAAATAGGTAATAAGATAATAATATCCGCACCCACTAATCTGAAACCTGGTTTATTAAAATCCGCCATCACATGGCCAAGAGATTTGATCCACCGACACGCACGTGAAGGCAACACCCACGCATGCACACCTTCATCGAACTTAGCCCTATGGGCCAACAACAAGCCCTTTAACACGCAAAAGCAAATACCTTAATAATACTTAGTTACATGGAAATTTGAAGTATTATAATTTTTAAGTTATAAAAATTATAATTATAGAATAAAAATTAATAAAATATAATAAATATAATTTTTAAATAATAATTTTAATAAAATTATTAAAAATATAATAAATAAAAAATTATATCAATATTATTTTTAAATTATAATAATTAATATTTTAATATTATAAATTATAATTCTCAAACCTCAATTTTAAATATATCTATATCTACTGTTTAGGGGCGTGTTAATTGTTAAATTTGATGACCGAGCTCAAACTCCATGGGCCGAAATGACGTGATCAATAATGCGTGGTCCAATAAGATTCTTGCCCTTGATTGAATGCCAAGTTAGTCAACTAATGGGCATGAGGGTATCTTTGACATGTCTCCAACGTGAAAGCATATTGGACAAGTGTCAAATGTCAGGTACATGATGTAATTGCTATAATTCAAAAGAGGAAAGAGACTCCATTACTTTTTAATCATTGTCACTCTGAGAATTTCTTCATCGCGGCTTTCAATGTTCATGGTTTGTACAAATTAACACTAAGAGAAGCAAATAAAGTTATTGGTAAATATATGGCTTTTCGATTTCGTAAAGAAATAAGGGAAAGCACGTTCCTTTTGATGTGAATTGCTTTTTTTGGTGGATGGGCACAACTACTTTGACTGTCATGAGAGGCGATTGTACTTTTTTATGAGAGAAAAATAATAGCCGCCAACGATCGTGCATGGATTTTAAGTTTTTTTTTTTTTTGGAAATATGGATTTTAAGTGCCGGACAAAAAGGAAGAATGTTGAGTTCCTTGTTCCAGGAAGTGACATTATTGGACCCATATATAAAGACCACATAGTCTTTGTTAAGTTACTTATTATATAAGTTATAATTTTCATAAAAATATATACGAGTCTCACACATATTATTTTAAAAAAATTATTAATTACATAAAAGGTAATTTAGCAATTGTCAAGACAACAATAACATTAACGGTATGTTTCGTTTTACAATATGAATTCAGAAAAAAAGGGAAAAAAAAAACTAATTAGTAGATCGAGCGTGTTAATAAAGCACACAAGAGAATAATATGAGCAGTGTGCTTAATGCTACGTTTGGTTGTGATCATGAATTTTGTCCAATTAAAATATGGATAAATCATATATAATACGTAAAATCATAATTTACCTGGATCTGTTGTCGTTCTAGGGTAATGTGATAATACTTGACATAATCTAAGTTATATGGGTATTACAACATTAATGAAGACTAAAAAATGTATGCGCAATGAGGAGGCCAAAGTACAAATACATTAATTGATGTTGTTATAGAAATACCAACATCTATACCATGTAATTCCTAACAAGAATGATCAGGCCTTGATTGTTAGAGTCTTATAATAATATCCTTTCAGATTGAGAGGGTTAATAATTATGTGGATGCATGGAAAATCGAATCCCTTGTGATCTTTCTTTTCTGTCCCGCATCCTTTTCATCATACCAAATTCCTTTAAGCCAGCCTAAATTGAGTAATTAATTTTTAATTAAGAAATGTGTTAATTAATATCTTTACCTTTTCAAAAGACATAATTATGTGACGGCCAGCTTGTGTGCTAACAAGAATATCCAAGTAATTACTGACTTGGAAATGTACTTGTATGAGAGAGTTGAAAGGAGTGTCTGTGCTTTCCATCATTACATGTTACATTATTTATGGAGTGATAAAGTGTTGGGTGGCTAAAAGAAGCTTTGTTTCAGATAGGGTGTCTATGGATAAGATAGATTAATTATTAAATGTTCATGCACAAATACAATGCAATGAACATCGGATATTAAAGTTGGGTGCATTACTTCAGTTAGGAAATTATGTTAATATCGTCTGTATATGCGGTATGTCCACATTAAACTTATGTGTTTCAATTGGAAGTTAGGGTACTAGCTAGGGTTTCATTCATGCAAGACAAAGCTAGGGATATATTATGCATATTTAGTATATGTATTTTGTTAAGTTACAATTCATATAACTTATAATGCCCTTAAAATATATAAAAAAAAAATGAGTAAAATGATAGTAGAGTTCACTTAATTTTTGTATGGATCGGACTGTAAGTTATATAAATTATAATTTAATAGGATCCTTAATATATTTGTTAATTATAAATCACAGAGACGCGTGATTCTTGTTTTATTTTTTTATTTTTATCTTTTATCGTTATATATAATTCATTAAAAAAAAAAAACCTAGCTAATATAATAAACGGACAAAAATAATCTGGCCAATCAAGCAATCGGATATTGTTAGGTATAAATAGCTATTACCTACCTGGCTGAATGTTTCTTTCCAGTATTCACCTCCCAGGATAGTATTTTAAAAGTTTAGAAAAGAAAATGTCTGGGAGAGTTGGATAAAACTAATGAAGAAAACACCAAAAGTGAAAATAAATTAAGAATGATGTGAAAAGATGCGTAACATTTGAATATACATATCTCAGATAAAGTTATGGTTTATAAAGAAGTGAAGCTGTGATTCAAGTCCAACAAAGCACATTATAAGAGCAGAAAAAAAAAATCAAATAAAAAGTTTTAATTGTTTGTAAAACTACAACAGCTAAATTCTGTGCAAGTGAGAGAATTTTTTAGGCCGAGCACTTTGAAAAAGAATTGTGTTAAAGTTTATGTATGATCCGGCTTGACGGCTATTTTTCTTCTGTTGGGCTTAGCATAGCGCAGGGGAGACCAATATCTTGTTGGGCCTACGTCACTCTCAAATAGTCCACTTTTAGGATATTTTTCTTGGTGCCCCCTACAGTTTCCTTTAATGAATGTTAGTTCTGCCCCTCTCGTGTTAGAATTAGCCTCTAATACCCTCGATGTTGGGTAAGTCAAGGTGATTGTAAGTTTACTATTTTTTTTCTCCCGTTATATAATAAATTCATTCGAAGAACCATGTGAACTCTTATTATTTTTTAATACTAAGGATGTGTTTGATAAACTGCAGTGGACTGTACTGTATTACATTAAATTATATTATAATAAATTGATATATATTAAAATAACTTGTTGTATAAATTATATGACAATTGATATTAAACTGTACTATATTATTATTAATTGTCTTAGGTTTGGCGTATAATATGTATTGGATTGTATTTATTTTTTTAAATAAATAATTTAAGTAAATAACTAACCTTTATATATTAAATAGCATAATCTTTGACACATGTAATAACTTTTAATGCCAAAAAGGATGGATATGCTAATTATATATATAAAAAAAATACTTTTATATAAAACAACTTATATACAATTTTATTTTAGATTTATTTTCATATTTTTGTAACTATAAGTTTTAAAAAATTTCTGTAGCATAATTTTTATACATATTTCCCATGAAAATAAATCATAAATCAAATTACATAAATAAAACATATAATTTTCCAATTTCCAAAATAATTAGTGTTGACATTGAAATCTTTATTTTAATTATTCCCTCGTGATATAATTAATATTATGTTTGTGCTTATCATAATGATCAGTCAATAAAAGTCAAGATATAAGCCGCATGGCTTTTTTGTTTTTAAATAAAAAAATAAAAATTGCTCAATTCATGACCATAACAGAAGGAATTCAACAAATAAATATAACCACTACGCTTTTTCAGAGGACTAATGCACAATAATTATTTTGTGCTTAAGCAAAATATGAGCAAAAAATAGCTAAGAAATGAAGAAGAACTTCTAAAACTTCTTAAAATCTTTAATATAAACTTGGAAGCAAGACAAAATTTCGTCTAAAATTAAGTAATGAAATTACGTGAAATAAAAGGATTTGATTAAAAGTTGTCTGTAACTTTGTTTTGATAAGTGAGGAGAAGATGATACGGGGCTGTGGGTTCTTTTGGTTAGCTTTTTATTTTTTCGTTTTTATTGACCTGGCTAATAAAGACATGGGGTTGGTGGAGTCTTCATTACACACCCGAAGCTGTATTAATTTAACTTGTTTTTATACAGTACAATTAAACAAATTTACCAAACACTGGTTATAAAAATTAGCACAATACATACTTTATACATGTTAGCAAACATGCCCTAAAGATTTTGAAAGGAAAACTAATAATTATTGTTTCAAGAATAATTGGCTGATTATATAATAAAATGCCACGTGTGGATATGAAGTTTAATAATAGTAGCAAAGTCAAACAAAAAGATGATGGATTAGGTAAGGTATCTAGGATACGTTGAGAAAAGTTGAGTACCTAAGGTATACTGAAAATGGTTAGGTATTAAAAATATATTGAAGAAAGTTGGGTATCCAATATATAAAGAGGAAGGTCGGATACCCAGTATATACTGAGGAAGGCTAGATAACTAAGATATTCTGGAAAAGGCTGGGTAGCCCAGATGTCATATCAATACTTGAGATACATTATGTAAAGGTAGAAAAATATTGAAATATTAGAAAATATGTGTCACGTGATGAAAAAGGGGCCATAAAAAAAATTTTTTTAATTCGTTCGTTAGAAATAAGGAGCCAATAAGAAAATATTATGCTGAACAAAATTGGATAGTTACCTGACACGCCTGTAGACAGACTAAAAATTAACCACCATGATAGTCAGGACCATCCACCACTCTCTGCTATGTCAGAAAATCTCTAACGGTCAGTAAAGGTACATGGAACCACTGTCTTATACCCGACACATGTACATGCTCCAAACTTGTTCTCCAAGCATATTTAAAATATTCAAATGATTTTATGAGTAAAAATAAAAATATCTTAGCCACATCAGCAAGGAACACCAGATGGCTAGGTAACTTGAGTAATCCATATAAACATATTTTTGTTTTATTTTCAAAGGAGAACTTACGTACACCACAAAAAAAAAAAGAAAAGAAAAAGTATTGAGTGTCACGTGATGAGTATTTTGTACAGCAAACCCATGCGACACTTAAACAACTATTTGCCGAATGTTGCTAAGTAAGCCTTTGAGCTTCTCAATAGTTAAGACAAGAGGTTTTCTGAAATGCTAAAGAGAATAAAATTAGAGAGCAATTGAACCAAATGCGGAAATTGTATTACTTGAGAGAAAGATTACAAGAGAGCTTTACAAGAGTGGTTGAGATGCTTGCTCAATCCTTGGATGATGCTTGGATTGCTTCAAATGGCAAATGCTCACCTATATTTATAAAGAGGCTTGCCTAGCTCTAGAGAATTCCGAGACTAGAGAATTCTATATACATGTGCCAAATTATAGAGTAATATAATATATGTACAAATGTGCTAGAGTTGTTGGAAATTTGTGAAAGTTTTCGGAATCGGACCAAGCTAGCATATCTTGGCTCATGTCTTTGGGCCATTTTTGGGTTTTAGTTGCGCGGCCCGTAACATGAGGCTATCTTCAACATTTAGCCACTATTACTGGAGCTTACAAGTTCTTAAGCTTGAAATTAGCTAACTCTAATTTAAGCGGCGGAGTGTGGTCACCGGTCATCCCCTGCTCCACCTCTGACTTTTGTTTGCTATTTTACAAGTCCCAAAGCATATTTTCAAGCTCTCCCGACTCAGATTAAAACTTTTCATCTATCTCACTCCTTTCTCACCCCTCCTTATTCCATTAAGGTTCATGACAGTCCATACACCCCGACCAAGCGAGGCACCTTGCATTCCAACAATATAAATTTATTATTTTTAATAAGTTTCACCCTTTTATTTTATTTACTACAAAATTTACTAAAAATAATGATTTTTGTTAGTTTAACTGATAATGTGTTATTGAAAAATTTTAATTGTCAGATGATAACAGCATCAATAACTGAAAATTTAAACCATAGTTTAATTAAAAAAAAATTTTAAGTTTATATTCTTTATTTTTCCATACAATATATATTTTGAAAGAATACTACTAAATATTTTAAAAATTTATCTCAAATAATAATGGTTGCAATGTGTAAAATAGTAAATAATATAATAAATTCACTTGAAACTTATAAAATTCTATCACCTATGTAATTAATGACACATAAGATGCCCATACCACGTAGGATTGAATTTTTGGCAAATTAGTTTGAGATTTTGACTATTACTGTGAAAATGAATTTTTAAAAAAATAAATAAAAAGGGTGGGAGCGTGCGCCTCACCGCAATTTTAAAGCGAGTGGGACAATTATATATCTAAATCATCAATGCGGACGCGGAGGTCCAAGACTCATTGCACCTAAAGACTAAAGTTGTTCAACAAAAGTAATCAAAAAATCTCCGTATTCCTCAAACCGAAAGCCTCCCTTCCAAGTTTTTAAATTTTTATTTTTATTTTTATTTTATTTCCCCCCTAATTTTCTGAGAAATCCATAAAACAGCATCTAGCGAGAACAAGACTCCGACATCACACAAACCTCTCTATCTTCACCTAAAAAGGTAATTTCTGTTCTCAATTATCTTTGATAAAAAAATATAATAAATGATTCTAATCTTAGGCTCTTAGCGCTATTTCTTTCTTTAATTTCACTCCTTTCACAGTCTTTATTTTGATCGCAGAGCTACTTCGTCGTATTGATTGATCGTATCGCTATGGCAATGACATCTGATGAAACCACAAAAATATGCAGTCACTGGTAATTATTTTATCTCAAATTTTTGTTTTATAATTTACACGGTAAGTCATAATTCTTCCGTTAATCTTGTTTCAAATATGTAAAATTCAATTCTTATTTATTGATTAATTGTTTTAGAGGACCCTGTTTGTTTTTTTTTGCACCAGATTTTAGCTCAAGTTTTATGTGATTCCTGTTTGATATTTTTGGAAAATTTACTATAAATTTAAAAGTCAACTAAATTGATTTTGACCATGCGGGTTTTTTTTTTTTTTTTAATTCCCTTTGACCTTCACTTCCCTCACTTAAATTGGAGGTTTAATTTTTCTTAAATACCATGTTGTAGATTGTTTCTGGATTGGATTGATTAATTGATTGACTTTAGGTTTGGATCATCTCCTGAATATGGTTTCAAATATGGAAAGTTGTTTAGATGCTGATTTTAATATTGTTATTGTAGTGGTCTAAAGTTAGGTTTGTGATTGCTTCGATGTGATGTGTTATGTTTTGCCAGTTTTTATGGATCAGTTCTGTTCAGCAATAATATATTCATCATTCATTCCCTAGTATTAGCGTGACACCGTGACAATATATGTTCCAGGCACTATTTATATTGCAATTTACTTTGTGAATTTCTGTTGTATAATTTTGCTAACTTTTTTGTCTTTTTAGTGACAGAGCTATACCATCATCAAATATCGACTTGCATTATGCACATTGCTCGCGGAATCTGGAACGATGTAAAGTATGTGGTGACATGGTTCCAAAGAAATATGCTGAGGAGCACTTCTTAAATACCCATGCTCCGGTACGTGATTAACTAATATCATGTATGCTCGTATATAATGAATGAGAACTTCTGCAATTTCTTAGTGCCATATGTATTCATTCTAATTTCTGCTGGAGTTCACCGTGGAAACTGGGAGTTGTACTGGTGCCCTGACCATAAAGTAAGGCAGTTGAGAGGAGAGCATCTCAGTTGGATGTTGGTGGGGTTCTTAAGGTCATGGTTTGCATGATTAAGAAAAGTTGAATTGTTGAAAGAAGTTTGGATGATTTTTTTGATGGTTAATGCAACTACTAGAAGCATGTGTCAGGAGAGATAGGTTCCTCTGCTGGGATTACCAATAAGGAAATTTACCACTAGGTTGCGGGTGGACAACTTACCTATCTTTTGTTTTTACTAACAGAGTATGACTCTGAAGTCATTGGCTGAGCCTTTGACTCCTTTGACTCTTTGTACTAACGGCAAACTTTCTATTTCATTTCCTCTCTACCCATCTCCTTGCTCTGCCTCTCTTGTATGGTATGAGTCATGATTTAATGATACTGACCTTGGCCTTGCTGGTAGCCTATTCATTTCAGGTCTCTGGTCAACAAAGTAAAAAATATTGGCTGTCTTTTCCCCCATATCATGTGCACCCTAGCTTATGTGTATAGAATTATTAAGGAAACTAGTGTTGACAGTGTTAGAGAGAACGTATTTTTATACTGGCATAGTTGATTTAGAGATTTTTTTTTGTTTTAAGATGTCGGTTTTGTTAATATCAAAAGCAGGCTAGGTAAGTCTGGACTAGGTCAACCATTTGCATATTTAGAAGAGACAGCTCTAGGTCATTAATAGTATTTTTCAGACAGATATATTTCACATTATGTCTTGTTGATACGAAAACCCTCTTAGTGATTGATCAATACTGATTGGTGCAGGCAGACCAGTTTGTTTGATTGAGGAATTGGAGTAGGTATACAATGTGTTTCGATGATTTCTGTTATTGACTCTCATTTCTTTGAGCAGGTGGCCTGTTCACAGTGCAGTGAGACAATGGAACGTGAAATTTTAGCCATCCATAAAGGTGAAAATTGCCCTCAAAGGATTGTCACTTGTGAATTTTGTGAGTTTCCACTGCCTGCAGTTGATCTGGCCGAGCATCAGGTAGCAATTGTCAATAATTTTGAAAATGGAAAGACAATATCCGATGCTATATCTCACTACTTGGGTGTGATCCTCTGTTACTTTGTGATTGCAGGAAGTCTGTGGGAATCGCACAGAACTTTGTCATCTGTGTAACAGATATATTAGGTTGCGAGAAAGATATAACCATGAAAGTAGGTGCACAGGTGTCCCTGAAAACACTGTAGGATCTTCCAGGTATGTTTGCTCGTGTTTTTCCAGAGTTATATTTAAATATATTTATTTTAGTTACGTTCCATTACTTAGAACTGAACAGTGGCATTGGTAATTCAGTGTAACGATAAGATTTTGAATCTTATGGAGTCAATTTGTGATGACTTTTGTTGATTCAAAATGTGGAAGTCTTGTTTAAAGAAGATGGTTTAGATGTGTAATGTTTCTCCATATCTTGGTCTGTTAAATTTTCCATTTCAATCCTTGTGAAGGGATGTGAGGGCAGCTGAAAGAGACCAAGGGGCTCACAGAAGGCAGGCACCCCCGCCGCCAAACGAGTTTTCTCGGAAACGATTTCTACTTACCATAGCAATAACAGGCATTGCTGTTCTATTAGGATCTCTTTTTTTCCAGAGAAAGACAGAGACTAGTCAGGTGCATTAGCAGCAGAATAGAGGATAAACATGGGGAGGAGTATATATATCAGCAACAAGCCAATGTATTCCATTTATCTGTACCTAGATCATCTAAAAGTATGTACTGCTATGACTTCACTGAACTCATTGGCATTTGGCAATATGTTGAACGGCTATGCAACATTTGTTTCTCACTTTATTTTGAAGAGTTTCGCCATATTCACTTCAGCTAGAAATAATTTGTTATATTACATACATGGTCCTTATTCACTTCTGCTAGAAATAATTTGTTATATTACATACATGGTCCTAAAGATCGATTATAGCTTACTTTTTGTCCAGTCTCTTTAGTTGAAAGAGGCATTTTCTTGGGCGTGCATATGTAATAACACCTTACAACTGTAATGGTGGTTATCGTCTGTGTTTGTGGTAGTTGTGTCTTGCCTCAACTATTTTTCAGTAAGTGTTCGGTGGGTGGTTAGTTTGCCTGTTTGTGCTGTTTGTTGTCGTTCCATGTTGTATATGATTTATTCCGACGAATTTTGCCCCATACATGCCACATTCCTCAACTTCAATGGTTGGTTTCTTTTTTTCTTTTTCTTTTTTTCCTTTTTTCAAATTTTTGGATTCAAATTTTAAATTAATTTCTGTTAATGGAAATTATAAACTTCTAATTCTAATATTTGTAGAATTGTAATATGATATTAATAAATAAATATTATATGTCCTATCATCTGATGGGCTGGCAGTTGCCGTAACAAAATAAATTGGGAGGGACTAATAGCATCCTTGTAATTTTCATTTAAAACTGCTTTTCTACCATGAGCTACTTTATTTTAGCGTGCGCGCTTACACATACACGTATGTGTATGTATATATATATATATATATATATATATAGATTTTTGTGTATTGAATGATTAAATCATATATATTTAATTTAAAACATATATAATTGAATTAATTAGAGTTGAAAGTGGACTCAACTAGTTAATATGTATAATTTTTTTTTTAATAAAAAAGGTTGATATGCAAGAGAATGGAAAAAAAAATTATTCATATAAATTACTAATGAATGAGGAGATTGATAAGAATAAGAATATATTGCTACCTATTGTGATCTCAACTTTCACCTTTCAAATACTCTTAATTTGTTAAATGAAAACCCACTTAATATTGCATGGCATGTATTTTATTTTAATGATATATCTAATTTAATATTTGTCATGTATTTTATTTTAATGATATATCTAATTTAATATTTGTCGTAGTTCAACTTGCCGTGAATACTATTTGCATCTATTATTACTTGAATTTGAGAAAGAGATAAAATTATTAAAATTAGTGTTTAGTAGATGAAGATTCTCATCCCATTCGAATTTTATTTGAAAAAAAAAAATTATACATATGCAGTCTAATGTTAAAACATAAATTATTACTATTTACATGGCATGTATTTTATTTTAATGATATATTTAATTTAATATTTAGTCGTAGTTCAACTTGCCTTGAATACTATTTGCATCTATTATTACTTGACTTTGAGAAAGAGATAAAATTATTAAAATTAGTGTTTAGTAGATGAAAATTCTCATCCCATTCGAATTTTATTTGAAAAAAAAAATTATATGTATGAAGTCTGATGTTAAAACGTAAATTTCTTATCATACCAAAAAAATCTCTAAATTCAGTTTTGGTGATTTTATTAAAAGGAGAAGGACCTGATTTGAACATGTCAAAAGACAGCACGTGTAATCTTCTCCCACAGGGGGTGCAACTCTTATAAAATCACTCTGACAATAATAAATAAGGTCCATTTATGTTACAACTTACGTATCTTATTTTTTTTATCTTTTATGTTGGTTAATTTCATTCAAGTCCTTATTCTTTTTTATTCTATATTTGATTGTTTCTCCGGCCATCACATCTACATTTATTTTTTATTTTTTTTTCTATAGTTTTTTGTATTTGTTTATACAGATACAAATGATTATCAAATTCATATAAATCTATAAATTCTTCATAAATTTGTTGTCCTATGTTTACTAATATTACTCTTTCCAATTCTAAGGATTCTATCTTTTGATTTAATAGGTTTATATATATATCTATTCTATTTTCCCATCCAAGAAACATATGATTTATACTTGAGTATAATTCTCGAATTCTTTATAGTACTTGTTGAGCTAAGAATTGATGATGTGAATTGTTCATTATATTTCAATCCATAAATTTAAGAATTCTACAAATTTATTTATAAATTTTATTTTTATTCTTAATATTTCTAAACTTTCTATTATAAGTCTACTTTTATTATATGATTTAGATTTTCACTTATCTGCTTAATTAAATTTCTTACCTCGTTTTTATCGTTTATGTTCAAACTATATAATGAATCAACCATCTGTTGTATTGGATTCATAATCTTTTTATTTATGTACTTATTTATTTCTATGGCTCTGATACCATTACAGGGACAGCCTAGCCTTTAGACAGATTTAGACATATTTTGATAAAATTTAGACTAATATTGACTAAATATAAACAGATAAACAGTTTATAATACACAGTAGATACATAAATCTCTAATAAATAAATTGATACCTTGTTAACAAATATTAACTAAATAAATATTTTGTATATTGCTGTATTTTGACATATATATTCGAACTGATACTGACTATACTTATAAGTTTCCATCAAGTTTTTTATTTATTGTTTTCCACTTTTTTGAATTTTCATATATAAAATTATCTGTATTAAATATACTAAAATCTTCGTATATTTCTATTAAATCTTTTATCCATTTTTCTACGTAAGTCTGTATTATAAGACTTTTAAAATTTTTCCATTTTATATGTTGTATTATTTTTCTTTTTAATTCTTTGGGTATATTTATACTACATACTGCTTCCAGTTCAATTTTTGGTATAAAATCTTTTATTCTAAATATCATACTATGGTATTGGTATGTTTTACACTTAAATCCTATCATTAATTTTTGGTTGTTATATACAATCTTTGTTTCATTATTTAACTATTTTTTTATTTTTCATACCCATTTGTGTACATAATTTTTCATGATATCTCTTCATATTTTATTTGATTTAGTCAATTCTAGAGATATAAATATTAAATTCTATAACTTCTTTTATCTATTTTAGGATTCGTTTTTCCATTATTAACTGTACTTGATTTATAAATCTTTGATCAATATTTTCAGGATTTAAATTCCAACTTATAGTTTGTATTTTATTTTCTAACTCATTTGCTATTTGTTATAATTGATTTATATTTTTAAAATTTTTATTTTCAATAGAACTTATTATTTGGTAAGCTTTTTCCATTAAAAAATAGTTCTCCTCCTCAGTAAAACATTAATCAACAACAATCTTCACCAACAGATATAGGTTCAGAATTATTACCTTTATACTTGCAAATCTTCTGGAACTTCTTAGTCCTGTTGATCGATCACCTTTTCCCTACTACTATGCTCTAACTGCTTTAACGCCACCTTGGCTACACTAGCACAACGAGTTCTGCAAACGGGATCACTGTGTGTTTATAGGACCTTTAAAACTCCAATTGATTTTTAGGTTTAGATTTCTTTCCCTATTTTAGAAGTGTTGATGTTTTTGATTTCTGTTTTAAGATTTGGAGAGAGAGAGTTTTTTTTTTATTATTATTTTTTCATTTAAGAAACACTTGAGATGAACAAAAATGGCTTCTGTGATCCTCCCCTCGAAGATCTGATGCCCTTCTATTATTTATAGAATTTTTTACATGATAAAGATTACAGCTGTTATCATTTTTCTAAAGTAATATTATTACATGAGCTAAAGTGATAAGGTTTCATAATAAAATCTTATCGCTTATCTTATCTGACCCGATATTGAGCCCTTTCCTTTTAAAAAGTTTACATCATAATAACTGACAGATGGCTTACATTTGTTGACAATATAAAAAGCTTATATAATGGCCGACATATGGCCTACATTTTTTGACAAAATAAAAAGTTTATATGACTTTATGATATACATGCCAAATGTTCCATCTTTTCGCATGCAATACATCTTGTACTGGGCCTATATGGAATGTGATGGTTGTCGATATCAGAAATGAAGCTGGCTAGCACTCCAGATCTACCGACACCTGTTCCTGGTATACAGAGGATAAAATTGTCCTGTTGTATGAGGACCTTGTATCCGCTTTCATACAAATTTGATGCAAGTGACCTTATAACAGTTATATCAGCAGCTCTTCTAGATCTAGCCCATTCTCTGCTGAAGATGGGTTCTTTGCTTCTACTTTGACCAACTTCTAGATTGAAACTGTTGGTTACAATGTTGAGGCTGATCAAATGGATGACTTCATATTCTTCTTCATCATCATATTCTGGACTTATAGTATAGAACTTTAGGCATATGTTCTTCTTCTGGGTATACTGGCTTATTTTGCTTACAAGTGTTGGATCAAAACAAAATAATTCACTTAGATTTACATCAGGATATATTAGATCAAGATATCCAAAATCTGCTAATTTTTTGACAAATTCTGAATCTGATTCTTTTATACATACAACTCTTGGATATATGGATTTACCATTACTTCTGAAGTTACTTTCTGAATATTTTGTTTTACTGTAGATATATTCAGAAAAAGCTCATATATTCTTTTTTTTTGGTAGGAGGTTTACCTGTTCAAATCCTCCCAAATTTACTCTTTTTACTGCTGCGATGGTTTGCCCTTTTACTGGGATTTATTACTATCACTTTTTTACCTGATTGGATTTGTACATAATCCTCATCACAGATAGCTTTTCCATGTGGGTGTGGTCCACCACTGCTTTCACTTGGAGAGTTTACATCAAGATTTACTGAGTGCCTACTTAAGGAATTTACTTTTTTACTTTCCTCAAACTCTTCTCTTAAATTCTTTATAGAGAGTTTGAGATTATTTATAAAATTGCCAAGGATGCTGGCAACCTCTTCGAGGTCTACGAGATCTGTTTATAGATCTACTATCCTTTTCTCCATGTTTTACTAGGCGAATTCTACATTCCTATTAAGAAAACCTGCCATAAAATTATTAGCACATTTTATATTTATAATTTTAAAATTGTAATAAGACAGATATGCTTGCCATCTATGCAATCTTCTATATTGAGGCTTATTTGATAAATTTTTATATATTAAAGAACTTACCTGGGTATTATCAGTTTCTACAGTGAATTTCTTTTGCAGTAAGAATAATGAAAATTTATTTATTCTTTTATAAATTGCTAGTAGTTCTTTTTCATGAACTGGATAATTTATTTGTACTTTATTAAAGACTGTACTAGTATATTTACAAATTTCATTTAAATTTGTTTTAAGTATTGCTCCCCAGTATAAGTCAGAAGCATCAGTTTGTAAAATTAAATTATCATTTTCTCCTGGTAATCTTAATTCTGGTAAGTTTTTACATTGTTCTTTTAGTTCTTTTACTGCTTGTGTATGTTCTATACTTCATCCTTGTGTATTATTTTTTCTTAGTAATTTCTTAAGGATATTTTTTTTCTTTGACAAATTTTCTATAAATCCTTCTGCATAATTTACATATCCTAAAAATTTTTTGTATTTGTTGTTTATTTTCTAATTTATCAGGAAAATCTCCTATTTTTCGTGCAACATGATTTTGTAATTTTATTCTATTTTTATCTAATATCATTTCCAAAAATTCTATTTTTTTATGCTCAATTAATGTTTTCTTTTCTGATAATACTATTCCTTCTTTTATACATTTATGTACAAAATCTTTTAAATATATTCTATGTTCTTTTAATGTGTTTGATGCTATTATAATATCGTCTACATAGACTACAATATTATTGTTCCCTTTAAATATTTTATCTATTCTTTTTTGAAATATTTGTGGGGCATTTTTTAACCCAAATGGCATTACTAACCATTCGTAATGTCTTTGTGGTGTACTAAAAGCTGTATATCTTATATTTTTATTTTCCATTTTTATTTGCTAAAATCCTGATTTACAATCAAATTTAGAATAATAATTTTTTTCTTTTACTAAATTTATTAATACCTCTTTATTTGGTAAAAAGTATCAATCAAATTTAGTATATTTATTTAATTCTTTATAATTTATTACCATTCTTTCTTTTCCTTTAGTTTGTTCTACTCTTTTCATTACTATAAAAGCAGGGCTACTATAAGGACTATTACTATGGTGTATTAAATTTAACTTTAATAATTCATTTATTTGAATTTTAAATTCTTCTTTGTCTTCTAACGTGTGCATAATAGGTTTTACTCGAATTATTTTATTTTCTGTTAATTCTATTGTTGCTCAAGGATGACTAGGTTTTATAGTGCTAAAAGATGTTGTTGTTTAATGGTTTCTAAGTTTATATTGTATATCTATCTTTTTTTTTATTAAATAAAATTTTACATATTTATCATTACGCTGACCTGGCTGAACTCTGTATGGACGAAATTCATGTGAAATACGAAGAATGTGATTACAAGGTGTCTTTAAAGTAATTAAAAATAAAGTTTGTTGGTATTGAAAATGTTGTAAGAAATCATTGCCTAAGAGGATATCACAATCCATCTGGTCGTATTTATACACCTGAGGGATAGGGATATTTTTACTTCCTAAAATGATTTCATACTTTTGCACAATATGGCTAACTTGTTGTTTATCATCAGTTATTCTGGTTATTTTAATTTGACCGTTGGGTCTCCATTGATTAGAAAGAAAGGTTTTCATGATAGTGATTTCACTTCCTGTATCTATCAATGCACATGTATGGATATCTTTTTCAAGTGTATGAACTTATATATATACGGACATAAGGTATTTAAAATATGCTTTATTTACCATTTTTTACAGAAGATTTCATTTCCTTCCAAAGATAAGGTTATACCGTGTTTTTCAATTTTATAATATTCTAAGGCTTCGAGAAAACTATTTCCTAGTAATATATGGTTTTCATTATATATATCTGAATCTATAAAACAAGTCACTATTATTCTTATTCCTTCAATTATTATTGATATTTTTACTTGTTTTTGACATATATATTTAATTCCATTGAAGTTTATGTATTCATAAGGTTCATTTATTTCTTTTTTCTATTAATCTATTATTCTTATTATGATTCATATGATTATAACTAGCTCCTGTATCTATTATTATATATGGTCCTTTTATATAGTTTAATCCATCAAAATATTGTCCTGATATTTTCATTATTCCTGTTGTTGGAGTATTGACTAGATGTTTACTTATGCAGTAAGTTTTATTTAAAGAATTTCCTCTTAATAATATTTTTTCTTTCAAGCTTATAGGAATTATGGATGATTCTCTACTTTCTGTATTTATTATTTTTGTTATCATCAATACTTAATCTATAATTTATAGGTATTTTGATATCTTATATCATTGGGTCAATTAAGGTGGCTATTTCTTTACATTCTTTATTAATTTCTATTAGTGGTTTATCACTATATATTTCTTCATAATTCGAATTACAAAAACTGAATAAAGCTGAATAATGAAATTTCATTAACCTATTTCCTTCTTTCATCAAATTATTTCTTAATAGTTTAAAATGAAGGCTTAATGTTTCATCTATATTTTTATCTTTTATATGTACTACAGTATTTTGGATGACATGTAAATAATAATTTAGTATAACATAAATTTCCTTCTATTGTTCATAAATGTCCTATCATTGGATCATTAAATCGTTGATCATATAATGATAATACTATTGGGCTATCTATTCCTTCCTTAAATAAAGATTTTACTAATATTTGAATTTCTGCTAAATAAACGTATTATATTTTTTCTCTGATTGATTTCTTTTCTATTTTTCTAAGTGCCAAGTCAATTGTTCTTTTATTTATTAAGCTTAGTCTTATATTCCCTTCAGCTTGAGTTATTGTTATGGCTTTTTCTTATTTATAGTATTCATGAAATATTATTTTCTTCATTTTAAATATATCTCTTAATCTATATAAGATTCCATAGTCTGGTTTTTCTAATTTGGCTTTTAAAAGTTTATTATACTTATTTTTATCAAATGTTACAACTAAACTATATCCATTAACATTTTCCTCTTTTTCTATTTCATATATTTCTTCATTTTCTTCTACAATAGGATTAATTTCTATTTTTTTTATTTTAATTCATCTGATTCACTAGTTGTATTTTCTTCCAACATATATACTCCTCTTCATTCATATTAAGATAAGTTACTTATTGAATCTAATTCATCTTTTATATCATTAAATTCCTTTTTTAATATTCTAATTTTTTTCTTTGTAAATTCCATACTTAAATGTCCTATTTCTCCACAATTTCAGCATTTACATTTATTTTTGTCAAATTGTTTCTTTTGTTTTCTATATTTTCTTTTATAAAATTTTCTATATGGTTTGCTGTATTTTTTCTTAAAATGTCTATATTTTTAAAATTTTTTTCTTCTTGGCTTGGTATACTTTTTATAATTTTTGTAGGAGGTTTGACATCCCCATTGTGTAGACATTTCTGTCTTATGACAACATATATCTCCAATTGTCCTATTTCTTTTAATTGTATTTCTTTGCATACATATTTCACTTAATCTCTGATTTAAAAATCTAATTCTTGATCCTCAAGTTTCAGCCATAGGATTTATTGCTTTATATCTATCAAATTCATTTATAAAATATGTATTCCAAGGAGGTGGTAATTTTGAATAATATAAATTAAGATATATATTTTGGTCTTCATTACTATAATATTGAACATAATAATATTCACTAAACTCACAAGTATATTCTTTTACATAACACATATTACAGATATTTAGGTTTATTAATTTTAATCTATTTCCTAACTTTTCATCTTTTAATTCTTATTTTTTATTTTCTGTTCATATTTCTCCTAAAAATTCATTAGAAATATATTCAATCATTATTTCTATTCCTCGCTCTTTACTTCTTAAAAATCCTGATTTAGTTGCATTTATGATTAATTCTTTAATATTGACAGTTAGTCACAACTAAAAAGATTTCCTACAAAGCTAGCTATTAATATGTCAGTAAATATAATTATTTTTTAGTCTTCTGTTTCTACATTCCAATCATCCTTATGTTCATTATACATGAAAAATAATCTCATTTATATTCCCCAATTTACTAAAGTTTTTTAGGATATTTTCTACAATTTAAATCTAAAAATACTCCGCATTACTTATTTGTAGTAGTTCACTATCTTTAGGGTTATAATCTTTAGGGTTATAATCAAAATTCTATTATTTATTTTTATTTAATGGCTTATATTCATAAAAAGGTTTGGTAAAAGTTTTGGATTTTCTTTTTCTGTCATTTGGTTTATAAAAAATACTAGGGTCAGGTATATTCGATTTCATTTTTAGTCCACCGCTTGTATTCATTTTTATTTTATATTCTTTTTCAAAATTTTACAGATCACTTAAATTTATTTCAAAAAAATTTTCTGTAAGTTCTTCTATTTCTTTATCCATTATTCTGAACTACTATCTTTGTTAAGTTATATCTTTTCTTTTCCTTTATCAATTTTTTTTTTAAATTCTTCTTTTATTATCTTTTATTATTTTTAGATATTTATTGACCATAAACCATTTATAAAAGTTAACAGGTTGAGGTATTTGAGAAGTATCTATTTCAGGTTTCTTAAAGAATTCAGATTTTATTATTTTATATTTTTTTAATTTTTTACTTTTTTTTTTACTTATATGAGTGTTATTTTTATTTTTAATTTTTATTTTTTATTTTAATTCTATTATATATTCTCTTAGAGTTAATAATATTTTTTTTAACTCTATTAATATTATTTTCATAATTATTTAATTTTTTAAAAATATTATATAATATTTTATTTTTGAAGTCGGAAGTTAAGCGAAACGTTCAGGCATTTCCTAATAAACAAGGTATCACGGATTTCATTACTCGATTAAGTTAAATTAAATTATAAGATCAAATTAAAACGAACTTTAAACGGTTAATTCTTGCCGCCACTCCGATCCATCATCACTTCACCACCACCACCGCCAAGACCGTTAAGAACCTATGAAGAAGAGATTGCAGAGGATCGCAGATTTTTTGGGTGGTTGTGACTGTGGCACCTGTACCAATCAAGTAGCAGAAGGCATCTCCAGTTGTCTGAAACCTCGAGGCAAGTGTAATTCATTCTCAAACTATTTTAATTTACTCTGATTTTTACAGTAATTTTTTTTATCGCTTTCATCAAATTCAATAATTAGCTATGTTGACGTGTTACGCGAGAGGTTTTTATCACGTTGAATTTGAGTGACTGCAATTGATTGAGATTATATTTAATGAGTTTATGGAAACTAATTAAGACCTGGCAACTTGAATTCATTGTAACATCTAAGTTCTGATTTTTCACTCTTTATATAGCTTGTCTTGCATCAAAACAGTAAAAGAAATTAACAGTATTTTGAAATGGATCCAGGTTCTCATTGTGGGGAACAAGGTCTGCAAAATAACAGGTGGCCCGCCATGCCAACTCAAGCAGTTCGGTTGCATATCAAAGATCATCATGTAATTTAATTTTGCACCCATCTTTCTAATGTGTTACACTTGTAATTGTTAAAGATTTGATTTGCTTTATCTCAACATTTACGTTAAGTCAGATATTATAGTTTCAGATTGTGTATAAACCCGTGCAGGTGGTGCTGGACAATGGCATACTCCAAGTCACATTATCAAAACCTGGCGGGATTGTTACTGGAATCCGATATAATGGCATTGATAATTTGCTCGAATTTCGTAATAAGGAAACTAACAGAGGGTACTGGTTTTACAGCTACTTTTGCCCTTTTCGTTATATTTTTGTTAGTTTTAATTTGAAAATGTCTATTCTTGTGGAGGTACTGAATGTCGGAATTTTTCAATTCGTATTAGCAAGAAGTAGTTTATAGTGTGATTGATGAAATTTCAGGCATGGCATTTAATATTTTTATGTGTTCCATGCTCATGTTATATTGTGGAAGTTGAGAGAAAATATTGCTAACATAAAGTCTTTTCTTTGTATCCTTTGTTAATGCAATCTTTCATTCAAAGGCATTTGCTCTCAACTGAAAGAAGAAACTGTCCCTAATCTCTTACTTTATCATGCAGCTATTGGGACCTTATGTGGAATCCACCAGGAGGCAAGGGAATGTTTGATGTGTAAGCCATTTCTCACTCTTCGGCTCTTATCAGTGATAACCACAGTTGAACGCTTATCTTTTCTCATTTTAATCACATTAGAACACTAAATGTTAACAAAGTAATAATAATAATAATAATAATTGCATAGATCTTTTCTCATGCCCACGGGTAAAACTGTTCCATAACAAGATTACTGGATAGATACAAGTGGTTGGAATTGATAATTTTTGTATTTGAAATCTTACCAAAAACACAAGAATACATGAAACATTTATCACATGAGCAGCTTACTTGATCTTGCATTTTTATTTCTTGGATGTTGGGAGCTACAGTTGAATAATCTTATACTGTCTATATGTTCTCTTCTTTATAAGTTTCACTTATCATCTCAAGTCTCAACTTATGGTATGTTTGGGGCTTACTGCTTGTACTTAACTTTGAAAGCACAGCAGCCAAGTGCTGTAAACACTAACGTTTTTTTGGATTCTAATCTTACTCCTCATTCCCCACTTATATTTGACAACTAGTGATTCCATGTGGTAGCAACTGTGACTTCAAAGCCACCAAAACCTTCAATCCTAAACATACCACTAGTCTAAAGACAATGGCTTTGGACATTTGATTCTGTTTTATTGTTTCTTACTTGTTTAATATTAAAGCTTCAAAATTGTTAACCAAAAATTCATATTTATCTGATTAATCTCATTTTCGTTTTTGTGCCTAGACTGATATATTATTATACTTATTTCACCGCTTGATGCAAGAACTGCTTCTTCTGCAGGATAAGTGGAACAAGTTTTACGGTTGTAGTGGAAAATGATGAACAAGTTGAGCTCTCTTTCTTAAGGACGTGGGCTTCCTCCCTTGAGGGGAACTACATTCCATTAAACATAGATAAAAGGTCCTTGTTCATATTATACATGTGTTTGTTGTAATGTTACTTTGGATGCATAAGTAACAACGTTGACTTCTTAATTTGTAGGTTTATAATGACTTCTTAATTTGTAGGTTTATAATGCTTCGTGGTTCATCGGGGTTTTATTCTTATGCCATTTATGAGCACTTAGAGGAATGGCCTGCATTTAGTCTTGGACAAACCAGATTTACTTTCAAGCTCAGAAAAGAGAAGTAAGCAATTTTATATCTTCTTTATGTTATCAGATAGATTGCTTGCTACTATTGTAGACAAATCTTTGGTTAATTTATGTATTTTAATTGGAAACCAATATTCTCCTGGTTTTTCGACTTGTTTATCGTGATACTAAAACATTTTTCCCGTTATCCATGGTGTAAAGATGGATGAAATTGGGGTCCTGTTATTGAATTTCTGATGTTGATTTTCCTAAATGAATTTTTCCAGAATTCAAAAGTTGCGATATCATCTAAGAATATGTATGTGCTGTCCATCGCATTTTGCTTTGCTCTTAGCACTAAAGGGCCAATAGCTTACATAAGAGGAAGAGCTAGCCCACTTCAGTGCTAAGGGCTGATGAAATTGGTCACTAGTTAGCCACCTACATATAGATTTTGGTGAAACTATAGAATGAAGCTGATCTTTTAAGTAGTTTACCATGAAATTTTAAACTTTATTATAGAAAATTCATCATTAATTTGTCAAACTTGAAACTAAGCTAATTATTTGTTTTGTGAACTGCTAAAGTTGGCTTCTCATGATCTGACGAAGACAGAAAGCAAAAGAAGGAGCCCATTAGGTCCGGGGCTAGATTCTCACCTTTGCCCTTGGGAAAAATTGGTCCTTGATGTACTTCAAGCAAAGCAAATAAACTTTTCTTCATTAATAAGCAGTTTATATTATAGCTAATAATTTTTGCGAATTTTTGGGTTGATAGGTTTCGCTATATGGTCATAGCAGATAATAGACATAGACAAATGCCCCTTCCTGAGGACCTGTCAGCAGGAAGAGGTCAGCCCCTTGCCTATCCTGAAGCTGTTCAACTTGTTAGTCCCACAGATCCTGAGCACCAAGGAGAGGTACTTTTCCTGCACCCATTTCTTTTTGTTTATGTTCCGGTTGGCAATTCCTTGAGCACATGATGAAAAAGTTATGATAATTTATTGTTCTGATTCCTAACTTTCTAGAGCTGATGGGACAAAGTGTTCTTTATAAGACATGCATTCTGGACCTAATTCATTGGAGAATGATTGAGATTCTTTCCTTCCTACAGAGTAGTTGGTATATAGAAGTAACCAGGTGGTTATTTATAATCTCTTGATTTTCAGGTTGATGACAAGTACCAATATTCATGTGAGAATAAAGATCTTAAGGTTCATGGGTGGATATGCTGCAGTCCCCCTGTAGGGTTCTGGCTAATCATACCCAGCGACGAGTTCCGATCTGGTGGACCTATGAAACAGAATCTAACCTCACATGTGGGCCCCACTACCCTTGCTGTAAGTAACTGATCTCAAACTACAGTCTCTATGAACAATTTGTAGAGTGGAAGGCTTCTGGTTGATGATTCTCATTACGACCTTGGATTCCATAAATGTCGTGAATATGGTATCAACAGGTGTTTCTGAGTGGGCACTATGCTGGAAAATATATGGAGACCCATGTTGGGCACAATGAGCCATGGAAGAAAGTCTTTGGCCCTGTTTTTATCTATCTTAATTCTGCTGCAGATGGAGATGACCCACTCTGGCTTTGGGAGGATGCTAAACTACAGGTTCCACCTGTAAAGAACAGCATGTTCTTTTTGTTGCGAGGTTATTCTGTTTACAGATTATTGACCTTTTGAGACATCAACTTTTGTGCAGATGATGTCTGAAGTCCAAAGTTGGCCGTACAATTTTCCTGCTTCTGATGATTTCCAGAAGTCAGAAGAACGGGGTTGTGTTAGTGGTAGACTACTAGTCCGAGATCGGTAGGCATGCAGGATACACCTACTGTGCTATTAGTATACTAATATTTCTGTAATAAGAGAGATTCATTCAAAAAGCAAAGGGCCAATATAAGTAAATGTTTAAAAGCAGTAACTCAAAAGGAAATTCTGTGGAACTTGTAATGATTCCGGTAATAGTCGCCATATTTTTGGGAGTATGAGAAACATGCCAAAGGTTAAGCAAGTTGACAAATGAATTTAGTTTGTGAATTTACTTCTACCTCCGTGAATTAAAACAAGTGAATGGTTGGTTGTTATGAATTGACAACTGGCAGAAACTGAAATACTGGCTCCTGGTAAATTGTTCATTGTTTATATCCTATAGTTAATCTGATCAAAGTTTTTGTGATTAACTGGTGATTACCAATAGGTATGTTAGCAATGATGATATATCAGCAAATGGTGCTTATGTTGGGTTAGCCCCACCGGGAGATGCAGGATCATGGCAAACAGAATGCAAGGTACTTTTTCTTCTCTAATATTTTGCTATAATTTGTGGAAACATAACAAAGATCTGATTACAGATTCTTTCTGTTTCCTTTTTAATTTTTGCAACACTAGTGACCTTGTCTGCTTGTAAATTATTTACAACCGTATAGCAAGTGGCTGTGACATGCTTTGTCTGGTAACTAGTTATAAGAGGAGCATTTGATTTTTGAACCATTGCAAATTATTTACAAGGAAAGAAAAAGAAAGGGAGCAAAATCTTTGAGAGATCTACTTATGTCCTCACCAAGCTTTATCTATTTATGTTTTCACTTAGCTCCTTTGGCATGCTAAATACCTAAATACTAGGATATTTACTTCTCACTCTAGGACTACCAATTCTGGACCACAGCTGATGAGGGTGGCTATTTCTCCATAAAAAATATACGTACTGGCAGCTATAATCTTTATGCCTGGGTCCCTGGTTTTGTTGGAGACTACCGATATGACGCTCATGTTACAATAACATCGGGTATTGTTACTTCAACTTTGATGAACTTCTTCCAGATTTTAGTGTATAACGGAAATTAATTGTTTTAAATAACATGTTATACAGGTTCCAATATCAAAATGGGTGATCTAGTATATGAGCCTGCAAGAGATGGGCCAACATTGTGGGAAATAGGCATCCCTGATCGGTCTGCTAGAGAGTTCTATGTTCCTGATCCTGATCCGAAATATGTTAATAAACTCTTTATGAATCATCCTGACAGGTTAGCTTCTTATCCTTGCTTAAAATTGAGATTTGGTGAATAAATCCACTCTTCAATATGTTGTTCTGCTGGATTATTCATATTATTGTACAGTTTCTTTAGAAGTGTATTATCACATCCATCTCCTCTTCGGAGTCTAATTTTCTGTGGGTATTTCTCATTTACATCCACTGTATGTGCAATATAAGTTTTGAGGGCCTCTGTCTACTTAAGATTTTGAGAGTTGATTGGACAAGTTAACCTGATATATTTGATCATTTGCCTTTACTTGCAGATTTAGGCAGTATGGGTTGTGGAGTAGATACACAGAGCTATATCCAAATGAAGACTTGGTCTACACAATTGGTGTTAGTGACTACAGCAAAGATTGGTTCTTCGCTCAGGTTGTCAGGTAAAGTTCTTTCTCTAGCATACATGAACTAATTATTAGGTCATTTATCAAGTCGGCCTAGATAGACTGAATAGAAATATTTCCTAGGTGTGAGAAGCATTGCTATTTATTAATGTTTTGGGATGTTAAAAACAAGAATGGTGGAGTGACTAGTCGTTAGAAAGCATGCTAGTGAAAGAATCTAAACAATTTTTCTATCATATCTGGTCTACTTAGCTCATATGACAAGGAATATTTTTCAGGGTTGGCAAAAGTATGGGCTGACTTTTGAAAACCTGGGTATGCTAATACCCGGCCCGGATTTATTCTGGGCCGGGTTTTTTTCCTAGCTTTTTAAGCCCAGATTATATATATATAAAATTTAAATTTTTATATTTATGAATATATTTTTATTTATTTTATAATTTTAAATTTCTTTTAATAAAATTAAACATGAAATATGAACTCTAAATATTTATATTTTTAAATATATTGAATAAATGTACAAAAAAATGTAATTATTTGAAATAAAATATTTTTTTTATAAAATCCAGGTTCTGGGTTTCTCAGGTGATACCCGGATCCGGCCCGAAGATTAATACCCAGCCCGCATCACCCAAGTTCGGGCCGGGCGGATATTTTTGCCACCCTTACTATTTGTTATCATTTATCGTGTCAGATATATAGTCTAGGGTCTCTAGGTTCTACATCTGGCATTCTAACATGATAGTTGATCCTAATGTTAGTTTTTTAAACAGCAATTGGAAATCTTCATTATGAGCAATTGATTATTGGAGTCGATTAGGCATTGTGCTCAATCTGTCTGGCTTTACAATTTCAGGGAGATGGATAACAAAACATATCAAGGAACCACCTGGCAAATTAAATTCAAACTTGACCGTGTGGATTGGAACAGTTCCTACAAATTGCGGGTTGCAATTGCATCTGCAACCTTAGCTGAGTTGCAGGTAAAGAATGCCATGGTTATTATTATTTAAATTTCAACTCTATCTGACACAGAACAGAATCCATTTTGCATGCATTTTATTGAAAATTTCTCACTTCTATTCAAGGTCCGTGTTAATGATCCGAATGCAAATCGTCCTATATTTACAACTGGGCTGATAGGGAGGGACAATGCCATTGCAAGACACGGAATTCACGGGCTCTACTTGCTGTACCATGTGAACATACCAGGTAGCCGGTTTATTGAAGGGGAGAATACCATCTTCTTGAAACAACCAAGATGCACAAGCCCCTTTCAAGGGATTATGTACGATTATATTCGTTTAGAAGGACCCCCAGTTTCTTGATTCTATCAGAGAAAATTCGTGCTCATGTTAGTAAAAGTAATTCACTAGTACCACACTGTTTAGAAGGATTACAGAATTATATTTTAGAAGCTACCGCTGCTTATACCGTGTATAAGCAAAAACGTTGACACCAGGAAAGCCATATATGTATGTACATATATAAGTTTGATTTGATTTTCAATCTATAAAGTTTGTGATTTGATTTTCAATCTATCAAGTTGGAACTGCATCTGAATAATAATACACAGAATTCTGCAGTTGAAAGATAGTAAGTCTCATTTTAATAAGAGAGATTCTTGAAAAATCCCTTGGAAGTAATTTTTTTTTTAATTTTTAGTTTTTCAGTTTGGTTTTTACATTATTATAAATAAGGGAACTCTTATATAAAATTATTTATGAGAATTTATATTTTTATGATTACATATTTGTGCGATGTGACGAAGTGATTGTGAATGAAATCGCTAGTGATTAAACATAAATACAAATGTAATATATCAAACAGTGTAGTTGATCAAAGTCAAGAAGCACAACTGTTACAGAGAAGGATTCTTTATATGTTACAGAGAAGGATACTCCTCATGTAAAGAATCCCGCGCGCCTTTTAAGTTTTGTTCCTTCAACTAGTTGTTTTGCAGATCACAAGACTGGAATTGGGTTTGCGTAGGTGTTGCCAAATTTTTTGGCGCTAGGATATTAGAACACCATTTTTTTAAAAGGAAATAATCTAAAATAAAATAAAATAAAAATTCTTCGGATTAGTTCAGATGGGGTTGTCACACGAGCAACAATCAACCTTTATTATGTTACTTCAGAATAAACGTACAACTCTCACATATAGCGACTCTTACACGCCTTTTTATCTAGCGCACCTAACTGTGTTGGCGACGAAGTAAAGAGTCACAATATATGCAAGTGGAAAAAAGAATTGCTTCTTCTCCATTTCAAGGAAACTAGTTATTAACAAACCAAATAGATAAATACTCTTGTTAGCCCATTAATCTTTCCCACTTCTTCTTCTTCTTCTTCTTTCGGTGGCATTATTCAAACTGAATTGTCTGAGAACTGAGGACCTCAACATGTCACCTCCAGTGTTGAAATTGCTTATTCAGGATCGCCATGTAATTATATATTATTTATATCTTTTTATAGAGAGAAATTACATAATGGCCTTGAGATCAATTAATTAATAATATACTTGAAGCAATATTTGTGCAGGTGGTGCTGGATAATGGCATACTCCAGGTTACATTTTCCAATCCTGAGGGAATTGTAACTGGAATTCGGTATAACGACATCGACAACTTGCTTGAAGTTCTGAATGACGAATTGAATAGAGGGTATTTTCTTTTTTTCTCAATTTCCTTTTATTTTTTCTTTAGTAACTTCAATAATATTTACTTGCATGGACAAGAAACCTGAAGCATAAAGTTTGTGTATAGGTACTGGGACCTTGTTTGGAATGCGCCTGGAAGCACAGGAACGACGGGAATATTCGATGTGTATGTCCTTCTCAGCACCTTAATAAAATTTAGAGATGGCTAATTGGAAAATTAGTTTAATCAAGATCATATAGGCGATTCATTCTCCCATCAATGCACTTGTTAAGAACTCGTGCAAATATATATAATGAAATATGCAGGATTCAAGGAACAAGTTTTAACGTAATAGTGGAAAATGAGGACCAACTCGAAATCTCATTCACAAGGACGTGGGATTCCTCCCAGGAAGGGAAGCTCGTGCCCTTAAATATAGACAAAAGGTCCTACTAGCTAATTCATTCATTACTCGTTATCTTTAAAGCTTTCTCAATGTATATATGTATATTTATTGTAATATTATTACCATTTATCCTTGTTTAATAATATATATAGGTTCATAATGCTTCGAGGTTCGTCAGGATTCTACACCTACTCCATTTACGAGCACTTGATGGAATGGCCTGGCTTCAATCTCGGAGAAACCAGAGTTGCTTTCAAGCTCAGAAAAGACAAGTACGTACGCAAATTTTATCCCACTTTAGTCTACAATTTAATCATTTCTAAAATTACTTTCTAATTCTTTCCTCATTCTACCCTTCAAGAGAGGTTAAATATTGCCATGCACCTTATTTGGAATGGACAAAAATGAGTAAATATTGCAAATTACTTGGAATAGAAAAAAATTGAGTATATGGTATGGAAAGTTAAAAAAAAATAATCTATCATTAATTGTCTAATGTATGTTTAATTAATTAATGAACAAAGAGGTGCCCTAGAAGTGCCCAACCGAGTTGTTTCCAGTAGCTGTATTCAGCTGTCCACCGGAATTCGAATCCTGAAAAGATGAAGGATTAAAATTTTTTTTCAAGCTTTGCCCATTCCCCTGCCTTTGTTTTGATGTTGAATAATATGAATGGGCAGATTTCACTACATGGCGGTAGCAGACAACAGGCAACGATACATGCCGTTGCCTGATGACCGTGTGCCGCCGAGAGGCCAACCCTTGGCTTATCCTGAAGCTGTTCTCCTTGTCAATCCTGTGGAGCCCGATTTCAAAGGAGAAGTAGTTTCTTTTCTGTTAGTTTCTTCAAATTGCAAGAAATTAATTAGATATATTCATGTCGAATTTGAATTTGCAGGTGGATGACAAGTATCAATACTCGTGTGAAAACAAAGATATAAATGTCCATGGTTGGATTTGCACCGACCCACCAGTTGGTTTCTGGCACATCACCCCCAGTGCTGAATTCAGAACTGGAGGAACTCAAAAACAGAACCTTACTTCCCATGTGGGACCCACCACCCTTTCCGTGAGTTCTATTTTTTATTTTATTTTTTAAAAATTAATCAATCAATTAATTAGCTTATTAGGTGGTTATAATAAATTAGAGTTGGCAACTCAACCCGGACTCAGATTTTTCGGACTGGGTTAAATCCGCACCGGATTAATTTTTTTCCGAGTCTGGATATGAAAATGGGAACCGGATATTTTTGAGTCAAGATCCAGGTTTAGGTGTTCGGAAATTCGGAACCCGGACCCGGATATATTTATTTATATATTAATTTTTTTAAAGTATTTAATATTTTTTATTTTAGTCAAAAAATTTATTTTTTAAATTGTAAATAATTATTTTTTTATTTTTAATTTAAATAATTTTTAAGAAATCTGGTTTAAAACCTGGAATCCGGAAACCTAGATTTTCTCGGGTTAAATCCGGACCGGACCCGAATTGAAAAAACCCATATTTTAATCCGAATCCAGTATATAGAAATTCATTATCCGGGTCCGGAGCCGGAAAGCCCAAACCCGGACCTGGACCGGGAAATTGCCATCCCTATAATAAATCATATATAATTTCTTTAAAAAAATAATAAATTTATGAACCAAAATGGTGTAATCAGGTGTTTGTCAGTGCCCATTACTCTGGAGAAGACCTGGTGCCCAAATTCAATGCTGGCGAGGCATGGAAGAAAGTTTTTGGCCCTGTCTTTGTCTACTGTAATTCTACATTTGATGGTGATGACCCGCTTTCGCTTTGGGACGATGCTAAACAGCGGGTTAATTATTTTCACATACAATTACAAACACCCTTTCTTTTAATCTCATAAAATTAATTAATGAGCAACAAGACTAATGCATGCCATGCAAATTAACTTAATTCCATCAGATGATCATAGAAACCGAAAGCTGGCCTTACAGCTTCCCAGCTTCAGATGATTTCCCAAAGTCAGACCAACGGGGTAACGTAAGCGGCAGACTATTAGTTCAAGACGAGTAAGCTTGCATATAACTTTTAATTGTTGTGTCAATCGAATTTAGATTGAGTGCTGATCTTTTTTTTAAAAAATGTACTTTATTGATTGGATAAGAATAAAACTCAGAACTACAATGGATCCAAATGCCATAAGTAATTACTTTAAAGTATTGAAATTAAATTAAAAATGTCTAGGTACATTAGTGATGACTACATATCGGCAAGTGGTGCATACGTCGGGTTAGCCCCGCCAGGAGATGTAGGTTCATGGCAAAGAGAATGCAAGGTGATTTTGATTCACTGAATTCAATCATTAATTCTTCAAGCTTATCTTCAGGTGCCCTGTTATAGTATATAATATAACTTCGCTTTTATTGCTCCCTATAGAACTATCAATTCTGGACGACAGCAGATGAAGACGGTTACTTTTCAATTACTGCTATACGAGCTGGCGACTATAATCTCTATGCATGGGTTCCTGGTTTTATAGGAGATTACAAATATGATGTTGTTGTTAACATAACCCCAGGTACTGTCTCGTGATCAATTTGTGCAAGTAATTACATAAAGATATTTAGTCACTGTTTATGGTTAATATTGTAACATGTGATATATGTATATATATAGGTTGTGACATTGATATGGGTGACCTTGTTTATGAGCCTCCCAGAAATGGACCAACATTGTGGGAAATAGGCATCCCTGATCGTTCTGCTGCTGAATTTTACGTTCCTGATCCTAACCCCAAGTATATCAATAAACTTTATGTCAATCATCCTGACAGGTTAGCTCTGCTTGTGACAATTTTATGGATTTTTTCTTTTTTTATTTTTTAATTAGCTTGATTAGCACCATTGTTTCCTCATGTACGTAGTGCCTGATTCGTCAAGATTTTGGTGGCTAACCACGTTGTTTGATTATTGGCAGGTTTAGGCAATATGGATTATGGGAAAGATATGCAGAACTATATCCTGATGGAGACTTAGTTTACACGGTTGAGTCTAGTGACTACACTAAAGATTGGTTCTTTGTTCAGGCTACTAGGTGAGAACTTTTCAGCCATATTGTTTTGCTTGATCAGAACTGTGAATTATTTTCTAGTTATAGAATATCTGATTATAGACTTCAGTCCAATGAAACATGAAAATTTCCCTTTAAACTACATAAAATTGCTGCAAGCTGAAATTTTAGTTAGGCCATTAATGCTTAGTTATAAATATTGAGAAGCAAACTTGTAGGAAGCCTGACAACAGAGCATTATCTGCTGCGCCCATTGAAAGTCAATAACTTGCAGAAGTTTATACATCTCATCTTCAAATCTCTTACATTTCAGGAAGAAAGATAATAACACATACCAAGGGACTACCTGGCAAATCAAATTTATACTCGACAATGTGAATCAGAGCAGTACCTATAAATTGCGAGTGGCGATTGCATCTGCAAATTTATCTGAATTGCAGGTATATTGTACTCCAAATTACTTATTCCATTTCAGATTAAAATTTGAAATCTACTAATTAATTACTTCTGTCTGATTTACATAGGTTCGAATTAATGATCCAAAAACAAATCGATCCCTCTTTTCAAGTGGATTAATTGGGAGAGACAATTCAATTGCGAGGCATGGAATTCATGGTCTGTATTGGTTGTTTAATGTAGATGTACCGGGTGCTCGCCTTATTTCAGGCGATAACACAATATTTTTGACACAGCCCCGGAGCACAAGTCCTTTCCAGGGGATTATGTATGATTACATTCGTTTTGAAGGTCCCCCAGATACAACCTCTAAGAAGGAAACTTCTAGATTATTAGAAATATAATTGTGAAAATACAACTATTATGTACATGCACCAATTGAATACTACACATGGAAATGTATCTTTGTAATCTATAAACAAGGAGGTTTACAAAGTGCATTATTTATCATTATTGATTTTACTACATATTCAGGATCAACACGGCTGGCTGTTACACTATGTGAATCGTTGTTGCATTGCATGAAACAGATAATTGTGTTCGGTGACAAGTAATCATCCCTAGTCTGCATTGACTTAATAGCCAAAAATGATATCATCAGGCTTCCAATTTACAGCAACATCTAGATACATATATAATTGATAAATACTTTTGCTCTAACATGCACGTTGAACTATGCGATGAGAGAGAGCTTCATTATGCACATGAAGGAACGACATGTCCTCTGATCTACAAATTACTAGACAACAAGTCATCTAATAGTCAACGCATACTTTTCACAGCAAATCATGTTATATAGAATTTTAAACAGACATGTCATTTAATTTATAAACGCAGAGACGATTAGCCGTCTAGTATTTCAAGAAACAAAAGGACAAGCATATCCATGATTACTTTGCAAATTTAAGGTAAGGAGTGTTCATTTATGCTTATCAAAATGATATGACAATGATAGAACAATCTCAGGTCACATAAAAAAAATACAATTTATTAGCATCATGCATGCATGCATGCATGCATGCATTAATATATCACAATAACCCATTAAATTTTGGTTTATTGCATATAATACGTGGTACATGCCAAAATTAACAGTGAGTGCAAACTGGTGAGATCTGGAAAAATCTGATATACATTTGGTTGGGCAGCAACTGAACTAATACTCGATGAATTAGAAAGGAAATAATTTTTCATTAAACCAGCCACATCCTAAAAGCAAATATCATTTTTTGTACAGTCTAGTAATTAATGTCCTCAAAACAATGATAACTTTCCATCTTGTGAAGAAATAGTGAACAAAGCTCTCATAGTCATATATTTTTATTCTGATTCAAAATTCCTTGCATTAGTTTCCTACAATCGCTGTCACATCCATTGCTTTGTAACTGTTGTTTAATCGTTCAGAAGGAGAATCTTAAGGCTGTACTAAGACCTCTTGGTATAGAGCAGCCTGTCATGATTTCTCTTCTTTATCTTTTAGTTTCTGCCCAGTCGCTGGTTTCATCTCTTGGGGTGCAGTTGATTAATCAAGATAAACAAGTAAATATTTTGCTAGCAAATTTATAACTTTTTGTTTTTGTTTTTTTACTTTCCCTAGTTTTGTTTTCTGTTGCATGATGCGTGCTATCTAACATAATTTATGAAGGGAAAAGACAAAGGTTATAGTTATGTTGGAGTTTCTAATCATGTGAATGGTGCAGGTGGTAATGGACAATGGCGTACTTCAGGTCACCCTATCAAATCCTCAAGGCTTTGTTACTGGAGTTCAATATAATGGAATTGAAAACTTGCTTGAAGTTAGTAATCGCGAATCCAATAGAGGGTATATATACAAACACACGTATGTATATTTATCAATTGCATATCATATTTATCAATTGCATATCTAACTTACCATAAGACTCTAAGTTTCCGAATTGTAGTTACTGGGATCTGGTTTGGAGTGGTGATAGGTATGTAAATATGCTAGCTCCTCATTTCAATTCATATATATCCTCAGCTTCATTAAGGAAAGGTGGTTCCCCTGAATATTGACAAAAGGTCTTATATTATTTGCTTGAGTTATGATAAAGTTTGATTGACTAATTAATTAATGATGAGGTGAATGTTAATGATGAAACGGAAGTTAAAAGTTTGTTAAGATGGAAACCAAATGCTTCTTAATAATACTAATTTTATTGAAAAGAAAACTGAATGAATAAAACTAGTGATACATATATCAGCAAGTTTACAATGGAGTGGAAGCACTGGAATTTTTGTGCTGCAATGCGGGTTTCATTATATGGCGATAGCACATAACCGGAAAAGATTCATTGTTAGGAAATTTATGGGTGAAATAGAACCACAGGTAAAATGAAATTGGAAGAAAATAAAGAGAAAGCACAAACTTGGACACCAGAAATTACGTGGTTCGACTTATAACCTATATCCACGGGTAAAGACAGAAGGAAATAATTTTATTATATTGAAAAAATAACAACTTCTCTCTAATAATAAAAGAGAATAATTATACTCTCTCTATAAGTCGGAGAAAATTATTCTCACTTCTCAATACCCCAATTACACCTAATACTAAAAGCACTTATTTAACTCTCAAAATTCTCTCTAATACAAGAGGAAATAAATTTTTCTAGGGATGATTGAAATGAGGGAAGAAACTATCATTTTATAGCCACAATTTGACTACTATTCATTATTTATTTATTTATTATTATTTTATTATTTTTTTAATTTTTTTTCTTTTTCAACAAGGCCTACGGTGCCGTGTTGAAAGTTTGGCACAGTCCATCTAGAAGGGTGGTGCCAACTTTGACATTCTCCCACTTGGAGATTTGATTGAGAACCTATCAATCTCTACACTATCCTTTCTGCTTTGCCATTGACATGTTGCTTACGTTTCTGCTAGGCCACAAGAGGATCTACACCATATAAATTTGTCAGTAATGATTGGCTTAGTCATAACATCTGCTAGGTTCTCATTGGTATGGATTTTCTGTAAATCTACACTTCCATCTTCCACTACTTCTCGAACGAAGTGATATTGAACCCCTATATGTTTTTCCTGGAATGAAAGGCTGGATTCTTTGCAATGTGCAAAGCACTCTGACTTTCACAAAACACAGGAATTTTCTCTTGTTTGTGCCCAAGCTCCTCAAGTAACCTTTGTATCTAAATAGCTTCCTTGCATGCTTGTGTAGCTGCCATGTATTCTGCCTCTGTCCTAGATAAAGCCACAATAATCTGTAGTTTTGAAACCCAGCTTACAGCTATTCCTGCAAGTGTAAACACATAGCCAGTAGTAGATTTTCTTTTATCAAAGTCACCTGCGAAATATGAATCCACGTAGCCTCTGATGTATCTTAAAATTCTCTTCACTGTTTGCCAATAGTCTCCACCAGGATTCGCCATGTATCGACTAACTGCTCCCACTGCTTGTGCAATGTCTAGTCTTGTACAAATCATAGCGAACATCAAACTTCCCACTGCTGATGCATATGGTACTCGAGACATCTCCTTCCTCTTTGTTTCATTGCTAGGACACATACTTGAGGGTAACTTGAAATTAACATGAAGTGAGGTAGAAATTGGCTTACAATCTTGCATGTTGAAGCATCGCAAGATTTTCTTCAAGTAATTCTTCTGTGAAAGCCAAATCTTCCTGTTATTTCTGTCTCGGTGAATTTGCATCCCTAGAATCTTGTTTGCTCGTCCCAAGTCCTTCATTTCAAACTCCCTAGCCAACTGTGCCTTTAATTCTTGGACTTGATCTTTGTTGGGGCCTGCGACCAACATGTCATCCACATACAACAAGAAAATGATAAAATCATTATCTTCAAATCTCTTGTAATAAGCACAATGGTCTGAACTGAGTCTGTTGTATCCAAGGCTCATGATAAAGGAATCAAATCTCTTATACCAACACCTCGGCGCCTGTTTGAGACCGTATAGAGATTTGTTCAATCTGCAAACCAAGTTCTCCTTGCCTGTTTCAGCAAAACCTTCTGGTTGGAGCATATAAATCTCTTCTTCAAGTTCTCCATGAAGAAATGCAGTTTTCACATCTAACTGTTCTAGATGTAGGTCAAATATAGCACACATTACCAAGACTACTCTGACTGTCGTGAGTCGAACTACTGGAGAAAATATCTCATTGAAGTCAATACCTTCTTTCTGAGCATATCACTTTACCACCAATCTTGCACGATACCGCTCCATTTGATTATTACCATCACGTTTGATCTTGTAGACCCATTTGTTTCCAATGGCTTTTCTTCCATATGGCAATGGCACAATTTCCCATGTCTTATTTTTGTGTAGAGCTTCAATTTCTTTCTGCATTGCTGCCGTCCACAAAGTAACATCTGAGCTGTTTAAAGCTTCATGGAAAGTTGATGGTTCTCCATCCTCTGTTAATAGACAATATGCAACATTGATCTCTGTAACATACTCTGAGTGCCAAATTGGTAGTCGTCTCTCTCGAGTTGACTGACGAATTTCTAGAGCCTCAGACTCGACTGGTTCTTGTTCCTCGTGCTCTGGTGCTGCTTCAGAAGACTCTGAATCTTCTTGATTATTTTCTACATATACCGGTGTAGTCTCTAACTTTTCTTTCACAGTACTATTATCCTCATCTTTCTTTCGCAGTTGATCTTCTACAAAGACAATATCTCTGCTGATAACAATCTTGTGGGCAGTGGGATCCCACAGACGATACCCCTTTACACCATCAGCATACCCCAAAAGATACACCTCCTAGATTTTGGATCTAGCTTTGTTCTTTCTGGGCATTATACATTACATATACACGACATCCAAATGTATGTAAATTAGAGTAATCAACTGGCTTACCTGTCCACATCTCCATCGACGTCTTCAACTCAATAGCTGTTGATGGAGACCGATTTACCATATAACGAGCGGTTTGGTCGCTCAACTTAAAATGAGTTAGGTAGACCAGCAGTCCTCAACATAACTCTTCTGTTCATCGACTACACCACTCCATTTTGTTGAAGAGTGTATGCTGCTGTAAACTACCTCTGAATACCTTCTTGCTTATAGTATGCAAGAAATGCACCATCTGTATACTCTCCGCCATTATCTGTTATTAAGTACTTGATCATTTTCCCGGATTCAAGTTCAACCCGCACTTTGAATTCCTTGAATATTGGAAACACATCTGACTTTTTCTTGATTGGATACACTCAACATCTCCTAGAGTAATCATCAATAAAAATAACGAAGTACTTTACACCTCCTTAGGATAAATCCGGTGATTCCCAAACATCAGAATGAACTAAGTCGAGAATGCATTTACTTCTGGCATGAGATCTGCTAAATTTCAATCTATACTGCTTACTTGTAACACAATGCTCGCAAAGTGGTAAACTTACCGATTTGAGTCCCGGAAGCAGCTTTCGCTCAGAGAGAATCTTCAAACCTTGTTCTGACATGTAGCTAAGTCTAAGATGCCACATCATCGTTGACTCTTCTTCATTTAACGCGACACATGCATCAGCTTCCTGTAGTGTTCCTCCTTGAAGCATGAATAGATTCGCATTGATCTTTTCTGCCTTCATTAATACAAGCGCTCCTCTGACAATTTTTATCATCCCATTTTCATCATGGACTTTACACCAAGACTATCTATTTGTCCCAAAGACAATAGATTTTTCTTCAAGCCTTTGACATATCGTACTCCTGAATTATGCGAACTGTACCATCATACATTTTTATTTTGACAGTACCAATATCAGCGATCTCCAAAGCATAGTCATCGCCCATGTACACAGATCCTTCTGAGATTGGTTCATATGTGTGGAACCATTCTCTCCGAGAGGTCATGTGCCATGTTGCTCCTGAGTCTATAAGCCAGACGTCAGCTAACCACTTTTTGCCTTCTGTAACAGCTGCTGCCTCGCTATAGAGAATTTCGCCATCATCGGAAGTACTAGCCACACAACCCTGAGCATTTGATGACTCAAGTGCTTTATTCTCTCTACTCTTCTGATTGCTCCAACACTCTTTCTTCACATGCCCTTTCTTACCGCAATTGTAGCATTTCACATTCTTCTTACTTCTGGATTTCGATCTACTATGATTGTAACTCCCACTGGGGCCACGTTCTGTTAATCTCCCTCTCGTCACTAATAGCGCTTCTGCTTACTGCGAACTTGCATATATCTTCCTTGGTCTTGCGCTTGCTTTCCTCGTTTAAGATAGAAGCTGCAATATCATCGAAAACTAGACTATCCGTCGGGTTGTTGTTCGTCAGATTGATGATGAGTTGATCATACAAATCTGGTAGACTTTGAAGTAGAAGCTCCACACATTCATTTTCCTCTATTTTGTGACCCAACGTTGTGAGTTGCAAAAATAAAGTCTTCAAAGTGTTGATATGGTTTTTCACTGATGTAGATTCCGCTATGCGAAGAGTATAGAGTCTCCTCTTTAAAAAGATCTTGTTGTACAGCGACTTAACCTCATACAATTTTATGAAAGTATCCCATATTTCATTCGCTGTCTTTTTCTCTGCCACACTAGATAACACCTTATCTGCAAGTGCTAAGTGTAGATCAGCAATTGCATTACCGTCTATCTCGTTCCACTTGGCATCATCAGTTATTTCCATGGGTCTTTCTCCAACTGCTGCCAAACAATTATTTTTTCTCATCTTCATTTTCCATAACGAGAAATTATTCCCATTGAACTTCTCAATTGGTATTTTGCCGCCATTATTTTCATCAAGAACTACCTTTGTTAGGATCGGCTCTCACTGTTTCACGTGAACAGTACCGCATGAGTGAATAGTAACTATATACGTGAACAGTAACTGTATACGTGAACAGTAACCCCGATTCCAAAAAAATGCAACCAATGCTCTGATACCACTGTTAGGAAATTTATGGGTGAAGTAAAACCACAGCTAAAATGAAATTGGAAGAAATTAAAGAGAAAGTACAAACTTGATATAAGAAATTACGTGGTTCGGCTTATAGCCTACATCCACGGGTAAAGACAGAAAGAAATAATTTTATTATACTAGAAAAATAATAACTTCTCTCTAATAATAGAAGAGAATAATTATGCTCTCTCTATAACTAGGAGAAAACTATTCTCACTTTCCAATACCGCAATTACACCCAATACTAAAAGCACTTATTTAACTCTCAAAATTCTCTCTAATATAAGAGGCTCTCATTTTATAACCACAATTTGGCTACTATTCATTATTTATTCATTTTTAGTTTTTTATTTTTTTCTTTTTCAACACGGCCCATCTAGAAGGTTGGTGCCAACTTTGACATTCATGCCATTACTTGATGACCGTCTGAGCAACAAAAGCCAAGTCCTAGCCTTTCCATAAGCAGTCTTGCTTGTTAATCCAATCGAGCCCCAATTTAAGGAGATGTGCTTCATTAATTCTTCCATAGAAATAAGTGAAATCACTTATGATCATTTAATTAACATGGACGAGTTAACATAGGCTCAAATTTTATGTTCATGCTGCCGGTTGATGACAAGTATCAATACTCGAGTGAAAGCAAAGATAGTAGAGTCCATAGATGGATTTGCAGCAACCCGGCAATAGGATTATGGCAAATCACACCTAGTAATGAGTTCCGATCAGCTGGACCTATAAAACAATATATCACCTCCAATGTCGGCCCCACTTCCCTCAATGTAATTTTTTTTCACTTACAATAACTCTGACCTCTTATATATTGTTATAAACTCTCTAATTAATTCACATGGTACATATAATCAGGTACTGCATAACACTCATTATGCTGGAGCAGACTTAATATTAAACATTGAAGATGGGGAGCCATGGAAGAAAGTTTTTGGTCCAATTTTTGTTTATCTTATTTCTTTTTCACATGGAGGCGATTTCCAGAAGTTGTGGGAGGATGCTAAGAAACAGGTTTAACAGAGAAACGCTAGCTGTAACTCCTTTTTGAGTTTCTTTTCTATCAAGAAATAATTACGTACTGTGCAAGGAATAACCAAAAATTTCTCTCTAGATGATGATCGAAGTTCAGAGTTGGCCCTATAATTTTCTAGCTTCAAAAGACTTTCCAAAGTCAGATCAACGGGGTAACGTCAACGGTAGAATAGTGCTTTATGATAGGGACAGTACCTTATTTATAATATGATAATTTGGTTTGAAGTTAATATTAATAAGAATGCATGTTGTCTAGGTACGTTAATGATAAGAACATACCAGCGAAAGGTGCTTATGTTGGCTTGGTACCGCCAGTCCAAATTGATCATTTCTTTTTTACTTTTATTAGACTACCAATTCTGGACCATAGCAAATGAAGATGGCTATTTGTTACGAGCCGCATAATTCCAGCCCAAAAATGGCCAAAGAATAAGCTAAGATGTGTTAGCTTAGCCCGATTCTAGAATGTTCCAGTAAAATTCCAGTACCTAGCACACTCTTGTACATATGGCTAGAATTCTCTAGATTGTTGCACATGTATATAGAATTCTCTAGGCCTTAGAATGCTCTAGAGTTAGCCAAGCTTCCCTATAAATATGGGTGAGCTCTAGGCATTTGTATCATCAATCCACACAAACTCAAGCAAAGCATCAAGCATCTCTTGTAAGCTTTCTTTTGATCAATACAATTTCCACATTTGGCTACATTGCTCGCTAGCTCTTCCTTCTCTTTAGCATTTCGGGAATCTCTTGGCTTAGCTATTGAGAAGCGCAAAGGCTTACTTAGCAACATCCCAACTAAGGTTGTCTAAGTGCCGCACGGGTTTGCTGCGCAAAACTCCCATCCCGTGACATATTTCTCCTTTAATAACATACGATCGGGCAACTATCATCTCTGTGCATTTTTGTTCCTGGCTTCATTGGAGATTATAAATATGATAATGTCATTCCTATTTCCCAGGTCTTATTTAATTTTCTCGCTTTAAAATTCTTAATAATCTCTTACCATTGGCATGTGTTTTAATCCTGTAACATGTATAGGTTCTCATGCTAATTTGGATGATACCTGTATATGAGCCACCGAGGGATGGACCGACAATGTGGGAAATAGGCATCCCCGACCGCTCAGCTGCAGAATTTTATGTCCCGGATCCTAATCCAAAGTACATCAACAAATTATATGTGAATCATCCTGACAGGTTAATTAGCTCTCATTAATTAGAATTTAATTAAAGTGATCAAAACCATCCAACTTAATTTGTCCGTTTAATCATTTGAATTCATCTGGTGCGTTGCAGGTTTAGACAGTACGGATTGTGGGAAAGATATGCAGAGCTATATCCTGACGAAGATCTAGTATATTCAGTCGGAGTTAGTGACTACCGGAAAGATTGGTTTTTTGCACAGGTTACCAGGTTGATTGAACCCCTTCTAGTTATTGCGATTCAGTTCTTTTTTCGGGACATTCTGCCGCGTTAAAAAACATTCATCTGTTAACTAGACACTTTTTTACTGCATCGCAGGAAGAAAGATATAACACATATCAAGGAACCACACGGCAGATTAAGTTCAAAATCGATAACTTAGACAAGAAGGGAATATATAAACTGCGATTGGCACTGGCGACCGCAAATGAAGATGTTTACCAGCAATTTGCTCTGTTAATACTGTTACATAGAGGAGACTAGAGTCTGAATTAACATTTAACTTTTGTTTCCCTGTTTGAAGGTTGGAGTGAATGATCCTTCAAAGAATCCTCCTCTATTTTATAAGTAATTGGAAAGGACAACACAATTGCTAGACATGGAATCCATGGACTCTACTATTTGGACAATGTCAATTTGCCTGGTAGCTGGTTTCTGAAAGGGACCAATACCTTCTTTCTCACACAAAAAGAAAGCATCAGCCCTTTCCAAGGAATCATGTATGACTATATTCGTTTAGAAGGTCCTCCATCTTTGAAATCATGACCAGATTTTAAGAGAAATTTGTTAGTGGAAGTAGAATCAATTGGTTACAACATTGTACCAATGAATGAAATTTTTCTTTTTCGAAAATTTTTTTTATTCCCCTGTTATTTTTTTCAGTTACAGTATTGCACTGATCAGCTTCCAACTCACCTCAAATTATAAAACGTATTGAATTTGAACTCTTAACCTCTTGTTTTCACTGCAAGAGGAAAGGCCAAATCAACTGGACTATTGTTCTTTAGGGATTGTTTCCTAATATATAAAAAATGTAATCTATTTCAAGCCTATTCAAAAATTTTAGACCAAGGGTTAGTAGCATGGAATTTTTTAATATTTGTCACTTTTTCGTGTGGCTTGGTTCAAAATTGACTTTGTGAACCGGAGAGGGCAACCAGATGCAGAACTGAAACAGACTCTCACCAAATCTCTGACCTAATCCAGCCAATAATATTCTCAACCCAATTCAAGTATTACAGAATTTAAATAACTTCACCCATTGAATCTGTCAAAGGATAGTGCATTTTGTCAACTTTAGGAGAAGAAAAGGAAATACTAATTCATGTACATGTTGTGAAAGTAATTATCAACCACATTTCCACTAATGAGTATACCAAAGGACAATCTGTTGTTTCCAACAAATGATCATTTACAAGAAGAATGTAAAAAGCTGGCCAAAGTTGACAACTTATTAATTAATACTCGTGCGGTAAGCCCAACTGTTAAGTTGGATAGTCACAAACTTTTCAATGCTAATGCTATTATATTCAAATCGTGGCACACTTTGGTTGGACATCATCATTAGAGACATGATCCCCGAGAATATGGATTTTTTTTTTTTTTTGGCGATTCTATAATTCTTTTTCTGTTTACCATTACTGTTGCAGTCCCCTGTTTTGAGATGATTATTCATATTAAGTTCATGTCAAACAATTAAATTTAAGTTAAAGATTGATAGCAACAATTCAAATTCAAAGCTTAAGTTCAAAATTCAAGAAGATGAGATAAAGTGATATAAGGGGAATCAATTGGAGGGAGTAAACTCTCTTTAACAGAGAATTGACATTTTTTCGATGGACACTGGAGATCAAGCTTATCCCAAGAGGTTTGATTCGCAAAGCCAACCACACTTTTTTTTTTCCCTTAGGCACGTAAATAGAAATAATACATTAGACCAAAATAATAAATAAATAAATCAATACAAAGGCTGCTACTCAACCTCTCTTATCAAAGAAAACACATAACTGCACCACTACCTACGCTCAGAAAAAACAAAACAAACAAACAAACAATCGAAAACCTGCACAGTATTCAAGTTCTTATTAGATTCTTTTCCTTTGGATTGTAAATAATTAGCTATTTTCATTAAATTAGTGTGGGTACAAACTCTTACGTACAATAATAACCTTGCCTATATGCCTTCAAATAAATTTCTAAAATTCCAAAGCTACCTTAACAGAGATACTATTTTTGTGCCACGTAATGGGAGCTCCATATATATGCTTATTAAAAGTACCCCCAAAGTCTCATTGAGAACTTTTCTTCCGGCAAAAAGTCATATGAAAAGGAAAAGTGAAATCAAAGAGTAGGTGATGACTTCTTCTCTCTCCCTCTCGTGGGTGCACCAAACAACAGTGACGACAAAGTTAGATATCACGAGAATTTAGAAAAGATCAAAAAAGGGTAATGCTTTGTCTCTAGTTCAAGAAAACATAAGCAGTCACGTTCTTTTCTTACGCATTTACATTCATGTTCCTTCGCATGTCCACATTCTATTTCTGGCTAAGAGAGTTAAGACATGAACATTCTTTTTTTTTTTTTTTTCCCAATTTAGTCTATTTAATTCCCTCATTCCTGATTTACAGTCATATTATTCTTTTCTGTTTTTCAGATACTAATATTGTTTCATCTGAGATTGTAATGCCGAATAGGTTTTATGAAGATTTCAGAAGGGCCTGCCCATCTCAGTTTTTTTTGTTTTTTTTGGTTCCTACTTCCAATTGTCTCTGGTGTTCGATTGCAAGTTCAAGATAAACATGTAAGTAATTAATGAGAATTTTTAATAGTAGTTTTCAGTTTCAAGCAAGGTTACAATGAACATTAATTAAGCGATATTAATTAATTAACGCAGGTGGTGATGGATAATGGGATACTGCAAGTGACATTATCAAATCCAGAAGGCATTGTCACGGGAATCCAATTTCAAGGCATCGATAACTTGCTCGAAGTTCGTAATGCTGAATATAATAGAGGGTACTTTCTCTAAATTCTTTCTTTCCTATTTGTCTCTTAATCCAAAAATGAAAAATTAAAAATTTATAATCCCAAACTACCTTGACATATGATAACTACAAACTGGTTCCTCGGCTTTCTTGAACTGTTTTTTTATGTCTTTATGTCCTACACTCATTTCGGCCCACTGGCGTATTATCATATACCTCCCCGGTGGTTTGTTTGTTTTTCATTTGGGTAAGAAGATTTGATAAATAAGCACTTTCCTCCCCGTCTTAACAGACTTGAGGGTACTTAAGAATAAAATCCATTTAATCAAGCAAAATGGACAAGGGTTCTTTCAAGAGCCATCTGAAAATTTGACCAGCATCTCCATTGATTGGCTGCATAGCGAGATCAAGATAGATTTTTCATGCCATTTTCCCAAACCTCTTTGAACCTGGAAAAGTATCAAAATTTTCCCTATGCTTACTTTCAAAGAAGCCGATGACAGGCGTAACGGCCATCCAGTGGAATTCTTGCTAAAATTTGTATGTCTGCCTTCAACATGTGACGCTCATTAGGTGTTTGTATAAATGTCTAGAACAATTTTTCTGTTCAATTTACGAGTAAATAGTGCAACCGCTGACTAAACAGCAGGGGAATTATACGCCTACTTTTCAAGTCTCGCCATCTAAGTGATATTACCTAATCAGCAATCACGGAGGGAGGCTTCTGGTAACAACTCTTTTCACTCTGATAGTCATAATGTTAGCAATCAATTGAAAACACCTGGTTGGGGACCTTTTAAGGCATTAATTTTCAGTGAAGACATGATAATTCTTTTCAATTAGATGTTAATTTCAACATTATGAAATAATATGTCTTGCTATTGAAGTTTTATAATTTTTTTCTTTTCATATATAGTTACTGGGACCTTGTCTGGAGTGAGCCGGGTAAGAAAGGTACAAAGGGCACACTTGATAGGTAAGTATTCAAGTCTCCGCTAATCAAAGATCCTCACACTAATTTTAGAAGTCATATACAGAAGTTGTATCATATAGATTGCTCTATGCAGGATTGAAGCCACGAATTTTACAGTTATAGTAGAAAATGAGGAGCAGGTGGAGGTTTCATTTACCAGGCGGTGGAATTCCTCCCTCGAAGGCAAGGTCGTCCCCTTGAACATCGACAAAAGGTCTTCTTTTGGGCATATTACTTCTATCTATTTATGAGAATCAATACTATTTTCATTTAATAAAATAATGTTGATGAGGAAGCATTTTCCAGGTTCATCATGCTTCATGGTTCCTCAGGATTCTACACTTATGCCATTTTTGAACACTTGGATGAATGGCCTGCTTTCAACATCGACAATATTAGGATGGCATTCAAGCTCAACAAAGACAAGTATATAAAACTTCTACCTCATTCTTTTGTTATCAGATTAAGATTATGTTTGAAATTGAGGTGCTATAAAATCATTAACATTCAGTCTATAGCAGCTGTGGGATGGAATTATTAGTTAGGTCGTTAGTTGGTAAACACAGTAGCCAACAGCTATGTACATGCCCAAAATGATTTCACACAAGTGGCTAGACGGCAATAAAGATCATTTCCTTTTCTTTTCTTAACATTCCACAAGTTTTAAATGCACAGGTTTCACTACATGTCTATAGCAGACAACAGGCAAAGATTTATGCCATTACCCGATGATCGGTCACCAGAAAGAGGTCAAGTCCTTGCCTATCCAGAGGCAGTTTTACTTGTCAATCCCGTTGAACCAGAGTTCAAAGGGGAGGTACTGATTTTTTAATCTTTGTAAAGTTTATTGATTCTGAAATCTATTATAGAAATAATAGAAAGGAAATATAAAAGATTGTATAACAATTTGATAGAAAGGACAGTTGATGGGCAAGCCAAATTAATCTTGTGTTGATACATATGATCTTAACAAGATTTTTTTAATTGCAGGTAGATGACAAGTACCTATACTCGTGTAAGAGCCAAGATATAAGGGTACATGGGTGGATATGCACTGACCCGCCTATAGGGTTCTGGCTAATCACTCCAAGTATTGAATCCCGGTCAGCTGGACCACTCAAACAGTACCTAGCCTCACACGTGGGTCCCACTACTCTTGCGGTAATTTCTTTTTTATTTTTTATGATATTCGTTTTCTGGCCTCTAATATTTGATTTGATTAAAATTGTGTCGTCAGCTTTTTCACAGTGTTCATTATTCAGGAGCGGATCTGATACTAAAATTTGGACAAGCTGAACCATGGAAGAAAGTTTTTGGCCCCATCTTTATTTATCTTAACTCTTTGTCAAATGAACATGATCCTTTTCTTCTCTGGGAGGATGCTAAGCAGCAGGTTAGACATATATTGTGCGATCTACCTTATATAGGAGTTTCGTGTCTGCATTTAGACTGAGAAATTTTAAAATTCTATTCAGATGATATTTGAAGTTCAAAGCTGGCCTTATGATTTTCCAGCTTCCAAAGATTTTCCTCGGTCAGATCAGCGGGGAACTCTCCATGGCAGATTACTAGTCGAAGATAGGTAATTGTTTATCATTTTTATGGGTATGTTAGAGATTTAAATGTTGTTGCTTTAATTCACTGCTGTTGCAGAATGGAATTGCTGTCAATTATAGATGAATGAGTGGTTGGTCAGTAAGCTTTAATTGCTGTGAAGAACAGTAGTTACAGTCACATTTAATACCTTTCAGTTTTTGTTTAGGTATGGATTTTACAGTGGAAAATCAAGATGTCCCGTGGTCAAATTTTTGGAAATGAACCCATGTTTTTATTTGCTTTGTTTTGCAACAAATTTCTGATAAAGGTTCTAACTAAATCAAATGTTACACTTATACAGGTACATTAATATGGATTACATTGCCGCAAATGGTGCATATGTGGGCTTGGCACCTCCAGGAAATGTTGGATCCTGGCAAAGGGAATGCAAGGTACATAGTAAACCAGACAAGTTGGAAATGGAAATTTCTATATTGTCAGATTTACACAACTCATGCCAAGACTTGTAAATCAGACACGTCAGGATCTAAGCATTTAGCAGATCAATACATCCTAAATTTGTTAAGAACATTGTGAAAATCTATATTCTATCAAATCAGTCCTTGTTGCATAATTTCTAACCAATTCTCTGCAATATTGCTGAGCAGGGTTACCAATTCTGGGCTAGAGCAAACGCAGATGGCTATTTTTACGTTGATCATATAAGGACAGGAAACTATAGTCTTTATGCATTTGTTCCTGGTTTTATTGGGGATTACAAATATGATTTTAACGTAACCATCATTGAAGGGTCTTATATTGACATAGGTGATCTTGTGTATAAGCCTCCAAGAAATGGGCCTACGTTGTGGGAGATAGGAATTCCTGATCGCTATGCTGCAGAATTCTATGTGCCTGACCCTGATCCAAAATATATAAACAAATTATACGTCAATCACACTGATAGGTTAGCTGTCATTGTGATGAATAATTAGCTGATAATGTTGTTACATTTCCAAGATCAATAGCTCAACATACAGTTTATTTTATCGTCTTTATTGGCAGATATAGGCAGTATGGATTATGGGAAAGATATGCAGAGCTATATCCTGATGAAGATTTGATTTACATAGTTAATCAAAGTGACTACCGTAAAGATTGGTTTTTTACTCAGGTTACAAGGTCTGATTATTCGATCTCTACAATATTGATAATTCTTATACCTGCTATAATAAAAAATAGGAGCATTCAGCTGTTTCTATTTAGTAGCCTATTTCAAGTGAAAATATTCAAGCTAAGGAGCTAAATTCAACCTTCTACTGCTCTGCAGGAAAAAAGACAACAAAACATATGAAGGAACCACATGGCAAATAAAATTTGAGCTTGACTATGTAAATGAGGGTGCCGATTATAAACTGCGACTGGCCCTAGCTTCAGCACATGTTTCTGTATTGCAGGTATTGTACGTACCTCATGATTTGTGAGAGACAATTGAACTTCACTTCATTTTGATTTTCAAATTTTACTGTAGTTTGATGTATTTCCATTGCAGGTCCGGATTAATGATCCTTCAACAGAACCTCCTCTATTTTCAACCGGGCAAATTGGGAAGGAGAATACGATTGCAAGGCATGGAATTTATGGACTATATTGGTTATTCAATGTGGATGTGCCCGGTGCTTTGTTTGTTAAAGGGAATAATAATACAATTTATTTAACACAGACGCAGAGTGCAAGCCCTTTCCAAGGGATCATGTATGACTATATTCGTTTAGAAGGCCCCCCTCTCCCACCTTGTAATTCCAGCAACAATACCTCGTTTAGTTTTTCTTAGGAAACATCAGAGCAAATTTTTTCCTGGAAAATAATATCATTATATATGCTTGGGTGTTTTTTGTTAGCAAAGGTAGAAGAGAAGCCCACAGGCACTATTTCACTTAGTTTTGACAACAGAGTGATAGTATCAAGAAATAAGTTAACCTCGCGTTATAAAACTTGTGATCTGGCATGCAAAGTGCAAACCCAGCATTGAATGGACATTAAGAGGTTTATCTTAACATTTAATTGATAAGTGATATAAGAGAGTTTTACGGTTTGAGTCCTGCTCATCTCAAAGTCCGTATAGAGTTTGATTTACATTCTTATAATAATAAAAAAAAATGGCAAAGTTAAGTTCATTTTTCCAAATAATAAAATCTGATTATTTATTTATTTTTCATATATATATTTGATTTATAAAATATGAATTTGAATCAAATTTTCCGTTAGGGTGTCTTGAGAAAAACATATTTTTGTTAAGGTCACTTTTGGTGTTATAACCTACAAAATCTGATATTGGGATTAAAATTTGGGATGTTCATTAGTACTTTATTAAATAATCAGATTTTAAAAATCTACCATGGTTGCATTTTAGAATTCAATACAAAATCTCATTATTTGAGAACCAGGTTAATTTAATAATCACTTTTAAAGCATCTTATAAATAAATTTGTGGTTGAAAAAAAATCATTTTTTTTGTTAACTATTAATATCATGCTTAATTTTTGGTCTGATAAAGATTTGCAGCCAAATAACATATCAAAAGAGCTCCCCATTTGTAGGCTCTTCAACTTATATACTTATAGGATGTGCTTTCTAACTCTCACTAGGAATCTAAGATCAAGCAATTTGTAACGCTCAATCTTAGCTCTTTTGAATGTCTTCTTTTCTTTTGCTCTTATTTCTGGTCCAATGCTTGGGCCTCTTAGTATCAGCTGCAGGGGTGCAATTGCATAAACAAAATAATCATGTAAATTTATTTCTGAGCATCATCTTTTTTTCCTTTTCTTTTCTTTTTTCTGTTCTCACTAACTGAATGTGAAAACATATATATTATGCTACTAACTCAATGTGATATCAATGAACATGTAGGTGGTCATGGACAATGGCATACTCCAGGTATCTATATCAACTCCACAGGGATTCGTCATTGGAATTCAATACAGGGGCATCAAAAATTTACTCAATGTCCAAAACGAAGAAGATGATAGAGGGTATATATACATATATATATGTCAGTTACTAAATAAATCATATATACAAAAAGTCGCAAATATAAGCTTATCAATTTGTGAAGAAGAAAAATTTATTTTGCGGACTAACAAATAGAAATGACTCAGTAATTTTGAGAACTTCTTTTTTCTTTTGGTTCAAAAAATAATGCAGCTATTGGGATCATAATTTTTGGACTGGCCAAGATAATTACAATAGTGGAAGTGGCTTATATGACAGGTGATCCCTCTCTATCTCTGCTCTCTTATTTAACATTTGAAATTAATCTGTTAACAATAAAATAAAAATAAATCCTGACATATATGATTTAATTAATTGCTATGCAGAATTGAAGCAACAAATTATAAAGTAATAATGCGAACTAAGGAACAAGTAGAGCTCTCATTCACCAGGATGTGGCATCCCTCAACTAATGGCACCATAGCTCCAGTGAATATCGATAAAAGGTATTTGATTAAAAAATTTATTGCTTGATTATTTAATGAAAAGCAAATACTGAGTAGTTGATAAATTAATTGGGGCTAGGTTTGTGATGCTTCGAGGATCATCAGGATTCTACTCTTATGCCATTTACAAGCGCCTAAAGGGATGGCCTGGTTTCCAGCTTTTTAATAACAGGATGGTGTTCAAGCCTAATCCAGACAAGTACTAATTTTAACCGCTCATTTTTCTTATAAACTTTGTCACATATCATTAGTATGTAACAACAACTTGGAAATATAAAAATTACTTTTTCACAAAATTGATCAATACTTAATTAACCTAAATTTATTGGCAAAATTGAAATGTGCTGCAGGTTTCACTACATGATAATATCTGGCAATCGCCAAAGAGAAATGCCTCAACAACAAGACCGGGAAAGAGGCCAAAAGTTGGCCTATGACGAGGCAGTTTTGCTTCCTAATGGGGAGGTACTTCATTTAACTAAATACCCAAATTTGATATATAAATAATTTGCAGATGTAGTGTTTACTTGAAAGTGTAATTGACAAATACATGGGAGCAACAGCATCCTGTTTCTTTAAAAGAATTAATATTGAAGCAGCATGTCATCTATTTATGGAAGCTGGGAGTGACTTGTCGCTCTTTTGATATGAAGGTGGATGACAAGTATCAATACTCGATGGATGCAAAAGATATTCGGGTCCATGGATGGATATCCACAGACTCCGCTGTCGGATTCTGGCAAATCCTACCCAGTAGTGAATCCCGATCATTTGGACCCCTCAAACAATTTCTAACTTCTCATACAGGCCCCATCAGCATCAATGTACTTTTTTTTCTTTAACATCCATCAATAAAAATTATGACATATTTTATTTTTTATTAAGAAAGGTATATTCATATAATATATACTGATTTTAGTTATATTGATGTCCATTATTAGACTTTTCACAGCACACATTACGTTGGAGAGAATTTTGGAATGAAATTTAAAGATGGTGAAGCTTGGAAGAAAATTTTTGGTCCCCTTTTTGTTTATGTTAATTCGGTGCCGGGTAAAGGTGACCGGCAAATGCTATGGAGGGATGCCAACAGACAGGTTTCATACATATATATACTTTAAACTTATATTTGCAACTAATTAAGGCTCCGTTTGAGATTATGGTGTTATAACTAGAAGTGTTTACCAATCACTTGCACAGCTACTAAATAATGATACCAAACAAAGCCTAAATTCTATGTAACGTATAATATTTAACTTTTTTTTTTCTCTTTTCCTTCCCTGAAGTTTATGAGCGAAGCTAAAAGTTGGCCTTACAAATTCCCAGCTTCAAAAGACTTTGCAAGATCAAATAAACGAGGAAGTATCAGCGGTAGATTAATAGTCAAAGACAGGTAATTTCTTTTACAAAATTTAGTATTATAATCAATTAATCCAATCTAATCACGATGTTATTGTTTTAAGTATCAGTTGTTCATAATTAAGCTTTATCGATTATTGGTATAGACACGTTAGCCGTGCGGGCATAGGCGCAAAAGGTGCTTACGTGGGTTTGGCAAAGCCAGGCAAAGCCGGATCTTGGCAAACAGAATGCAAGGTGATTAATTGAATCCGTTAATTTAGCCCAATAATTAATTGCAGTAAACTTTAAAGCAACAACATTGGCATTGAATTGATTTTTTTTTTTTTTTAATTTATCAGGGTTATCAGTTTTGGACTGTTGCAAACGAGGGCGGATATTTCTCCATTAAAAGTGTGCTGATTGGCAACTATAATCTTTATGCATGGATCCCTGGTTTCATTGGGGATTTCAAATATCATGCTGCCATTAGAATAACCGCAGGTTTTAATTCATATATATTCTATTTTTCAAGCTTGCGGACGTTCGCATTTGGATTCAAACTGTAATTACTCATTTATAATACTATATCAAAAATATAAACAGTACTGGAAATTTTGTATTTTCTTAAAGTGACGTCAGCTCCAGAGACTATATATATATAAATATTAAAAATATTTTAATACAAGATTCTGTATTTTATTAAAATAAAAAAAAATTATTAAATTGTATAATTTAATAATATAATAACACTTACACTATTAAATAGGTGGTTCAATAATCTTTTCTAACTTTAATAAAGTTCAATTCTAAACTAAATTGATACTAATTACAAATACAAAATTTAGCATTTCATTAATGAACTTTTCGATGCAGGTTCTGCAAAAAAGATTGGTAATCTCGTATATGAGCCCCCAAGAAGTGGACCTACATTTTGGGAAATAGGCATCCCTGATCGATCAGCTGCAGAATTTGATGTTCCAAATCCTAATCCAAAGTATATCAACAAATTATATGTTAAGCATGACAGGTTAGACTTGGTTCTCATAAATTAAAACTATTGTAGTTTTATTGGGTTTAATTAATAATTAAGACCAAGAACCCATGATCTGGATTTTTTATTAATGCAATACAAAATCAAATCCCGATCATCAACAGCTTCTTCTATTTGCAGGTTTAGACAGTATGGATTATGGGAAAGATATGCAGAATTGTATCGTAAGCGAGATTTGGTCTATACGGTTTGGGCTGATAATTACAGAAAAGATTGGTATTTTGCGCAAAATACCAGGTTCGTTTCTTTTTTTAATTTCCATATCCATCTTTCATTCATAATTTTACAGTTACAGGATCCCCTTATTCTATAGAAAATTAATTTTGGATTATCAGGTTTGAAGTTTCTTCATTATGGCCCTCAATTTTTGATGCTGCACTCAAATCATGTTCTGCAGGAAGAAAGGCAACAAATTCGAAGGAAGCACATGGCAAATAAAATTCAAACTGGAGAGAGTAGTTCAAAAGGCAACATATAAGCTGAGAGTGGCGGTGGCTACTGCACATGGCGCTGAATTGCAGGTTCGAGTAAACTCTCGCTCGGCAGGTCGTCCTTTATTTTCAAGTGGATCACTTGGGAGGGAAAACGCAATTGCGAGGCATGGAATTCATGGGGTGTATAAGCTATTCAATGTTGATGTGCCGGGGAAAGTGCTAAGGAAAGGAAACAACACCATTTATCTTACTCAGCCAAGAAAATTAGATCGTTTTACAGGAATCATGTATGACTATCTCCGTTTTGAGGGGCCTCAAAATTCATAACCCGTCAAGATTTTTTTTTTTTCCAAATCTTTGTGTTGGAATATTTTTTATTAAAACTTGAGCTCCAATAGAAAAATAAAAAGTAATTTTCTAGTTTAGTTCAATTAGTTTTCTTTATAAATCGACACCCCAAAAAAAAAAAAAGACATAAGCTACAATGTGATTCTCCTATGAAAAGAAGTTTCTTAATATAGTAGTACCAAAAGAATAACTTCAAATGTTGTTTTCAGACCTAGAACAACGGAATTATTTGCTAAATATTAAAATGTAACATCTACAGTTCAAGTTGTACACACCCCATCTAATTACCTCTAGCTAAAACACTATTGTAAATCAGAATTCAAGGAAATCATACATTTTAATTCAAATTTTTTACACTGAACTTGTCCAAGTTTGCGAATGAAAAAGGAAATCAGACATTTTAATTATTTAGACAATTAATCTTGTAAGTTTGGAATTTGATGAAATTCAATTTGTAATGAGCATTAAAAAAACTGAATGATGGTTCTAAGTTTTGACTCTTTATGGAGGCTGCAGACTATATTACATTGATGGAATTTAATCTCAATGTATGTGACTCAATCAAAATTTATAAGGACTTGAGCAGAACATAGATATCTTCGTACTATTATGAAAGCGCGAGTTGAGCAATTACTAATTTATAGTAACTGCGACTTTCGGAGAAATACAAATTTGGTATAAAAAAATACAAATAAAAAGACAAAATAATTTTACGTGGTTTGGCGTAAAGTCTATGTCCACGAATAAAAACTGAATGATAATTTTACTAATAAATAAGAGTTACAAAGGTAGAAAAAAATTCTCAAAACCCAATATCTAAATTCTCTTTGCACCCAAAGAAATATTATTTCTTTGCTTGAGGAACTAACAAATTCCTTTAAACTCTTAGGATTTTTGGATGCTTAGCTCTCTCCAAAATGGAGCACTGTTTATGGTAGAGCCATTGAATTGTAACAACAATAGTCTAAGGTTTCGGCACCCAATTTCTTCCCATTTGCCAAATGGCTCCAACTCTTGCAAATTGTGAACATACGGCTATAGCTTTTCTTGATTTTCCATAATTTGTCAAGTAAGGCATGTGGGTTTTGTGGCATTCAAAATTAATCCATATGATCCCTCTTTGAATTTTTAACACATATATACCATCAGCCATATATGTATCACTTGTATGTATGAGTATATTATAAAGGAATTAAGGGGTAGCTTTGTTTCACTAAAAGTTGATGATCATGTTCATGTGATTTATGTGCATTAGATAAAGCACATGGCGAATCTTGCACGGCTCTATTATGTGCACCAAACAGTAGTGGTGGGCCTGGTGGCGACTGAGTAAAGGATTTACAACTAATACAGTCCAAAGAGACAATCGTAGCTTCTAGTTCAAGTAAACAATATCATATGAATCATTTCTTTATAAACCTCCAAACACTCCACATAATTATTTGCCTCAATTGCATAAGCAACAGAGTACCAACTAAATTTTTCAGAAATTCAGTTAGCACATTGGGATTTTGTGCCGGAATCTGAACAATGTCAGCTCCTGGGGTGCAATTGCATATTCAGGATCATCATGTACATCCACTTTGTGCAATGATTTATTATTATCATTATTTAGAGTTATTTCCTTTAAATTTATTTTTTATTTTTAATATTGGGATAGATATGAGGATGCCAAAACATATGACATAAGTACAATGTACTTATTCTTCACAATAATTGTTTTTTCTTTGATATATAAATCTCAAGAGTACAAGAAAATTTTATTAAACAAACTTGGTGTTTGTTCTGCTTAATTCCAATGTAGTTAATTAATTGAATCAATGCGCAGGTGGTGATGGATAACGGCTTACTCCAAGTCACAATATCAAAACCAGATGGAAATGTCACTGGAATTCAAGGTTATGGCATCGATAATATGCTTGAAGTTCGTAACAAGGAGATTAATAGAGGGTACGGTACATTGCATGATGATATTTTCATCTACACTTTTTCCAACTTTTGAAGTATTTGTATAATAGAAACTAACATGACCATAATTAATTTCGATGTGCATTGTAGGTACTGGGACCTTGTCTGGAGTGAAACAGGGAGTACAGGAAAAACAGGAACAGATGAATTGTATGTTGTCATTTTTTTCACAACCTTTTCATATGTTTAAGCTAATAATGCTGAACAGGACACTGGTTAATTAACATATTAACGTGCAGGATCAAAGGAAGTAATTTTAGTGTCATTGTGGAGAATGAGGAACAAGTAGAGATTTCATTCACAAGAATGTGGGACATTTCCCTCCACGGCAAGCTTGCTCCTCTTAACATAGACAAAAGGTTATTTTACTTCAATTTTATCTATATACATATATATAAACTCAGGTGCAAACATCTGCATTTTACAAAATGTAAATTTACACTGTGACCATACTTTTGCCGAGACTTCCACACCTGAGATTGACATCGATCACACTTAATAATGTTAATGACTTTCCAGATATATAATGCTTGGGAACACCTCCGGATTCTACTCTTATGCAATTTACGAGCACATTGGAGAATGGCCTGCTTTCAACCTTCCTCAAACCAGGATGGTTTTCAAGCTTAGAAAAGACAAGTAACACAAACTGCTCTCAAATTAATAATTTGATTATAAGACCAGAAAAATACATGGTTAAATGGTTAGTAATTGTATATTATGGGCAAACAGGTTTCAGTACATGGCAGTATCAGATAACAGACAACGCCACATGCCATTGCCAGACGACCGCCTGCCAAAAAGATGCAAAGAACTGGCCTTCCCAGAGGCTGTTCTACTCGTCAATCCAGTTGAGCCCGAGTTCACTGGGGAGGTACTTCGCTTGTAATTTTTGTGTTTCTGACAGCATATCGTTTACTGATTTGCCACCCATTTTCTAAATTTGACCGTTAGTGATTTCATTTCACAGCAATCATCAATCATGAACTTTAGGCACGACGTGTCAATCCCAAACTTAAGGCCCAAGTTTCAGAAAAATTCTTTACTTTTATGATATATGACGCATACGTGTTATTAGTTTGTAGGTGGATGACAAGTACCAATACTCATGTGAGAATAGAGATCTTAAGGTTCACGGGTGGATATGCTCTGATCCTGCTGTTGGGTTCTGGCAAATAACTCCCAGCAATGAATTTAGATCAGGAGGGCCGCTTAAACAGAATCTAACATCACATGTTGGTCCCACCACTCTTGCTGTAAGTAAACTGAATTTCCCTTTATGAGTCCTTCAGAATTTACGACTACCTATATCATCAATTTTTCTAACACGTGATCTCTGATTTTGATTATGCAAGCAGATGTTTCTTAGCGCTCATTATGGAGGAGAGGATTTGGTGCTGAAGCTGAAGCAGGATGAGCCGTGGAAGAAAGTTCTTGGCCCGGTTTTTTTCTATATCAATTCTTCGTTGGATTCGGATATCAATGATCCGAAGACCTGGCTTTGGGAGGATGCCAAACAACAGGTTTGCACAATCACTCATGGATTATGTGAGTGCCGTTCTTTAAAGTAATTTTATTGGAAAAAGACTCAAGTAAACTGAAATTTTAGGTATTGAATGAATCCGAAAGCTGGCCATACAATTTCCCAGCTTCGGAAGATTTCCCAAAATGGAATCAAAGGGGCAATGTTAGCGGCAGATTAAAAGTCCGAGACAGGTCGGTATTTGTTTTTATCTAAGTATTTGCAAGTACAAAGTACCCACAAGGGCTTCAATAATAGAAACCATTTGTGTGCCATCACTGACTTTGCTGAGACTATATCAATGCAATCAAATATTGATTATTGACATTATTTTAATTTGTTTAATATCGATTGAAGTTTCAGTGATTGCACTTGCCCTACAGGTATGTTGGTGATGATTACATAACAGTAATCGGCGCTTACGTTGGGTTAGCACCCCCAGGGGATGCAGGATCATGGCAAACAGAATGCAAGGTGACTAACAGCAGTAGATTTTTCCATTTCTTTCTCCATATAGATTGTTTAAGTTGACACAGCTACAATCTTGTGTTCTATTTCTGATCAGGGCTATCAATTATGGACGACGACAGATGCCAATGGCTTTTTTTCGATCAGCGACATTCGTGTTGGGGACTACAATCTTTATGCTTTTGTACCTGGTTTCATCGGAGACTATCGCAATGATGTTGTTTTTACCATAACTGAAGGTATTACTTTCTCGTGAACTCGTAAGTCCTCATATTTCAGTATCGATGTGCATAATCTAATGTTTGGAAAAATGGAACAGGTTGTGTTATTGACATGGGTGATCTTGTTTTTGAGCCTATAAGAGATGGCCCAACATTGTGGGAAATAGGCATCCCTGATCGATCTGCTGCTGAATTCTATATCCCTGATCCTGATACAAAATATGTCAACAAACTTTATGTTAACCACCCAGACAGGTTGGCCTGCATCTTGTAATTTTAGTGACATACTTTGGAAAAACATAGCCATAAATGTTACTGACAATAGTAGCATACATTTTACCATGCATGGGAGTCCATAATTTTTTTGTTGTTATTATTCAGTCACTAGAGAGTAACTCTCGTCTGTAATTTTAAACAAAAAAAAAAAAAATACACAGGCATGGATCTCTGATCATTTTCAGCGATTTAAGAATCAATAATATAAAATGAAAATAACCTTTTTGTGCGTGCAGGTTTAGGCAATATGGATTGTGGGAAAGATATTCAGATTTGTACCCTGAAGAGGATTTAGTTTACACCGTCGGTGTTAGTGACTACAAAACTGATTGGTTCTACGCTCAAGTTCCTAGGTTTGGCTCCTTAGTCCTTCACATCTACTTTATATCTTGAGTAGATAATTGCAATTGGCCATGCCATTATGCTTCTTCTACTTAATTTAGAAAGCTCAATTGCTAATTTTTTTATAAACACTCTAAATTTTACTTGGCAGAAAAAGTTTAGCCAACCACTCGCTCGCTCAACTTCATAGCTAATGAAGTATTCACAGTGGTTAACTACTTAACCGATTAAAAGATGAATCCCCATAATATTATTTAATAACAAGTAAATTTTATGCGTCAAAGAAAATTTTGTGTAAATGCAGGAAGAAAGACGATAACTCATACGAGGCAACTACATGGCAAATTAAGTTCAATCTTGACAATGTAGATCAGACTGGAACATATAAACTGCGATTAGCACTGGCGACTGCTAACGTTGCAGAATTGCAGGCAAGGAACTGATTCATATTCTCAACCCTCTTTTCTGGTTCTTGTTGCTTATTCAGCATGAAAAATTGACTAGGTAACTTCAATTAATTTTCCTGAAGGTCCGGGTGAATGATGAGAAAACAGAGCCTCCTCTGTTTACAACTGGGCAAATTGGGCATGACAACGCAATTGCAAGACATGGAATTCATGGACTCTACAGGCTTTACAGCATAGATGTGCCAGCGGCTAACCTTGCCGCTGGGGAAAACATAATCTTTCTGAGACAAGCTACAAGCAGTAGTGCTTTAGCTGGGGTCATGTATGACTATATTCGCTTAGAAGGGCCCCCATCGTCTAATTCCAACATAGGGAAAAAGGAAATTTAGAGACTGTTTACCCTTCTGAGAGCAAAAACTGTGGTTGTGTTCCGTTCCAAGTAAACTTCGCAGCATAATGTTATTGCAAAAGCTGAGTGTAACAATACATCAATAATGACTTGAATAATAATAGGCATCATGCTGAATAGAGTAATTAACTGTTCTCTAATTTGGAAACAACAAATTCAACTAACAAAATACGATTTCTAATTTACATGTAAAATCTGGATTACAGTCCATGTCGAGTTTCCAATGTAAATAAATTTTTACTACCATTTTAAACTTCCCCGGTATTAAAGAACTGATTCTATAAAGGCATATGGAGGATAATTTACATGGACTTATCGAGTCTCTTCTTGGTTTCCTCGGCGTTATCAGCAGCTTCCACTTGCATCTTCCAAATCTGCTGATCAGCTTCTGTTGCTTCCCTCTCGCTTCTCGCTGTCGCCTTCTTCGCCTGCTCCCGTGAATTTCACAACGTTACCATCAAATCATTTTTAAAGAAGGCACTATACGCAACTATTTATAATATATTTATTTCTTATACATTGATCAAGATTCAAACAGTGTTCATACCTGTCCCATAAACCAGGCCTTGACATAGCAGAAACCCTCCTGCAAAGAAGTTTTAAAGAATAAGCAATCCTTCTTCACCCGAGACATCGGTGAAGTTTCTTGTTTTCTCTTCGTCTTCTCCGTGGTTTGTGCTGGTGAAGATTTTGCCGCCTCCATGTTCGTTTTTTCCTCTCTTTTTTTTTCCCCCACCCTGTACTCCAATTTAATTTTATTTTTTATATTCAATTTACGACGAAAGAGTATCATGTTAACACGTCAGTACTGTTTAGTGTACGAGGCAGCTCTTCGCTTGCCACGTACCATGTCGTAGCGGGCTGATAGTCTTAGGGAAGTTCCCGGTCCAACTGATCCGGGGTACCCGATCCTTTCCGAGTGACAAGACGCTCTAATGAACTTTGAAAAAAAAAAAAAAAAAAAAACCTAAGAGATCTTATCATCTTTTTATCTTAGTTAAAAATTTGAATAATATATTTATATCTATATTTGGCGAAACATTTAATATTTATATATATATATATATAAAGTAGTTGAGTTACGTGCCTATGCATACAAATTATTATGTTTTTATAATTTTATTTATGATCTTAGAGTATTATCAAAATAGTCTCTAAATAAAATTCTTCAAATGAGATTATTATTTACCTCTCTCTTCAATATTAAAGAGAGATAGATAATCTCATTTGAAAAATTTTATTTAAAATTTTGAAAAGTCTTTGGCAACACTTTTTACTTATATGATTCTTTATATGATAAAATAAAATTTCATTTAAATAACATTTTGATAATGCTCGAAGATCATGAATAAAATTATGAAAACATAATAGTCCATATATATATATGTGAAACTATAGCTTTTATTCATAAGATTTTGAGAATAAATATTTAAGGGGCTGGAATATTATCTAGTCATTAAGGATGGTAAAAATATCTGTCCGGCGTGGACTCGACCTAAACTTGGGTGATGCACGCAGGGTAATAAAATTCTAAATATGTAACTCAATAGAGTTGGTGAATTGAGTATTTAAAAACTTATCTTATTAACAAAACAAATCAATTCAAACTAATGATCAATGTAAATTCAAGTAATGAATAATTAAAGAGATAACACTTAAGTAATAATAAATATAAATTCAAGCAATGAATAAGTAAACATATAATGTATATAGAAAATAAACACAAAAATTTTTATGTGGTTCGAAACCATATTTAAAAATTTCATCATCTAAATCTCTTAAGATTTAAAATTTTTACAATTGACTTTTAAGGTATCAATAAATCTTTATAAATGATGTTTCACTTACATATATTGTTCCTCAAGTGTTTTCCATACTTATACTCACACAAATTTGATAATAAATTTAAAGATTACAATAAATACTCCATTTAAGAGTGAATGTTCAAATGATAGCTCAATAATAATTCAATGTATATAGATAAGCAAATAAAAATTCAAGATAATTTGTATGAACAAATTTAAACATAATGGAAATTGGAGAACTTTTCTTGAAATGAGTTTGATTGAATTTTTTGTAGTTAGAAAGAAAAACTAATTGATTTGGTTTTTTGTAGTCTGGGAGAAAAATTAGCTGTTAGAGACTATCTTGAGATCATCAGATCATCATTTTACTTTGTGCAAGTTATCATTATAAAGATTTTTAAATTGTTGGATTGTCGTTATCTAAATGTCGCATCGTTGTTATCGTTCAATGACCTGTGAAAAGTTATTTGCAAAACAAATTACTTTTTGGAAGATATCGGTTCACTATTATTCAAATGTTGATTAGCTATTTGCTATAGTGAGATAGTGCCATTATAGTGAATATTTTTTAAAATTATAATTTTATTCAATGCTTTTGGAAACTATATTATGACCCAAAAATTTTATAAAATATTTTAAATAGATCCATTTCCATAGTTTCATAAAAAACTTGCTGATTTCAAAGTTCTCAAAATTTTTTTAATTTAGCCCATAAATTTGAAAACAACTAAATTAATAAAATTATTTTTCCTTTATATATAAAACTTTTATATTATAAAAATAATAATTTATTTAACATGTTATTAAAAAATAACCTAAGTTTTTAAATTTTTAATTATGCATACATTTAATCATACTATCTTTACAATAAATATAATAATAAAGATTATCTAAGTTAGTACCATTAATGTTTGTTCTTAATTTGATGAACTTTATATATTTGTCATTAAGTGTTTTAAATTTAATCTCACATATATGATTCTTATCCTGTAAAAGTTAGTGAGAATGTGAAATATATGTATTTTATATTTTACCAATAACAAATAGTTTGTTATCATCAAAATTAAAATATTGTATGACCGTATAGGTCAACAGGTAATACCAGTTAAGATTTGAGAATTTGTTTGTTTTATAAGAAAATGAGAGAAAAGTTCAAAGAATCAAGAAAATGATTTTTTTCATGTATTAATAAAGTTAATGATTTGTTTAATTACATGAGTATTTATACATTGATATGGAAACTTCATATTCTTGTTAACACACTGCTCTGTTAAGCTAGCAATTGCAACTAACTTGTCAGGTTAGCTACCATGTCAGCATTAATAACAGACTACACATAACTAACGTGACAAATGAATGGAATCAATTTAATGTTAATTATCTTAACAATACTCGACTTGGGGATGAGGTTGATCCGGTCTCAGGTATTACATGAAAAGTCTAGAACCTAGCCCGAAACCTAAATTTTATAAAATATATTTAATTTTAAATTATTTTTTTTTACACATCTATTCAATATATTTAAATTTTTAAAAATTTAAAGTTCATATTTCATATCTAAGTTCATTAAAATAAATTATAAAATAAATAAAAAATACACACACACGCATACAGATATATATATATATATATATATAATCCAAGCTTTAAAAACCCAGATAAAAAATCTGGCTAGGTACCAGGCTTTTTAAGCATACCCCGAGTATTAAAAAAATATGTTTGAGGCGGATCCGGGTATTGTCATACTCGAGACTGGACCCAGATTTTGCCAAGCCTACTAGTCATGAAAAAAATTTAGCTTCTTGTAAAGTTATTTTTGCTAACGAGTGAGCTATTCTTTTACATACTCTTGAAATATGTTTTGAATTTTGTTATGTTGCAACTTCATCAATCTTGCTTGACTCTTAGAAACAATCTAAAAAATTTTAGTTCATGTACTTTTCTTATTTAAAACCAGGTCAACTACCTTTTGAGAATCTGTTTCAATAATCAAAGGTAAGTAATCTGCATTCTTTGCAATTTCCAATCCAAGCCTTATGCAGTCAGCTTCAGCAAAAGCTACACTTCCATGAAATATTGATGGTTTTATGGCTACTACTACACATTTTCTCTTTAAGTTTCTGATCACCACTCCCAATCTTTCTTTATTATGATCTTTTTTTATTGTTGCATCCATATTAGCTTTGAATCATCTTGTAAGTAGGAGGTTCCACTGCTAGTTTGTTGTATTGTGGCTTTTCTTCCCAAAGTTGATTGTAAATGTAGCTACCTAATTTTTGAATAATAGTCTATCACAACTTCAGCTCTTGTAACTGATATTTGAGAATCTTCTTTCTTGTTATTTAAGATGAGAAAATTCCTTGAATGCCAAGAAACTCAATATAACACAATTATCAATTCGAAGTTAGATTTGTTCGTCTTTCTTGCGATCTCCAGCATAAAACTTAAAACATCTCTGCTCCTTAACAATTTGATTTCTTTCCCATAAGATGTGAGTCTCCGAATTTTTTGAAATACATTACAATCAATAATATTCTATATTTTTCTACATCTCTAACATTAAGGACTTTGCAATACCTTTTTTTTTTTTTTAAGTTTGATTTTTATAGGTAGTAAGTTTCTTGTTGCTAACATAAAAAATTTTCTTTACTAATAAGTTTAAACACCAAATAACATTATGTGAAAATTCATTACCATCTGAATTGTTAGGTTCATTTGAAAATTTCAATTTTAAAGTCACTTGATATCTACTATATATTCTTATTGTTTATCAAAATGGCATAGAGGTTGATCTAGGTTTAAGACCCTAGTGGAATCTTTAAAAATCTATTGTGAATATTCTTTTATAACATTGTGCTGAATTAGCAACACCTTCCACCTATTATCAAAATCTATTAACTCAGAAAATGTAGATTCTAAAAATGGTTTTGGAGGAGAGAAAGGCTTAAAAGTTAAGCATCTTGGTATCTAACATTCTAAAAATAGTTTTGGAGGAGAGAAAGGCTTGAAAGTTCATCGTCTTGATATCTAACAACTGTGATATTATAAGCACACTTTCCATCTCCAATCTTCTATCTCAGTTCCTTATAAACAAAATGTCTCTCTCATGAAATATTTTACCATATATAGTTTTGATCCCAATTTTACCTTTAGAAAGTTGGTGATTTTGTAATACCTAGCTTGCAACACCTTTGCCACGAGGGATTCGGGAGTTTGAAAGACTGTTCTTGTTTGGTCCATAATTAGTTGTGAATGCACTTAAGCCAAGTATCACACTTGAAAACAATTAGCTTTAAAAAAACCATGCTCAATGGGCCAAAGCTTGGGCCAATTCAACCGTCATGAGGCCGAGATCAAGCATTCACACAAATTTCACGTCAAAATAGTCAAATGAGGGTATAATAGTCATTGCGATTATTTCAATTAAGTCGCGGCTATATATACTTCCATCTACAAAAATTAGGGTATAAAAAGCCCCAAATTCTCTCCGCCCAAAAAATTCTTCTTCACAGCAAACGTTCAACAACTCTATCATTTAAATCAATCACCATCCCCAAATACGTAAGCTCCAATTTGTGACTTCAATTTCTCCATACAATTTTTTGTTAACTTGATCAAATGTTTAGATTCTGAATCTTCATATTTTGTATTGTTGTGTTCTTTTGCATTTGTTGTACACGTTGATTGAATCGACAGATCACGTGAGGAATGGCGACGTTTGAGCTGTATCGCAGGTCGACGATCGGGATGTGCTTAACCGAGACTTTAGATGAGATGGTCCAAAACGGTACGCTCACTCCCGAGCTCGCTATCCAGGTTCTCGTCCAGTTCGATAAGGTACGGTTATTCAATTGTATGTTAACGAGCTTGGTATTTGGATGACCATGTTTATTGGTTTTTATTTTTATTTTTTTTTGTGAATTATTTATTTATGTGTTTCATTTTATAGTCTATGACAGAAGCACTAGAAACTCAGGTGAAGAGCAAGGTTTCCATTAAGGTATGAATTTCTTTTTCTTTTAATTTATTTTTAATCTTTTAAGATACTTTTTTGACGCACATCTTGTTAAGCATTTGTCTGTTTAGGGATCTGAGGTGTGAATGTGGCTATGTTGTACTTTTGCTTTATTTTGAAAGAACAATACCGGATCCTGCGGCCACCTATACTTGATAGCTAGTGATTCCATTCAGTTGTGGATTAAAGGCCCAACAACTTGATCCCAGACATACCCTATATTTGAGTCATGTATTGCTGGAAGTGGAAGATCTGTTCTCGGTGATTGCTAGTGAATTGTTAGGAATCAAATGCAATTGCAATGCACTAATGGAGAATATACTTGGCAAAATTTGTGGTTTTAAATATTCTATCAGTGCGGTGTAAATCCACTGATAGAGATAAGAGTTATTTAGCATGTGTTTAGACTATTGAGTTTTTGCATCTGGTGATAATAAAATTGATCTTAATATTGTTTATGTATCCTATTTGTAGATTTGCCTTTGAATATTCTTTTACTGTTAAGTTGTTAACTGTCTTTTCAAAGAGAGCTCTTGATAAATGACAAAAAACCTCTTTTATGGAAAATGCCCACTGGGACCAGTATCATGGAATTCATAGAAGCCATGTATTTGGGAATTTGAGATCTTATGGGAGAATCATTCTAAATGATTGGAATTGGTGACCGGCAGTTGTAAGATTCCAAGATTCTTTCACTTTATTATATCATTGCCCTTTGCCTTTTCTTAGAGCAATTAATTGGAGCATTTAGTATGTTAAAATTCTTATTCATTGGATGATAGTAACTTCTCCGGCTTTATATATATGTTGGATCCCTCAAGATTGCCATGCTTATGCGAACATCAAATGAATCATTTGATTTCGTCTGGCTAGCCCCTGCGCTTTTTGAATGGGTCAATGTGAGATGTCCATAAAGTGCTCACTTATGCGCTATTATAAAATATCTGAGGCTGAGCATATGAAGGAGAAAACAATTGCCATGCCTAAATTCTGGTAAATGCGTAGAGGCTGGTATTAGTGCCTGTAGAATGGTATATAGGAACTTGTACCATATTGTAACTGTTGCAGACAAATTAGGAAATTCACATTAAATTAGCAAGAAGTTGTACAATACTTGAGTCATATGACTCGTGGAGAGGAATTTCAGTAAATTTTAAGTCTCCAAACTGTTTTTCACTGATGTCTATGGTTACATAGAAAGTACAACTCAAATTTGTGTATTAGCTTTAAGTCTGATTGGATGCTTACACTTTTATGCATAGATTTGACTCATATTGTAATTATTGGTGTTTGCGAATTTTTGTGATTGCAAATGTGAAGGGACATGCATATTTGTATGAATATATGTTGAATATAAGAGAAATAGATTCCTTTGCAATGTTTTTTAATCCAGAGAAGTAGGGTTCTTAGGCTGAAAGCTGAGCATTATAATCCACGTCAATCCAGGCCCTTACGTAGTTTGTACTTTTATCATATATCTTTTTGTGGGTGAAATCTGGGCATATGAAATTTTAACTTCTCATGAATTCCACAGGGGCATCTGCACACCTACAGGTTCTGTGACAATGTGTGGACATTCATCTTGCAAGATGCTTTGTTCAAGAATGAGGAATGTCAAGAGAACGTTGGTAGGGTGAAAATAGTGGCATGTGACTCAAAGCTGCTGTCACAATAAGATAATGAAGATTGGTGTGTTGCTGCAACAAACTGGGGAATTAGTATAATTACTTGGAGGAGGTGGCAAATATGCAATATTGATGAACATAATTTGTAAAGCCATCGACTCTTTTCGACTGATGATGTTTGTAAAGCCAATGAGGCTGCTACATCCTTGCATTGTCGGATCTCTATAATGGGACCATTGGGAGCATGTGCCCCCACTGTCCCATTGAACTCATAATATTTGCTTATGTCCAGTAAAAGAATTTATTACATTAGCAATTAGTAATTAAATTATTATAATCAAAATTAATTAACTGTTGAAAAAATTTTGTAGTAAGTTAACATTTCATATTTCAGTAAAACATTTTTAGAATTTGTTGTTTTTCCATCGTACGTATGATATGTTTATTTTGTATGTTTGATATTTTTATTTTATAAAAAAGTGACAGGAAGTATCTTCCCAAGAATCCAAGTTGACGGAATGATATTTCAGTCCTTTTACTAAAAAAAAGATAAGATGTAGCTATAAATTCATCTTAAAAAGTATTTTATGAAAATTGATATCATACTCACATTGATTGGGTAAAAAATACTTCTTAGTTCAAACGGTTTCTCATTTTTTATAACTTAATTTAAACTTATATTTATAAAAATTCAAATAATTTTATATTTCAAAAAATAATACTGGTACTAACAAGTTTACAAGTTAACACAGCATTATTTATTTTATATTAATATCAAACATGATTTTAATTAAAAATGGGTTGTACAATCACAATATGATTATATGAATAACAATTATGTCACATTAGGTCAATGCTGGAGTAAAAGATAAATTAGAAAATAAAAAGAAATTAATTTATTAAAGTAAGAGGTAAATTAAAAGACTAAAAAATATATAATTTTAATATATTATAAGATCCTATATAATATGTAACAATTTTTTTAATCTTTTAATTTATTCTTTAACTTTTTAGTTGTTAAATGTATATATAGCAAAAAAAAAAAATGGTACAAACAAATTTTCTCTTCGTGTCAAAGGAGTGCAACATAAATTGCCATGCCTACTCGCATGGCTCCTGGCCAGGACCTGTTTAAAATAAATTTTAAATCTAGGTTTTTATTGTCAATTTTTAAAAATTCAGGGATACGGATGTTGTTACCCCGATTTCAAATTACGTGGGCGGGAGCATTTCAAATCTTTCTCTCTCTCTCTAAATTACAAATCGCAGGTACTTTCTCCCTAGTGTTTTCTACTCATTGGAGATTTAGCTCACTCGATTCATTTCATGTTTCATTATTTTCTGTTAACATGAGATGATGAAAGATCTTTGTTATACTTGTTCTTCTCGTCGATAATTTGATTCTGCTCAAATGTTTCCAGATTTAGGTTTTGTTTCCGTACTGTAAGACAAAAAAAAGTTATCAGGATTGAGTGGGATTAACGCTTAATTTTGAGAAAAGACTAATTGCTTAAGATAATTTGGAGTATAATTAGTTAATTAGTTGGCAGTTAAAAGATGGGAGTAGAAAATTACCACGTAATCGAGCTTGTGGGTGAAGGATCCTTCGGTAAAGTATACAAGGGGAGGCGCAAGTACACGGGTCAGGTACTCTTTTTATTTCATTCATTAGTTTTTTCATTTTCAATTGTTTGAAAGGAGAACAAGATTCAATGTTATTGTTGATTTCAGACTGTTGCAATGAAATTTATCATGAAGCATGGAAAAAGTGAGAAGGACATACATAATTTACGGCAAGAAATTGAGGTCTGTACTCATTGCTTTTTCTTTAGGCAAAGTTGTTTGACTTCGAGTGTACCGGAGGTTTTGTTGAAGTCTGAAATCTTTTTACACGTTTTTTGATTTTGCAGATTCTAAGAAAGCTGAAGCATGAGAATATTATTGAAATGCTTGATTCCTTTGAGAGCCCGCAGGAGTTCTGCGTTGTAACTGAATTTGCACAAGTAATCTTCCCCTCACTTCATCAATTTCACAGCCACACAATGGTTTTATGTACGACATTCAGATGGATGAGAAACTGCTCTTGTGTATTGATTTTAGGGTGAACTGTTTGAGATTCTCGAGGACGACAAATGCCTCCCAGAAGAACAAGTACAAGCAATTGCAAAGCAGCTGGTACTTCCTTCTTGATAAATACTGTTTACTTTGTTATTTACCATGGCTATTGTTTGATTTCGTTGAATTCAAGTTTACTGTTTTTTATTATTTTCCTCTCAATCTAAATTTTGTGGATTACGAATTGCAGGTGCGAGCATTGCATTACTTGCATTCGAACCGTATAATCCATCGGGACATGAAGCCACAAAACATTCTCATTGGTGCTGGGTCTGTTGTCAAGGTTGATAGTTTGAAACGTACTTATTTGTGTGTGTGTGTGTGTATTTATAAATTTATGAGAATATATACCCATGCCCCAATCCTATTTTAAATTTCTAGTGATATTGCATGCTGCTAATTTATATTTCATAAATTTCTTTTTGCTCTATGGGAATTGTTTGCCTGGTTGTGATAGGAGTGTTAGTGTATCTTGTTTACAGTATGCATCTTCTTTTAAATTCTTCTTCAAAGAAACTTGACTATATATTCCTTGCTTTCATCCCAGCTTTGTGACTTTGGGTTTGCACGTGCAATGTCTGCAAATACTGTTGTTTTGCGATCTATCAAAGGTTTGGATGGTTTTGAAACAATTCTTGTAGGTTACCTTTTTAGGTTGGAATTACTGAAGTGATCCAGAAATATCCTAGCAACTTTAACAACTGGTATTGATTAATCTATGCCAGGGACTCCTTTATACATGGCTCCAGAGCTGGTACGGGAACAACCCTACAACCACACTGCTGATTTATGGTCACTTGGTGTTATATTGTACGTCAAACTCAAACCTTCTTATTTTTTTTACAAAAAAAAATAAAAAAATTCCTTGGTCAAGTTTGATTAGTTCTATGGCTGAATTAATTAGATTTGGTCTGATGCCCCCATTGCCTTTTGGTTCTTTCTCTATAAGAGTTTTCTGTATAAAGCTATTGTTTCGATCTCAGAAAGTTTATGTTGTTGATTTCTGTCGCCTAGTTTCATTGAACTTTTCCATCATGATATTATTGGTTGATTTGCTTATAATTTAGTTGAGACACGACATTATTTCTTGGTGGTTCACCAATTTGTTTTTGTTTTATGTTTTTTTTTTTTATAATTTTTTACTACTTTCTTGTTCTCAATTTCTATCCTTTTAACAGTAAGCCTAGGACCAGCGTAATAACTTATCACATTTACCAAGGTGAAACATGTACAATCATGCATGAGCTTTTGAGGTCACATAAACACTTAGGTCAAGGAAATTGCATCTCCACATTACTTATTACTTTCCATACTGGTATGAAATTGCTTTCTGTTTGTTGAAATCATTTGATTGATTTATCTGTGTTAAAATACTTTAGAACTTACCTATGTAGGTTTTTTTTCCTGTCTTCTTATATTGTTCTCATTCTTGTACCTCCATATAAATCCATTTTGCTTCCTCCAGTGAGCCTTGATTGTGTCTTATGCTAGTGCAACTGAAGAACATAATGCCTTTACTGTGCCATGAAACTCATAACCATGTTTTCATCATATATGACAATGTTTTTCTTTAAACTCAAGTACTACGGGTAGTAATGCTAAAAATCAGAATCACAAAAAAATGCATTAGCACAGTTTGTCAAAGGAAAAAGAACAAGAAAAAGTTTATTTTGATATAATCATGTGCTTTCCCTTAATGAGAATAAATGGAAAAGAGAAATTGTGCATATGCGTAGTTATTAGAAATTTGTCAATATTGATTCCTCCTTTTTCCTTGTTTTTGTTCAACTTGAGTTGACTATTTTGTTATAAACCCACCAGGTATGAATTATATGTTGGCCAACCTCCGTTTTATACAAATTCAGTATATGCATTGATTAGGCATATTGTCAAGGTAAACATGCTCAAATCTTGTATCTTTTATTACTGTTCATTCATGCTAGTAATCTTTTTGTTTACCTAAAGGCTAATAAATATTACTGAAAATATTCCAGGATCCAGTCAAATATCCAGATGAAATGAGTCCAAATTTCAAGAGCTTTCTAAAGGGACTGCTTAATAAGGTTATTCAATAAATAAAATGCATTTCTCTTCTTAATAACTGTTTATAAATTCTGTTTGCGGATTCCCTATCCTGATCAATTTCTGATATCTTGCAACATAGGTGCCACAAAATCGACTCACTTGGTCTGCCCTCCTTGAACATCCTTTTGTTAAACAAACTTCAGATGAACTGAATGCTATGGTAATGTTATCTTATATTTCCATTATATTAACTGTCTGCCTGTAGTTTGTGTTTAAAGACTTTTCTATATTTTATTGTCTCTAATTTTCAGTCATAGAATCTTGAAAATTTTAAATAGTTAATGAATGATCCCTAGGAGTTGCGTGCTGCATCTGTTGAAGCCAGGGGATGTCATGCAGCATGGACAGCTGAAGGAAATGCTATTCAGACATCATCTGGTTTGATTGTTTTCATTTCTTACTGTATAGTTTACATTCTTGAGGTACTTAAGCTTTCCCCATTTTTTGACAGTCATAAATTATTCTGTTAAAGGTAAAAGCAATTCTCCAGCTGTTTCTGCAAATAATACTTCTCCAAGCCTTCACACTGATGCGGAATTAAACAGTTCCAACACAAGCCATTCTAATTCTTCACCCTGTGAAGTGTTTCCAGGATTTGCAAGTCCTAACAATGTTAAACCATCAGGTATACTCTTGCAGGTTAAGAAAGATATTTGCCTTCATTGTTGTCTGATGTTGAAAATATCATTTAAATGTTGAGCAGAGATTATTTTCTCTATAATCCTTTTGCGCCAGAAATCTTCTTAGTATCTCTTATACATGATTGATGATCTGAATCTTTGTTTTCGACCTCTCTTTTGTCCTATAGTTGCAATTGAAACTTCTTTTCTAGCATAATCTCATAATTCCTTTCTTTTTTTTCTCTTATTTGGGGGACTCAATTGTAGCTAGTTTTATGTCATTTCTGACCTGATGTCTGTCCCCCAATTGCTTTATCTGCATCTTATTTTCAAAATTTTTTTATCATTTTTCTGTTAGTTTATCATTTTTGTAAAATGGAGTTGGATTCTTCCATAGATCGAGAAGCGCTCCCAAAGAAGGGTTGTGATTGGCAGATAAATTGAGCAAAGCATATCTGATTTATTCACTACTTTGAAGCTGTTCCTCCTTCCCCACTGTCACTTAATGACAATATCGTTACTTGATGTTTTATTATTGATCAAAATTATAAATTAGCTTCATTACTGTTTTGCTCCTAATGCATTAATCTAGTTTATGAATCATTTTATCTCTCTTCAGGTAGTCAGGCATTGAACAGATTGGAAAATAACTCCCGCACAGTTAAAGGTGCACTGACAATTTGTCAGGACAAAGAAGCATTGTCACTTATTCTGTTACCACTGAAAAAATGGTCTCAAGGATCCCAAAACACTTGCAGGTGAAATTTTTGTTGTCTGCCTTATTATTATTTGTTTATTTTCTTTTGAACCTTGATATGGAAGTAGGAAATGTTAGATTTGACACGAGTAATATATTTTTCATATTTTCTCCTGTTAACCAAACTCAACTCTAATTAGGTTGCTCAGTTTCTAGTAAATTGCAAGTAGAATTCTCATCATGGTTATACATTTTTTTCCTCTAAATATTTAAAGAAAGATTACTGTGCTCCACTTGCTAGAATACAGAAAGGGAACAATTTTGTATTGATGAATTAAACTTTCAGTGAGATATTGGTTACTTGCCAGTCAAAGTTTTTTTGAAGACCTTGAGAGGAAAAGGACAGACTTGGAAGTCCAAACCAGACTGAATGGCATGGATTGCATGTTGGTGTCTTGCATGTACCGAAGAAATTCTAGATAAATGTGTTCTTTGGAAGTTTGCATGTCGAGCTGTTTTTTCGCATTGGATTTTTTGTAGATACAGCTTGCAGTAGCTTGTCACATGGTTGATATGTTCTTGATTTTAGAATAAGAGACTCCTATTAAAGTTTCATTGGTTTTAATTTCTTTTTCAACAAATTCAGGGATCAAGATGTTCTCAATTCAAACCAGTCACTGCGAATTCTATCAAACCTAGTTGCAGCAAGTGCCATCCAATCTGATGGACTGCTTGATGAAATAATATCAGAACTTCTTGATTTCAGTTCTGTGGTAGTCAGCTTAAAGGCTTCTGAACTCAATGACTTATTAGCAAAGGTATTTTCTGCTTGTTATATTTCTGCGTCATGTCACTCAAGCCATAAAACTTAGTTGATGGATCCGACAAAACTATCTTAATCTTGATTGGTTCTCGAATTCTAATCAAAATTTTAGTCTTCTCATAATTTTTTTAAGCTGTAACTCACTATGCATCCAAATTATGAATACTGTACCTTTTTTTTCCAACTTAATTTTTGAAATAAATGCTGATTGACAAAACATCTGTACTTATGCTAATGATTGTCTTCTGAGAAGTGTAAAGTCTTGAAGAGCTGAATCAATATTTGACCACTGAATGTTTTTTGCCTTTGTTCTTTTTCTGGTGAACAATGGTGGCCTGCAAATTCTAGCATTTCGGAGTTTCTCAATGATTTACTTTGCTTGCAGTGTTTTTAATTGATGATGGCTAACTTCAAACTTTTTGCAGAGTTTCTTGATCATTAAAGTGCTGGTAGACAATAGTGGAAGTGGCATTGCAAGCTCATATTTCACAAACTGGGTAGCCATTGTTGAAATATTTTCAAAGGTCAGATACATTTATACTATATGCTGGTTCCACGGAACTTATATGCCCATTTTCTCCCTCTAATCCTGTGGATATGTAGGTTGTTTCTTGCAATGAAGATGCCTCTGGAAGAGTATTGTATGAGGTCACTGCTTGCATAACTGTAATGTTATCTACAGTAGCCCAGAATCTCAAAGCATCTTCCTCAGCTCCAGTTCTTGATACAAATTCTACTCCTAGGGTAAATGAAACTCTGAAAAGGATTTTAGACCATGCAAAAACATCAGGCTTAGTAGACCATTTATGTTGCTGCTTAGCAACTTCCGGATCAAGTCTGAATTCCGGTTCTTCAAATATGTTGCGTGCTGCATGCGAAACATGTAAAGCTATTTGGTCGCTCGTAGATGCACTGGAAATACATTTCACCATGGAGAATGCCTATCTATTCCCCCTAAATGCATTCTGGAGCCATTCTTTACATCGACTTGATATCAGGGACCATGAGCGAGGGTCACTGGTTGGACCTGAATCAGCAAGAATTATTGATGCATTGACAAGAGCTTTCCTTCGCTCAAAAGCTGTCCAACTTGCTATTACCCATTGCCTTCATCAACGTGCAGAGGCCACACTGTCTGCCGTCATTCAGGTATTTGTTCTCATCCACTGAAATTTTTTCTGGCCTTTGTGGTAATTGGTGAAACTACTTTATCAAATTTCTAGTATTTTCTAATTTCTTTTGTTTGCTTCATGCTTACATAGTAAATATTTCAGCTCTGGTGTCCATATAAATATAGCACTCTGGTTAATGTTTCAGCTCTTGTCGAGGTGCTGCCTCCGTAGTGGAATCGTTCTAAGTATTCTTTGTGGCTTCCCCAGTTCTCTTCCTGTGACTACTGTTGTCAGTGGTGGAGAAGATGGCACTGCTGTTTCGGAGATATTCTCTATACTATCTTTCTGTGCATCTTCAAATAAAGACTCACAAACAGGTGAAACAAGCAATGTGAAGGGAAAACAAAGCAATCCTTGTGCCCTGGTGCTACACTCATGCCTTTTCCTAGCAATAATTGCTCAGTGTCTAAAGTCAACTTTAAGAAATTCAGCGTTATTTATGCTCACAACCACTCCAAAGAAGCAGCTTTCTCGACTTTCAATCATTGCACATTATTTTTCTTCTGATGATAGAATTAAGACTTATTTTCAATTGCATTCTGCTTCAGCCATGCTGGCTCTTGCATCAATCCTATCCCTTGAAAGTGGTGCTACTGTTGAGTCCTCTATCTATGAAATTGCAGTTCCTCTGATTCCACCAACTGCCACACTTTGTGATCTCCTTAAAATCACATCAGGTAATGCAGATCAGACAGGCCCCATTATCCAGAGTGGCATTCTCTCCTATTGGCATGGTCTTAGGGATGGATGTGTTGGCTTATTAGAATCCAGACTGAAGGTGGGAGGACCACTGGCAGTACAACAAATGATTGCGAGCAATATCCCTATGCTTCTTATTGATTTGTTAACCAACACCCATTCTTCTCAACCAATTGCCAGCACAAGAGATCAAATGATGTTATCTCCTACAGGGGTTGTATCAACAATTTCATCAATATGTCACTGCATTTCAGGTGGAGTCTTAATGTTTCGTCAGATTTTGCTCAAGAATGAACACACGAAGCTCATCTGTAACTTGTTATCTGATGTCCATCTTAAGCTTGTGAAGGGCTGGGGTGGGCCGGGTGGAGGAAAGGATGGAGTCAGAGATATAATAAATGCAGTAATTGATCTCTTAGCATTTCCTTTTGTTGCTGTACAAAATGCTCCAGGTTTGCCCTCTGCCACTGCTTCTGTAAACAGTGGATTTATTCTCAACATGGGTTCCCCTGGTGGGAAAGTATGCATGGAAGACAGAGACATGATTAAAGCAATCGAGGAAGACATGGGAAAATATATAAAAATCCTTATGGAGGTCAGATCTCTTTTGCTTTGGAGGGTGTTTTTTCTTTTTGCCCCTTCCTTTTGAGAGTGGGTGTGCTTGTACCATTGGTTTGTCGTGTTCCTACAGCATATATACTTTTTTCATTATATATGTCAATGTCACACATACTTCCTGAGCAGATTTGGTAGAGTTTAGACCATTGATAAGAATCTAAGTTGAATTTTCTGTGGTTGGTTTTAAGTTCAGTACACTGGATTGGAAATCCAATACATTTGTAGAAGTTACATGGTCTTTGGGATATGAGGATGCAAAAAAAGTGTTGTAATAGCCCCTAAGAGCACGTTTCATTTCACTTACTCTAGCATGTTTACTTTTTAGTGCAAGGTAGAGAACCATCCTGGAGCTGATTGACCTGTGTAATTTTCATTTCAGATAGGAGTACCTGGCACTATTCTCTGTTGCTTGGAACACATGGAATTAAAATATTTGGGAAGGCCCATTGCCTTTCTTGCAAAAATGATTGGACAACGGCCCCTTGCGGTTCAACTTGTGGGCAAAGGCTTCTTGGATCCAAATAGAGTAAGAAGGCTGCTTGATTCGGGTACAAGAGAGGTCACCCTGGATGTTTTGATGATAGTTTCCGATTTGGCTCGTATGGATAAGGTTGGATTCTGTTTTTCATGAGATAGCTATTCTCTTTTATTTTTTCTAAGTAGCTTCTCATTTGGTATCCCTATTTAGTCACTAATCTTAGCTGCAAAGTTAGATTTAATTTAAGTTTCAATTCTGCCTTGAATTAGATTTAGAACTTCCCTCTCTCCCACTATCTTCTCCCTTCTATTTATGCACATTTAATTTGCCCCAGTTTTACGGAGTTTAATATGCATTCATCTCTACTCTAATGTTAGTTTTATTTGCTGCTGAAGATTGACCATTAGATTCACAGCTTAAAATCAAAACTAAATTTTATCCCATCAAATTGAAACAGATGATTAAGCACCACTTTCCACTGATGACATTGTCATCTCAATTTACCACTGTAGATGAGAATATATTTATGTAGCCCCTTCCCCCGCATCATTTTCTTCTTTTTACTTGATTTACAATAACTCATCTTTAAGATGTCCTGATTAGTATTAAAATTATTTGAGCATGCAGTGGTTTTATGAATATATTAATGGAGCTTCCATGTTAGAGTTTCTTAAAGACTTTCTCACCCATGAAGATCCCAATGTCCGTGCAAAGGCATGCAGTGTGCTGGGAAACATGTGTCGCCACAGCTCGTACTTCTATAGTTCACTGGTAAGCTTGTTAAATCTGATTCCTAGATACCAAATCCTAGTGAGATTCAAAATTTCAATAGGTCCTTGTTACTTATGTGCACATATGCCAATGCCTGGGCAAATGATGAAAATCTGGCAGGCTTGATTGATTATGCATTTTCTTACAATTGAATCCTATTTTCTAGGCAAAGAACCATATTATTGGTCTACTCATCGATCGATGTGCTGATCCCGACAAACGAACACGGAAATTTGCATGTTTTGCGGTAAAAGATGTTCTTTCTTGGTGTGATTTTATATTTACTTTCAGTTATCTATTTCTAAAATAGAAGTTCCTCTACATATTTCCCCCTCAAATAATCTAATCTCTTACTGTCTTGGTCTTGTCATTAGTCTTGAGAATCCACTTATTGTAAATACCAAATTTCATTATTGTAGACTTATAGCCACAATTTAAATCTCACTCTCCAGATTGGTAATGCTGCCTATCATAATGATGTGTTGTATGAAGAACTCAGGAGATCTATACCACTACTCGCAAATATACTGATTTCAGCAGAAGAAGACAAGACTAAAGCAAATGCTGCAGGTGCTCTAAGTAATCTTGTTCGTAACTCAAGCAAGCTCTGTGAAGATATTGTGTCCAAAGGCGCCATGCAGGTTTGTGGGCATGCTTCATTATTTTGTAAAGGCATCTTAATTTTGAGTGGTTGGAACTTGACCAAACTGTTCTAGTAATTTTGAAGGAAAATTAGAAAATGTAGTTGCTACATTCCCTTTGTTCTTTATATTGTGTGTGATGAGACCTATGTGATGTCGTAGTCCGAAAATCCATTTACCACCACCAGTGATGCTATTATGGTTTTCACATCTAATATTGTGCACCATGCCCTGATGATTTTTTATCTCCAATTAATTTGATGCTGCAGGCTCTGCTGAAGTTAGTGGCTGATTGTTCGGTGCTGGCCTTAAACCCAAGCAGGAAAGATGCTGTAAACGAATCTCCACTTAAGATAGCCCTCTTTTCATTAGCAAAGATGTGTGCACACACTCCCTGCCGACAATTCCTACAGTCCTCAGAGTTGTTCCCGGTGATCGCACGGCTTCGGCAATCGCCAGAATCCACCATTGCAAATTATGCCTCCGTTATCATCAGCAAAGTAGGTGACACTTAATGCCTACAGGTAAAATCATGTTAATCGAAATATGCATATCAGTCGCTCGATTTTCCACTATCTCAGTGATGATGATTCTGGTTATTTCAAGTTTCAATCAAAAGTTGGGACAACAAAGAACAGAACTAAAATTGCGACGAAGATAGCAATCTTAGTTGTCCTATACATGCGATTGTGTATTTCAACCAAAATATAGTTGAACTTGAGAAATCAGAATCAGCCACACTGTGTAAAGGCATATTTTGAACTGAACCTTTCTGTCCAACATCATAAGTGAAATACTAAATTTTTATTATTTTATTTTTTTTAACAAGGAAAATAGGTGATTATATTAATAAGTTGTTTGACACTGGCGTATTATCAACAACGTTTCTAGGTTTGAACCATCAGAAATTTAGTGATAATATGAAAGAAAATTTGAGATTATCCTTAGTAAAATGATAATCGTTGGAATATTTCAAAAATTATTGTAAATTTTAACTTACTTTCATTTTTATTTAAAAGATAAAGGGACAAACAAAAGTATTGATGGATTTTTTTTTCTTCAAAAAAAATAAGAAATAAATTCAGATTTATAATAGTTTGTGACATTATAAAAATTATCATTTTACTATAAGTAATCGGAAATTAACCTTAAAAGGATCAAAATATTTGGGGAGGCAATTCTTCTTTGTTACCTGATGAGCAGGTATTTGTTTCTTAATTTTAGAGCACTAAACTCCAGTGTTGTTTCTTGATAAGCTCTTTTCCTCTCAACCTCGGGCTTTTTGGTGTGTTTTGTTCATGTCCACCGTACGCCTATTAAATTGTCTTCAAGGTCAATCAAATTTTATTTATTTTTATTTTTTTTCATGAAGGTGATACAATAAATAATGTCTATATATATAGGACTAACTCAAAGATTAAAAAGTGGAAATCCCGGACGGTCAATGACTGAAGCTAATGACAACACAGACTTTGTAATATAACTTGGCTACTACTAGCAGCACCCATTTGCTTCATTGAGTGGCATGCATTTTATTTCTTTCTTGGTGTGAAAAGCAGATTGTGATGGGCCTTGGCTTGGACATCATATGCTTTTATGGTTGCCTAAAGTTAACTCGACTGAGATTATAAAGCACCGGACATTCATCTATTATGTGTGCGTATGTTTTTATTGAGGGCTGAAAATCCCAAAAACTGCTGAACTAAATTCTAATTCATGGCATGCACAGAATGAAAGATTGAGACTTCATTAAGAAAATATTTTATGAAAGCTTTTTATTTTTCATGGGAGTTCTATTTTTTAAAAAAAATGTATCAATTTTCTTTCTAACACCGAACGATAGTCTCATTAAAATGCGACGGAATTATAATAAAACATTTGAAAAAGTGGAGATCGTTAAGGATTTGTACTAATAAAGCACATTCTATAATTTAAAAAAAAAAAAAAAATACATCCCACCATTTCTAACCTTGAGAAAAACAAATCAGCAGTAAGACTACCTTCAAGGTGGGTGTATTATTAGTATTAGTAGCACAAGACCTTAGCCATGGCAATGTATTGTCACAGCCAGCAATCTAACTGCACCAAGGCTGCGATTCTAACAATGTACTACTTCTTGCGTCACGTATTCCTCTGTTTCGATAATGTATTGGGGAATCGGAAGTGAAATCATTGCTCCCGTAGAAAGTGCTTGTCGACTAGTCAAGTGACCCAATCATAGATAGTTCTTAAAAACTTTTCAAAGCATCACACTTCACAAAATCTGCTGATGTAGGTTAAATGTTCGAAATTCGAAAGCCTTTGGGCATCGGCTCCCTTTCTCCGGCGTATATCGAACCAGTTGTAAAAGATGAAATGATGGATCACTTCATTTATCAATTTCATAATGTAGGACTATTGTCACTTGCCTCCCCCTGAGATTTGACAATTTATCATTTAGATGGTGAGAACTGCAAAATAAGCTTAAATATATATACCCCTACTTAACTACCATTCTCATTTCATATCGAAAAATTAAGACATGTAACGGAAAATATAGACACATAATAAATATTATGAACAAATATAATATGTATTCAATATTTCGATTGTACAATAGCATGGTATGTCATCATTATTACTATAATGGTGCTCCAAATTATTTAATTGTAATGAGTAAATTATCATTTTTTTTTTGGGATATTTTGAATCAATCAAACCATTCAAACGGTCAACTTTTCAAGTACTTTCATCGCTTTTAAAAAAAAAGAAAATGAAAATTTCATCTCATTAATAAAAGAAAAAAATCATTTGTTTTTTAATTAAAAATATCCTTCCTGCTTTTAACACGCCTATGCATTATTTAAAACAAATCATTTCTATTACGTCGGATACGACTGAGAGCTATCGGATTTTTTTTTTTTTTAAGTTTACTTTTCAGACCAAGATGGCCTATTATTTATTTTACACTTTTTTATATTCTAGATAGAAGACTTTGTTGCATTTCAATGCAATCTAAAGAATCGATAACTTTGGCTGGATGAGGATTTTTTTTCTTCCACACGCTTTTAATGAGAGGGGCCCGACAATAATAAATCAAGTCATGCAAATATTAATAAATATCTAAAAAAATGAATAAACGAAAAAGTTCTTCAAAATGTTTAATCGATTGTGCAATATGGAATATTCCATTGCTTAAGTTTTGACCTTGTTGCACCTCATGGGTATTACGTCTTGTCAAATCTCAAAGCTCTTGACAATTATTCTTTTAATACAATGGTAGTCACCTCATTTCCTTTCCTTAATTGTTTTGAAAATATTAGAGTTTAGAGTTTTTTTTTATATACGTGGGGAGATTTTTTTTTTTAATTATTATTTCAAAGGAAAGAAGATATCACATTTCTCAAGATTTATTTAAATAATTATCTGTACCCTTAAAAATTATTTAAATAATTACATAGATCTCCTGAGTTTCATAAATAATCTCACAGACATCTTTAATTTCATAAATAATTATGATATCATTTGATTATAGTAATTTAAATAAATATAAATATAATAATAAGATAAAAAATAATAAATAAATATCATACGATACAAATAAAATATTATAATAAGTATAATTAATAATGTAACGTATATAATAAAAATTATTTTTATATACTAAAATTTATTAATTTAAAAATTAACTTTATGGTTTATACTATTATCGACATAATTAAAAAAGATATTGCAAATAAAATAATATGAATGCTATAAATTACTATGAATGTTTGTATAATTATTTTAATATTATTTATACGTCGAATAAATTTTATTATTATAAAAGGAATGTGACAAATTGATAATGTTAAAATAACTTTTTTAATATTTAAAAATATTTTATAAATTTTATCTTATTTTTCATAATATATTATTTTAATTTTAATTTATATTTATTATAGAAGATTATTTAAAGTCAATTTTTGAGTTGTTGTAATCTATGGTATAATAGTTGAAAATAAGTATGTGCGCTAATTTATGAAACTTAATAGGTCTATATAACTATTTAAATAAATCTTAAGTATGTGGGTGCTCCCAATGGCGTGATCGAATTGGTCATCATACTCGCCGTATAGCCGTGGTGGTCTGGTTTGATTCTTGAAGGTGAGAAAAAATTTTAAAAAATTTATATTTACGCTTGTCCACCCCCCTTCCCTTTTTTAAAAAAAAAAATTTAAGTATGTGGGTAGCCTTTCCTCTATTTTAAAAAAAAAAAGCTCATTTATTTCTTCATCTGCAGTAGAGATATTTAGACTGATAGGTCTCATTGGCACTTCGGTCTCAATGGTACTTCTCCTTTATTGCTTTAACATAGTGGATTTTTAATTTAAATGATTACTCGTTATTACTTAATTCAACACCAACTTAATTTCAAATTCAAAATAATATTTATTATATATTTTAAAAAAAAAGATGGGGATGAGAAACCATACCAACTAGACATCAACTTCACTTTTATTATTACTTAAAATTAGTGCAAACCTAGAGCGCATTCACAGTTAGTCAAATTAGCCCTGAAGGACTACCTATTCACTTAGTCATTATATTATCATCAAGACTTTAAATATAAGCTATTTACAACTTAAAGTACGATACCAATATTAATAATTATTTAATTATTTATTAACCATCCATCCATTATATTTGATAGCTATGATTTCATCTCACAATATTCATACATTAGCCTAACATTCCATGAGTACAACTATCTATATTTGGCAAATTTCCAAAGTGGTTTTTGATTTTGGTCTAGACTTGCTTATCTTCAACCCCAAGTGATGGCATTTTTGCATTTATATGAAATGCAGAAAGTTCATACTTATAATAATTCGATCTCGACGGAATTGCTACACAAGCCAAATTTTTTATACTGTTTTGGGGATTTCACCATATAACCTTTGAAAACAAATCAGACCATTTGACACAAATGTGAAACTCTTTTGTTGCGCCATTAGAGGCAACATTTGATGCTGAAATTAATTGATGCGCGGAGAAAGGCAAAGTTATGTTATTTATGTATTTTTGTGTGGCTAAAATTGAATTTTCCCAAGTTTGACAAAATCATCCTTAAAAGGCATTATTTCATCACCAAAAGGTCACCAGCCACGATCACAAAGTTGTTTTATTTTTTATATTTACTTAAAATACATCGCGTCCCACGATGAGATCTCTAATAGATTTTTATATTGCAATTGAAGAACCATAGGCCTTTAAAAAATTTTAAAAATAAGAATAAACTTATGAATTGAATATTTGAGATTTTTATTAGAGAAATTGTGGGTATAATAAACCATTAAGTGTATAAAACGAGTAAATTGAAAAATTAAATACAAATTAAGCAGTATCCTTCTTTGTTACACATATTCGTACCTTTTACTAGCATACATACAACAATAATGTTCAATAAAAGGATTGTTCGTGCATTATTTTCTTGGTTTATAAGTATCAAAATTGAATTGAATATAGATTGACTTAGGATAAGAGGACGGGGAGACCCAAAAGAGGATGTTTAATCCTATTGAAATTTAAAGTTGTTGCTACTACGCTGATAACGGGTGACTCGTATCACTTTCAATAAATGAGTTATAAATCTGAACAGGGTAAGTCAAAAAAATTGGAGTGCCATAATATAATTTAAAAAAATTTAGGGATAAACTATAATTTTAAAATAGTAGTGGCTAACAGTTTTACTATAGCTGTTAACCGATAATTTTCAGAGAGTTTATGAAATTCAAATGACTGGCCAATAATTTTAAATAGTGATCTGATCGCACAAAAATTTCAAGTTTTTTTTTAATAGTAACTTAGAACAACAGTCAAATGACGATCCGTTTTAAAGTTAGCAGTGATCCAATAACTCTCAAAAAGTCAATAACGGCTAATTTTATTATTTAAACTATAAAAAGTCAAATTAAACTAATTTCAAATGTGTTGTTAATAATATATCGAGCTTAAACTTATTTATACAAATCATCTTGAGTTTTAATTTGCTTATTCACATATATTGATTCATTATTAAGCTATCACTTACATATATACTATGTTGAGGAGTGTGATCTTTGTAAATTTTATTTCAATATCAAAACTTAAGTAATTGCAAGTGTGTCAAACACTTTAAAAAAGTGGTGTGTGTGTGTGTTAAACTTAAATTGTAAAGGTTTATTGACATCTTAAAAGTCAATTATAAACATCTTGAAGCCTTGGGTTGTAAAGTTTAGATAGTATAATCTTTTAAGCTTGGTTTGCTTAGAGGTGTGAATGTAAGTAAATTTATTAATATATTAGAAGTCAACTATAAATATCTTGAAGTCTTGGGTTAAAAGGTTTTGATAATAGAATCCTTGAGCTTTATTTTATTGGAGGCATAGACGTAGACAAGTTTTTTGATACCTTAAAAGTTAGTCGTAAAGATATTGAAGTCTTGGGTTATAAGGTTTGGATAGTGGAATTATAAAGCTTAGTTTACTTTAAAGCATGGATGCAAACACGTTCGTTTTTTCTATTATTAACTCTTTAAATTTGCTTGTTGAAATTAATATTATTATTAGTTGAGGTAGTTGTTGGTATTGAATTATGATGTTGTTATTGAATAGATTTTTAAATACTCAGTTCACCCCTTATTCGGTTGCTTAGGTAAAATTTTGGATATATTATTGAATATTATATTCACTATTCGTTCATACCTTTTTCATTTAGATAAAATATAAAAAATTTATTTTTCTACTCATATGTAAATGTTTGAAAATCGTATATAAATTAGAAAAAATAAACAATTTTTTTAAAAAATATTTAAAATTAATAAAACTTTAGATTTTAAAAACTTAGCAAACAAATCTTATATATAAAATTTTCATTTACAAATAGAACTTTATATATTACAATTAATTAAAGGTAGATATTTAGTAAAGACATTCATATTTACCTTTCCATAATATGTTCTTCCGTAGCTATTAAAATATGGAGCTAAATAAGAACTTTAAAAATGAGCAATTATTGATAGACAACTTGTTTTTTTTGAACTTTTTAAAAAATACATATATATTTTTTTATTTTTGCAGCACGCCATCTAAAATTTACATTTCATTTTATTCTTTTACTTCCGTCTAAATGATTTTATCGTTCAAATGTAAAATTATAATTCTCAAAATAAGTGGAAAAAAATTTTAAATTGTATTTAAGCTATATAACACAAGAAACAACAAAAAAGATTCGTTTGTCGTTATTGAAACTCACAACTATTAATAATAAAAAATAACTAAAATCTAAAATAATAATTATCTAAAAGGACAATTACTAATACATTACAAATAACACATGCCATTTTCAAAATATAATTAATATTTTAGATAATTATAATATATTATATTTTGTTTACTTAACAAACAAATCCTATATATAACATTTTCGCTTACAAATAGAATTCTATAAATTATAATTAATTAGAAGTAAATATTTAGTAAAAACATTCATATTTACCCTTCTATAGTATGTTCTTTCGTAACTATTAAAATATGGAGATAAATAAGAAATTAAAAAATTAAGAAGGGAGGTCTAAGCTTAAGATTAGAGTTCGAACTCAGCCCTGTTTTTCTAAAAAGAAAAAGATAGAAGCAAATTCATAATAATAAAATATAAAATATAAAAACTGACTTGACAAAAATGAAAAGGAAAGAAAGAAGAAGAAATACAGGAAACTAGAAGGGGCAAGAAATGCAAAACCGCCTTTCTCAAACGAGAGCTTGATACAACTCGGGGATATTCTCACTCTCACGTACTAATACTACACTCGATTTATAATCAGTGTCGCCCTTGGCAAAACAATAATGACCTAAAAAAAATACAAGATTATTTTTTCATTTAATTGCAAAAAAATACATAAACAAAAAGGCTGAAATAAAAACCAAAACAAAAACAAACCCCACCTCCCTCTTTTCTCTCCTCTCTTTACTTTGGGGTTTCGCCTCTCTCTCTTTCTGTCTCTCTCTCTCTCTCTCTCTTAAATCTCTCCCACTCTCTCTTAAATCTATCTCAGTATTTTTATATGCCTCTCAGGTGTCTGATCTAACTTCGTTTTCTTTTTCAAAAAGTTTATTGTCCAGTTAACGTTGCAGTGGTTTTAAGGGTTTTGCTTTGGTTGGTTGATTGGTTGTTTTTTTTTTTTTTAAAATTTTTTTAGTGGTTATTATTATTATTTTTAAAATTTTTTGTGTTTTTGTGGCAGTAGTTTTAGAAAGCAGCGAACTTTGAGTTGAGATGAGATGGCGACCACAAGATCAACTTTGCCGACGAGGCTGCGACAGCTTATTTCCGGCGAAAGCTCTATCGGTCCTTCTGTTAAACTCGACTCTGAGCCCGTAAGTTTTTTTTTTTTTAATTTAAGTGATGTTATTTTATTTTGTTTTATTTTTGGTTACCCTCTATTATGATTAGGGTTTTATTGAAAAATATGAATATTGTGTGTTCAAGTCGTTGATTAGGGTTTTGTTAGGCCCTTATTTTTTTTTATTGTCAAATTTGATTGGAAAAAAGGGGTTCTTAGGCCCTTATTAATTTTTTTGTCAAATTTGATTGGAAAAAGGGGTTCTAACGGGCCCCCTTTAATTGAGCCTCTCATTTTTTGTGTTTGCTGCTGGCTACTGGCTTTATTGTCTGCTACTAATTTGGTATAATCTTGTTTTGTAAGTGTGATTTTTCTTCAGGGCTGTTTTAAGTTAATAGGATTGTGAGGCTGGCTTAGTTTTAATTCCCTAGTATTTTGTTGAGATTGTTAATCTGATAAAAAGGTGCATTTTGTTCGTTTCTTAGAGGTTGGAGGTAGCAGTGAGCCAAAAATTATGGCATTGACTATGACCAAACATGATAATATTTTAAGTGAATGATGTCAATGCTAGTTGCACTGGCTGCATATGCTTGTTGTATAATTCTGATTAAAACTTTTGCGCATTTTGGCTTTTGGATGTTTTCATATTTACCTTTATTCTATGGCATCTTGAATTTGCATTATAGTCATTTCCCATGGTATGTCTAGTTATAAATGTTACAATTGTGGCCTCTGTTTGAAGAGGTAAACCTACTGACTACCAAAGACTGGATATGAGGTTAATGAACTGCTTAGTTCTTTTTGGCTGATACTTTTCTAGAATAGGTTTTTGGAATTCTCTCAATGATGCTAAGAGATCCTTGCAATTTTGAAACTTTTAATAACTGTAACTTATGCGGTCTGGACATTCATGTTGTGGCGGTCAGATTGATTCATCATGTTAAATAAAAATGTGTATGTTTGTAACATAGGTTCTGATTAGAAATCTTTCACTGTTGTGACTGAATGTATTATCTGAGAAAACTTTCATTTACTGGTAATTTTTCCTATGTTTTGAGTTTGCATTGCTTCCTGTTGTCTTATTTCCATTTATTTATTCTTCTCAGCATCCATCTATAAATAACTGTTTGGTTAAATGACATTTCATGAGTTAATGTTTTCTAATTAAACACCTGGCAATAGTCTAAATTGCTTACCAAATATTAGAGTGGGATAAGCAGTGAACTGAATATGTCATTCTAGTGGAATGAATTTTCTAAATTGCTGTTTGCATTTACCATGCAAGCTTTATGTTTGGAAGTATTACTTTCCTTCTTCTGTTTGTCTAAAAGTAAACATATGTTTGCCAAGAATACATTTGGAATTATTGTTTACATTTTTAGAATACTTTTGCTTCATTTGGATTATTTTGCTTTTTATTTTTTTTATTTTTTCAATCTAATGCTTAATTTGTATCTCTATTGCAGCCTCCTAAAATTAAAGCCTTCATTGACAAGGTGATCCAGAGCCCATTACAAGACATAGTAATACCTCTATCTGGCTTTCGCTGGGAGTACAGTAAGGTGAGAGCATGCTTGTTCTCATGTGTCAAGTTTTATATTGATGGCCCTTGTGTTCTTTTACTCACCTGTTCCTTTTGACTTCAGGGAAATTTTCATCATTGGAGGCCTTTGTTTCTGCATTTTGATACATATTTCAAGACATACTTGGCTTCTAGGAATGACCTTGTCTTGTCAGATAAAATTTTAGAAGATGATACTCCATTTCCAAAACATGAAGTTCTTCAAATATTACGAGTAATGCAAATAATATTGGAGAATTGTCCTAACAAGAGTTCATTTGACGGCTTAGAGGTAAGTCATGTATTACTCACAAGTAATTTCCAACGGAAATGATCCAATGTGAATTTGTTATTTATCATTTTAACCTGTTAGATCTTTGTAGTTTTAGATATAAGCAAGCATGCGCTACTTTGTTTTGCCTGATATATTTTTTTCTTGTTCATGTTCAGCATTTCAAGCTCCTACTTTCGTCCACAGATCCTGAGATTCTTATAGCCACATTGGAGACGCTTTCTGCACTTGTGAAGATAAATCCATCTAAGCTGCATGGAAATGGGAAGTTGATTGGATTGGGTTCTGTAAACAGCTCTCTCTTATCTTTGGCTCAGGGATGGGGGAGCAAGGAAGAGGGCTTAGGTTTATACTCTTGCGTTATGGCAAATGAGAGAAAGCAGGAGGATGGGCTTTCTTTGTTTCCATCTGAAGAAGAAAATGATGGCGACAAGTCTCATTATCGAGTTGGCTCGACACTCTATTTTGAATTGCATGGGCTCAATGCCCAGAGCACTGAGGAAAACAGCTGCAATGCAAGTTTCTCAAGCTCAAGAGTTCTACATATACCAGACCTACATTTAAGGAAGGAGGATGATCTGGTATTGATGAAACAGTGCATCGAACAGTACAACATAGCTTCTGAGCTCCGATTCGCATTGCTGACAAGAATCAGATATGCTCATGCCTTTCGCTCCCCCAGAATATGCAGACTGTACAGCAGGATCTGCCTTCTTGCCTTTATTGTGCTTGTTCAGTCTAGTGATGCCAATGATGAGCTGATTTCCTTTTTTGCTAATGAGCCTGAGTATACAAATGAGTTAATCAGGATTGTACGGTCAGATGAAACAGTTCCTGGGACAATTAGAACTCTTGCAATGCTTTCCTTGGGAGCCCAGTTAGCTGCATATTCTTCGTCTCATGAGCGGGCACGCGTTCTGAGTGGATCAACTATCAGTTTTGCTATTGGGAATAGGATGATTCTCCTTAATGTGCTTCAGAGGGCAATTATGTCTCTGAAAAATTCCAATGACCCATCGTCCCTTGCCTTTATTGAGGCACTTCTTCATTTCTACATGCTTCACATTATTTCATCCTCAGCCTCAGGGACTAATGTGAGGGGTTCTGGAATGGTCTCCACCTTTTTACCACTGTTGGAGGAGTCTGATCCTGCCCATATTCATCTTGTTTACTTGGCTGTGAAAGGTTTACAGAAGCTAATGGATTACAGTAGTTCAGCGGTGACAGTGCTTAGAGATTCAGGGGGAGTAGAGCTGATGGCCCAGAGGCTACAAATTGAAGTACATAGAATTGTTGGTTTGGCCAGAGAAAATGACAATTCAGTGAATATTAGTGAGTTTTCAAGATATAATGAAGATCATGTGTACGCCCAGAAGAGGCTTATCAAGGTTCTTCTGAAGGCACTGGGGTCTGCTACATATGCCCCTGCAAATTCTACCCGACCACCCCTAAACTCCCATGATAGTGCTTTACCTGGTACTTTGTCGCTAATATATGGAAATGTAGATAAATTTGGAGGTGAAATTTATTACTCAGCTGTAACTGTTATGAGTGAAATTATTCACAAAGACCCAACCTGTCTCCCAGTGTTGCTTGAAATGGGTCTTCCTGATGCATTCTTGTCATCTGTGGTAGCTGGAATACTTCCTTCTTCAAAGGCCATTACATGTGTTCCAAATGGCCTTGGTGCCATCTGTCTTAATGCCAAAGGATTAGAGGCAGTGAAAGAAACTTCAGCATTACGATTCCTTGTGGACATATTTACCAGCAAAAAATATGTTATTCCAATGAATGATGCTGTTGTTCCACTGGCAAATGCAGTGGAAGAACTCCTGCGCCATGTATCATCTTTGAGGGGCACTGGTGTTGATATAATCATTGAAATTGTTGATAAAATTGCTTCGCTTGGGGACAATAACTCTGCTGGGTCATCAGGGAAGATTAGTTCAAGTACTGCAATGGAAATGGATTCTGAAGACAGAGAAACTGAAGGACCTAGCTGTTTGCTTGATACAGTTGATTCTGTTGCAGATGGCGTCAGTGATACAGTTGATTCTACTGCTGCTACAGAAGGGATTAGCGATGAGCAGTTTGTTCAACTATCAATATTCCATTTGATGGTTCTGCTTCACAGAACAATGGAGAACACTGAAACCTGTCGGTTATTTGTGGAGAAATCGGGAATAGAAGCTTTACTAAAGCTTCTGCTGAGGCCAAGTATCGCACAGTCATCTGATGGAACATCTATCGCCTTGCACAGTACTATGGTTTTCAAGGGTTTTACTCAGCATCACTCAGCTCCTTTAGCGCGTGCCTTCTGTTCTGCCCTTAGGGATCATTTGAAGAAAGTTTTGGCTGGATTTAGTGCAGTTTCAGGGTCCTTTTTGCTGGATCCGAGGATAGTGCCTAATAATGACCTCTTTTCATCTCTTTTCCTTGTTGAGTTCCTTCTATTTCTTGCTGCCTCCAAGGACAATCGTTGGGTAACTGCTCTACTGACAGAATTTGGAAATGGTAGCAAAGATGTTCTTACAGATATTGGGCAGGTCCATCGTGAAATTTTATGGCAGATTGCTCTCCTTGAAGATGCCAAACTCGAGATGGAGGATGATGGAGCTGGTTCTGCTGCTGAATCACAACAGTCTGAATTAAGTACACATGAGTCTGAAGAGCAAAGATTCAACTCCTTCAGGCAGTTCCTTGATCCATTATTAAGGAGGAGGACATCAGGATGGAGTATTGAAGCCCAGTTTTTTGATCTCATCAGCCTATACCGTGATCTTGGGCGTGCTACTGGCTTTCGACATAGGCTGAATACAGGCAGTCCTTCAAATCTCTGGCTTGGAGCCAATCCTTCTAATTCATTGGATGCTGCTGATTCTGGCAATAAAAAGGAATATGATAAGCAGAGATCATATTATACCTCTTGTTGTGACATGGTCAGATCACTTTCCTTTCACATTACCCATTTGTTTCAGGAGCTGGGGAAGGCAATGTTGCATCCTGCTCGTCGACGAGATGAAACTGTGAGTGTGTCCCCTTCTTCAAAATCAGTGGCTGCTACTTTTGCTTCCATCGCACTGGATCACATGAATTTTGGAGGTCATGTAAATCCTTCTAGATCCGAGGCTTCTATATCAACCAAGTGTCGCTATTTTGGTAAAGTTGTTAATTTCATTGATGGCATTCTACTGGACAGGCCGGAATCCTGTAATCCGATATTGTTAAATTGCTTATACGGGCATGGGGTTGTTCAATCAGTTTTGATGACATTTGAAGCTACGAGTCAATTGCTTTTTGCAGTAAACAGGACTCCTGCATCTCCGATGGAGACTGATGATGGAAATGTAAAACAAGATGAAAAGGAAGATGCAGATCATGCATGGATCTATGGCTCCTTGGCAAGTTATGGTAAACTTATGGATCACATGGTGACATCTTCTTTTATCTTATCTCCATTTACGAGACACTTGCTTTCACAACCTCTGATAAATGGAGATATACCTTTCCCACGGGATGCTGAGACTTTTGTGAAGATGCTTCAGTCCATGGTGTTGAAGGCAGTGCTTCCCGTTTGGACTCATCCCCAGTTTACTGAATGCAGTTATGATTTCATTACTACAATTATTTCTATCATTAGGCACATCTATTCTGGGGTTGAAGTGAAAAATGTCAGTAGCAGTACCAGTGCTCGTATTACTGGCCCCCCTCCAAATGAAACAACTATTTCAACAATTGTGGAGATGGGTTTTTCCAGGCCTAGGGCAGAGGAAGCTTTAAGGCGAGTTGGATCAAATAGTGTGGAGCAGGCAATGGAGTGGTTGTTCTCCCATCCAGAGGAAGCCCAAGAAGATGATGAACTTGCCCGTGCACTTGCCATGTCCTTGGGGAAGTCTGAATCAGAAGGAAAGGAAGATGCTGCGAATGTCAGTACTCAGCCACTTGAAGAAGAAATGGCCCAACTTCCTCCAATTGAGGAGTTGTTATCAACATGCACAAAGCTTCTTCTGATGAAGGAACCCTTAGCTTTTCCAGTTCGGGACCTGCTTGTGTTGATATGCTCCCAGAATGAAGGTCAATACAGGTCTAATGTTATCTCCTTTATTATCGACCAAGTGAAGGAGTGTAGTTTAATCACTGATGGCAGAAACAATTCCATGCTATCTGCTCTGTTGCATGTTCTTGCTTTGCTTCTTCATGAAGATGCTGGGGCGCGAGAAGTTGCTGCTAAGAATGGTCTTGTAAAACTGGTTTCTGAGCTACTTGTACAATGGAATTCTGGTTCATCAGACAGGGAGAAGAGCCAAGTTCCAAAGTGGATAACCACAGCTTTTCTTGCTGTTGATCGGATGCTGCAAGTTGATCAAAAATTAAATTCTGATGTTGCAGAGCTGTTGAAAAGAGATGGTGCTAGTAACCAGCAGACTTCAATCAGTATTGATGAGGATAAGCAAAACAAGCTGCATTTATTAGGATCATCAAAGCTCATTGATATTCAGGACCAGAAGAGGCTTATTGAGATTGCTTGTAATTGTATCAGGAAGAAGCTGCCGTCTGAAACTATGCATGCTGTTCTGCAGCTATGTTCGACTCTCTCCAGAACTCATTCTATTGCTGTTTGTTTTCTTGATGCTGGGGGTGTGAGTTCACTGCTTTCATTGCCAACGAGTAGCTTATTCCCTGGATTTGACAATGTTGCTGCTACTATCATCCGCCATGTCCTTGAAGATCCTCAAACTCTCCAGCAAGCCATGGAATCTGAGATAAAACACACCCTTGTGGCTGCTGCTAACAGGCATTCAAGTGGACACAGGCACTCAAATGGGCGGTTCACTCCAAGGAATTTCCTTCTGAGCTTAACTTCTGCAATTTCAAGAGATCCTGGGATTTTTATGCTAGCTGCTCAATCTGTGTGTCAAGTTGAGATGGTTGGTGACAGGTCCTACATTGTCTTGCTGAAGGACCGTGACAGAGAGAAGTCCAAAGAGAAAGAAAAAGAGAAGGAAAAGATATCAGAGAAAGACAAAACACAGACTAATGATGGAAAGGTTAGTTTGGGTGGTATGAACACAACAGGCCCTGGCAGCGGAAAAGTTCATGATTCAAATAATAAAACCGTCAAAGTTCATCGAAAATGTCCCCAGAGCTTTATTAACGTGATTGAACTTCTTTTGGATTCCGTCACTGCTTTTGTACCTCCAATGAAAGATGATGTGGTGACTGATTTGCACCTTGATGCACCGTCATCAAGTGATATGGACATTGATGTTGCTGCTATTAAAGGAAAAGGAAAAGCCATTGCTACAGTTGTTGGAGATAATGAAGCCAGTAGCCAGGATGTTTCTGCATCTCTTGCAAAGATTGTATTTATCTTGAAACTGTTGACAGAGATTATATTGATGTATTCTTCATCTGTTCCTATTCTTCTTCGAAGAGATGCTGAAGTTAGTAGCTGCAGGAGTGCTACTGGTTTTTGCACCGGAGGAATATTTCAGCATATTCTTCACAGGTTTATTCCGTATTCTCGAAATTCCAAGAAGGATAGGAAAGTAGACGGTGACTGGAGGCATAAACTAGCCAGCAGGGCTAATCAATTCTTGGTGGCATCTTGTGTCCGCTCTGTAGAGGCAAGGAGGAGGGTGTTGACAGACATCAGCTGTATTTTCAACGGTTTTGTTGATTCATGTAGTGGTTTCAGACCAGCAGGTGATGATATTCAAACTTTCGTTGATTTGGTTAATGACATTCTGGCTGCTCGAACACCTACCGGTTCATGTATCACAGCCGAAGCTTCTGCCACTTTTATAGATGTTGGTCTGGTTAGGTCGCTGACTCGAACTCTTGAAGTGTTGGATTTGGATCATGCTAATTCACCTAAAGTTGTTATAGGACTTGTCAAAGCTCTAGAGTTGGTTACAAAGGAACATGTTCATTCTACTGAATCCAATGCAGCTAAGGGTGAGAATTTAGCAAAAGCTTCTGGCCATGGTACCATGGCTGAAAGAACAGATAATGTTGTTGACACATCCCAGACCATGGAAATGGCATCCCAATCCAATCATGATTCTGTGGCAGCTGATCATGTTGAGTCTTTCAATACTGTACCAAACTATGGTGGGTCTGAGGCTGTTACAGATGATATGGAACATGACCAAGATCTCGATGGAGGGTTTGCTCCTGCACCTGAGGATGACTACATGCAAGAAACTTCTGAGGATATGCGGGGTCTGGAAAATGACATTGATACAGTTGGAATCCGATTTGAAATCCAGCCTCATGTGCAAGAAAATCTTGATGAGGAAGATGAAGATGAAGAGATGTCCGGTGATGAAGGGGATGAAGTGGATGAAGATGAAGACGAGGATGAAGAACATAATGATCTGGAAGAGGATGAAGTTCATCACCTGCCTCATCCTGACACTGATCAAGATGATCATGAGATTGATGATGACGAGTTTGATGAGGAAGTACTGGAGGAAGATGATGAGGAGGAGGAGGAGGAGGAGGATGGTATTATTCTCAGATTGGAGGAGGGCATCCACGGGATAAATGTCTTTGACCATATTGAGGTTTTTGGCAGAGATCATAGCTTCCCAAATGAAACTCTTCATGTGATGCCAGTTGATGTTTTTGGCTCTAGGCGACAAGCAAGGACTACATCCATTTACAGTCTGTTGGGGAGAACTGGTGACAGTGTTGCCTCTTCACGACATCCTCTTTTGCTGGGACCATCATCCTCAATTCACTCTGCGCCTGTTAGACAATCAGGTATGCCCATTTGTGATGAACAGTGATTCCCAAAAAATTCACCAAACATGTGTAAAATAAGAAAAATGGAAAGTGTTTTTTCTTCCCCCAGTTCTTCTGGTTTTATCTCCCTTTTTTGTAGTTGTGTTGCATATTTTCGAGTCTGCTATATATCTATGATGTTTGACCCAGATTTTTCTAATGCAGAGAATGCGAATGATAATATCTTCGCAGATAGGAATGTGGAGGGCACCTCGTCACGGCTGGATACTATTTTCCGTTCCTTGAGGAGTGGACGTCATGGACATCGTCTGAACTTGTGGATGGATGATAATCAGCAAAATGGTGGATCAAGTGCAGCTGTGGTACCACAAGGTCTTGAAGACATACTTATTTCCCAGTTGAGGCGACCCTTGCCTGAGAAACCTGATCAGAACACGTCAACAGCTGAACCACAGAATAATGTTGAAGCTAGTCAATTACAGGATTCAGAAGTGGTTGCAAGGCCTGAAATTCCTGGGGAGAACAGTGTCGATACTGAAAATATTAATGCCCCACCATCATCCATTGCCGCAATTGAAAGCTCTGGTAATGCTGATGTGAGACCTGCTGCAAGTGATTCTGTGCAGGGAACCGATGCATCGATTACGCACCCACCATCTGCGGAAATGCAGTTTGAACAGAATGATGCAGTTGTGCGGGATGTTGAAGCAGTGAGTCAAGAAAGTGGTGGATCTGGAGCTACTTTAGGGGAAAGCCTTAGGAGTTTGGATGTTGAGATTGGAAGTGCTGATGGCCATGACGATGGTGGAGAAAGGCAAAGTTCAGCTGATAGAATGCCTTTGGGTGATCAACAAGGAACTCGTACTAGAAGAACCAATGTGTCCTTTGGGCATTCTACTCCTGTAAGTGGGCGAGATGCACCTCTTCATAGTGTGACTGAGGTCTCAGAAAATTCTAGCCGGGAAGCAGATCAGGATGCTCCAGCAGTGGAGCAGCAAATAAACACTGATGGTGGTTCAGGATCCATTGATCCTGCATTCCTGGAAGCTCTTCCTGAGGAGTTGCGTGCAGAAGTTCTTTCGGCTCAGCAGGGTCAGGTGACACAGCCTTCAAATGCTGAACCTCAAAATGCTGGAGATATTGATCCGGAATTCCTTGCAGCACTTCCTCCTGATATCCGAGAAGAAGTACTAGCACAACAGCGAGCTCAGAGGCTTCATCAATCCCAGGAACTTGAAGGTCAACCAGTTGAAATGGATACAGTCTCTATCATAGCGACATTTTCTTCAGATTTGAGAGAAGAGGTATAATATTCATTTTACTGTAATTGTCTGCTACCTATTTGTGTCTAAACTTTATTTCCCTCACAGGTCCTCCTAACATCATCAGATGCTATTCTTGCCAATCTCACCCCTGCTCTTGTTGCGGAGGCTAACATGCTGCGTGAAAGATTCGCAAATCGTTACCATAACCATACCTTATTTGGTATGTACCCTAGAAATCGCAGAGGTGAGCCTTCTAGGCGCAGTGAAGGTTTGGGATCGGCCCTGGACAGAGCTGGGGGAAGTATTACTTCCCGCAGGACTATGGCTTCTAAGGTAGTTGAAGCTGACGGAGCTCCTTTAGTTGGCACAGAAGCTCTTCAAGCACTGATTCGGTTGCTTCGTATAGTTCAGGTATTTACTTGGTAGAATTGGGGTTCTCCTGAGTTATATGCTCATCTAACTTTTTTTTAAATATTAATTTAGCTATTCATCAATTGGATTTGTAGTCCCAATAATCCTTGTATATATCTTTTATAGTTTTATATATAATCTTTTGTTTCTTAGCCAAAAAATAAAAAATAAAATTAGCTATTCATCAATTGTTTTATTTTAAATTGCAGCCACTGTATAAAGGTGCATTGCAGAGGCTTTTCTTGAATTTATGTGCACACAATGAAACCAGAACGTCTATGGTTAAAATTCTGATGGATATGCTTATGCTTGATACAAAAAAACCGGTTAATTCTTCAAATGCTATTGAGCCATCATATCGGCTTTATGCATGCCAGAACAATGTGGTGTATTCCCGTCCCCAACATTATGACGGTAAGTGTATGTTTATATTATTTGCTAGAGCATTGAATGAATAGTTTGGAAGAATTTGTTGCCTCTTGTGCTTTTGCTGTAATTGTCAGAAGTCTTATTGTTGTACCCTTTTTCTTTTGTAGGAGTTCCTCCTTTGGTGTCCCGGCGTATTCTTGAAACTTTGACGTACTTGGCTCGTAATCATCCCATTGTTGCAAAGATTTTGCTTCAGTTTAGGCTGCCTTTCCCTTCCCTACAAGAGCCAGAGTATATTGATCAGACACGCGGCAAATCTGTGATGGTTGAAGGGTGTGAAGTAGATGGAAAGCAGCAGCAGAAAGAATATATATCCATCATGTTGCTTTTAAGTCTCTTGAACCAACCTCTGTATTTGAGGAGTATAGCACATCTGGAACAGGTCATGTTCCTTCTAATAGATGATAATTCCTTTCCTGTATTTTTGGCTTGTAGTTATTATACTGGCTGCTCTGGATTTACTCTCACTTGTTGTGCTTTGTTTCAGCTGCTTAACTTAGTGGAGGTCCTTATTGATAATGCTGAAAGCTATTTACCAGACAAGTCTGTGGAATCTACAACTGAACAACAAATGCCCACGTCAGATGCTGGGATGAATACAGAATCTCATGGTGCTCCTTCTGGGGTTTCTGTTTCATCATCCAATGTTGTTGATTCTTCGAAACCTACAACTTCTGGTGCAAATGATGAATGTGATGCTCAAAATGTTCTGCTTAACTTGCCAAAAGCAGAACTTCGACTCCTAAGCTCGTTGCTTGCACGAGAAGGGTATAAAAGAACATCTTTAAGTCTAGAGCTCCTTTTTGTTGTGACGATGCTTGTGTGTCTGCTTGTGCATGCTCATTATTCAAATGTTCTTAGTTTCTTCTCTTTTACCCACAAATGATGAATTTGAACAGCTTTATTTGTTGTCTCAGCGACTTTCTATATTACGTGCACACCTATTCTGAAGTGTTAATATCAGACCTTGATAAGTATATTGTGCTGGCAATTGATGTTATGTTTATGTTTCTATATGGCCTTTTTTTTTTTTTTTTTTTGGCACACTTGAGCTAACATTTTTTTTCCCACTCAGGTTGTCAGATAATGCGTATACTCTGGTGGCAGAGGTAATGAATAAATTGGTGGTGATTGCTCCAACTCATTGCCAATTATTTATTACTGAGCTAGCAGATGCAATACAGAAGTTAACTAAATCTGGTGTGGATGAGCTACATATATTTGGTCAAACTGTGAAAGCACTCCTCAGTACATCATCTTCTGACGGAGCTGCAATTTTAAGGGTTCTGCAGACCCTGAGTGCTCTTGTTTCGTCCCTAACTGAGAAAGATAAGGATCAGGAGATTCTTCCTGAGAAGGAGCATTCTGCAGCTCTTTCCCAGGTATGGGAGATCAATGCAGCTTTGGAACCTTTGTGGGTGGAGCTGAGTACATGCATAAGCAAAATAGAGAGCTTTTCTGATTCTTTTGATTTGTTAACTGCTGCAAGAACTTCAGCTGCCAAACCCTTCAGTGCTACATCACCCCTTCCTGCTGGTGCTCAGAACATCTTACCATATATAGAATCATTCTTTGTGATGTGTGAAAAGTTGCATCCTGCACAACCAGGTTCAAGTCATGATTTTGGTGTGGTTGCAGTTTCTGAGGTTGAAGAAGCTAGTACATCTTCTGCCCAGCAGAAAACCTCAGGGCATGGTACAAAAGTTGATGAAAAGCAGATTGCTTTTGTTAGGTTCTCAGAAAAGCACAGGAAGCTGCTAAATGCTTTCATCCGTCAAAATCCTGGATTACTCGAGAAGTCTTTCTCACTCATGCTGAAGGTTCCTCGCTTTGTTGATTTTGACAATAAGCGTGCACATTTCAGATCAAAAATAAAGCATCAACATGATCATCACCACAGTCCTTTGAGAATATCTGTAAGAAGAGCTTACATTCTTGAAGATTCATACAATCAACTGCGCATGCGATCAACCCAAGATTTGAAGGGAAGGTTGACTGTTCACTTTCAAGGAGAGGAAGGCATTGATGCTGGTGGCCTTACAAGGGAGTGGTACCAATTGCTGTCCAGGGTTATTTTTGACAAGGGAGCCCTACTTTTCACAACAGTAGGCAATGAATCAACATTCCAGCCCAACCCCAACTCTGTTTACCAAACTGAACATCTTTCATATTTCAAGTTTGTTGGACGAGTTGTGAGTACATTTTGATGCTCTAGTTGTATTGGCTTGGTTATTCATTTTTTCTTGTTGCTCATTCCTGAATATCTTCTTTAGGTTGGAAAAGCTCTTTTTGATGGGCAACTGTTGGATGTCCATTTTACTCGATCTTTCTACAAGCACATCCTTGGGGTTAAAGTTACTTATCATGACATTGAAGCTATTGATCCGGATTACTTCAAAAACCTGAAGTGGATGCTTGAGGTCTGCTGCATTTTTTTCCTTCACATCTTTTTGAGTTTCACCTAATTTTTCATTTCGCAGGTTGTGTCTTGTGTGGTAACTTCTCTTCCCTTTTGCAGAATGACATTAGTGATGTTCTTGACCTCACTTTTAGCATTGATGCTGATGAGGAGAAGCTGATATTGTATGAACGGGCACAGGTAATTTATTCACCTTTTCTTTAGCTGCCTTTTTTCCTCTCTTTTTTCTTATCACATTGGTGCTATGAACATATGCAGGTAACTGACTATGAACTAATTCCTGGTGGACGGAATACTAAAGTTACTGAGGAGAATAAGCACCGATATGTGGACTTAGTCGCAGAGCATCGTTTGACGACTGCTATTCGGCCTCAAATAAATGCTTTTCTGGATGGATTTACCGAACTAATTCCTAGGGAATTGATATCTATCTTCAATGACAAGGAATTAGAATTGTTGATTAGTGGGCTTCCGGATATCGATTGTGAGTGTCGTTGATGGTTTTTTCTGTACTTTTTGGCTTGTTCATGTTCTAGCAATCTCCAATCTTGTTGCCTACTTAACCAAAATTACCTTCTCACAAAAATTGGCAAACAATGTGTTCCAGTGGATGACATGAGGGCAAATACAGAATATTTTGGATACAGTGCTGCATCTTCTGTTATCCAGTGGTTTTGGGAGGTTGTTCAAGGGTTCAGCAAGGAGGATAAGGCTCGTCTTCTACAGTTTGTGACTGGCACCTCAAAGGTAATTTTCTTCTCTTATTTACTTGCTATTTATAAAGACTAATGGTACGCTTACAAGTTGAGTACATAATTTTTGTCTCAAGTGATAGGGGATACGATGTGTCATTTAGTGATGCTAATAATTATCAAATAAATGATGACAAATGGTAGCCAATGATTGGTGACACATCACTGTGGAAAGAAGAATGTAGCCCAACTTTGTATTTGTAGCATTATTATTATTATTATTGTTCGGAAACAAAATAAGTATATTATATGTAGGAAATGTAAGAGGAGGGACAAGAAGTCTGCAAAGTAAAATGCTAAAAATCCCCAAGCCCAAGAACTACAATTCTTATAATATCATAAATTCTAACTAATGATATTACACCATAGAACTGTGTCTGTAGCATTATAGATTTATGTCTGTTTGATTTCAAGCACATCATTCCTTAGAACTGGATAACTGATTTTCTTAATAATGTTGCTTTGATTTGATTTGCATACATGCTTGCATACACTTTGAAATTGTATTAGTCTTGGCTCATTCAATAGACATGCAATGGTGGCTAGCCAATAGCTCAAGGATTTAGTTCTGGTTTAAATATATGTTCTCCCCTTTGGCATGGGAATGTTGACTTGAAAATTATGGTTGAAGGCGCTAAAGGAAACTAGCTATAGTTTGTCAGAATAATATACTACTCTCTGTCACTTTTTTTAATTTTATCCAAGGATCAGTGTACTAAAGAGTAGACTAGACAGTTTTATTGGGTTGCAAATCTTGAATGAGAAGCTGTTGGTAAATGCAAATGAAAATAAGCTCAAAAGTTTTAATTTAAATTCTTACTTCTTTATTTGTTCATAACATTGAGCAACTGGTACCTTTCTATCGTTGCACGTGATAACTTACCTGGATCTAGTTGTCTTACTCTCTTTCCAATACTTTAGGTGCCCTTGGAAGGTTTCAGTGCACTTCAAGGAATTTCAGGTTCACAGAAGTTTCAAATACACAAAGCATATGGCAGCATAGATCATTTACCTTCTGCTCATACTTGGTAATTCTAATTCCTAGTTCCTTAGTCCATTTTCATTTTTGTCTGATTAGACTGCCTTTTCTGATGTGCAATCCAAACTTTTATCGTCTGGAGTTTGTTGAATGAAAATGCTGTTAATAGTTTCTAGCAAGTTTATGGTTTTACAGATAATTTACTTACCCCCATTATTTCTGCAGTTTCAATCAATTAGATTTGCCGGAATATCCTTCTAAGCAGCATCTAGAGGAGAGACTGCTGCTTGCAATTCATGAAGGCAATGAGGGGTTTGGATTTGGTTAAGTAAACGTGGGGCTCCAGAGTAGTGTAGATAAAAATATATATATCTCAAAAGCTGCAATGGGGGAGGAAATGGGTGAAAGGGTGGATATCATATTTCAAGTCGAAACATGTTTATATACTGTACATATATTGGCTATTGAAAATTATCATGGCAGTTTTAAAATTTGCCAATCTGCCCTTTATTTTAGCAAGTTCTTTTTTCCTTTTTGGTTTCAACATTCTGTTTCTTATATTTGGTGATTTATGCCATCCTTCTCCAAGAAAAATCTGAAAAAGATAAGCAATGATAGAATTTATGAAAATTATCTGCCCTTTATAGTTTAGAGCTAGTTGAAGAGTACGTTTTCGGCATTTTCTTTTAAGAATGATTTGTAGTGGCTGCAATGTCATCGGTGTATTGTATAATCTTATCACAGGTTTTAGTGATTTCGTCGTACTAAATTAATGATCTGAGCGTTCAGTCATTTCTTGAGACTATTGCGATATATCTCGCACGTCATTGAGCGACTTGACTTTACAGGATTTAGAGATTTCGTCAATGTTTTTATGGGATCCAACTACGGTGCAACGGTTGCACCGTGCCCCTTACTCTCTTCTGTATTTACAAATTAGTAAAGTAATTTTCTTTTCCTCTTTTTTCAACCCCTACCTCTACAATATTCCCGATTTTTTTTTTCTATTTTTAATTAAACTTGTAATCAACTAAATGGAATCAATAATAGACAACTCGATATTTTCATTTAAGTTACTTTTTGCTGCCTTAAAATTTATTTATTCTATATTATATAAGTAACAATAAATTAAATTTTTAGATAAAATAAAATTACATAAATATATTTTTGTACTCACAGCTTATTTACATTCCAATACTTCAAAAAATTATAAAATAAAAAAAAGTGAAATTTTAAAATAAAAAATATGTAAAAAGTATTAGGTTGTAACACTTTATTATTTTATTATTATAAAATAATATTATGTAGTATTTTGTATTACATTGTACTATATTAATATTATACTAATTTATTATTAATTATATTAATTATTATTTTATATTAATTAGTATGATGAAACTATGTTGCAACAGTTGTAATATACTACTCTTTTTTTTTTTAATTTAATTACACAACACTACCTTATATTTTATTTAAAATTAAATAGGCTTAGAAGTTACAAGCTTTGACATATAAGTCCCTTTTTGTAGATAAAATAACATTTGAAAAGAATTTAACTGTTATTATTATTATTATTATTTGTTATTATTATTATATTAATATTATTGTAGTTAAATTTTATTATTTTAATTATTATTATTATTTATTATTATTAATGTCATAATTATTAATAATATTAATTTATATTTTAAAATTTATTAATTTAATTATTATTATTAAGTCATTATTATTAAATTTATTATTTTTTATTATTTTAATTATTATTATTACTATCATTAATGTCGTTATTATTTAATATTAATATTATTATTGTCATTAATATCGTCATTATTGTTATTATTATTATTATTATTATTATTATTATTATTATTATTACTATTACTATTATTATTATTAAAAGATATTAACTTTATTATTTAATTATTATTAATTATTGTTATTATTATTTTTATTAATAATATCATTATTAAAATTTTTTAATTTTAATTATTTTCATTATCATATTATTTTAATTTCGTCATCATCATCATCATCATTATTATTAAACTTTAAAAATTTTGTTGTTTTATTTAATATCATTGTCATTATTATTATTTTACCTTAATTGAGGCATTAAATATATTTTTATTTTTATTATAAGAAATAAAAAAATATTATAATATTATTTTATTATAACATATTCCATTTATACATTACTAATTAATATAAAATAATAACTTAATATAATTAATAATAAATTTAAATAATGTTAGTATAATATTAATATAGTACAATGTAATACGAAATATTATACAATATTATTTTATAATGATAAAATAATAAAGTGTTACAACCTAATACTTTTTACATATTTTTTATTTTGAAATTTCACCTTTTTTTATTTTATAATTTTTTGAAGTATTGGAATATAAATAACCCGTAGGTACAAAAATATATTTATGTGATTTTATTTTATCTAAAAATTTAATTTATTGTTGCTTATATAATATAGAATAAATGAATTTTAAGGCAACAAATAAGTAACTTAAATGAAAATGTCGAGTTATCTGTTATTGATTCCAATTAGTTGATTACAGGTTTAATTAAAAATAGAAAAAAATCGGGAATATGGTAGAGGTGGGGGTTGTCAAAAGAGGAAAAGGAAATTACTTTACTAATTTGTAAATACAGAAGAGAGTAAGGGGCACAGTGAAAAAAGACAAAAGAGGGGTACGGTGCAACCGCTGCACCGTAGTTGGATCCGTTTTTATGATATCTGCTTCGGCAGTGTGTATAGACATCTGCCATTTGGCATTTTGGGATAAACAACATGTCTCTCTCTAAAATTGCCAATTTACGTGCCGTGTACAGTCCGGTTAATGAAACAAACATAATGAAGATACAAGGAAAAAGAAGCAAAAAGCTATTGCTTCTCACTCCCATCAGACTATCTTAGCCATACCTTTAACTTGCTGCCGTTCTCCTTTCCTCCTGCTACCTGATCCCTGTTTGTTTTGCTGTTAAAAAATGACGCCCTTCGAGCAGTGCTCGCTGTTTTTGTACATCTTGTAATCCTTGCTATAGCTCTAGATGAATCAACATGCCTTGGCGTATTGGATTCTGCTGTTAATGACTTCTTCTCGAGTAAAGAAGCTGATGACAAAATATTGTTCTCAGAACCCCTGCTTTGAGTCCGTCTTTTTCTCCTTAGCTCACGGAGAGAGTCGGTTCCTTTAAGCAAGTCTGACTCTGACTCTGTATTCATTGCTCTGTTACTGCCGTTGTAGCTTAAAATTCTTAGACTTGGGGGATCCATGTCATCTATGGTAGTTTCCACTCTTGACGCCGTTGCATTATAAGGTGTGGTGACTGGCCTTTCACCAAAACAATATGCTGTTGCATAGTCTCCCTTTTTTCTTAATTTTTCTTCAAGCTCTTCGATCTGCCAAAAAGTATTCTAGATATCATTGCCCTCTTAAACTAGAGCAGCTATATGCTTGTTTCTAAGTAATCACAGTTTGGAATGAAACTCCAATAACAGACTTCGAAACAAAGTTTTAATATTAACTAAAATGATTAATTAGGAGACTTTCGTTTGCCTGCTATCACCGAAAGCAAAATCATTCTTCCAGCCACTTTTTTGGCCTTTTCGTTTTTTACCCTCTAATTATGCCTTATTATAATAACTATGCTATTTTTCGCATTTTTCAATGGTGAGAAGAGACAAAGGGAGGTGGGGAAGACTATTCATTATTTATGAAGCTGGTAATAATCAAAGAGAAACTCATTGCAGTAATTCAAGAATTTGCTTAGTTCCAATCACCTTTTGTTGAAGCATCCCTGAATGAACATCAAACTCTCGTGTTCTCTCTTTCAATGTGTTTTCGAGCTCCCTGACCTGCATAGCATAAGAAAATCATGTTATCTTTTATCACACTATCTTTGAGTCCAGAAATTGTTAAATCTTTTGCACAGTTTTTATCCAGGAAAACAGGAATTAATTTGTTCTAGCAAGCAATACTCATCACTAGGATAATAAAACCCAGGAAGGAATTTGCTCTTAAATCCCTAAAAGAAGTCAACTTCTCTGATCAAGATATGTGTTTTCTGGCAATATAGATATGTAAGGTTTGTCTTTGGAGCATAATATCATTTGGAGCTTCACTTATTCAAGTTATTGAAGTTTCGCAAACGAACTTTCTTTGTGAAGTTGAAAAACTTTCTTCACAAAAACCTTGTGATGAAGAGCTGTCACATTTTCTGTTTGATCACGCTCCTTCAGTTGTCCTCAAGCTCCTTTACCTTTGGCAGAAAATAAGTGTCTTATATGATTTTTTTTTTTTAAACATTTACTGTTGTGACCTAAGTTTATTTTATAGTTATGGTTTTTTTTTTTTTTTTCACAATGGTTATGATTTAAAAACTATCGCACCTTAATATTAAATACCACCTTCGGCTCATTATATCCTTTAGTCTTTGATAGGATTTTTATATTATTTTAAAAAAAGTTAAATTAGGTTTGATACGGAAATATATTTGTAATTCATTGTTACCTACTAATAGAGGAAAATTATAATATTAAAATGACTCATCTGATGAGCAACCTTTCGCCGAACATTTGAGCAAATTTCCTCCTTCCCCTTCATTCCTTCTGAAATTTGCAACAACTGCTTCTCCAGTTGTCTGCATAGCTCTGTCTTTGATTCAAGTTGGCTCTCTATCTCATTAATCTTTCCCTGTTGGTTTTTGCAAAGCTGATCGTTGCCTTTGGCCTTAACTTCTAAGTTCTGAAAGTTCTCTTCTAACTTCCATATTACATCATCTTTGGATCTCAATTCTTGCTTGGTTTTCTCAAGCTTCAAAAAGCACACCAAAAGAAACATATACAAAGAAAAATTAGAAAAGAAATGCCAGTAGTACATCTATCTCAGAAAAACAAGAAATTAGATTACACACTTTAGTTTCTGAAAAAGAGAAATTCAGTGAGCTTACCATCATCTTCACCCTTTGAAGCTCACTTGTATCCATCTGTTTCTTTGCAGGGCTTAGTTCAACTCCTCGAACCCGAGTTGCAAAATTTAATGAACTTAGTGTCTCACCTAGATCCTGCTCTGAAGGGCTGATTTGCAAAAACATCAGAGTTTTGGAATCACCACCTGCAGCCATTTATAAAGCTTTTGGTGATTGAAACTGACATTCTAGTTTTTAAATAAATGGATAGAGCTTTCCATGTAACTGCATCAAATAATTGGTTCTATGGAAGTTGCAGCAAAATGAAAATTACTAACAAATATAATCCTAAACAGTACATTTGCATTGCTTTCTTTGCAGCATTTCGAGTAAAAAAAATCATGCTTTCATATCAAAGTAAACTTGTATATACCGAAACCATCTTAATGACTCAATCCTCATGTAAACGACCATTCTGAAAGATGTGTTCATTTACAGGTGAAGTAAAGCAAGATGCCCACATCCAATTCTAGTGTCTAAATGCACTTGAGGCAGTATTGGGCTGATCAAATATGAACCTATTTTTGAGCTACTATATTACCTAAGGAATCTTGAAGCAAATGAGTGAGTTTTGAATTCCTGCAATAGCAAATCGAGAAATCAAAAAAATGAACTGACAGTACATGTCTGAAAGCAAGAAAGATAAGAAGCAACCTGTATGGAATGTGACCACTTTTGGTTGCCAAAGAAGAAATCACATCCCCGAGAGCTGAAAGCGATCTATTGATGTTCTGAGCCTCCTTCAGTCGCTCCCCTTGAACATCAGTTTTTGCAAGCCTCTCACTGCCAGCCAGATCAACAAGCCATAGCTTGCTCTTGGTGCACTCACCATTTATCAAATTCTTTGCTTCTACCAATATACAAAGCATGCTATGCTATGCAAAGAATTGACGAGTAAATTAACCAAGTAAAAACTAATCAAAATACTGGCTCTTGTCGTTATGCAAAATAAATTTCTATACTAATGAAGAAAAGATTTAGAGTAAAGCAAGCCTAATTCATACTAATTTAAAGCAAAACTACCTACCAATGAGATCGGCTACTATGTTCATTAACGTTATTTGATCCAACAGCCCTTGCATTGCTTCCAACGTGCAGGACATCCCAAACCTCCGTAATGTTCTCAACTTTGGCTTCAGTTAACCCGGGCACATGATGTACCCCCTCAAAAGCTTGTCTTATCTCTAACCTAAAATAAAAGGAAAATTCAAATCACACAAGTATTTCCTATGATCATCATCTGAAAAAACCAAAGTAATTGTATGGAATGCATATTATTATGGATATGGATTTACTTCTTGGATGTTGGAGAGGTGTCAAGCAAGTCTCTGATTTGTTCATTGTAGACTTCAAGTACGCTGACTGAAATACTGTATGTAAAAGTTTCTTTTCTCTCCTTGGCGGTCTTAAATAATAGCTCCAAAGTCCTATAATTGACTCCACGGTTCTTCTCTGTACCCTCCATTGTGAAAGTCTTTCCTGTACCTGTTTGCCCATATGCAAATATACAGACATTGTATCCGTCTAACACTGAAGTAACCAAAGGTAAAGCGTCCGCAAATACATCAACTGTTACAGCAAGGCAACATTATGTCAAAAAGTCATTTCTTTGACTGTCCATCTGCACAGAATCCTTAATGGGACTGTTAAACAATATCAATGATACATTAAATGTTGTTTTATTTGTGCATACCTTGCTCATCTCTAGGTGAATAAACTCGATCAAATTTAAAAATTTTCTTTGTGGTCCCACCTGTAAGTATTCCTAGCTCCCCATCCTTAGCTGTACTAAAATCCACAACTGTTGCTTGCCTAGCTGATGCTTCCCCCTTACTTAATGGGCGGCACCTACAGAACACACGGATGTTCCCTGAAGAGGACGTTCAGATAAAGAAGCAGGAGTTGGATCAAACCACAAGCAAAAGATGTCAAAGAAAACAATTAAGGATTCATGCATAGTATTTGCCTTTAGCTTCCAGCACTTGGTTATACAGCTTCTTTCTATTAGCTTGCTCCTCGCTAAACTTCAACTTCAGATCATCATATTGTGCAACTGCAACATAGATTTAACTATTAGGTTCAAAAAGTTTTTGACACAGTTTGGAGTCATGACCCAAACTTACCCAATACTTGAATAGTAGAAACCATCTTATTTAATTGAGGAACTGAAGAAGCACATTCATGAGCTTCTCTGGCAAGCTGTGAATGTTCATTTTTCCAAATCTGCAATTTGACCAATAAGTAACATAGAACAGTCTATCCAAATTGATATTTAAACAGGTCTGCAGAAAAACCTCTTAAATTTAGCATCCAAGAATATATATTTTACCGTTATTTTCCTTTCTAGTTCATTCATAGCAACAATCCACAGTCTTTTATCACGTTCATATAGACTGGCAACATCTCTGAGTTTCACTGCTTGCTTTTCCATTGCTTGATCTATGGAAAGACATGCATGATCGGAAGTACGTTAATTTCTCTACACTAAAACTTTCGGGTATTTATTGGCATCGCAGCAATAATGTTTTAATAATAACAATCCACACGGCATTTCCAGTTGAATCACCCCTCACCTAGACATAGATTTTGGAAACATTTGTTGTCAAGTTCCATCCTAACCTTCTCTAGCTGATCATTTGCAGCTGTTAGTGACATCCAAGCCTCATAGCATTCATCTGTCTTGAGCTGGCACTCAATTTTCAGTTCTTTTATCCTCTTTTCATACTTGGCCATGGATTTCATTCTCATAAGTTTATCCTTTACACCAAATTTCAAACCATTATTAACAAGAATTCCAAGTTTCATAAAATTTTAGAGTTAATTGGAAACTACAGCTTACCTGAGCAGGTGTAATCTCAATTTCAGTTCCACACCTGTTGCATATGAGATGACCATGATCCCCTAAAGAATCTATGGATTATTTAACAAGATAAAACATACAAATGTTAAAAGTAACTGTTACTCAAATGTGATGAAACATGGCCATTACAGATATAAATGAGCCTATACCAGGAACATTTGTGGCATTCTTAATGCAAATCCCATTAACAATTGGGCTTCCGCAAACTCCATCAAACCTTATTAACAAGACCCCATCCATCCCCACAGAAACTCTGACATCCACAACTTGTAATGGCTTGTTAGCTCCAACTATGGAATAGATATCAATCTCCAATAAAACCTGTACATTTTTTTATTCAAAATAAAGAATTTACTAAAAAAAGAAAAAAACTATAAAATGAATCAATCTACTAATAACCACACAATTTGCTGACCTTCTCTTCCTGCATGAACACATCAAAAACCCTCATTCCTTTAGGACTATTTGCGTTGACGATTTCAGCAAAATGAAGATCAACCAGATAATTTCCTGGTGATAGGTTACTGATCCGGTAACTGAAGTTCCCAAACCGTGCTGACTGATACAAGACCGCCATATCACCACCATCAATTATACTTTCATCAGTTCTCAAAACATCTCCCCCTTCAAAATATCTATCACTCTCAACATTCATGCTCATATTTCCTTCTTTGATTATAGCCTTGCCTCCAGCATTGACAAACATCAAAATATTATCTGGTTTTAAAGAACAAAATAACGTGAACAATTTGATTGAGAAATGATAACTATCTCTTGGAAACAAGAAAAAGGAAAAAGTAACTGCCTTAAAAAGGTAAATTCAATTCCCAAACAAAATGAACAAATTTTAATTTTATGTTCTTCAGTTTCTCAAAAATCAAGATAATCGTTTCTTTTCTACTATTTGCACAAAAAGATACAGGGAACAAAAATATAAAGAAAGATCTAAAAAAATCAAGATTTAGAATAAAACAGAATAAAAAAAGATAAGGAAATGAATAAACTCAAACCAGTCGAGTTCGTGTTGACAAATCCCGATTTATTCAATCTCGCACCCGAAATGCAGAGCACCGATTCAATTGAATCAGTATCACAACTCTCCATTTTTTTTTTTAATTCCTTGCAACGGAAAACAGATTCCAAGAATTTGGGATTGGGGTTTCTTTAAAGTTTTTGGGAAAGAATTTTTCCAGTTCAAGCAAAAGATTATGGAGGTCCTTGTGTTTTCTTTTCTTTTCACTCCCTACAGAGGGATTCAACTGACATAATTGCGCTTGTATTTCTTTCAAAATTCAAATTTGCGAGCCCCCGCCTTCGTTTTCACTGACCGTTACTCCTCTACTTTTGTGTAGAGGCAGGCTCCCGCTGGGCCACTGGATGGGCCCCGTAAAATAGTCGTGGATCACCATCAACGCTTGTTTGTTTTATTCTTTTCTGATTTTTTTTTTAATAAATTTAACTCTCAACTGAAATAATAAAGGTAACACTGAATGTCTATTTAAATTATTATCTCTTTATCATCAAAATATTAATATAGTAAAAAAATTATTTATATCATAAAAATATTTAAAAAATTTTATGTTAAAATCAAGTATTAACACAATTATTGAATGATGAAATATAAAATTATAAATATTTGATTATCATTATAATGTTTGAAATAATTTAGAGTTGCTAATGTTAAATAATATTATCAAAACTAAAATATATAACTTATATTACTTTCAAATTTGATATTTAAATACATAACAACATATTTATATAATAAAAAACATAGTCATTTTTTTAATATAACACTTATTTTTCTAAAAAAATTTCTCTTTTGTAATATCCTTTTTTTTCAAATGACAAAAATATTTTTTATACTCTATTAAATATTTAGTAATTTGTGATAATTTAATAGCCAAATAATAACTTAAATATTAAATAGTAAAATAAAATTTTCAAAAAATCTTAATATTGAATTGATATATCAAAAAAATTTTATAGATAAATGATAAATTTTTTTTATAATTTATTTATTTTTAAAAGGTAAAATCGCATTTTACATTCTGAGAGTAAAATTAACTTTTAACTTAAATTTCGTTAGATATCAACTTATTTTTAAAGAGAATAACGATAAAGCATTACCAATGCAACCGTTCACTAACTTAATTTGTGAGAAAAATTTTGTTGAAAAAATAATAATATCCCTATATATATACAGAATGCAAAGTAGCCAAACTGGTTTGCAAAGGTGATAGATAACATTAAGCTAGCTACAAAGTTCCACTGCAACAATCCCCTCTCTTTACTGTATTTCATCTATAGAATCTCCTATTGTTCTGGCTCAACTAGAAAGAGATTCTTTAACCAGAAAGAATTCAGTTCAAATGTCAAGTAGCCAAAATAGTTTGTAAACGGTATAGATTCAATCTTCTCTTCGCCACAATCAAACATCAAGCACTCCTATCAGTCACAGAACTCCTGCGGCACTCTTGCAGCATATCCATGAAGAATTGGCACTTGCTGATGTCACTTCCATAGTTGTTTAGGCACTGCAAAGAGGAGAAAACAAACATCAGTCACAAAATAGCTAATTGATTCTCAAGATTCCTAATTACCTGGGATCACCAGCCAAAGTGGCACACATCTGACAAATTATAGACTATCCCTAAAAGAAAAACCTGCTAGGATCAAGAAAATAGTACCAGAATCAGAATCCTGAAAGAGATAATAAAACATTCTAATGAACAATAGGATGGACGGTTGAAACGTTTTCTAAAGATACTGAGTTAATCTAAGCATTGGTCTTACATGCAAGCTACCCAGCATAAACCAGGAACCCACAACATGAGATTACAATAGTATAAACAAACAGGAATCATTAATTATAATTGATAACAATAATATCACAGATTAGAAGAAAGGAAAGATTCATACATCTTGCATGGCCTTAATTTGACCACCACATGCATCAGCACCTCCAAGGCTACTTGAGTCAGGTGCTGGTGCAGCTGCAGGGGCTGATGAAGCAACAGTCTCATGGTGGAACACACGAGGGCCCATCACAGCATCAACAGCCCTGTGAGCTACTGCATTGCCAGTACCAAAAGCCAGGCCTGCTCATCAACAACCAAATATAAATAAATAAAATTATCCAAAACCTGCAGTCTGCTTACAATTACCACAAGTAAATTCCTCTGTAATCGAAGAAGGAAACCAGAACTCACCATCCACGACAGCAGCGCCAAAACCTCTTCCTGTCACAGATCTATTCCCACCTTGCAAAGGCGATGGTGGAGGAGCATGAACAGCTACATTAACCAATTCAAAGAACCATCAAGTTTCAGCCGAAACAATAATAAGCAACCTTAAAAGAAGCCTGGTAAATGGAAATTATTCTAACGATAATGATGACGCTAAGACATCAAATAACATAAAATTACGAAAGAATGGCATCCTCAACATAGAATACCAACCCCTAAATCACTTGACCATATAAGATTATCATTCACCGCATAACAAAAGCCACTCTTACCCACAAATATAAACTGCACTCACAGAAGAGCTATACAAATAAATTCTACTTTCTTAGCTCGGATAAAGCGGCCAGATGATACAAATTGGCATACCAGCAAACAAAAGAAAATATTTGACACCCTCAGCATTAGATTATATAATAAAGTTCACAAGCCCAAAAAATAATTGTTTTGCTTTAACGGAAAATTCTCTTCCTCAAGGGTGGAACTAGTGATCATGTATCTATGATACTATCAGCTTATAGTTAACATTAAATGACCTTCACTTCCCTGAACAAAAGGAAGGGATGCAAAGGGCAAGCAAAACAATGCTACCCATGCGACAAGCAACACAGGAAGAAATATGCATAGTACCTGGCTGAGGAGGATTGCGCGATGGGGAACTAGCAGCAGGGCGAGGGCGGGGAGCAGACCTTCCTGCAGAAACAACAAGCCAATTGTTAAGAATTCAGTTTCATGCTGACAAAAATATATGTAGCAGATGATTTCTACCGAATTCTTACCACTTCACCAATCATTCCATTATCTAATAAAGGCACGGAGGAAATAGCAAATAACAGTAATGCTATGTTTGGTTCGTAGGAAATGAGGCTGGAGAGGAAAGAATTTTGATTTCTTTAATACTTTCCTCCATTCGGTTTGCAATAATCAACTGGAAATCAAATTCTCAAAAATTCATAATTTCCGTGACATGAGGAATTGGCTTTCCTCTTTAATGAGCAAGGATGAGGGAGGAAATATCTACTAAATGAAGTGAGTTTTCCATTCTACCCTTACTTAAATATTAATTTTTTATTTTGACCTTTAAGAAAATTGAAAATTGAAAACTTAAGAATTATTTTTTATCTACTAAATGTGGTGAGTTTATGAATGCTTAGTTTATGAATTTAACTCATTGTCAAACTTAAGAATTATTTTTTATTTCATACTTTGATTTTATTACTTCATTTTAATATTAAGATATTTATATTTTGAGATACTCTAGCTCTCAATATTAAATAAATTTATCTCTCTTTTTTTTTAATTATATGAATAAAATTATATTTATTGTTATGTTTTTGTATTTTTATTTCTCAGTTGTGAATGGAATAAATTTTTGGTTATATATTAGCATACATTATGACAATAGTACTTTTGATGAAAGCATTTTTAATAAAAATATTTTTGATAAGAGTATCAATAAGCATTATAAGTAATTTTATCATTGATAACAATCATAATTATAATCAGCTCATTTCTTTTTAATTTTATACAATAAATATTTAAATTTAACATAAAGATAAATTTTTTCAAGAAAAAAAAATCAATTCCTTTCCATCGTGAATTCAATACGCAACCGAACAAGAGAAATTAGATTCCTTGCTCCTCTCTTCTCCTTTTCTTTTTCTTCCTTTCTTTTCTTCTATACTCCTCTCCCTACTATTCTTGCAACCGAACACAACATATCAGTACAACTCTAAGAGTCTCTGATTTCATGTTTTAAGTACAATTTAAAAAAGATATTTATGAACTCTGAGTAGCTCTAACGATAACAGATGACAAATATGATTTATCCATAACACCATATAAAGAAAAACAAAATATTATTGGAACCCTCAAATGACCTATCAATTTCTAAGTCGGAAATAGCCCAAATTTTATTCAATAACGAACATCTCATCAAATATTAATTTGCTCATACAACACCAAATACGAACGAATCACGTACGTTTGTATCAGTAAACGTCAAAGAAAAATCGTACAAAACCAAAAATGGTACAAAAACAAACACTTAACATCTAAGAGATAATCGTGTTGGTCAAATACTCACCTCCTCCGGAGCTTCTGCGAGGCATTTTTGAGAGTCGGTTAGAGATGCAAAGAGCGTGTCACTAGAAAAGATAAAAACTTCAGGCTATAAATAGCGAACGAGGGAAAGGAGGTTTATTTATAAGGGGCGAGGGGACCGCTTCCGCATCTTTTCTTGAGCTAGAAGTTTTAGCCTCGAGAGTTGATCTGTTGTCGCCACGTGTTTTGGAACTGCTTCTAGAAGCATCTTGTTTTCTTGACAGCATTTATATAATCCGTCTCTAGTGGTCTTTTTAAAAAAAAAAAATACGAATGCACTGTTAAATTGGGTTGATTGATAAAATTAGCGTAGATATATTATTAAATTTTCACGATCAGTATTTTATTTTTTCATCAATTTAATCGCCCTTTTTTTTTTAACCAATGAATAGATTTCTCTTTAAATATGTGACTTAGACATGTGGTATGAAAAAGTATAATTAATAATTTAATAATAAAAGTAATAAAAAATTCAAAATATAATATTATTTCCAAAGTCCTACAATATTATTGATTAACTATTATTTTCAAATTTTATGTTAGTTAATTGGAACCATATAAACCCATACTGAAAATTCATATTAAAAGAAAAATGGGGTCTTAAGTTGTGTATAATAAAGACATTTTCTTCCGATCTATACGGTCGTAAATAGAAAAATAAAAATTAATTTTAATTCAAAAAACATAAAATATATTTAAAAGAAAATGATCTCTAAATCTGTGACTAATAATGATATTTGAGAACATGAGAATAGGTCGTATTTATCGTGATACTTGTTGTTACAATATAATGGATCAATGATGATAGTAGGAAGAGGCCTTTTCAATATTCTTTTTTTTCAAAAAGACATTATCAATCATGTGAAAAATCAAACAAATAAAAAAAAATTGACTATAAAAAAAAAATATATCTATAAAATAATTTATTCTATTCAAATATTTGTGATCAAGAAGTTGAAATATTAGATTATCTTTTAGATAAGTCATGAAATGAGAAAGAATGTTGAAATATCAACAAATTTCTATTATTGAATTCACTGAAATTAGTAGTATTAATTTTAAGAAAGAAGGCTGAAATACCAATAAATGTATATTATTGAATTCATCAGAATCAGCGGTTTTAATTTTGAGAACAATAAATCGAGTATAATTTTATTTTTAAAATTTATAATTTTGGAGAAAACAAATTTTATAACACCGCTCCCAATTCAGCATTCATGAAATCAATATATAAACATCATTTACTAATTATTTTGAATTAACAGCTGAAGTGCACATCTTGAAAAAATACAGAGACATCTATAAGGATATATCATAATCCTGGAAGCGATAGAATAATCAGAATGAAGGGTTTCGTGAAAACTGAGCTCTGATGTACAAACAATTGGAGGGATGGTTGGCAAATTTATCTAAAGTTAATCTAAGTCTAAACATAGGGAAATCAATAAAATATTGATAACAATAATGCCACTGCTAAAGAAAAAACAGCACTAGTTAAATAAAATTAGAACAGAGGAAAAAATCATCCATCTAGCAGGGCCTTTGAATTGACCACCACACGGCACGCGTTATTAGCACTTCCAAAACTGCTTGTGTTTGGTGTTGTGCTGGTGCAGCAGTTGCAGGGGCTGATAAAGCAGCAGTCTCATGCTGATCACAGGAGGGCGTATCACAGCATCAAAAGCCCTTTTGAGCTACGGCGCTGTCAATACCAATGCTCAGACCTGGTGATCAACAAACAAAATGAACCGAAATCTGCAATCAGCTTGAGTACAACCAGAGCTCACCATGTTCGATGGCAGCGGCAAATCCTGTGTCGCAAATCTAGGTGCTAGTGAAGGAGCACGAACAGCTACATTAACCAAGTCATGGAAGCGCGAAATTTCAGTAAAAACAATAATAAACAACATTAAAAGGAGCAGGGTAACATTGCAATTATTTGATTTAACAATTATATATGATTATATTGATGCTATAATATCAAATCACAAAAAAGCACATAAACAAATAGCTTCATGAATAATAAATAAATCGCAGCCCCAAAACTGTTAACCATATAAGATTATCATTCACAAGCATGAAACAATACCAATATATATATAAATTCCGCTTTCTTTACTAGAATAACGCAGCCAGATAACAAAAATTGACATCCCACCAAACAAAACGGCACCATCAACATTAGATGCGATGGTAGCCCCTTAAAAGAAATTTGTTTGCTTGATTTCCTTAAGGTAGAACTAGTGATCGAGTGATTCTATTTGGAGATAATGCCAAGCTATCCAAAATAATGGATGCAAAGGGAAATAGCAGTATAATTGGAAACAGCCCAAAAATATTCTTCAATAACAAACATCGCGTCAAATATTAATTCGTTCACAAAGCATCGGAGATAGTGGTGTCAAATACTCACGTCCGGAGCCCTTGCAAGGCGTGTTTAAGCCTTTAAGATTCTGTTTGAGGATGCAAGGAGCGTGGACGCAAAAAATGAAATTAATTCAGGCTGTGATGTAAATAGCAGGCGAGGGAAATCAAATATAATTGGCGAGGGTACCCGTCCGCCATATTGGTTGAGCTACAAGTCAGCCTCGTGAGTTGAATTGTTGCTAAAATCACACCATTTGACATACCATCCTCACGGGAAACCTGACTTACTAAATGAATATCAACTTAAAGCATATTCACGTTAATTGCTCTGTACAACAGTGTGCTATATATATAATTCTCCTAAAATTGATAGTACATCTAACTCATTTGATACAAGACATCCAAATTACTTGATTTAGAAGAAAGCCGCAGTTTCGTAGCTAGGGGCATAGGGTTTAGTTGAGCATAGAGTTTAGCTTGTCACACACACAGTATGCTATAAAATATAAATCAACTCGATCAACAAAATACATTGAAAATTTTCTTTTCTTTTTTAACTAAAATATCGTGCTTGGTCTAGAAGCAAGATATCTGTCTATAAATGTGTTTGTGTATTTTCAGAACCACGTTCGTTATTAATTCTTTTTTTTTTCCCATAAAAATGGTATTAAAAAATAAAATGATCAGTCGGTTAGCTCGCATTAAAAAATAAAAATAGAGGGACAAAATGAGAAATAAAATCAATAAAATAAAAAATCTAGCTATCGTCAACGCCTATGACACCGCCGACTGTCCCGGTTGCTCGACTCCACACAACTCTTCTTTTTTCGCTCAATCTTTCTTGTTTCTCCTCTCTCCGTCCGCCATCATGGAAATTACTTTTACGTCGTCGTTTCAAGCAATTTCATCTAAGTCTCCTCTCCTCAAAAGACGCAGTCGCAACTTTTACGGACCGAAATCCCGTTCTCTCATCTCAATGGCTGTCGTTAGACTCCCACTTTACCGATCACCTCCCATTAACAAGTATAATTTCACCCAGGGAATCACCAACATTCTATACAGCTCACGTAGAAACACTAATTGCACAGCCCCTGCGTCAACCGACGACGACAGTCCCTCCCAAACAGCATCACCATCATCATCAAACAGTAAAATAATTATAATCAGCTCAGCAGTCACCGTGACACTAGCGGTTGCCAATCGCGTGCTCTACAAGCTGGCTCTCGTTCCCATGAAGCAATACCCTTTCTTCTTAGCTCAAATCACCACCTTCGGGTAACTATTTACGCGTTAATTACTACATTACGCTGCAGTTGTATTATTAATGTTAATTTAATTTTGTAAAATTATTGTTACAGGTACGTGGTGATTTATTTTTCGATACTGTACGCGCGGTACCGGATGGGAATTGTGACTGATGAAATGATTAGTCTTCCAAAATATCGGTTCCTGTTCATTGGTATGCTAGAGGCTCTAGGAGTCGCTAGTGGAATGGCTTCTGCTGGTAACATTTAATGATCAATACTTTGGATTGTTATACATTTTTTATCCAATAAGAAAATACAAACCATTAAAGTGACATTAAATATTCAATTCCAGTGTTTATTTGGACCTTTTGTAATTTAATGTAGTATGATCTGTCGTTTACAGCTATGCTTCCTGGACCGGCCATACCGATACTGAGTCAGGTATTTTTTCAATTAAATTAAGGTGTTAGAATAAGTGAATAAATTTCTTTCTAGTATTGCATTCATTTGGGAAGTGACCATGAGACTCACCACCATTAACTATGGTAATGTTATGCGGTTGGTTGTTAGAAGAAACTTCTTGGTAAAGCATAGATAAGATCATGTGTCATGGTTCATATTTAGCACATAGTAAGAGTCATATTAGGTTTTTTCTTCTGTCAAGAACCTCTCTCTCTCTCTCAAAAATTATCATCTTTCATCTCCCCAGACATTTCTTTCCTGACTCTTTTTCTTTTGTTTTTTTTCTTTTTCCTTTCGCTTGCAGACATTTTTGGTGTGGCAGCTGGGTTTATCTGCCGTTCTCTTGGGGAAAAAATTTTCTGTGACCCAAATTGTTGGCTGCTTACTTGTAGCTACTGGTGTAGTGGTGGCTGTTGCAAGGTATGTCAACATTTAAAAATTTTATTTCCTTTCTCTTTTCGTTGCTTTGCCAACAATGTTAAAGCCCTTCCAAAATTATTCTAGTGAGAGGCACTGCCAACAGTAATTCTTAACAGGATTAGCGTTAAAGCGAGATTGGATGTTTCTAAATTTTAATGGTGGGAGTGGATCATGTTGATATAAAATCAAACCATTGTTCCCATTTTGAAGACGGTATTGGTTGTATACCTTCCAACGGCTACCTTCTGTTTGAATCTTTTTTCTTTTTAAAATCTTTTTTCCCCCCTGAAAAACCTAATGGCCATCCAATTATCTGGTTTGCTAGATATTTCTGATCAGAGTTAGATGCTAGCTGTGAAATGAAAAAGCTTCAATGTCAGAGTTTCAGTGAGCTATAATCTTATGTCTGCAGTTTTTAAGACCCTCTTTTTTCCTAACAATAACAGAAGTAATTTCTGTGTGCATGGCTTGTTCCTGATTTGTTGATTAAGTACCTTGAATGGACGTAATCCTCTTTGACAGGAAAGGAAAATCAAATTGTGTACAATTTATCATGTCCTTTACCAGAACGTACTTGGATACTGCATATCATTTGCAGTAGAGAAAAGAATCTGCCGGTATGGTAGGTGTAGTTGACCTTGTCTACAATACTGGCGTATAGAAACAGTGATTTTACCTTATTCTAGGTTTGAGAATACTTGTCATAATATTATTTTGACTTGCCATGAGCAAGAGTATGCCCCTGATGGTTATTTGTGCATGCTGCAATTGCAGTGGGTCAAATTCTGGTCAGATGCTCTCTGGAGTTGAGTTCTCATGGCCTGCAGTGATGATAGCATCATCTGCTTTTCAAGCTAGTGCATCTGTTATCAAGGTTACAACTGGTGACAATGATGTGTTGTTGTGGGTTTATTTTGCACCTTGTAGTAGCAAAATAAACAATTTTGCATCTTTTTTGTAAACAGGAATTTATTTTTGTTGATGCCAAAAAGCGCTTGAAGGTATGCCTTACTAACTATCGTTTTCCTAAAAAATGAGAAGGCCTTCCAATTTGTATTTTTGTTGACTAGCTCACTGTTTGCCTGTATTATTTGAAGTTATCCAAGTCTTAAGCCAGTTTTCTTGCAGGGAAAGTCACTCGACATATTTGTTGTCAATTCTTTTGGATCTGGATTTCAGGTAAACATTGCATGCCTTGCTATTGAAGTTTGTTGACGATCATTCTAAGGTGTCGTTTACTTGTTGCTTCTTATTTGCAAAACTACAAGTATTACTTTTGGCTAGCAGATGGCTAGAAAATTTGTTTCACATAAGGGGTAGTGTATTTAAAATTTTGTTATACTTTTCATGTCTCTCTTTTTCCTGACTGAACATGTATTGATTCCATTATGTATTAAAATAAATACTCATAGTTTTCTTATTAAAAAAAATGGTAATTATGTTGTTTAGAAGGGTCAGTATTCTTTAGTTTATGGGGTTCAAATAATGCATATCATGATAGAACGGGATTCCTGGTGCATGATTCTGGAACGTGAGAAGGTTTTCATAGTTAATTTCAAAGTTTCCTCTGATTTGTAGGCACTTTTTGTGCTTCTGTTTTTACCCTTCCTGTCAAATTTGAAAGGCATACCATTTGCTGAACTTCCTCTGTATCTGAAAAGTGGTGCTGGTTGCCTTCTAAACTTGGGAGCAAATACATCAGGCAAGTTCTTATGTTTTGGTTTATATGTTGATAGATATCCTGCTAAGTATTAGATTTATCCTCAGTATTGTATTTCTATAAATATCTGAATTTTGGAGTTCTAGCCTTGTATCTGTTGAAGTCGTTATGAATATGCAAAGAAACTCAAAACCAGAGTAGTTAAATTGCCGTCCCAACCCTCCTGCCCCCTTTTGTGCTGGCAAAACATAGAACAAGTCCCTTGTCAATTGCCCCAATACTGCATATAGGAAACGGTTTTCTGAATTGAATTTATTTTATTTTTATTTTTTGGAAACATGAATTGAAGTTAATGAAGCACAATTTTAGCGCATTTTATCTGTGTAAGTCATCTTCTATATGTAGTGGAACTGAAACTACTCCAATCAAGAAGCAACCGTAACTCTTTTTAGCTAATTTAGAAAAAGACTTGAAACTCTTTCTGCTGTGAATCTTGTTGTTCAAAGCTTTTTCTATTTGACTACTGTTGATTAGCCATTGACAGTTGACAGAAAGAAACTGCAATTTTGATGCTTATGATATGAATTATATAAGTTGACTGTGCTGTGTAACTAACATCTCATGAGATTTTCATTTCCTCATGTGAATTTGATGAAGATTGCTCTTCATGAGTTCTACTTATCACTTAATATGTTTCTTGCTTCAGACTGTAATGGGGCTCCATTGCTGCCGCTACTTTATATAGCCACTAATATGGCTTTCAATATATCGATGCTCAGGCTAATGAAAATTTCCTCAGCAGTTGTTTCTTCCCTTGTTGTGATGTTGTCAGGTGATCGCACTCACATTATATTCTTTAGTTTCTTCGTGCATCTGCAGAAGTTAATGCTTTTGTACAAGGCTTCTGCTAATCAATGCTTTTGTTCACTCTGCAGTACCACTTGCGATTTATGTCCTGTCCCTCCCATTACCATACCTCCCTGACGGTGCAAGCTTGAGCCCCTTTTTCCTATTTGGCAGTGCGATTCTACTGTTGGGTCTCATACTGTACAACTTACCCCAGCCTGCAAAGCAGGGCTCCAAAATGACATAAGATTATGATGGCCAACATGTAAATTTTATATTTTGAATTTTTTATTTATTATTTGTTTCATGAGATTAAAGTGATAAATTTCATTGGTCCAGATATCAAGTTTTACCCTATGTTGTGCATTTAATATCTATTTTCTTTGAAATGGCATTCATAGTTTAGGCATTGGATTTTAACAAATCACTAGACGTTACGGGCGGTTGGGCATATAAGTGGTATATCTGTTAATATATTTTAAAGATTACCTATTATATTGACATCATTCTGTTATGGATGTTTATTTTATTTCTCCGCCGAACGCATCTTCTTTGATCCCTGAATAATCTTAGCCGGGCACAGGCACCCGTGACTGGTAATGAATGTATCAAATTAGTATTAGTATTATATTGTTCAATTTACTGGCACGTACACCATTGTTTATGGTATGCAAAATTGTAAATCACCACCTGCTTGCGTTGTTCTTTTGAGTGCGTTCCAAAGTTCGTCAGGATGAAAATAAAAAAACTTGACAACCCCTTGGTTGTGAGCAAGTTTGTCATTTGTCAAGACTAAAATAAAAAAGCTCAACTACCCCTAGGATATGAGCTCGTTATAATTGCCAACAGAAAGATGATAAAAAGAAAACTTGGACAACCTGAGATGTTGGAACGGCTGGCAGCTGCACGGAAGTATAAGTAAGAGAAATCAAAAGACAAAGACATCGAAATAACATCCCACTCAATTGATTTCATTATAACATGAAGTTCAACATTTGCCAACCTCACAAAACTTTTTGATCGCCATCTCAACTGTGAAGCTCATTCAAGCAATTGAAGTAACAACAACAAAGCAATCAACTGATAAGTCTAAAAATTGGATTATACAAGCCACCCAAACCTAAAATACATAGCCAATCTGACAATGTCAGCCCAAAGCGTTGTGCCACTTTTAACTCTATTTGCTGTATACACCCAAAGATTATATTTTCTTGTGCTTCAATGCTTCCTCTGCAAACAGGCCAAAAATGTCAATTCCAATGTATAAATGAAAACAGTAGGCTATATTCCTATAATTCAATTCCATTCACATGCAACATTAAAGCCTCTTCATAAAACTATCGAGCAGTCACTAAAGAATAAATTGGAAAAGAAACAAAACTAGATAAAAATTAGTCACTGTGATATACCTTTCGCTTCTTAAGTTTCCCCATTCCTCTGCTACCATTACCAAGGTTCGTTGGTTGCTCATCATTTTCCTCTATGGGTAAACTTTTAATTTCATCATAGAAACTCTCAGTAAGACCAAGCAACCTGGAACAATCAAATGGACAGTCAATGCATTAATCATACATCAAGAGCCTATAATTTTACCTCTAAAACCATTAAACCATTTTAATTTGCATACCCATTTCTTGACTTCTTCAGATGTTTCATCTTCTTTTTCTCCACCTTCGTAAGAGGAGCACGAGTGAAAAGCTCCTCTTCTTGTCTTGCACGCTCCTCCATCATTTCCTTATATCTAGTAAGTTCTCTACTTTCAGCTCCAACAATTTCTCTAACCTGTATTTTCACAATCAAAAACAGAAGATCAGCTGAACCTACACACACTATCACCAAGCCTTGCAACACCACAACAAAGAATCATTTAAAAATTAACCTCCTGTGGTCTTCCCTCCAAATCATTCACCAATTCCCTCATAAAAGTATTTTGCCTAGCTTGTCGTAGTGTCTCTTTCTCCTTTCGCAAAGCATTTCTTTCCTTCCTTGAAATCTTATCTTCATCCATTGAAGCAGGAGCAAACTTCGGGGGTTTGTACACACCAGCACCATCCTACAGTGCATAGCCATGGATTTTAAAGAAAATGCACTGCAGTTTTGATATTAAAAAAAAAAAAAGGCCTCTGAAGCTCATCTCTTGTGTAAAGACTGACCTCAGTTGTCATATCAGTTTTGCTGACAAGCATGTCAGGGTTAGGTCGATATTTCAATAAATCTTCTGTCTTTTGCGGCTCACCTGATTGATTTGCACTTGGATTCACTTGCTCTATTAGATTCCCACCAATCCTTACACTTGTAAGCTTCTGAATTTGGTAGTGAAGCTTTCTGTCAATCGGACGAATCTTGTTTAAAAAAAAAAACAACAATCTTGTTAGTCACTACTCAAATGATAGATGTGTGTGTGTATTTATACATATATATTTTAAATACAAACTCATACCTTCTCTAAAAATAATCTAATTTCGACAAGGCTCCGAACAACAGGATGTCCCTCAATCGATAAACCCTTTGCCTTACAAAGTAAATAATAGACAATTGACTGGCAGTAATTAAGAAGCAGCAAATGCTTGGCTTCAAGATAGCTAATTCCATCCACTGTCGGATAATTATTCTCTTTCACCTATCACAGTAGCATACAAACATGTGAGACTAACATTCAACAAAGTGTTAATAATTCAAACACATTCAGCCCAGAGTTTGAATTAATAAGTACCTTTATAATTAAAGTTCGTACTTTACTCCTCAATGCATCCAACCCTTCTTTCATTTCTTTTAACAACGCCGCCAGCTGAGGCGCTTCTCTAAATTAACAAGACGAGTAAAGGCCAATTAAAGAACTTACGTTGCGGGGCTAACTGGCTACAATAAAATCCCTTTAAATAGAATAATTAAAGAAACAGAGCACAAAAATACTAACAGAAACTTACTTCTTTACTCTTTCGCCAGAGATCGAGTGATTGGCGGTAGCCTCATCCATGATTTATAAATAAAAATTACCAGCTCTTCTCCGTTCTGCAGCTAGATTTCTGAAAATTTTAAGATGCGTATAAAATAGAGCTATGTTTAAATTGTAAAGAATTCTTATGGAAATTTGCGTATCAGCTTGCGACTCACCGAATTAACAAAGAAGAACGAAGACTGGAAGAGAAACAGAGCCACACGAAGAAGCTAGGGCTTTTGAGTTTCAAGATCGAGCGATAGAGAAAGAAACAACTGGCTGTATTTGGGCTCCTCTCACCTATTTGGGCTGTAATTGCTGTCGTGTGGCCCAAGTTTTCCGAGTTCGAACTTCTCACACCCCGTTAAAACACTTATGAACCCCATGCATTTCATATTTATAACTCTTTTTTTATAAGATTAAAAAAACAATTAAATTCACTATCATCTAGAATAGATTAACTAAATTATAAACATATTTTTCATGAAAAAATTCTTATTTTTATTTCTTCATTGATTCAAAATTATTTTGATGTTATCAAGAAGATTGATTAAATACTATGCTAGGATTTAATTATTGTTAGGGTGCACAATATTAGATTTTGTATTTCATTTATGTGACAATACATAAGACATTCATAAAAAAATTACGATTGATAGATAAGTTTTTTTTAAATAAAATGTCCCGTGTTAATAAATAATATTTTCCAAATTTATCTTCTTCCTTTTTTTTAATTTGAGATGTAAACAAAGCCTAAATTAATTTTATATCATCTATATCTCTCAGAATATAAATTTAGATGACTAGCCGATGATTCACTTATGATTATTTTTAAAATATTTAAAAATTAATTTTTTAAAAAATATATTTTTATAAAAATTATTCCATTCTATAGTATATCTTAAAAAGTATGAAAGGAATAGTTTTTAAAATCTTATTTTAATACATTTTCACAAATATTATCACATATATTATAAAAATCTAAATAAAATCATTAAATTTAAATATTATTATTATAATAATAAAATAAAAATATTTATTTTAATTATTAATTATTATATATGCACAATAAAAAATAATATATTTTGTGACGGTAATAATAGTATATTATTATTATTTATGTTTCTGCTATTTTGCCGTTACATAGAAAATTTTGTGACGGCTTTGTGACGGTAAAGAGGGGTTGTATATGTGGGCGTTACAAATGCTTCTATTGTAACAGTGATTTTGCCTTCACAAAAGGCAGAATAGGTCACAAAAGATTATGACGGTTTAATGCCGTCACAAACTCACAATTCCAAGATTGAGACACAGGATACCTAGCGTCGTCTTTTCTGTTGAGTACATACCCAAATCGTGCCAAATACCAACCAAATAAGCATATATTAAAGGGAAACATAAAATCTATCACTTATTCATCGCAATATTAGATCGCAAAAGGCACACCATTCTTTAAAAAGAATACAAATATTAGTCTACAAAGCATTAATTCTCAAAGCTATGGAACGATAAGAACGCCTAACATTTCAGTACTAACAAAGGATAGCCAATCTTATAGTGTAGTGAAAATAGGTTTTCATCCTTGCCAGCTGAAGCTTTAAAACCTATCTGTATAAGCCTACGCATTACAAATCATTACAAAATAAGAGGGCAGTAGAGAAAAAAAAAGAAAACATAGCATGTATAATTTATAAAATATGTAACATAAATTTATTTTCCAGTCACCAAAACTTGTTCCTTTGGAGATTATCTCCTCAATGAAACTATAAAGTATGAAAAAAAATGTCCAAAAATTACAGCTAATAAAGAAGGAAGCTGGCACTCTATTGAAGGGACTCACGTAGAAACAAGAACTTGGCTTAGATAATTATCTTGGTTAACATTTCGAGGACCTCTCAGAACCAATCTTCTCCAGTAGTCCTTTACATATAATAAAAATCTTGTAGTTAACAAATGCCACTATAAAAATAAAAGATCATACCATTTATTAGTCAATACTCAAAAATAAATTTACTACCACAGCTAAAAAGGAAGGTAGCTTAAAAAATTTCATCACCATTTACACCAACCCAAAACCAGCCATATTGATTTTTCTCCACAGCTTCTACAAAATATTTAAAAGCCTGCAAGTGCATGCAATATTGACCAACATCTTACTTGTGAGAATCAATATTCAAAAGTTTTAAGTTGCCTTATTCAGTAAAATACATGGAAACATAATTTGAAATTGTTTTATATCAAACACTTGGTCGGTTGAACTCGATACTGCCACATTTAGTCAAAATTTATTAGATTCTAGCCAAAAAAATTCACAACTACAAAATTATAGAGCTTGAAATTGAGTTACCTTAACATTAGATTTCCAATTGTATCAAGAGTTGATGCAAGTTCGACAATTAGGCAATAGGCATTGACAAGCCAAACCCTAACATCTTAGGATTTCGCTCATGCATCAAATTTATATGCTTTATAAAAGTTAAATTATAATGAAAAATGGAAGCTAGAGTTCATGTTAGCTCAGGCATAATTCATACTAAAGACACGTTATATACTTATATGGTCAATCAAGTTCATAGATTAAACAATTGTAACAAAAGACCGTCAAATCTCGATTATTAAAGATTTGTGATCGGTATCTGTAGCAAATTTAGCTTACAGAAAGTTTTTAATGATTCTCTTCTGTAAATTGAATTCGTTGCACCGTCGTCAACCGGAAGGTGAAAGTTACAGCTGCCAGAAAGTGAAAGCAGCCACCGATGAGTGACCATTGCTGAAGATAAAATTTTGAAGCAACTAGATATTATTTCGAGATTCATATATACATTTTTTTTAAATCGCATTTTGACATTTTTAAAAGAATTAAATTATTAAATGACTTTGTGATGGCTAAGGCGTAACAAAGTTGGAGTCATTTTTTCACGGCAACTTGTGATTACAAACAGAGTTACATAAGTATTTTTCTGCCCTACAATACGTGGCGTTTGTAATTTCTAATAATTATATTTTTTTTCGATAAGATTTATCAAATATATATGTTTATTTTTAAAATTTATAATATTTTTTTTAAATATATTATGTTCGTCACATTATATTACAGTATAATTAATCATAATTATTTTAAAAATTATGATATTATTAAAGTAATATTAAATAAAATTATTTATAAATCATTCACTTTCTGTTTTTTTTTTTTTGAGGTCAATATCAATAATGTAGTTTATTTAACAATAAATTTAATTGAAATTATAGAAATATGACACGATCAAACTCAAACAAAAAAAATATTAAATTGAATTGTACCAATCTCTATTAGGAGTTATTAATTATTTTTGTACTTGTTATTTTATTTTTTAATTACTTATTCAATTAAGAGAATAAAAGGGAATAATAAAAAAATTTAAAATAATAGAAATTCTCTTATTCCAATCGAAGAAACATATCTTATAATTATTTATAAATGTTTATATCTCTAATATTACTATTTACAAAAATGTGGAGGGAAGCAAGATAAAGCTTTCAGAAAAAATCTAATTATAGTGGAAATGCTTCTGTGTGAAGTTGATTATTAATTTAATTAAAAGTCAAGTTTGAAACTCATGCTCATGGAATTAACCTCTTTTAGTTAATCTAAAAAAAAAGAATAAAGATTGATTTATGAGAAATCTCATTCAATTCAACATACTAGATTCAAAAACTCGAGACACTAAAAAATTGATTGCCGAGCCGAGCCGTATGAGGCGAAAAACTCTCGAGTACGATTCGAAGGAAAGGAATTGATCCACCTATTCCGACCGGAGGAACAGACCGTTCGACAGAGAGATTTTGAAATTGCGGCAACTTGATTCCTGTAAACATTTTTTTAAAGTTAAATAGTATAATGTAATATCCGATTCATTGTTGGGAAAGATCATTAATCAACACGATTCATCGATATAATACGCTTCCCATTAATTCAATCGCTACAACGTGAGCAAAAATTTCTGCCTAATTACATAAAAAGGTAGCGCTTGTGACGTGGGCCAAAAAACTCCCATCATCATTCACTATTTTCATCCCCAGAACGTGTAACTAAATCACTGTGCCTTCGCCAAATAGATCTGTCGACAAACTCCCTCTCTATCTCGTTCGTGCCACTCCCTAGGGCACGTTTGCCATTTGCTGACACAATAGGGACATCTCAAGCACACTTACCAAGAAATTGATAATAACATCCACATCCCTACTTCTTAATGATATCATAAATAAAACCAAATTGTCATTTGTATTTGATTCATACGGGTTCCCATTAGGGGTAGGCATAGTTTGGATTGTGTCAAGTAAGATATATGAAAATTAAATCTAATTTATTATTGAATAAGTTGAAATAAAATTAACTTAATCCAACTTGATAAACATGTTCAACCTAATCCAACCCTTAAATTATTGGATTGGATTGGGTTGGGTTGAGTTAGGTTGATTGGGTTGAAAATTTGAAGATTAAATCAAAATTAAAAATTAATTAATAAAAAATATATGAAACTTGAAAATTTATTAAAATTAAATATAAATATATTATAACATTAAAATTTTATTTACGGTATAGTATTCGATAAAAAAATAAACTATCTTAAAATTAATAAAATTTTAATAATGAGTTTCTAGATTTTATTTATAATTTCATACATCTTTTTTTTATTCTAAATTATGATATTTTAGATAATTAATTGGCATCATGTGCTATAATAAAATAAAAGTGATTTATAATTATTTATTGTTAATTATTTATTAAAAAATAAAGATAAACTGAAACCAATTTACTTTCAAAATTAAATATATAAGATAATAAATTTATCAAGTAATTATATGCTAACACTTTAATTAATAGTTATAAACTCAGCTGAAATGTTTACCAACTCTAAAATAAATAAATATTATTATTTATACTGGTTAGGTTAGGTAAGATGGGTTCATCGTAATTAACCAAACTCAACCTAAAAGACCCAATTAATCCATAATAATCCACTCAATCTGTTAAAATTAAATTTGGTTAGATTGAATTTATTGGGTTAAGTTAAGTTTTATATTGAGTTTATTGGATTAAGTTAAGTTTGCCAACACGTAGTTCTCATTTTCCACAATTACAGATGACAATGACCTCGACTAATAAATTTGAGAAAATTAAAAATTTAATTTTACTTTGATTTTAACAAACACTAAAACATGTTTGATTATCTCATACAAAAATGTATCACCCTAATTATAAGAATGGTAAAATATTAGAAATGATCATCTTAAACCCAATTAAAAAATATTTGAAAATTTTATATATTTGATCTCAACATGATAATTTTAGAGAACATAAAAATAAACTTGATTCTATTTCAGATGAGATGAGTGCTTGTTAATTTTGTTTTTTGACTTTCCGTACAACGTTGAATTATATTAAATTAAATGAAAATTATTATTTGTATATTATTAATTTACTCCACTATCAAATATACTACAACACTTTTAGAGTGTATCAATCGCACACTCTAAATTGACAAAATATATTTGCGATCTACTAAATCGTTAGTTATCGTTTAAATTTGATGACGTAAGGGGAGTAATATATTTTTTTTCATATAAAAATAAAAGATACAAGTAATAATATGACAATTTAAAGTTATACAAATGATGATTTTCTTTACCTTAATTTGAGTTTATAGGGTAAAATCGTCAATTTACTACGAATTCATTAATTTTCATATTGCAGCTAACGGTTTAGTAGAAAGACATATACGTTTTTTTCAACTTAATGTGGACAATTGATACACATTGAAAGTACTGTAGTACTTTGATAAAAATGTATCTTAAGGGTATATGAATATATTTTTAAATATAATTATTAAAATAAAATAACGTTACATTTATTTAAAAAGATAATATCATATTTATTTAAATATATTATTATTTTTTATTTAATAATATTACATTTATTATAAATAATAATTTACATTAATTCTAAGTTAAAATTACTTAAAAAAATATTTTATATTCATAGAGAATTAGTAATATTAAAATATAATATCTTTATTTGAAAATATAATATTTATTTAATTTTAATAGTATTACATTTATTTGATATTAATAATTAATACTAATAAATAGTTTATTCTAAGAAAATATTAATTTTACACTATATTATTAATAATAATATTTTATTTGTATTGCTCTTATAAATAATAATTAAAATTAATAAAAATTTGTGATTTACATAAATTAAGAATATTAATAATTAAAATTAATAATAAATAAATATTTTATAATAAAAATATGTATTTTTATTTAATTTTTAATTAAAATTATAATTCTTTAAATAAAAGTAAAACTGCAATTTGAATAATTCACTCTTAATCAAAGACAAAATAAACATATAAATAAAATCTTAATCCCTATTACATACTCCCATTTTAGTATAAATAAACAATGCACTTCACTTTCATTCTATGCTTCCAATATTAAAATTTTCATTACTTATAATTTCTAATCAAATCCAAAAAATAAACGCTATTTTTTTTTTTTTGGGTACATTAGAATGGTATAGACCTAGGCAATGAATGCAAGGATTGTCCACGTTAAAATTGTGCAGGTCTAGGCAATAAACGCAGAGATTAGATAAATTTTTATCTAAATATTGTTCTATTATTTTCAAAATTTACATCGTACATTGAGCAACTCAACTATTGAGTCCTTATAAAATATATAAATGACTTGTCTTTATTTGTGATTTTGTTAAAAACTGGCGACGCAAGTGTTATTACCCAAGCGAGAACTCCCCACAGAATCTCCCTTGCACCCTCACCGCACAGAATCAAAACCTTCATTGGTCATCCTCAATCAAAATAACTACAACAGCCGCTTCTTTTTCTGATCAACCGGATCCCGATCTTCTCTCTTAACAAATACACTCTCCGATCACTCCGCCTTCACGACTCAGTCTCATTGCCTCGCAAAACACCACGCACCAGTATTTCAAAACTCTCAATTCATTGAAAACTTTTAGGGTTTTTTCTTTTTAAATTTTATTTTGTTACTGACATTCATGATTATTTAATATTTTTTTCCCCGTTTGAAATGAGGAAGTTATGGTCATTTTATTTGAATTTTGTTGGAAACTTGGATACAATTTGATTAGAAACTACAAATTTTTGGAGATTAAGAGACTCTCCAGTGAAAATGGCAGCTTCTCCCGTGAAGTTCCTCTTTGGGTTCTTGATCGTTTCCATTACATTGTGGTTACTCTTTATGTAAGTCATTCAAGTTTTCTTCTTACACTTAGTTAAAAATTTATATTATATATATATATATGTAACAAAATGCAATTTGCTTGCTGATCAAATGGACATTTTACTTTTAGTAATATTGAACATGAGGATGATCAATGCTTAGTCTTGTTTGAATAATACCAAATGAGCAATTAAGTTTTCATGAAAGAAAATATGTCTGTTAGAGACATTGTGAAATTAAAAATTTGAAATGTTAGTGATTTGTTCCAGAAATTGCTGTTCATAAGTGGATGTCAAGAGTAAAAACCAGCTAACTTGTAATGGAAGCATTAATGGTTGTTGTTTCCACTCTCTCTCTCTTTCTTTTTCTTTTGGGGGATAATTTCTTCTTGTCAATTTGTTTGTTGTGTTTTTCAGACTGTCTTGTTTTGTATGTGCAATTTTCTTGTCCTTTTGCATTAGACGATATTTGAAGTGATAGAAAATCAGGCTGCTTTTTCTCTTGATTAAAGACAAAATAGAAGTTGGATTGTTTTTGCACCTTTTGATGGCTCTGAAAATTTCAGCACTTAAACTTAGGAATAAGTACTTCTTATCATCTACTAGGGTGGATTCGTAAGCCTCTCTAGTACTTTACTATATCGTGGGACATTTCTTGTGTTCTCAAAGCATTAGTTTTCGATTTAACTTATAGATTAATATTATCTGCTGCCTTTCCTTTTATTTTTTCTCATTATGGTTTCATCAAGATAATTTAGCTGTATGTGATGAAAATCTGGTAAGAGTTATGTGAAGGCAGAGGCTGAAAAAGGGAGTTTGGTGATCAAGGATTAATGTAGAAAATTGAAGTGACTGACAAAATTAGGGCTAAGGACTTGCTATATCGAGTCCTGTTGTTCCTTTCTGCTAGTGAAATATCTATTTATCTCAAATTGCATACTTTCTTGTGCTTCTTTATTGCATCATTGCATGCCATGATTTTTACTTCCAATTTTGAAGAAAGCCAAAACGTATCCATGTTTATTGCTAATTTTCATTATGCCTCTTCTTTTATTTTCCCTCAGATTTGCCTCCAGGCTGGTGGCTTGGATTCTAAGCCGGATTGTGGGAGCGTCTGTTGGGTTTCGAGTTGGTGGTTGGAAATGTTTAAGGGATGTTGTGGTTAAGTTCAAAAAGGTTATTCTTTCATCTAAGTGACTGTTGTTTTGTTTTTGGGATAATCAATGATGCATATGTCCTCAACCTTTTTCACTAATTGGAGAGTGATGTATGGTTACAATCATACACTGAGGATGGATACTATCCGCTATCTGTTATGGATATTCATGAAATTAAAGGGTGTGCTAAAATATGAAAAGAAAAGAAAAGAAAAGTTGTGTGGCTTTACTAACCTTACACTAGATAGGTGCCTCCATGGGATTGTTGCATTCATGTTTCTAAGATTGATTATTTGCAGGGTTCTATTGAATCTGTATCTGTTGGTGAAATTAAACTCAGCTTACGTCAGTCTTTGGTCAAACTTGGGGTTGGTTTTATTTCTAAGGATCCGAAGCTGCAAGTGTTAATATGCGACTTAGAAATTGTAATGAGGACAGCAAGTAAAAGCTCATCGAAACCTAAAGTTCGAAAACCTCGCTCTTCAAGCTCTTCTGGCCGAGGAAAGTGGATGGTTGTAGCTAGCATTGCAAGATTTTTGTCGGTCTCTGTGACGGATATGGTTATGAAAGTAAGTGTATTAGACTTTTCTTTCTTTTTGATTATCTGTGATCAATTTATATTTTGTAACTATTAATTTCAAAAGATTGAGCTTAGAAAAAAGTCTAACAATATTGCTTAAAGTTAAACTCCACCTCTCTCCACCTCTCTGTATGCACATGACCAAATTTAATTTATGGACTTGTCATGGGCATCCAAATAATACCTAAATACCCAATAGATTAATAGAATGAGGGAATTCGACCCTATGACTTATTTGTTAACCTGAAACACCATTAATTCCAAAGGCTTGAAGGACTTGATAGTAATATTAAAGCTATACATCATTATTTATAGAAGCTTTACGGACACGATATATCAAGTTATGACACGTGTCCTCAGATGCAGGGATGTAATTGATGTATGAGATCATTGATTTTAACATATACTCAATTCTCTATGTCGTAATTTAACTAATAGAACGGTGGAATCAAGAGACAAGACTTTTAGTTATACCATGTGTTTGTAACCAATAATCCCAAAATTTTTCTGTCTATAAGAGAGGAATTAATTATAGTATTTAAACTCCAACATAGCCCCTCACGTGCGTGATAGAACTAGAAAAATTGACTTGTCTTGTGAATCCAAGTGCACACGAACACTCATATAATTACTGGAATGGGGCTTGAAAAAAATACTTCTTGGTCAACATGATTTGGATATGCTGATTACCCAATTACAATATTTAAGCTTAACAACATACCAGTGTGTTTTACTATTTGTACATTGATTTTAATAGTCTTCCATTATTGACTTTTCATCTCCTTTATATCCTGAATGATTTTCTTTGCCTGATCATGCTTTCCATGAACTCACTCATGGCCAGTTAATTTGGTTCAAAAGGGATGTTAAAATGCAGATACTTTTAGATGGGCAGTTATATGTTGGAGAGAGAGAAAGAGAGGTGAGGGAAATGTTGTGATTTCTAAGATTTTGCAACTTGACTGGGAGTTAGCTATTATCTTAGACTTCCTTTCTCTAATGTTTTTGAAACGCTGTCAAAATACATCACATTTTCCAGTCTTTTGATTTGATACCACTTCAGTGCAGTAGACTGATTTTTCAGGCAATTCTTTTTGCAATTTGGAAACCTTGCATATCAGTATAGATACACATCTGTGCATTAGCACTCCATAAGTTGTCAAGCAGGAAATGTAACAGTGACTGAGTACAGCCGCATAATTTCAGGTGTTTCCTTTGAGCTTTAAACCTGAATATATGTTGGTCAAGTGTCACTGTGTCTAATATGTTTGAGTCTGAACTGGTTTGCACATGTGCTGTCATTTATGCTCTATCAACAAGTATAAGAGCCTTCCTGCAGCTACGACTGAAATTGAGTTTCAAAATTTTCAGACGCTTTACTTATTGATTAATGTATGGTTTTCCTTTTGTTCTTTTTATTTTTGTATTTATTGTTTCGGGGGCTTTGGACCAGTCAGTATAACTGCTTCTGAAACATTGCAGACTCCCAAAGCTACTGTAGAAGTTAAGGAATTGATAGTGGATATATCTAAAGATGGTGGATCAAAGCCTAATTTGGTTGTTAAGCTGCATATATTACCAATATATGTACACATAGGTGAACCACGGATTAGTTGTGATCAATCATCCAACTTAAACACTGGTGAACCCTTTTCTGCTGGCCACTCATTGTTTCCCATGATGGAAAAATATTCTGCTCCTTTTAGCTGTGAAGAATTTTCTCTCTCATGTGAATTTGGTCATAATAGGTACTTTTCCCCCCCCTTTCAGTTGAAAAGCTCATTTATTTTATATTCTGCATCATGCAAATCTAGTGTTGTTTGGTAAATATGCGTGGTTTTGTAACAAGCTAAACCAGATTAAACTTCTGGGCTTATGTTGGATTGCTGCATCACAGTTTCCTCTCTGTTCTCTCTTTCTTATGCATCTCCACTTCTGGATCTATAATTTATTTATTTTTAAATCTAAAAGGTTTGTAATCTCTTCTTTTGGATGTAGGGAAGCAGGTGTGATAATCCAAAATTTGGACATTTCCTGTGGAGAGGTCTCTGTGAGCCTGAATGAGGAGCTGCTTTCAAAAAATAAGAAATCGCCAGATGCTTTTACTCACACTGATAAAGTTATGGGGTTAGCTGTTGATTCAGTGGCGACTGAAAAGCCTCACAAAAGACAAGCAGCTTCTGCAGCGATTACAAAGTATGCTTCTATATTTCCAGAAAAGGTTGGTGGGATTTAACATGTTATTAGATGGCTTACTGTGTTCTTTCTGTCTCCCATTGTTATTTAAATTATTTACTCTGTTGTGTTCTTTTCTTGAATACTTGATGCCAATTTGTGGAAATGGACCTTAACAGTAATTCACTATCAGTTTTATTTTTCTTCAATAGGTCTGCTTCAATTTGCCAAATTTGGATGTGAGGTTTACACACCGAGAACATGGTCTTGTCGTGGAGAATAACATTACAGGCATCCAATTGAAAAGCACCAAATCAAGATCCACTGAAGATGTTGGGGAGTGTACACGCCTTGATTTTGTATTGGATTTCAGTGAGATATATGTATGATTGTGACCGTCGACATTGTTAATCTTGTTTACTTTCCTAAGTTTCACGATTAAAGTCTCAGCTTTACCTCCTGTGAAAATGATTCTTTATTTATGTTTCAGCTTGTTAGAGAGGCTGGCTGTTCCGTCTTGGAGATCATGAAACTTGATGTTCTCTCCTCTGTCTACATTCCAATACAGGTGAGTCATGTGCTGTAAAGTGGTGGCAAATTTCTATGTCAAGTTTATTCTCTTTCCTGCATGTAGGGCAGATAAAAACTGCCCATTTTTATGCTTATGTTCTGTGGCATGTTGTCTTTTTTTAAATTTCCTTGCTTTATCTATTCTTACTTCTTACCTATTTACATATTTTGTTTTTGGCTCATAATGCATCTTCACTCAAAACAAATGAATTGCTGTTCTTCAAGTGTTAGTCCTGACATTGGCGGTATGTTTGGTGTGCTGTAGTTCTATCAGGGTTTTGTTTTAGGTTGATAGTACCCCTTTTGGGCCTTTATAAGCGTGGTGTTGAGAATCAGAGGCTTCTGTTGGTGCATTTTGCAAACTTTTAATTTTTTTTTTTTATATGAAACAGAAACTTTTATAGGAAGTTAAAAGTAATAAATATTAAAAAAGTGAAACAGAGGTCCTCAAACTAAAATCTTCCCTACAGTGTAAAACACCAAAATCTATAAAAAACTTTGAAAAAAGAAACCCTTGAAACCCGAGACATAGGAATTAGAATCCGCATCAACAAAATTAACCCAAAACTACATCCCAATTGAGCTGAATGAAAAAGAATGAGGAATCTTGAAAATCCTTGAAAGTTGATGCCCAGATAGAAGAAAAGAATTGAATGCTGTCCCATAACCCGTTAATATCTTCCTCTTTTGCCCCTACAAAAAATGGCTATTTATTTCTTGCCAAATGACCCAAAAGAGAGCTACGACAACACACTTCCATAATGTTTTAGCTTTCCTTTCTTTTGTAAAAGCAAAAATATTCTCCATAAATAAAGCCTTGCAAGAGGCTGGAGCTGCCCAAAGAATATTAGCTGCAACCCATAAATGAGCCTGTAAGGAGGAGGTGACACCACAATGAAGAAAAAGATGGTTACTGGTTTCTTCATTCTTTCCACACATAACGCGCCAAGAAGGAGAAAGACACATCTTATTAGTTCTCCTCTGAATCTTCTCTCTAGCATTAATAATTTCAAGAGCTACTATCCAAGCAAAAATTTGGACATTAGGAGGAACATTTGCTTTCCAGACCATCCCAAATTCATTAAAATCACTATTAGAATTGTCTTCTACCAACCAAGAAAAGTAAAACTTGCAAGAGAGCTTGCCAGAGCCATCTAAACTTCCAGATTCTCTCATCATCTTTATTCTCATCAAAGGAAAAAGAATCCATCAAAACTACAAGGGTGAGTACTCTTGAATCTCTAGATCGTTTAAATTTCTCCTTAAATTAAATTCCAACTCCATTCTAAGGTGGAGAGATCCTTGACCATTCTAGATTTGATAGACACATTCTTAGAAGGGCATTATGTATACAAATGAGGAAATCGCTCACGGAGAGACAATTCTAAGTGCCATAGCTTTTGGAAAAAGTGCAGAGGATGCTTAAGCCCCTTTTAGTTTGCCTAACTGTAAGCTAGGTCCTCTTTCGTTCTTAACCACTTTCATCATTGCTGTTAGTTTTTGGCATTAAGTTGGAAGTTGATTACTGTGACAAGGTATTTCAACCTTGCTGACTTCTGCACTTAAATGGAAAAAGCTAACAAGAGGTGAAAATTGTAAAACAAGACAAATTGAGGATGAATTTAATTGACTTTTGTGAAAACTGCTGTTCTAAGTATCGCGGTTGGTGAAGGCACCTTTACCAATTCCAATTTCTGCAGTTCTTAATTTCCCAACTCTTGCTTCCTTCCAACTGATGTGGGTCATAAGTAAATGTTTTATTTATTTATTCTTTTGGTGGATAGAATGAGTATGATTGACCATCCTATTAAGAGGAAGTAGTTGTGTTTAACCTTAATTCTTAATATTTATTCAACAAGCAATATATTTAATGTACATAGTATCAGTTTATTTTTCCATTTACACTTTATTAAAAGATCTTCATTTGAGTTTCCCCAATAAATTACCCTTTTTTCCTTATTTCTTCTGGTTTCCTTTTACCTATTTTCTAAATGCATATGAACTTGTTACAAGCTTTTTATTCGCATGTTTATGTTTTCTTTTGTCATCTTATTTATTTATTTTGGGATGCCTTTGGCTTTCAGCCAGCCTCAACTATTAGGGCTGAAATTGATATTAAGCTTGGAGGTACTCAGTGCAATATCATAATGAGTAGATTAAAGCCATGGTTACGCCTCCACTTGTCAAAACAGAAAAGAATGGTTCTTCAAGATGAAACTTCTAAAACTGAAAGGCCGCAATTAACTGAATCCAAAGTTGTTATGTGGACATGCACTGTCTCGGCCCCTGAGATGACTATTGTGCTCTATGATATCAGTGGTTCTCCATTGTATCATGTAAGTAATCAATATCTTTCACATTATTTTGGGTTACAAGGAAGTGGCTGAGTTCTCTATCTAATGTATTGTACTGCACTAATGTTCCATGGTTGCAGGCTCTTCAGTTTATAAAATAAAAGTTATTCATATTGAATGTGATGATTAGGATATAATGATCATCTTATTGGAAGTTGTTAATTGAATTTAAGGGATGGAGTTATTTGGTTTACAGCCAGTAGTTTAGCTCAGAGAGGTATAGTTGCAGATAGCCAACACAGTTCAACATAAGAGTAGAAATTCTTAAATTTTAGTTGTAAACTATCCAAAATTCCTGACATTGCAAAACATGGCATTGGCATGATTATCAAAACTATTTCTTCTGATTAGAAAATTGCATACCACGCAAATTTACGAGCTAGATTTTTCTGCCTGTTAATTAAGACAGTGGAATCTGCCATCATAAGGGGAGAAAACAATTCAAGAACTAACTATGTGTATATATTTTCTGAAGCTCCTCTTCTTTGAAATATTAATGAAAATATCTCAATTTCACTCTTAAATCAGACTGTTTTTGAAATAATCTGCCTTGTTCTTTTGTTTGACTTCTGAACCATAGATATGATTGTAGCATTTAAATTTTTAGTGACATGTTACAGGGTTGCTCGCAATCATCACATGTATTTGCAAATAACATTTCAAGTATGGGAACTGCAGTACACATGGAACTTGGTGAGCTGAATTTGCACATGGCAGATGAATATCAAGAATCATTAAAAGAAAGCCTTTTTGGTGTAGAGTCGAATTCGGGTTCCTTGATGCATATAGCTAAGATTAGTCTAGACTGGGGCAAAAAGGACGTGGAATCACCTGAAGAAAATGGTCTTAAGTCTAAACTGGTCCTCTCTGTTGATGTGACGGGTATGGGTGTTTATTTCACTTTCAAGCGCGTTGAGTCACTTATTGTAACCGCTTTGTCCTTTCAAGCTCTCTTCAAGAATCTATCTGCTTCCAGTAAGAGAATAACACAGAACCAAGGAGTGCATCAATCTAAATCATCTGGGAAAGGAACTCGTCTCTTGAAATTTAATCTTGAGCGCTGCTTTGTAAATTTTTGTGGTGACACGGGCTTGGAAAACACTGTTGTTGCAGATCCCAAGCGTGTAAATTATGGGTCACAAGGTGGTCGAGTTGTAATTAGTGTATCAGCTGATGGCACACCACGTACTGCAAATGTCATGTCCAGTATTTCTGAAGAATCTTCAAAGTTGAGATACTCCATTTCTCTTGATATCTGCCATTTTAGTTTGTGTGTAAACAAAGAAAAACAGTCTACACAGGTAGAACTTGAAAGAGCCAGATCTATTTATCAAGAACATTTGGATGGAAATAAGCCTGGTACTAAAGTGGTATTATTTGACATGCAAAATGCGAAATTTGTACGGCGTTCTGGTGGGCTCAAGGAGATCTCTGTGTGCTCTCTTTTCAGTGCTACAGATATTACAGTCCGGTGGGAACCTGATATGCATCTGGCACTATTAGAACTAGTCCTGCAATTGAAGTTACTGGTTCACAGTCAGAAACTTCAGGGACATGGTACTGAATATAAGGAAGATGTCTCTAGTGTAAGAGATGCCGAACAGAAGAAAGAAGCTACTACGGAGTCAGGTCATCTTGACAAGAGCAAGAAGGAATCCATATTTGCTGTTGATGTGGAGATGCTTACCATATATGCTGATGTCGGTGACGGGGTTGATGCAATGGTTCAGGTTCAGTCAATTTTCTCTGAGAATGCTCGTATAGGCATCCTTCTTGAAGGACTTATTCTTAGTTTCAATAGGGCCAGAATATTCAAAAGTAGTAGGATGCAAATTTCTCGTATTCCTAGTGGTTCAACTTGTTCATCAGATGGAAATATACTTGCAGCCACCACTTGGGATTGGGTAATTCAAGGACTTGATGTTCATATTTGCATGCCATACAGGTTGGAGTTGCGTGCTATTGATGATGCTGTTGAGGACATGTTGCGGGGTTTGAAGCTTATAAGTGCTGCCAAAACTCAACTTATATATCCCATGAAGAGTGAAAGCTCAAAACCTAAAAAGCCTGGTTCAGTGAAGTTTGGTTGTTTGAAGTTTTGTATACGAAAGTTCACTGCTGATATTGAGGAAGAACCAATGCAAGGTTGGCTTGATGAACACTATCAGCTGATGAAGAATGAAGCCTGTGAGTTAGCAGTCAGGTTAAAATTTCTCGAGGAACTAATTTCTAAAGCCAAATCCCCTAAATCTGCTGAAACACATGATTCTCTTCCTGAAAAAAAGGTTTACTATAATGGAGTTGAGCTTGACATACACGATCCTTCTACTATTAACAAGGTGCAAGAAGAAATTTACCAAACGTCATTCCGTTCCTATTACCAGGCATGCCAAAATCTAGTACCAGCAGGAGGTTCTGGTGCTTACAGGGAAGGGTTTCAGGCTGGTTTTAAGCCTAGCATTAATAGAACTTCTCTTCTTTCCATTTCTGCCACAGAGTTAGATGTAAGCTTGACAAGGATTGACGGTGGAGATTCTGGGATGATAGAACTTCTGAAGAAGTTGGATCCCATTTGTTATGAAAGTAATATACCATTTTCTCGGCTGTATGGAAGTAACATTCTCTTGAATACAGGCACTTTAGTTGTTAAGCTAAGAAATTACACATTACCTCTTTTTTCTGCAACTTCTGGTAAATGTGAAGGTCGTCTTGTGCTAGCACAACAGGTAAGGTTCTCAGCTACCGTCCTTTCTTTTGCCTTCCCCACTATGGTAGGACTTTTAATATTTCCTTTCTGTCTATCTGATGTATGCTCTTTTCCCTTGTCCTGATGCATTATTTAAATGAAATCTTAAATTACCTGTTAATGGATTGCAGTTTGATGGAACCAATAAACCCTTTATTTAACCCAAAGAAGCCCATGTCCTGAAACCCAAATTCCACTTTTAGAAATGTCTTGTCAGAAATTTAGGACTGAGAGATTGTTTTCTAATTTGTTGTAGGCATAATATAACATGGATCTTTGTAAGGTAAGCTTGTAAAGCTGGTTGGCCCAGTGGCCTAGCTGAGTGGTTTTCAAGTTGTTTTATTTGGTTGGCCATTGAGTTTGAATCTTTGGAGAGGTAGGGGCTTAAAAATTTAATTTGGGATTTGCCCACCCACCCGTCTACCTATTTTTTGAGAAAATAATAATGAGAAAAAAAACTTGTAAGGCTGGTTGCATAATCTTCTAGTAAACTAATCACCTTTACTTTATTTGTATCTCTGGCTTTGTTGTTTGGGTTGCTATCTATTCTCTGTTGTCTCAATAAATTGGGCTCGTTTGCATGAGTGTTTATTTATATGTATAAGAAACTGGGTTCATTTGTATGTTCTTTGCTGGAATCAGGCAACTTGTTTTCAGCCTCAAATTTACCAGGATGTCTTCATTGGAAGATGGAGGAAGGTCTGCATGCTTCGTTCAGCAAGTGGCACAACCCCACCAATGAAAACATACTCAGATTTACCCCTATACTTCCAGAGAGGAGAAGTAACCTTTGGAGTGGGACATGAACCAGCTTTTGCTGATGTGAGCTATGCTTTTACAGTTGCTCTACGTAGAGCTAATTTAAGTGTTAGGAATCCAGGTCCGCTAATTCTGCCACCAAAGAAGGAAAAGAACTTACCATGGTGGGATGATATGAGAAATTACATTCATGGAAATATCACGTTAAACTTTTCTGAAACTAGATGGAACATTCTGGCAACTACTGATCCTTATGAAAAGCTTGACAAACTTCAAATTATATCAGCTTCAATGAAGATTGAGCAGTCGGATGGCCGTGTTCATGTTTATGCTGAGGAATTTAAGATTTTTGTGAGTAGCTTGGAGAGTTTGTTTAAGAGTCGCAACTTAAAGCTTCCGACTGGTGTCTCCTCTCCATTGCTTGAAGCTCCAGTCTTTATTCTTGAAGTTATAATGGATTGGGAATGCAGTTCTGGCAATCCACTGAATCATTATTTATTTGCACTTCCTATTGAAGGCAAACCTCGTGAAAAAGTTTTTGATCCATTCAGATCTACTTCTCTCTCCCTCAGGTGGAATTTTTCCCTCAGACCCTCTCTACCTTCACATGCGAAAGAGCCACCATCTGCCTCCCTGGGAGACAGCACAATTGTAGATGAAACTGTCTATGGTTCCCCTTATAAGAGTGAGAATGTCCCAGTAGCTTCTCTAAAGGTGAATGTTGGTCCTCATGATTTGGCTTGGTTAAGCAAATTTTGGAACTTGAATTATATTCCTCCGCACAAATTGCGTAGCTTCTCCAGGTGGCCTCGTTTTGGAGTTCCAAGATTTGTCAGATCAGGAAATTTGTCACTAGACAGGGTGATGACTGAGTTTATGCTTCGCTTAGATATTACTCCTATTTGTATAAAGCATGTGCCATTAGATGATGATGATCCAGCCAAAGGACTGACCTTTAATATGACAAAGCTGAAGTATGAAATCTGTTTCAGTCGTGGGAAACAAAAATATACTTTCGACTGCTATCGTGATCCTCTTGATCTTGTTTACCAGGGTATTGAGCTTCATGTGCTTAAGGTTTTTATAAATAAAGAAGATTGCACCAGTGTTACAGAAGTAGTTCAAATGACAAGGAAAGGTTCAAAAAAATCTGCATCCATGGATAGAATTCTCAGTGAAAAACATAATAATATGAATGGTTGCTCTGAGAAACACCGTGATGATGGATTTTTCTTGTCATCTGACTATTTTACGATCAGAAGGCAGGCCCCGAAGGCAGACCCTGCAAGGTTATTGGCTTGGCAAGATGCTGGAAGAAGAAATCTTGAGATGACGTATGTGAGGTCTGAGTTTGAGAATGGAAGTGAGAGTGACGAGCACACACGATCTGACCTTAGTGATGATGATGGATACAATGTGGTAATAGCTGACAATTGTCAGCGTGTATTTGTGTATGGCCTTAAGCTTTTGTGGACTATAGGGAACAGAGATGCAGTTTGGTCCTGGGTTGGCGGGATATCCAAGGCATTTGGACCTTCGAAGCCTTCTCCTTCTCGGCAGTATGCACGGAAGAAATTACTTGAGGAGAAACAGAAGAATGGTGGAACTGAAACACTTAAAAATGATATTTCTAATTCCCTTTCTGTCAGCCATGATGCCATTTCCTCTTCTCACCATGGGGAGACTTCAGGACAGATTTCATCTCCATCACATTCAGTTAAAATGGAGAACTCATCGTCAGCTATGGTTGGTATGTCTTCAAAATTCCTTTGCAATTTTATCTTAGAACTGTGGAGGTGCGTTATTGTTTATAGAGGTCTACCAGAATGTAATCTGACATATTAAAATCTCACTCCAGCTAGATATAACATGTTGATTTTAAAAATGATCTACAAACAAAATCTGTACTATAAAATCAATCTCAGCTGAGATGCACCTCTTTTGGTTTATTTCCAGCAAAAGATGAAAACAGCAATGCTCTTGAGGAGGAGGGGACTTGTCATTTCATGGTCAACGTTATTGAGCCACAGTTCAATCTTCACTCAGAAGACGCGAATGTAAGTTCAATTGATATTTCAGCTGTAAATTTAACTTTTCCCTTAAGATTTTCCAGGTCATAGAGGAGATGTTTTTAATTTCTTGTGATTTATTTTTCTTGTTTTTGTTGGTGGGTATGGCCTTTTTCTAAAATGTTGATTGATATTTTCAGTTTTTTTTTTTTTTTAATTTCTCTCCTTCTAACTATAGTATTCTTTAAATTTAATCTGCTTTGCCTTCATCTCCGTCTTTTAGTTTTCCCCATTTCATATTAATCGAACATAATTTAAGAATGCCTAAAAATACGTATGAAATTCACACAAATAATAAGAATTAATCAGTGAAACATCTGAAAAAATTTTGGAAATTATATTGTACGAAGAATAATTATTTTAGCCAAAATATTAAAAATTCGAGAGGTTCTATATTGACTGTACATGCTTGGCATATATTTTGAAAATTTTGGGTACAAAATGACCTCAACAATTTATAAATTGGGTACACAATTTCAACTTAACAATAGTTCAAAAATCATTCAGCAAAATAAATTTTTTTTTGTCCAGAATAACCTCTTAATGTTTGCCTATCCTTCTGCATTCAGTAATTTTTTCCTTGTAAAATTTTGATTTGCGTATCAGTTCCATTCCCAATGATGTGTGTAATTTATGTTACATTTTATGACTTTTATGACCACCAGGGCAGATTTCTGCTTGCTGCTGTCAGTGGCCGTGTTTTGGCCCGATCATTCCATTCAGTGCTTCGTGTTGGATATGAGGTTATTGAACAAGCACTTGGTACAGAAAATGTTCATATTCCTGAATCTGGGCCTGAGATGACATGGAAACGCATGGAGCTGTCTGTGATGTTGGAACATGTTCAGGCTCATGTTGCACCAACGGATGTTGATCCAGGAGCTGGATTGCAGTGGCTTCCGAAAATTCGTAGAAGCTCTCCGAAAGTGAAGCGCACTGGTGCTTTACTAGAAAGAGTGTTTATGCCTTGTGATATGTATTTTCGATATACAAGGCACAAAGGTGGGACTCCAGATTTGAAGGTAATTCTACCCATTCATTTGATGGTTCATTTAGATGACTTTACCAATACCTTTTTATTTATTTATCTATTATTATTATTTTTTGGAATAAGAAACTCAAAAATGTATTAATGATGAAGATTTAAAATAGAGTGTGGACTAGCTGTCTGCTAAGGAAACAAATTTCTAAGATGATTTGAGAAAAAAATTAAAGTTGATTGAATATAAAAATCTACAAGTGGTGAACAAGATATGCACTTTAGCCCCAAAAACAGCCTAAGAATTTACAAATAAAGAAAGTTTCTATCTTGGAAGGGCTAAAACTGTATCAGCATTTGAAATAAAGAGAAAAACCTTCCCAAAGGACCAAAGCCACCTAACCTAAAACCCCTTCCCAATATAAATGAATAAAGAAGAACACAATTGCACATAAAGGCAAAAACTAAGACTATTTGTGCTATCCAAAAATATACCAAATCACCCTATACAAGACTGGATCAGCTATAACTCCCTATCTCAAAATCCATTAGCATTTCACACAATTGCACACTCTACACTCCCATTTGGATATGACTTTCTGAAATATTGATGTTTTCTTTCTTGAATTCTGGTTGTATACTCTGTTTTAAACAATTTGCTTCGTTATGATTTTTCCTTTTGCAGGTGAAGCCCTTGAAAGAGCTCACTTTCAACTCTCATAATATAACAGCAACAATGACGTCTCGGCAGTTCCAGGTTATGCTTGATGTGTTGACCAATCTTCTTTTTGCACGACTCCCCAAGTAAGGATATGGATATTTCCCTTTTTCTTCTTTTCTTTCCTGTGTTTGGTAGCTAATTATAATAAAATTATGTGCATGTGTATGTATTTCTATAGTTAGTGTTGCAAGTTCCTGCATTTGCTAAATGCTATGACAGCAGCTGGGCTTTAATGTTTGCTTGACATCACTTCGTAACCATCAATTGCATTTTAGATTTAGGATGAATAAAGCTTTTGGTGTGTCTTAATTGTGTTTGAGTGTCTGAATTTATGGAATAAGGCTTTTTTAAAATCGACATTATTTACTGTTAGATCGCTATTACCAGCTGAGAAATTTCTTTTTTTGACTCATTTTCTATATATTTGTTCATGACGTTGTTATTGTTTGATGAATACAGTACTTTTATATATACAGGACTTGCCCAATGAATCTAGCATGACGAGTATGATCTACATTCTGTTATTTCTAATTTGCTCATTATATGGGCATTGAAAGATATTTTGATGTTTGATGCAAATTGCTTGTGTTTCAGGCCTCGAAAAAGTAGTCTCTGTCCTGCTGAAGATGATGAAGATGTTGAAGAGGAGGCAGATGAGGTAGTTCCTTATGGTGTCGAAGAGGTGGAACTTGCTAAAATTAACCTAGAACAGAAAGACCGTGAGAAAAAGTTGATTCTTCACGACATTAGGAAATTGTCTATTTCTTGTGATACTTCAGGAGACCTCCATACAGAAAAAGAAGGCGACTTGTGGATAGTAACTGGTGGGAGATCGACATTGGTAAGGAGCAGAGTTTTGAGCTGTTTCATTTAGTTGATGTTTATAATATTTCACAATGATAATTGTTGTTTAGTGATTTAATATAGTTATTTAGCTTAGTTGGAGAGTTTTTCCTTTTTGGAAATATGTTGTATAGATTACAATGTTCTTTGTAGTTTACATTAAGGTTTGAGGGGTTGAGTGTGCGCGCGCACACACACAAAAATAAAAAACTGCTACTTCTGTTGCTCTTTTATTAATGCTATTGGGAGAAAGGGGTTGAGCGTGCGTGCGCACACACACAAAAATAAAAAACTGCTACTTCTGTTGCTCTTTTATTAATGCTATTGGGAGAAAGGAGTTGATCGTCTAGCTCGAGTATCTGGACACAGCATGCTTCATTTGGAGTTTCTGGTGTGACTCCTATGCTTCAGTAGGGTGATTTTATTTGATCTGACCAGTGTTATTGCACATGAATGCATTTATCAGTTGCTGGGATTTGATTTGAAATAAGATCAGCAAAGTGAGAATTAGAAATATAAGGTCTGATAGTTGAATTCCTAGAATACTGATTATTAGGATCAATAAATGCTGCAATATTGTCAAGGAATTTACACTGTTTCTTAACAAGCTTGCCTTTTCAGTGTATCTACATCAAATTTTTACTATTAGCTTGTCACTATCTAGCTTGTTCCTAATATTGTATGTGTTTTCATACTGGCCTTTACATAGGTTGGCTACTATGTTTTAAGCATTTATGTACTTGTTTTTTATATGTATTGTGTTCATATAAAAATAAATATTAGGTGTTGTGCACATATCAGTTATAAGTTCTTCATTGCTTATGGTTTCATAAATAACTGACTTTGTCTATCAGATACAAGCGCTGAAGAGAGAGCTTATAAATGCACAAAAATCTAGAAAAGCGGCATCGACTTCCTTAAGGGTGGCATTGCAGAAAGCTGTTCAGCTGCGCCTGATGGAGAAGGAGAAGAACAAAAGTCCATCCTATGCCATGCGAATTTCTTTGCAAATTAACAAAGTTGTTTGGGGCATGCTTGTAGATGGAAAATCCTTTGCAGAGGCTGAGATAAATGACATGGTGAGTTTCAGGGAATGGAAATGAGTATTTACCTTTTTCTGGTGCTGTTCTTTGTACTTCAGCATTTTTCTTTGTTTGACAAAATTACATTGATGGTCAAGATGTAGCAGTTGATTATTTTTTATGATTTTTTTTTTTTTTGAATCTTTTCAAGTTGTTGATTTGGAAGCTAGTGTTATATTGTTCATTGATTCTACCAGTTTTATGGTGGTATTTTAGTTTGCAACCTTTGTTTTGTAGGATGACTGATATAGTATTATACTTTCTTGATCATCTCACAGATATATGATTTTGACCGGGATTATAAAGATATTGGCGTTGCTCAGTTCACAACAAAGTATTTCGTTGTGAGAAACTGTCTGCCTAATGCCAAGTCTGACATGCTTTTATCAGCATGGAATCCTCCGCCTGAATGGGGAAAGTATGCACTTTTTCCTGCCTGTTTGTTTTATGTGCTGGTATTTAGATGTGTTTTCCCACCATCTTGTAGTGATTTTTTTTTTTATTATACTTTATTTAAACTTAAATTACTTTCCGATTTCCTTTTTTTTTTCCTTAATTACTTTTCTTGTTGTATCCATGGTTATTTTTCTTTTTATGTCTATAATAAGTTCATGCTCAACCAAGGTTGAGCTTGGGAAGCCATTGGCATACTCAAGTGAGCTTCATATTTAACCTATATAACTCATTCCTAATCTTTTGCGAAATTAGGACAGCTTGCTTAAAGAGTTGATTGACTGTCAGAAAAATAAATCCGTTTTACTAATGTCAAAAGTAAACCATTACATGCATCCTCACTTTAATAAAATTATATCTAAAAAATGAGAACTGAATCTTTTATTTAATGTCAAAATCACCACAAAGGACTGTGGGTAAATCCTTACAGGTGATGATGATGTGATGCCATGACATGCTGCATTTTGATATGTTTGTTTGTGTTGTTCTAGCATTCATGGACTAATGTTGAGATAAAGTGATACCACGCTATACTAGCGGATCAAGCACTAATGAAGAATGTTGTTTTCTTAAAGATGAACATATAGAGATTGTAATTTTATCTCAGATCTGGCTGTAATTGTCCACTAGACTATAGAGGGGCAGGAGCTGCCTTGCAAATGCTCAAAAAGCTTTATCTGAGTTTCCCTAAAAGAATCACAGCATGTAAAAAATTTTGCTGCAGAAAAGTCATGCTCCGTGTAGATACAAAGCAGGGAGCTCCAAAAGATGGAAACTCTCCTCTTGAACTTTTCCAGGTAATAACTTTGCTTTTTTTTCTTTCAAATATATCATTACGAAATGCCATCTGATCTTTAAGATTGATTATTGATCGTTACATACAAAGTTATTGTTACTGATAAGTGCAATTTTGATATTGAATAAATTGAAGATGCATTATAAAAGGTTATTACTGATCAGGTGCCGCTTGTTCAACATCATGTGCAACTGAAATTTTATTACTGTTGATTGATAAATCATTTTATGTCATTTCAATCTAACGCAAAGCTGTATTGAAATTGAAGCAGTTTCAAATCATCGTATGAATCTGATTTTGATTTCTAGTAACTAGTTGTCATTTCGTTAACATGAAGCCTTTCCTTTACACTGTAGGTAGAAATTTACCCTCTCAAGATCCATTTGACAGAGACAATGTATAGAATGATGTGGGAGTACTTCTTCCCTGAAGAGGAGCAGGATTCACAACGGCGGCAGGTATTGGGGTCTTCAATGATTCGAATTTCTGAAGCCAAGGCTGAACGGTGGGTTCGTTGTTTTAGTTGTCAAGGTGATTGATGTTCTACATCATTGATGCGCAGGAAGTTTGGAAGGTATCAACAACTGCTGGTGGGAGACGTGGTAAGAAAGGTTTTTCAATGCATGAAGCTTCTACCTCAGGCAGCCAATTAACCAAAGAGCCTGAGGCCTTATCCAAACAAAGTGCGCCTGCAGTATCTTCCACTTCTTTGACCAATCAGCTTCTCACTGACTCACCACAAGTGAGATTTCAATTTTTTTTTTTTTTTGATAGCCACTCTTGGCAAGCATATAGGTAGAATTTTAAGAATATCAATGTGTGTGTATATTTGTATCACTTGGCAAATCTTTCTGTCCCTGCTGTGCCACTTTTTATCATGTTTATTTGAAACCTTGTGCAGGCATCAAAGTTGCAAAACATAAAAACAAACGCTCCTCATGGTTCAGCACCAGAGTTAAGAAGAACGTCTTCTTTTGACAGAACTTGGGAAGAGACTGTGGCAGAATCAGTTGCTAATGAATTAGTCCTACAGGTTCACTCATCCAGTGGATCTCTTGGTTCTCTTGAGCAACAAGATGAAGCGTCTAAAAGCAAATTGAAAGAGTCCAAGCCTGTAAAGCCTGGTCGGTTATCTCACGAAGAAAAAAAGGTTGGAAAGGTGCAAGAAGAAAAGAGAACTAGGCCTCGAAAAATGAGGGAATTTCACAACATCAAGATAAGTCAGGTTGGTTTGGTTCTCTTGAAACATTGATTTACTTTAGTACCATATTGCGATGTTTCAGGTTTCACATGTACATTATTATGGTGTAGGTTGAGCTACTAGTTACTTACGAAGGATCAAGATTTGTTGTGAATGATCTCAAGTTACTGATGGATACATTTCATCGTGTTGAGTTCACTGGAACTTGGAGGAGGCTCTTCTCACGGGTTAAAAAACATATTATTTGGGGTGTCCTGAAGTCTGTGACTGGAATGCAGGTAAGATTTGAAAACCATACCTTCTAATTGTAATAATAGTTTTGGTAAAAACTTTGGAGATTGATATTGATGATGATTTATTGTTTTCAACTATCAACTATGGAAAAGGTTTTGTTCTTGTTGACCTAGGCTCAGAAAGGTCTGACTCTTAAGCAAAATTTCTGTCTCATTGATCATTAATTTTTGAACTTATGTTTCTATTATCCCCAATTTGTAGGGTAAGAAATTCAAAGATAAAGCACACAGTCAGCAGGAACCTGGTGGAACAGCTGTTCCTGACAGCGACCTAAATTTGAGTGACAACGAGCAAGGTCAGCCAGGGAAACCTGACCAGTACCCAATAACATTTCTCAAACGGCCAACTGATGGAGCAGGGGATGGATTTGTAACTTCCATCAGGGGACTGTTCAATACTCAACGTCGAAAGGCTAAAGCATTCGTGCTTCGGACAATGAGAGGTGAAGCAGAGAATGATTTTCATGGGGAATGGAGTGAAAGTGAAGCTGATTTTTCTCCCTTTGCTAGGCAGCTCACCATAACAAAAGCTAGGAAGCTTATTAGGCGGCATACGAAGAAATTCCGGACAAGACAGAAAGGTTTGTTGGAATTGTCTCTCTTTTTTTTTTTTAAATATATATATACTCTCAGCATTCACATGAAGATATGTTGAGGCCATCAACATTTGCACCTGTTGGTAGTGGAACAAATGGGTACAATCCTGTTTTGCTGTCACAAGATGGTCCTTTTAACATTACTATGCACCATTGAGATTGATTGGTCTTCCATTGTCAGGTTCATCCTCCCAGAGAGAATCGCCAACGTCTCCAAGGGAAACCACTCCATTTGAAAGTGACTCTTCTAGCGAGTCCTCGCCTTATGAGGACTTTCACGATGAGAAGTATCTATAATCCATTTTGCATGATGGCGCCCAGCTCTGGAGGAGTGCGGTTCCTTCTACTAATGCTATCTCAGATGAAAGCTCCATGACTTCAGGATGCCAATGATTGTCAAATAAAAGCAGGACAGAGGCACTGGGAGATGCACGTAAGCTAAGCCCATCATGTACTGCCCATGGCGCTTTCTTTTGGACCAAGGAGTCACCGGCATCCTATTCCAAACAACTCAGTTAAGTTAAAGGGTATACAGCAGAGGCTGCTAAAATTATATATACGAGCTACCAGAGCTCATAATTTTTGTACATACATTCAAAAGCATCTGGAACGTATAAAATAAATGCAAAATTGCATCTTTCTCGATGATTGGATCTCTTCTTTGAAGTTAATTCCTTCTTAGTTGTCGCTTTGTTTGAATATCAAGTGTATGCTTGTATGCTTCCATTCCCATACTAAACAAATGAAGACACTTCGAATCGAGGATGAAAGAAGAGACTTCTAATTGAGGTCATTCTTGTTCAGAGACATTCAGGAGTTTTGTACAAAAATTTTTTAACGCTAAATTTATAGTGCCTCACAGCTCATAAGTCATAAATCGTCAGTCATCACGGACTAGCATCAGCCTAATGTTGAAAAACTGCACAATTGGGCTTTAAATTATCCAATCAAACATCACGTTTCGCCTTGCTGAGCTTCAAGACAACTCAAAACAACAAAACCATATTTATCACTGGTTCATATTACAACATTGAGAATGATCATGACATCAGTAAATTGCTCAATTTGCTCTCAATGAGAGCTGGCAAATAAATCACATACCATAGACTGGTAAAAGAACTCAGGCATATCTCCACAAATTATACACAATAGATCCCAACACTTGTATCAACAACAAACATCACTAGATTATCTAATGTCAGTTGGATGCAGTAAGTTCATCTTCTACGGTCAAGAGATGATTGTGGCGCTTAGATTCAGTCATGGCTCATATAAGTCACCACAAATTGCTACTTTTTCGCTTCCTTACAAGGATCAATAACTTAGTCCTGTAGGGAGCACAAGGATGTGAGAGAAACTAAAATGGAGAAGCCTGTATAGACACAAATCTCTTCACATCAATGGAAGTAACCAATTCGTCACCTTCTAATCAAAATTAGAAGGAATGTCAATATCTGTATCTGAAGGATTAGCAAGCTCAACCAGAGGTTCCTGCAAATTCCACAACTACTCACATGAGATTGTATATCAGCATGAAAAGCCTCATGAAGGATCAAGTGCACAACAATATAGGGGAAATGATAAACCTGGGCAGGGCAGGAAATGGGTGGCTGAGGGGAGAGGATTGTAGGCAATATTCTCAAAGAACAAATGAAGCTATTTAGTACAAAAGAATTGAAGTCAAAACTGAAACTAGCAAGAAAATATAGCCATGGAGATGATAAAATGGTTATTTTTGGAAGAAAATATGGTCAAGGTCAAATATATAGATCTTAAACCAAAAATGTTGGGACACACAATTCATAATATAGCCATAACACTGGCATGTTATCCTAATAGGTTTTTACCTGCTCATCGTCATCAGCTGAGGAATGGACGAGTCCCATTGGCAAATTATTTGTGAGATCTTCAGCAGTTCCGTGCATATCCTACCCCATACAGAAATGCCCAGTTACAGCAAAACAAAATCTAATCAATGTAAGGGTGGAAGTTGGAATTTATCTGTAGGTAGATACAACTGCAGCACCAACCAGAAAAACCTAAACCTTTCTGAAGTTCAAGGATTCAGAATTGACCACAGGTTCTATGTAACAACTTAGTTTGACATCAAACCATATTCTAACTTTATTCTCTAGTGCTCTTCATTTCTATACATGACAAAGTTTGAGCCATATACATAAATATGGAATGCAATGCACAACCCAAATGTTGAGCATCACAAGTTTTGCTCTGTCAAACCTGCTCAAGTTTTCAATTTGAGTCCAAGTTGCTTTGCATAGGCAAACATATCACTCCGCCAATAATGATTTGAATAATTTTATATTTATACTTGGGACGTAAAATAGACAAGTACATTCTATGATTTGATTAATTGAAGCCCATAAAAATATTAGTCATATCCTACAATAGATACTGGCAAAAAGTAACTGTTCTAAGCTTATATAGCACAAGCAAGTCAAAAAAGGAAATGCATTAATTCATACACACAACCATTGGAAAGTGGAACCACAGTAAACTCATTGATATGAGCTAGCTACCGCTGGAACCGAAACATACTTCTTCATCTGGATCTATGGAAGGATTGTCAGACCCTTGATTGACAGCCTTAGCAGGATCTTCAGGAGTTCCCTGCCAAACCATAGCTACAAATTAGAAGAAAGAGCAAAGCCTATCACTCAAAATAAAACAGTAATGGGTAAGAAGAATGTTACGAGCTCATCCTGATTGCCAGAGAATTCTCCTTCCATAATTGAGGGCTTGACATCCATTGGAGTTTCCTGTGTATCTCAATAATATTAGTAAACAAATCAAGCATGACAAAATTAGCGAAGGGAAAAAAATGTAAAAATGAAGATAAAAATACTGCAATTTTTTAATATGAAAAGGAAAAAGGAAACTGTTTAAGAAATAGAGAGAAAATATGAAAGTGTCTAGAGGTCCACTACAGCAATCTAGTGCAGAAGATTCCTCATCTCAAATAAGACTCAGAAATTAAATTCAAGCAATACAAAGCTTAGTGATGACGAGACTAAGGCCACCTAATTATATAACAATAAACAAAAAAATGATCTATCAAACATAGATCCAACTAAATATATAAGCTCATAACATAACACGATCTGAGAAAAACGAAAGCACATAAGATCTTAGTTAAGGTACATACAGGTTCTAATTGGTCCATTGAAAGATTCCTTCCTCCCTTACTGAGATCTCTCAGTGTTCCCTGCATGTCCAATAAACTGGTGAAGGGAAACGACACATCAACAAAAGAACGATAAATTATTTGAAAACAAAAAAGTTATGTACTATAATCAACAACTATATCAACAAGCTGAATTTCAAGGCAAAGGTCAAATAACAAAAGGAAAAAACATACATCAAACTGATAAAAACTTAGTCATACAAAAAGCGTTTTCATCTGGAGAACAGGAAAAAGAAGAAACATAAAAAAACAAAAAAACAAAAACAAAAACGAAGAATGGACAGAGAGAAAGAGAGAAAGGGAGGACAAAAAGAAGAGCCTGTAAAAGTAGAAGGATATATAAAGTCAAATTGAACAAACCTTATTTGCCCACATAAGGCCACATGCATTACATAAAGTTCTTGGTCCAGCTGGCCCACGACGCATTGCAGGAGTATTATTTTCACTAACACCACAATGTTGACATCTACGGACACTACAGAGCATTAACAGTACAAAGAATAGAGATCTAACTCAGCAACATAAAATCCTCATGAAATTATTTCAGAGCAATAAAAATTTTCAAATCTAAAATCAGTACTGCTAGAGAACACTAGGAACTCACACAGTTTCAGGACGAGAAGTGCCATCTTGAATCCCACCTTGTGAAGAATCCCAAGATGAAGCACCAGAACTTTCTTTCAAAGATGCAAACTGCCCGTTCTTACGATGCATCCTGAAAGGTTGTAAAGACAAAGAACTGTAGCTTTTCATCCTTCGTACTGGTACATCATAATATTAGACACAATAAAACACAGGAATATAACAGACTCCTCAGCCACTCCTTAAAAGGGACTTCAAAAATGATGTGATTCCAGCATTGCATGTTCTGAAACCATCCCTAAAGACCAAGAACATAATGAGAACTAGATTATTGTTGCAAACGCATACTCTAACAAATGAGTACCTACACTCCAAAATAAGTTTGGAATGGGTCTATGCAATCTCTAACAGCGAGTCAACATTTAGACCATAGATGTAAGTATAATATAATCAAATAACACTCAATAGTCAATGCCATTAACAACACAGTATTTTTTAATTTTTGAATAAATGACACTAAATTCTTAAATTAACTATTTTCAGATACTTCTTCAGAACCTTAATCAATCCGGTGACCATTTCAAGTCAGGAGTTCACCACAAACATTTCAAGATTTTATCATGTATAGCAGTAGACGTGACCGATTTCCAAGCACCTAAAACTAAAGAAATAAAAAGCTACCTACCTGACAACACTGTATTTTTTTACTTCTTCAGACAATTTTTCACACTAAACAGTCTATTAAAGCCCATGACCTCATCAAACTGTTAAATTTAAATATATTAACAGGAAAAATCTTAAAATAAAACTATTTACCTCTGTGCAACCTCTTTCCGTACGTTGTACCTAATTTTCTTGTCAAAACATCTCTCCTTCCGTTTTTCTCTAAACCTAACAAGGGAGGCTATTCGTCGAGAAAGATTTGAGCGCTTAGGGGTGTCAACCACACCCTGTAGAATATGGCAGATCCCAAATAAACATAAAACCCAAAGACACAACTAAATTCTCTAGATAATTTTTCAACATTTGCATTGATTACCCTGTTACTTTGATCATAAGGTACTTCGATTGTAGGTACACCAGTAGGTATATCACGTCCTCCCAAAAGCAAGAGTACTGCTTGCACCTATTTTAAAATCCAAAAAATTGAAGAAACCTTCAAATACATCAATTGTTCAAATTTAATTACAATAATCCAACTACTCATCACATCTATCTGGATTTTGGAATAATGGACATGGCACCAAAGCAAAGAATCTCATTTCACAAAATAGAAGACACAAAAACGTATGAAATGTAAATGTGAGTAACCAATGAAATGTCCTACCCAGCAATGGAACTAAAAAGTATAAATAAAATAATAATATCAAGGAAATGAAGCCAGGCTCTGTGGCTTTCTGGATTGGAGCACTTCATTGACAGCTATGTTTCATCCCCAGTACAATGAACAAATTAAAACTAAATTCATTACTCAGACATAACAAAAGCGAAGAAATTTACCTTCAGTAATAACAAGAAACACGTAAACGTAAGGCCAAATACTTTCAATAAATGTAAAAGGAAAAGCAAATCAAGGTCCAAGAAAAAGGTAATATTAACAATTACTACAATCACCATAGGTCTCCAAAATTCAACCAAGTCAATACTTCATGAACCAAAATAGATTCCAAGGACTAGAAAACACAAGAACCATTTCCAAATCCCAAAACCCCACATGAAAAACCATCAACCTCACCACACCCTAACAAAATTGCACAGACTTCACTGATAAACTACACTAGAAAAATACAGGTTCATCCACAAAAAAAGGAATATCCAAAAACAGGGGAAAAAACAACAATCCATTTATTGTTGAGGAAAATTTTACTCTTGAAACAACTGCTCGTGCCAAATTAACAGCACTACCATCTACACTTAACAAGAGCTCGATACTAAATTAAGAACTTTCCAGTTGTGGCAACAAAAACATGAAGATAATAAACCAAAATTTCTAAAAAATAAAGAAAAATAGTACCTTTTCAGGAGTAACAGCAGGGAACACATAAACCTCGCCTTCAAAAGAGAGCGTCAGCTCACTTGTCCTCGAAGCTGCCGCCACCACTACTCCATGCTCCGCCACGTTAACCATCGAACTATTATTACTAATATTACTGTTGTTATTAGTATTATTGTTGTCGTTGTTGTTTATAATATTAATTGAATTAATGTTTCCTTCGTCCATGTCATCCATGCCGTCACCGTCCTCGTAATCTCCATCCTCATCCTCGATCTGTATCGGTGGAGCTCGCGCGTGCTCTTCAAACGGCCGAGCTTGCAGTGGCTGTGGATTTGCCGCCGCCATAACGGACTCTGGTTTCTCCGTCGATTATTATTACCTGTCGTTTTATTGAAGATAGGTCATTGTTTTCGTGTTCTGAGGCCAAATAAGATCGTTTAAAAACCCTAGCTCTGAAATTGAATTGTTTTCGAGCTCGGAGAAGCTTCGAAAATGGCAATAAAGATGTTGAATTATAAAATGCAAAAATTAAAAAAAAATATATATATATATATATATATATATATAATTAAAAAATAAAGATAAATAAATTATTAAAAAGGACGTACCCTACAAAATATAGCTAAGATTTGCGAGGGAGTAAGCTCCTGTCCTGTTTCCTTGAAGAGTCCCAAATTGGAATTATAAAAGTATATATATATATATATATATATATATGTTAACTTTTAATATATTTTTGGATTAGAAAGAGAATGTACAATGTGTCGACTTGTCGAGTATTGCTATATGCCTACATCCATATAAAAGAGATAGAGATAATTGGGTGATATAAGGAGCAGGGTATTTGGGGTCCATTGGGGTTGACGGTTCACATGGTGGTGTACCGTCAATCGTGATTAATGATGGAAACGCTTGAAACCCAAAGGATTATCGAACGTGATCAAACGGCTGGCTGTAATGACAGCAGGCGTGAGATGTTGATTGTTACATGGGCATTTGGAACATTAAACGAGATAGGATATTTTGGATAATTTCCATTATTCGACATTGATGGGACCAATGAAGATGGAATTGGAGATCATTGTTGTCACTATAGCTCGCAGATCGGGTTATCAGGATATGCTTATTTAATAATTATGTTAAAATATTAAAGATTAAATTTAATAAAAAATTATTTAATAATTTATTTAACATTTATATATTTATTAAAATTTATATAAAATATTTATATATTATCACACATATATATATATCATTATTAATTATAATTATATATATGTATATATGGTGTCAATTTAGTTTAGGATTTTAAAGTATAAGAAAGTCTAAAAAAAATTTAAAATTGTACAATTTTAAAGACTTCAAATTTAAAACACTTAAATTATGTGATTTTAAAGCTTTTCCAAATTTTCCTGTACTTTAAAAATTCAGATTATAACATATATATATATATATATTAGATATTTACATTATTAAAATTTTAATTATTTATATGTAAATAATATTATATGTCAATATCATAAAATATATATGTCTACTAATATTTACACATTTATACTATTAAAGTTCTAAACCTATATAAATTTTTGTAAATGAAACATTGTATATATGTTTATCCTTTAAAAATAAAAATAAAAAGAGAGAATCATATTCAATATTTGAGTTTTGATAACAAGAATCTATAAATTAATTTAAAATAAAAAATATAATCATATTATTAATCAAATAAATAGGTCAAAAATTTTAACTTTAACCCGACACAAGAAAAAAAAATTGTGTGAACTCAAACCTAACCTATTTAAGAATCATATCAAATTTAACGACTTATACTCATTTATTCGTAAAATGAGAAGTAGATGTTTAGGTATGAAAAAAAAAAAAGAATAATAAGACATTTTTATTGTACTTTTGTTATATTTTTTAAAATAATTTTTTTCTTATAATAATTATCATTTTATATTATCAGGATAAAATATTAAACTTACTCCTCTTTTCCCTTAAATATTTTTTGCCAAATGAATTTTTTGATATTATAGGGAAATTGATTTTTTGTTTGGGAAAATTTTTGGATATTATGAAAATAGTAAAAAGTAAATGATATATAATAATTTTATTTGAGAGAAAATTGACCTGTAAACAAAATTTTAGTAAGAAAAAAACTAATAATCTCTATTGAGTAAAAGTTTAGTAGGGAGAAAACTAACAATTTCCGGTGAGCAAAACTCAAAATCAATTTTTTATCCTCTCCCTCTCTAAAATTCAAACTCGGATAACTAATTTAATAAAATTATTTGAAAATCATTCAATCAAACCCCTAAAATAAAACTCTTCCTCTAATATATATATGACGTAGAGGATTAAATCTCCTTTTCAACATGATATTAACAGGTTACCACGTGAATAACCCAAGGTAACTAACATCCAATTCATTTATTCTTGTTCCTTAATAATATCATTTTTTTTTTCTTTTTTGCCTGGGACCAAAAAATAATAACTTTCGCACAGTGCCCCTACCATATTGAGGAGAGAGTAGCAACAGTAAAAGAGTAGTATTTAATCGAACAACGAACACGACCACTGTAAGTGTGAAAAGCAAAGTTGCCACGAAAACAGAGACAAAGCTGCAGTCAAAGGGCGAAAGAGGCACCGTGTTTCAAACCTAAGACAGTCCTAAATTTATTGTCAGGATGGCAGGTGTTTCAGCCACCAGTATATGCGTAGTTGGGTACTGTTGTCCTCAAAGGAACCCGCTACCGACTCAAACTCTGTGGAATCTTGAAAGATTGCCTGACCAAGTGAATAAACTCTTCTAGCCCAGCTGCCAGCGGACATCTAAATCGAATTACCCAAATATTCTTTGTTTTTTTTTTTTTTTAGAAACACCGAATTACTAAATATTTTACTAATTGCTTTGCCGCATAGAGCCGCAAAATTTAACGAATAAATAAAACTAAAGAATAGCAGTAACTACAACCTATTCAACACCTTTACCTTTACTGTCCTCTATTTCCTTTTTATTTTTATTGTACCTTGTTTATGAAACCGCGCAGACACTTGTTACCTATTATGTATGTATTTACTTCCAAAATGGGGGCAAAGAAACGAACAGGCATAAAAAAATTGGATGCAAATTGGTTTGTATGGCAACAGCCATATGGCATTAAAAAACTTACCAACATATCTGCTTATTGAAGCTTTATGTGATACATTTGAAGTTCCTTTTTGAGGAGATCTCAGGCACAAGTAACAATGAGTAGAATGAGACAACCTCATATATTGAAGGGACTATAAAATCTGTACATATAAGACAAGCTAAAGGAAGTTACTAGAAAACCTTATATGCTTGAATGATGGTAGCTAGACCACTCTAACCATATACTCGAAGAAAGGACTTAGTGCTCAGATATTAAAGCTGAATCATCATCATTTGAGAAAGAAACTAGTTCGTTGTCTGTATGGGCGGCAGTTCCACAGTCCGAGTCGTTCGCTTCACCTTCACCCTAAATGAGGAGACAAGCCAAAAGAAGAGATTCCCATATTTACAATGCTGAGAGGGAAGAAGGATAAAAGGGACATAACAAAAACAGCATGAGATCTGATACATGTGGTTGTGTACTTAACATACCTGCTCAGCTGGAGTAAGAGGTTGGTCCTCCATTTTCTTTCCAAGATCCCTCAAAGCACCCTGCAGAGTCCATTGCCAAGAAACGGCCAAAAACACTAGCATCAAACAAAGACTCTAAGCAAATTCTTAACAGATGCCGAACAAGTTATCCACTTACCTTCTCATCAATTAAATGCCATTGTGTGCAATTCAAGACCAATTCAAAATGTTATGGTATTAGCTCCATCCTAAATCAGGTTGAGGTGGCTTATGAATTCTAGACCGCAACCTTCTAACTCTCAACCAAAATCAACTCATAGAAAGGGTACGTAAAATACCAAGATAAGCCAGAATACAGTAATTATACTTACAAGCAATCTTGATATTATAACCAGGACTATCAAAATCTTCTTAGACATAAAAAGCCCACACTTTCATTACACAGACAAATGGTAATGCAAACACATGCACATTGAAATATGGTGAAAAAATGAAGATTAAGTACCCTAAAAAAAAAAAAAACCCACCTTGTTTGCCCAAAAAAGACCACAGGCATTACAGAGGGATCTTGGCCCAGAAGGACCACGTCGCATCATTGGGGTAGACTTCGAACTAATGCCACAATGTGTACACCTAAAACCATGTAGAAGATATAAGTGATAAAAATTTCAAAGTTGATATTAATTTAAAGCAAAAGGATCTGAGAACCATGTCAGAACGTGATAAACCTGGAAACAGAAGTTAAATACTACTAGAATGCATTTAACCCTCAAAGATGGAGAATAAAGAAAACAATCGACAGGGGCAAACAATATGACATCCATGAAAGTTCCATAAGAAGTATGGTGTAAATTAAAATAATAGAACTTGGAAGACAAAACAAAACTTACGACGTTTCTGATGGGCTGTCATCTTGTCCTGGATCCCGGGTATTACTCCAACTAAGAGCTCCCCCTTCAGACTTTTTGGCTGAAGTAAATTGACCCTTGTTCCGCTGCATTCTGAAAAAAAAGCAATAACAATCAGAAATTTGGAAAAAGAAAATAAATGGTCACTGGTGTAAAATACAATAACAGTAACTGGCATCTATAAAAAATAGAAAACCATTGATGAAGGTTGTCTATCAAATCACACGACACATAAAATATAAAAATGAATAAACAAGTGGATGCACTTCCAATATTATGGATGAAAAAAGAGGAAAACAAAATTTTCCACACCATTTTTGCTTTTGGATACAAATTAGGACAAAAAAAACACCACACTTGTCCCCACGTCCCACCCCTGCCTTCATCCCATTATATGATCACTTGCATTGCAACAAACCATGTCCAGGAATCTGCATCTCAAGACGTCATAACTGTCTCCACCCCCTCCCTCCATATCAAATTCCGCTTCAAGGATACCAAACTCACTAAACAAAAAATGGCCCCACTGAATAATTTTCTTGCATTACAGCAAACTACGTTGCAGGATTTGCTTACTAGAGAATATGCTAATTACCTAAAAGGATAAAAGATAATTATAAAGCCCCACCTTTTTAACAGATACTATATAAAACATGTTTTAATTAATAGAACGCTACGGCAAGGAAAAAGGAATTCATGGAGGTTGCTTGTTTATCAGGCTTGTTTATAATTGTCAAGCCCATTTACAAACTGTACAAAAATATTGAAGAACAAGTTAAATATTCATGGAGAATAAAGTTTGCAATTTACATTTCTGAATGGTATAAAGCAATCTCATGTTCAATAACCTTTTTACTTCGATTTGCGGGCAAGTGGCTGAAAGTTGAACAAAGGAAAAATTATTATTACTATGCTTTTGGAAATCCAGGCAGAATTATTCTTACTTTAATTAGAATACAAACTCTAAAAAAATAAAAAAATCAACCACAGGTGGCTTACTGGAGAACTCAATTCACAATTAAAACATAAAGACCAAGCAAGTGCATGTCAGCAAAATTAAACTCCATTAATTATTATTTCTCATAAACTATTTGCATGTTCTGAAACAGCAAAAAGCACAAAATGCATCCAAATAAATCACGAACCTGAGAGCCACCTCTTGGCGGACACTGTATCTGACTTTCTTATCAAAGCATCGCTCTTTCCTCTTCTGCCGAAACCTATCTAATGAAGCTGCTCTTTGTGGCTGGGTACATTTACTAGGATAGTCGGCAATACCCTAAACAAAATACAATAATTAAGAACACCACAAAAAAATAACATAATATACATTTACGAAAACTTGAAAGGTGAACAAATTAAATACCCTCTGGTTGTGAGGAATTACTTCCATGCCTTGTGGACTGGAAGATAACTCGCATCCCCCCAACAATAACAGCACCGCTTGAACCTGTATATCAATATATATTTCACATAATCCAGAAATCTGAAACTTTTGATCAAAGTATTAGTTGAGATCTTCTCTCAATTTCCTAACAAAAAAGTATTATAGCAATCAATTTCCAAACCCTAAACTGAAAAAAAAAAATTAGCGTCATTACCTTATCTGGCGTGACGGAATCAAAGACGTAGACCTGGCCGCGAAAGGAGAGAGTGAGCTGGCTGGAATTAGACAATTCGTTGCCGCCGGTAGCATAGCCGGAATCATGAGCTACGTCTTCCATGACGACAATGCCGTTTTCAAGAGCAGAGTGAGGGTCGTAGCTGAGATGGTGATCATCGGCGGCAACAGAGACGTCGTCTTCATCAGCGGCGGCGCCACCACCGGAAATTTGAGAGGAGATGTTCATTGACTGCGACTGACCGTACATGGGTGACTTGGGGCCGAATTAAGGAGATTTCGAAGCATTACCGAAAGGGAAAATTTTTTTAGAGATTTTCAGTGAAACCCTAACCCCAAGTGTAAAGAAAAGTTAAAAGAGTAAAATTTAAAAAAAAAAAATTGAACAATTGTAAAGAGGAAGAAGAATAAAGCTCCGTCTATACGTCGCAAAAACGACGGCGTCTTTTCAAAGTGTTATTTTGTTTTGTTTTGTTTGGTGTCGTGTGCGCGACAGTGGGAGTTATTCGTGAGAGGAAGAGCGACCAGAGAGTGAAGGACAGCTCAGGGCTGGAGGGTCAGAGTTGACAAGATTAACCACGAATCATGCGTATATTTACAATCTGTGCCCGTACATGATTATATGCATATTTGTAAACAACCAATGGGGTGTACATAACAATTTTGGAATGGACCCAGTTGCATAGAAGAGTGGAAGCAAAGCTAATCGGGTATTCAATTCAGCCCAAGCCTTTTTTTAACTCTTGGACTCACTTTCCAATCCAAGCCTTTTTTGAGTTCAATCTATTTTCCTTTGAAAATCCCTTTCTGTTCATATCCCATTTAAATAGTGAAAATATATTGTGGACCTGGCCAGTGGCCACGTCTACGTTTATCCCATGGCTCTAGCAAATCAGCATTCATCGTGCATGCATTAATTGAATGTGCTGCAATAAATATATTCAATAAAAATATTCTAGAATCTCTCCAATAAATTAGTTGGCTATATCATACTAGACGGTAATTGAGCGACATAGATATTCGGCTTTGCTAATTGCATGATACACCTAACTTGGCTCTAGCATTTTCACATGATGATATAGTCTCGAAATAGTATTAAATAAAGCAAAATAAAATAGTATTACCTGTTGTCTTTTTAATGAGCTTCACTTCTGTCAGTCTCATCAGAAAAGCTTATCTTACGCTGATGCATACACTTTACTTAGTTATCTACAAATTTGTCTCCCTCGGCTCTCCCATGCTTTATGGCATGGTCAGTAGGTTTGCGAAAAGAAATACAAAAATAGAAGCCCACGGGCTTATAAATCTAACTAATATCATTGAACTTCTTTTTCAGAACGAGTAATAATAATATTATGAATACTAATATTTTAAATTTTAATTTTAGTCTTAATATTACGTGTCACTTATTTATTAGATAATAAATTTTATAAATAATAAAATTATTTAATTACTATATAATAAATAAATGTCATATTAATTAAGACTTAAAATAAAATTTATATATTAAGATACTGTTCAAAAACAAGTAAACTGTCAGTTATGAAAAAATTAAAAATTAAAATAAAAAAAAGTTTAAATCTATTTTCTCATCTTAATGGTGTATTTCTATACTATAAATTTATTGTAAATTATATTTCTATGAATTACGACTATGAAGAGAAAAGCTTTAATAAAAAAGCAAAAGAAAATAATATCACAGTGATTTAACAGTATCTTCATCGTCGTCTGGTAGACTATCAAGGGGGTTACTTCACCCGTTTGATCATAGCCATTTGTTTTTTAAACTTCATATTGCTGAAGCCTCATCAGTCAAGCTTTATCTTCTAATGCATACACTTTACTCGGTTTAAAACAGTTACAAGCTTATCAATATAAATATTTTGATATTTATTATTCATACCAATATTTAATATTTTTATAATTAAAAATTTTATTATTTATTCACTAATAATTTGAGGAAAATAAAATAAAATTTAAAAAATGCTAAACATTATGTCGGTTAATTAGATTCTTGTGTTTGGTTGGAAGAATTTTCACCATATTTATATTGCCACTTTTGAGTTTTTCCGGATATATCAACTTTTACAGAAAAATAAAAATACAAACAAATTAAATATGTGTGAAGAAAACCAAATACGTAGTATCCTTAAAGCATAGTTGCCCTCCCTTCCGTACTCGTACTCAAGTGTTAATGGCATCTGTAAAATTCCAGGATACAACGAGAACAATTAACTGTGGCTCATTGCCAATTTATTTTTAGCGAACTTCAGTCGTTTCTAAAACTCCATTAAACTGATTATAAGATAAGGAAGACTTGGGGATTTTCTATTCCTATCCTTTTATCTATATTTTGACTTCTATATCGTCTTGTTTCTACTGAAATGAAGAGAAATGCTAATTTATAAAATTCTTTCTGCTAAAAATCTTACTTCTAAAACTGCTGTAACTGTTGCTTTTAATGTCTAATTAAATGCATAACTGCTAATTTATAAAATTTTGTAACCTCTTTAATCACATATTAAATTATCACTTTAATTGCATGCTTTAATTCAAATTTAATTGACGGTTGCAATCTGAGAATAAAATTTGAATTTAATTAGTCATTACAAATAATAAATTATGTAATTGATTAAATAATTAATTCTTAAATTTAACTCGCGTTACACTATTTATAACTTTTACTTTTATTCAGACAGTCAACATCGGACTTCGAATTTCTCATTTATCCAAATATTATTTTGAACATAAAATATATCATTTCAAAGTACTCCCGAACGAGAGTGTGAAACACTCGTGACATTTTCATTTACACAAAATAGGTCTCACTCAAAATCATACCTCAGAATGACAACTGCCTCTATTATTTTTCCAACAAATATTTCAAACAATTCACAACCAGTTTTCAAGGACTAAGGAATTAACAACTAGAAAAACAGTAAAACCTTCTTCATTTGAGTAAGTGCTGAAACAAACAAATAAACATGCAATTTAAAAGAACAAAAAACAATTGTTCTCATCGAACGTCTCCGTTATGGTTTTAATTAATTTAGATTTTCTCCTATGTAGAAAAATGATTAAACTATTTTAACCGTCGGTTCTACTAGTCGTAGATGTCTGTAACTTGTTATTAAATCATGGCAAAATCAAAAGTCTTTTCATTTTAGTAATACCATGCATGCAGAGTACTTACAAACTAAAATTTGTATAAATAAAAACCATGCAAGTATAAATAAAAACTGATGCGGATTGTTTTGTCCCGATAGCCTTCTATCACTTAAATTATTAAAGAATTGCTTATGATTTTAAAGCAGAGCAGAGCATGAAATAAACAAACATTGCTGTATTTGGATGAAACTTGAATGAATGAATTTTACAGAGAATGTGCTCATTTATACACAGATATTGAAAAGGACAACTAGCCTAAGGGGCAATGATTGGAAACATATAAAAAAATTTATCCGAATTTGTAGCAAAGATCCTTCAATCATAATAAAAGCTTCTACAAACACCATTCTTCCATGTTCACATGCTTGAGATTCTTCATTGTAAGAATTTTGCTAGATCAACAAATCCAGCTCATGTTCGTATCAGCTGGTTGCTGATGATAATAGTTGAGATGGCATGCTAACATGGCTTGAGGGTCAACTTATGACTTCTCACAGTTACTACTTTCAACACCCTCTCTCAAACTCAAGGCCTTATCAAGGACATTGAGTTTGCTCCTCAAATAATCAAATTTGCAGTAAGACAAAGGTTTGGTTAAAATATCTGCAACTTGATCTTTGCCCATAACATAGCTTATTTCAAGCTCTCCATTGGTTACTTTGTCTCTGATAAAGTGAAGGTCTATCTCAAAATATATATTTTTTTAATGATATACTGGATTTGAAGCTATTGCTGCTGCACTGGTGCTGTCACTTAGATCAGGGGAGTTCTTTCAATCTTTATTTTCAGCTCATTAAGTAAAGATCTAATCCATGTGATTTCGGTACTACACAGAGCCATGGCTCTGTATTCAGACTCTACACTTGATCTAGCAACCATGCAACAAGACTATCTCCCAAGTACACACAATAGCCACTAATTGATCTTCTATCATCTGGATCTGTAGCCCAATCTGCATCTGTATAAGCCATAATGTCAAGGTCCTCTGATTTTCTGAATCTCAGGCACATATTCATTGTATTCTTGAGATATCTTAGTATCCTCTTGCACGCTATCCAGTGAGGTTGTCTGGGGTCTGCCATGAATTGGCTAAGCTTATTTACTGAGAAAGCAACTCAGGTCTTGTAAGCACAGCATATTGCAGACTTCCTATCACAGTTCTGTAGAATGTTGGATAATGAAATTTACCCCTTTCACCCTTTTTCATTTTCTATGCAGTACTGAAAAGAGTTTCTATACCTTTACAGTCACTCATCTCTGTCTTTACCAATAAATCGTGAATATATTTAGATTGAGATAACAAAATAGAGTTATGATTTCTGTAAACTTGTATCCCAAGGAAACAATTTAAATCTCCAAAATCCTTTAAAGGAAAATGTTCTGTCAAGTCTTCCTATCACCTCTTCAATATCTGCACTATTATTTCCGATGATTATTATGTCATTAACATAGATGAGCATAATGATTATCTCAGACTTCACCCTTCTGTAGAATAGATATGTGTCACATTTGGAATTTTCAAAATCCTAAAAACTTAGAGCACTTTTTAGCTTATCAAATCAGGCCCTAGGAGCTTGTCTTAATCCATACAAGGCTTTTTCAGCTTGTATATGCGATCTGGTTTGCTTTTGTGTTCAAAAACTTCAGGTTGAGGAATGAATAATGTTTCAGTAAAATCATCATTTAGAAAGGCATTGTTTATATCCACTTGTCTCAGCATCCATCCATAGTTTACTGCCAGGGTCAGAACCAATCTGATTGTTGCTACTTTGACTACTGGAATAAAAGTCTCTTTAAAGTCAAGCCCTGGAGTTTGTAGGAAACCCTTTGCCACAAGCTTAGCTTTATACTTATTGACAGCACTGTTGATGCGGTCTTCTGGTCGCTCCAAGATGTAAATGCTGTCTTCTGGTCGCTCCCTCCTCGAGCAGAATTTTCGGCTGGTTCTTGCGTTTCTCTATCTATTGGAATGATGGTACCTTCTGACCTGTATTCACAGAGAAAATATCAGAGGTCGCCGGGTGCTTTTCCGGCGAAAACCCTTCGACGCTCAAGTCAGTAATCGGCTTGATTCTTTTAAATTCTCTCTTAATCAGAGAAAAATCAGAAAATAGAAAGTTGAAAAAGAAAAAGAATCTCATTCCCTCACCCTTTATCAGATATTTATCTCATTTTTTTCCCTAAGACCCTTACTTGGGCGCCATCCCCTGCATTCATTGTGCCTATGTCTTTCTGACAGCTATAGGTCACAGTAACAAAATTTGGGGGTGTGGGGATGTCTAACGGTAGTGGGTCACAGTGAAAAAATTTGGGGGTGTGGGGATGTCTGATGGTTATGGGTCACAATGATGAAATGTTGACGCTACAGGGGTACGTGACGATTATCGGTAACAGTGACGAAACTCTATGGCGTGGGGGTGCCTGTCAGTTATCGATCGTCGTGACAAGACTTTATGGTGTGGGGGTGTCTGGCGGCTACTTTCTTCTTCTCGAAGAGAACCGTTCACCGTCCTGAGCTACAGATGTGAGGCCGCCATACTTGGGTTTAGCTTTGCTCGAACTTTGGCTCTTTCCTATTCTTGGTGCTGCTCAGAATGTGATCAGGGTCCGCTTGATGGCCGTGGACATTCTTGCTCTTTTTGACTTTACTCGGGCAGGATGCGAGCATCTGAGCCCGACCAGCTTTAAACACTTGACCCCGACCAAGTTTGACACCGAGTAGGGGTGTCTTTGTGCTAGTGATCAGGGTTTCTATTCTGACTGGCTTGTCCTCGAGCAGGCTTGCTCTTCATTTCCCAAACATCAATCCCCCAGTTTCTAGTGTTGAGAGTGAAATGGAATAAGACTAGAAATTATTTGTCTGAGCAGGTTTTCCCCCTATTACTTTTTTATGTTGTGCTGTTTGTTTCTTCAGTTACTTCACATTTAATGTGAGTTGTGTGGGTTAATCTGGGCCACTCGTTTGAAATTTGAAGAGACGATTTCCAAACAGTCATTCCCCCTTGAGCATCGTGCCGTTTGTTGGAACGACTCACTTCCTCTTTATAAATCCCTAATTTCACCGTTTTCCACTTTCTTATGTCCCCACATTGCTTAAAGTTGAAGCATGCCGCTTGCAAGTGAAATCTACCTTATCGGTTGCAGTCGTCGCTATTTGCACCTCCAAATTAGTCTCAGGTATAGATTCTTCGACTTCTTCTTTTCATTCTTGTCATTTTTGTTTTGTGAGTTTTTGTTTTCCATTTTGGGTAGACTGTGGTTCGGCTTTTTGAAATCTGACAGTGGTGTGTTGTAGGGGAAGTCATTGGTCTTTAGGAAAAATGTCTGCCACAGAACAACCCAGGAGGATGTCCCTTGAAGAATCTTCTTCTTCTAGTGACTCCCGAGTCGATAGGGGGGTTGTAGTAAGAGACCCGAATCCTGAAGAGGTCGTTAATATTGCCGGCGATGTCGTCGAGGGCGACGTTCTAGAAGAAACCCGGTCAAATAAAAGGCAAATAACCGGTCAAAAGTCGGAGGCCGAGTCGTTTGCCATTGACTACATGAGGTGTGAGATCTCCCAACAGGACCTAGATAGGCTTAGGGCCACCTACCGTATTTCTGCCAGCGTTAACATTTGTCTTCCTGGCAAGAATAACACTCCCAGCCGTTCTCCTTGAGGGTATGTCACCCTCTACCTCAAGAGCTTTAAGTGGGGCTTAAAATCACCCCCATGTCTGTCTGCAGTGCCTTAATTTTCAGGTTTAGTTGCTTTTCTATCTGGTTTTTGAAAGCAATAAAAATGTCAAGAGCTTGAGATTTTACTGTCAAGGGGTACAACCAAGTGTATCTGGTTTTATCATCTACAAAAGATATATAGTATCTGTGTCCATGGGTTGAAGGAATTAGTGCTGGCCCCCCAAAAATTAATGCGTATCAGTTCCAAGGCTGTGTTGGTTTTGGTCTCAACACTTTTAAAACTATGCTTTGATTGTTTTCCATATTGTCATGCACAACAAAATGAAGGAATGACAGTTTTATTCAATTTGAATTGATTACAAAACAGCAGAGTATCCTTAAAAGTAGATAAATTTGGATGTCTTAGTCTAAGATGCCAGAGATCAATTTCTTTGGCTGCTTTCAGATCACTCCTGCTTAAAATATTAGTTCGACTAGACTCTAAAGGACTAATACTATTTGACTCATCACTATTTAAACTAAAAGACATCATGGACACTGGTTTGCAGTTTATTGACTCTGAAACTGGAAATGCAGATAATAAGGCAGCATATGAAGTTTTGTTGCTACTTAAATGAGTAGGCAAACATAGCAGCTCAGACAGCCCATCTCTAGCCACTCTTTTCACCAGGATTTTCCCTTGCCTCTTGTCCTTAATGAAATAAACAGATTTTTGAAATTCAACATCAATATTATTATCATTCAATAATCTGGAAACACTAATAAGGTTCTTGGTAATGTTGGGCACAAGTAATATGTTGGTTAATGCAATGTGTTTGTGTGGCTCATAAGTGGGCAATATAGAGCAACCAGTATGAGAGATTGACAGTTTATCACCATTTCCAACAATGAGCTTGTGATTACCTTCATACTCTGAGTTCATGTTCAAGTTTCCAAGAGTGTTTGTCACATGGTTTATGGCTCCACTATCAAAACAACAAGCTCCACTGCTTTGACCTTCTGCAACAGCCATGTATGCACCTCTTTGCTCCCTTCTCCTGTTTAACTGCGGAACATAATTCTTCTTGAATTTATGGCAACATTCAGCAGCTGTGTCCCAGCTTTAGACAGATTTGACATGGTCCTTTTGGTTCTAACCCTTCATCATCAGCCACAGCCTTGCCTTTCCCTTTGTCTTGGGAGCTTTGATTTCCTTGACTGTTTCCAGATCCATTTTCAGTGTTTCTAAACTCTATGCCAGGTTGGTGTTGGTTGGCAAATCTGTCATTATTACCCCAGCTCCTTCTCCCATTTCTCATCTGTGCAAAGTTTGCCTCAACAGCACCTGAGCTGAGATTTTGATCAGTTCTGTTTTCCTGACTCAGCAACATCCCGTAAACTTCTGCAAGTGATTGGCTATCTTTCATTGAAGTTATATTAGTTACCACATAATCATATTCAGGCCCCACACCAGTAAGTACACACATGATAAAATCATCATTAGTCATATTATTTCCAGCACCTCTAAATGAATTTAACATTGATTTCATCTTAGAATAATACTCATCGATAGTAAGAGAGCCCTTTTTAGTAGTTTGTATTTGAGTTCTGAGATGCAATATTCTGGCCTTTGTTCTTGCACCAAATTGATTAGCAAGATTTGTCCACACCTCACAGGAGGTGGAACAATCCACCACAGTGCTCAATAACCCCTCACTAAGTGATGACAGCAACCAAATTAGGAGAATGTGATCCTGTTTCTTTCAAATCTTATACTCAGGGTTGAGTGTGGTCACGGTTGTTTGATTAGGTCTACGACTCATAAAAAATCTAGGGGGAGAAACATGACTATTATCTATGAATATTTCAAGTTCATTAGCTCTAATACTGGAAATGACCAGAGATCTCCAAGCATAAAGTTGTTTTGGGTTAATTTGATGGGTGTGGTGAAAACATATGTGTTGTTGTCAATGTGCTGAGCTTGGGATGGATTTGTTGTCACCATATTTCTGGTGTTATTGCTGGAACTTTGTTGATCAACATTTTGAGTTGCATTTTGGTTTTGATTCAAGTCACTTATATGTTCTTCTGGATTTACGTTTGTTTGTGTATTGCTGCTACTCGCTATAGCTCAAAGATGGGCTCTGATACCAACTTAAATTCTTAAAGAATTTCTAATGATTTTAAAGCAAAGCAGAGCATGAAATAAACAAACATTGCTGTATTTGGATGAAACTTGAATGAATGAATTTTACAGAGAATATGCTTATTTATACATAGATATTTAAAAGGACTACTAGCCTAAAGGGCAATGATTGGAAACATATAAAAAATTGATCCAGATTTGTAGCAAAGATCCTCCAATCATAATAAAGCTTCTAGAAACACCATTCTCCCATGTTCACGTGCTGAGATTCTTTATTGTAACAATTTTACCAGATCAACAAATCCATCTCACTTTCCATATCAGCTGATTGTTGATGATAATAGCTGAGATGGCATGCTGACATGGCTTGAGGGTCAACTTTTGACTTCTCACAGCTACTATTTTCGACACTATCAAGTCAAGGTATTACTGCATGACTTGTCACTCTATGTAATTCTCATCTCCATTCTTTCTCTTGATTTCGGAGCCTTCATTCACTATATGAAAGGCCCTGGAGGACGTGGAGAAGTTGAAGTAGCCGTTTCTGGAGAAAGAATTCATTTTTTTTATTTCATTTTATTATTGCTCATGTACTCCATGTTTTGGTGCTGTAGATGAAAGCTGCAGCTGAATGTAGATCAGTCATGACTGTTTAAAACTTGTACAATATTCGTTTGTAATTTTATTTTATACCTTGTATTGATGATATAGACTTGATTATTGTGTGATGATTCAAGATTTTGACAATTTCAATTTGGGATTTCTTTTAAGAATTAACTTTTAATGTAAATTTTGAATTAGTTCAAGGAGTGATGTGAGAAAGAAGTTTATGAACGTGGGAGTAAATAAGAGTGAAAATTTTAAAATTTTATAACAAAAAATTGTTTTCATTTTTTTTTAGTAAGGGTTACATCTACTTATTAATAGGAGGGAACTAAAATACTTAACTACCCTACCCATGAATAAGATGGGAATTAAAATCGTAACACAAACGTTTATTAGTGATAAAAAGTCAAACTTGCGCTCCTCAATTTGTTATATATATATATAGTAAAAGCTTCATATCACACTATTTATTCGTGATATTAATGAAAAATGTTGTTTACAATAATTATTTTTCAAATACATCAATTTTTACTTTTCAGTCTTTACCAAAAATTCACAACTTTTACTTCATAACTAGAATTTTTACCTCACAATGCCGTGACTTAAAAATAATACCACCTTAAAAACCTTCATTTTTAAAGCTGATGAAGCCTTCCATTTTCTATTGACAAAAAATGAATTATTAGATTATCTGATTCCACAAACAAGTAAAATAATTTAACAAAAACACGGAGAAGGGAAAATAATAACCATGGAGTGAAATAGAATAGAACTGCCATTTACTTTTCAAGAGCATAAATGCCTATCTGTACAAAGTATAAATGGGTTAACTGTTACATTTGGTTGATTACGAAACAAGACCTAAAACAGCAATATAGTTAATGCACAACAAATTCCACTCTAACCTATTAAAAGTACAATGTACATGTATGAGTAGATAGCCGATTCATATCTCACACCATAGTGAAGACATCACTATTTGATGAAGGTAGCATTAGTCCACTTCAAAACGGTAACAAAACAAAACATTGCACCGTGCAAATTAGCTGTGTATATGGAAACATGAAGCACTGCTTCCTATCTGTGAAATTGCCAGCACAGGCAAAACATGTGAACATGATCCATCCCAAACCGAGATTTCTGGGGACCTCAAAGTTAATAAGAATTCCAGGGGCCTGACGGTTCTAAGCACCTCCATGCAATGGCTATAAAACTTGCATCTTGAGAAAGATCTGCCAGAGATGGAAACAGAATGGGGGAAAGGAAAGTGCTTTAATGAAACAGTAGATTGTCGAACAGGGAAATAAAAAACTGGTGCATGGTACGAAGTCGTCAAGGTCACAATGCCCTAGTTCATAAAGGTCTCACGGGTTATACATACAGAATAATTGCTTATACCGGTCATGAGTTGAATTCATGTAACTCAGCAGTAATAGTCCAATTTTTTTTTTTTAAAAAAGAAATTAGCAATAGTCCAGTTTCCAATACAATGCTATGGGTAATAAATACAGACTAATTGCTTATACAGGACATGAGGTCATGAGTTACACATCACATGCATCTAGAGTTTAAAATACAATGCATGCTAGCTCATGTTGCTAAGATACAAAACCCCTGCCCTTAAGACTTCAAGTAATATTTGCCAAATCGAGAAATTATTTGATGTTACAATTAAGAGAGCTAGTGATTTTCAGGATACGGTATTCTAACATAGAGAATAAACTTTTTGTCATTTTGTGCATGCACCATAACAGAAAAGCTTTGCGAAAAAACTTGCACATTGAATCTGAACTAAATCCCACTTCCAAATCAAGCAAAGTAAAACAGCTGAAAACTAACAATGGCAGCACAATACCTGAATTTCGCACAATTGATCAGCTCCAGCTGTTAAAGCTTTATAGCTCCTCTCATGAACTGTCGATCTATCCTGTTATGGAAGCTTTGGATTTGACATTTCGAGGAAGACTAGTTTTACGGTTTTCTATGGAATAAACGAGCAGGCAACCATCTTTGGTCCCAGCTAAGAAGCACTCTTCTGGAGTCACTGCTAGAGAAGTTATGATCTTTCCAACCCCACTATACCTTCTTACAACCTCAAGTGAATTCATAGACCGTACAATTATTTGACCTTGGTCACCTCCACAGACCAAAAATTGACCACACGCACTGAGTTCAAGACAGTTGAGGCGGCCATTGGACTCTGAACTAGCAAGATGTTTTCCGTTAATGGAAAATATATGCAGACTGAGATCATCATCTCCATAGAAAACAATCCGCCCATGACGAGAGGCAACAAGCTTAGACAATGCACTACCAGACGGATGGCATAAAGATCTTACATATCTTCCCTCCCGCAGGGTATGGAATACACAAGTTCCATCTTTTGACCCACTTATAACTATATCAAGCTCCACACTAACATATAAGCAAGTAATTATGTCATCATGCCCACAGAGTATATGGAAAGGAGTTTCCACAATGACGTAGTCTTTACGGGGTACTTCTATCTGCGTGTTTCGCACCCTCTTTTCTGGGACTCTGGCACGGATGACTTCCCACACCATGACTGTGGTATCATAACTTCCAGTTGCAAGTATAGTTCCATCGGCGGTCACTGCAGCAGAAGTAACACTTTTTAGTGTAGTGAAAGAACAAACAAGAGATTATCTCAGAGTATCTATTTAAATCTAAATATGACAATGAAGATGCCACATTCTCACGAGTGAATGTTTCTAGCATTTCATTTTCACCAAGGATGTAATAGAATACACATGCATTCTTGTTAATGAGACTTAAAAGTTCAGCTTTGACTTCAATTCTTATCTGAGGTGTGTTCATAAAATCATGTATCATACCTTTGAAATGTGAAATTCCCAGCAAAAGTCTAGAAGGGATCTAAGAATAACAAGGCTCCTAAAAGTTTGATGTTAAACAATTTCATACACTGTCATAATTCCATTAAGTTACATGGTATTCACTATTATGTGTTATTCTACTTGATCATTAATTAAGTACAACAATCTTGGACAAACGATAGAGGAACGATAATACAGTGTTCAATATTGATATCCACAAACATTCATTTCCTGGCTTCCACTTATACTAGGAAAAACAAGAGATGTTAACTTCATTTGCTGTTGTGATATGATGGCTTAGACATTCATAAATGTATGACTACATCTCAAACATCAAATAATGCATATAATCATAGGCCCAAAGACATTCAGAATAAACTATAAACAGACATGTTATCTTTACAAATATTAAATACCTGCAACACAGCTGACCACATCTTTATGCTGTCTTATGCTTTGCACCACTCTTCCATCATTCAAAGCTATCACCTGAAAGCTGTTTTCCCAGTTGCCACATGTGATCAAAAAATTCTCAGGAGTTTGCATTGTCGCAAAGCATTGTGATCCAAGTTCAAAACTTTCAGCCAGAGGACTCCCAACATTACGAGGAGAAAGAATATCAGCACCAACTCCAAAGAAAGGATCCTGCAAGAATTTGCCAATTGTATTAACAAAGAACACAACAACATACTTTATTAAAAGTAAATATTAAAAGGTTATTTAATACCATAACTAAATAAGTTAAGTTGTATTTTATCAAAAATACTTTTATTATAAACACAAATTTTAAATTATGGCAGGTTGTATTTTATCAAAAATACTTTTATTATAAACACCAATTTGAAATTTGCAATGAAAAACCAACCTGGGAACCAGAGAAGGTAAAATTCCCACCAGACTGCAATTGTGTTGTCAACCACATTTTAACTGCCAAGGTCAGCCCCTGGTTCACAAGAACAATGTTCGAATCTAACATACCAACATAAACAATGGCTGATGGTTGATGACTTGTATTGCCAATGATGGAAGTCAAATTGATAGAACCAGGAGCAAAATATAAAGGATGAGCAATGGGAATTGGTGGCCCTCTTCTTGGATGTTTCTTACGGAAAATCTGGATTGGTGTCTGACCAAAATTAGCAATTTGGTCTTCTATTGCTGACTTTTGCAACTCATCTTCCATGGTGTCCAAATCAACAGCACCTTCATAAGTTAAATAATAAAAGATATTTGCAGCCTGCAATCCAAATTTCAGTTCCAAACAGCTCAGTACGTTTGAAAAAAATATCAACTACACAATTTGTGGAAACCAAAGGGCAATCTATTCAAATTAAAAATCCTCAAAGAATACCTCAACCGCCGGTTTTCCACGCTGCTTGTAACCAAACACCAGATCAATCCAGTGGTGGAGATTTGAACTAACATATTCACTTTCAAGCGCTTCTCGATTTTTATTTATAAATACTTCAGGTGAGCCCTGCACAAATTATTGGGGACTCACATAAACATCTAAAGACAAGAAAGAGTCCAATTGACAAGATTTATAAATACTTCAGTTAAGCCCTGCACAAATTATTAGGGACCCATATGAAAGGCAAATTTAAACATATAATTAAACAATAAAGACAAGATATCCAATTGACAAATTATCAAAATGTAATCGGTCCCATACTGCAAAATCACCCTGACCAGCCTTGCTCTTTATCTCTCTCACCAGAAAATATTCTCCCAATGTTTTCCCAAACTGCTAGCAGAAAAGATTTTCAGGCTTAAGATGCCTCTAAATCAGTTATAAGAAAAGCATCACACTTGCTGCCAATAAATATTTTCACAGGTTGTTTGATGCAGATTAATTTTATCTTACAATCAAATCATTTCAGATAACTATTCTTCTCTATACAATAACCATTTGAAACAAAAAAGAATGTTTGCCTCACTTTCTAACACGTCTCCCATTCAGCAATACATTTTCTATGATATCAACTAGGGGTGGGCAAATTCGGTTTCGGGTCGGGTTTGGGTCGACCCGATCGGATTTCAGATAAATCGGGTTGGGAGAAACTCAACCCGAACATACAATCGGATCGGATCGGATCGGGAATTTCATGTTTGAGAGTGTTTTTCCCATTGAAATTTTTGGATCGGATCATTGGGTTGAGCACCCGAATTTTTTGATTCGGGTCGGGTCAAATGCCCACCCCTAGTACTTATCAACAACTTAGGGTAATCATAATCCAGCATTAAATCCTCTTCAACACCTATGATAACCATTCTAAATTGTGTGTAAAGGATTCTTCGGAGATCAAAATGTTACTCAAATTTGTGGATTACCATATTCCCAACACCCCCTTTTAAGTACTACATGACAGACTAAAAAATACATACTATTCCATAAAATTGAAGTGCCATAAAACTGATGGTGTGAAAACAGAAAAATAAATTTAACAGTATGGAATAATATGGGGCAAAAAAAACACTTAAAAGCAGTTTTTCAGAACTTTTTTCACCACAATAACTAAGTGGAACCTATTAAGAAACATAACATCCACGGCATCTAGGGACTTGCAGAGCAAATGACAAAAAACTAGATCATAAATAGGAGCGAATTAGCTATACATATTTGAGATCAGTTACCAAATTCATCAAACTTTACACCAACTAAACTATCACTTCCATTTTAAAATCTCTCTCAATTAAGTTCGAAAGCTAAATTGTTGTAGTCACCACAAAGGTGATTCCAAAACCATGGTTCCATAAATAATGTCCAAATCTAATACATCTTATCCAATCTCCTAAATAGTTTAAGAGTACTATATAGTTTTTGAACTAAAGGGGACGGAAAGTATCAGAAATTGTTTGTCGGTGCATTCAAAAGGCCGAGGAAATTCACATACCTTGGCCCAAGGAGGGAGACTAATATCACCAATAGGTTCACCATCTTGCTTCACCCCAAGGTGATAAGAGTTTGAATTGACAAGAAACTCTGGCAGGTAGAAGAACTCAGGAATTAACTCCTTCACATCGCTTGTATTAGAAAGGCAATTTCGATATGTGCCCTCAATGCTTTGGAAAAGACGGTCTGCATGGTCAAATTTACCACCCTGACCAACAATAATTGCTTAGTAAAGCTTTTAAACTACAATTTAATACACAACAGAAAAGTGATACCAGAAAGCTATAAAGATCAGAATCAAAGTGGTGTAAAATTTAGGATGTTATACATCACAAAGAACATCTGTATTAATTCAAACGGCATTTCACAACTAAACCTAAAAATCAATACACAATAAATTAACAGTCATGTTCATAAAGAATAAAGTTTCAAATCTTGATTCCTTCAACTACATTTCACATATCACAGTTCAAAATACAGATATCAGGGAGCTCTATGCAAAATCTCAGGTTGTAAACTGAACTTTATGCAAAATCAGGAAGCAGAGCTAGTGAATTACATTGCTTGGGAGTGTTCAATGGAAGAGGTGAATTTTTTTTTTTTATTTATAAACTACATTGCCAAAAAAAAAGAAAAAAAATCTATATAAGTGGACAAATAAGGGTCAGATTTCATTTTTATATAAAACTAACAAAGATGAAAGTTGGTAAGCTCACGTCTATTTTATGTGCCAAGTACCGTAAGATAAAATCAGAATGCCAAATATATTATATATTGTCAGACAGGAAGGATGCAGCACAGATGCAACATGTTTTGCCTCTTAAAAGACTCAAAATTACAGTTCCAATAAAAGAGTACCTGCAGGTTACGGTGAAGAGATGTGAATGGCTCTAGTCTAAGAAGGTAATAAAGCACAATCCCCATGCTTGAATAATGAGACCCATAGTAAAAGCTGCACAAATAAACACAAGAATCTTTGGACATTAGACAAACCAGTTAAAAATATCCTTGACAACAGCCACTATAGAATTCAAAACCAAGGCAGAGGATTACCTTGGTATATCTGGATCACAGAAGTTGCGGTATCTGTCTTCAAACACCTGCAAAGATGAAGGAGAATGCTAAGATATATTGCAAAGAACGAATCACCAAAATCTGCAATCGTGGTGATATTGAACAAACCAAAGTTAAAATAAACTTAACCTCAAATCGCTTAGGATCCAAGGCTCCAACAGGCTTGGAAAGATCCCGAAAGGTCAATGACTTATTAAAATCAAGAACCTCAGACGAATAATCAGCCAACACCCAGGGAAATACAGGATACTGTGTTAAATCATTATAAGATCTGCCAGCAAGTGTGTTAAGAATCATTAAATATTCAAAGTTCGTTATATCCCTCCTCCTCCATCTTTCTCTGGCAGTTTCTGCCATCTCTTGGGCTACCCGTCTATCAACAAATGAGATTGCTCCACTCTTGTCCCTGCTACTTCCTTTTGGAAACAAGAATTCATTTCTGATTGCAACTATTAAGGTTCCAACCTCTTTTGCATCCTTCTGTGAAGTAAAGTTCAAAAATACTGGAGCTACGGAATCACAGAAGAAAACCTCTATTGCAGTGTATCTAAGCAAATACCGGGTCCAGTGGACAGCACTTATCTATAATCAGCAAATCAGTTTTATTGAATCAGAATGTGCATAAAATTCAAGTAAAACAGGGTTAGAAAAACAAAATGGTGGGTGTGCTTTACCTTGTCAACATTCCATCTTCGGTGACGCTTAACATTTTTCAATTGTTTTCTATGTAAATTTTCTGCTTCTGCATTCTCAGCAGGAACCCCCTTCTCAGAATTTAAATCAAAATATTCAGGCCATTTAAGAAATTTCTGCCTTTGATGAGGCTTGTTCAAATCAGAACTGCTAGTAACACAGAAGTTCTTGAAAGCAGAAGACCCTCCAGTACCTTCGACCACAAACTCACCAAAAAAATGCAAAACATTTTTCATAACTGCCAAATGTCCAGCCAATTTCCTCTTTGGTGTTACTAGAATGCATGGAACTGACAAAATAACCTGAAACAGCAGGCATGCATAAGTAGTGCAGTACACTAATTTAAATTGCAGTCATGGGTATCAATTTGGTCAAAAGTACCTCACTAGTTTCCATCTCTGATGAAGAGGAAGAAGAATCTTTCCTCTCTACAATGTCCTTCGGATCACTGCTTGTTTTAATATGCTCCGGCAACTGACTATCAGAAATCTCCTCTGTGATGAAGGAATTCTGTCCAGTTGGTTCAGTGTCACTATCACTGGGTTCCGAGGTCCCTTCATCAGTTATTTGGCGTATTCCTTTAAGAAGAAACCGCTTCATCTGCTCAGGAATATGCCCCACAAAACTGGATTTGTTTTCATTAACAGGAAGAATGACCTCATCACTGGGAGCAGTGGATGGTGGATGACACAGCTTTTCATCAAAATGATAGTTCTTTCGTAACTTTTGTCTACGCCGCCATGCATCTTCTGTCTTGTCAAGTTTCCAATGAATCACAGATTTAGTTGGAAAAGGATCGGCAGACCATGGACCCCTCTCATCAATCAAAGCACGAAACATGTGTATCCATTTTTCCTGTCAAAGTAAAATGATTGTTACAGCATAAGAATGAAAACTTTCACAAAATTTTGTGAGGAAATAAAGGTGATCAGGTGCAGGGTAAAGAAATAGAATGCCTTAATAACAATGGAACTTTCACACATACCGCAACATTCTGCTGCTGCTCCTCATGAGCAAGCTGGAACGCAGCTCTTCTGCTCTCATCTGAAGCAAGTACTATGTTCAAGATACTTTGTATCTCATCTTCAAAAGCTTTTGTGGTGCTTAGTTCTACTATGGAACTTTCATCCATCCTAGCAAGGAGATCAACCAATTGCCTGGATCTGTCTAATTTAGATGTCTTGATATATTTTGCCTCATCAGAAACCTGAAAATGAAACTACACGCTTAAACAGATAACAAAGTAGAGAAGGAAAAAAAACATGCACGGAAAAATATCAATTAACAAATATCATGCCAAAATAGGGTTCAACAACTACCATATCATATCGTACTAATTTAAAACAGTGATAGAACTATTGCAACAATGAGGGCATCTGAGGCATCGAATGGAGCAAAATATTCAAGGAATTACTACTGTCTGGATGTTATGAAGGTCAAAAAAGAAAACATCAAATGATAATAACATACAAAAAATCTTAAGTACGCAAGCCAATGAATAAATACAAAGAAATGCAAGGTAATAGTTTATAATTAGAGGCATACTGCCATAAGAACCCGATCCTTCTGAATCAAATTATGAATGGGGCCTGTTTCTTTCAAGTTACTGCCTGACTCAGAGTCATCACGACCTATGATGCTGACGGCAATCATCGATTTCCCACAATTGACCGTTTCTCGAATTAAGTGTGCAATAACATGAAAACGAGTACCATCATCTAAAGTCCCATACTGGGATCTTACAGCAAGCAAAGCCCTGGAAAATAAATGTCAAATCTTTAAGGAAAATGTTGTGACAAAGAGAAATTAAAACCGATAAACTAAATAAAGTAGTCTAGCAATGAAAAATCAATATATCCTAACTTGTTCAGATGTCATTCGAATGCAAAATAAATTAGTACCAAATAAAGAGCTGCAGTCTGCTCTTGCTATGCTCATCATCGGCTGGCAAAAGAGAAGGCAAAAGTGGAATAACCAGCTGGACACATCGTGAAGCTCTTTCTAGAGAAGCTTGACAAAGATATAGTATTACAAGTCGAAACACAATTCTCGGGCACCTCTCTCCTCTCAAAAGCATAGCTTTGTCAACATTTTTGTTTGGTTTTCCACCCAAAGCACTACCAATTCCTCCTGATACAACAACTGCAGCCATTTCAGCTGCAGGAATGTTCAGTGATTCCACTAAGCCACGAGCTCTTTGGCCGAAAGATGGAGCCCCTGATGATGATGATTTGGGCAACAATTTGCTTGGTCCCTTTCCATTTATCGCACTTATGATGACCCACAAATTATCATATATATTCCACCACTTATCATCAACTATGCCACCTTCACTTGGAATCTGCCTGCAAACCCACTGATCTCTGCTGGTAAAATAATCCACATAAACACTAACCAAAGAAATATTTTAGTGAATCAGATCAGAAGTTTTCTTCTTTTTTTTTTTTCTCTTCTACTAAAAAAAAAAAAAAAAAAAGAAGGGTGTGTTTCACATCAATTTAGATAAAAAAAAAACTTCAGAAATAGCAAATGAGAATCAAGTCGGCAGTACCTAGGTATTTGGCTACCAACTTCTCCTTGCAAAACCTCATATAAGGCACAGCAATAATCCTTGTGACTTTCTAATTCTAAAGACTCCAGATAACCACCAGAGCTATCTGCTGGAAACTGCAAGAAACACAGAGAATAAACACTTCTCTTCAGTGACTATTAAGAGAATAAGAGCAACAAAGACAAACAATAAACTGACATTTCTGTTCAGTTGCTGGTAATAAAGCATGCAATCATGAAATTACAAAGAGAGGAGGGGGGTTGGGGGGGGCGCCAGAGAAAGAGGGGGGATTGTGTGGAGTTGGAAAGCCACAATACTGGATAGATGCTCGAAAGTCAAAAACCAGAAATTAACACTAGAACGAACTTCTGCTCAGTGGCCAATAAGAAAGCACACAACCAAAAGAATACAAGACAGTTCATCGTATTTGACAACAGTAGCATAGTCCTGGGTTGCACACTCAAAAGTCAAGAACCAGAAATAGTGCTATAATGAAGAGAAACAACCGCAACACCAGATGGAAACATTAACCAGGTTGAAAATAAGAAATCACTAGTGTCTACCTGACCTATCAGTCTACGCCTAAAGTACTATGATAAATCATGACATCACACGTGGAAAATGCATCTTAGAGAGATAATACCAAGATGATAAGACTTTCATATGTATGCAGCATCAAAATAAACTAAATTTGAAGCATGTAAGGGTGCAGTACCAGTAATATATTAAAATAATCTACAAGAAAAAATATGTCTCAACATGTAACAAAAGCAAACATAATACTGATTAAAATAAATAAATCTACACTTTCCAATGCAGTTCAAATTCCATATTCATGGATCAGCTGACCAGATCCGTTGCAATGAAATACCAAATGATTGTTCAGGGCTTTTAGCAACTTGCACAAAATAGTATGAACTATTTAAATATAGTAATCGAACAGAAATTTGATAACACACGTGGCCAACAGACATGTAAGAGTGACCCAATACAATATTCAGGATTTAATCTTACTAGGAAGATTGGGGGAAAAGCAGAGCACCATGGGTGAAATTAAGTACCCCAAAAGTCTTATATTATCATATCCAATTCAAAATGAAATTCTGAAAGGAAAGCCAAAAGTTTACCAATGCTACAATGATATTTTTGAAGTCTTTTTTTTTTTTTTTTTTGGTACCTTCTCTTCTCTTGGAGCAAACACCAATATAAAGAGACAACACAAAATTTTAATGAAGTTAAACAGTCTATGACCCAATCATAATTTCTGAGGAATGTTGGATACCGGTATTTTATGATCAATTTCGGACACAAGCATCTCATCAACAAGTCGTAGAAGATATAATGTATTGTCCCGACATGGTTGTGAAACAAAAATATTCTCCTCAGATGATAAGTCTACCAGCCTTCGTATCAAGTCCTCATATATATCACGAAGAAAGTACTTGTATGAGATGCCTTCCTGAATGAGGAAAAGCTCAAGATACCTTAGACTGTTAAATAAATAAATGACAAGTAAATGACTGAAGATAGTCATGATGCAATGAGATATCCAACATACTTTCTCAGAGTGCATTTGTAGGAAATTAACTGTCTCCTCTAACTGTTGCCAGCCACCTTTTACAGAATGCATATAGTGACAAAGAACAACACAAAATAGACTCCTCACAAAAGTTTGCTCGTTCATCTCACAGTCACCTTGATCCGGTGACTCTGGTTTGTAGCCTTTCAAAACATCAAGCTTCACAGCAGCAGTTAACCAGGCACTCCACCCATAATCCTATTACAACAATTTACGAATTAGATAGTCCTTAGGAAGATAGAAATATATATATATATATATATATATATATGCCCACACACACGCTCAAATATATATAACATATGTAGTTAAAAGATACATACATGCATATAATGTACATATATAAACCGCATTATTATCATTTTTTTTTTGGTGTGTCAAAAATAAATATAGCACAAAAACTTAATATTCATACCATGAGAGCTTCAATATTCAAAGGATTTGAATCAAGAAGATCAAGAAGATCACTAATAATCTTCATCCTAGCAAATGCCTCCTCACAGCCAGACAAGAATCTGAAAATGAGAACCAAAGTTTGGGGAAGGAAAAAGTGGGAGTTATTTCCTTTGCTTCTATGCTTATCAAGCTGGTTATTTTTCTGCAACACCTGTTAACATTGATTTTAATAAAAGCACTTCAAAGACCTCACTAAATTGCTATCCAGTAGAGCAGCAACAAAGCTAAATTTGGAAAAATAATAAATAACTTAGTGGAAGAGAAAAATATAACTTATATTTCATTGATAACCTGTTTAGGGCTAGCACCACCAAGAAGAACATCAAACAAGGCAGCACATAAATTATCTGTCTGCGGGAATCTGAACAACCTATCAGACATAGCTGAGAAAATAGGTTGCATCCTTAAATTGATTTTCTTATGGATTTCTGAAAGAGATTTAGATCTACCAACAGCAAGACTGAAAAATCTTGGCCCCTTCTTCTCAGACGGTAAACCAACCAAAAGTCTTCCCAGGAACTGTAAGCCTAGCAATCTGATAGGCTCATAATCCCTGATAAAAATAAATAAATAGTGTGTTAGTCCGAAATTCAAAAAGTAAAGTCAATCTAGATGTTGAAGAGAACTGTCCAAAATCAAATAAACCAGAGGCACCATGCTACATTGAAAAATCATTTGATAGATTCAACTCTAGGGAGGCAACCTTTGCAGAAGATTGACAAAAATATGACAGCCACCAATCAAATTGACTTGTTCAAGGAAGGAAGCAAGCAGCAGTTTTTGCGATAAAGCACGAATAACCATATGTAGGACATCCTCAATGCATGGCATATCCTCACTTGTTTCAAAGAAAGCTATAAGACCTCTAATATCTGCTGCTGAAATCTTCTGCCTGCATATCCCCCGAGGCATCGCATAAACATTTAAAATTGTAATAAGAAAAACCCACTATTTAAAACACTTATGTACAAAAAAAAAAAAAGTTACAGAAGTTTCATGTTTAATAAAACGATACCTGAGGCTCATTTCACCAAGACTTAATAAAAGAAGGCGGATTTTACGAATTTCATCTCTACATGGCCTCTCACCAATAACTTCTTTGGTTATAGGATGCAGGAGAGGCTTGCTTCCAACAGCGGATCGAGATTTTGCATTATCCCAGTAAAATTGTCGTATTGTATCAATAACCAGTGGGAGCCTACATAGACTCCTATGCAATCTTGGATCATTATCAAATTGCTGGATAAGAAACATATATAATTCTCGCTGCACCTTGTAAGCTGTGTAGACCCAGATGAGAGGATTGAGAAAAATGCTTGATATAGCATCTTTCACAAGCAGCTCTGCTAAGCCTGATGAGGACAAAAAGAAATTATGTGCAGTGAAATAATGCTTCACTAATATGTCCAAAAGAGCACAAAAGAACTGAGATGAAACGAAAAGGAAACCAAAAAATAAAAATAATACATGACTACAAACATCTGCCACTTCAACAAGTAATGAGAGACCAGTTCATGATATCATACCACTGTTTGCAATAACATTAAACAGGTGTTTCAATGCTGAAAGTGATTCCAAATTAAGTTGTTGTGGTGGAACAGATTGAAGTAAAAACCCCAGTACTGAAAATCCGGAAAGAAGATGCATTTGTTGTTGATTGGATAGATTCTCATCTAAGACAGATGCTATAAGCTCAATAACCTCAGCCGTCAAACGCTCTTTCGGGATAGGCATAAGCAATGCATGTACAAACAATCCACTTTCTTCATTTTCATACCTATCAGACTGTGCAATAAGTGGGAAAAATACAGACACACCACCAACACAGTAGATTATTTGCTGAAGCAAGCGTCGTGAACATAACTGTGTACCAATCATTACATTCGCTTCAAAAGAATTCTTATCTGATGCGAGGTCCAGCATCGGAGAGACATTAAACAACTTTTTACCACAACTAGCCTGAAAAGAGAAACAAAAGTCTTAAATATGGCCAAAAGACACATTAAATTTTAGAATGTCAGTTTCTTCTTAAAAAAGAAAGCAAGCGCACCTGAGCATTGAGTCCAAAAATGATTTTCGATGCAAGACCATCTTTAGCATCAAGGATCCCACTAGGCAATGGGTTATCATAACTGGGCGCAGCTTCATTATCAAGGAATGAATACATGTAGCTTGGTCCTAGGGAATGAACACCCTTGACTTGCTCAGAAGAAATGGCATCATTAAATATATATATAGGACCAATCTGACCGAGGAAAGGAAAGCAATCTTGTATCCATTCAAGAACATTATCTCCTTCATTTTGTGGCATTTTAATCTTTGTCCCAATTGAGCAGCTCGTCAATACATCACTCACTTTCGCATAACTGAACCATCAAATGATCAAAATCAGGGGGATCTACCTAAGTTGAGCAGATAGATATATTTATCTTACAAAATATTTCTAACATAAAACATAACACACGTATTAGACATGACCAGAAATAGCATGGCACCTGCATCTTTCAGATGAAACAAAATCACCATCAACATAACACCTTAATAGGCTACCCCCGGAAAATGCTCTTCCAACGCTATGAGTAATACATAGAAAATGCCATTTCTTTCTGATTAGATTAACTGGCAGTTGAACGCACTGTCGCTTCAGATTGACCGCCTGTGAAAGACACGAAAAACATATCACTGGTACGAGTAACCTTGATGGCATAAAGTTTTGGGGGAAAGAAAAAGAGAGAGAGAGAGAGAGGAAAATTGTCATAGAAGTTAAAAAAAATCAATTTAATTTCTTTCTTAGAATGATTTCCCAAGGATAACAGAATTTTTTACCACATAGATAAGCTTGTCCTGTGCAAGTACTCCAGAGCATCCTCTTCCATTTTCGGTGACAAAACTAAAAAGGCCCATTGTTCCGTTTCTGGGAAAGTTTTCCACCCTCAACCAACAAGAAAACGAAAAACCCTTATTGTGAGGCCACTGCACAGGCGTTTTGATTACAATCCCCTGCAAGAAATTTTTTTAGAAAAAAAAAGGAGCATTATTTACAAGTCACCAATGGAAAGCAAAACAGAAGCAGGCATTCCAGCAAATGCTAGAGGAAATGTATGTTTGACATAAAGAATTCCAGCAAAAATTCAATTTCTTAGTTTCCTTTTCCCAGTAGAACTTGCATTTACATGAATCAAGAAATATTAAACAATTTTTTTATTCAGAGACAAGTTAAACAGAATTAACTAAAATAAAATCACGAATAATAAAAAAAGTTAAAAAAAGAAATCCATGATCAAATTTTCATTCTCTCAACAGTTGCTGTTGTCCTATATGCGACCAAATTTATTGTGTGAAAATTTATGGACATCAGCTTTTTAGCAAAGTGTGCAGAACAAAACGTTGGGACCAACACAACACAATCCGCAAGTCAAGCTAACTAGGAACCCGTTTGGAATTGCTTTTGGGAGGCTCAATAGTGATTTTGAAAAACTAAAAGACAATTTTGATGTTTGGTAAATTTATTTAGAAATCATTTTTAGCTAAATCACCTCATCCTACAACAGATTTTGAAAAACAGTGAATGAGTAGCTTTTAAAAATCTAATTTTAAGAATACAATTCCATATCTCCTCATATACATTATAAAAATTCAAAATTATACTTATATTAAATAGGAAATAAAATCATTAACTTTAAGAAGATTTATTATTATTATTACTAATTATATTGAGATAACAAAATAAAAAATAAAATTAATAATATAAAATATTTATTTTAATTATCAATTATCATATGTAAACAATAAAAGAAATTTATATACATATCTATAGATGTTTAAATAAATTTTATTCAACATTATGTCCAATTCAATCATTTATAATCTTACAGCAGTTTAATAGTAAAATTTACCAAACATATATGACTGCTTTTAAAATTCATAGTACTTTTAAAAGTGTATTGTACCAAATGTTTAATTGATTATCTTCACAGCTGATTATTTCTACAGCATAGCTAACAACAATTATTTTAAAAGCTACAGCATTACCAAACTGATCCTAGATCATATTTAATGAAAATTTTCCAGCCTTAATGCAATAAGAAATTCCCTAAAATCTGTGTAACTTTACGAACTTACAGAGTCATTCCCATTGAGATCAAAAAAGGCAGTTGGTCCCTTCACATTTAGCATTGACGAAATACTGCTCAACAATAATGAGCAGTATTGCTGCTGGGTCCCTACTTTCTCACTTCGGAGGAGAGCAAATATTTTGCGGATATCCTTCCCAGATACACTATGCCCACCTATGACCTGAATCAATTGGGCAATTTGCAAAATGACACTATCATTATCTTCTTGTGAAAACCAATCAAGAAGAAAATGAAGCATTCCAGCCCTGACACATGAAGCTCGATTAGATATGGAGTCCCTAACCAACTGTTGAAACACATTAAGCCCATAATGCCGCAATGAGTCACTGCTCTGCCCAATCACAAAACAGCAAGTAATGATATTACACTCTTACATAAAACAAAAGACTCAATTTCACAAAAAAAATAAGGGAAAATTGTAGAATTTGAGACAAATTGAAAACAACGAGAAGCAAATAATCCAAGGGAAATGAAATACCAACCTTCTGCAGAACGGTCAGATACAGTATGATCACGTCTTCATTCTGGATCAAAATGACAGGAAAAAACTTATATTAAAAAGCAAGACCCACGAACTCAATCACAGAGCCAAAGAGCTCCCAACCTTCAGCATTAATAAAGAAAAGACTAGCTCTGCATTTTGATATAGAAGAAACTTGAAGCTAAAGAAACAAGCAAAACAACTCACCTGTATAAGAAGGTTCCCATTACTTTCAAACTTTCCATCAACAAGCATATCAAGCAATGCATTTAAAAGTCCTTCACTTGGACGCCATTGGCAAAAGCCCAACAGCAAATTTTGCAATGTCTGATAACCCTTGCCAACAAGAGCTCTAAATGCAGCCTGCAGAAAGAAATTAGCAGCTCAAGAAGTACAATGCTTGGATATTAACATGGTGCATTAAAATAAGAAGGAAAAGAGAGAAATTTGCCATATAAGATTAACAATGATAATAAGAGACTCAAAATATCTAATTAATAACAGGTAAGCTTGATTTCAGCCACTAAAAACTTTGTAAAGACCTTCAACTATGCTCATAACTAGAAAGATCTAAAAACGATTGAAAATGCCAAAGACGCACTATGAATAGGACTTCAGATTTTTACATTTCAAACTCAACACAGTAAAACTGGTTGATATAATAATTCCCCTTTGCGATCATCATGTGTAGTGCCATATCACGAAATTTGGATGTAGACATAATTTATAACAAAAGGTGAAAATTATATTTCTAATCAGAGGAATGTGACATAAAGCAGCACCTAATTGCATTTAATCCTAAGCAAAAATTACCAATGAGTATTGCAATGAAAAAAGAAATTTTTAAAGTCAAACGTACAAATCCAAGAATCTATGCAAATTTACCCATTACCCTTTCACCCTATAACAATTTCAAGACTAGCACTGAAGCATGGCAAAATCATTCAAACAAAGAAAATTTTGAACACTGTAAATTAGTTTCAAATTTTCTTTGGAATTTTAAATATGAGGAAAAGAATAAAAATGATATCCTTAAGTTAAACTTAACCAGTTATTACCCTTGACAAGATAATCAGATAAATAAAACATTCAATTGATCCAGCAAAAATGACAGGCAAACAAAAACAGAGAGAGTATACCTTCGAGGCATCATTACTTGCTAGCAGACAGGTAAGTGTTTGAAGAACATTTAAAACCAGTTTTTCTCCATTTGCCTCATCAAAATTACCATTTAGCAAAGAGACGACATGCAAAAAGCACTCTCCATCACGAAACAAAGCCTGATAATACTGAAGGAACAAACATTCAGTTAGATATAACATCAAAACCACCAAAGAGCCATCTTTCAAACAGACACATGCCCAAAAAAATATTTGTATGATTCAACTAAGAGAAAGAATTAAATGACAGCAGGACAATATACCAATCGATCAGTCGAGATCATTTCTCTCATTCCAACCAATAGATCAATAGAAAATTCAACAAAACTTTTCCCCCATTCCTTTATGTGAGTGAATGTTTCTAAATACTTTGAACACAGTTGCAACTTTGCTGTTTGATCTTCCTCAGACGAAGGTACAATCTAAAAAGATGCAAAAAGAAAGGGTTTACGATCAGAAAAGCATGATCATAATAAAAAGACTACATAGAAAACACAAAATTGTGATAAAGAGATACCTTCATGAGGTCAAGAATGTATTTTAGCACATTATTTCTGAAACCTTCCTCCCAAAATAAATCAAATAAGCAGTCAATGCACGTGGAGTTACGCAAAACCAAACTTCTTGCATCATCTGCTATTGAGCAAAACTCCATAAAGAGCTCCATGCACATTTCCACGCATTCATGCCAACCCTGGGCAGTCTCACATGAATCAGATCTCTGATAACCATGAATAGGAGGACTTAAATTCCCCGACCTTTTAGATTCTTGGGCCTGAACGCAAGCAACTTTAAGCACTCGGGGAACTGCATCCAGTGTTTTAAATGAAGCAACCGTTTTCTCAGCTGACAGCTGTAATATGCGATGCAGACTCTTTGCAAGAAGACTTGCGATCTCAGGATTACAAGCAGATTGTTCAAGAGCATCTAATAGAGCAGAACATTCAGGCTGCCAGAGAAAGAGGAGATGTTTAAAAGAAAAGAGAGCACAGCTTTCTTACTTAAGAGAAAAGAAAACTTTCTATTAAAAGCAAAGAAATGCATGTACACAGTAAAAAACACACACAACAACAGAGACGTTGATTGATAATCCGGCACTCACAGGAAATTTTTTACACAAGACCGACAAACCTAAACTACAAACTTAAAATAAGACCTTAATATATGTTATGCAAGTATAGAATAGTACTACCTCAAAATCTTCGCACTTAGTAGTAACAGATTACTCCAATTAGGTTTTCAACTTTATACTGCACAATTTATCTATTCTTAAACAACTCAAAGAATTACCCTTTTTTTGTTGACGTAGAATCTCTCCACATCACTTGCATATGTACCAAGTTCAAAACTACAAACTACTGCTAAACCCGACAACATTTAGTAGTGAGGAAACTTGGCTGAATAGGTAGCAACTAATTTTGAAAGACCAAGGATCGTACAAATTGGAAATTGAAAATGCATAAACCAAATAAGAGTATACACACCACAAGTTTTTGTGCAGCCAAGATGTAATAGTTACAAGAAAACAAAATGTGTAGCAACATTTGGCATGAGATATTTCATTTAACTGATTTTAGATAACAAGACAATCATCCTTGAACAAATTCTTGATATAATAGCTTCAATTGTCCAGGTTTCTAGAAAAGCCCAAATAACAAAACAACATTTTGCTCTGGGACAAACTAACATCAATATTTTTTATTTGATGTTCACCTCACCTCATATCCCTAAATTTTTTTTTTTTCTTTTTTTTTTATAGGAAACACCCTGTATCATTTTATATATAAGTAAATAGAACTGTGTTTGCAACCACACTTTTGACTCTCAACTTTTTACTGCACGGACAACTTGTTAAAACACCATATGTTTCCGCAGACTATTATCCCACATCTGTGTCCTATGAGCATAAGATGGATTATCTGTGGAATAAATGCTTAATAAAGGATATCAAGAAAATGAAAGAAGTACCTACCAAGTTATGCACATTCCCAACAGAAGTTGCAGCTAATTCCACAAACGAAATTACGTCCATCTGGAGAACTTCAACCCCATTAGATCTTATGTAACTGTAAGTGCTATTTGAGGGAGTATAGCCGTCATCATATGAGCAACACTCTTCAGAAAGTAACACTAAAGCCGGTCCAAAATAGAAAAAGTTCTCGGAGAAGATAAGGTCCCATATGCCCTCTTCCCGTAATACATCAAGTGATACCGGCAATGAAACAAGAACTTTCCTAAATGCATTAAGAACACAATGCTGCAGAGTAGCAACAAAGACCCTGCCGAAAAATATGGGAAAATAAAATGGAAAAAAATAATCAGAAAGAAAGAGGAATCAAGAGAAACAAGAAAACAGAATACGCAGCTTGCATGAATCAAATCAAAAGTGCCAAATATTCCTCAACAAAAAAACTCATACACTTTACCTTAAATGGCTTGGCAACACATTTTCATTTGAACAAGCCTTGATGCATGGGAACACTGTAATAAGAACCCTCATGACCCATTTTAGAGAAAGTTCAACATAGATTGAAGAAACTGGCATGGCAACTCTACTTGTGGCTACTTGGCCTTGATCAGATTTAAAATCTTCTGGAGCAAGGAGGAAAGTGCAAAGGACTCTGCTCAACTTGACAACATAATCACTCCAAATACAAGAATAAGAAGCATTATCTGAAAGAGGAACAGTAGGCTCAGCTATGCGCCTTTTCACATTTTTCAATTCAAAGATAGACACCTGAAAATCATCTTGCACATCCAAGTTCTTTCTCTGCTGCTTGTACTCTTGGAGCATGAAAGCAGGTGAACAGAAACTATTAGCAAATTTATGAACTCTTCCATTTTCACATAGAAACTGCAAGTTGTTCACATTCCCAAATCTAAATACTTGTCAAGGACATCACCAATTGTTAGCACATTATTGAGAACATAAATGGTAAGCACAGGCCAAAGATTAAGACCCGATTGATTAAAAGAAAGCTTCTTAATAATTTGAGAAAATCAAAGCCAAGGCCTTGTTTGGTATTATGGTTAGGCAACAAAAGCTACAACACTAGAGTGGTAGGTAAACACCTGCTACTATGGTGTGGAAGGTAAGTTGATTTTATTCACACTTTTATGATGAAAAACCTATAATATATTCATTAATTTTGTCGAAATTATTATTTAAAAATCACATTTACCACACACTATCAACTTTTATTTTATAGCTATAGTTTTTTTTCCTACAGTAACTGTATGTCACAGGATAAGTATTTTGCACAACAATCCTGCGGCACTTAGATAACTCTTGTCTGAAAGTTGCTCAGTAAGCCTTGAACTTCTCAGCTAGGAAAACTAAGATTCTTGCGCAAAAGCTAGAAAGTAATATAACCAAAGAAAAAGTTATTATTCACAAGAGTTTGTACAAGTGAGCTTGAGAGCTTACAAGATTGCTTGAGTTGCTTACTTCGGTTGTGTTTTTCAAATAGAAAGTGCCAAGCCCTATTTATAGGGGAGGCTCTTCCAATTCTATTCTAAGTCTAGAGAGTTCTTATAGCTTGGTGAGAGCTCTCATCCCTAGCATTACCTAGAGTTATCTAAAAAATTCCATGTACATGCTACATGCTACAAGACTCCAGCAAATTCTAGAGAATTCTTAGCTGTACAAGTGATGTGAGAGTGCTAGAGCGTGCTGGGAACTTCTAGAATCAAGTCAAGCTAACACACCTGGGCTTGCCAATTTAGCCTTTTTGGCTAGAAAAGGAAATTACTTTATTCTGTTATGTCCTTCTCATGATCGTAGACCACCATCCTAGCTAGAGGGATGAAATTGAAGCTCCGAGGAAAGCGAGGTTGAATAATACTTAGATAGAAAAAGTTGTGATATAGCGTATATAGATAGATGACTGGACTTGGCTGCGCCCTAAGCCAAGCTGTACTACGTAGCCCCTATAACTCTAAAACCATTACAGCAGCCCACGACATGTAGCTTTAGGCCTCAGCACCCCAATACCAAACATGGCCTAAATAGACATTGTCCAACCATTGTGTTGCACTACTAAGGTCTTCAAAATCAAAGACCCAGCATGTTAATTGGCAAAGTGTTCACTAATTCAACAGGAACTTAAAAGATCCAAATTCCTTACACAAGTTTCACGAGTTTCAACCATGAAATGAACGCTTGTGACCCTAACAAATATGCAGGTTTTTCAACTTCAGAAGAATGCAAAACAAAGGATACACAGCCTCTCTGAGAACTTCCAGAGATAGAACATGGAGCTGCAATATTCGCAGCAAGGGATTCTCACTTCTGCATAATATTTAAACCACTATATTAGAAAAATAAAAAGCAACAATCATCAGTACAACTTCAAATAAGGTTTTTCAACCATTAGAACATCAGACTCTCAAATGCAGTAAGAATGAATAATAAAAACTTAAAGAAATCAATGCCCAACAGCTTGCCATCAGCAATTTATACAATCATAAGCTGTGCATTAAATTATCCATAGTGCGTTTTCATGTAAAACAGAATCAACACGATGCTGGTTGTATAGAATATTCCAGTTGGACTCACAAGACCAGTTGCCACACATTCATACAAACCACTGTAACTACTTAGCCAAAAATATTCGTATAACTAATCTCGTTATATTCATCAATAGTCCTTCAAAGTTTGGAATCAGTCCAAAGAATATCAATGATATGAACTGTAAGATGCAAGTTCTAAAATGTGATTTCTGTGTGTGTGTGAGAGCGCGTGTGTACCTTTTAACATCAATATGAGCCTCATTTTTCAAAAGAAGCACGTTAGTGTATGGAAGTCCAAGTCCATCCAGTATTACTTCAAGGCCACCAATGCTTTTAAAATGATTTTGACCCCTTGGATTATCAGTCAACACCAATCGAAGGGTCCTCAAGGTCAAGCACTGAACTGATGTATCTGTCCACTGTTCTTTCATACTTAACCTTCTGATGACTCGCAAGAGCTCTGCAAAACAAAAATGTTTCATTAAAATGGATTGATTTTTTCTTTTTTTTTTTGGGAAACAAATGAATTGATATGTTGGTAAATAAATTAACAGATAAATGCGAAACACATCATTTACTGAATATGCCATTTTAGTTCAATTTTAGTATTAAGAAAATGATGTACAAAGATGTCAGCAATCATTTTAAGGTCTGCTGGTGAAATATAAAATCAAGATCCTTTGAACTTGAAAGCCATCTTAAATTTTTAGCGAGGGTGAAGCATATTTGAAGCTGGACTTTGAGTCACAGTCACTTTCAGGTCCAAAATTCAAGTCATTGTCCAATGGGAAATGCAAATTGAGCCAAGAATCACATATGTAGTGATAATAATTGAATATCTTCAATTATCCTCTGCATTCCCCAGACCAATTGTCAGCAAAAACTAGTCACGTTCAATGCAACACTAATGCAACACTAACTGCATAAAGAATATTAAATGAACTGAAATAAGTCAAAGATGAATTGAACAATCAAGCAACTGCTGATAGGCCAAGGTAATAAGCAATCCAATCAGATGTGATGCAGCTTTTCTCATTCTGCATCTACTACCTAATCAAAATGTGGAAAAGAAAACCAAATTGCCTACCTTACCTACTAACCAATTAACACCACCAGCTTCCATCACTGAAACAACTGCTTTCTTATGCCAATTCAGCCTTGTTTCACAAAAGGGAGCCTTCAAACTACTAGATGAATCAGTTGGAGAAGCACCATCCCTTTGAATAGAGAATTCTGTGGTATTACTGTACAACAGAGAATTCCCATGTACTTCTGGGCTTAAATCAATAAAGCTACACATTATTGACACCACATATACAAGTATTTTTTGCAAGAATCCAGTCCTCTCCATTGTAAAATTAGAAAAACTTTCATCAACAGAGACTGCACCAGCTATAGTCTTGAGTTGAATAACTACTCCTGGAATAAAAGAAAAAAGGAAAGAGATTAGAAAATAATAATGGATAATGCAGAACTGGACCATACATCCACAGATTTCTAACCTACTAATACCTATATAGAAGAAACAGAAATTACAAAATTGTCAAATCAGAAATCAGGGAGAAATCATTCATATATAGAGATCAATCACAAAACTTTAAAATCATCGAGACTCAAAATATCTACCCCTGAAATAAAAGAAAAAGGGAAAAAGATTAGAAATAATAATGGAGAATGCAGAACTGGACCATGCATCCACAGATTTCTAACCTGCTAATACCTATATGGAAGAAACAGAAATTACAAAATAGTCAAATCAGAATCAGGGAGAAATCATTCATATAAAGAGATCAATCACAAAACTTTAAAATCAATGAGCCACTAAGTCGAAATAAGACTTAATGGATAATAAAATCATCAACTAATTTTCCATCCAAATCTCAAAATTGACTAAAACCTGAGAAAAATTGAGGCCCCATGTCAAACGTCAAAGTAACAGGACATTCAGATATCAGATATTAAAGTGATGAAAGCTCCCAAATCCAATCAGAGGTGAAAATAAATCTTTCAACAATGATGCAAACTAATACAACTTAGAAGCACCAACATCTCCAGGGAAAAAAGATCATAAAAAATTGTCAACCTTTCATTAATGCTGTAAGCTTCTGAATGCCACCATAGTAGCCAAAAACTCTGCAATTATGCATTGAACGAGCGACAATTGTCAGAGCATCTAAGACAGAAAAAACTTCAGAAGAGAAGTTAAAGCCTGTAGAAGACTCTGGTAAGTTCATTGTTGACCGCACTACATTAGTGTTTACTGCATTAAAAATGAATCAAAAATTAAAAAATAGCAGATGCAATAATACAGAACTTAAATTACAAAGCTAGCATTAGCCAATAAGGAAATATGATCATAAGAAAGGACTAAATACCAAATCCCCAAACTTATACAGGAAGGTGTCCCTCATTCAATGTTCAGAGTGAGATACCAGCTTCTAGAACTAACCTAGTATTAGGTAACTCAGAAAAGCAAATTCTACTTTAAAAATATATATATATTAATAATAAATATATCAGCTCAATGCACTAGAAATTTCCTTTTCCATCCAACCATGAAACAACAAAAGATGTTGATGCAGTGAGCAGCTTCAGTTTCAAGTAAACTGTCTAGTATTCTCTGGTTGGATATTTTCATTAGAAAAAAAAAAAATTGTAAACCATGAAACTGACCCATCAGGTTCTTAGTACCTAAAGCGGATAAAATTTTCATCGATTTATTTATTGGGAATGACCCGGGGCCGGCGGGCGGGCCGGGGGGGGGGAGGAATGAGAACAGTAACTTCAACAGCCAAATGGGCCATTGGCCTATCAGGCCCTTAGTAGCTAAAATGGACAAATTTTCATCAATTTTCTTACTCGAAATAAGCGAAAAACCAGTAACATCAACTACCAAATGGGCATTGACATCAAAGAGGAGAATAGCTAATTCAGCTGGTAAGAACTCTTAGTAGAGAGAAGAGGACATGAGATTGAATCTCACTCACACCATGATTAGGCAATTGGTTAAAATTTAGGTTGTAGGGATAAGGATGAAGAAATAGCCAAATGTCTTCTCAGTAATAAAGAAGAGTTCTTAGCACAGCAACCAAATAACATAAGCACTTTATCAACAGAGTAGACCATCTAATCCAATCTGCTGCACAACAGAAAAAAAATCAACATACCCTCAGTGACATAGGTAGTTAAATGTGTAACCTCTTCAATTAACAAAATAATAATTTCAGCAGGGTGACCGGCAAAGCAGCCAACAACAATATCATCAAAATGTGACAAATACTCTGCAGATCGGATAGTCGTTGAAGAAGCCTCCGGCAATAGACCGCCATTGACTGGTTCCCAATTTTTGAATACTATAAGAAATTGCTTCAGAAAAACATGAAACAACTTTCTCTTTTCCACCTAATTATAAACAAATACTAATATTAGTAACAATGTAACAATTATGCATTACAAAAAGCAAAAGAAGCAGAAGCCATATAAACTAGCACAGCAGGCAATTAAGTATTAATAGTATAAGAAAAGGAAATTCCCATGCCAAGAATGGAATAGACAATGTTAACCAGAAAGCAAACAGCATATAATTCATTGAACCATGTCCTAGCCAGAACCTGAGCTTTAGACAAAATAACACTTTTACAGATAATATTTAACAGGAAAAATCAACTTATGGCCCAAAAAAAAGGATAAATTTTAAATTTCCAGGGTTTCTAAACGAAGAAAAAGGAAGGAGGTAAAAGAAATTCAAGAAATATATACGTGCAAATAAAATAAAGAAACAAGATATATTTAAAATTTTTGTGGTTTCTAAACATGGAAAAAGGAAGGAGGTAAACAAATTCAAGAAACATATACAAGCAAGTAAATGAGCATAATATCACATTACAACCACATCTTAAGTTATCACCCAACCCAAAAACTTAGCTTAAAGGCAAGTACCCAGAACAACGCTTAAGATCTAATACAACTTACATGCAAAGCATGTGGATTATGAAACATTACTGACTTCAATAGAATAGGAGAATTTGGGCACAAGACCAATTGCTCAACTTGGCTCTGATACCATTTAAAGTTAACCACTTGACCTCAAACTTTCAGCCTATGGATAAGAGCAAGACCATGATATATAAGCTCTAATATTAATAACAAAATTACCACAATCTCCCTATACATGGGATACATCCCCATAACAAAGTAAAAGGAAAAGTGACCTCCCAATGAAAGTCCAATTATGAAGTTCAAGAGAAAACACAAAATATAAAAATTGAGAAGAAAACCCACTGGACTCAAGCAAAACACATGATAAGGTTTCATATGTGAAAAAATGTGTCCAAACTTTACTTTATTACCCATAAAAGATAGACAGGAGAAGAGAAATACGAAGTTAGTTCTATATTTTGAAATAATATACAATATTTTATAAGTGCTCTTTTGCTAAAGTTAAACACAAAAATAATTATAGGAATATTATCAATTTACCACTTAAGTTATTCTAACATATCATGTCAGTATCATGATTTGGAAAAAAGTACTTTCTACTTCCAAACGTTTATAATTTTATCAATTTACCATCATTTCGTTAAGAAAACGTTAATATTTAACCGAAAATATATTGAAAGTCGATTTTGTCCCTGGATCATATAAGATAATTTTGTCCTTAGAATCACGGTTTTGTCGCACACGAGTGGGGCAGACTCGATTGGGCCTGGCTGGCTTGCACGCGTTGCTTGTGCCAGAGCATCACCCGATGCATGTTCAATGGTGTGTTTGTGGCCATGGCCAGGTGTGGTGGCATGAATGCAGCAGTGGCTTGTCAACCATTGTCAGTGGCGGCTCGTCAGCCATCGGTTCACAGTCTGCATGCGAATTTTCCTTGTTTCGTGAGCGAGGGATTGTTTGAATAGGTTGCTGATGCGACTGGACAAGGTTGCCATGGATGACTGCTGGTGGTTGTAATGAAGTTGCGGTTGGTGAGGGTGAGACGAAGACAAATCGCTAGATTTGATTGTGCTGGATGCATGTGTGGAGCTTTAGATGGTGGCTATTTGAGAAGCATTGTTGGGAGGAGAAGTTAGATCGGAATGGACAGTGGCTTCCACGAAGACTTTGATGGTGAAGGATAGTGACACAACGGCGTGGAGTGGTTCTTGCGGAGGGGAGGTAACTTCGGCGACAATCATTGAAGAGTACGAAGTTATTTTAATCTCCAGACTTATTTGAGTTTGCAGTTTTTGGTTCAACTAAAAATGTCTTAAATGCCCTCGTGACATCAGAAAATTTTTAATTGAACTAACAGAATGGTGGTAAATTGATAAAATCATAAACGTTTCCCAAACCATGGTACTGACATGACATGTCAAAATAACTTAAGTGGTAAATTGATAATATCCCTTAATTATAACCAGATTTTAATGAGTCTTAAAACTTCCAAATCTCTGTGATCAAGAATTTGGATATGTTAAGGTTCTAGAATGCAATTATTTTATTTTTTTCAAACACAAACCTCTAGGGATATTTGTTTCTCATTTCATCTTTAACCATTTAATATGGTGAATATGCATTATTCTTCCTAATTGATTACCTTATCTGATCCTTTGTTTGGGGGAACCACAATAAAGGTACTGACTTTCCAAATAAACTGTAGAAAAAAAATATAAACCATAAAATTGACTGGCATACCTTATCAGTGGTGCTCTCATATCTCCCCCAAAGTGTATTTAGAACAGCCTCGTCACCTTCTTCACTGCAAAGTAAAGGAACAAAACTCAGAAAGATAGGAGCTTTTGTTCTTAGGAGTTTTGAACAAAACCTAAACTGAAATCACTTAGTTGATCGGCAACCAATGCTGGTGTACCAGAACTTATGTCTTATCAGCAAAAGAAGCTAAGCAAGGTTCTCAAAAATTAAACATTAATGACCCTATATCTATAATGATGACAAATGACAATGTCATTCGTTTGCAAGCACAACAATTAAACACAACCATGCACTAAGAAGTTCTTTACATGGCAATAGAAAATCTAAGAACAAAACAAGAAAATAAAAGAAAGGAAAAGTTTCTGCAATTAAATTTTTCTTTTAGGTAAGAAACAAAGAGAAATTCATTAATTAATGCAGAGGAAAGGGGGCCCCTTCAATTCACTTTCCTATGCTAAAATACAGTCGATGTTGGCCTTCTTTCCATAATACAATGTGAGACACCTTTTCAAATCACTCAGCACATCATCAAATTCAAACCAAAATATGATTGCCTACTCAGCACATCATCAAATTCAAACCAAACTATGATTGCCCTTTTACACACTAAGCAGTCTACAAGTCACTTCTTTAATACCTCCCACTTTAGCCATCATTTTTGTTAAAAAAATAAATAAATAAAAGGCCATTTCAGAAAGTTATTTTTATTTTTCTTAGGCAAGGAAGTAGTCTGCATCTATCACACAATTCAAAAGTTACTTTCATAACTCAACAGGAATCTCTGATCCGAGATAAGGGATTACTCACCTAGGTCTTTTCAGTTTGGAGCCGGCCGGTAATGGACCTAATTACCTTGCTTGTGGACCAGCTGCAGATCTAACCCTTGTTCTATTAATTAGGTGTTAGCTACCAAGACAATTACTATATGCCCATCAAATTAGTACAATTGAGAAATATTTTAATTGCTTTACTAATTCTACTTCATCAACACCACCGCAATTAATGAAAATAATGAAGCACAAACAAAAGAAGAATTCAGAATATTCTTAACCAGATACAAGTACCTAAAGCGGATCTTTTGAGACGGAGGCAAGAACTTCTCGTGTTGTACCCCCGAGGAGGAGTCTCCACTGGAGCCACTGGATGTTCTCCGAATGAGGTCAGCAACACCCTTGACGATGTTCATGCTTCCAGCTAATACTTATCAAACTACCGTGACTTCATACTCCGAAAATTTTGATACAAATTTGCACTTATTTTCATCACTCTGATCACCTACTTTCATCACATATAAAACACAATCAATAATCAACATACTTTCAATCAATCAAACTTAAGGACAACGAAGAAAAATTATAAAACTATTATTAAAAGAAACAACACGTCCAATATAATATAACTTTTACAACTTGAATATATGTTCCTAGAAACTTCGGGTGATTAAATGGAAGACAATACGCTGGTTATTAAAGAGTAAAAACAATGATAAAACGCGTCGTTTCAAATGCGATTACGCGATTGAAGACAGAATCTTGAAATAAAAAATAAAAAATAATGCAATAAATATCAAATAACTAAGCACTTGAGTAACCAAAAATCACTGCAACTTAACGTTGATAAAATGAATTAAGAATTGAAATGGCTTCTACCTGATCAGATGACGTGGCATTAATACTCTTCTTGAATTTAAGAGTTTATGATGTCAGAGATCTGAGTTTGAATCTTTGGTTTCCTCCGTCTTTCCCCTGTTTTAAGGGAGCTTCGTCGTCAATGGCTTCAGTGAGAAATGAAAGAGAGAAATACTGAACGTGGAAAGAAAGAAAAATAAAAAAAGAGAGATGAAGGATTTATGATGAGATAATAACCTTTGACGTTTTTTTATTTTCAAGATTACCCCTCCTCCTGCTGAGGTTAATCTGGTCAGTGACGTAGTTTTTATTTTTTTTTAATCTGTAAAAAAGGTGAAAAAATATGTCACTAGGACAAAAACAATTTACCGCTCTTTTCAGCAAACGATGGCGTTTAGTTCAATGTCGGTTTAAACTTTAAACACTTTCGCTGCCTTTTTTTTAGCGTGCAAGAAAAATGCGAAAGTAGATGCTTTATCTTGCTAAAAAAGTTGCTTGTTAAGAAGGAAAAATAATTGGCAGAAACACGATTGGTAAGTATGAGCCGGATAATTAATTAACAGATAAAAATTAGGGTTAGTAAAATTTCAGAATCGAGCTAGGCTGAGCAAAGCCCCAATCTAGCCCGAGCACACCGCTTATTCCGTTGGGGACTGGGTTCAGTCCAGACATTTTTTGGGCCAGTACTAATAGCTTGAATTTATATGTTACATTTTTTAAAGTTTTTGTAATATTTTACCAATTTAAAATATATAAAATTTTGTTTTATTAGATTGCTTTAAAAATTAAGTTAAAATGATTTTAAACTTTAAATATATATGTTATGGGTGAGTTAAATAAATATTAAAAGGTATTTTTTAATTAATTTTTTAGATATTTATCAAATTTTTAGATGGGTCAACCTTAACTTAAAACACCCAAATTCAATTTGTACATACTTTTTTTGCCCTCCAAAATGAAAATGTGGTAGCAAAACCATTAGGCTTGGAAAACGACTAATTTCTAATGCTTGATAACTTTTATAGTGTGATTATTAATCAATAAACAGAATGGCTAAAATTGGAATACATTATAATTGAAATGACAATTAGAATAAATTGTTTACTTTAGTTATAAGATTCGGAATTAAAATTAAATGTATTATCATTGATGTATTTATATTATTTTAGAATCAGAATAGATTGTTGCAAATTTATTAAACAGACCTTAGTTAATTATGGTCGTTATTTAATATACAACAAAAACAGCAATAATAATAATTAAATAGTAATAATTACTTTGATAATAGTAACCACTACTACTTTTTATTATGATCATCATCATCATAAATATATAATCATTAATAATTATACTTATTGATCATTTAATTAATAAAAATAATTATAGTTATTGTTATTATTAGTACTATTATAATAATAATAATTTAGTAATAATTAATTTGATAATAGTAAATAGTATTACTACTACTACAATTTGTAACCACTATATTAAAAATAGTAATAATTTTTTATCATCATCATCGTTGTTAAATGAGGTAAAAATAATTTTTAAATTTTCACTAAAAATACAAATGTCAATTCACTTCTTATTCCTATTATCCATTCTCATCCCACATTTTCAATTTTGTAGAGTCTACTCAAATTTCATTAGCTTTCCTTCTTTTTATTTTAAAAGTAAACAAGTTAATGAATCTAATTCAATCATTTTCATTCTCATTCTTAATTAATAAATAAATCATTAATCAATTGAAAAATCAACGCCTAAGTCTTTAATGTTTTGTATTATCACAAATAAGAATATACATTATATTTTTTTTATGCAAATTACCATCATATTCCATTGAAATTTGTTATACCACTAAAAAACGAGAAACAAATAAATCCCTAATTAAGAAAATCTTTTTGATAGTCTCATTTCAGTTATTATTAATAAAATAGCAGTGGTATACTTAATTCAAATCCCAAATAATGTATCTATTTGTATTAACAATAATATTATATTTACAAAGTTGTGCAAATAACATTATATCAATTAAGGACGGTTGTAGATTAAATGATAGTTATTTTTAAATAACAGAACATTATCAATATTGTATATGGTTTTAGTTTTTACTTTTCAAATTGAACATTACATTAACAATATAAAAATTATCATTCCTAATTTGTATGAATCTCATAAAGACATAGCCAATTAATGATGTATAGTATCTTCAATTAAGTATTTACATAATCTAATAGAGAACATAAAAGTGGTTGTATTAACATTTTTTTAAGGGAGGGGTAATGACATTAATTAGAAAAAAAAAATGAACTCCATTGTTCTTATACAAAAGTTGATTGCACAAATTGGGTATTTGCCAAAGTTGCTTGACTATTTATCCATTCAGTGGAACTTTTAACACCCTTTTAAAATTTTATTCCTGAATCAAATCTATACTGTATTAAAATTAATCATTTTCCAAAAATTTTCACTAAAAAATATTTCTTTTAAATATTTATTTATAAGATACATACAAATCTTATTTTTTTTATTATACAATTTCTATCTCCACAAATCTATATTCTTATAATTTTCTCAAAAAATTTAATTAAAACTTAAAATATAAATACAAATTACAGAGTGGGAGTGTAAAAATTTTGTTAAAATAATAATTTATATAAGTATTTAATTGAATTCTTATTCAGAACAAGAAATAAATTAATTTGTCTTTAGTATTTAAGTAAATTCAATTAAGAAGAGGCTTTATCTTTTATGAGGGTTTTGAAGGGATGTCAAAAGGCTTTATCTAATCGATTTAGAAGCAAAGCCTAGTAATGTGCTGGCGTTGCAACGACATCGTGATTTATTGCTACATAGATACAACTTCTATTTTAGAATCGAATATTTATTGCTAAACTTCATGATTTATTCAAGAGTTGCGGATTATATATTATCAACATTATATTCCTTAGGAACCCAAAATGCGATCAATTGAAGTTTAAAATGATTTTTATGGGAGCTAACTGATTCAACTCGTGAAATTTTTGCATTGGTACAAGTTATTTAAGGTTTGAGTATGGTTCAGATAGGCGAGGACAAAATTTAGTTACTATTACGTAAACGCAATGTATTTATTTTATGTCATTATTTTAAATCTAGCAAATTCTGTTTTGCATTTGTTAAAGGGTGTACTCTCTAATCAAAATTAAAATCGAGTTTGTTTTTTAAAGAATATTTCCTTACAATTACATAGTTAATTGTAATAAAATATATATAGGGATCGATCTTAATCTACATCGGCTCACCGTGATCAAATGGAGTAAAAGGGTTAATTGCCTTGCGATCACAATTCGCAAGGCAACCAAAAGAAATTAGTTGCAAAGAAGCAGACCAACGCGGAAGCTTGTGGACGTTGTGGTTGGGGGGGAGCTCACAAATTACAGCTATAGCTACCTCAATTTCGAAATGCAACTTGCAGTTAGAATAATACCATATATAATGGGGCCCTATCAAATTTCTCAACCATAGTTGGTTTTGATTTATTAATAGTCATAATCAACCATTAGTTCATGTGTCCTATGGTGGATTTGAATTAAATTGATTAACAGACTTCACCATCCTTCCTACTTTTAAAATTCATTAATGCAGGCATTTATTGTCTATTGGTCTATCTATTTATAATAGAATAATACTATATATTTTATTTTTTTTTATCTTAAATAATGTAGTGTTAATCAATTAGTTGGTGAGATAATACAATTAATTCACTTATATTTTATAAAAAAATTATCAATTAATTAATAAATATCACGTTATTTAAAATAAAAAATTTAAAATTTGTAATATTACTTGAATAAAATAACCCAATTGAAAAAAAAAATGAAGGGAAAATATCTTAAATAAAATTAGAAAATAAACAAGGAAATAATCAAATCCAAAACTCAAAGCCAATCAGGTCAATGCCACCCTTCCACCGGAAAGAATTTCAATCGAGAGAGATTATTAGATTGAGTTATCCCATATTAGTGAAAATTGTTACATTGACTAATATAGACAATAGATCACTTCACGTAAAAAAAGGTCAAAAACTAAGCTATTGGATTGGTTGTTGAGTGTTGCATATCACCCCAATGATATTCTTGATTTGTATACATTTCTTCAAGGCTCGTACCAATCAAAACTGATATCATATAATCATCTTAAATTATATACGATTCCATGCATTTTTTAATTAAAAATGCCGTAATAACTTTTAATATTGATATTATAATCAAATATTTATTGAGGTATGATTTTTATTATACGCATTCCATTATAACACAGCTCTAAAGCTGAAATTGGGGACTAAAGTCTCGTATTACTTAAATAAATATAAATTTTATGTCGTTGATCTTATATTTTCAAGTAAACATATATATAAGATAAGAATTCAAGATTTATCTTGATTAACTATTAATATAAATTTTTTAAATTTTGTTATAGAATTTTAGTTGACGGCCTCTTATTCGATTGAAGTCACTGCAATTTGCTTCATTTATCTTAGCTCAAGATTTACAATTTTACTACAATCCTCTTACTTTAGTTATATGAACAATGTATTTCTAATAAATTGAAGTAACTGAGTGCTATCAATCTCATTATAAGTTAAAATAACACAATTAAATGTTATATTTACTTATAATTTACTACTATACAATGTGTGACAAATTATACTCAATAATACAACATTCGATCATTTAATAAATTAATCTAATAAGATTATTCTTTAATATTTAATATCAATAATGTATTAATTCAGTGACAAGTAATGAATTCGTTCGTGGGTGGGAAAAAGATTGCTCTCGTGCAAAAGGGGGAAAGAGTCAAATAATTGTGGTTAGATCCGTGACCGTCCACATTAACTGAGACATTGAGCTATGACGAGGTCTTCCTTCTTGGGCATTATTTCATTTTCACAGTTGCAGGTGCAAATAAAATCCTGTCTTCTTTTTGTTATCATAAAGTTTTAGGATGTGCACATGCAGTCTGCACAAAGTAGATAAATAATAATAATAATATAAATAAAAACAATAATAAATCATTGCAGATGAAGATGGGGATCCAATTGAAGTGACTTGCTTTATGCTTGGAATACAAACCCAAAATCTTCTTTTCTTCTTCTTCTCTCTCTGTTTTTTTTTTTCAAACTTAAAGAATTTTACTTAACACCTACAGTATTTTTATGTATAATTATATAAATTTCACTACAATTAGCTCTCCGAGTATTCAAATTTTGATATAAACATAAATCATAAATTTTGATTCTAATAGTCTGATTTTCCCCCCTTTCGTTATTGTAGTCTAAACAAAGATTTTAAAAATTTGTTGTAAATGATTATTTACGTCACTTTTACTTTAATTCGCAGCATTAAATGTTGTTTCAAATTCATATTCGCCTGCACTAACTTCTTGTCGTTTGTCGGTGCCCGTGTCATCGTTTATTAAAAGAACTTGTCATACAATTTTTTTTTGGAAACTAAATTGATTGTTCAGTTCGTGGAAGCGAAAGGTAAGGGATCAATTCGTCTAACACAAATATAGGATCCCTTGGTTGGAAAAATTATATAAATTTATTTATTATTATTAAATAAATGTAGAGTAAAGTGTGTGAAATGAAAAAGAAGAGAATATATATAATGTTAATCTGATTTAAGATTTTATTTAAATTTAAAAAATTATTAACCAGCAGGCATGAATATATATATTTTTTAAATTATAACAAAATTCATGATTCTAAATTCAAATGTAGATACAAACTCATGACACCGTCACAATAGTAATATTGGAATCTCAAATTTTATTAAATACATAAAAAATAATATAATTAATTTTTTTTTTCATGAGTGCTTTGTCATAATGTCATCATATTAAGAATTCTTTAATAAATTAATGATTTAATTCGTATCCGCTAAACTACGAAGCAAGAAAATAAATAGTTGAAAAAAATAGTTTTATGAATCATATCCAGTGGGCAAAGTTCTTTGGTTGATCAGAGAAGAAATTTCTTTGTGAGCCTTGATTAAAGTTAGGAATCGATCAACGCTTAATCAACTAATTAACTTTACTCATAAAGCAATTAAAATAAAATTTGTGTCTTTCAATCTGGACGTACGTTAACTCGTATTGAACTGATTAACTGTATAAAAGCAGCATCAACTTAATTGATACGATTCTCCAATGCGCTTAAATAAAAAGCTTCGAAACTTTGAAATATCATACCTCTTTCGTTATGCTTAAGTAATCTTATATATTTTATTACTCCACTAGGTACGAAATAGGAAATTAGGAATCTAATAAATCCACCAAGGCACTACCAAATATATAAAAATAATAATAATAAAATCCTAACAAACCCCACACAGACTTGGAGTCAGAGAATGGTACAATTATTCGAACCTTGTCTAATTAAACACTGTATGATTTGCCCTCAATTAGTCAAGAGATGATTAATTTTGTCTCCTAAATAATAGGTCTTAGACTCACCGATCAATTTTTACCACGCGGCATACTTCTGATTATTGCTCACCAAAGACCAAACCATAACGAGTAAATGTGCATCCAGCGGCCATGCAATTGTCTGGGTCTTTCTAATTAAAATATTAACCAATTATGTGTTTTTTTTAAATATTTTTAATTTTTATAGCACCAAATCTCTAACTACAAAATAGTTATCTGGTAGAATACGTTAAGACTATTATATGCATGCTTTGGTCGGTGGTAGTATTATAAGAGAATAGAGAGTTCAAGATACTTGTCAATTTAAAATGAGCTGTTAATTTTCAAAATTAAATCATAATTGCAGGTGATTTTTATAAGAAAGTAATGATTTAATTTTTTGTAATTATAAATAAATATTGATCACAAAATCAATTTATTCCATTCATCAATAAATAATGTTAAATTTTTAAAAAGAATAACCTTACATAAGCCATTTTAAACTTATTCATATTATTCATGCTAAACCATGCTGTGTGCGATTTAAACTAGTTAAAAAACAAATGATCACGTTTGATTGGCGTTGTTAATTAAACTAATAAAAATTTAATTATTGTAGCAATTAAACTCGATTAAAATATTAATCTTTCTCCAACTTATTTAGTTTCTCTTTTATTGCGATTAAATTATACTTCTCTTTCACGTGTCAAACATATTTTCACACCGTTACTGCATTAATCAAGATTATTGTTGACAAAATCTAATTTTCTAACAATATCATTGCTGCCAAAAACTAACTTGATTATACTGATATATATGGAGTCCACATAGTGTTTGAACACTTAGACATCTATGAGTAAACTAAAAACAACAATTTGGTGCTTGTTGTGCCAACCAAAATATTAACATAAAATCTATTAACATAAAAGAGACATTATTTATAGTGCCACCGTACAATTTTTAAACAATGATCTCACACCTAAAATCTCAACCACTCATCAAGCGTCAGAGAAAAATTGACATTTGTGGTAGGATTAAAAACTCCAGATTCGTATTTTAATTTATATATTATTGGCTTGCATTTTCATGAAAGTGGGTGAAATTTTGTGCGTTAGCTTGCTTTCTCTTTTGTAGAAAGCAGCAGTGCTAGAAATATAACATACCTTACTTTAAAAGGAAATGGCATTGGTTGACTGCACATAAGAAATTGTTTTTTGGGCAGCATTGTATTAAAAATCTGTTACCAAGAATCAGTGACTTTATATTTATGTCCAAGTGGGGAATTATTTAAAACGAAAATCAACCAATCAAGAACTTAACTTATGTGGTCCACTATTTGGGTCACTTTGCTACATGACAATTGGAGCAACGGCATAACTGAAAAAGTCTAATTAAGGTTATAAAATAAAGCAATTGAAGGGCAGCTACCAATTATTTGAATCAATAAACGTGGTTTCTGTAGAGAAATTAACAATGGGAGGCCCACTAACTATTGTTAATTAATTCAATATTAACAAACATTGCCCGGTCTAGTACGTTGAATTAAGCACCAAAACTGTCCAATAAGTGTGAGTTACCTTTTATAAATTTAGAATAATCGAGAAGTCGAAGCTTTTGATGAATTGAGTCACGGTTGCTTGCTCGGTTAATAATTCAAATACTTGAGTGGCTCACGACGACTTGTGTTGTAATCTACCCATGTAATTATTTCAGTATTTTGAAGTTAATTTATATGCTTATTATAATTATTAAAGTTTTTTGTAATATGTAATATTTGCTGCATTAACTTTCATACTACAAATCAAACCCAGATGGTTCGTTATCGAATTTATTTAAAAATAAATTGAAAATCCGACAACAATGGTGTATTACTATTAATTGTTAAGTTCAATAATCCCTTTCGCTCAAAAAAAATTATAAGACCAGTTTTAGATCAATAAATTCACATATCTTTAACTAATTTGAAAACAATGAATATATCAACATCAAATATTTTTAACTGGCGCATCATTTATTTATTTAATTAGGCACAAATTACGTCATACATGATAAGATAAGCAGCCAATATTAATTTGTATTTTATTCTCTTTACTATCAACCCCTTAATTATTTATGCCTGACCGTATGGGCACAAAAAGTCATGCCATTTGTGCACAAATAAAGATAATTTTTTTCTATTTGTGGCACAAGAGACGGGAAAATTTGAATATTTGGTCATTGGTAGGTCAAGAAGATAATAACAAATTGCATAGTTTTAGTTAGTTAAGACCATCCTCTCAATATTCCAACACTCAAACATAAGATGAGCAAACATCTCCCAAAGAGGAAGTTTAATATAACCCAGAACTTAATAAATAAACAAGAGGCTTACAAGGGGTAGATTAAGATACACCAAAATTATAATATATATATATATATATATATATATATATATATATATAAAGTCATAGCTATTAGTTAGCTAAGATCACGCACTCCAAGTGACAGGCTTAGGGCTTAACCAAAACCATCCAGTTAAATTAATTGCCCCTTTCCAGTACAGAGAATTTCAACAACTGTCGTCACATGCAGTTTCAATAAAAACTAACGAAAGCAAAGAGAAAGAAGTGAAGTCCGTAATTTCAAACTATGAGTAGGGGTATTGAGTCTTTTCAATTCATCGCTATTTCCCAATGACGGTATATCCCTTACCCCGACTGTACATTGCATAAACCCCGATTTTATAGTCCAAATTACCTCACAAAATCTGAGGTTAGGCAAGCATGCGCAGGGAGACACACTGCACAAATGCTTACGTGTCGCAACGACTTTTGTAAGAAATTTTACGTGTTCTCTATACAAACGTCCGTTAGTGCTTCTTCTGCACTAACTATTTTTTCAGCTTCCCACCGATTCATCATCCTCTATTCACCCTCTCGTGCTTAAAATACTATATTGGAGACTCAACACACCATTTGCTCCCTCCGCTTCCTTTCTCTCTCTCTCTCTCTCTCTTCACCTCAGCTGAAGAGAAAAAAAGGAACACAAACACAAGCTCTTGTTCAAGTTTTTCACGGAGATATAAAGATTCATATACAGTTTCACTGCTACGAAATATAAGCGAAAATTTTTATTATATATATCGCGTTACTGAATGCGTTTTTGATTCTGTTTTAACGAACTGATCAATCATCGTGAGAGAGTTTTCCTTTCCGAGGTTTTACGGTGAAGTTAGATTGGCAAGAGAGTTGGAAAAGCGAGGAGTTGCAAGTTGCGACGACTGTGCGTGAGTTAAGTTTGTGTGCGTCTGCGTGAGTCTCGTGAAAGAAAATGCCGCACAGGACGACTTACTTCTTTCCCAGGCAATTTCCAGATCATCGCGGATTCGATGCATCTGCATCAGCGTCACCAGCTGCAGCTAATAAGCAACTGTTGGAGAATCACGAGAAGAATACTGCAAAAGAAACTTTTGGCATTAATGAAAATGACCGAAAGTCAGCAGCAGCAACCACAACCACTACACCAACAACCACCACCACTAAGAACTTGAAGAATTCAGCGGCACCTCTATCAATATCTGATCTCTTCACGAGCGGCGACGAAAAGGTCCAGATCAAAAAGCAACAATTTGCTGCCTTTTGCGATTGGTTCACAGAAAAAAAGCTAGATCGATCTCGTCACGTGAAATCATTCCAGTCTAGACTATCCTCCGGTACTGATGAAGATCGTGAGCTCCTGTTACCACCGCCGGAACCAGAACCCGTCCCAGTCCCCGACACGGTCACAAATATCGACAATGACCGCAACTTTGACCGCCAGGTGTCGTTGCCGAGGCTCTCTAGTATCGGCAGCAGTTACGCTGGTTCGAGCTTGTTTTCTGGGACCACCTTAGATGGAAACTTCTCCAGTGATGTCAAGGACACGTCCACACGTGTGTCCACTTCGAGACAGGAGGTGGAGGAAGAGGAGAGCAAGGATACCGCCGCTCAAAGAGCAAAAGAGTGTTATATGTTGCAGCTCACTTTGGCTAGAAGACTTACTCTACAAGCATGTATTTTTAGTGACCCTTCGCTTCTGCAGGAGTATGCTCTCGAGGTTTCTGACGCAGAGACCGTTTCTTACCGTCTATGGGTTCGTTTCTTTAGTCTCATTATTCACCTGCTTTGAATTAAGCTTCTTGTTATCAGCGTAATATTTGACGTGTTTTTCAGGTTAGTGGTTGCTTGTCATACAATGACAAGATTTCGGATGGATTTTATAACATACTGGGGATGAATCCGTATCTGTGGGTAATGTGCAATGATTTGGAGGAAGGAAAGCGGTTGCCGTCTTTGACGTCGCTTAAAGATATCGAACCTACAGAGACATCAATGGAGGTGGTTCTTATTGATAGACATGGTGACTCACGCCTCAAAGAGCTTGAAGACAAAGCTCAGGAATTATACTGTGCTTCAGAAAATACCTTAGTGTTGGTGGAGAAGCTTGGCAAACTTGTTGCTATTTGCATGGGGTATGTTTCTGTGTGACCGTACTTGTTTGTTTAGTAGGTTTTTAATTTTTCTTTTCTTCTTGTTTTTGGATCTTTAATTACAGCATTGGCAATTTTGTTTACTTTGCAGTGGAACATTCCCAATAGAACAAGGAGATCTCCATAAGCGTTGGAAAACGCTTAGCAAGAGATTGAGAAAATTTCGTAAGTGTATTGTGCTCCCCATTGGCAGCCTATCTATGGGACTTTGCAGGCACCGTGCCATTCTATTCAAGGTAGATAAACGCCTATTTTCTTTTTTATTTTTCGACTTAAATTTCATTGGTTCGAGAAAACTATTACCAAGCTGATGTATAATTGTTCCTTAGGATATTCAGCAAATTAGCTTTTGACCAATCCATTATCGTTATTATAGGAATTATTCAAATTAGTAACTCATTAATTTGATATTCTACACTTAGGTTATGAGACCCCTGAGATTCATGTGTTGGCATGGCAAGAATAATGTATCACTGGAGCTTGTTTGTGATTGTGATCCCTTTGGATGTACAAGTATGCGCTTGATTGGAATAGATAATTTAGCTTGCTGGTGATCTGGCAATGTCTATTCGATATAGCAAATTAAATTTATCACTTTTTCTTTTTGGGGGTTTAGCAACATTAAATATTGGCATGGGTTGTTTCTGAAGTCTGACCATTTGTCCAAAACTTAAAAGGTTAGTGAATATGTTCAATATGGTGATTTTCCTGCTTTTTCAAAAATCTAATTGCCTGTTTCAAATTTGGTTATCTTTCTGTAGTTAGATTATATTTAAAATTATGTTACAAGGACTGTCATGTCCTAATAGTCTTAGAAATTTTAAATCTTATATCACAAGAGAATGCTTAATGTAACTTAACAACACTTTTGAACAAGAGGCATCTTTAAATTTACTGCTAAGTATTGCAATCAAATTTTTGAAATTAATATATTCGCATAGAGATTAAGGATATAGAGTTTTCTTGGTCACTTAATATAGATACGTGTGTGCATATGTGTCAGGATGACCAGATCATCCTGTGAATGGAGGTATAAGGAGCCTATATTATTAGAGGAAGCAAAAGAACTGTCAATTTCAGATTGATCACTGATTTTGTGTATTCACATATGCAGAAATTGGCTGACTACATAGGTTTGCCATGCCGGATAGCTCGTGGTTGCAGGTACTGTGAGGCAGACCACCGGTCTTCTTGCCTTGTTAAAATTGAAGATGAAAGGAGGTCCTTAAGGTTGGAATACATTTAACTGCTTTTACTGGCTTAAGTTTCTAACCAAACATTGAAACCTAAGCCAGAACTTAATTTGGCTGCTAGTAAATTCAGAACTTTGTTGTCATTTCTTTAAGTAATAAGTTGATATCTTGGTAACTACATAAAGTCGTCTGAAATAGAGCATTGTTAATTCTGTTTATTTGTTCATTTTTGTAAAAGTGCAAGAGGTCTTCCAGAATTCTCTTGCACTTGGTTGCCTTGTTGGTGATATATGTACATATTCTTAACAGGGAATATGTAGTTGATCTGGTTGGGGAACCAGGAAACATTCACGGTCCCGATTCCTCAATCAATGGAGGATTTCTTTCTTCAATGCCTTCACCATTGCAACTTTCTGATTTAAAAGAATTCCAACAGCCATATATGGACAATACATCATATTGCCAGCTTCCAGACTCAAGGAGCTATAGTGCATTCCTCGGGAGTCCTACGTACTCAGGTATGTTAAGCTTACATACTTGATATATATATATATATTCTGGTTGCTTCATGAATAAAGTGTGGAGAAAGTAGCCAAATGAATTGGATGGAGGCCACCACTGTGGTCATAACAGTCTTTGAAGTGTTTGCTCTCCGCTGAGTTAATTTCCAGCATGGTCAAATTTTTTAAGGAACCTGATGGCTTTTTACTCTAATTATGCTAGAGAGTGCGTTGCATTACTGTTTTTATTGATGGAAAATTGTTTGTCCCTTCCAAATGGTATTATCCTCATATGCAATTGAAAAGCACTCTTGAATTTCATGGATGGCTGTAGAAAATTGTAAATCATTTCTTTCCCTGTGAAAAATCTAAAACTATAGAAGCTGCCAGTGAAATATGAAATTACAATAATTTTCTTGTAGCAAGTCTCAATCCTGGTGATCCATCTCTTGCTGGCATCATAAGAAAAGGTCAACAGCTGAAGGACATTGGTTTACCTAAAAGTTCAAAGGGTTCCATCTATGCTCCAGTCAATCAATCTAGGGAAGAAAAGGAATCGTCCCTGGTGCCTTTGAAACTGGAAGGAAATCCTAAAAATTCAGATGTTGCTGCTGGAGCATCGATAAAGAAACATTCGAGACTTGTTGAGGAAAATGTTGTTATGGAAGAAAATTACAAGGAGGGGATTGTTGTATCTGGAAATTCAATGATCATCAAACAATCTAAAGCCAACTTGTCCAGCCAGCTGGATAAAGAGGACGAAAATGAACTTGAGAAAAGAGGCAAATTTCCTGTTGGACCAGGCTCAAGATACTTGAATATTGAACCTTCTCTTGCAATGGACTGGCTTGAGATCTCATGGGATGAATTACATGTCAAGGAGCGTGTTGGTGCTGGTACTTCCTCCTCCTTATTAGCTCTAGTTACTCTTTTGAAGCATACTGATCTTTTTTTCTTTGAGAAGGCAATGATACGAAAATTTATGGTTTTCTTTTGTCCTTCTAGGTTCATTTGGGACAGTGCATCGAGCAGAATGGCATGGATCGGTAAGTTTTTTGTACTTTATGACTCGATCTCTCACATTGTTCCTGTGAAGGATCAACTAATTTATCATTCTATTAAGGGATGGAAATACCATGCTGCAATGTCATTGTTTTATACCAACTAATTTATCTGTAGTTGTCATTATTTGAAGAGATTGTTGTTTTTCTTTATTTCCTTATCCGTTACTGATTAATTATGGAGTCATCAGTACCATCGGTTGAACACTCGGTGCTTCATCCTATAAATGCTCTGGAAAGGCAAAAGAATTCACATCAAGATGTTGACTTTTGCTAGACTTTTAGTTTTGAAAACCTTTTTCTTTTCAGCAGGGTTAACTAGTAGCATAAAATTCTCAGATAGGAAAATTGGGTTTCTGTGTTAGGTGTGAGCTGGCATCGTGATAAACATAGCCTAATGGTCCAATTTTGTGCAGTGGCTTTCATCCTGATTTAAATTCTTGCTGACGCATTTAGTATCACATGTAATTTATCTGTGTGTGGAATTTCAATTAATAATATACACATTCCATCAAGCTGGTCCGATTAAATATATCTAGAGAAGTTCTTGAAAAGGATCATATTTTCATTCCTACAGTGAGATCTTTTCCTAGAATTTTCCCCTGGAAGTACTATGGATTTACCATGTGCATTTCTTAGTATATTATGTTACTCTTCTGCAGGACGTTGCTGTCAAGGTTTTAACAGTTCAAGATTTTCTTGATGATCAGTTGAAGGAGTTTCTACGAGAGGTATGCAAGGTTAAATAAAATTGATGATAGCTTTGGCTAAGGTACTGATTCATTGTCGTTATTTGCCCCATGTATAATCTGTCAGCTGTTCTGGTTTAGTGTTGCCCTGTACAATAGCATATCTTGTTGATTTTACAGTTTTCTTTTATCCCTCTTTCCTCTTTTTGTGTTTTCCTCTTCTTCCCCCAACCTCCACCATTTTGTTTCTTTACATTCTATTCCACTGCTTGCCCTTTGCTTTTGCTATTTTTTTATTTAATGAAATTTTGATCCCCCTTTTTCAGTAATGTGTTGTTGTGGCCATGGACTGAGTTGTTTGGCAATTTTCTTTAGGTTGCAATAATGAAACGTGTCCGCCATCCAAATGTGGTGCTTTTCATGGGTGCAGTTACAAAGCGTCCTCATCTATCAATTGTGACGGAATATTTGCCAAGGTGAACAACCTAAGCTGTTTCTATCATAGTTTCTTCATTATTTTGTGTGACCAAACTTCAAATTCTTGGTTTTTTTGTGGAACAGGGGTAGTCTATATCGCCTTATACACAGGCCAGCTGCTGGGGAAATGATGGATCAAAGGAGGCGGTTACGAATGGCTCTTGATGTGGTCTGTCATTGTTGTATACATTGTGGATCATGTATTTTAAATTTTATAATGCTTTTTTGGGGAAATATTTATATTTGGTACTTTAAACAGGCCAAGGGGATTAATTATCTTCACAATCTAAATCCTCCAATACTTCATTGGGACCTTAAATCTCCAAACTTGTTGGTTGATAAAAACTGGACGGTGAAGGTGTGTACATTTTTCCTATCTTTTTTTTTTTTTCAAAAATTTTTTTTACTTCCAATGTACTAAAAGGTTTCTGTGACTGGATATTAAATGCACAACTTCGATTTTGCTTATCATGTTCAGGTGTGTGATTTTGGATTATCAAGATTCAAAGCGAATACTTTCATATCATCCAAATCTGTTGCTGGGACTGTAAGTCTCTCTGTCTAAAATGCTAACTGATAAATTGATATGCCTTGAATGCTCTTGAAATTTGCCCCACTTGTAATCATCACTTTGGCTTTCAGGGTACCATGAAGCACCTACTTAAAAGTAGTGTGAGATAGTTAGGCGTTGATTGTTGCAGTTCAAATGTCTTGATCTGCTTAAGAGTATAGGAGGCTTGTTCAATGATATATTTTAATTTGATCTTTTTTTATGAAATGTTAGAACACAGTGCTGCAGAGGTATCTTGATATGATTTTTCTTTTTCTTTTTCTTTTTTCTTTTTGTATGAACCCTCTTTTCACTATTGAACCTTTGGCAAACTGTTTTTCCTTGTTGATCATCGTCCCTTTTTTCTGTTGTCAACTTTGGGCTTGTTTTCATACTCCTTGAAATCAGATATTTCCATCAATATCTTGCAGGTAGTTTTCTTCGCAGCACATCAAACAGCATGTAACTCTCTTGCTTTGATTTTCAGCCCGAGTGGATGGCTCCAGAATTCCTTCGAGGAGAGCCCTCAAATGAGAAGTCTGATGTTTATAGTTTTGGAGTGATCCTGTGGGAGCTTGTGACGATGCAACAGCCTTGGAATGGACTTAGTCCAGCCCAGGTGCCATAAATGAGCATATTATGAATCTATTTCCTTTTTTATCTTCTTTATACTTCTTATACTTCCTATCTATTTGTGTAGTCACATCATCAACGTATATTTATGTCAAACATCTGATTGGTATTATATTTATGTCAAACATCTGATTGGTATTAACAACACAAATTTCCAGGTAGTTGGAGCTGTTGCTTTCCAGAACAGAAGGCTTGCCGTACCACAGAATATTTCGCCTGTACTGGCTTCCCTCATGGAATCTTGTTGGGCTGAGTAAGTGTGCTTTTGTTCATAGTGCTTTGTTTCCAGTTAAAAACAGGGAATCTTAATTTTCATGGTCAAGCAGAGCAACACCTTTCGAGTCCACTTGTGACTTAATGGCTTCCTGTGCTTAAAAGGTGTAACTGCATTGTCTCTTTACCCATACAACAAATAGATCAGCTGGCGTCAGCTTTTGCATTTAGCACAGATTGAAGTATAAGAATGTTCAACTTGAACTGTTTTCAGCATTCCATAAATTGGTAATTTGCTAGTGGTTACTTATATTTTCTTTGGCAGTGATCCTGCTCAACGCCCATCTTTTGCAAATATTGTCGAGTCCCTAAAGAAGTTGCTGAAATCTCCAGCCCAGTTGATACAAATGGGAGGGGAATAAAGAGTGCAGGGCAACCCAAAGTGACTCGAGATCTTCTCTCACATAAATACTTGGCTTCTTTGGGAGGTTTAAATAACCTGCAAGCTAGAGTAGTTAAAAAGTTTTTACTAACAGAACCAATTTTGGGTTCTAGGCAAATGTAGATGTCTTGTTGCTTATCTAACCCCATTTCAAACCTATCAAAAGCCGAAACCTGTAAATCTGAAAATGCAGGGCATTCAGTGTTAATATAGGTTTCCTTTGTGGCGGTCTTTCCCTTCTCTCGCAAGTTGTTTCCATTTCCTTCCGAAATATTTTATTAAGAATTCGGAATCTACTTTGATCGGATATGTACTGCACTACTGATTGTAATCAGTATGCTTTTTAAATAAAGGGATCGTGTAAGCAAATAATTTGCAAACAGCCTGGTTATCTTTGTAGTTCAATTTTCTCATGCACTCAATTTCTATTTCAATAGTTGGCAATGTAATTACAGTCGCATTGTCTGTATATTTGCATTCCACACTTGTTTAAATTATGATCAAGGTCTAGAATCAGTGGAGAACTGTTTTCAATGGTAGATTAGATTATTAGAAAGAGATTATGACCAACTTGACTCCATCAGCTTTTGCACAACATCAATGAGAGACACCGCTGCGGTATGATTGTGGTTATAATTTGTGAGTAGAGTAGATAGATTTTTTCAAATTATTATGGTAGAAATTTAGACTGTGACACAAACTATTAATGTAGGAGGTTAGTAGCAACAGGGTTTTTTTTTTTTTTTTAAGGAGCAATAGATCTTTTATTAAACATACGGTAGATTTTTTTTTTTTTTTTAACTATAACATATTAGTATTTCAAAAAGAGTGGGATTGATAATTTTCCATATTTCTTTTTACTCCCCGGCCTTTATAAAATTTATTGTCTTGCAAAATATATTTTGGTTTTGATCAATCTCTCCGGTGGAAGTTTTTGTTAGAAAATTTAATTTGCAATAATGCGCTGATTGCGATGCTTTTTAAAAAATAAAATAAAAGCTGCTTGAAATAATCCTTCCATAGTAAATTTTATTATTTTATTTTAGTTTTTGTAATAGAGAAAATATGCAATTTTTTATGATAAGTAAAGGAGGCAGCTGGTCCCACCAACCATCCACACTCCAACCTCCAAGTCAACAACGAGAAGCATTTGAAAAATCCGATCAAAAGATCCCAAATACAGGAATTCACCAAGCCAAAACAAACCCCATATTATTTTCTGTGAGGAGGAAGAAATCAATAATTTGAAAAAAAAAAAAAAAGAATGTGGGGCGATATACTTCTCCAAGCTGTTTTCATACTCACTGGTGTGTTCATGTTCTTGTCTCTGTACGACATCCCTCAAAAGTTCATTTCCAAGATACGCTTCCGCAACCGAGCCGAACTCCAAGCCAAGCGCCACTTCGTCATCGGCGCCCAGCTCTTAGCCCAAGCCAGATCTTCCAAGTCCAAATCCTCCGCCTCTTCTTTAGCCAAAGAAGCCGAAGCCGAAGCCGACAAGGCTATTTCTTTCGACCACAAGGACGCCGCCTCTCACATATTGAAAGCCCTGGCTTTGGATCTGCAAGGCTTCAAGACCTCCGCTCTCGAGACGCTCGACTTGGCTCTCTCGAAACCCGCCGTCAAGACTTTGACTGAGAAAGAGAAGGGCGACGCGCTGTTCAAGCGTGCCGAGGTCAAGATGTCGATGAATCGGCGTGGCGGACGAGTTGACTCTGCCATTGACGATCTGACTGAAGCCTTGAAGATAAATGATGATAATGTGAAAGCGCTTTGTTTGTTGGGAGAGTGTTACGAGGTTAAGAAGATGAGAGATGAAGCTAGAAACGCTTATGAATCCGCTTTGAAGATCGAGCCTAGCTGGACCGCCGCTCAAGCTGCGCTGGACCGCTTGGGTTCGTAGCCCAAACACCTCCGATTATTCGATAAGCTAGCAGCTAACTGAAATTAGGCAAGTTCTGAAATTCAACTGCCAGTCCTTTGTTTTTTTTAAAATGAATGGATAGAGACTTATATCTTTTGATATATATATATATATATAGAATCTCACTTTCAATAGGCCATCACCATAGGAAAAAGAAAATGAATTAATCAGCTTTCCCCTGTGCATTATATATATACATACATATATATATCATTTTTCATTGTATTATAATCTGCATCACGGTTTGAGTTTATAAGGAGTCTAAATTAATATCGTTAAACCATATCTCTAGCGTCCGCAGAGTATAGCTCGAAAATTTACAATTAAGGGCTCTGCTTGGAAATCTATGTATCGGTGGATCATTCGACTCTTACATGTATATATAAAACTAATAAAAGAGAGGAGATGAGTTCCCATGGACTCTGCTCTTGTGTTAACTACAGTGTCTAAAACGTGCTTGTGGAATATGAAATTGACTGGAAATTAAGGCTAGTTAGTCAAGAAGAAGAAAAGTTTCTTCCAAGTCTGATGCCGTGTTGTTTGGTTTGGTTTTGTTCTTAACTTACCATCAATTGAAAACCATTGACTCTTGACTTAGCAGATTCACTTGGTATACAACATAGATGCACAATCTTGGTCTTAGCAGCCCCTTCTTTAAACTATTGCATTCTGCTGTGAGGGGAAATTGTAAGTGCTTTGTGCTGCTTGTAGGAATCAAACAAACCGCAAACATAGCTGTAATCTATCATGTCCTATTGGGTTTGTTTGTAACTTCATTGTTAGCTCCTGTTATGATGGTCATTTCAAAGATACCTTGGGTGAGTAATCAGTGTCATTTTTTTTTCAATGGATTTATTGAATCATTTTGCTAACTTTATTTATCCTGAATATGCAGTTGAATTGTATGGGAGAGTGATGGGAAGTATTTGTAATGGCTTCATCATTACAACGATCAAATTCCTCCGTTTCTTTGTTGCCAAATCGTTGCAGATGAGACTTTCATCAACATTGTAGGCTGTGTCTTCTATGCCATCATCCTTACTACTATTTTTGGTAGCATGAATTCAATGAATCTCATCTATCACTGCTGATTTCAGTAAACTTATTTTGATTGAAAGTGCATTAAGACCCTTAATATTGTTAAATAAATAAAATGCTGGGTTGTGAGCTTTGTAGGCCTTGATGTGCTTCTGTTTACTAAAAGTCAGAATCAACTAAGGTGTTCTTCTTCAGATTTATAGAGCCACTTTAGAATTATTCTGAATTTTTATAACGGTTTTCATCTTTCTGGTATAATTTTCTGAACTGTGCTAAAAAAGACAGCAACATTAGATTAATTTATCTGTCACCATCACCCTCGTACAGAAAACATGGGAGCAATGGAGCTTCATCAAAGCCATTTTCCGGCACAATTAAGCTATAGTTACCGGGGAGGGTCATAATATTCTTTTTGAACTCCTGGAATTACTCTCAGTTTAATGCATTACCGGGAGCAAACTCAATGACATAAATAAATTGAAACTCGGCATAAACACTGCCACAGACACCCAAAGGACTGGCATAACTCGTACGTGCCATAGAAATTTTAGTGATTCCTAAATACTAATGATCTTGGGTTGCCTCGTCAACAAATTTTATGATATTGTATTCAGTTCCATCAGAAGATATCTCTTCTCTGCGTCTTCATGTTCCTTGGTGAGCATCTTGCGCTGCATTTGCCATGAATGGGAAACTTGGAAATGTGAGGTACGATTAGAGAATTGAGTTGGACTATTGGTATTGGCTTTCTTTATTTACCCTATTAAATCTGTATAAAAATAGTAAAGTTTGTTAATGAACCCCATCTGATTTCTCAATAAATCCCTAAGGAAAATCCTTAACGTGCTCCTGCCCCCTCTTTCTTTTCAACTTGATTTGCTCTAGCGCTATGAATTTCCCTTCTCTATGATGATAGGATATATTGAACCTTGTAAATCAATTTCATGCTTTAGAAAATATTTGCAGGAAATAAATGAATAACTTTTAAAAGGCTGAATATACTTGGAAGGTTTTGCATAAACTAAAAGCAAGCATAGAAATCTCCAGGATGAAAAATGCAATGGCAGTTGAGAGCATATAAAACAACAAAACAAGGGTGGCAACATCTTTTCCTTGTATAATAATTAAGCTTGAGTGCATGGCTGAGAATTCAGAAAGTGGAGATTAATCTTGAAAGGAAAATTATAAAGAGTGCTGCTAAGAAGCCGTAAGGAAGAAAGAAGAACAATAGAAACGGCAGCATGTTTCAACCACTCAAAAAGATTATTGCTTTTCCCTCTTAGTTTATGTCATGCTTCTTTCTTCACTTTGGCCGTTTAGCATTTTTCAATTACAAAACAAAGATTTGTGGACTGTTAGTGCCAAAAAACAAAAGGAAATAAGCAGATTATATTGAGAAGTGTTGTAAAATATATTAGTGGATTCAACCACTTCACTGGACAAGAGTGAAGAGTCCAGTAGATCAACCACTCCGCTAGACAAGAGTGGAGAGTGACATCAACTCCCACCATGACATTTGCTATATAATCCTCATATGAGTGTTGGAACGATACAGTTAACAATGTGCCTTTGGGAAAATATCAAGCTTTGTAATATAGGGAGCTATGGCTTCTCTGAAAATTTATTCCCTCTGCTTATACTTTCGATTTCTTCCATTATTTGTTTGCAATACTTCCACAATAAAGTTTTATAACAAGAAGCAAGTTTTCTTAATCCCAGCAAATGCTGATCGAAAGACTAGTCCTTAAGGGTTCAAACGATTTAAGCTCTTGGTGAAAATTTAAAGTTGTCAAAGTGGAAAAAACATCTTACACGTACGAGTGTGGCGAGTTTTTGGCAAAAGTAAATTATTTCTGTTTAATGTGTAGATATATTTTTGTCATTTCATGTAATTCTATTGAAATTCAAAATCATAAAATACCTAGGGGATTTTATTAAGCATTTAAAAGTGTGGTCTAGAGATTTTTTAACATGTAACCAGAACGAAATAATTACACAAAATATTTAAGAACAAAATTGAGCCCGATTAAGAAATTTTATTCTAGAGAATGGACTGTTGACAGCGTGCTCTGCAATTCATGATGAACAAATCCCTCTCTGAGGTTGACTCCTTGCTCTCCAAGATTCCAATCAACAATTTGTTGTGGGGATATCATATACATTAATGAAATAATACTATTCTAACGCCTTTTTTATTGGGCTAAAACATAGTTTTGAGTTTTGACTTGACCGAAGAAGCTTCCCCCCCCGGTCCATACAAGTACTCAAAAAATTTTTGATACGCGACGTTCACTCGGCTTCCAAGCTTGTATATAAGAGAAGCACTCCAAGCTCCCTGAAGAAGCAGAAACTGAAACAAGACAGTTTAACATCTTGTGGGAATTCAAACAGAATAGTTTGCTGTGAAGAGAAGGGTGAAAAAAGGAAGAGCGGCTCTTGAAAGTCATAATGGCATCAAAGTCAATCAACATCCACTTCAAGGCTATAATTTTTCAAGTTTTATTTCATCTGCTCGTAACTGTTATTGTTTTTTCACAATATCATGGGTTGCACAAGTATTTGGAGGAAGGCAGCAGAGGCTATTATAGTTTGTTTATCACTTTGATAATCAAATTCCTCCATTTCTTTGTTTCAAAATCCTTACAGTTCAGATTTCTCTTACCAATTCTGCAGCCTCTGTCCTCTATTCCTTCAATGCTCTTTTGGGTAGCATTTACTCGATCAGTTTCATCCATGTCTCATGATTCTTAATGTGCAGTACTATTACAATACCATCTGTGATGTGTATCTTATTTTAAAGAATGCAACTACTGGGTTGTATATTTGTATTCACAAGCCTCGCTCTGTATATGACGAGTCGTTTACTTCTAATATACATCCACTGAACGACAATGCGTTGGCTCTAATGATCCTTTTATTTATTTATTTATTTTCCTTTCTGCGTTGATTTCTTCCGCGGACTTTATTTAATCTCCTATATTGAGTTAGAAAGATTGGCTTTCTATTTTCTTATTTAAAAACTCAACCACCTAGCCATCATGTCAAAGGACTGGTGGCTGAAATTACAAAATAAAAAAATTTTCAAATATCAAATAATCATTAAACTTTTTCTATTATATTTTATAGTCATAAAAATCAAATCCTTCTATTTTAATCACATCTAAACTATCTCACACAAATTGAGTTAGTATTATTTCTTTTTGATTAATAAATTTGAGTTATTTGATTGGACCGTCGGTGCGGGTTCCTCCCGTGCCGACCGGCCGCCCCCCTGTGCGCCCCCCGTGCGCCTCCAAATATGATATCAAAAAAAACGATCGTGTTGATGTGTTTCGGGAACACGAAAAAAATAAGACCATTGCCACGAATGTAATTGCTATTATTCTTATGTATTCAGGAATATATTATGATATATTTTAAACTCTTATGGTTATTATATTCGACATGTTAACTATCTTTTAATGATTATTCATAATAAATGTTGGAATTTACAAATAAATTAATCATATATTTCATTGTTAATATAATTTACAATCTAATATCGTTATTAAATATGTCAACGGCAATCTTCTTCCTAAAGTATTGTCCATGACTACTGTCAAAATTAAATCGTACTTTGAACATTAAATATATAGTAAACATTAACATAAACACCCCACAATCGCCGGTTCTCGGTCATTGTTATGGTACACTCTTAACTAGTATAAGTTTCCAAGGCTCCGCGCTCTGTAATTCTGGTCGGAGGTTGTAAAATCCAACATCTTGTAGCCATCGAGGAAAAATATTTTGAAGTGGCTTGAATAGTTGAGAATAAACTTTTTCGTCTCGACGTTCCTTTAATGAGTCATAAATAGAGAACCACTTGTGTACAAAGTCTACTCGGGCTACAATCCAATGATCGCCTTGTAAGTTAATTGGAATGAAAACCCTGACATCTGTAGAAATAAGACACATATCCAACATTTTTATGTTCAAATCTTTAAATATTAAAGGACGTTCAATGTAAGTAATACACACCACATCAACATCCGCGAACGGTTTTGATTTTGTGTCATCTCCACCATTAATGTAGTTATTTAGACTCGTGTAGTCTAATGAATCCAGATCACAGTTACCGTTATTCCACAGAGCCTTCAAGAAAACCTAATCAAGGAATTGCATAAATATTATTACTTATTATAGCATAATAAAATGACAACTATATATTTCAGTATGTTACCCAAAAATAGACGTCGGTATGTGTGCAGCGCTGATATAAGGCATTAGGGTATTGCTGCTGTTTATTACTTATCAAACGGTAGTATTCATGGATATGCTGTAAATGACAAAGAAACCCGTTAGATTATGCAAGTACATTTCATGTAAATTAAGTAAAAATGTACAACATTTACCTCATCCCCAGCCATCCCATTGAGTCTCTCCCCAAGAGTACGCTGAAAAATTGCTTCGAATGTCGGATGTCACGATCAACTACAATGTTACCACCAAACCACTGGTCGAACTCATGAAACAGTGTCGGATCCTCTACTCCTCTAAGTAGATTTATATCCACACTTGTCCTTTCGTCGATATTTACATCTGTTCGTTCTATGGCCGGAAGACGCTTAATATTCCTTTCTCGTTTGTAAGTTTGTAAGTAGGGACTTTTAAGTGCATATGACGTCCTATACTCGCGGCCAAATTTACTTATGCCGGGAGGTGCTTCCTTCAAAATTTGCACACTGTCATCATTTACGTCCTCAGATAATAAACACAATGACGATGGGGTGTGATCATGATGATCTCGAACATCATCGGGGCCTATTAATAGTAAAACTTATTAAATCACAATACATTTAGAATAATAGTAAAAATAAAAAGGAACTATGAAAATTTCTTCATGTGTAAGAGTTTCTCATTGAGTATCAACTGTAAGAATGCTTCTTGAATTCTCGATATATGAATTAATAAACCCATTACTGATTTTGTAAACTCTCTTTGTTCTTTTCTAAACTGTTTTTGTTCCAACTGCTCGACCTCGACGATCCAGACATTATCTTGGTCATTAATTCTTTCATGTCAATAATAGAACGATCAATTCTCTCCATTCTACGAATGACATAATCATACGAGAACTTTGATTTCGACTGTGGAAAAAAATAAAAATAAATCCATTTTATGTATAACACAATTGTTTTAAAATAATTAGATGTTAAAAATAACATCTCAAGCATCTAACCTCTCTTGCGGCTTCATATTCATCATAAACAGGCGGTTCATCGTCCACTTTATATTCATATGATTACGGTGCATGATGGTGCGTTCATAATCATGTTCAACATGTGGTCGATTGTCCACTTTATCTTTGTTGGGTGGTATGTTGGGGTGATCTCTGCAACATTGATACTGATTGATAACTTAAACAACTTGTGCCAAATGAAGAAATTATAATAATATAATAATTGAATTCAATTATTAACTCACATTATGAACCCAATAAGGGATTGATATCTCATAATCCTTTACGCTTCTCCAAAATAACATATCCTTCTCCTGCGTAGTCGGATTGAGTGTTTGCTTAACAATCCCCTGGTAATAAAATAATTGAAATTAGCCATCGCATATATAAAGTAGTACACCTCAGTAAAACTTAATACTTACGACACGTGTATTGTCGTTGTAAAACTTGTACACTTCAGAAAAACTTATTTTCGAGGACGAAACACCTTCCCACTTCAATATGCGAGGAGTCTTCTTTTTTGTCTTGATGGCCCACTTTTCTGCTACAAAACCATCAATTACTTCAAACAACCAAGCCTGCAACATGTGAAAATACAAAATTAAGAAAAATAAAAAAATTACATTGTATAGAAAAATTCCATATGTATTTAAAACGCACCTGCACCCCAGGACAAAAGCCATAAATGTTATACTTCACTTCTTTAAGAGTATTACTCTGGAAAGCCTCCACTTTCTGGTTCAATGCAGTGTCCAAACTTTTATATACCACTTTCCAGGATAAACGACCCCATGGAAGACTTCTAAAGTACTCAAGATCATCAACATAGTTTAACAATAACGAATTCGGTACACGTTCATCTTTTCTACCATTGAGTACTCTATCCGCAAAGTAATATAACGCGATCTTTAGCGCATCAATTTCATCCATATCATTGAAGTTCAAATCTTCAAATTTTTATCAAATTGTTTAAGAGTAGCACCTAAGTTACCTTCAAAGTACAAATCACGCAACCTGTTATTCGCAGGAAATTTGGCTTCTCTATGTAAGTCGTATGTACCATAGCAAAGTCCCGTAACTAAACACCATTCAACGATTGATAACCGTGCTAACTGGCCACTAAATTCAAACCATAGCTGATTTTTACCATCTTCATCACAACACGCTACTTGCCTAAGTAGGGCATTGTGAAGGATTGCACCACTAAACACGTAGCTATCCATCTTTGCGAAATGACCAAATATATCTTTCCGAATAATCTTAATTGTTGTTTCGTTAACTTCCTCTTGATAGCATCCATCACATTCCCAAATTTTGAGGTATTTGTCATACGCCTGGAAGTGTTTCGTTTCCGAATCTTCATCGTGCTCGGTTTTATAGCCATTACGATCGCAAAAATAAATTTATAATTAGTTAATCTGATAATTAAAAAATTAAAAAAATCAAGATTATTAAAAAATATCACAGGCACTCGTCGCGCGCGACAGTGCCTGTCACAGCTGTCACAGCGCATGGCGCGCTGACAAGCGTCCATCGCAGCGCCGGCGCGCGACAAGGCCCATCAGCGCAGCATGGCGCGCGACAAGCGTCCATCAGCGTGCAGCGCGACAGTGCCTGTCGCAGCGATTGACGCACTGTCGCCAGCAGTATTTTCTACCTATTCCTTCCGTGATTTCTACTCTTATTGCACCTATACTCCACCTTACAATCACACCATGAACACTTTAATCTTGCAATACACCATCAACTATTTAATATAGTCTAGGGACATTTTATCGAGCACTTGGCGTACCACTCTTTAAATCTAAATTTCACTTAACAATTTCCAATATTTATTGCCAATCAATCCTAAGCTTATCTATATGCATCAATACATTGATTTATCACCAATCAAACTTATCAAAATAGAAAAATTAAAATTTACTGAGTGAAACTTACCGAAAATTATAAAATGGAGGATGATAGAAACCCACGGAGTTGAGTTCATCGTCAAAATCCGCTCAAAGTCGCGGAGATAGCCAATCGCTCGAGGTCACTGAGAAAGCTCAGGAAGATTGGTTTGAGAGAAATGGTATTATGGAAAAAAATAAATCTCAGGACGATAGAAAGTTTAATTGTTATTTTGATATTCGAAAATTTTTGTTAATTTTGTAAATTTCCGTGTAGAGTCATTATAAAGCGTTTGAATTTTAAGTATATTGCAGATATTTAAGCGTAAATAGATCTTTGAATATTAATATAAATTTAAATTTAAACAATATTTCATATGAATTAATATAAATTAATTTTAAATTATAATTTAATTTATAAATATCAAGTTATAATCTTATATAATATAAATTATAATCTTTAACAATAACCTTATGTTTAAAAAAAAAAAAAAAACTCAACCACCTTAGTAGAATTGAACTTTTACGTTATTGATAATAAGATATTTTCTAGCCTTAACTAATGAGGGATACTAAACAGAGATGAGACAACCACCCTAAAATGACACGTTAATTTGGCTAAATTTGTGTTAATCGTTTTTCAGTCTTCTCTTGCTTAAGTCAAGAGTTTCTAACACAATTAACTATTTGATTAATAATCTCAAGTTAACTTATTTTTCTCCAGTATAATAATTTATTTTATCATATTTTAAAATTATTCAGTTTTATTTAGACCATAATTTATTAGAGTTTGAGAAAATAGTCAAGCAAATATTTTTAAAAAATATTCCAAACATGCTAAACATAAAAAAAAAAAATGTATATATTAAAAATAGGGAAATATTGTAACTTGAATTGATAAAAATTTTGACTCATTGATTTTATGTAATCTAATTATAGATATTGAAAGTCAAACATCATTTAATTCTGCCACATTATCCACTATTAAATTACATTAAATCAATGACTTAAAATTTATGTAAAAATTTACGTTAAAATAACCTAGACTTAAAATTTACATAAAAAAAATTAAGTTGAGATAACCTAACTGTTAAAATTTACATTAATAACCGGATAAATACTTAACAATGATGTCAAAATAACTAAAAACATCCATAATTATTATGTCACTCTTTAAAAATTTAATAATATTATATATTTTAATTTTTTTATTTTAAATAATTATCTTAAATGATGTGATATTTATTAATTAATTAATTAAATTAAAATAAATTAATTATATTATATTATTAATTAATTAATAAATGTTATGTTATTTAAAATAATTATTTAAGATAAAAATTTAAAATATATAGAAAGAAAGAGTCGACGACGTAACGTGCAAGCCAACGGTTCAACACAGACTGGTTTCTGTCGGATGTTGACTCCGTGCTCCCAAAGACTAAATCAATCATCTCTCTATCGTCTAAATTTTGTTTACTTTTCTCCAACAGGTCAATATTCTGCTAAAGAAGAGCTGCATCACAGACCGTGAGCCTCACTTTCCCACAAGATAATACCAACCATTCGATTGGTCATCGATAATAATACTCTAAATCTCAAGGACCGACCACCATTCTAACCATTCATTCTTGATTAGAAAATCAACAAGTCATATTATACATGTGTAAATAAACTGAAAATTATGTAAGACCCCACGTACATAAACATTTCTCATTGGCAATTCACAGATATTGACTAGTTCGGAGGAAGACAATAAAAGGTGCTTGCAAATTATTATAGCATCAGAATCCGGCAACGTGATAAGGCTTTAATTTTACCCACCATTTTCGCTTGTTTGTGAGTGTTATTATTAGCTCACGTTACTTGGGAGGAAGATGACAGGAGGTCACTTGAAAGAGAATTTGGGTATGTCTTCTTTCTCTTCTAGATTTGTTAATAATAATCCATGATTTGATTTTTGATAAGGTTTATAAATTCTAACGTTTTGCCCTTATTTATTTACTTATTTTTCAAATGTGCAGTCCATTTGCATGGAATTTTGACAAGTATACGTGATGGCTTCATCATTTTGACAATCAAATTCCTCCAATTCTTTGTTGCAAAATCTTTACAGTTCAGATTTTTGTCACTGTTACAGACAGCATCTTTTATACCATCTATGCTATTCAGGGTGGCGTTTACTTCTGTAATTTTACTTGTACAGAACAGTAACCAACTTGTGAAAGAAAAACGAAAAAAAGGTTCACTTTTAGCAGTAAAATTTCTTAAATCATTGTTTTCTTCTACCTTAGATGGCTATACCTCTTCACTGAACATCAAATTGACAAATTTTATCTAAGTCATGAGTCAAAAGCATACATATTGCAGTCATGAGTCAATAGAGACAGACAAAAAGGGAAGTTACCTCAGAAACTTAAATCATCCAACACCAATGTCTGATTATCCAACACGCTAACAAAGTGAAATGAAGTAAGCAAATCCATATGCCATCGAGTTAAAAATTTCTATTGTTCAGTAATTACAAAGTCAATATATTTCTTAAAGCATGTTCCCTGTGTAAAGTAACATTTTGAGAAAAGTGAAAAGGTTAACAGGAAAAATGGTACACCTTACCGTACTGTATCCGGTAAGTGAAACAAGAAGGGGAAAAACTGACCTTCTAGGAACTGAAAATCAATGCAATTGTTCACCGTCCAGCCACTTGAGTCCAGGCAGAATCTTAATCAAGAATGATTTAAACTTTCCATCAGCAATAGCTTTACCCACAATATCTAATTGTGTCAAGTTCAAGCCTTTCAAAATAAAATAAGCTTCCCAATAGCTTTTGACATCGTCATCAATCACAATTTGGTCATGATTCCATTCACTTCCAACTGAATGAGATAAAGGAGATGAGCATAGATACTTTGTTGTGTCGATAGAGTGTGCACCAATCTCATTATATGAAATATTTAATACTTTCAATGACTTCAGGTGTCTTAGAGGCCCTAGAGCAGTAAAACTTCCAATTCTATTGTTACTCAAATTTAAGCAAGACAAGAGCTGCAGAGCCTCCAATCCTGTTATGAAACCAAAACAAAGATAATAAATCTCTTTCCATTCAACCACATGAGAAAAGTTATTAAGAATTTAAAATGTATCATAAAGACAGTCGAGTTTCACTACTTCCCCTATCAGAATATTGGATTATGATAAACTTAAGCTTCAAATTCAAAGGCAGCATATGTGAGAAATTTGCAGAACATGGCAGATCAAATAATTGTAATTGTTAAAAAAAATCTGTCCAATCAAATTAAAAGTAGTTACAACAGCCTTGAAAGTAGCATACCTTCAATTGAGTGAAGCTCATTGTGGCTGAGATCTAGCATTTGGACCCACAATAATTTGTCAAAAGAACCTAATCGTGATAATGATAAATTATTCAGTCGAAGGCACATTGGCCTTCCTCCATTGGAGGGAGATTTACTATAGTGAAAGCAGCGGTTCAGCAAAGACTCCCCACTGGAAGTCACCTGCAGAATCAACAGAAAAAGAGATCTGTTCACCTTTGCGTAAAATCTAATAATCAACACACAAATTTAACCCAACACAGTTATATCAGTTTAGTGTTAAGATAACAAGGTACCAATAATTATCAAAAAGAATATGGAGCATACAATTCAAGAACCAGACTTTATTAGCCAAATTCAGCTATGCAGTTAAATAGTTGCCTTTCTCTGGAACTTCTAAAGTTAAAATACACATAACAGTTTTTTGATCTAATATTCTGTCTGAATTAATATTTTTCCTGTTCAATTGACAGGTAAGAGTTCACTATCAGTATTGGAGATACATAATATCAGTTCCAGAAAATATGTTCCCCAAAAGAGAAGAAAAGGAAGCCATCTTAAGCTCTGATGAGTCTTATACACAAAAACTCAGAAACTACAGATAGTAGGGCACAGCACATGCACATGTATGTTGATAATCTACTCTATGGCTAAAAAGGACTGCCCATTTCTGGAAAAAGAATGCCAGATAGGAAAAATACCCGCTGCAATAAAACTAAGCTGTGCTGGTCCTTGTAGTATTGAACATGCGTTGGATCCAACCTCATTAGGTCATTATATAGGTCAAGAACTTCTTCAGAATGCAAGAATTTGTTAGCAGGAGGACACACCATTACATCATGAGCCATCAACAGTCTTGCAAGTGTAAGCTTTCCAATTTTACTACAAAAATTAAACAATGAAAAGGACAACGAATTAACAGCATTTCACTTTTTAAAGTTTAAAGTTGACCACTAAACAAAACAGTTTTACCAGTTTATCAATGACAACAATTCACGGAAGTGATCTATCTCTTTGGCCATAGTCGCAGCTCGCCACTCAAAATCTGTTAGCTCATTGTCATTCTTGATGCTGAGCTGATATAATGATGAAATTGGACTTGAATCCTGAGAATGTGCATTATAATTATGAAAACTCTCATCTCTCCATGAAATAATCTCTTTGCCCAGCCCTTCAACTGGTTGTGTTTCAACAAGTTGTGGGCTAACTCGAAATGCAAAACAGAAAGGATTGCTATAGTGAAAACCACTTGAAGAAATAATGCCCTGAGAATGTCCGAGGCTAACCTCCACTGGAAATACTTTTGAGGAATGAGTATTTCCACCAGGAAGCTTCAACTGTGTAACCCAGACTTGGGCAGCCTTGGAGTTACATGTTGAAAGCGGTTTCCAAACAAGATCTTTATTTGTGTTAAGTTCAGAATCTACTGTTATTGTGGATGAATTTACACCTTCAACAGCTTGATTAAAATAGAGAATGAGTGGAAATGTCCCTGAATCCGAATGAAATCTCGTGAATGGAGAAGAAGCACAACCATCCAGGCACCTATCTCCCAGTAAAATGAGATCAGAACCAGGGGTAGGCCAAGAAGAAACAAGCTGTGGGGAATCAACTCTAACTGTTTGATCAAGAAGCCAAAGATGATAAAACCAACCGCTTTGGTCATCTGGGTCTGTGAAAATAGCTTGGTGTACAAATTCATACTCATCAGGTAAAACCTTTTCCTTCGAAACAAACCCTTCTGCCTTCCTTTTAAGCAAATTGGACAGAAGCACACTGCAATGTACCATCAATAATTTAAATAGAGTAAATAGTCGTTTCAATTAAGAGAGGAATATAGCATGAAAAAACATGCATATAAACTTATAAACTTGCAATAATGATTTTTGCAAAATTATCATAGGTTATGATAACAGCTTTACCATATTAAAACCAATAATGAAGGTTGGACATTTCAAAGAATCATATGTCTACACTGAGAAAATAGCACTAACGATAAAACTTCCTAGTTGCTATATCTTGCTATCAAACAAGCTCCATTGAGCATTTAAATCTTGTACGGCTTAAAAAAACTGACAATTGTTAAAAAAAAAAAATGACCAGATTTCAACTTCCCAGTAGATAACTAGAACAATATCCAATTCCTTCAATGAATGAGTAAACAAGAGACATACCTACGGTTATGCCAGGCTGAATAATTGCTAAAATTGTTACATATCATATCCTCAGTATACTTTAATTCATCCTCTTCTGATCTGTTCATCAAAGCTGCCACAAACCTGGGAAAAGATCACATTAAAATGAGTAGTTAGTATTGCATACACACAGAAACCCGAAATAATAATAATAAATGGTCACACCTTCGGTAGTTCCATGCATGAAAATTCCGAGAATCAGCTTTCTGGAACTTATCTAAAAGGCGCAATTCATGATCTATAGATGAATGCCCCTTGCTTAAAATCCATTTCCTATGATGCCATGCCCCGTACGACTTAAAGTTTTGTCTCAACGCACTCTCTACCTTCACAATATACGTCACAAATTTATCATCATCATACCCAAATTTAATTTATATTAATTATAGTTCATGCTTCTAATAACTGATCAGATCTCTAAGCTTGATGAAGTGGAGTACGCATAAAGAAACGCACCACTCGAAGTTCTTCGTCGAGAATGGATTTGAGTGAATCGGGATCGGAGTCGGATTCAGTCAATCTATGCTGTACAGCAAGCTTTCTGTAGTTCCAGGCCGTGTACGATTCGGGATTGGTTTCTAGAAGCTTCGCGCTTAGCTCCACAGCTTGCTTAGAATAACTAAGCGATTGCAATGCAAAACAAGTAAACTGATTAACGACTATTATTATTATAGATACAATCAAAATTAAAAAAAAAAAAAGAAATTACATATGATTGTGGTGATTGTGAAGGAACTGAGATTGGAGAACGCGTAGCTTCTCGGCTTTTGCAGCTGAAGCTGCGGCATCCTCTGGCTTCAGAGGCTTGCGCGGTCGACCGTGCATTTTTTAATTTTTATTTTTATTTATTTTTTACAATATAAAAGTTTTCTTAGCAGAGAGGTTTTCGATTTTCGAACAGAGAGGCAAGTTAAGTGAGGCGAGCAAAACAAGACAAGACGACTCGAATCGCATGAACTTGCTTGCAGATCATGGGATATTTCCTCGGAACCTGGGCCGCTAAGGGCTTTTCGGATCTCTGTGTAGAGAGGCATCTAATAATGTGAAGCCCACAACTTTTCCTTGATAATTACATAATAGCAATAATAAATATTAATTAATAATTTTTGTTTTACTCACTTGCAGCTATTTTAACTTTTATTTTATGCTGAATTTTTCACTATAACGATGACTATAATTGTGATTGTCTTTCCGTATATTTACAACACCATGTCTCATTAACGCCAAAACCTTTAAAAAAAAAAAAAAAAAAAAGCAGGGCACACATGGATGTTAAAATTATTGGTTATTTGAAATCTAATACAACCTTAAACACTCAGATTAAAAGGTCCATAAATCTTCAGATATAATACGAAATATATTGAAAGGTAATGCAAAAAATTAAACCAAAGCCTTTTAATTAAGTTTTTGATACAGAATAATAATATGATAGAGGTTACTCATATACTCCCAGCAACAAAGTGTATCAATTAAGCAAATCTGAAGTTTACTGGGCATAGAAAAAGAGCACATTACATGATCTGTGATGTCTGGGTGAATGATCCAACCCCAATCCACTAACAAATTCAAGTTTCTAAAAGCAGAATACATGTAGGCCTATTAAATTGCAATTTGGGTATTCTCTCTTTCTCGCCCATTAATTTTCCTAAATACTGAAGCAGCTACCTGTATCATCTAGATTTATGCTTGGCTTGTACCGGCTTGGATCCTCTCTTCTGGTTGGTTTATCCCAGGAACGACACACGAGGATTCTACCTGACCCAAAGTGGAATTATTCATCATTGAAGCTGCCTCCATAATTCCAGATGCCTGGCTGTGCTCCTTTGTCAAAGCAGTTGATGTACCCTCATTTGGAGTTCCCTCATTCATCTCCTTTGCCAGAGCAGTAGTATGAAACGACACAGAAGATGTACCCACACCGGGCGTCACCTCATTCCCTTCCTTTGCCAAAGAAGATGCACCCATCTCAGAAGCCTCATTGCTGCTTCGATCACCGCAATTTGTGGCTGCTGAATGCAAGCTTTCAGAATCACCACCAATGTGGTGAGGCAAAGCATCATTCACAGCAGGCATTTCTCTCTCAATCTGCTCAATATCGGATCTCCCTTCTTGGCAGTTCACAGTCCCTTCAACAGTCAATATTTCAGTACTCACCACTTGAAACCCAGGTGTATTATTTTCATCAACTTTTGACCCTTCCTGACCAGAATGAATATTTTCCATATTCCCTGTATTTTGGAGTTGAGTACGTTCCGTTCTACCTCCAGGGCGTTTCATTTTCAACATCTTCTTCTTGAATCGGCCTTTCTTTGCCTTTGGAACGTTTACAGTCTCCTCTGGGTTATTAGCCACATCTGGTCCTCTCTTTCTGGAAGGGAGTACGGTTAATTGAGTGCTGCCGGCTGAATTACTGGATAACTCAGATGCGCTTGATTGGATAGCTAGAAGAGCAGTTCTAGCAGCTTTGATCTCTGCTTCTTTTTTTGTTTTCGCGGCACCACCAATATAGCGAATGTCTCCAATTTCTACTGTACATGAAAATTGCACTTTTCCCGATGCTTCATCCTTTTGGCACTGATACAAGGGAATAGCATAATTCATCTTTTGGGCATATTCTTGAAGTAAATTTTTGCACAAACCTGTTTCATGCTGAACAAGGCACCCAATGAAGGAGATTAGCTGTTAGTAAGACAATTATGTTCGACAGTTGGCTTCATAAATGTTAGTGTATGAGTGTGGGTGTGTTGGGTGAGAAGAATAGTTCTTGTAAGAGGCAATAAATCAGGAAACAATAGCATGATTCCATTAAACGACAGAAACCATACGATGCATTTAGCTAGTGCTGTGAAGCTTGCAATATAACCAAGCTTTAATGGAAAATTTACAGAAGAAAAGAAAATGTAAAGCATTTTCTGTACAAGGAAATACAAAATGCTGCTATTAAAATGTATACAAGTGTTTACAAAAATTCAGCGGACTTATTTTCAGAAATTCAGATTAATCTTTTAGAAAAGGTAGTTGAACTTAAACAATAAATGCGAGCATTGTACAATATAATAGACACAACAGTAGAGTGAAGTGGAGACTGGGAAGAGTGAAAAATCCCAAGAAATTAAAAAAGAAGACTATGCAGCAGTTAATCCACAATCCATAAATGACAAATATACTTACAATAGGTTGAGAGATGCATTCATTAACTTTGCCAAGTTTTGCTAACTCCACAAGAGCAACTTCAGCAGCTGACTGCTCAGCTGCCTTACGATTAAAAAACCCAGGCAACGAATCATATCTAACATCATCCACTATGACCGTTGATCTGAACCAAGGCTCATGAGATGGGCCTTCTTTGATAGTCTCGTAGACAGGCGTCGGAATTCCAGCCTTTTGGGCATATTCTTGTAATCGGCTCTTAAATACATAACAGTTTGATACACCTGGCACAAAAACAAGATTATCAATTCATTTTACATGCTTAGAACAATAATAATAATAATCACACTAAACGATTGAAGACTTCAGTTGAAGAAAACTGAATTCAACTTGAAATATCACGATCACGAGCTGCTCGAAAATCTACCCAAACTGGAGCTAACTTGAAGTGACTAAACAATAGGTGCTCTCATATTTAATTATTAACAAAATTTTCGTATTTAAATAGAAATACCATTTGCCAAGACACTATTCCCTGTAGTTCAGAAACTGTAAGAGAAAACAGAAGAAGAAAGATTAGCTCTTCTACAAAATTTCTTTTATTATTTTTCAGTTTTCAGCAGATGATCAAATTCATTTCTGCACAAGCTCATAATCAGAAGGGAATCCAACAATTTGCCTATTTCGTATAACTAACGTTGTATTTTTTGAAAAAAAGAAAAAGAAAAAACAAACAAACTACCGGAGAAACCTTCGTTGGTTGGCATAGTTCCGAAAGCGCGTTGGTAGATGATCAGCACTCAGCAGAAAGAAGTAAAGGCGAAAACTACGTCGTTTATGTTGGGTCGCGGCAGTTGAGCTACAGCCAAGGAAAGAGAGGTGTCACTGTTCCAGGGTTCACTCGAATAGTTGGCTCGAGTGCATGTGAAAATCAGCTGTGTGAAACTCTGTATTGTTAGCGTATGAAGTTGAGCTATCATAGCCGTTGGATGAGAATTTCGATGGAAGATATTAATGCTGATCCAACAGTTGGTAAGGTTAAGGGTGTTTTGGGAAGTTCATATGAGTTTGCTGACCCGTTAGAAGCCCTAATAGGCTTATACTAACTAATCCTTCATTCCTGATGTTACGCAAATTTGGGGCTCCGTATAAAGAAGTATTGGATCGAGCCCGAGTTTAAAACAAAAGGCCGGAAAACGAACCAATACTTGAAGGCGCGGTTCTGCAACTGAAGCAAACACTTTGAAACGTTGGTCGGAATTTCTGAAGCAACTCAAATCTCGCTATTTTAATTCTAATTTCTGTGAGTCTACCGTTTCATGAATCCTTTCAACTTCTTTTTCGTTAGTCAAAATTTCAAAGAAGCACCTCGTGGTCTCTCTAATTACAGCTTTTTATTGGTATTAGGGTTGGATCGTATGTCTATCTAATCAGTTACTTAATTGGGGATTTATATGATTGTATTATTGTAAAAGATATCTTTTGCATATAACTAATTCTTTTATTTAATTTTCGATGCAAGATTTTCCTTTCTTGAACTGTGATGAGATTGGCCATTGTTTTAGTTCCTTGTGAAATCAGAATCAGTATAGTTTTTTACAATTATTTAATATGATTTTATGTTATATTTGTAATGAATGGACTGTCAGTTGCGACCTTTTTTGTTTGGGGAATTGTCAGGTTTGATGGAGGAATCCGAAAAAAGAAAGGAACGATTGAAAGCAATGCGTGCAGAAGCTGCAGAGGCTGAAGCTTGTAGTAGTGTTGAGACATTTCCAGTTCCTATTTCCCTTTCTAATCCGCTGTTTGAGAACTCTGCAGCTCAACCAATACAGGAGCAACCATTTGCAGCCTCAAGGTTTGGTTTTTACACAGACCCTACGGCCGCATTCTCTGCTAACAAGAAGAGGGGCCAGCATGATAATTATGCTAGACAAGATTACTTGATGCCTCCTAGTTTCAGTGCTCCTCCTATGGCACGGCCTTCACCATTCATTTCTGGTATTGTTTTGATTTATTGAAGTTTGTGTTAGATTGAATATAGAGTTAAAAATGCATGCATTTTCCTCTTTCTTTTGGACATTCTACTTTCAAAGCACGGCTTTAAAATTTGTTATCTACACTTTAGAGGAGATTAATATAAGTTTCTTGTGCTATGCTTTATTATTGATTATGGTGCATTCTCATAATTAATGGCATGAAACTTTAAGTCTATCAATTTTTTGTCAACAACCTGCTTTTGGCCCCTATTTTTTTTTTCTTTTTATCAATTATTATTATTTTTTTTTTAATTCCAACTGACTAGAACCAAGAAACTCTGGGATGATTCCCTCTCCTGGTCATCAATTGCAAACCAGTTCTTCATTTGACCAGAGAATGTATCAAGCACAAGGTCCTTGTAATAATCCTCATTCCTATAGAGGCCCTAGAGGAGCAAGTATGTTACCCATCCATCAAGGAACTCCTGAAGCCTGGAGTGGATTGCAAGCCACAACTAGCCATTACAGCTGCACAACCCATAGCCAAAGAGACCCCAGAGGAATGGCCAGTCCTTTTCCCATGATACATCAAGGAACCCCTCAATCCTGGAATGAATCTGGGGGCACAGCTAGGTATTATTCACCATCTACTGCATCAGGAGGTGGTCAGATTTTCAGCCCTAGTTTTGGTTATGGCCAAGGCAGGCCTCAGTGGCAGGGCAGAAGTTCGAGCCCTGGTTCAGGGCGTGGAGGCAGTCCTGGTCCAAGTTCAGGAAGAGGTAGAGGTCGTTCGTATGGCGGCAGCGTGAGCCCAGGTTTGGGATACAGTGGTGGAAGGGGCCAAGGACTTCATTCTCATGGCTTGGGAGCAGATGGAAAACAAGGGCCAGAGCGATTCTACAACAAGTCCATGGATGAAGACCCATGGCAGCAATTAGAGCCCCTTGTATGGAGGAGTAGAAATTTCAAAAGCCCTGGCTCTTCAAATTCCTGGCTTCCAAAATCCATTAGCATGAAAAAACCGAGAGTTTCAGAAGCTTCCAGACAGTCTAGTCCACAGCCGAGCCTTGCAGAATACCTTGCCGCCTCTTTCAATGAGGCCACTAATGATGCTCCAAATTCGTGAGGATTTTAGATTTTGTCAAAAGAAAGTTTCAAAGGTGCATTTGTGATGGCATGTAATAATTTTAAAAATTAATCTAGTTTATTAAGTCAGCTGTTTCATTAGCTGATGGTATATATTCTGTTGATTTTTCGCAATTCTTTTGGTTATCGTTATATCATTATTATTATTCTTATTAGGGAATAGGGACGGTAGGGTAAATGTGATGCACGCCAAAGTTAGTGAAAATTTACATAACTAGCCTAAGTATTTTTTAGTTTTTCAAAATTAGTCCCTCGAACTTTTTCTAACTAGCCAAATAAAAATTTTGGAACACGTCGGTAATGGAATATGGCGACAGTGACAGGAAACCTGAATCGAAATGAATCCAAACCCAAGTTTTCATCATTTTGAGTGATATGAATGGAATTATACATGATTATAGGTTTATTAGAGCATAAAGATGAGTTAAAACTACTGTATATTAGACACTTGATGAAATTTCTCTTAGAATTTGTTTGTGCTTATTTTTGGAAGATTATGTGTGAAAATAATTTTTTGGTGTTTATCGTGTTGGTTTAAGCCAATGAGGGAAGATTTGATGGTTTTAACCATTTGAGGGTGTTGTTTTAGTGCCATAGGCACCATGTGCATGCGCTTTGATGCTTATTGCACCTGTGGTCGTATTTTGGTGCCCTTTTTTGGCGCGATAGGCACCAAAACAGACTTATCTCATTAACACAGATGCGACGGGTTGCTGTTGCACATAAACACAGAAGCTTTGTATTTGTTGTATTTTTATTTTTTGTTTAATTTTAGTAACTTGATGTTGCTTTTCGGGTGTTGAAGCATCAAGGGCAGCGAGCACTAACAATGAAGCTTATACAAAATCTGGAAAATTCACCTGAGATTTCGAGACAAAATGTAAAAGCCAATGATTTAGAGCAAGGAACCTCTCAAATGAGAATATTTTAAGTTGGACAAGTGTCTGTTTTCACTGGCTTTTCTGCAAAAGAGGCAAAGGAAATCATGACATTAGTTCTAATACTATTCCAAACTTGAACATGTCTTCCATTTAGCAACACCATTCAGTTCCAAAGGGCTTCCCTTCGACGTTTCTTTAAGAAAGGAAAAGACAGGTAACAAGTTGGCATCTGTTTTCTGTCTTTATTTCTTCTTATGTTTTTCTCTCTTTTTTTTTGGGAAAAAATTTCTTCTTGTTTATGAAATAAGTAATTTTAATTGTATATTAATTAATGCTTGCATGGCTTTGTAATTTTCAGGGTTACAGCAGGAGCACCATACCAAGTAAAGATTCCTCCTTCAGTGGCTGCTGCTGCTACTTAGCCAGAAGATCAAAGCAAGTATCCATGGCTGGAGCTTGAAGGTCAATCATCAAAATGGCTTGATCTGAACTTATAGTGCCATAGGCTTTAATTGAAATTGAAATCATTATCATCTATATATACAGCTTGATTCATAAAGATTTTGTAATTACAATTTTTTTTTTGTAATCACTATTATTATTTCTTTTATTTGATGAAATCTTTTCAAAATATACATCAATGAAATCAAAGTAGATCCATTTTTCCCCTTAAAAAAGCCAAAAGAAAAAGTAGATTCATTTTTTGGGTAATTTTTAGTGACCTCCCCTGAGGTTTGGTGTATTGACAATTTGATAGAAAATATTCACATAAGTATAAAGACCTCCTCTAATGTTAGTATTTCATTAAGTAGACTGTTAGTTGACTGTTGAAAATCTAAAAATACCCTTAATGCCATAATATTTCTCTATTCATACGATGAATTGATGGGTAATAGAATTCAAACCAAAATTATAAATTATATAAAAATACCAAAATACCTATTATATTAAAAAATTGCCATTGCATAATCATAATAAAAAAAATTGAAATAATAAATGGGATCCTGCTGCATTCTGGATGCATATTATTGTTGTGATTTTTTTTTTATTACTAACTACTTCATAAGTCATAACTAATATATGCCACCAAAGCCAGAGGTATCAAAAGAAATGATTTTTTTTCATTGTAAACTTGATAATACATGCTTATTGCCTTAGCACCAACCATAGAAACTTTTTGATAACGATTTTTGCTCCATTGATATTTAAATTCAGATGAATAAATATTAAATTGAGTTTCACATCTCAAAATTTTCACTCTACAATGAATGTCTTCATCTTTTGCAAGTGCATCTGAAACCAAGATCTATAATATCTTTTAAGCATATGTTATATTTGTTAAGTCGAACTCATAACAACTAAATTAATAGATACTTTCTAACTACTCATTCTTATTATGAAACGTTGCATGTAAATAGATTAGAAATTTTGAAATAAGAAATACAATAACCAACGTCTTTTATATATACATCCAATTGAACTTAAGACTATGGTGCAATTGTTTAAAATTAGATTCAAATGGGGAAAATGACAAATCAAAATATTTTAATTTGGAAAAGGAAAAATTTTTAGAGTTTATTACATGCCAAATTTATAGTCTTGCATCCACTGTTTTCTAGTTTGAATAACAAAAAGAACCCTTGGATAAAATCACAAAGGGAGCAAAAATTGTTTGTAAAATTAAAACAATATACAGTATATACTTAACTTATATGTTATTACAATCACATTATTTAACAAATACAATATTACCAAATTATTGAAGACATTACAACAGCAAGGCACCAAAAAAAAAAAGTCAAAGCATTCACAAACTGAAAATAACACACAACTCAAACTAAGTGTCATGAACCTAAATTGAACAATCATATAAACTACTGTGAGTTTCTAAAAGATTAGCAAATTACAAATCAAACCGAAACTCATCTTCGATAATCTACATCTTAACATCTAATAGTACTTACAAAATTGTTAAATCGTTAGGCAATAACTCTTATCAATCATTACCTAATAATTTTTTTAACTCAACACTAACAACCCTAAGAGAAACAATATCCATTCACATATTCATTAATTAAAACAATTTTATTTTTATTTTTAATCAACAAAATAACAACAATTTCTTGTAAGTCACTGATTCAAGCATGCAACCTGTGTTTTCGAAGACTAACCTCTTTTGAAATCCAATTCTAATTGCGGCAGATGCTGGCCATCAGCAATACTCACTTTGTGGAAGTTTTGAACCGTCGCACGATGTCATCTCATTCATTAGATGAAAATAAATTAATGATTTCAAAATTTATTTTTAAGTTGTAAACACTTCTTCTCTAACGATGAAAATGACAATGGGTTCATTTATTTTGCATGTGGAGTAATGATGACGCTGAATAATAGTGTCTTTAAGTCTCCATTTCTCAAATATCAAAGCATGTTTTGTTTGAATTTTGATTTTGTTTAAATTTCAAATCAACTTTGTCATATTTATCCTTTTATATTGACTTCATATATATTTTTTATACTAATGTTAAGGGAGCTTTTTGTAATTACTTGAATATTTTCTATCAGACTGTCAGTGTACCAAATCTCAGGGAAAATCCCTAAAAATTATCTTCTTTTTTTTTTTGAAAAAATGAGAGAATTTTTATTAGTGAGATTCTCATAAAAATAATTGCAAATTAAGCTCACCACTTTATTTTATTTATTTCAACTTCTTCCCCAGTTGAAAGCGGGTCATTTTATTATTACAACAAAAGCATTCATTCAAGACACTAGAGAGCAACAATAATTTTTGCATATATCATCTTAAGAGGGCCAAGCTTGCGTACTTGAAAGAATTGACAAAGCCGCTGGAACTTGCATCATCATTGACCAAGTGCGCTTGCCGCCCGGTTACTTTTTTTAATTTAATTCACTTTTTAAACAAAACAGAAGTATATGTATAAATAATGAAATATATAGCAACAAAAATTTAAAAAAGTGTCGCACGTAAACGCAAACTCCAACAGGCGTCTGTCACACCAAACATCAGTGCTACAGGTATCAGGTTATTTTTAAAGACTTCCCCTATATTTTGATGTAATTACACTTAGATGGTAACTTTTTTTATTCTGATTTTCCTTCCCTACAATCAATATGAATACATGTTGACTATTAATAGGCTGTCAAAATAATTAAAATACCATTTTTGGGTTAATACTAAGGAGAACTATAATTTTTTACCTAAAATTTTGCTCCAAGTAACTTATAAGTGTAATGAAATATCTTGAATATTCCTACTAAATTATAAATATACATTGACAAATAAAATTATAAATTTTGTAATTAAAAAAAATCAAAGCTTCCAATATTATAGGTAAAATAATAACAATAACAATAATAATAATAATTATTATTATTATAGTAATTATAATCGTTATATTAATAATAGTAATTATTATTATAGGGGGTATTTGTAATTTGATTTTGATTTTTTTTCCAACGGTAATATTAACAGCTTTAATTTTTTTTTAAACAAAAATTTATGACTTTATTAGTCAATGTACATTTATAATTTAATACGATATTTAAGATATTTTTATTATACTTTTTTGTTACTTACTGCCAAATTTTAGGTCTTAAACTTTATTTTTCCTTAACTTATAATTTGATAGGTTATTTAAGATATTTTTATTACACTTTTAAGTTATTTATTGTCACATTTTAAGCATCAAACTCTATTTCTCCTTATTTATTAACTCAAAAGGGTATTTAGTCATTTTGACAGTCTACTAACAATCAATATGTATTCACACTAATGGCTGGGGAGGCAAGTGAAATTACAATAAAATTGCTATCTAAACATAATTACTCCAAACCTTAGGGGAGGTTTTAAAAATAGCTCTATAAGCAGCAATTACAAGTGGTGTTATATGCAAATAAGTGCCTGTCGCAATAAACAAATAACAGTCATTTTATATACAATAGGCACATTTATCTCACACAACACAATACCATTTCCTACATTCTTAGATATCCATTCAAGCAAAATGATTAGCAAATTTAAGTTTAAACAACGAAATATACTCATTGAAGTATTTTAATAAACACTTATAGTACCATATTTAACAATCCACAATTGTATGAATATTGTGTTAATTTCCATTCCCAATTTGATCTTAATGTTAAGAAATCAATAGTTCAATGATATTTAACCTATAATCATCTACACTTAATACTAAGACATTAATGTCATTCAAGAATTTAGACTTAAATTCATCAAATTAACTCAAAATTAAATGCTCCGCAACTGATTAACTCACTGTTGTCATCTCCAAAAGTAGCTGCTGCTGTCGTCGATTGATTTGCCATTGTCATTAAATATATTGTTTTTATTTGCTGCCAATAATGAGTGAGAGTTATAAGGGTAAATGTATTCAAAAAAAAATTATATTTGACTAGTTATGATAGAAAAAAATAGTGGAACTATATGAGATTACTAATTTCCTTTCAATACACATTTTTAAATTAAAATAATCATCAAATTCTAACTTATTATTTTAATTCATTAATTATCAAAAATACAAAATTATCCTTGATTAACTACTTTCTCTCTCTCTAATGTAACAATAGTTAAAAACTAAACTAATTTTTCTCTCTTTCATTTTTTTTTTTTGTTCTTTCTTGCTAAATCAATTTTATTTTTCTCTCATTTTTCAGTATAACATTATTAGATTGACTTATTATTATCATTTTGAGTTTGTGCTTCTAGATTTGACCACAAAAATTCTAATAAAGTCAATGTGGTATAAGAACTTTTATTATTATTATTTCTTATATGATGAGTATTAATCATTTCCTTTTGTTTAGAATACAATGGGCCTGAAGTTGTTCGTGTTTTAACAAATTTGGTTTGTTAAATAAAGGGTTGTTATCATTTTACTACTTCAGGAATTGTGAAGTATTAAATCACTACAAGAAATATTATTTTCTATTATTTTACTACTACAATTTTATAAAATCTTTCATTTTACTACTTTTTTTAGTTGACCAATTAGTTAACTAGTAAAATGCTAATTTTACATTTTATAGTAAAATATACAAATGGAGGGATCAAATAGTAGATAAAAATTATGTTATGCCATTAAGTTGTTAAATAAAGTTTTAACCATGAATTTATGAATAACTCTAAATTTATTATAACTATAAAGTAGCAAATAGACAAAAATACCTCTAAATATTTTTATTAAAATCTATTCTAAAAAAATACTTAAAATTTATCTATAGGATCAATACTTCCATGTTTAAGTATAGTTTTTTTAGAATAGATTTGTATTTTTTTAAACAAAAATATCTAGGAGTATTTTTACCAATTCACTACTTTTATAATTATAATAAATTTAGGGTTATTTATAAATTTATGGTTAAAACTATTATTTAATAATTTAAAGGCATAAAAATAAATTTTTTTATATATTATTTGATATTTATATTTGTGTATTTTATCATAAAGAATAAAATTAGTATTTTATAAGTCAACTGATTGGTCAACTAATGACCATAAAAGAAAAGTAATAAAATGAAATATTTGCAAAGTTATAGTTGTAAAATAAGAGGGAACAATACTTCTTATATTCATTTGATATTTCACAATTCTTGAAGTAGTAAAATAATAATAACTCTTAAATAAAATATTTACTTCATGTATCATGATAAGTTTTGATAAAGGAAAGAGATGAGGGAGAGAGTGTGGTCAAATAAATAATTGATCAAACTATATTTTCACAGTATTTTTAATTTAAAAAATGCAATGAGAAATTTAATGGATTCAAATAGTTCCGACCTAAGAAAAAATTAAGTGGGTGAATTTGGAGAAACCAAAAATATTTAGTTAATTATGCAATTTCTCAATGATTGGGGAGCCCATTTTTCAGCAAGTGTACAGCACTAGTAAGTAGTAAAAAGAAGAAAGAATAGTAATAATTTGGGCGTAAACTGTGAAGGGTGCATGCGAATGGGATTCACGAGTACATGCAGAGTTGTGACATTTTCAGATCTCAAAAGCTGGTGCCGGTGGTCCCTGCGTCGTTGAGAAATCATAAAAATGGTACATGCTTACTTTGTCCTCAACTAATCTCAGAACAATGACGATCGGGGAAAACACTATTGTTTTTCAATTGAATCGTAGTGGCCCATGTGCGTAAAAAGAGAAAACTGATTCTTGGGACAACCAATCAAAACGTTGCAAGCCTTTGTTTTAAAGTCAAGGATTTTGTCTTAACTCAAAAAGTATCATAGATAGAAACATGCTGACAATTAGTAGGCGCACAAAATGTGATGTTAACAAGTCACCGGAATATCGTCTTCAAGAGAAGAAAACGCCAGGAGCTGAACATTTTACTATGCATGAAAAAGTAGCCAACTACGTTTCCTTGTTTCTTAAAGTCAGTATGGCTAAAAAGATAGTCGCTTGACAACTTAATGCCAGAACCTGGTACAGAACCCATTCCTAGGAACTTGTTTTAGCTCGCAACCGATCTCATCCATGAAAGTGTGGATGAGCTGCCCAGCCAAGCTTGGTGGGTCATCAATAAAAGCATCAACAAAGACACTCACCACCCTTCTTTCTTGCATGGTCGCTTTCAGGCTGAACCAAGTGAGAAACTTTACTCTGAAATGTTCATCTATGTGCCCTTTGTGCTCTAACCATTTGATTACCCTGACAGAATATTCATAATCACTCTCTCCCAGTTTCTTTTCACAACAGGAAGCCAGTTTCGGATGCATTCCATCAGATTTACAAGGTGTAGAAGGAGATATTGACTTGGGGCTCGATAAAGTAGGTGGAAGTGAGTAGAGCCCTTCATATTTGCTCTCCTTGACATTAGCCAGTGATAGTGAAAGGTTTGCACGGCGCTCGCTGAATGCCAATTTTAGACTACTGGAGTTTGTGGATTCCACATGAGAATGAACCTGTGAAATTTTAGCGCGTTCTCTCTTCCTATGTTTGACCTTAGCCGCACCAGAGCTTCTGTCTGATGCAGGTGTAATCCATTTAGATTCCCAGACACCAAAAACCACAGTGCTACTGAAAAGAGAAACCTTGCAGAAATACTCAGTGGAAGGATCGAGATCTGTAACGAAGAACTTCTTTTCAGGCCTTAATACAATGAAGGTGGGGTTGTCTGGATAATCCTTCACAGTGGACTTACGATGCCACAGCCTGCAGCCTGAAAAGTCTTCTAAAAGATGATCCTCGTATTCTAGTGCAATGATGACTGATGTTGAAGAGGATTCTTCAAATCTAATCTGGCAAGCTTAGAGAGGAAAAAGGACATCCAAAGCAACATCAGTGAAAAAGGAAAAGAAAACAAAAATGCTTTCATCTTATTTTTTTAGGCATTTAAATATTCTCTCCCTGTGGCCGTGGAAGCATCTCTCACATAGCAAGTAAACATGCATCTCTTTATTATCCTATATTCATGTATTTTTTTGTTATCTCTGGGACCACACAAAACTAATTACAAGACTAAAATTAAATTTAGTGAATGATTAATTTTCCACTGTCACATTTTTCTACACTCCATTGGATGAAGCTGCATATATTAAAAAATTTAAGAAACTTACAGGCTGGCTCTTTCTTTACAATATCACTGGGGCAAGTATCAACAACAAACATGGAATCCAATGCTTCCACCGCTGAAGCACACAACTTCTGAACCTTAGCACCACAAGCGAGCCTATTAACAATACCTCGTGCCATCTTTGTGCATAACAGATTCAGAGGCCCTACTTCATTTGTCAGTATTTGTAAGGCAGTCTCAACTGTTTTCTGCACTTCCTTGAATAGCTCGGTACCTAAAAGAATCTTATGTCCCAAAGAGATTCGCAGACATAGTTCATCCACTCTTCTGGTTTCTTTGGCAACCAACAATTGTCTTCTCCATGTTCTGTAAAACATTAACCATATAATTAGTTAATCATTCCCTCATTCTTTGCATAAGAAATTAGATCTTTTCTTCTTCAGAAATTGTATGCAAGTCTAAGTTGAACGAGTTCTAACTTGGAGATTACGCTCGCCACATAAAACTCTCACAATTATGTCATTCTTTCAGAGATACCTGATCTTTTATCTCTCAGAAGCACAAGCGAAAAAATTATGCACTAATGTTATGGTTGCTTGCTGCAAGGAAGCCAAGGGATATTATGGGGGACATGCACGCATAATAGACTCCATTTTTGTGGGTGTTAAAGCCGGTTAAAAAGATCTTAAGTCACAAGAAACCAATGCCTGATATCATCCCAGAATTTCAAACAAGTCTCCTACAGGACACTTCAAAATACCAGTGGAGCAAAAGTCATGTGTGCATTTGCATGCACATGTATCAATGTGTTACATATATTCCCAAATAACTGATTTGGTTATTAAGGTTTGGCTTTAAGTCACAAAACCTTATGTAATCTATCACTACATATTCTATATGCAATTAAACAAATGAATACTATTCTTCACAAATTGAAAAAAGCTAAATACCTCATCAGACCATTAATTTTTCCACAACAAATGCAGCAGTAACTGCCATCCAACTTTGTGGAAGAACCAATCTTCACAATCCCAGTTCTTTCATCCTTTAAAGCACATTCTAAATGGCATGACATTCCACATAAGTCCTTTTCATCAGAAGCACCGGAACCACAGGTTAACCATAGGCTAGGATCCTTGTTATCATCATATTCATGACATATACAGCATGAACATCTCTTGCAAAAAGCATCATCAAAACCTAAAACAGCTCTGCAAGCAGCATTCTCACACAACTGAATTTGAACATGTTTTGCTTTACTCTCTACAGAAACCTTGTCTTGATCACTTGATAATTCAGGTATGGGTTCTTCTTGCTTTTTCCTCTTAAAATCAGCTTGATTTTTGGCCAAAGAAAAAGCATCAGTGTCATTCGTCTTGCACTTCTGAGAAACTAACTTCAGAAGGTGCTCTATCATTCGAAATTTAGTATAGCCACTGTACTTTCTTTCTTTACCCATCTCTGCACAGATGATTTCGAGAAGCTCCCTGCGGCTAAATGAGCTAAGGATCTCGGGGGCATCTTCTGACCATTGGGCAATCTCATGAACCAGTTCTCTTTTCTCTCCCAGGCTCAGCTGGCTACATTTTGCAGGGTCAAGTACAAATCCTGAAAGCAAAAGAATTCTCAACACCAACCATCATACCTCGTGTACCACATGCAAATAAACCCAAGCAGTGCAACAAAAAGAAAACGGATAAAAGAATTCATGAAGAAGAAAGGTGCTAAAGTTCAAAACATATCTGAAATACTAGATTCAATTAAGTAACGCACAGCCTGCAATCAAAAGCACATTGGGGTATTCTTTATGTTTATGTGGAAATTAAACTTTTTCTTCTCCTAATTCTGGCCTTCCTAATCCACATTAAAATTCTAACCTGTACTGGCTGTGCAGCTATGTGCACCATATGACTAGATGAACAAAAATCTGTACTATTATTAAAGTAAAAATTAATTTAGATTCATACCATTTGTCAAGAATTAAGACAGGTATGATCTGCTAGAACAAAATTCTCAAACCCGACCTCATTGAATAAGCAAGGTATGGTAAGAACAAGTCCAGTTCAATGACTATCATCCAATACATTAGACTTTAACACCCGTTCTTTAGTTATTTCCGACTCCTTAAATTAGATGTTTAGCATTAGCAGATTATGACTTGACTCATCCTCACCATTGGTAGCCTGAAAAGAGAATTGTTTTTACAATGACCATAAAAATGTGCCTCTGTAAATCATTCTGTTACTACCAAAGCCTTAACTGTAAACACATCAAAGCACCAATTTTTTCACAACCACAAAAAAAAAAAAAAAAAAAATGGAAAAGTGTTTCTTTTAACTCTTACCATACATGCATACAAACACACACAACAGATATAAACACATATTAGACACAAGGTACAGTAAAAAGAAATGTCTTCAATAAAAGATCAGTGTCATTATAACCAAAACAAAAATAGGAAGAACAGTGAAGCAGGCCCCAAAAAAGAGGAGGGGTGGGGGGGTTAAAAACCCAGATGTAAAAAGGCTTCATATAACCTACATTGTCAGCAGAACCACTAAGGGTTTATAAAAACAGCGCCATTAATAGTAAAAAGTGAGTAAAAAATCACAAACCCAGATCAAAATATCGTATGGGATAAAGTAACAAACCAGAGAACATTGAGTTCATGCCTGAAAACCCTTCCTCTGCTTCTCTCATTACACTTCAAAACGAAACAAATGTACAAGACTTCACTCACTCGAGATGATGAAACATATGAACAATATTTTCTTTCTTTTAAATTAATTAAAAAAAAATCAAACAAAGAGAGTGAGAGGAGGAGGAAAATAGTGGGCAAAACAGAAAAAAATAAAAATAAATGAGTTGCCACAAATAAATAAATAAAACAAATAATAAATGAGAGAGATTTTGGCAATGCTAATGGAGGATTTGTTGTGTGCTCACGTCACGCGCTTGGTGCTGGTCTTGTGTAACAATCGAGTATTTCGGTTTTCTGTTTTTATTTATTTATTTTCTTCCCTCAGTCTCACTTTTTCTGCTGTGAAAAGCCGTGAGTGAGTGAGACAAAAATTTTGGTTACAATGAAAATGCATACCATGTGTGTTCAACTGCTTTTGTATTCTTCGTGATCTTTTTATTTCATCATGACCGTCCATTTTTTCAAATATTATGAGTTGTATTGGCGTGATTAATTTTGAGGCCCACCAACGGTTTCTCGAATAGGGTGGAAATAAAAATCCGGGTCGGTCCCCGTAGATTTTAGACCGAACACTTTATGCGAGGGCTCACACATAGACTCTAAAAACATATGAATTTTTTATAAATTAAAATTTAAAAATAATATTAAAAAATTTTAAATTCCAAATTTATAAAAATTTAGAATTAATTACTAAATTCTCTATTAGACGTTAATTAATTAAGATGTTATTAGAATTAGAGATTTCAGTATTTTAATAAAAATTATAAATTTTTGTTTGCTTAATTTTTTGTCTATTATGTTATTTTAAAATATTTATTTTCTTTAATTCATTATTAATTATTAAATTATTTTAAGTTTACAATAATTTAAAAAATAGTAAAAGTATAAGACCGACTAACTCTACCGTGGGCCTGATTTAGGCTAGGTCCTTATGCTTTCTTTGTAACGAATTTACGTTTGAACTTTAAAGAGCTTGACACAAACCCACATTTTGGCCAATCCTATTCTCGAACGCATAAGTAGATATTTTATCATATTTATATCATCATCTATTGAAAAAACTAATTAATTAAATGTAAAGTTTAGATAATACTGGTTAAAAATAAATATATATGAGTGAGTGATGTTTTGTTGTTTTTTAAACCTTTTGAGTGATGCAGTGTTACCGCTCCATAGCACTCAATAGTTAATTGATGTTATGAAAAAATTTAGTACCTAAATAAACAATCTTTCAAATATAAAAATAATGTTAACAATCTTAAAATTCGAGTCACAACCATTATACTAATATATATGTAATTGTCACGTCAAATTAGATGCATCAACTGAAGCTCTATCGTTGAATCTCTGACAATATTGATAATATCATGGAAGTAAATTAGACTGGACATATATTTTCCAATTATATTTGGGCATCTAAGCTAAAGTCACATCAAATTGGGACTATTGGCACCCTTCCCATTACCTCTTAAAACTTCTTTAATTATTTTTGCAATGTTGACTTTTATCGGTCAAATTTATTTATAAGCATATTTTCTTTTACAACACTTGATTAACATATAGTCTAAACTCTCTTTTCGATCTTAAGCCCTGATTTAAGCAATTTAAATCATGCAAACATAAGAAGTTGATGGTAAAAAATTAAGTTTGCAAGCTATTATTTCATTGTTATTTTTGAATACTAATGATAGGGAGAATGTTGAACAATGCTAAACAAATATTAGCTATTTAGTAGTTTATTGTTAAATAAATTACTTGTTGATGCTATTTTTTATTCGCTTCCAAATAGTAATGTTGCATTCTGGTCGCTGGTTGCTCGAGCAGGATTTCTGGTTAGTTCTTGCATTGTTTTATCCACTGAATCGGTGGTGTCCTCCAGCTTGTATCCACATAAAAAGTATCAGGGGTCGCCGAATGCTTTTCTAATGAAAATCTTCCGACGCTCAAGTCAGTAATCGGGTTGATTCTTTATGAGTTCTCTATTAATCTAAGAGAAAATAAAAAAAAATGGAAGGTTTTAAAAGATAAGAAAAAAAGAGAAATCAAGATCGAAATTCAGAATTATAAATTAGAATCCTTTTACTTTGCTCATTGTCTGATATTTATTTTCCTGTTTTCCCGCCATCCCTTTACTTGGGCGCCATCCCCTGCATTAATTGCGCTTGCTTCTTTTTGACAACTATGAGTTGCTGCGGCACAACCTGAAGATATGAAATGTCAGACGGTTGTGGGTTCCCGTGATTAAATGATGATGCCGTGTAGGTTTGTGCAAAATGATGAGACTGTAGAGGCGTGCGCCGGTCATCGGTAACAGTGACGAAACCCTATGGCGTGAGGGTGCCTGTTAGTTATCGATCGCCGTGACAAGTTGTCAGGGGATAGGGCTGTCATGCTTAGGTTTGCGTTGCTTGAGCTCTGGTCTCTCCTTGTTCATGGTGCTGTCCACAACGCGACCAAGACCTGCTCTGAGGTTGAGGGTCTTTGTGACATTACCCGAGTGAGATGGGAATATCTGGACCCGACTAGCTTTAGAACACTTGACCTCGACCAGCTCTGACACCGAGCCGGGGTGTCTTCGCGCTAGCGATCAGGTCTTCTGCTATGGCTGGATTGTCCTCGAGTGGGCCTACTCAGTATTCTCCAAACATTACTATTGCTCGAGCTTTTTGTTTTCAAAACTAGTTGTATTAATTTATGTAATATACATACAATGGTTGTAAAGAAGAAAAGTTCTACAGTGTACCCCATTCTTCATAAGGAGGTAAATGTTATGGATTACATTGTTGTATTCACTTATGAAGAGGTATAGAATCAAATGAATTTTCTTAGATTCATTTTCTTTTTCTTTGTATGGTTAACAAATATATAATTGCCTTATTCACAAGTTTTCAATAGTAGCAAAAAATTAATTAAGTGGACACATAATGTTGGAAGAAAAAATGGACCTATGATTGTTATTAAAAGATCTGACATAAATGTAATTCGGACTACCATGATAAGTTTTATCCGTGAAATAAGTGGTGCATATCCAAAAAAAAAGTACCGGTGTATATAAGCATAATAACAATTTGGATAGAAGACAAAACCCAATGCAATTGGAACGAAAAACTTTATAAAAGCTGGAATTTTCTTAATAATACTTACGAATATTTGATCTAACACAAAGAATTATTTTTTATTTTTTAATGATTATAATAGAGAGAAGAAATCTCATTATTTTTCTTTTTGAATAGAAGAAACCACCTTGTTGAAATAAAGTTTAATGATAAAAATAAATAAAAATTGAAGAACGGAGTTTACAATAATAACTTAATAAGTTTTAACATGAGGTGTTAAAAGAATTTTGTAATATTTTTAAATATTTTAATGGTGTTAACTTAGAGGGGTATCAATAATCCACTCATCCTATAAATCACATCAATGGGAGAGCTGACAATTTGGGCCCATGGAGCCCAAAATAAGTGGGTAAACATCATCTTTTAGATGGGCTCTTCGTAAAAATTTGGGCCCATGGTCCGTTTGTCTTAGCCCCTGCATGGATGTAGACCTTTTGCTTCCCATCTCCAAAACTGTTTTCTAAGAGGGGATTTTTTAATTTAATATTTTGAAATTAAGATATTTCCATGTAAACCCTTACATCCTTATCTTTCCCCAACTAATAATAACAATAATTAATCAACTGTTACCCGAACACGAACTCAAAACTATTAAACTACATTCTGGAAGCTTATTCATAACGATCTTGTGTCAACTAATCCATCCATATTTTAAATAATAACAATAACAATAATAGAAAATTATTACAGAAATTGAATGTATAAATCCACACTTCCATTAAAAAAAAAGTAACGTGGATTACATAAATTATATTTGCAATGAAAATGACAAAAAATTAAAAATTATAAAAAGTAAAGGTTTCAATTAATAACTATGTGATGTTTGTACATAATAAAAATAAACGATGAGCTGTCTAGTCGAATTAGATTGACTGACGATAAAATAATATATGAATGTAATATTTTTATTATATACAATAAATTATGGTTGGCATTGTCTGATAATTGAGACATGAAAGATTGAATCATCAATCTTTGGCGAAACACCGATAATCATTAATAATCCATGAATCTTTGATCATCTTATATCCACAATTGCTCATAAAATATGAGAAAAGTCATGATAACGGTGCTCTCCCTACTACCAAACTTATAGCTTCATTATTACTCGTTGAAGACTAATGAGAGTCTTAGTTAGTACACTCTCCCTCGTTTGCATATAAAACGACCTTTCAAAATGGATGATCGGGACATCACGTCGGGTAATTAAGATAGAGTTAATGTTGATGTGGTGCGTAACGAGACAAGTGATGGGGTCGGGGTTAATCTCCCTCGTTTTCATCAGTCCCTCCTAAGTTGTCGGCCGTGGGCCCTAATCACGACGGACAAAGTGACAAATGGATTATGTTGATTTTGGTGAGGTGGAGACTTCTTCTTACTTACGATACGGTGAAAAAATTTATTAATATATATCTTTTTTTAATTATTTTAAATAATTAATATAAATAATATAATATTAATTAATTAATATAATATAATAATTAATTAAAATTAATTTATTTAATTAATAAATAAATATCATATTATTTAATATAATTATTTAAGATAAAAAATTTATAATATATGATATTATTATTATTTATGTTTATTATTGGTAGAATAAGATTCATTATATATTATTAAATTAATTTTGAGTCGAGTTTTTATTTGGTTGAGTTGAGCTATTTTGGCTTATTATATCAACTCATAGCCTATTTTTTTAAATGTAATTTGCTAAAGTATTAAAATTTAACAACGAATGGGAGAAAATCAACCCATAACAAATGAAGCTTTTGAGGAGAAGAAATACTTATATAATTATGTTGCATTATTTTAATGGGTTTAGATAGTGTGACCAATTAATAACTGACTTGTCATTTTAACAAATTTAATAGATATTATTGTGAAATCTATTATTTTTTAAAAATTATCACATTAAAATGAGTGGATCTCATTAGAGATCCACATTACACATGCCCAAATAACAGACTCTTGTGGTGATCTATTGAACCGACATAAATTTCTCTCATGGGAAGAGAGGTTTTCTAATAAGCTTTTAGACGCAAGTTAAAAAAAAAAAAATTTAATTGGCTCAAAAAGTAAAAGTCCAATTATCATTAATTATTGAAATAAAATGGTAATAAGAGAATGACGCTGCACAATTTAAAATGTAATTTCACTAATTTGTCTTGATTTCACTTTGCCAGCACCGCACATGACTCTGGAACACTCTGACCATAATGTCCTAAATTTTTGAAGTTTCACAAAATGAAATAACACGTGCCGACCTAAAAAAACGCAATCCACACGTGATAGTTTAGACTTCAATGGAAGAGATATTTGCGCAACTTAAGTAATCAATAAAATAAATTAATATTTATGTGGTAATTAATAATTAATAAATAAATTAAATTAAAGAAATTAAGTCTTAACCATGTATTATTAATAATTTTTTTTCAAAAAGCTTGAGAATTAACTTAGGTGATTGTAGATCTTAATCCGCAACAAGCTGTATTATTCATTAAATTAATGTACTTGTCGACTTCAAAAATATTATATATATTTTCTATTTTATTTCCACGAAAGATAACATTATCGTGTGAGCACGGCAATAGAGCAGTTGTGTGTAGTTTTAATTGCCAACGGTGCTTAGCTAGCATTTTTGGTGATGAATTGAAAGGGCGTTAGTTAAACATCACGGACTCATATTATATTTTTTTGAAAAAAAAAATTAGAAAATATAGTTCGGGGACCAACGTAGTCGTGTCATGTATTAATGATACCAATAACAACAAAAATTGAGTTTGGAGAAAAGGACAGTTCATACAATTCAAAAAACCAGTATAAGTCTCTATCTTATTAATTAACTAGCAAAATTTCTGAGTTGCACAAAAAGGTAGTTGAAATCTCTGTAATCTAAAAAGCATTTTCCTAAGTTACATTCATGTAACTTATATTACACAAAAAAAATATGTTAAAATTTGTAATAAAATTATGAACCCTACATATTTTTATGTAAAAAATAAGTTATATGAAGATATAACTTAGCTGGACCCATCTAATAAATTATTTTTTGAAACTACTGACTATATCATTTCTTAATTAAATAATGTGCTGGCATTTCAATAAAGTACAATAAATAAATAAATAAAAATCATGAAAGTAAAAAATTATTATTGAATAATAAATAAGAAAGTAAAAATGAAGAAGGTTCGTTGAACTAAAGAATAATAAATATAAATCATACTTCCTTATTAACCATTTGGACACAAAAAAAAAATGAAACATAAATATTTACAAACATTTTAAAACATAAATATATCTTTAATATGCTATCAAAGAATCAAAACTAAAATTAAAACCATGCAAAAGTTCAAATTATCAATCAAACAATTGCAATATTATTAATCAAAAGAAAAACAACTCAAACAATTGCAATATTAATCATCAAAAGAAAAAAAAAACTTCTTATTTAAATAAATTAAAATTATAATATTTCCACACTCAATTTCAGCTGAATTTCACAGAGCATTCATGTTACCAAATTGAGTCACAACACACACATACAACAAATCACCATAAGAATATTGACTATCTCATTATTTAAAAAAAAATAATAAATAGAGAATATAAAAATATGAGAAATGATAAATTAATTCTTTAATTACCTCAACAATCAATAATTCACTCTTATTAATTAACAATACAAATAATATGAAAAGATGAAGAATAGTGAATTAATTATTTAATTTCCTCATAAATTCATAATTATCTCTTGTCCATAAAACAACAAATATAAAAAGATAAGGAATAGTGAATTAATTATTTAATTTTCTCATCAATAAATTATTTTATCTTATTAATTCATAATTAAAAATATATATATATAAAAAAAGAAATAGTGATGCCACATCAACTCTTCTAGTCCAAACTTTATATAAATATATAGATGTGAATTAAATCAACAACGCTTGAGAATACTCTTAGTGAAAACGGCATGAGTCGAAACGATGTTTATGATTGCGTATTTAGTGCTACAAACTCTAACTTGATATAAGTAAATTTTTGTTAAATAAATTAATAAAATTTAATTTTTAATCTATGCTTTTTTAAAGAGAAAAAAATCCTTTGTTACTCCTAAAATTTAGTATAATAATTAAAAATACCTTTTTTCCTAAAATTTAATATAATAATTAATTTCATCATTGTTATTTAAATCATAAATAATTTTATCAATATTATTTTTAAATTACTCAAAACACCACTCTGTTAATCTACTGTAAGTTTATATATAATTCAATGTGGGCATAATATGATTTTCAATTAAGGAGATAAACTATTTCAAAATAAAACTTTCAAATGCAATTAAATAATATATGATTTTCTACTTAAATTTAAAATTTAAGTATAATTTAATGAATAAACAGTGTCAACATTAAATAATATGTAAATATATATATTTAGGACAATTTTTTATAAAAGGTAAGTTTCATATGCAATAAAGTGCGTTCTTATTTTTTTTTTTTTGCTTGTTACGAACTTTAATATAATCAAAATAAATAATCAAATAATATTATTATTTTATAAAAAAAATAAACACAAACTCCTTTATTTATTTTAAAAAAAACACAGATTTACCATATTACAAAAATAATACATTGTATTAGAGTGTTTTTTTAAAAAAATCTTTTAGTTCATTTATGATTTAATATGATTAGTGATTCATGATTGAAAATTTATTATTTTTATTATTACTATTATAATTATTATCTAGTGAGGGCATCATCTCTTTGTTAAAGTGAAGATGCCACTAATAAATAAAAAAATATAAATATTAATATATTAACAAACAAAAATATATGATTTTTAATGTTTTGGAATCTGTGTTTTTCTAAATTTTAGTGATATTACCAGTTTAATAGAGTGTCGATTCACTCACTAGATAAATACTATATATATATAATCATTTTCAAGTACTAATGCCCTCATTTTTTTTTAATTTGGATACATTATTAAGCCATGTAGTTTAATAATGTATTTGAACTGACTCTATTAAACTACATTATTTAACAATGTGTTCCTATAAAAAAAATAAAATCAGGGCACTTGCATAAGAAAATGACTATATATATTACATATTAAAAAATTTAGTTGACTTAATTAAAAAATTTAATGAACACACACGTAGTTATTTTAACTCAAAAAAATTCATCTGTACACCTATTTTCTCAATATACTCTTTACTATAATTTGAATTTTAAATCTTTTCTCTACAAAGCACTCAATATCCCATAATTAACCCTAAATTACAACTTCACATTACATCTCATTTTCTCTTTAAACCCACCAACTACTGTTATTCTTTTTTTCCCCCTAATTCATTCTCTTAACATGTACCATGTTTTGATGATCATAAACAAATTAATAAGTAATTTTTTTTCTAAAGAAACACTGATCGGATATGAATAAAAATGTTCAAATTTCCAAAAGCCATGGTATTTAAATCAAGTATGATTCATGTAGCAAGATTATTCAACTGAAAATCTCTTAATTGGTTCTTGTTTTTTAATCTTAATTTTTTCCATAATCCATTGAACTTCTACAAAACAATTCAACGGGAATATAGCTATTGGACTTCCACTATAGATAACTTATTAGTCTATTTTGCCTCGACTAAAACAGTAGGAAGTTTTCATTTAAAATAAATGAGGGATAGAAGTTTAAAATTAAGGAGAGTGCAGAGTGCTGGGGTTTATGGTGCGTGCATAAAGTAGTGTTTAATTTATTCATTTAAAGTATTTGTCATTTTCAGGAATTTTATATCTAGACATTTTTGTAATAAATGTTTTTATTAATATATCAGTGTGTGTAGAGTATTTATGTGTGTTCAAATAACTTCCAAATACATATATATATATATATATATATATATATATATAGTGTTTCTAATAAGAGATCTATGATTATATTAAAGTCAATGATGAATTAAAAAATAAAAAGTTATGGATTTCAATACATTGCATAATCAAATATAATGCATTAAAGTATGTGTTTTTTTTTTGTCACTTAATTTATCTCTGATTTTAATATGATCAAAGATCCATATATATATATATATATATATATATATATTGCATACTCTTTAATGTTATTTTTAAATTTTAAATTTATACATAAAGTCATATGTTATTTAAGTGTGCTTGAGATTCTTATTTTTAAATTGTTTGTATCATTTAATTAAAAATTTTATTTTACTTTCAATAAATTTTACAGTAAATTAACTATAAATTTACGTAAGAGTATTTTAAGTTATTGTTAAAAAAATAGAGATGAAATATATTATTATTTAAAAAATAATGATGAAATAAGTTGTCGCGTTAGATCCTAGAGTGAAAAGAACTTTTTTCCTCCTAAAATTATAGTGGCACGTATATAAAAATATATATGTTTTTATCAATGATATTGATACACACATATGTAAACAAAATCTCTCCGAAATATTAGTAATACATACATCAGCAGGTCACCTCATGCTTCCATACAGTACAAGAGTTAACCCGTAAAATAGAGAATACCCCCGTCAAAAAAATTTAGCAGTTGAATCAACTATTACTCATTAATTTTTCTTATCTTTTAACTAAATAGAAATCTAATTATTTCAAAATATATTTAATTATAATTCTCACCTGTCATTCATTAATTTCCTCTTATATATTATAGAAGGGTTCTCAGCTAGCTTTCTCAAAGATTGCTGTACAAATCTGTATTTCCGATATTCCAAACTGTTTTTATGCCCGCTCTCTTAATTTCTAGCTGCAACTTTCTGCTGCCATGGTTTCATCAAATCCTGAAAGCCGAGTTTCAGGCATAAGATTATCGTCAGTTGTGCCGGCCAAGGATACAGGAAACCAAGACTATGAACTCAAAAACATTGACTTAGCCATGAAGCTTCATTACATTAAAGGAGTTTACTTCTTTAACAGCGAAGCAGTTCGGGGGCTGACCATTTTTGACTTGAAGAAACCAATGTTTCAGTTGCTGGAAATTTTCTACACTGCATCTGGCAGAATCAGAAGATCAGAAACTACAGGAGCAGCTAGCGCTAGCAGGCCCTTCATCAAATGCAACGATGGCGGTGTTCGGATTGTTGAAGCATTTTGTGACGATCAAACTATTGAAGAATGGCTAGCCATGGATCACGATTCTCGTGATGATTGCCTTGCTTACGGTTGTGTGCTTGGCCCTGATCTTGCATTCTCCCCGTTGGTATTTGTACAGGTAATAATATTAGTTACTTACAATAACTTTTGTTTATACCGTGGCCCTAATTAGTTTAAATAAATATTCTTATATCTTTATCAATTTAACTCTTAAAAACCATTCTAGTTCTATTAACCAACAAATTTTATTTTCAATAGGCGAAAAAATTTTGGGTGCTCCACGAACATTATTCTTTTATCAATTCACTTGTTATCACATGTGCATGCATATTCTTCACTCCTCATCAACTTTTTCTATTCATACACACAGGTAATGCATGATGAAAAAAAATTTAGAATATCTAAGAAACGCGTGATATCTGTACGACAATTCAATCAAATTTTATTCTTTTGTTATAATTTAAATTTCAATTAAGTGTTGTGATGTAGTGATTTTTTAACTCATCCCCGCTTTATTTTTTTTTTTAAATATGTAAACTTTTTCTTAAATAATTAGGAGATAAAATAAACACAAACTCTAAACTATAAATGCAATTATTTTGTCAACCACTTTAGATAACATAAAAGTCACGGCTGTTAGATAACAATTCCAAACTCTGGTCATAGCCTTAGAGGCTTAGACATTGTTGAGGGATGATACGAGCAGAACACAAATGACTATACTAGCCCTCAACAAAGTCAAAGGGTATGTATTAGGGCATCAATATCATAAATAATTAGATATTGAACTTATGATATTGGAAAATGAAATGAATAAAATAAAATAATTAATTTGGGATCCAACTTTATGGCTGTAATAAAGCCGCCGAACACGTGTGATATCTCCTCCAAGGCGGTGGTGGTAGGCAAGTGTAACCAATACTTGTTTGCCCATTTAATGTTCTATGTTTTGTTGTCGTGATTAAATTTGTAAATGAAAAACTGCTGTTTTTATTATTATTATTGTTATTTGGTTATTTCTTGCCTTGCAATGCATACTACAAACAGTTCACTTGGTTCAAATGCGGAGGAATGTCATTGGGCCTGAGCTGGGCCCATATACTGGGGGATCCATTTTCGGCGTCAGCATTCATCAGCATGTGGGCCCAGATAATGGCAGGTCGCGTGCCACCAAAGTCTCTGCACGAGCCGGAGCCTAAGAAATCTGAAACCGAAACTGAATCCCCGGCTTCAGAATCAGTTGCCGGGAAATTGTATCCTATTAAAAGAGTTGACCCCGTTGAGGACCACTGGCAAATTCCCAACAACTGTAACATGAAAACTCACACTTTCGAATTCACAGCAAAACAACTAGACCAAATGGCATCAAATTTATGTGACCGAGGCATCAGAGAAGCAGCAGCAGCGTCACATTTTGAAGTCATTTCCGCTACAGTATGGAAATTATTAGCAAAAGCTAGAGAAGATTCAGGCCCTCGAGTTGTGACAATTTGTAGATACAATGGGAATAGAGAAAACAAAATGGCATCGAATGACATGGTGCTAAGTACAGTTGAAGTGGACTTCAACGTGTCAAAATCTGATGTGGGGGAACTGTCAATGTTGATTGCTGATAAAAGGAAAAACGTGGAAGAGAAAATAGTATCGGAAAGTTCAGACTTGATAATGTACGGTGCAAATTTGACATTTGTGGACATGGAAGAAGCTGATGTTTATGGCTTGAAATTACAGGGACAAAAGCCAGTTTATGTGAATTACGGCATTAATGGGGTTGGTGAACAGGGTGTTGTTTTGGTGCTTCCTGGTCCAGAAGAAGAAAGTGTTCGCGGTCGTGATCGTGGCAGTACAGTGACTGTGGTCTTGCATGAAAATCAACTTGGAAAGCTCATGAATGAACTCAACCGAGAATGGAATCTTGCTTGATGAAAGTTTATTCCATTTGAAGTGATTTGTACTTTGGCCGGTGCTGTGATAAGACTGATAGCGTGTAGACTGTAACGTATTGTTTCAGATTAATAAACATTTTGTACCAATAATATGTAACGTAACTTATTTTTAGTGGTTACACGTTTGAATGTCGAGCTTCTTGTGGAATACTTAAGTATCGGTCGTCATGTCACATGCCGATAACAACTTGGTTAGCAGCTCTAATAATTCACTTGTCCCCAGTCAAAAGCTAATTTATTAGATTGTGCTAGTTACCTGCACTCGTAATTTTGAAAAAAATTGGTTATATTTGATTATATTTATAATATAATATTTTTTTATAATTATATAATTAAAATTATAATATATTTTTTATTTTTTATTATTTTACTTATATGATTATAATTAGTTGTTTACGTAAAATAAATTCACTAATAGCCTATATCTTTAAAAAGATCAACCTTCTTTTTTTTTTTTCTGTCTTTAGCCGAAAAACAGAAAGTGCCCAAAGCGGTGTTGTTTGTCTACAGTTGGATCAGTGAAAAGCCCAAGCTCAAGCCGCCGACAAGGCCCAGGAAAAAGTGAAGGCTTTGACAAATAAAAAGACGAAACAAGTCCTGTTTTTTACTTTTGTCAACGTTTATTTTTTTGCCTTCGGAAAGATCTAAAAAGACTTCTGCTTGCAATAATATGATGTAAACAAATCGAAGCCACATCTTGAGAGAGAAAAATAAAATATGAAATAAATAAAAGAAAGAAAGAGCTTTAGGGATGACGGCCTCGATTTTCTAGTCGCTTCTTTTCACCCCGTAGGTCCCCCCACATAAAGACAGGAGACAAACGCGCGCGCAAAACGCAGCGTTTCAACCTCCAGCCCTTCATCAGCCTCCCTCTGCTGCTCTGCGGCTTTGCTGCTGCACTACCAACCACTCATCATTAATCTAGAGAGAGAATAGAACCCTCTCGATTCTCTCTCTAGAGACTTAAAATAATCACCTCACCATTTTCTGAAGGGCAAATTTGGTGACGTGTTTCAAAAGTAAAAGATGAGTACGGGGAGCACGGGTTCGGGTTCGGATTTGGTCAAATTTATCGAGTCCGCTCTGGGGGTGTCTCTGGGAGATTCAGTAACGGACACGGTGATCCTGATCGCCACGACGTCGTTTGCCGTGGTAATTGGATTGTTGGTGCTGCTTTGGAGGAAATCGTCGTTGGATCGAAGTAAAGAAGTGAAGCCGGTGGTGCCACTCAAGCCGCTGTCAGCTAGGGACGAGGATGACGACGCCGACGTCGTTTCGGGCAAGACTAAAGTCACTATATTTTACGGTACTCAGACCGGAACTGCTGAGGGCTTTGCTAAGGTAAATGTTCTGTGACATTTTTTTGTAGTTGATTGATAACTTCAAATTTATGATGAATGACTTAAAATTGAGCTTGCCAGTTATAAAACGGTAACTAAACATTTTCAGCTTAATTTTATAGTGAATGTGACAAAGTCATAAATTATTCTGTTTTATTACTTTTACTTGTTGAATCATATAGAAGAAGTAAAAAAAAAAAAAGATGTTGTTGGATGACGGCTTCATGGGGCTGAGTGTTCATGTTTCCATAGTGTTATGCCTAATGACATTTGGCATTACCTCTAGGGAATATTATGATATGGAAAGAATTGTTAGTCACAGCCTTGGAACTTAATAGTCCCACACTTCTCAAGATGAGATACGGAATTTATCAATTGGATGATAAAGTTTCTTAACTTGTAAAATTATTTATTACGCTGCCCCATTATTCAAGTGATGGATGTCGCAGGATGCAAAAACTTTGGTTGATACTTGGGAAGTATAGCATTTCACTCCTCAGAACTTGCTTTTGTTCACTATATCATTCATCATTGGTGAACAGAAGGGATGGGTTTAATTTTTTTTTTTTTTTTTTGGTGAATGAAAGAGCTAAATAATGTTCTTACTTTTCATTGCTATGATTCATGGACATTGTTTTTATTCTAGGCTTTGGCAGAAGAAATCAAGGCAAGATATGAGAAAGCAGCTGTCAAAGTCGTTGATCTGGTATGTTGGAAAGGAATGTGTTGCATGGAATTTCATCATTTCCCGACTAGGACTTATCTTGGTTTTATTATGTTGGTTACATTTGGATTAGGATGATTATGCTGTGGATGATGAGCAATATGAAGAAAAACTGAAGAAAGAGACATTGGCATTTTTCATGGTAGCAACGTAAGATAGTTCTTACTTCCACTGGCAATGTATTTGCATATGAAATTGTAATTGGTTTTCTGGTAAGAACGCAGCATTCAATATATTTGAGACTGACTTGTAGATATGGAGATGGAGAGCCTACCGATAATGCAGCAAGATTCTACAAATGGTTTACTGAGGTTGCTAGATTGGTTTACTAAAAATACTGTGTATCTCAATTCAAAGCACATTTTCAGATATTGGAGTGACTCTTTTCTTCTTTTCAGGGAAATGATAGGGGGGCCTGGCTTCAACAGCTCAAATTTGGTGTTTTTGGTCTGGGTAATCGCCAATATGAACATTTTAACAAGGTAGAACTTGCAAGAGGTTTATTTTTGTTTATGTCATGTTGTGATGTATCTGATGAAACTGTTTTGATGGAAACAGATTGGAATAGTGCTTGATGAAGAACTTTGCAAACAAGGTATAATGTATTATTTTAAAATTTGATATTCTCTTCTTAGCATTACTAGTACATGCTAATTTTAGTGGTTACTAACTAAAACAAAACCATCAAATATTTTAATATTGTCAGAGCATTCAGTGATGATCTTTCATTATCTGGTTTGTGTAATTAATATCAACTCCCACTCCCACTCACTGTTTTGTTCTTATTTTACATTCTTCTGGTTGATGCAGGTGGAACACGTCTAGTTCCTGTTGGTCTAGGGGATGATGATCAGTGCATTGAGGATGATTTTACAGCCTGGTATGCTCCAATTGTCTAACAGAAGTACATCTTTCCCCCTTCTCTTTTCTGAAACTTATTCCATTGCAACTTTTGTTTGAGCAATATATACCTTTGCGTTGAACGGAGGAGGGGTTAAACTTCATTTTGGATAACTGGTTTTCTGATGTAGCTAGTGTCCTTAATTGTTTTCTCTTCATTAGGAGAGAATTAGTATGGCCTGAGTTAGATCAATTGCTCCGTGATGAAGATGATGCAAATACTGTATCTACACCTTACACAGCAGCTATTCCTGAATATAGAGTAATGATTCATGATCCTGCTGTTACATCTTCTGTGGATAATTACTCAAACATGCCAAATGGGAATGTTTCTTTTGATATTCATCATCCATGCAGGTATGGGAAGATGTGAATCTGCTGGTTGTTTCTCGAATTATATCATTTACTAATATTGATTGCTTTGCTTTCCTGAAGAGTCAATGTGGCTTTCCAGAGAGAGCTTCACAAACCTGATTCTGATCGCTCTTGCATACATCTGGAGTTTGATGTATCAGGGACTGGTATTACGTAAGTTCATGGCTGTATACTCTTAGAAGTTCAGATCTTAAATTGCTATCTATTAACAAATTTATACATGAGAACAATCCAAAAAGAAAAAAGAAGGGGCATTTTCTCCTGGTAGCTTTATAATCATTCACTGTATGCATGTTTAAAGGTTCCCTTTTTAGATTTAGTCGATTTATATGTCAGTCTCATTTATAATTTCAGCTATAAATTCAATGAGACAAAAGATTCATGCTAGTCAAATTGCATGTGTTTGGTGATCGTCCAGTTACTATTTTATTTGCATATGATTGCTGTTAATAATATCTCCATTTCTGAAATAGGAAAGGTGTTAGTCTTCTAAAGCTTGACACGGCTTGAAAATATTTGGTTTGATGTTTTTGTTTAAATATTTCCTTACTAACTTAACGAAGAAAAAGTTTATCTTTGGATATCTAAATGTGCTCTTGCATTTGTACCTAGTTTTATTAAGTTTGCTTTTTATCGGCAGTCTGTCAGTTTTAGTTAATATACTGCACCTAAGTGCCTTTCTCACTTTGGTTTCATTTTGTAAAAATAATTTGGATCAGCTTGTAAAATATTAGGTCTTATATATGGGTAATTGATAAACTATTAACTGATTTGTTCTATTGATTATCCTCAGATATGAAACTGGAGATCATGTTGGCATTTATGCAGAAAATTGTGATGAAACTGTTGAAGAAGCTGGAAAGTTATTGGGTCAGTCTCTAGAGTTGTTGTTCTCTCTTCATACTGACAATGAAGATGGTATTCCAATGGGAAGCTCATTGACACCTCCTTTCCCTGGCCCATGCACACTTCGCGCTGCATTAGCACGATATGCAGATCTACTGAATCCTCCTCGTAAGGTGTGTATTAGCACTTCGCTGGTCCATGCTTGTGTACTTCACATATTATGTAAATAATAATGCTTTGGATTCTAATGTTTCCATTGTCAGGCTGCTTTGATTGCATTGGCTGCTCATGCCACCGAACCTGGTGAAGCTGAGAGACTTAAGTTTTTATCATCACCTCAGGGGAAGGTTAACTAATAACTTGTGCTTTCATTGGTGTCCTTATTTTAGATGTTTTATTTGGTTTATATGTTCATGTGTATGTTTATTTCTTTCCTTTATCCAGGATAACTACTCACAATGGGTTGTAGCCAGTCAGAGAAGTCTTCTTGAGGTAATGGCTGAGTTCCCATCAGCAAAACCTCCCATTGGTGTTTTTTTTGCAGCTGTAGCCCCTCGCTTACAGCCTCGTTACTACTCTATCTCATCCTCACCTAGGTGATACACTTGTTCTGATTCGTGCTATTATGTCTAATTATTTATTTTTGTGCAAAATCAGATTTTTCTATATTAACCTTGTTATATTACACTAAGGAAGAATACCTATCCTTAAGAAAAAACAGAAAATGCAACTAGGATATTCAAACTAGTATCTCTGAAAATTAGGAACTAAATCTCCTAAATTCAACACATACAGCTATCATAAAAATAGTTAACATCAACTGTAAAGTATAGCTAATATCTGCAACACTCCCCCTCAAGCTTGAGCATAGATGTTCTTCATGCCCAACTTGCATACAAACTCTTCAAACTTATGTCTAGGTACTCCTTTTGTTAACATATCTGCAGTTTGTTGTCCTGTAGGAATATACACCAAACAAATAATTCCATTTTTCAGTTTTTCTTTGATGAAATGCCGGTCTACCTGCACATGTTTTGTCCTGTCATGATGTATATGATTATGAGCGATATTAATTGCTGCCTTGTTGTCACAGTAAAGTTGCATAGGATTGTTTTTGATTAGTTGTAGTTCCTTGAGAACACGTTTTATCCACATTAGCTCACATACTGCATGTGCTAGTGCTCAGAAATTCTACTTCTGCACTGCTTCGTGCCACTACAGTTTGCTTATTGCTTCTCCAAGTCACAAGGCTTCCCCACACCTTAGTACAATAACCTGTTGTGGACTTCATATTCATGACATTTCCAGCCCAATCCGCATCAACAAACGCTTCTACATTCCTTTTTTCTCCCTTCTCAAAATAAAGTTCTTTTTCTGGTGTTGACTTCAAGTATTGAAGTATCCGGTTTATTGCCACTAAGTGAGCTTCTCTTGGAGAGTGCATGAACTGACCCACTAAGCTAACTGCAAAAGCAATATCAGGTCTGGTATGGGAAAGGTAGATTAATCTTCTTACTAGTCTTTGATATCTCCCTCTCTCCACAGGTGCACTATTTTCTTCAAGACCCAACTTGCTATTTGGTTCAACTGGTGTGGCAGCAGGTTTACAGTCAATCATGCCAGTTTCCTTTAGCAAATCTAAGGTGCATTTCCATTGTGTAACTAGAATTCCTTTAGCTGTTCTAGCCACCTCCATTCCCAAAAAATAATGTAGCGGTCCAAGATCCTTAATTTCAAATTCATGAGCCAATTTTGTCTTCAAATCTTTCAGCTCATTTTTGTCATCTCCTGTGAGTATAATGTCGTCAACATACACAATCAAAATAGCTAACTTCCCTTCTATAGACCGTTTGTAGAACATAGTGTGATCGGTTTGCCCCTAAGAGTATTCATAGAACTTCAAGACTTTCCCAAATATGTCAAAACAGGCCCTAGGAGACTGTTTAAGGCCATAGAGAGACTTTTTTAACTGACAAACTCTTCCAGTAGGTTCTTTTTCTTCGAAACCAGGCAGTATATCCATGTAAACTTCCTCTTCCAATTCTCCCCATTCAAGAAAGCATTCTTGATATGAAGTTGGTTGAGAGACCAGTCTGAATTTGCAGCAAGAGAGAGAAGAATCCTAATAGTATTAAGCTTTGCCATTGGGGCAAAAGTCTATAGGTAGTCCACCCCATAGGTTTGTGTGAAACCCTTCGCCACAAGTCTTGCTTTATACCTGTCCACACTTCCGTCAGTCTTACATTTGATTGTAAATACCCATTTGCATCCCACAATCTTCTTGTCTTTAGGTCTTGGTACAATATCCCATGTGTTATTCTTTATTAAGGCTGTCATTTCTTCTTGGACAGCTTTCTTCCACTCATTTGACTTAAGAGCTTCATGGATGTTTCTTGGAATAGTGGTATTAGATATATTGGCTACAAAGCTCTTATACTCCTTTGACAGATTTGCATATGACAGGAACTTATAGATAGGATGTTTGGTGTAATTTCTCACTCCTTTCCTTATCGCAATAGGCAAATTTGTGGACTTCTGAATTTCCTTCTCAGCATGCTTAGTAGGTGAGTTTTGATCCTCCCTTGGTTCAGATCTTGATTCTACTTGGTCTATAAGTGATTATACCTCTTGAGTTTTGTTATTTCTTCGTGAATAAACACGAAACTCGCCTATTGGTTCCTCCAAATGTGAATTTGCTTCTCTCTCTCATTCATTGGTGATGCTATTGGTTGAGGTAAGTTATGATGAAGGTTTGGATTGAGTGAGGAGATATTTTATAGATCTGAAACAGGTATAGAATCATTTTCTAGATTTGGTTTTAGGCTGGAATTACTGGACAGATTAGGTTTTAAGCTAAAATTACTGGGCAGATTGGGTTCTAGACTGGAATTATGGGTAGATTAGGTTCTAAGATGTCAAGAGATTGGGCAGATTGGGTTCTAGACTGGAATTATGTGGTAGATTAGGTTTTAAGATGTCAAGAAGACTCCAAGAGTTATCTTCTCTCAAATTCCCCCTCTGAAGAGAATTATTCGGGTAAAAAGGTTGATTTTAAAAGAATTTAACATCCATAGTGACAAATAGTTTCTTTGTTTGAGGATTATAGCACTTGTACCCTTTCTTGGTAGGAGAATATCCTAGAAACAAACATTTGATGGCTCTAGGAGATAACTTCGTTCTTTGAAGATTCGGAAGATATACAAAGGCTGTACAGCCGAAGGTTTTGAGTGCAAGATTAGAGGTAACAAGGTGATTTTGTGGGTAACTTTTAAGAAAAACAGAAATAGGTGTCTTGAATCTAAGAACTCGGGAGGGCATACGGTTTATGAGATAAATTGCTGTAAGAATGGCCTCCCCCCAATATATATTTGATACATAATGGCCCTAGCAACTTCTAAAAGGACTTTGTTTTTTCTTTCTGCAATCCCATTTTGTTGTGGTGTACCTGTACAAGAACTTTGGTGGACAATTCCTTGTTGTGATAGGTAACTTCCTAAAATAGAATTGAAATATTCGGTTTCATTGTCCGTGCGAAGTACATGAATGTCAGTTTGAAATTGAGTTTTTACCATAGCATTGAACTATTTAAAGGTTTGTCCAGCATCAGATTTTTCCTTTAAAAGATATACCCAAGTTGTCCTAGAGTGATCATCTATGAATGTAATGAGCCATTTGACAAAAATCACAATGTAATAAACTCAAATCTTTCTTTTTGAATGAGGAAGGACATAAGGTTTTTAGATATGGAAATCTAGGATGGCCTAACCTATATTGCCACAATATTATTTCAGGAGAAACAAATTCACATTGAGAGACTTGAGCTTGTCCTTTCACGGACCCTTTATTTTCAAGATAGTACAGCCTCTCACATTCCTTCGCATTCCCAGTCATCCTCCCCAAGATTGGATCCTGAAATTAACATTTAGAACCACAGAATTTAGCTACACAGTTTGTGTGCTTGGTAAGTTTACTAACTGAAAGAAGATTGCACTTAAGATTTGGGACATGTAAAACTGAAAAAAGAGTGAGAAAATCTGATAGTTTTATTGTTCCTTTTCCAGCAACCATGGATAATGATCCGTCAGCAATCCTCACTTTATAGTTACCAGGACATGGAGTGTAACTAGAAAAAAATTGAGAAGGCCCTATCATATGGTCCGAGGCCCCTGAATCAATAATCCAATGACTGTGTTCGAGGGATTGGATGTTAAAGGCTGATGGATTACCTGTTTGGGCTACATTATAGGTAGAGGAGGACATGACATTCCCTTTTGTTTTTGTTGATTTTGTATGAGGAGCTGCTGCAGCATCTCAAATTGATCTTTTGTAAGGAAAAACTGATTAGTTTTCTTTGTCACCATTCCCTTTGCTTCTTGCTGGCGTTTTGGTTTCCAATCTGCTGGCTTTCCATGAAGCTTCCAGTATGAGTCTCGGGTATGTCCTTTATTATGGCAATAGTCACAATAGGGACGTTCTCCATGTTTTTGTCCCTTTTTGTCGCTTGGCTGATCTATCTTTCTGGTCACCAACGCTAATTTCTCTGTTTCAGCGCTGATCTCTCTATGTTTTTGTCCCATCATGACTCTCTCTCGACTTTCGTCATGCCGCACCTCAGAAAAAGCTTCTCGGATGGATGGCAAAGGATTCTTTCCTAGTATTCTGTCACGAACTTCATCAAGTTCTTTGTTGAGTCCATAAAGGAAATCAAAGAGGCGTTTTTTTATCTAACATTTTCTTGTAGTTGATAGCATCTTCAGAACAATGCCATTGGGATTCATAGTAGAGGTCAAGTTCTTGTCATAGATTGTGCAAAGAACTGAAATATTAAGTCACCGATAGACTCCCTTGCTTTTGTTCACGCAACTGTGACTTTATTTCAAAGAGTTGAGCTGCATTCCCAAGGTCAGAAAAGGTTTCTGTTACAGCTTCCTAAAGCTCTTTAGCGGTTGGTAGGAAGAGATAAGTCCTACCAATCTCCACATCCATCGAGTTGATCAACCATGCTTGCATCATTGAATTTTCAGCATCCCACTTCATATAATGAGGATCCGAGACATCTGGAGCTTTAGTTTCTCTTGTAATATACCCTAATCGGCCTTTGCCATGAAGAAATAGAGTGACAGATTGAGACCATTGCAAAAAATTTCTGCCATTTAACTTGTGCAGAGTTATTTGCAAAGATGGGTTTTCGATACCTAAGAAGACCGAGGAGATGTCCTGCTCTATGACAGAACTGGAGGAAATCTTAGATTCTTGTGCAGGGCCTGTAGTCTTTTCCATTGGAAGGATTGAGACTTTGAGTGGAAGGAAAAAAAAAATCAGAGGCTTGGATCAAAAGAGCTGCTCTGATACCATGTGCAAAATCAGATTTTTCTATATTAATCTTGTTATATTACACTAAGGAAGAATACTTATTTATATACATTAGACCTTAAGAAAAAACAGAAAATGCAGTTAGGATATTCAAACTAGTATCCCTGAAAATTAGGAACTAAATCTCCTAAATTCAACACATAGCTGTAAGATACAGCTATCATAAAAATAGTCAACATCAATTATAAAGTACAGCTAATATCTGCAACAATTTTCTATTTATATGATTTAGGCCTTTTGTTTTTTGCAGATTTGCCCCTGATAGAGTTCATGTTACGTGTGCTTTGGTTCATGGTCCTACCCCCACTGGTAGAATACACAAAGGGGTCTGCTCAACGTGGATGAAGGTAGTGACTGAAGCTTCATAATTTTCTTTCTCCTTCTGCAATTCAGACATGACATGGTTATCACGTATGTGAAACTTTGCTATCATCTAATGATTTTCTATTTGCAAAATTAACAATCAGAATGCAATTCCTTTGGAGAGTAATCGGGACTGCAGCTGGGCTCCAATTTTCATCAGACCATCTAATTTTAAGCTACCAGCCAATCCTTCTGTTCCAATTATCATGGTTGGACCTGGTACTGGATTGGCACCTTTTAGAGGGTTTTTACAGGTTTGTTATCACTCTCTGTGTTGTATCTCCTTTTGTTGTATTAATGAAGAAAATAAGGATTTTTTTCTTTGTCCAGGAAAGAATGGCTCTGAAACAGGATAGAGCTCAACTTGGTCCTGCTTTACTGTTCTTTGGATGTCGAAATCGTCAGATGGTTAGGATCTTTGTTATTTGCTGCAACTCTGATATCAGTTATTTTCTGAAAACATTGTGAGGTCGTGCCAATTCATATCCTAACTTGGTGATCATTTTTAGGATTTTATTTATGAGGATGAGCTCAATAATTTTGTGGAAGAAGGTGTTATATCTGAGCTGATTGTTGCATTTTCACGAGAGGGGCCACAGAAGGAATATGTTCAACATAAAATGATGGACAAAGTAAGTTGTAGACTTAAGAAAGGTTGCTGTTCTTGTTCTGAAGGTACATTCAGAATTTCATTAGCTTTATTTCATTTGCAGGCAGCACAGTTTTGGAGCCTACTGTCTAGGGAAGGATATCTGTATGTTTGTGGTGATGCCAAGGGCATGGCAAGAGATGTTCATCGCACTTTGCACACAATAGTTCAGGAGCAGGTATGACTTCATCATTCAATAATAAATCTATCCTGTTAATTGGATAGGATTTCATGTGATGAAGCTGCTAGCTTTTATCTAAAGGTTACTGTATTGTAGTTGATTTAAATTAATTGCTTAATTATATGATATAATGTATGCATTATTGCTGCGCATAAATTTCAGGAAAATGTGGACTCATCAAAGGCGGAATCCATGGTTAAGAAACTCCAGATGGAAGGACGATATCTTAGAGATGTCTGGTGATGATTCTGTGTCATCTTCGTCATGGTTGTCACATCTTTCAGTAGATGTAACGGTGGAGCACAAGCTTTTAACTGGCTTATCTTCCACATTGCTGGCGGCAATGTTTCAGTAATGACTTGTCAGATCTTGTATACCTTTGTTTCAATTTTTTCTTTCTTTCGAATGGAAGGACAATTTGATTTAGTTCTCTAGATGATCTCCTTAAAAATTGAATTACGAAACAGACATGTAACGACTTGCAAATATGTCAAGGTATATAATCACAATTGCCGTAGGTTATCGGATGGATTTGCTTTGCACTACCTAACGGTGATGTTGAATAAAGCTAAGCTAGAGCTGGCCTCTATTTGATGAACCTGCTATATTCTATCGATTCAGTGGGTATGTCATTTATGCTTTGCAGAGATTCAATTTTTTATCATACAAAATGGAAAAACGCATGTGCTCATCATGGGGATTGTACATTCATGAACCTCCAAGTCATAGCTCTTATTATTTTTATTATTATTATGGAAGGTTTTAAAAACATCCCTTAAGGTTTAGGGTAATTACAGTTGGATGGTGAGTTCTCTTATATTTCAGTTACCTTGTGGATGTTAATATGAATGCGTGTTGATTGTTAGTAAACTGTCAAAATGATCAAAATACTCTTTTTCAGATATGAAGCTAAGGAGAAGTGCAGTGTGGTATCCAAATTTTGGCGGGAAGTAAATTGCACAATTTTACTAATCAAATGATGAATGTTATATTATTTAGAATAAAAAATTTAGGATACGTAGTAAAACTGCGAATATTAACATTTTTATTCATGGTAATATTGGCGTGTATTTTATTATTTATACATCACTTTACTTAGCATTAGTCTTCATCACTAATGCACATGTATTTTCAAGCAAATGAAACATAGCCAATACACCAACTGATCAAAAACATTGAAATTGGGTTGGTGCAAACAACAATTTAAACTTGGCAAAATTTGGCTCAAAAAAAAGAAAGAACAATTGTGACTACTTTTATTTTAAATACTCATTCGCATAAAAATTACAAATTAATGAATTTATTACCTCCCTAAACTATGTATAACATAAATCATAAATAAAACACAACCAATAACAATATTCATCAATCAATAAATGCATAGATATGTCTGAAACCATTCTCCTTTTAATCAAAATTTTCACCATCAGCTTCATAACAATAGATCAAACATATCGACCAACAATTTTTGAAATTTCTATCTCCAAAAACAAGAAAATCAAAGTTGAACAATGAAATAATTAATTTCTTTTAAGTTTTAATATTAGTGGCAAAATTAGGCCACTCGATATTTGCAAATCGATATTCTTTTCTAACCACCAAAGTTTATCTCGCTCATGGGTTATCTTCTGAAATTTGTAAAGATTTGCTTTGGTTACAGTGGCTTCGAACCAGAAAGTGGGGTGGAAATGGTTCAATTTCTTACAGTAAGAGAAACATTTTGCTTGAGTTGTGTGTAATGAAAGAGAAAAATTAATCTTTTACATAATGGATATTATGTGGAAATAGTTCAATTTCTTACCGTCTTTAACATAATAAAATTGGGTAATATAATTATTTAATAGGTGTTTTATGCAAAACATTTTTTTGTTTATGTTTTGAATTTTTTAGATCTATAATAATTCTTTTACATGTTTACTCTCGAATACTAACGCTATATGGATATTCATACTAATGGCAGTTGGCAGTGGAGGTAAATGAGGGTATAAGAAAACTCGCCATCCAATTGTAATTACCTAAAACTTAGGAGAGATTTTTAAAAATAACCTAAATTTGAAATGCCGGGCGAGTTAGATTTTTAGAAAGGAAAGGAAATGGCCAAACGTAATTCATGTGAAACCCATCGATATATTCCACAATTGAACCCAAAAGAGAAAAAAAATGCAGGACAAGTTGGATTAGCAAATAAAAAAGAAAAAAAAATAATATATATATATATGATTTCTGCTAAAGATACGATGAAGCCAACAAATTATCGGTGTACGTCCATGTCAAATTCTCCTTTCTGTAGAATAATATGTAATTATTATATATTGAATTTTCTCCTTCATTAATAACAATTGGGATCTGAAAAAAGGGCCGGAAATATATGTATATAATCTAAGATTGACTTTTCGGAGATGATGAATTGGCACCGAAGACTTTTCGAAACTTGCAGTTGCAGAAACTAAGTAGAGTACAGGTTTACGGATTCCTGTCCATCCATAAAAGGAAAAGATTAGAATTAAAAAAAAAAAGGAAAGGGCAGTAAGGTCATTTAACGGGATGCGAGTGTTTCTTTCTTCTCCTCCAAGGCCCAAACACGGAAACACCGGTACTTCCCCGTTTATCTCTATCCTTTTCAGTCATCCTTTCCCTGTTTCCTTCTCTCCACTTGACTAGAAATCTCCGGCATGCGCGTGTTCTCCTCGCTCTTCAACGGTCGGTCACTCTCGCTCCCTCAACTCCGTTTACTTGTACCCTCTCTCTAGGGTTTTGGCCTTTATCACTTTCTCTCTCTAAAACCCTAGGGGTTTTAGTTACTGATTTCCACCAATCCTACTATGTAATTTCACAATAAAACAATGGTTGAGAACACTAACAAGAAGCAAAAGAAAGGCGTTATCAGCGAAGGAGACATTTCCTCTCTCTTACAAAGGTTCTCTCTTTCTCTCTCTCTTTTAATTAAATTTGTGTTTGATTTTTTATTTAGGTCTTTGTAATATAATATGATTTCTGGTGTTTGTTACCGAGCAGGTACACAGCAAATACCGTGCTGGCATTGCTTCAAGAAGTAGCTCAATTTCCGGATGTGAAGCTTGATTGGAATGCTTTGGTGAACAAGACTTCAACTGGGATTTCTAATGCCAGAGAATACCAGATGCTTTGGAGACATTTGGCTTATCGCAACACCTTGCTTGATAAATTGGAAGACAACGCCCAACCTTTGGTAACACTTTTCAACTTCCCTTCCCTCCCCTTTCCTTACACTGCTTTTGTCTGTATTGTGTGTAAGAGGGGCGTATTGTTTGATTTACGTGAATCAGGTTGGCTTTAGGAATTTTGAGACAGTGATATATGATTTTTAAGGAAAGAATGTTATGTCAATGTACTCTGAGTGTGTCACTTCTGCCTGCTATCAGTTTACGTCATTTAGGCAGTTGGTGAAATGTGAATTTATTCTCCGTTGGCCAAAAACTGTTGAATGCTCACATTGCTGTTTCTGGCTAAGCTATACTGATCATCTTCAATAGAAATGAGTCAGGTTTATGTTGGTAATTTGCTTGTCTTTCATGGTAAAATAATTGTTGTGAGCTTCTCGTGTTATTTTGTGCTTCTGAATCAACCCATGACTATGAGCTGCTGAGGGTACAGAATCTTAAAGTACACATGCATGCATATATAAATTCACTTACACTAATATGACTGGGAAGGAACTTGATGAGGAAAATGAAAATGACCGAATGACATGAATTTCTGGCAAGTAGAGACCAAATTATGTCACTACATTGGCATATCGAGTTATTTACTTCTTGAACATCTTTTTCTTGGTGAAGTGGTTATTGTCTATTCTTCTACATTTTATTGATTTGCATTGTAAAGTGCATAGGTACAATGGTGTATAAAGCTTTCATTTGTAGTTTGGTAAACTAGGACTTTCATATCTCGATTCTTTCTGACATCCTTGCTAATCCTACACAGTTCATGGTCATTTATGTTGTCTCTAATGAACATTTTCATATGCAGGATGATGATAGTGACTTGGAATATGAATTGGAGGCTTTCCCAGAAGTTAGCAGTGAAGCATCAACTGAGGCTGCTGCGTGTGTAAAAGTACAATAAATTTTTCTGAATTTCCTCTAGTAATTTTCAATTTTTAAATTGAATGTTTTCTCTTTATATTGATACTAATTGGCTTTGTGAAAGATCATTATTTCGCTTTCCTGTCATTTTCATTATTTGAATATATGGTAGGAGAGGATATGAATTGGAAGATTGTCTCAGTTTTCATCCATAGAGATGACATGTTTGTGTGACCTTACTGATATTTGATCTACAGACATGGGCTTTTGGCTGAAATAACAAGTGATGGGAACAAAATGTGTCAGGTGGTTCTGTATGTGATGCTGATGAATGGTTCTGATCAAGAAATTGTGTCACATGATATCTCATGTGGCGGGGCTCTTCTACTAAAACTTGAGTAGATTTGTGATATGATCTTCTAAAAAAGGAAAAAGAAATGTGATCAAAATGTTTTCATTGGTTATTGGTGACTTTTGGATGGTTACACTTTATTAGTTAAGCTGTAGCCTTGTCCGTAGATGTAGTCAATATCCATTCATTTAAATGGATTCTGGACTTTGAACATGTTATTGTCAAGAAGGCAGAACATAAACTTAGTTTTTATCGTTAGACACTTTCTCTGCCTGTCCTGTCTTGCTCTACAGAACAAATAGTTGCGTGTTTGAACTGATTTCAAAATTAAATTATAGTGCTTAAATCTATTTTTTATCATACGAATTGATGGTTCTTTTAGTCCAGTCAATCATTTTACAGGAGTGGTTCTTTTGACTAGGTACTGATTGCTTCTGGCCTGCCAAGTGATTCCAGTCTCCCTAATAGCTCGATGGTTGAGGCCCCATTGACTATAAATATTCCTAATGGTCAGTCACTCAGAGCTTCTACAGAAAATTCACAAGCTTCTTCTTTAATGCAAGGGATGAATATCACAGTTCCAGTTGCCGTTCAGAAAGTGCCAATACCTGCACCAACTCCTGAAGTATTGGATGCAAATGGATTAATAGGTGGCAGCATGCCTCCTCGAAAGAAAAGAAAGCCATGGACTACAGAAGAGGATTTAGAACTGATTTCTGCCGTTCAGAAATGTGGTGAAGGGAATTGGGCAAATATCCTAAGAGGAGACTTTAAGTGGGATAGAACTGCTTCACAGTTATCTCAGGTTATTTTTAGCACCTTTTATTGTTAAATTTGTAGCTGTTGCCAATTACTGATATATGACACACCATTATTCATTTAATCTCTTCAATGAAACAAGTATGTAGAATGGTATGAGATATATGATGCTTAGTTACAACAGGTGTTTACTTCACTATTTTCGATTTCCTTACTTGACAAGCAAGCAGACGGGCACATTTAGTTGGGTCATATTTCAAGGGCCTATAGTATTGTTGTCTAACTAATTGATTGCTGGGACTTTTCCTGTAACCATGTTCCTTTTGTTACAATTGACGACATGCAGTTTGGTCAAAGTGTTGATGAGTGGACTGGTAATTGCTTTGTCTGGGTAATGCCTCAAGGTTCCTCAAGCGATCAGTTGGATGTGTCATTTATTTCATAGGCTACAAAGCAATCTAACTTCGGGTTCATGTGTGCTATGATGCCTGCTAATCAATATAAAAATAGTTCAGTAAATTGCATGGTCTTACAATCATGTTATATAGAGTCATTGTGTGCTGTCTTTTAAGCAGCATACATATGTCATATCTGTAGGTATTTCCCATTTTATTTGAAATATTTTAGTTGTTAGAAATGTCAGTTAGGGTGTTTTTGGGGCTAGTGGACATCTTTTTCACCTTTCGTATATTTTTATATATTTAATCTACATAACCTTTTTCTCGAAAAAGAATTATCAGTTGAATTGTTGTCATGCATAGTTTGTTATCATTTCATGATGATTCTGTTTTTATTTAAATTAAGGTTTTCAAAGTTGAAATTGATCATAAGTCTGGGAAATTAGAACTTTTTGTTGAACTTGATTTCATCTACTGAAGTGAACACATTTTGGCTTTTGACAAGCTTGATTTACAATTTCAACTTTTATTGATGGTAAAGCCATTGCAACATAATTACTAACAGCTATCCGTTGTCATCTAGTCCGGTCAGGATGTCTGGGTTTACCCAGTTTTCCCGGGTTCAAATCCCGGCAACGGAAATTTTTATTTTGTTATTAATATTTTTCTCATGGTGATTTCATTGAACTAAAACAAAATAATGTTTTTTTTTTCGGCAGGATTCTTGTCTTGTTGTGTGTTCTACTAATTATTACAAGTTTATTCCAATATTTGCAGAGGTGGAATATCCTTAGGAAGAAACATGGCAACATGATTTTGGGATCCAATTCATCTGGCTCACAACTTTCTGAGGCACAGCTGGCAGCTCGTCATGCAATGTCCCTGGCCCTTGATATGCCAGTTAAAAACATAACAGGAAATTGTACAAATATTACTGGTGATTCTCCTTTTCTCATCAAAATGAATTTATGAATTCAAAAACTTGTGATGACTTTGTTTCGGAACCTCTTATTTTTATTGTTGTTGGCTCCAAATTTTATTTCTAATGTGATTAATCCATCTTAAATTTGTTAATTTTGTGTATTTTTTTGAACGATTTTTCCATCAATTTGGAGCAGCTGGGACAACTTCAAATACTACGGTGAATAACCCTGTGCCTTCCACTGCCAATGCTGAAGCTTCTTCAGTGCCCAACCAATCAAAATTCTCGTCTGTGGGATCACCTGGTTCTGCAGCAAAATCTCGAGTACCTGTCAAGAAAATGCCAGCAAAGTCGAATTTCGGTGCAGATTCAAGCATAAGAGCTGCTGCAGTTGCTGCTGGAGCTCGAATTGTTACCTCATCGGATGCCGCATCACTGCTCAAAGTTGCTCAGGCAAAGAACGCAATCCATATTATGCCCTCTGGTGTTTCCTCAATCAAATCTCCCAGTGCAGGCATTGCCTCTGCGCATTTGGAGGCTTCTTCCAGTACACGGTATGTTCGGCCCAGCCTGCCAGCTGCACCATCTTCTTGCAGTCCTGCTGTCACATCTAGTGCCTCACATCCTGGTTCAGTCAAAGCAGCCTTACCAAAAGTGCTGCATGATACATCTTGTGAGCAGACTAATGCAGGAAACTCTGTTCCAGCCACTGAACTTCAACTAAAGCCAGAGGTGAAGGCTGGAGAAGAGATCAAAGTTTCTGGTTGCATTGTCTCAGGAAATGAGCCAAGCAAGGAAATTCAAGTAGATTTGCCAAAACCAGATGCAGACTTTAAAAATCAAGCAGCAGTTGCTGAGAATCCTGATTCCTCTTCAAATATGGAGATTGTTGAGAATGACCAAGTGCATATTAATGGCAATCAGGCTGAAGGTAATGGGAATCAAAATGACAATGATCATAAGATGGTGGATTCACCAGTTGAAAATGGTGAAAATCAAGCCGCGGTTAAAGATAAAAATAGTGAGCTGCCTCAAAGCTCTAATAATGAAGAGGCAGAATTACCAACCATGGTAATCAACAAATGCAGCAGCAAAAACCTGGAGGTTTCAGGCGAAATGAAGGCTAGCATGTAAGAAACCAGTTGCAGATATCTTGTGCAAGATGCTGACAAATTAGTTTTGGGTTTCAATTCGTTTGTTAAATTGTGTAGTGTAAATTTAGTTCTCAAGGGAATTATTGAAAGTAAAATGATTTCACCCGCATCCTTGTCAATGGTGCATCTCTCATGTCAATATGCAGGCTTAAAAAGATGGAACTGTGAGGGAGGAAAGGCCAATTCCAACTACAATCTGAGAGAGCAATTAATAAACACAACATATATAAATACTAGTATGGTTTATAAAATAAAATAAAGTATTAAACATCATTTTATGGGTTCACGTCCTAAAATTAAAAAGAAAACATAATCCTTTCATCAAATTCTGCCTGCACACGAAGTACCTATTCTATCAGAATCAAGAACAAATTAAGTTGCTTCTTTAATGGTAACAAGAGCGAAAGCCTATATGCTATTGCGGGCATCTGGCCGGGGGATGATCACTGTACTGTCGCTGCAGTGCTGGACTCATGCAAGAGAAGAGTGATGGCTTTTGTTTCTGGCCCTGCTTCTTTAATCTCACTCCGAATAAGAAGGAATGCAATGGAATTCTTGCTCTAGTTGATGAGCCTCTCACTGGGGCGTGATGCCTTAGCTGCTCATCCAGTTTTGCCAGTGTCTTCTCAACTTCAACTCTTAGTTGCTTCACACAATCAAGGCCTGCATGAAGTTCATCAGCAATCTTCTTGTTCTCTTGTTTCATGTTCATAATTTCCCCTTGAAACTTTGCAGCTTGATAATTGCTGAGTTCAGTGTCTTCTGCTTTGGCACTTGCACTTGTGTTAGCAACTCTTGATACCTCTTCTTGAATGTTGCACAGTGATGCGTATCTATCTTGCACTTCGTCTTTCAATACTTCATTATTTTCCAGCCATAATGTTAATTCAGTTTGAATTTCTCTCAGATGTTTGTATATAGGCCGCGCATCTGATTTAACATAACGTTGCTTAGCACTTCCCTCCTGCTTCTTCTTATCCTTGAGTCTCGCCAACTCTGCTTTCAAATCCTGTACTGTACTTTGGTATTTCTGTATCTGATGAACGGACGTGCTGAACCTCAACCAGAACTCCAGGTTTTCCTCCAGCAGTTCATCAATATCTGCACGGATTTTTTCTTCTACGGGTGAAACATCACGGTGAATTTTTACGTGCTTTACGTTCACCTTGCTATGTTCTCCTTTAGGATACTTCTTTAAATCAATTCTTTCTTTGTAATCGTAGATGTGTTCAATTGATGATGGAGCTGGCTGTTGACTTGAACCTAGGGATGATAAATGAGAAACTGGGGTACCCGTTGTTTGTGTTATGCTTTCACGGGATCCCTCCTGTTCCTGATGTGACTCCGTCAAGCTAGTATGAGTATCCGTGGTTTCATGTAAACTTGTATGTGAAACGCTGCCCAGTTTTTGTCGTAAAGCATGAATCTCCTCATCTCTGAATGCAACAGCATTTTCCAGTTCCCTTATATGCAATGCCAATTCGATGAATCCATCGCGATTTTTCTTCTCCACCTCACTCAGCTTTCTCCTCACATCCTTGTAGTTATGAAGCACTGAAGTGTACTCCTCCAGTAGAATCTTTTCTCTGTCTTCTAATCCACTTGACAGCTTCCTCCAGTTTGGCGTTTCTTCTCCTTCCTCCATCCCAACTTCCTCTGGCTCGGTATCAAGGTTAATGCTTGCTGTCTCTGACATGAATTTCTTCTCATCAGGCTTGTCACTTGGGCCTGAATCATTGTCTTCTCCCTCTGCTCTGACCGTATCATTTTCCTCTTCTTCTTTCTCAGCACCAGAAGCCAGATTGTTGTCATCCTTTTCCATTTTAGCGTCCGAAACAGCTTTCACTTCTCGGAATAATACTGCATTCTCAACATCCTCTTCTATCTTCCCACTTTGTAATTTCTCGGACAGATAGTCAACATTACTACTTGCTTCAATAAAATGTGATTGAAGATTATTGTTTTGATCTTCAATGCTTCGGTTCAGACTTTTAATTCTGCGCAATTCCTCTTCCACTGCCGTTAACCTCTTTTTGATACCATCCGAATCCGCTATCAAAGATTCATTTTCTCCTTCCAGCTTGATAATGTGTCCCTCTAGCTGATCTGTTTCTGATCTCAGTGTCTTCACCAAGGCCGTTTGTGAAGAGACCGCAGATTCCAGATTAACAACTTTTTCTACAAGCTCATCAATCTTCTCAGCCAGTTGTGTCACAGTGAGAGACTCGTTTGAATTAACTGCAACCTGATCCTCAATCTTTTCCCTGGACAGTTCAACATCGCTGTTCCCTTGTGGGTCTAAATCGTCTTTCAATTCCGAACCTGTAGTTGTCTCATTCTCATTTTCCTCCCAGGGTTGTTCTTGCTCCTGCTCATGCTCATCTGTTCGGTTGACAATAAACCGATTTCTGAGTTTTATAAACTTCTCATGAGCTTCTTTAATCCTTTGTTGTTCCTCTTTTGCCTCTTCAGCTGACTGCTCCTGTTTCTCTTGCAACTTACTCAACGTGTATTGGCACGACTTCACAGCTGTGGCTGCCATCAGCGTTCTAGCTTCATTGTCATCTATAACCGTGCCAATACCAAACTCGTCCTGTAAGTTACAAACTTTGGCTTGCATTTCAGTTATCTGGTTCTCAATCTCCCAATATTTCTCATATCCGCGTTCATACGAACTCTTGGCAAACTCCTTCTCAGTTTGTAATCCCAAGATTCCTTTCTGAAGCTTATCAATTTCTTGTAATGCCTCATCTTTGTTCAAGCCCGATTTTAGAGGCAGAGCAGCAGCAGCTTTGGCAGAGCTAGAATTTCTCTTTAGGCCCTTCTTAGCCATTCTTAGAGAAGGGGTCATGAAGTCTTTCTTGGGAATGGCGGGTACTTTTGGTATGTTTGCATTAGGCTGAAAAGCTGCTTTATTAGAAGGTGATGATACACTTTGATTCTCCTCATCTTCAGCGTCCATTGCAAACTGAACTTGCTCCGGAAAAACAGTGGCAATGGTTCGGTTGGCGCTCTGCAGCTCCTTGGACAAGTGATCATATCTTTCTGCTAAAGCTCTATATGATCTGTATGAGTCTTCCACAAAGTTTATCAGTTCTGGTCGCTTCCTGTAATACATTTCAGCCCTTTGGGCGAATGAGTCTCCATCATCGTCGATGATTTTCAGCATCTCCCCAACCTTTTCCTCCATATCTGTAATTTAATTTCACAAAAAAATTTACAACTCGAATTAATCACTAATTCCTAACGACATATATCTATACATAGAGAAACATGTTGTGTCTTAATTCAGTTTCAATAGATGTTCAAACTAGTGTTTCTAGTTTCCTGTATGGCTATATGTATCATCACAGAATTTCCTTCTTCTACAAACTAATTAAATTAAATCAACATGGGCAAGAAGAATACACAATCATTCATTCTTATTCTTTTACAATATTTGTTTGTTTAAAATTGTTATTAACGTGAAGCTAGTCATATGATCACATCCTATTGATGAGCAAAGAAATGGTGAGGAAAAAAACATATTTAATTTAAGAAGCATATCAAGAAAGATTGTTACATAATATTATGAATGCACATACCTTGAAGGTTTGTTTCGAGCCATTTGGACTGTTTTGTTCTGATATGGCTAGCCCACCACCATGAGTAGGCATTGCTTGCTGCTCTCTGCAACATTATCAATATGTTTGTTCTCTATTAATTCTCATTCAATGCACATGCATGCATGCATTGCAACGTCCCCCGAAGATGAAGATGAAGAATTTGGAAGAATTAACAAAAAGAAAAAGAATTTTGTGACAAAGACAAACACAGCCTTGTAAGAATGTGATCAAATATGGAGGGGAGGATACTTCGCCAGAATTAGCTGTGAAGTCCTTTGACAAGCTCAATTATTGTAGTAAGTCTCTTCAATTACTCTGTCCACGTGGCATTTAAATTTGTTTTGACAGCTTTTTCAGTTATTTGTTAGGGTATGATTTTCACTCATTAAGTGCCCTGAAACCCAACCAAATCCAAATCCATGTATAAGTTTCAACTTTTGTTGACATAGCTGTTATGACCAGAATTAACAGGCTTCCTTAATTTTTACATACCATTACCAGCACCTTTCAGTTGTAGACAGTTGTTTTTAATTGGATGAATTGAATTGAATGGTCTACAAAATTTTAATAATCAAAATGAACGATTAGATATTATTACCATACTTTTAAGTTGTCAATTAAGTGAGTTATGTGATTTAATAAGTAAACGGTTATTGTATATTCTATGATCTTACAATCAAGGATTACTTTATGGTACCGGGTGAGAATTCAATACGTACAATGGATTTACTGTGCACGTCTGGAAAAAATGTTAAGGGTCCACAAAATAATGAAATGAAAACAAGATGAGGAGTTTCACATTAAAATTTATATCATTATTAGAATATTGTTTTGGTGCGTTTGATTTGACCAACACATTGTCAAACCTTTACGCCGTGAAGAAAGATAAAGAGGCACAGAACTGAGAAACAGTGTCGTCATGAAACATTTATTTACATAATACTGTCAATTATTTACAATAACAAGACGAAGCTTTAAACAGCTTCCATATTTACAGTCATATTTACAACAAAGAATTGACATCACACGGCTTTTGGATCCTCTTCTTTTACTTTTACTTCGATCTCATCCCATCTTCTACCCAACTCTCAACATCGCATCATACCTCACACAGTTATCTGTGGCGTGGCGAGAAGAATACAGAAGGCTCTTGTAAAACTTCCTCGACAGATATTTTCAGAGGAAGCAAAAAATGTACATTAGTCCCACTACTGAGACTGCCATCATATCCTTCAAGCATTGCCATTTCTAAGTCCTCGTACACTACTACTAACTGTGAACCAGCATTAGGTTCAATTAGTAACGGAATACTCAGACAGGCTAATCTCTCTTTATTTTTCTATTTTTTTAGCCCTAATTTGTGTCTTCTATTAAATATTTACACATTATTTATCCATTTTCAAACAATAGAACAAGTTTTTCTGAAAATTAAACAGCAGCCAGTGTAAAGACTTGTACGCAACCATCAGCAGCCAGCAGTATTAGCTGTTCTGGAGGGAAGACAGCCATTGCTCCATATACTTCTTGCTCTCTGCACATTGAAGAGAAAAAAAGAGAACAGTTCAGCATAAAACAATGTTGGATGAAGAATCAAGATTGTACAGTATTTTTGCCTTGAGCCAAAAAAATAGATGCATGTACTTGCAGCGAAGGCCATGAATAAGAGCTATAATATCATTACGAGAACTTCAAGATCAGAGAAAAGAAAGAAAAACAATAACTTAGCTAGAGCAAAACTAGGACAATATGGTAGTTTGGTTGGGATGGCTGAATGGGGCTAAAAGTCCATCATATCTTGTAATCGGTAATTAATATACCAGACGATATGGGAAAAGGGAACACCAAGCATATTGTTTGAAAGAAACCTTTTCTTTTAATCTTCTTTAAAATGTCCAGATGGGAATGAAAAACCTCACTCACTAAACACCAACCCTTACCGTCTACTACTAGAACTCGGATGACCGCCTGTATGAAGTGCGTCTATTACTAGAACTCGGATGACCACCTGTATGAAGCGCATTCAAGGCTGGCCGAGCTATTCCCAGGACAAGTAACCTTTGTTATTGAACAGTTCAATGTATTTGTGTCCCTTTTCCATAAGTTGGGAAGAATAATCATGCACAAGAAGTATATATATACTCAGACATATATAACGAGACAGAAGGGCAAATGAGATACTGCAATCTTAAGATTTAAAAACTCGACGCATGCTCAAACCTAATCTTTCTAGTACATGCTAAGCATTTGACAGCTTGTAGATCATTTCCCCAGTTCAGAAAACATTAGTATTGCTCTTAAGGTTATATTATTGGATGTTAATGGGGTTCCCAAAACCAGGACTGAAAGACAACCAGAAAATGGTCATGAACCTTCCTGGTCAACAACCCGTCCAGTCCCAGCCTCAATTAGTCAATTCTACTTAATCTATAATCATAAATTCAAGTTTTACCAATAAATGATCTGGAAATATAGTTTTACACCCAGTCCAAACATTTTAATCCATTTTCTGCAAAATGTAGCTGAACAGAAAAAGGACACTTCTATCATCATTGTTGATGCTTAAAATGGTTGAAGGCTATTGTCAAGCAATCAAATTGTCTGTACAACTGACATAATAGCTAAAATCTAAGTTCCGGCTGTGTATTCTGCAGAAAATCAAAGCCAAAGACTGCCAGCTGGATCTGATGAATTCGTAAATGTTTTGGTAACTGTAATTAGCATTTTCAAAAACAATATGCAATGTACTTAATGACCATGTGAAGAACAGCTCAAAAGAAGTTCCCGGATTAAAAGGTTGATGATCTGAGAACTAATGCAATAGGAAAGAAAATGCAAATGCTCATTTCAACTAGTCTATTGAAGTTCTAGATTCCACATCCCAGTCAACAATTCGCTAATCTATGCGCAATTTAGGGTAGAATAATGTTGACCCAAAAAATAAAATAAAAATCCGTAATAAAGTTAGGAAAGTTAAAGGGTGAAGAAATAACTCTTACCATCAGAGTAATTATCAGGGATATTCACAATAGCACCCAAAAAATTTTTCGTCATATCCTCCACCAAGTCATCTTGAACATGCCCATAGCATGGAACCAACACGGCAAAGCTATTGTCTGCATCATCATCACTCTGGAATCCAGACCCATGAGGCTCCAACCATCCAATTGAATAATCTGAATCATCAGACTCAGACCCCGATACACATCCACCATCAGATGGCACAAGAACAACATCATATTCCGTATCTATTTTCCTCTCTTCCCGACTTTGCCATTTCCTTTTGACCTTCCTAGAAGAAGAGGCCACATTAGCCCTCCCAACTAAAGGAAACTTCAGATTATCTGATTCCCACAATCCTGAATCTGGTGAAGAGTTTAAAGAAGACCCATTAGAGATTTTTGTCTCCTGATGCTTTCCATTCCTCAACCACCATGAAAGATTTGGAAATGCCAAAGCCATTCAATCAACTGTAAATGGTTTCAAATTTACTCGCCTGTAACAGGAATCAATGAAGATACTTAGTGAATCACAGAAACAATTTTATACCAAAAATCAATAAGAGCGGACGAGGTTGATGATTAAGAACGAATTAACTCCTCTTTCGCTATATGCACAAAATTTACATCAGACAGAATGAAGCAGAAAAAATAAAAGATAAAAAGCTCAAAACTTATATTTTCCTTTGTTGTACCAATGAACCAGACAAACATATCAGCAATATCTTTTAACATCTTTCAGCTGAATCAAGACAAGCTTTTCATTTTGTATTGCACAAAAAGAAAAAGACACTTCAATTGATTTGAATCACTAGATTTTTTTTTTTTTTTCTCACGGAACAACTCAACAGAAAGTAGCAGGACATTAACTAAAAATTACAATACAGTCAGATACATATGCTGTCGATAAAATACAATGAATTCATAAGACAACCAAATAGAAAACCTAATCCTTCTATATTAAAATATCTAGCTCGGAGGAACAAAACTGACTATAAATACAAGACACAGCTTTACCAAAAATAGACATAAATCATAAGGTAAATAACTAAACTTTGAAACATGATGTGACTCGTGTATTCAAACCAAAAACACCCATCTTAAAAAATATAAAACCCATAATTTGATTTATTTTTTTCCTTCAAATTTATACGTTCAGTTCATAAATGATCATTCAATCAAACGAGAAACTAAAATTAGCCACAGCATTAAGCGACAACCAAAGTTTCAAGATTTTTCATATTTCTTCATTGTCAAAAACTCTCTTTTAACCAGACAACTATTTTTCTTTTTCTGAAAAAAAAAAAAGGAAAAAGAAAAAACTTGAGGGGATGGGGGCGAAAAAAGAGAGAGAGAGAAAAGAATGCTTGCCTTGTAGCTTAAACTTGGAATGTTAAATGAAGATTCAAAGCACCCCCAAAAAAAAATATAATCAAAATTCACAAAACCCAATAAGAAAGATAATTCACTTTTAGAAGGCACCTTTGAAGCCCAAAAGCTTAAGATTAATCACTAAAAAAATTGAATTTTAGTGCCAAAATTTTTCTCTCTTTCTTCTTCACTTTCTTTGAAGAATCAGTTTAATACTTTATATACAGAGAGCCAGTGAGACGATTGAGAGAGCCCGGGTGAAATTATGGCTCATTTAAGGGCGAAAATAAATGAATAAAGTACAAGTATAAATCCTCTGCGGTCGAGTACAGGTTCGTAGAATTCTTGTTAGGCAATATAGTAGGGATATCTTGGGGATTAGGCTGGAGTATTGGGGGTATTTTCGTCATATAACTGCTGAAATTGCATCGAAAATACCAGGTCAGGTGTCTGGTGCTCGGCTGGCTGCGGGTGATGTGGCATGGAGCTTTGACCGTTTTATTTGCGTGCGAAGATTGTGCAAGCAACTTGTACATTAACAAAGTTAATACTCGGATCAATTGCACAGAGTTTGCTATAATAATTAATTATTTGATTTGATTTGATTCAATTGCCAAGTGTATGTATTATTGTTGATTCTTCTTGGATGCCTTAATGCATGCATTTGTTATTATTTAAATTTTGACGTTGTAAAAATAATGGTTATGCTGGTGGTTATCCAATTATCCTAAAAGTGTGGATGAGTTTGAATTTTTTTTATTTTTTTTTTGGGTAAATGATCATTATTTAAGTCTAGTTGTAACATCCACGAAACTGCCCACCCATTATACAATACCACAATGATCAAAATCCCTGTATGACAAACATCTCCATTAACCTAACAGGGAAATTATCGTGAGCTGTCATTAGCATATTTTTACTATTTATCAATTAATAGATACCGTTTGATTTTTCTTGTTGGCATATTATAGGTTTTCATATAAATTATTTTTCTTAAGTTATTTTGTTTTGTTTATGTTAGCAAAGGAGAATACAGTAGAGTCCTGCCATGAGAGAATATCATCAGCTGCAGGCTGCAGCAAGCATACTTGGCAGCACAGGCCGTGATGATTCACAGGAAATGCTACAATACTCACGTGACCAAAGAGAATTCCAAATTGCATTAGCCTAGCAGAACTGCTTCACTGGAACCAGCACTTTCACGTGCTTGGAATTGGAATGGAATGAGACCAAGTTTGGTCTATGAAATCAGAGCTGTCAATTGACGTTTAGTCATCTTGCTTTTAGCTATAAAATTAAAATGTATCACTTTCTTTCTGACCTTATTAACAAACATTACAAAATTACTAATATCTTTCTCAGTTTTTTCACGATTCTTTTATTATTGTTCGATATATCTTCAGTCCGTTGGATTAAATTTAATAATTATTAATTTTATAACATCTGTTATCCCATCACGCAAGGTAATAAAACCGACCCCTTTCTTTGTTGTACTCAATCAATTTTTCACTAATTAATAAAATTATGCTCGCGAATTATCCATCAAATAATTAGCTCAATTTTATTGTACTATCTGAAATTTAAGTCTTTGAAACTTCTTTCAAGGACACGGAGCAACAAGTTATTAATCGAAAAGCAGATATAAGCTCTTTTTTCACTCTTTTGGTAAACTTGCTGCTGACCATGCCGCCATAGAGAATAGGAGAGCTCAAAGAGACAAATTTGCAGACGACTATAATAAGTCTCTACACAAACCAACCTACAGAGGATCAGATGGCTGCAGGTGACGTGGCGTGCAAGTTATTATTATTATTATTTCTATAAATGTAGAGGAGTGTGTAAAGCCTAATCAATCTTTAATCTCTAAAATTTGAACTCGGGTAATTTATTAAATAAAGTTGCTTGGAATTTATTCGGGTACGCCTTAGGCGGTTATCCTAAAAATGTGGTTGAGTTTAAATTATTATTATTATTATTTTACTAATTGTTATTTAAGTTTACTCGCAACATCCATGAAACTACCCATCCATTATACAATACCGAGAGTGCAAGTAACTTTTTCATTAACACTTGGATCAAATCAATTGCACGAAGTTTGTTGTGATAATTAATTCATTAATTGATTTGATTTGATTTGATTTGATTCAATTGCCAAATGTATTATTATTGGTGCTTCTTCGATGCCTTATTGCGTGCACTAGTTCTTGATCATTCTTTCAATTGTTATTATTTAAATTTTTTTATATTGTAAAGTTAGTGATGGATGAGTTTGCATGTGTTATTTTATTTATAGTCGTAACCTCCATGAAACTACCCACCCATTATATAATACAGCAAGGATCAAGATCTGTATAACAAATATCTCTATTAAAACCTTAATAAGAAAATTATTATGAGATGGCATTATCATACTCTTGCTACATAGCGATTAAAAAATATCGTATAATTCCCCTTGTTGACAAATCATGTGAAGAAAATTACGGGCTTCATGGATCTGATTATTTATTAAATTCACTATAATCTAATTTTATTTTTAATAGATCTTTTACTATTAAAGTGATAATTTACCTAAAACTTGAATGTCATGCCTCTTCTAGCACCACAGTAGATTTTACCAAATTTTTATTTTTATTTGATTTATGGAATCTCATAATTTAATCTATATAACATTTAATAAAATTATATTGTAATTTCAAAAGGATTGTATAAGAAGAAATCATCCATTTTAATTTAAAAACTCGTTGCATTTCAAGTGCGCCAATAATTTCAATGTAATAATTCACATAGGTCCAAAAATCCTACAATTTTTTTTGTTATTAAATTAGATAAATAATTGTTCTTAATTCAACCCAATCGACTCAATTTTTTTTTTTTGGGCATACCGATTCATTTTCTTAATAGAGATCTAATATGATAATTCAACCCAATTGCATACAATGAATTTAGCTTGTCTCCGTAAGATTTCAACTAGAGGTTGTGCAATCAATTCCTTTCAAAAGGACAATGAAACCATATTTCATTTAAATCCCATATAATTAATTTGCTTATGTAGCACAAACTTTATTTATTCATTTCATCCTTCCACCTAAATTTAATTTTTAATATTTGATAAATTAATAATTAATTTCATAGCTACCATAAAAGAAAATTTCTGAATCCGACAATGTTAATTAATTTTATCAGTTTCTTGGTTCAATCACTCACAGAGCGTCATGATTACATATTTCCTTACCCCGAAAAAAAAGGAGGATAGATTGTTCCAAATTAAAAAAAAAGGTAGAAATACTCATAACAAATATAAAATTTGGTGTGTATGTATATTAAAACAATAATAATGTGGCGGGTCCCTTATTAACAAGTCAATATTTGATAAAAATAAAAATAATACCAAATACAAACAAAAGAGGCACATGACAGATTTTATGTGACAAAGACCATGCAAAATTTAAAATAGTGGCACACACCAATTATGTGTTGTATATTTTCTTGTGGCTGGATTCATTGCAATTGCATAGACAAGGTGGATGGGTAGGAACTAGGAAGAGCAACTCATGGCCTGAAAAGAATTGAGTAATAATTATGGGCCCAAGAGACACCGTACCCATTATATTTTGACTTTTGAGAACCAATTATTAGGATTCTCATTCTGTTGTGATTGTGACACGTCAGTTTCCAATTTGCCAATCCAATCCCATGGAAGATGCAGTGATATCAAGACTGGAAATAGAGGATTAGCGTGAACATGACTCCTTTCCTTTGTCAAGAATCAAAACATTCGTCGGAGTGAATATAAAGGAATAGGGTTCATTTTTAATTTTTTTAAAAATTATTTTCATTTTGTAATAATTGATTAAATATATATATTTTATTAAAAATTAATTTAATTATCACATATTTAATTAATTATTAAAAAAATAAAAATAGATATTTGATATTGCCCATCTCTCATTTGGCATATTAACCCTTAATTTCCAACGATTTGGTATGGCATTTATTACATACTCACTCATTAATTTAATGCTCTAACATTCCATATTTTAGTCTCTCCTAACTCGTCGTTGTAAATTATTTCCTTTGACACCCATGCAAGAGCAAGAATGATAGGTTTGATTGAGTTCCTCATATACTTTATATATTTAAAAATTAATTTAATTTTGGTCTAAGTCTAAATATTATTAATTTATGCACAGGAGATATTTTAAAACCATTTCCACATGAGAGAGACTGAGAGACATCTAGGGAGAGAGGGGCGCCGTAAGGCTTACAGTTAGGGAAGGAGCCCATTACCAGATGAGAAGAAGCCTATCAAGCTTGACCCACTTTTCAGTAATAATAGAAAAAATGAGTGGAGCTATTGACAACCCTCATAAGTACTCTCAACCCCTTTTCTTTTTTATACCCATCAAAATATTAAAATGAAATCTAATTTTTTTATAATGACACCTCTCATGTTCCATAAATAACAACGTTGGTAAATTTAGAAGCAGAGAAGATGATAATTAATTGAAGAAAAGCAGCAGAGTTTTGTAATTATTTCCTTAAATTTCAAAAAAAAAAAAGAGATGGGATTCACAAGCAAGATGGCTAATGATAAAGACAGGAAAGAAAATTCAAGCCTATTGTCAAAATCAGATGATTTCACTTGCAAATCGAAGAAACATAATGGAAAAGGTTGACGAATTTCAAAACTAGATGAATGCTTGGAAGGATAAAAAAAAAAAAAAGTCAAATCATTGTAATTATCACAACGGCACAAATAATGCATCAGCAATAAACTAACGAATTTTGAAAATTATAAGAGTTGTATTTGAAGTAGCAAGACAATGATGGGTAGTTGTTCTTCACAAAAGGAACAACAAATTATGAATACAAAAACAGATCAAAACACAATTCGTGAATCCATATGCAATAACAAGTTCCTTGCACTTCTTCCACTATTTCGAATTGGATTGAAAAATTAAAAAAATAATGATATTCTACATGTGGTTGCCAAGTGTTCGTAATACGAAGTCTGCAATCGTAGATGTGAAAGGTTTGAACAAGACAATATGAAATTGTGTGGGTAATTTTACATAAGGATAAAATTGCTAAGAAGAGGTTTCATTAGAATATGAAAAGGGTGCTAATAGCATCACCTAAAAAAAATTTCAAGATGTCCTAATTGTTTAATTTGCATCATTTTCTACCTCATAATTCATATTGTTCAATTTCTAACTGAACGAAAATATTCTAACAGAACAAAGTAAGAATAACCTTACACATTATGACTTCGAAAATAATAATTATTGTATGGGTGTTAATGAGAAAATGGAATTATTAATAAAAAGACTTCTTTAGTCAATTTTTTAAATTTATTAAATGAGTGCGAAAAGTGAAAAAAAGATGTTATTTTTCTAATATTACGCCATATATACATATATAAGATTGCTTGTGGAGTTTGCTTTCTTTGTGCTAGTTCTTAATGTCCCCTCACCAGAAGATATTCTAATTTTTTTTTTTATTACAAATCTTAACAAAATTTTCATTTTTTTTGACCTTCCTGTGGACCTTGAATTCAATGGAAATGCTTCTATTGATATAAATTTATTTTACGAAAATATATTAATGTGCACATTTGATACCATTTTTTTTTGTGTGTAATTACCTTATCAGTTTAATTGAATTCATTAATTTAATGTAAAGTGAAGGAATATTGTCACAATTAATATATATATAGTATTTTTTTAGTACAAACGTCTTTATTTATTTTTTTCTATGTAGACACATTCTTAAACCATAAAGTTTAATAAAATTAATTTATAATGCTATTTAACCCCACAATTATATAGTATATTTATTAATTGATGCTATAAAATGCAATTACATGGCTAAGAAAATATCTAAGAAAGTATTAAAAGTTCTAACTGAAATTGACGTCTTTTATTTGTTATAACCTCCTCGTGTTTTTTATTGTGTAATTTTTTTTGTCAATTGCAATAATGAATTAAAGAGATCCCAAAAAATCAGATACGTGGTTCAAAAAGTTGCTGCTTCGTTAATTTGGCTAATTAAGGAAAAAAAAACTTGCTATTTACCTTTCTTCCATGTGAAGATAAAAAAAAGTAATTAATCACTTTCTTGATTGATTTTGTACAACATTTTCATTATTAAAGTAAGTAGAAATTTCATTAAATCAAATATAGTTACAGTACACTAACAAATACATGTTCATCTTATCAAGAAACACAACTCTTATCCTAAGTTGAAGATGGTTGAAAGAGAGCTTCACTTTGTCTAATTCTGAAACATAATCATCTTTTTAAGTTACATTATTTTTTGAGAATTTTTTTTTTTAACATGAACTGACTCTTTACACATGATTTACATTCAAAATATTTTATATTAACCATTAGTTATAATTGTAATATGTAATAGATAAATAAACAAAATTAGAGCCATATATTTAAGGGTTTGTTTGGAGCAATTGTGCTAAATAAAATTGAAGGTGGATAGACATTACAAATATTAAAGAATGAAACGGGAGAAATTTCGAAATTTAAACGAATTCTTTTTATCAGATGATGTATTTTTATAAAAGTTCAGGGGGTGAAAATAATTATAAATGGGTTGTCATGTTAATATAAAAGAATTGAGGGAAATATCACCATAGAAAACTCATCTAAATCGCAGCCCACTGGGCCAAAAACCGTTCTTCTTGATTCGGGCCCATCAAAGCCTCTTCTAATTAGCACAATCAGAAACCTACGTAACTTGTCATCATCGTCTAAGCACAAAAACAAGAAAAATAACATCGACACTGGCGGTGTGGCGCTATACAGTGCGTTGCGGCCCGTCACAGCAAAACCCTGTAAGCTGCGGCGCAAAACAAAAACACTTCCAAGTCTTATAGGCGTCTGTCGTCCGGATGGAGTCACTTGTCTCTGCTTCTTCACGAACACAGCTATTGTTTTCGCCAGCTGGTGTCCTATTTAACCAAGCAGCAACACACAGCCTTCGATACTCACTATCTTTCAATTGCAATTACAGTGCGAAGCCAAAGCACAGGACTTTGTCGTGTAAGATGAGTGCGTCCAAGGAGGTCAAGTTATGGGGTGGCAGATTTGAAGAGAGTGTCACTGATGCTGTTGAGAAGTTTACTGAGTCCATTTCTTACGATAAAGCTTTGTATAAGCATGACATTATGGGCAGTAAAGCCCATGCCTCTATGCTTGCTAAGCAGGTTCCTGCTTTCTTTGGTTTTTGGCCTTTTTTTTCAATTATCTTCTGTTATGTTTTTGGTATGTGGGTTGTTTGGTTGATGAGAAAGTGAGAGAGGTAAAAAAAAAAAAAAGGTAGTGAAAGAAAAATTGATCTTTTTGTGGGTTTAGAGGGAAATGGGATCATTAGTTTGGTGAAAGCATTGTGTTAACTCATAAATATTTGATTCAATTGTGGTTTCCACTTACTTAGGTACAAAATGCTTAAAAGGTTTTAATTCTTGAAGAAATTTGCTAATGTTTATCCATTTTTTGTAGGGTTTGATCAGCGACAGTGATAAGGATAGTATTCTACGAGGCCTTGATGAGATTGAGAGACAAATTGAAGCTGGTAAGTTTATGTGGAGGACAGATAGGGAGGATGTGCACATGAACATTGAAGCAGCCCTCACTGATATCATTGGTGAACCTGCAAAGAAGCTCCACACTGCTCGGAGCCGAAATGATCAAGTGTTAACGGATTTTCGCCTCTGGTGTCGTGACGCTATTGATACAATTGTAAGAAGCATTCACCGCCTTCAGGTTGCATTGGTGAAGTTGGCTTTGAAGAACGAAGGTCTTATCATTCCTGGTTATACTCATTTGCAAAGGGCACAACCTGTCTTGTTGCAACATCTTCTTCTGGCATATGTTGAGCAGGTTTGAATTGATACGTTTGTTCCCTTTAATTGTCTCCACTTTTGAGTTTAAAAATCTTAGTTATGTTGGTACTGCCTGATGATCCAGCTAAAATTTTAAATTTTTCTTTGAACATGAGATTGAGGACTTACAATAACATCGTAGATTGTTTTATACACTTTTCAGCATGAAAATATCTGAAAAAAGGATACCAGAACACATGCACTTGAGTCAAAATTAACTAATGATGAAATTTGAAGCCAATGAATTGGCTGGCTAACTCAGTCTGTTTTGCTTTTGTCTCCAGAAATGCTAACTATGGCTATGATGTTATCTTGTAGCTTGAACGTGATGTTGGTCGTTTACAAGATTGCAGAGCTAGGCTGAATTTCTGTCCTCTTGGTGCATGTGCATTGGCTGGCACTGGCCTGCCCATTGATAGGTTTATGACTGCAGAAGCTTTAGAATTTACTGCTCCCATGAGGAACAGGTATGTGCTGAAACAAAACAAACCTTAATTTGGTCTTTCGATATGTCAGGGCGACAAACTGCTAATTGTAACTATAGTATCCAGTCTTTAGTATCCATGGGCAGCCACTTCAATTGTCAAGTCTAGAGTATCAACTTTTGGAATTTCATCAACTCCACTTCAATTTTTACTCTTTATATATGTTTATGGTTGGAAAATGGCTGCCTTAAGCTATCATATGACTCGTTAATTTGATCAAGTGAAAATAGTTGAGAATCAAGTTTGATTCTATAACTAAGATGTTATTTTGAAACTTGGCCTTATTTGTTATGGACTGGTCAACAACTTGAACTGTATCAAAATAACACATTAAAATAGTGACCATAGCCATTTATCCCCTTTTTATTGTTGAATTCTGGTTCTTCTGCAGCATGATTTTCTTGAATGATTGGCTGTATTTTGATGCTTCCACAGTATTGATGCTGTATCCGACCGAGATTTTGTCTTGGAGTTTCTTTCTGCTAATTCAATCACAGCTATTCATCTTTCACGGCTTGGTGAAGAATGGGTATTGTGGGCTTCAGAGGAGTTCGGATTTATCACACCAAGTGATTCTGTTTCCACTGGAAGTAGTATAATGCCTCAGAAGAAAAATCCAGATCCGATGGAGCTTGTTCGGGGAAAATCTGCTAGAGTCATTGGAGACCTGGTTACCCTTCTCACTCTGTGCAAAGGACTTCCTCTTGCTTACAATCGTGATTTACAGGTAGCAGTTTGTGCATATTCAGTTAACAATAAATCCAGTTATCTTTTGATTGAGACCCCCCAATATCTTGGTTTTAGCCTTCCATTTTTGTTCATATGTTTTTAAGCCCTTAAACAAAGTCTCTATAGATAAAGTAGTTTGTTTTTCTTTATCTTCCTTTTCATCATCTATAGCCTTTGGAGTTTGCTTAAGAAGCTTTTCTTTGGAAGACAGGAAGATAAAGAACCTACATTTGACAGCGTTAAGACAATTGTTGGGATGCTTGAAGTTTCAGCAGAATTTGCACAGAACATAACATTTAATCAGGACAGAATAAAGAAGGCTTTGCCGGCCGGTTATCTTGATGCCACTACCCTTGCCGATTATCTTGTGAATAAGGCAAGTCGTAATTTGATGTTCAACTTTATCTTTTACCAACTAGAATGGCTTACATTATATCAAAACCAAATTACCTGCATGATCAGAAATGCGAGGTTAGGCATGGTCTTTGGGACTTGGAAGAAATTGACAATTTGTGTATTTCACTAACTTGTTCCTAGCCTTCACATCAATACAAAGAACCTATAAAGTTTCGCATTGGAAGTGTGATATATAGTTTTCTCCACTTATCTACAGTATGGAGCACTTATTAATGCTTACCCTGGTGTTTGACCATGTTTCTTTTTGCAGCAAATACCTTTTAGGACTTCCCATGATATAGTAGGAAGAGCAGTTGCTTTGTGCATATCAAAGAACTGTCAGCTTCAGGATCTGAGTCTTGATGAGATGAGAAGTCTAAACTCAGTGTTTGATAACGATGTTTATGAATATCTCGGTGTAGAAAATGCAATAAGGAAATTCCGCTCATTTGGTTCCACGGGAACAGCATGTGTCACTGAACAACTACATTATTGGGTTGCCAAGCTTGGAATCAACAGAAGTAGCTGTTAATTTATAAATGGAAGAAGAGATGAGTTAATCGAGGTCGAGGATGTTGCCTGGATCATGAGTATCATTTTTAAGAACCTGAAGTTTCAGTTACTGAGGGTAGGATTTGATGCAGTGGGTAACAAAAATCAAAGTTAATTGCAGTACTGAAAGATTCCATCAGTGAGATTTGAATAATTGCTATGCCATGTTAGGTTATGAACAACTGAGCTTATACTGCTAGGACTGGGTACAGCAATTAGTTTAAGAATCCTTTAAAAATTGTTTGCAGTGGGATAAACTTTTGTTTGTTCCCCCATTGTGTTGTGCCCTTTGGTTGTTATGCTTATTACAATTGTTCTGTTAATGACTAGATAATTTAGTTACTTCTCAAATTCAGAGTTTTGTTTCCCTTTTTTTATTTTTTTATTTGTCAAGTGATAGAATGTGCAGTTTGCCCTAGTCTTTAAAAATGGTTCATAGGAAGTATCCTCTTTTGGGGAAAGACCTGCACCATGCTTCTCAAGATATAATCTGGAGAATCATTTCACTCTAGAAACATGAGAAAAAAGAAAGAATGTTGCAGCATGTAAACAAATTGCAGGGTTATTAGCTCAAGAAAACCGAAGATATCATTCTTTCCAATTGCCTTTAGAACAAACTAATGCTGCTTCAGCCATTCCTTGGTTCTCTTGGACTAGTGTTTTCTGGAAGCTAGCATGGTGAATCTGTATTATCATGCTTGGAAACTGTTTTTTGACCTCTCTTTTTATGTCCAGGTTTTAGAGAAATTGATTTGATCTGCAAAATTTAAGCCAACTTTTAGGAACCCAAGGAATGATGGTTGCAATGCATGCATGTATAATGTCTTGTTGGGGGGAAGATTAAAGCATACCAATTTATTTCCAATCTCCCGTAATGGCTGCTTTCTCGTGCAACAATCATCCTTCATCTCCAGAGGCTTCTCAATAAGGGAATTCTGAAGTAGCATTGCACCTTCAGAAGTCAAACTGCTGGTCTTCTCTGTTTCAACAGACCCCAATTCCCTATTGGTGCATCTGGATGCCGCACAGCTACAGGAAGTCCCACAACTACCACCAGAAACCCGGCATTCACATTTTGAGGTCTTGCACAATGACTTTTTGCTACAGGAGCAACACACTCCAGATGCAGGCTTCACCATTGCTACCCCAGAAAACTCAGATTCAGAAGTATCTGTTTCCAGTAAATTGGTACTGCTCCCGACAGATGCAGAAGATTGAGCCCGACCTACCTGGTCAGCAGATAACTAAAACTTTAGATGATGTATTTTTGAATACATTTGATTTTGGAATAAAATTTGTAATTTTGTAAAATTTGATTACATTAAATGAAAGTTATTATAGCAGATAATCCTCATGTTTTGTACTCTGAGTGCTAATGAAATGCATAATCTGTCACAAAAACAAGAATTCAACAAAGGAATGCACTAACCTGAGAATTGTGATGAATTACTTCTGCCTTGGGCACTGCCATTTGACTAATTAGACTACTTAGTCTGGATACTTCTTCTTTTAGGTCACAAAACTCTGAATCCTTCACTTCATGGTCAACTTCGTTATCCTTTATAAGGCACCTTAAAATGGCAGAGAAGAACATCTTTAAAGTGTTGGTGATTTGATACTTTGGAGGAAAGAGCAGTCCTAACTTCAGGAAAGATCAGCACAACCAATTCTCACCTAGAATTTTCTTCCTTCAGCATCTCTGCTTCTAAGTTGAGTTTGTTTATGACACCAGCCATCCTAACCATAAAACATCTTCAAATTCAGGATAGACCGGGCACAACATACTTAAAAGCAAACCCAAATCAAGGCATTGATATAGATTAACCATTATATTTCAAAGATAAATCTTTAGTTGTGCACAGAAACAGCATTAGTTTTGCACGGGCATTTCTAATTAAAGTTCATGCAAAATTTGGACAACTGACACAGAATTCACAATTTGTCAATCTTCCTCTTTATTCTTAATTATGTATCCTCAGTTTTTAAGCTATTAATTTTGCAACCCAGTTTCAGGTTTCAAAAGGAAATACCAGATTGCAGTCGCAACTACAAAAAAAGAGAAGAATGGACACCAAAACAACTAGGACTCACTCTTCCAGTTCACGTTCGTACTCAGAACATACTTTCTGAACTTGTACTGTGACTTCAAGCTCATGCTCTATGCTCTGCACCAATGCAATTGCAGTACAGATTTAAAATACAGAAATCATCAATGTTAACTTACTAATAGATGGAACTCACAACTCATTTTATTTTGGGGTGAATCACAAAATGTGAAAAATCACAATCACATCCCACAAACAGAACAATTTTGATTTTGATGATATATAAACTTTGGAAAAGAAAATGTATCTATTTTTCAATTCAAGATTCAAGAAGATACAATCGCAGAATACCAAAAATCTTTACTTCACCCCTCATTTTAGAATGGAAGGCTATAACATACACAATTAGTAAGCCATTTTTGCTGCCAGTGCAATAACAGAGGGAAGGAATTGTGCTTAAACTGTAACTAAGTCTTGATCTCATAGTATTTAGTTTCCAGATCAAATCACAGCCTAAATGTTTTCATCCACTGAACGGAATTATAGAATGATGTAGATGGCAGCTAATAATTAGCATTTTATGTTACATTGTTTTAGCTTCAGTAACAAATATATTGTTGAACTTTGTTACTCTCAATATTTGCAGAAGTTGCAGAAAAAAAAGTTGAAGGAACAAATGAAATTGCAGTTATCCACAGATGGATAATGAACGTGCAAAAATTTAAACCAATTTCATCACAACCATGCCAAAAATGCTCACTTTGTAACACCAACTTATTTATTCTATGATCTATACATGTAATCCAGACTTCCAGCTTTTTCATACATACCTGAAATTGGGAATGATTGCCAGTTTTAGAACCTACAAGATATATAGATCAAAATCAACTAATTATTATTATTTTAAGCAACTATGAATAAGAGGAAGTGCTTTGTCTCCAAACCAGCCGTTCTGTGAGTCAAAGCCTTCCGAGATTCTAACAGCTCTTTTAGCCGCTTTGTAGCCTCAGAAGCTTCTTTCGTTTTACGCTGCAAAACCTGAGACAAACACGGAAAGGTGAAAACATAATTATCTGACAGTTTCTCTAGCATATGAAACATATAGTAGTCATTGAGCTCCTGTAGAACAATAATCTAAATAATAAACAAAAAGCCGATTAGAAGATGAAATACAGCATTGCACAGTGGACATTAACTTACCAACTTCTGCCTCTGGTTTAAAGCTGATAACAAATGCAACTCATACTCATTTCTTCTGTTCTCTTTCATAAGCTGTTGAGAGTGAAACGAAATATCTACAGATAATTAACATCTCCACATAACAAAAATTTCAGGCAGAAAAGGAAGATTGATGAACATTTCAAGTTACTGGCTTTAACTTGGGATATCATTAAACAATGGCAACAGATCCAGGGAATGATTTCAACAACATAAGTCATCATCCTACAGGCTACTTTACATTAACCATGAAGTAGCACATTGTTCATACTTACGGCTTGATTTCAAGCAACAAGAAAACAAGTTGTAACAATAGTAACATGTACAAACACAGATACCTGAAATATTTCCTTCTGCAGCGAAGCCTTGCATAACCTAAACTGCACCGCCTCTAGCTTGAGCTTGCACTGGAGTTGTACCTAGAAAACAAAAAAGAAACTTGTAGTAAATGTCAAAAAAATGAATGCTGTACTTTTGAGTATGCATATTTCATACACAGCCAAAGCTCACCTTTTGAGCCCTTAACTTCTGAATCTCATCCTGAAACCGCTTTGCTGCCTCATTACCTTTAGGTTTTTGTGTTGAAAATTGAAACTGCAGTTCTAGTTTCTTTTTTAGCTCCAAAACCTGAAAAAGAATCATATCTCAACAGATCTCATCTGATTGCTACATAACATGCATTCTAATTCGATTCACATCTCACCTGCCCTTCAAGAGCATTCATCTTTTCAAGATGAGCTTCCTTGAGCTTTTGAGCAGCAACATTAGGAGTTGATGAAACACTGGCCACTTTGTACCTCAGCTCCTCAATTTCCCTCTGCCAGTTTCAGTAACAGTAAGAAAACAAATGTACCTAGTTTCATTACTATCCAATCAAGGGGAAAAAAATAATTCTAATTGTTAAGGCTCAGCTGTTAGTTTCTAGAATATGCATATAAACGGAAAAGTGGCTACACAAGAAACTCAATCAAAAACTTGGTGTTTAATAGATTTGCCGGCATCAGCTCCTTTGTAAAATCATAGGTATAACATTCATCAATTGTTGTCATTCTCATATCCAAACACAAAACTTCAAATGTGCGACCTTGGATTAAGCATAAACAAAACCAAATAGACACAATGTTCTCCATCCATCTCATTTTCAGCATCCGAATTCTTCAGATCCTCAACAACAAAATCCAATACTCCGATTTCCCCTCTTTTCCTAGATTTTCTCAAGAACCAACGAGGCTATCCAATAAATAATAATTTTATGAGCCCTACCTAATCAAAACATCAAAATTCCACATATTTCCACTTCTATTTCTATAATTTCTCTACTTTTCTCATCTATGAACTAGATTTACATCAACAGCTATAATTCCACTAAGCTATATTTCATTTTCAGGTTTCACACTTATTAAATATATCTATATACACCAAAAAAACTTCGAATCATTTTAAATCAGCTTTCGTACTTATAAACACTATAATCAGCAAAACAGACTTGGAATATTCTAATCAAAATGCAAGATGAATAATGACTCAGATCCTACAGTATATACTGCAAACAGTGAACCTTAAGAATGTCGTTTTCTTGCTCCAACTCATGAACTCTCTTCTCGTAACGTTCTTTATGGTCAACGGCCGGTGATTGTGATAAAGATGACGATGACGAATCGACGGCGCTCGTTTGCCTTGATCGTCGATTCGTCTTCTTCATCCTTCCTGTAATATCACTTTATAATTATGCAAAATCCAATCATTAAATCTTCTTTATACTAGAAAAAAAAGAAAGAGAAAAAAAAAATGTACCTGGTCGGCGCACTTAAGCTCTCTGTAAATCCGGTGCTCCACCTTAGTTTCGATAACTATTGTTATTTTGATTTTGAATGCAAAATCGCGCCGAGTGGGGGGCTTTTTAAATGTGGTTTACGTTATACAGTAATATTACGGTCACATTACATTGGGTCCGGCCATGGGCTTTTTAGTTTGTTAATACGTTATGCATTAATATTGTGATCTTATTACATTAGGTTCGGCTACATTATATATGCTTCATTGTAAAATTCTTTTTTTTAACAACACAATGAAAATTATAACGAGTATTATAAATTTTTTTATTACATTATCCATTAATATTATGATCTTATTACATTGAATTTACTTATATTAAAATATATCATGAGTACTCTTTCATAATTAAATAATTAAAATTATAATGTACATTTTATTATTTATCACTCTCATTGTGAGTATAAGAGAGTGTTTCACGTAGAACATTTCAAATATAATCTATCAGCCATTACTTATTACATTTTGCTTGACACGTAAACATTGATGAAATGTAAGAATAAAAGAGAAATGGTTTTCTACGTTGATAGTACTAACCGTTGGAAAGCGCAGACAATCAAATTAAAGATGGAAAGAGAATAATTTGAATTTCGAATTGCGTAGATCTGAAAATGACAATGGTATGGTCCACAAAACGGTTTTGATAAAATATCATTGTTGTCTGCGGCTTGACAGTGTAACTGAAATGGAAAATGTGCCTATAAATTTAAAAAATAAATAAAGTTGAATAAAAATATAGATATTATTATTGTATCACTAACATGCCAGCATGCCCTCAACAACTGGTCAAATTATATAAATAGCCTGGACCATTTTTCAAGTACAATATTAATAAGAACATACCATCATATGGTATAGTCTTTGAATTAAATTTAAAGGTTAAAAATCAACCAAAAATAAATATATAGGAAATTGCTAATCACTTTCAAACGGTAAATTGTCTTGGCGAGATAACGATTTTATCAAGTGGCAATCTAAATGAGGCACAGAAAGTAGCAGTCTATGAAATAGTGTTGGGAAAAAAATTAAAGGGAATGGCAGAACAGGAATTGATGTTACTTCTTCAACTATCAAACGAAACTAGCAAAAATTAATTTCTTCGAAAAGTTGGATAATAACAATGTATGATAAGCAGCAATCAATTCCGTATCCTATCCTACACAGTACAGGTTCAAGGTTCCAACCGATGATGTTAGATGCCCAAACAAATCCATAAAAAAGTACAGTTAATGGTAATGGCATTAATCAGAATAAACATGATATGAACATCACTGCTGTTAACGGCTGCAGTTCTCTTTCTCTTCTGAAGCTCTTTTTGGCCGAGCAGGACTACTTTGAGGAACCATACTAAGCTCTTTGTTAACTGACTCTTCTGCTTGATCAACATTCCTTTCTCTCAACAAGTTACCACCATTTGATGCAGCTGATCGCATTGCCCTCGGTAACTTCAATGGAATGTCAGTTTCGCTTGCACTGTTCTCTGGCTTTCTTTGAACATTGGTGGTTTCCTGTGGCTGGGAGGAAGGTGAGGCGACAGGAACTAGCTGAATAGTAGACTTTCGCCACTTCTTTCTCTGATTTGGTTTTGGTGCATTAGATTTTACCTGTTTGATACAAGCTTAATGAGAGTCCCAAAAATAAGCAAAACTAATGTGTTAATAATCAAGCTTATGAAATGGAAATTTTACATACCAATGTGTTACCAATATCAGATAGAGGCTTCCTTCTTGCCCCACCATCTTCATTTGTATCAGCAGGCTTGTCAATCAAAGCATTCTGAAGTAGCATTGCACCATGAGTCACGAGAGCACGATCCTTATCTGTTTCATCAGCTCCTTGACCACTCTGCCCACTGGCCATGTTTGGTTTTGAAAACTCATCCTCCTTGATAACACTAGCTTCTCTGTTGGAGCACTTAGTAGATGAACATCCACATGCTGTCTTACAAGCACCACCAGCTGCTCGGCATTGGCATTTGTTTGTTTTGCATGAGGAGCTCTTGGAACATGTGCAACAGATACCAGATTTACTGTTCTGTTTCACCTCAACAATTCCCTCACCTGAACAGTCTAATCTAGAATTTCCTGAATCATCATCAAACTGGCCTGAACCTGCACGATTGCCATTTTTGGAAATTCGCTTTTTAACTCGCCTCTTTGAGCATTCCCACTCATCGTCAGTTGAATCTCTGTCTGAATGTTCTGATTCTGATGTATCCATGTCCTCCAAAAACAATATGGAGCTCCGTTGTCCCTAAACACATAAAAATTAGTAGTAAGCTATTTAAACTGAAAAAAATAAAGCAATGAAACTCTTAGTTCTTGCTTTCATTATGTTGCCAGCATAATGTGAGAAATTACAGGGAAAAGTGTAGAAATCTACCTGTCTACGCAAATCATACTTGTGTCCACCATGCAATTCACTGTTATCAAACACATCTGGCATTGTGGACAACTTTTTCAAGGCAGAGCTCTACAATCACAAACCAATCATAAACTCAAAAAGAATCGGAAGCATTTCAAAAGTCATAAAGGAAGTTGAGCTGCAAATCACAACCGTAGATGACACACAGTAAAATACAATTAACTAGTAAAATCAATAACAAAATGTAAACAAATTAATTGGCTCTTCATGTATATATCAGCATGACAGTCCATCATGCATGGGCATCTTTGTGTAGATGTTACTTGTAAACCAGCATAAGTGACTTTTGTTGGTATTCAAGTTTTCTACCTAGATTGTTTCCAAAGCAAAAGATGGAACAAAGACATAACTGTCAAATGCACTAACCTGCAGCTTCAACTGATGAATTAGTTCACCCTTCTGCGACTCAAGTTGTCTAGCCAAACTGCTAACTCTAACTACTTTCTCCTTTAAATCTCTTATTTCTGTGTCCTTCTCTCTACACTCAACTTCTTTATCTCGTAATGAGCACCTAATACCAGCAGAAAAAAATAGCTTTAAGTTAAATTCAATTATATCATCTTACATATACTAAAAAAGAATTAACAGCTGGAGCAGAAAAATAGTCATGATAATAATGATTCTAATTGCAATCAAACTCTGTAACAATTACAACAACACGACATCTTTAGCTTATACTTTCTATTGCACTGAGTAGTTATAGACATTAATCTTTTAGCACAAGACTTTGTGCACATTTCAATACCAGCTGCAAATCGTTATTTCCAAAAAAATCAATAACTTGAGTAATGGAAGTTTCAAATTTTATTTTATATTAGAACAAAAAATTTTACTTTCAAAAAATACCTGGAGGAGGATGCCAAATTGAAAAGATAATTCATAATATTTTTTGCTTCTGCAAGGGCCCGAACTTGGTTCCAACGTCCTCTACCACTGAAAACACGCTCACGCTCTTCTGCTTCTGACAGCTGTGATGCCATAGAAACTAGAGTGCTAGAAGTAGCAGCAAGCATGTTCTCAAGTGCAAATGTTCTTGAACTTCTGGCGCCAGGAGACATCATTTCTGGACAATCGCTGTGTCAAACAGTAATTAAAACAAATACAATTTGTCATTGGTTTCCACATGAAGTGTTCATGGAAAATATTATAAAACTTAACATTAGCAGAAATTCTTCACCTCAAATTAGCCTGCTCTGATTCTTCCTTCAACCTTGCGACCTCAGTGGCCATCCTAGCCCTCCTAAAAATGCCAAAAATTATTATTTGAATCAAATTTGCAAGAATACATTCGTCATCTGTTCAGATTAGTTCCGCGGCAAGAAGTTCTAGTTGTAAGGAAACAGAGGAAAAAGTATAATTTAAAAACTGAAAAAGGAACCAATAATTGACCTTTCAACAAAACTTCAATGCTCTAGGGACTTAAAAATCATAAGGGCATTATAGACCAATTGTATCCATTCCTACACAACAATCAAAAAAAAGGGAAGGACTTACTCTTCCATTTGACGCTCGTACTCAGAACGAACTTCATGCACCCGCACAGTGACTTCAAGTTCATGCTCAATTGCCTGCATCAAAGCCTTCTCATAGAAAATAATTTTAGAATCACTTCCTACACCACAGCACAAAATTACTTATCCACTTCCTTTGCATCAGTAATCTTGATACAGTTTAACATGTGAGATTTACCTGTATTCCAAGACCATTCCCATTTCCAGCACCTGCGTAAAACAAAAATTTTTCAGAAATTGCAATTTCAAAACTGGAAACTAGTGTGAATGACACCATAAATTTATTAACCAGAAGTTTCACGTGAAGAAGCTTTTCTAGATTCTAGGAGTTCTTTTAGCCTTTTGTAGCCATTGAAGCCTCTTCTGTCTTTCTTTGCAAAACCTGAAATGAAAATCAACTGATTCAACAGTACTCCTCAATAAAAAGAAGATAAAAGTACCCTAAACTCTTAAATGGACATTAGTTTACCATTTTTTGCCTCTGGTTTAGAGCTAATAGCTTATGCATCTCATACTCATTCCTCCTTCCTTCTTTCTTAAGCTGGTAATGTACAGAAAACAATTTTCAGAGAGACTTAATAAGCAACAAAACAAATGATGATGATAAACAAAGAGAGCACAAATAATGCTGCCCAACACTTGTACAATAACAACCAGTGAGCACTTAATTTTGGTTTTGGGCCAAGTTACTTGGGTTCATTAAGTTCACTATTGCCATTTGTTCTCTTTGCATAGAGAAAATATGCTAAAATTATGTACACAAACAGTCGTGAAAATATTATATTAAGCATTATTGCCCATAATAAGGACAGGAAATATTCAATAAAACTACATAAACCACGAATAAAACATGAGACTATGGACTTTTTCACATACTTGAAGAACTTCCTTTTCTCTTGATGCCTTCCACAGTCTGAATTGCTCAGACTCTTGCTTAATTTTCTGTTGCAGGTGAACCTAAAGATATGCAATTGCATATAAGAATTGTAATTCTCTGTAATATAAACATCTTTTAGTTTTTTTAACCCAAAAAAAAAAACACCTTTTGAGACTTAATTCGCTGGATCTCATCTTGTAGTCTTTTTGCTGCTTCGTCACTTTTTTGTTTTTGTCTCAAGAGTTGAGCTTGGGCATCTTGTTTTTTCTTCAACTCTGCAACCTGAAAAGTCGAACATGGAATTAAAGTAGATAATTGGAGTTGAAACACATGCAATTCAAAATATACCTGTGCTTCAAGGACATTCAACTTCTGAAGATACTCTTCCTTCAACTTTTGAGCACCATCACCAGAAGTAGATGATATATTTGAAAGATTGTGCCTCAGTTCCTCAATTTCTTTCTGCCATGTGACAACAATGGAAATTGATTCAGTGCCATAACCTTTAAATAGCAACAGAATATAAGCATTATATATTAAGAATCCACCTGCAAAATTTTCTTCTCTTGTTCCAACTCAAGCACTTTCTTCTCGTAATGTTGCTTGAGAACTGATGTATCAGCACCAGTAAAACGCTTCATCTCAGCCTTCAAAAGATAAAAGAAATCAGTGTAGTTGATATACAGAAGTACCAATTCAGAATGGAAGAACATTAACCACATGTGGGAAACTGAAATTCTCCAATACTAAAATAATTATGCATCATTCTCATCCCAGTGCAGCTTTGCACGGTCAATGCAAGGATCTACAATAAATGTTATAACATCAGACAGTTGATAGAACTAAGGTTGGGAGAATCTTATATTCTTTTATGAAATTGAATTATAAGAAAGCGTTTTGAACAATTACATGTGGTTTATGAGAATTTATGGCAACAAATGTTATTTGTCTATTCATTTTCTGGAAAGCTAATCAACCTAATTCTGCTCCACCTTTATGTACAAACTACAAAGATTTAAAGGAATTTGAAGAAACCAGGTAGCAAAGATTAATGTATTACAAGCAGTTGTAAAACTTAAGTCAACATGTACCTCCTTTTGTTCAAGTTTTTTGTCCAACTCCTTGAGCTCCCTGTCCAATTTTTCTTGAAGAGAAGAGTGTTCAAGCTCCTTTTCTTCATCTTCAATTTCATCTACATATATATGTTAAAAGAAATTATTCCATATAGCTTTCTTTAGTTTACTCTATGAACTGAAAAGAATGTTGAACAACAATGTTCGAACAAAAACCCTGCATACTAGTCTTTAGCTAATAATGATCAAATCATCAATCAAGTTTGCTTATTTTAATACATATGCAAGTACAAATTTAGTGCATTAAATTTGATCTTGTCCATGTAACAGTCTTCCCTTATGTTACCTGAGATGTCCTCAACCTTAGAATCACAATCAGATGAAAACTCATTTAAAGATGGGAATAGCCCGTTCTTTGAGCGGAATCCATCATCATCAGTATCAACAGAATCAGCATTTCGACTACGTTTGGAGTTGTGTGTGCTCTTGACACGCAACAGTTCTCCTTCTAATTCTTGAATTTTTGAAACATAACTTTTCAACAAATCCAAATCCTGAATAGAAAACAATAGAACCAGTTATCACTTACAAATGTTGTTCACTGGGTAGATAACGTAATAAATGGGTAAATAATCAAACTCGCTAACCTGATTTGAATCACTTTCTATCTCATCCCATGATTTGCCATTCCGGGCTGATTCAATTTTCATGACTAGTTTGTCCTTTTCGACCTAAGAAAAATAAATACAACTGACTCAAATAACTATGACTAATCAATCCCAAAATGGCAATGCATGGATAAACATTTTATGCCACTTAAATTATGAATGAACAAAAAACCTGAGCATCAAGAGCACGTTGTGTTAAATGCTGGCAAGTTAATCTACGTTCTTGAAGCTCTCTCTGTAGCTCTTGATTGCTTGCTTCAAGTAAAGTAACTTTGTGTTTAAGAATCTGAAAATCCAAAGGTTGGTTTAGTAGACATATATAACAACACAATTTGGAACATGACATCTACTAATAATATACATTATATACCTGTAATTCATCAAATGGCGCACCAGAATCACTGCGATAAAATAGAAGTTCAGCATGCAAGTGTTCTATTTGACTCCTCATTCTTTGCATCTGAGCTGCCATTGGATCACGATTGATCTGAAGAAACAGAAAAACACATTATGTCACCAACAAAGAAACATGACAATAAAATATATATATATATATATATATATATAGAACACATCACAACAAATGAAAACTTACAACTGCCCTGTTCTGGATGTTCCGAGCCCGATTTGCATACTTCAAAGTGTTTAAAGTCTCCTCAGCATTTGTGTCAGCAGGACTAACACAGGCTACAGTCAAGCATGTCAAATAAGCAGATCTTAAATTTATGAAAAGCTTAATACTGCTTCAACATAAATAAATAACATACCAATCATCACAGTTTTGCTGTTGCCTCCAAGAGAATCCTAAAATTTCAAATTCCAATTAGCAGATATGAAAAAAAAAAAAATTAATAAAGCAAAATTTAATCCTAAGTGTACTTGTTACTATTGAACATCAAGTAATAATCTAACTTCCAGATCATTGCTCAGATTCTAAACTTCTAATGACGTGTAAAGAGCAATGTACTGATACAACTCCATAAGTGATCCACATAGCCCAAACATATTTTGGACTCACTCAAATAAAAATTCTTTAAAATACAGTTCGATTTCTTCCACATTATTGAATCTTCTGCCTGTCTGATTAAATTACTAACTTTCAACTTCTGAGAACATCTCCATCAACATGACTATTAACCAATGGTATGAGAGTAAATACAATTAAAATTAGTTGAAAGTCAAAACAAATTCAAAAATTTCCATCTTAATACAAAATAAATGTACAAAAGAATTCATGCCTGCAACAAGCGTGTCAACTTGCTATCTCGGTATGGAACATGACCCCCTTCTTTCCGCTTCTTCTCGTCTCCCAAAGCACTTATCACATTGCCAAGAGCTAGTAAACCCTTATTAATATGAATGCCTGGACCACAAAAACCATTACAATGAATTAATCAGAAGAAGAAATAAATAATTAAATAATTATTTACCAATCTGAAATAGATAAAACAAATAAGAGTTGAATATGAAAATAGTTTTGCCACCATCCTCCCATAGATCAAATATATTACATTATGGAACTCTTCATTGCACAAAATTTGAGAAATTATGAACATCATCAGTACCTTCTTTGAAACGCAAGCCATCAGCACCGGTTCGTTTCGCACGCTCAGAACCAGCAAGGTCTACTAAATGAAGTTTAGCACATAATATGTCATCAGCAACATCATCAGTTGCTGCTCCATTTTGGCAGCGAGCTATTTTCTTTTGCTCCATTGTGATAGTAAAAATAGCATGTGACCGACTGTAATAAATTAAGACAATTGAGATCAAGCATGAATATAAATGACAGAGGAACCTAAGTCAGCAATCAAAATATAAATTTAAAGCATAAGCAAATTTTGTTAAAGAAGAGTAAATAGTGAAATTACATAACATACACAGTAAGCATACATGTAGTAACAGAAAGTTGGTGCTAGATAAAAAATATCAGTGCTTCTAATCAACTGAAGAAAGAGAAATTAGCAAATTATTAGTTGCTAAAAGATATAAAGTCATACCTTGATTGACTATTCATATTAGTACTCCCAGTAGCTCGAGATAAAGAACCTCTCGATAAGAAAGAAGCCATTTCTTCTTTTGATCTAACTTCCGGCTCAGTCACACCAGCTAGTGTTATCCCTCCATTTATTGTTTCTCTAATTTGTATAGGAACCCGCATAACTGGCTTGGGCACAGAAGCATTCTCACCCTTATTTAAATTTGTTGGATTTGCATCGAGCAGATCAAACACTTCTTCCTTGAATATCTACAAATAGAATTATGTTTTAGCACTTAAAATATTTTACCTTAAACTATTAAAATGATTAATTAAAAAACTGTTACCTCAATAAATGACACCCTAATCAAAAATTCTGTAGAATCTTTCATGGTCTCCACTCTTCTGAAAATATTGTCCATTACTTTTGGAATAATACCAGAATTACTTCCTTCTCCACTATAGTTAGTCCCCATTGTATAGGTTTTCCCAGAACCCGTCTAATACCATATACAAAGCAAATTAAAACATTTATTGAAAAAAATGGTTCAATAAATAAATTGAAAAAGAAATTGTTTATTCAATTTAACCTGCCCATAAGCCAAAACGGTAGCGTTATAGCCGTGAACAAGTGCATCGACTAAAGGAGCCACACAATCGTCATAAATTGCTGTTGACGGCGAAGCTGTACTGCCGTACACGTAATCATAAGTGAATGCATGAGACCCTATCTGCACCTGTTTTTCACATTCATAAAAACATCTCACCAATCAAACAGCACAATCACAAACACAAACACAAACATAAAACACAAGTGATACGTAGAATTTATGAAGTAATATACCTGAGGCTCACCGGGAACGACGGTAATGCAATCCGTACAGCCAATCAGGAGCTCAGAAGTGATGAGAGGTCGAATATTAACGGCGACCCTCACACATTGTGAAGAATCCCGCGCCTCCGAATTCTCCATCTCCAATTTTAGCGATACGTGGCGAAACGAATGGCAGTGAATTAATGAAAACCTAATTTGATTCAAAATTATCAAAATCAAAACTCTAGAAAATCACGAATCAGAAATCATTTAAATGACGGAACTAGCACATTTTTTTGGAAATAAAATGTTAATTTATCTGATAATAATACCTGAAGGAGAGAGATGAAGTGAAGATCTTCTTATAATTTGAAAACGAAGAGGGAGACAAAGCGACTGCGTTTTTGCGATTTTTAGAGACGAGGGGTTTGGGGATTGATTTTAATTAAATAATTATATGATCGAACTTTGAATCTGAGAAATGGCGCTCGGTCGAAATTCAAATTGTAGGGGTGGTGGGTCACGTGAGTGGCATGTGAGATGCTTGGTAGAATTTTATGATTATCTGTGGACAGGCAAAAAGTTACTAAATTGGGTAAAACTATTGTGGATGGGTGGTTGGCCTTGACGGATGCCCATGGATTGGGTTTCATTCAGTTAAATTTTGTATTGGACACTGTAAGCCAATCTTTGTAAATATTAGCAAGATGGATCTATTTTTCTTGAGTAAAATTTATTTAAATAATTAGTAGTTAATAAATTAAAAAAATTAGTTATATATTCTAATTTATAAATAAGTGGTATAAAATTTTTAAAAGTTCAAATTATAACGGAATTCGAATCACTAATTTTTTCTGTAAAGTTTTATTTATGAAAAAGTCAAATAAATTAGTAAGATTTTTTCTTAAATCTTTTGAATTGAAAAAGTAAAAAATAATATAACTTTCAGTCTATCTTATATAAGAGTATAATAATAAGTTCTTTATAAACATTTAAAACAATTTCTAGGCAGCTATTTATCAGTTGATTCAACTTATACCATGTTTATTTTGACAATACAAAAAGTCTTAAAGTCTTATGAATGAGACAGGAGTTACCAAGCTGCTACTAATAAAACAAAGTAAAAAGGACATTAGGAATAATTTACAGCTGATCGATTACGAATAAATGGTTGATAACATATTGACAAGGTAAAAAAATAAATAAATCAATATAATTTTTCATCTAAAATTTGAATGAATCTGAATTTTTAGAAATTTAAATGAGTTTAAATATAAATATTTGATTGATATATTTATTTTTATTTTTTAATATCTAAATATAAGTAATATCTTATTTATTTTTATAATTAAAAAATATTTTATATATAATTATTTAATATTTATATTCTTATAAATTAAAATAAAAATTAAATTTTATAAGTTAAAAAATAAGTACAATTAATAAAAATATTTTTAAGATATAATATTTACTTTTTTTTCTCATTAAGATGTAATGTTCCACAAAAGTTGTTAATTACTAAGGATATGTTTGGATTGAAGTTGAATAGAAGGTACAGCACTAAAATGTTCGGTAAATACTAGCTGTTATAACTTATAAATTATATTAATATAATTTTTTATTTGTATAATAAAAATTTATTATGTCTTTAATAATTTTATCAAAATTATTATTTAAAAATTATATTTACTATATATTATAATTTTTTATAATAACTATAATTTTTAAATTATAATATATCAATTTTAAACATTAAAAAAAAAAAAGAATATAGAAAACAATATGGGCCAGCCGACTTTTCAAATGGAATCCGCCCGTTGTTGTTCAGCTTTTGGGCACTCAAATAGAACGGTTAACAGATTTTATTAATGCTCTCTCTTTTTGGACAACAGATGGTTTATTACATTGCATAAAAAAGAGAAAAAGGTTGAGGTGTAGGACTCACCGGAACGGAGGATTAAAGCAGAGAAAAGAACAGACCTGGTGAAGTTTGTTCACTAACATAATGGTCATGGGACCTTTGCAAGTTTGTTCGTTACGATGAATTTGATATATTATATTATATTATTTTAATATAGATATATTATATTATATTATATTACGTTAGTATTATATTATAATAATATTATACAATATCTAATGTTATATTATAATATATTAATTTTGAGTTATATTATGTTTAATACTACACTACACTGATTAATTTTTTTGATGATTAATTTAAATTATATATTTAAAATAATATTTATTAATACTTAGAAATGTACTAAATATAAAAATTTTGAATTTTAAAAATTTAACATTTTTTTTAGTATAAATACTAAAAAAAAATAATTCTTCATAAAGATTAAAATTTATGATTTTAAATTTTCGCCAACATAACATTTAATTTTTCAGTAGTTTTCAAATATATATCCTTGTGAAATAAAAACCAAATCAAATAATTTGTGCATCAAATTTCACAGAGGAAACCTCGCATAAGCTTCGGCCACACTTCTCAAACACAGCAAAGTTTTACATCATTTATAACATAATGATTCATTACACATACTTAGTTACAGATTCATTACATGTAGATAAAGTTTACATCGTTGTATATGATAAAAGATATAACTACTATACACAACTATTTCAACAGCAAGCAAATTTAAATTAAAGGACCTCCATAAAAAAAAATTATACCGATTTTCAAATCATGAGAACCTCCTGAAACATATCGAGCATCAGTTTTCAATCTGCTTGCCTGAAAAAGTTATTGATTTCATCTCTAACATCATATATCTTGCTAAAATCAAACAAATACTTCAAGCATCCTCCTTTCTTCAACTTATTCAATTGATATAGCCAGGCCCCTCACAGCCTCTCGAAGACATTTTCCAAATAGATATCTTCCAAACGGCTATCCTCACAAGCATTTTTCAAATCTACAATGATGTAGAACAAAAGTAAATCGCTTATTACATCATTATGAATATATTTAGATCAATAACATGGATGATTATTACACAGTTGCCACTGCTTGAACCACATTAAGTGCCAACTATCTGCATCACTTAATGCAGATGAAGTAAACATGGAGACAAACATCACAATGAGCATGAATTTTAATTTGCCACGTAACGAAAAAATTTCTCTTCTCATTTCCATATCTAAAACAACAAGTAAAATAAAAATAAATAAATAAAAACTATTTTATCAGTTACTCAAGTACGCATTTTTCAGATTGAGTATTGATTATTTCAATAATTTCATGTATTAAAAAAAAAAACTATTGTCAACTACTCAAGGTATAATTTTCAGAACACTGTAAATCCAAAAAGAATTAAAAATTGAATTTAAATGTCAATGAGAAAAACATATCAGCCTTTTTGTAATTCCAAAACAAAAAAAATTATGAGAAAAATCTCTGTATAAGTCCAAATCCAGCAGCGCAATGCAGCCCTGGAACCCGCTCGACGCAGCAGCCGCGAACCCAGCGCCTACGCGAGCCGAATCAGCAGCAAACCATCACCATTTACCAACTCCACCTCAAGTAAGCTTTAATTTTATTTTTTTTTATTGTAGAGAAATTACTGTAGAACTTGAAGTCAGCTAGGGTTGTATATATGCTGTTGCGGAGTTTTCTAATCATCAATTTTGTAGAGTGTTGAATTTTTTTGCGTGAATGTAGCTTGTGTTCTGTAGCTTGAAACTTAAACTTAAACTTTTGAAACTTAAACTTAAACTTATATTTATTCAAACTTAAACTTTTGAAACTTGTGTTCTGTAGCTTGAACTACTATTATGATGTGTCCCATTTTTTTAGCTTCTATTTTTAGTTCATCAGTTTGAATGTGGTAATTTACACAGAAGTTTTTACATTTCTTAAGACAATGGAATTGGTTGTGTGATTGTTAATTTGTTATTTATGCAAATATTAACTGTACATAATTTTTAGATTGCATTCACTCTCATTTGTCTGAATGGTTTTCAATTTACTGTTAACTTATTGTTACTGACTTGTTAACATGCTTCATGCCGTGGATTTTAATTTTATGTAGGATAATGGAAGAAGAATTTTTTACCCAAGAAGTATTGAACGATGAGGAAGAAGGTTGCTGTATTTGATTATTTAGGGTTTATTATGATATATTGTTAGAATTTTATGTATTGAATAATTACATAATAGATAATCAAATATAATTTTTTTAATTTTTATTTTTATTAAAAATTATTTAAAAAATTAATAAAAATCTAAACACAACCTAAGATCAACCCGCTCAGTAGTGGATGGACTTTAAGAGGATTTGGATTTTTTTTCCGCATACATAGGCTTGGGTTCCTGTAAATTCTCAACCCTACGCACGTCATCGAACCATGCTGACTTAGATGGGTGCAAATTCTTTGTTGAAATATTAAAGATATTAAATTTTTATTTGCAAAATTACATATTGTGGTTTCGATGATTGCAAGAACCAGAAGAATGCACTGAGACATGGTAGGATTTAGGCATGTGCTGGACCTTGTTTATTGGAAATGCCGATGGCAACAACTATCAAACCATTTTCAATCTCGTAGTAGTTGTCTAATGCTCAGTCAATCATTCAATCATTCAGCAAGCGTACCATACACGTGTCTCACCTAATCCATTCATGGATTAGAACAACTTTTGTTGTGCCGTGCTGTGTTTTTTATAATTTCGACACAAGTTCAATTTATGTCCACAAAATTACAAAAAATTCAATGGTCCCGGATGAATTCGTCTATCCTCACGTGATTCAGGTTTGTAAATGCATGAAGTTTCGAACTTGGATTATTTTATTATTATTATTATTTTGGGATTAGTGTATAGTTTCTGTATTTTAAAATATCAACAACTTAAAACCTTTAAGGAATTACCGACATGTTCAGCAGTAACATAATTTGAGTTTTTGATGTACATAATAACATAATAAGTTGAGGAAATCTTCGTAGCCCAACCGTTAGTTCGTGCGTTTAATAATGTTGAAGGAACACTTTTGAACTTTAATAAATTCATTATTTTCAATGTTATTAGCGAAAGTGAACTTTAAAGTTAATCTAGTAAAATATATAAGTAATAATTCTCTAACGATGGTATTTTTATTTTAATATATATATATATATATATATATATATATATATATATTTTAAAAGAAAGGAGAGGTGGGTAAGTCTAAATACAAATTTTTTTAACTATTTTCCCATCCTTAAGAATCGAACCAAGACCACCACGTTTCTATAACGAATATAGTGATCAATCCGACCACGTCTTTGGAGGTATATATATATATATATATATTAGAGTTTTAATAGATCTTAAATTTTAACAGTATAATAATTAAAATTTTTAGAAAGATTTATATTAATTTATATTAATTTTGAGTTTAAATATCTAAGTCATGTTATATTAATTTGAAAAAAATTAATATAATACAATATTTAAAAAATTCAAGACATTAGAAACACAACTTTAGATTTTTTTTTTCTTTCTATAAACTACCCTGGAAGAAATTAACTTATTTATTTTGTAAAGGAAATTAATATAAATTAAAGTAATAAAAAAGTGCAAAAACAAAAATAAATATTTTTGAAACAGTGTTAAAGGAAAATGAATACGAAACCACGAAATAAGAAATATCATAAGCCATAACAACCGCGAGTCCGCGACCTTGCAATGAGCTGACTCGATGGGGCGGGTACTAGAGAATTAATTATACGTAAACACGCGAAAAGGCTTACGTTAGAATTCCCAACACAAGTCGCCACATAAAGTGCGCACAGTGAAATTGTAAATTCGTGGGTCCACAGAAAAAAAAAGAGGGTAATTTAAAAAAAAACGACCCCTGAGGTTTTCCTTTACTACATCTAGAGGGAATGTATACATATATTGACAATGTACCCCCCGGCCGTATATAAGAGTTGGGCATCCATTATGTCGTTGAGGGCAATAACATAAATGCTCTATTTTTTTATTTTTTAAATCTTACAAAAGCTGATATACAGTAATTGATTAGACAAGGGTAGCTAAAAGGCATGCGATGCTTTGAAGCTAATGAAACCTGAGGGGGTAAGTAAGTCATTTTCATACACATTAACAATGCTAAAGCTTCATTTCTTCTTCTTTTTTTCTCAACTAACTTAACACTCACAGGTTTTAGCAATAGCAAAGCCACTTTATGATGCACTAACGTAAATAAGTCTATGAGATCAACTATGTTTCGAATTGATTTTTAACAACGACTAACAGATGAACAGTCGATGATTAAAAAATATAAATTTCTGTGAAAGCTTAAAACTGAAGCTATACTTTATAATTTTCTTGGATTTTTTTTTTTTATAAATTTGCTGTTAGTTAGATACTTGACTTTTTTATACAGTTAACTAAGAAAAATGTTAAGAATTTTCACAAATTGAAGTAGTGACTGAAAAAGAATTGATTTTTGAGTTGATAATCATTTGATATGTTATGTAAACTATTAAAATGAATTAATTTTTGATGATTTTGGACCGTGAAATGTTAACGTTTTCTGAAATTTGCTTGTTTTATTCTTTAAATTATTTTTTTAGAATGCATTGTTATTGCTAAGAAAAATGCTTATCGCATGGCTTTCTTAATTTTTATTTTAGCTGATTGATTTTTCTTTATATATATTTTGTATAGATTGATTCCAACAACTAAATTTTGTTGGTAAATTGATGCATTATTCTTCTTTTCTTTGTGTAAATGTTTGTACTTCATAGTTAGGGATGGCAAAAAAGTCCGGTCTTGATTTTGACCCGATTAATCCAGCCCTTATTTTTAGGGTTTGGGCCCGAATTTAAGGGCTCGGACTTATACATATCAAGCCCTTTAAATTCGGGGCAGGGCTCGGGCTTTATATAGTCCGGTCCTGTCAGGCCCGGCCCTGACTTAAAAAAAATTAAACATATGTCCATAAGTATTGGAGTAATATTTTTTTTCTTCATATTGGATTGTGAATTGTCATTTTTAAACTAAAGAACTTCTTGTTTAAATTGTGTAATCGAATTATGTGTTTTTATTTGTTTGTTAAATTAATGAACTCTTTAGTTGAATTATTGAATTAAATTGTGTTTTTATTTGAATTAGATCTAATTTTTGTTTGTGTTTAATTATTTATATAATTTATGGTAAAGATATTGATTAGAATAATTTTTATATTTATGTTATTTTAATAAGGTTTTAAAGTTTTTAAATATTAATATATTATGATATTTTAAATTAGAATTGTTTAAATATTAAAAAAAAATTGATCGGGCCCGGATAAAGCCCGAGCCCGGCCCTGACTCTAATAGACTCGACCCTAATTTTAAACATTCGAACTTTTATAGGGATCGGGCTTATGTTTGTAATGTCGGGCTCGGGCTTGGCCAAGCCCTGTCCCGGCTCGGCCCATTGCCATCCCTATTCATAGTAAAATTTGGATGGTTGGCCATTGTTTAGTGAGGTTGTCATTAAAATATAAGAGAACAATTCGTTACAGAGCTTGTATGCAATGAGTTGAAAATTAGTAACAATTAGTTATAGCAATGAATTTTATTGAGTTGAGAATTTTGGGAAATATTAATAGCTAAAATTTAGTGACAATTACTTATAGAGCTTATAGGCAGCGAGCTTGTTCTTCAACATCGCTCTTGCAAAGACTTCTGATGGAAAATGTATCATGAGCATCTGTTAAATCTATACATATTTGATTATATAAGCAAAATTAAGTTACATGAATGCAATCCAAATTTTCTTTAATATTTGTAGCAAAAACTAAATATGCTTTGATTTCAAAATAGTGCTTGTGATGTTTCTGTATAAGGAATGCAAAAGAGATGAAGAAAATTCTTAACATACAAGGTATACAGTGCATGTGATTGAAAATCAAAATCAACCCCATCCATACAAAACTCTTGATTCTAAGCATGTATTAACTTTTGTTGGAAATATATATTTCCAAATTTAATGGTTATCTTTCTTCATGCATAATTTGTAATGTCAGAGCTTATGTCATTGCTTATCTAATTTTGTTTGGCAAAGATCTTCGACATGTTGGTGTAGATGATGGAATTTATTGAACTGGTTAAACTAATTATTTTTTGTTAATGTTTATGTAGCTTAGTATAATTTAACATTGAGGCAGTGATAGATATTGAAGTATTTGTGGTCAGTTTAATTATGGCTTGCACAAAATATGGACTGACATTAAGGATGCTTGTTCGGGTCATCCTATTAGAAATGCAAATGAGATTGAAGTTCAAGTGATGTTTTCATGACAGACTGAGCAGCAATTAATACTATCTGACAAAAAGTTGATACAGACATTTGAACAACTAAAAATAAAGAGGTATAATTTGGCTACATTTGTAGCAACTACTGATGAAGATTATATATTATCTTTCTCATCGACTGTCCAATCAAATAACAAGTCTGCTAATGTTGATTAGTATGTTGACATTGAAGATTAGTTCTTATTTCACTTAAATAAAGACATAGAGCTTGATTGGATTAAGTTTGTAAAGGTTACCGATACTCTATCTGCGAATGATAAAAATCTAAGTAAAGTAGCAATAAAAAATATTGTCAGAAGGAAATAATGATGAAACCAGTGAAACAATAACAGAAGTACTCCCAAATTTGAAGAATATTAAATCTTAGCAGATAAATTCACACAACAATTGAATAATAAGACTGACAATAGAAATGAAGAGCTGCATAATATTCATAGGAGATTTGCATATGAACTTAATGAATTTAAAGATGGTTATAAGTATGAGGTTGCTTTAGATGGTTTAGATTCATATGATTGTGTCAAAGGAAATTTTGGTCTTTTTAACACTCAATTCAATTTTGTTTTATTATATGATTGTGTAATACTAACAAAAAATTCATAAGCATATAATAGTCTTTTCACTACTCTAACGGTCTAGTCCATTTGGCTCCAAATGTAAAGATCATTTACAATATCAAATAATATTGTCATTCTTTAAAATGTGTTGTGAAGGGCAGTCTTGAGCATTCCGTCAACGGCATAACGGGTGGCTAATTCTTATACACGGCCAGGGAAAGTATTGTCAATATATGCACACATTCTCTCTAGATGTAGTAAAGGCAAACCTCAGGGGTATTTTATAAAAATTACCCCCCCAAAAAATATGATTCACCTCATCCTAAACCCTGCAAATTGACTGGACCACGTCGGCAAATTGGAAAAATCAACCCCGGTGCACGTAAGCGCAACCAGAAAACCTTTGCAGGCATCTTCACAATCAATCTCCCTGTCCCTCACTGATTCATCTAGAGCCAATAATTCCTCATTTCGCTTTAGAGTAAGTAACTCCTTTCAGGCTCAGCTCTTTTGTTCTTTCAACACTTAAGCAAAATTTCACTGATAATATTTTCATTTCCGGTTTCTAAAGAACTTGTAATTGTCTATTTTGTTCGTTTGTATGATTAATAATTATAATTTGTGTGCCTAGGGTTTTTATTTTAGGTCCGTTTATATAATTGCTTACTTAGATTTTTGAATGACTAGGAGGAGAAGAAATATGGGAAAATTTGTGTTTAATCACTGTTCTATTGTTGGTACAATCAAAGAATTTTAAACTAAGAAAGTTTTTATTGCAATATTTTAGCTTAATGAACCTTGTCTTGGTTCGTGAATCATGATCTCCATTTAAAAAATAATAATAAGCAGCACTGAGTTTTTTTTTTTTTTTTGTTTTAATTTTTACAGGGAGCTCTATTTGTTTTGTTAGTTGAAATATATTTGATACATCTGCTTCACTTATTATCAAGATCATATTCTTGGGCTTCCTTGCTAGATTGAACTGCGGTATGATATTTTGCCACTAGTGGTATCTGCATTTCTTTGGCTACGATGACTTGTTCCAGTACCATGCAATTGTCTCAGGAATTGAATATCTATAACAAATTTGGATGCAGTAACCTCTATACAGTATGTGATTTCTATCTTTCAACTATTGCATTCTTGCATAATTAATTTTTTAATTTCAAAGTGCTTAATTTATATGATATTTCAAATTTGTTTTTCTGTTAAGAGTGCCACAGGAAAAGGCCGACTAGTTCACATCAATCTGTCATCACTTGCTATGGTATGCTTTTCTGTGGATAAATAATTTTAATTTATTTTGTAATTTCTATTCCCTGGCTATCTTTTATGATTTTTGAGTAACTTTATTCAAACAGTTTGTAATTATTAGTCTATTCCAAGTGTTTGGGTGTGTGTAAGCAATTAACAGAATTTGATTTCTGAAATTGATGTTTGTTGCATCTTCAGCGGCAGGATGCTTGGGGTCTTAATCTTTTAAGCCACTTGTGTGGGCCACTAAGTCCAACATCTGCCAAGTGCAATGTTTTTGTCTGCCGATCTGTTTTAGCACCAGTTGGAAATGATATTCCTGTTTTGAAATCTGCTGCTGCTGCAGTTTTGACAAGGTATATATTTCTCTCTATGTACTTTTTGTTTTTTGTTTTCATAGTTGTACTCAACTTTGTAAGCACATTTAGAAGGCTGGATCAACCATAAATCCCCAGCAATCTTTATGGTTAACAGCTTGCATTCAATGCCTAAATGTTTTCTGAGATTTGCACCTTGGATTATGTTCTTTGCATTTGAGTTTCTTCTTCTTAAATATTTACTTTTACTTGACAGGTTCTTACTCCCTTATATTTCAGTAGATGTGCCCTGAAGCAATTAGTTTTATCCTAGTTTAATAGATTTTAGCACTGTAGAAGTTAACGTATTCAGTGTTGCCAACCAGATTATACAAGCTGTAACTTCCATGTATGCTTTAGGCCTCCAATATTCATGGTAAAAGATGAACTACCAGTTTAATAGATATGTCATCCTTACAATGCTTAGACCCCACATTTGGCTACTTGTTACTGGTTGTTCAATATGGATAAAGACAGTCAAGGAGATGCTTTTGCACCTTACTGCAGCATTTCACACATATACATAAAAGCATATGCAGATGTGTATTTCTTTGTTCCAATCTAAACGGGGGCAATGTTCTGTGCTGTGCTAATATTTAATGTCTTTTATTTTTGTGTGGCTATATATATATATATATATATACTATATCTTATTGAATGCATGATTAGTATTAAATTTCTCTTTAAAATTTCAGGTCATATGATTCGTTACGTGGAAATCCTGTGGTACTACGATTGATCCCAGCAGCTGCTCTTGTTGCTTTTGCTGCATGGGGTCTTGTGCCACTTGTTCGTCTGGCCAGGACTATATTTCTTAATGTATTTACTTTTTCCCCCCTTCTACTCGCCTTTGCATCCCATTGCATCCTTTAATTGGTTGTCTCACTCTTACAGAATTCTTCTTGCAGAGAACTGATGGTAGTTGGAAGAAAAGTCGTACGCATTACGTTTTGACCTCTTATCTTCAACCATTGTTGCTATGGACTGGAGTAACACTTATCTGCAGGTGTACTTCTGCATTCCATAGAATTACAGGTCAATGATCTTTTCTTTTTTTATTCAAAGGCATTATATCAGTGCTGACTGCAGTTTTTATGTCAGAGAATTAGATCCACTAGTTTTACCTTCAGAAGCAAGCCAGGGAGTTAAGCAACGTGTTTTGAATTTTGTACGATCATTGTCAACTGTGCTGGCATTTGCTTATTGTTTATCAAGGTAATTGTGATGAGTTGGTAGCATGTTGATCCCTGTTCAGTTTTAATGTTTGGTGTTGGGGTTTGAACCAAGCTTTTAAATATTGGTATATCTTTCCATTTGCAGCTTGATTCAACAAGTACAAAAATTCTTAATAGAGACCAATGATGCGGACTCCACCGATGCAAGAAATGTAAGTTTCTATTACTTATGCATTAAGCAGCTTTCATCCATTTCTCATCACAGAGTTATCACTTCACGAATGATAATCAGTTTGTAAATGTGTATCTACTAAAAATCATCTAATGATTTATTTCATAACTCTCTTAGTTATTCTGCAAATCTATGTTCACTGCTTGTATTACACATGACCGCATCAGTGATGGGGCTTAAAAGTTATATTAGTTTGAAAAATTTGCTAAGTTGGTAGTTGCTAGTTGTTTCTTGTTGGTTGAAGGACTTGGGTAACATAAAAAATGAAGAAAGGATTTATACGTGTCTGATTCCCGGCCATTTATTTGTAAGTCACTTATAAGATAAGACGGGAGAGATGCTCTAAGTCATAACGGGGAAGGCCAGAGACTTCGCTCAAAGTTGCATTTCCAGTGGTTCAAGGAAGTCATGTTCCATCTTGAATTAATTTGAGTCTTCATATTCCATGGGCCAAACATCATAAGAATTTAAAGCTGTACATTCATTTTATGATCTCTTGCCTGATTTTGGATGCAAATGTTTGATAGTTTTCAAAGTCATTCAGCAAGACCCTGAGTTGGACATGGCAATTAAGATGGAATAACAAATGTGGAATCAGCATATACTAAAGTTGTTGGTGCCCGTATGATTTCTTGTGGATATGTTTGTAGAATGCCTTTTCATTTCCTGATTTATGTTAATGAATTTGGTCAGGGAATTATAAAATAATAGTTTTAGCATATTTGGGGCACTAACAGAGTGCACCTAACAAATCTCCTTTTAGAACAGTATTTTCATTTCTTTGGCAGATGGGCTTCAATTTTGCTGGGAAAGCTGTTTATACGGCAGTGTGGGTTGCTGCTGTATCATTGTTCATGGAGTTACTTGGTTTCTCCACCCAGAGGTGGCTTACTGCAGGAGGTCTTGGTACTGTATTGCTCACCCTTGCTGGTCGTGAGGTAAAAACCAGTTTCATTTTCATATAATTCAGTTGAATGCTGCAGTTTTCTTGTTCATAACATGTCCTAAATTGGCTTAGCGTATCAGCAGCAAATAGTATGTTCGGGTATCTCTCTTTTGTGGGCTAGGTGATTATCATTTACTTGAATTATTTTAATTTGTTGCATTCAGATATTTACAAACTTCCTTTCAAGTGTAATGATCCATACAACGCGGCCATTTGTTATCAATGAATGGATCCAAACCAAGATTGAAGGCTATGAAGTTTCTGGCACTGTTGAGGTTTGTTTTACTTTCTATTGTGTATTGTCCATACCTAGGACAAAGTGGGATTTGATAGGAAAAGAGTAGAAATGTATATTCTTCATCTGTTTGCCTCTACCTAGATTCGAATGAGATCTTAAAGCTTGGTTCCCTCTGGAAATCAAATGATAGTAATTGAAGCACTTGACCCCAAGTTTTTCTTATTTAATCAAGATCCTATATTTTATCAGCATGTGGGTTGGTGGTCACCCACAATTATAAGAGGAGATGATCGTGAAGCAGTTCACATTCCAAATCACAAATTCACTGTGAATGTGGTGAGGAATCTTAGCCAGAAGACTCATTGGCGCATCAAGACCTACCTTGCCATCAGTCACTTGGATATCCATAAAGTTAATGTGAGTAGCAATACTTGTTTACCTTATCATGAATTTTTGTAAATTAGAATTTCTATTGGTCTTTGTGCTGTGAAAGAACTTTGATCATTCCTTCTCTGTTGTCAGAACATTGTAGCAGACATGCGCAAAGTGTTGGCCAAAAATCCTCAAGTAGAGCAGCAGAGGTTGCACCGAAGAGTCTTTTTGGAAAATATTAACCCAGAAAACCAGGCTCTTAATGTAAGGCTTTCATTTTTAATTTCACATTTTTTTTTTCAGATTTAATATATATTGAGTTGTCCCTTTTTTTCCTTTTGTAATCTGATATTTAAATTTCTGTGTGTCATGATGCTGTCTGTATTGTTTAAAACAAGTTTAGCTTGCTTATGATCTGTGGAAAAATAAAATAGGAGTCTCATATTCATTTTTTATCGGATGTCTTCAGTTTCTAGATTTCGTTCCAGACTCCTTGTTGGCTGTGCTCATTATTTTAGTTCACCATTGTTCTTGTTTTATCTCAACTATGTAAATGGAAAAATGACACATTTAGCAAAGACTGTAGTGGCTATTTTCTTATTATTACTATTATTTCTTTCCTTTTCTTGTTAGTTTTAATGATTGCCTCTGTTTCAAATGCTAACATCTGTCCCTTGGTCGAAATTATAACAGATTCTGGTATCTTGCTTTGTGAAGACCTCACGTTTTGAAGAGTATCTTTGTGTTAAGGTGAGATTAATTTGTTGGTATGCTTTGTGCAAGTATATGCTGGATTTCAATTGATTCTCATATCAAATCCCTTTGCCATTTATGATTATACTTTAATTATGTACCGCTGATAGAATATCTTGGAAGAGACTTCAAAGCAACTGTTAAAAATGGACAAATCTTTTCCTTTGAGCAGCGTTTCTGAGATGCTGAGATATCATAAGTTTACAGTGTTAATTCATCTGTTCTTCTCTGCTCCTCTGGTGCCTGTTTTTTGTGATGAACATGATAACTTCATTTGCATGGATTGTCAGAATGTGTTTTGGGTTATCTATTATTCTTTGGGCGACTGCAAGGTTTTAGAAGCATAGATGGAAAACTGGCCTAGTAGTATTTTCTTTTGATATTATTATCATATTTTTGAGTGTTTGTTCTCAGTTTCTTTGGTTTTCATTTTCCATTTTCATATTTTTTGCGACACCAAAAGGTTAAGATAATGGTCTAACACATGCTAATATGTGGTTGAAGATTGGGATTTCCTAGGGAGATCTCACAGTGATGTAGACTAAAATTAGCATTTATGCCATTTTTGGCTACATTTAAGGGATTGCAAAGCAGCTCTTTCCTTGATGACAGTTTTTGTGGTAGTTCTTTTTTGTGCTTATAACAGCAATAGGAATCAGTGATTATGATTTTAGCTCACTTAAAAGGTTTATAATTGCAATTAAACAGGAAGCAATACTCTTGGATCTTCTCCGTGTTATCGGCCATCATAGGGCCCGGCTGGCCACTCCTATCCGCACCGTTCAAAAAATTTACAGTGAGGCTGACTTGGAAAACATACCATTTGCTGACACGATTTTCACTCATTCAAGAGCAGCTGCAAACCGTCCGTTTCTACTTATTGAACCTTCCTATAAAATCAGTAGTGATGATAAAATTAAAGCTTCAACTCGTGCAGCACGAAATGAAGAAAAGGATGCAAAGGTTAAACCAACCTCAAAATATGATTCTGAGGCAGATTCACAGGCTCAATCAGTATCAATTCCTGACTACAAAGAGGACAAGGCAACGCTGACATCTACCTCTACTCCTGGCTTGAAGCCCCAAAGTGGGAGTTTGTTGCCTGATAATTCAGTTCAGAAAAACTATGAAGAACAGCAGAAGGGGGGAAATGAAGATCCATGGAAGAGAACTGGGTCACAAAATTCTGAAGACACTGATAGAGGGGCAATATCTGATAAATCTCTTACTAATGCAGAATCTGGCAGTGAAAAAGCTGATATATCTTCAGCCATTCCACAGGCAAAGCAAGATGTTGAGAGATCTGTTGCATCACAATCAGTTGCCAGGACTCCCTTGGAAGAGAATATTGTTCTTGGTGTTGCTCTAGAGGGCTCAAAAAGGACACTTCCAATTGAGGAAGAAATGACATCATCTTCTGTCCCTGCAGACTCTAAAGAATTGGCTGCCAGCCGAGACGGGAGTGGTAAGGAGAAGAAAGATGGTCAGACACCAACAGTTCCGGGTGCCAATCATATTGATTAGTATGTTGGTGAAAATTAAATGCTAATATTGTGACATGTACCGTTCTCAATTGTTATTGTGCAGAAATGCATGCAGCTGAGTTTTTGAAAGCTAGCATGCCTGCATTGTATACTTATCCCATCAACACTCCTAAAGTCTGTAAATAATTATCAAGCCAAACGCACCGGGCTATATGATTGATGTGTCAACTGTTAAAAAATGATTAATTGTTAGAATTTAGTCATTTCTGGATATCATTAATTATTAGAATTTGTCGTACGTGAAAAGATATATATATATATATATATATGAGAGAGAGAGAGAGAGAGAGAGAGAGAGAGAGAGAATTCGGTTAGTAATTTGCCCACTCATATGGTTTAAACTGAAAACAAGAGTTCCTGTACAAGAATGTATGATTTTATTACTACTCTTTAATTAAAGAAACTTGTCGCTGTCCAAGGCATGAATACAGCCGATGATATTAACTTACCTAATTTCTTTGCAGCCACTAACAATTTGTGTGCATATAACAGATGCAGAAGAAATAGCATGGTCGTGGAGTGTGCAACAGAAAGGCGTTCGCCGTCAATTCATGGATGAACTGACTATCAATAGAGAAATATTGAATTATATACTGGGCTATAAAAAAAAGCGCAACATGAACCATGTAAATAAAATACATTATTTCAAAATTGTGATCATATACAACCTAAAAATTGTTAGTAGTACTTGCAGATCATGCTAACAAAATTATTCAATTTAAGATTGACACATACAATCAGGAGCAGGATATGTATAAATGGACTGTTTTGTTTTTCTTAGCCTCATATGTCCAAGCCTATTTTTATGCCCATTGCGGACTGCATGCTGAAACTCCGTCCAACCCATGCTCTTGTTCAAGAAAAGCTTCCCCAGCAATGTCATGTTTGGTCTTATGGTCTTCAAGTTCGAGTGAGCTCGATGTCCAACCTGATGACAACTTAACATCTTAGCTTAAGAATTTCGAATAATCACATTTTAATATTTACCCTGTGATCCAGAAGAGTATAAACTTTATAAACTGAGCAATAGGTTCTTTACCAGAGCATTGTGCATATTCCCTGGAGAAGCAGATATGAAGATGTCACTCTGCATGCTCACATAATAATCAACTGCAGCCAATAAAGAAGCCTTGCCTTCCATCATGGCCAGTTCCTCTGCAGAGGCAATGCTCTTCTTATCTTCCATGAGCGGAAACAGTTTTTGTAAAGTTGAGATCCTAGCTTCTCCACCATAAACCTGAAATTAGCATGTTCCTTCCATATATCATTCTCTATATGGAAACTAAAGAGTTCGGATTGCAACCGAGAAGGCATATGACAGATCACATAAATCTTCTATTTGTCAAGTCCTAAATGAAAATATGGAACTTCTGGTTTCAGAGGGAAAAGAAAAGAAAACCTTGTGTGAAGCAAGATAGAGGCGAGTGCCAATGTTGAAACCCAAAGCCGCTAGCAGTAACCCAATCTCTTCTGGAGTCAATGGGCAACGCCCCTGATTTCTCAACTCCTCATCAGTGAACTGAGAGTTTAAGACCCTGCCCTGCCAAATTACTTGCCGGTACTTTGCTAGAGCCAGTTTTTCGGCTTTCCCGCCACCAAAATCACAGGCTGAATGAGCGGCCATGTCCTACATTAGGTTAGGTTAGAGAGAACATACAGATTTACTCAAACACAAAATTGATAGGATCAAACCGAAAAAATTAAGAGATACCCAATAACAAAGAAACAAAATTGGTGATTGTTTTACCCTAATAAGAGAATTAACACCTTGACAGTTGCTGTTTTCCATATTTCCTTACAGCAAGCATGGCGGATGGTTGTCTTTGACATTTCCATAAAGTTTTACCATCAGAGATTTTTGTTTAGTTATATCTAGTTCTTATGGTCCAATAAGACGAGTTTAAAAAAAAAAAAATCTGCAAGACATTTTCCCTACACTGGAGTATCCAGAAGAATTTATCATTTATGTGGTCCAGGTTTTACTTACCAACATTATCCAAAATGAAAATGTATATGTAATCGTTCTTTCAAGTATTGATGGAGAGGAGGTTCATACTTTATCAAAGCGAAGATGTAACACAACAAATTTTCCAGCTCCAGTGATATCAGAATCGGCTATCCTCCCCTTAAGGAATTCAGTCCCTAAAGCTTGAAGTTTGGCCGGAGGGTGACGAAGGCGGTGAACAATAGTTTCTCCCAACTTCCTGATATGAGGAACAAAAACTAAAGCTTGAAAGTTGACTTTACACCGTAGCTGCTGGATATTTGTTGGCAAGTTGTCAAAAGCCAAACGATGAGAGAATGGAGCAATAGCGGCAATGCCATAGCTGCAATATAAAACTGTTACTTATCATGTTATAAAATTCTCAAGAAGTACTAACAGTAAAGATCTACATCAAAGATTGGTAGGCACATTGGCACATGATCAGATGCCCCTGAGAGGACTAGGCAAAACTAGATATGAATGTGTTACCGAAGGGAAAGTGCAAACTCAGAACAATATTGACAGCTATTCATCAATGTCTAAATATTAGGATATTAAATCATGAGAGATCATCAAAAACTACTCTTCATAGATAAAACAATACATCTTCTCATCAAAATGGAGTAGGACTTGTTCAATTTTTAAGATCTCATAGAATCACTGAGATATGCCAAACCAACACCAGGATAAAACTTAGCCTTCTTCTCATAGTAGTAAAAACTGAGATCACAGGCTACCAGTTAAAAATTTCAAGCAGACAGTTTCACTAAAACTTAGAAGAGCAGGGATAAAAAGAAGTCACTAACCTCTGTAATATGGGCAGGACATTTTCCAGATACCAGTTGGCAGAAGCATGGATGGGTGCTGTTTTAATTCTAGTATCCCGTATACCAGTAGCATAGTAATCCCGAGAGCTCCAAGAATATTCACTAGGCAACTCTTTAACTATAGAGATTTCATCACGCAAGGAAGAAATAAAGTGATCTACATCAAATATATCTGAGAAGGAGCTGCAGAAGCAAAACATAATTACTGTACTCAAATGGATCCTTTTAGACAGGAAAAACAGAACACAACATGTATTGTAAACAGAGGTTACTCATGAAATACCTAGAATCTCGCCAAACTGAATTTACTTCAAGATGTGGCAGCACCAAGGTTGCATTCAATATTTTGGCAACAGCAACTGCATCGCATATCTTGGTAGTAAGAGAAAAAGGAAGTCAACATCACAACCACTCTTTATTTACTGAACGGACAGCTAGAAAATCACAAGCTATATAGGAATTATTACAACTGAATGATTCTCTATGCCTCTCCGTAAACTAGTTACATACCCCCATTCTCTGCTGATTTAAACCACCATCAAGGAACACTTGGACATAACCTCGAGACTTCTTCGGCAATGCTGCAAGAAACAATTGAAAATTTATAAAAAAAAAAAATAGTTATCAAAGTAAATAGCGTAGCAATTGGTACTTACAAGGAGTAGTTGCAGATTCAGCACAGGGGCTCCATCCTTGGTTGACCAACGGAGACCATAGTTCAGATTGATGTTCAGTCGGCTGAATCAAACAAATACATTAAATAAAATGAATCATAAAAAGGCAACTTGAAGAAGAAAAATTGAAAAGAAACAAAGCAACTTACAATTTGTCTATGTAAAGCGATCTTCAGTAGAGACAGGTGCCTGGGTTTTGGCGCATTCCACTCCTGCATACACACATACATACATACATATTCATTTAATCAATCAGAAGAGCTCTTGCGTGCGCATAAATGAATGGCATCAAGAACGTACGGAGAACATTGTCGGCGATGCTCGGCCCAGTGGCCCGAACAGATTTGGGACGACAATTGGTAAGAGAATTACGAAAAGACCGGCGAAAGCCATTCGCTGTGTCTGATTCTGGCGGTGATTGTTGTACAAGAGCTTCATTTGTGGTTTTTTTTTTTTTTTCAATGAATTTTGATGCTTAAATTATTTTTATTGTTTATTATTATCATTCATTCTTAGACCCTAAATTATCAAGTTTGTTAAAATAGCCCAGAATTTGATAAGGCAATTGTTTGGGACGACAAGTGTAGAGAGAGTGAACGTGAAGTAGCGGTTTTAGACAAATTGAAGGTATTGTTTTCATGCTTTGCCTTATAATAGCAGAAGACAACGCATTAAGCCTTTAACGGAAAATTAAAAAATAAATAAATAAAAATCTGATTTGTTTTGTTCGGAAGAAAGGGAGTGGAGTGGGTATATGATGTTAACATATGCTGCGACTTTTCTCTGGGAAGGATTGTTGTGACTAAATCCAACGGTTTTGGATTTTAGAATGAACAAAGGGCTATTTTCATTTTTCTGAATTTACGAAAATGACACTCATCCATGTAATGATTCATTTGGATGGTAATCGCGTCATATGCTCACAAAATTTGTATTTTTAGTGAGGCGCCAGCGCCCCCAATTAGTTGGAGATCTCTTCTTATAAACACAACATTACTCAGATCAAAATAATACCATGACTATAACATTACTCTATCCCACTGTGAAATATGCTTGCATTGCACCGCTTGTACTAAATATGATCTGACTGATTTAAAACTACATTTTTGAAAAAAAAAAAAAATTTTAATCCGTACTAAATTGAGATGTTGTAACGTTAAATCCATATTTATATAAAATAGAATCACTGCATATGTTAAGTAAATGTAGATGAATAATTGCTAGACATTAATTATCCAACAAATGTAATAAGGTGAAAAAATGAGGGTTATAGACCTTGTAACAGAATAGAAAATTGGGCTACATCCTCCATGAATGGGTATCCCTTTTGCCCCACCTTGAACGAAATCACGTTAACATCTAATGAAACAAAGCTATAAAGTTACATAAAAGGAATGCGCTAAACCTTGTAGCATCGATGTTTCTAACCAAGCTCTAACCCTTAAACAGAGATTATAATTGTCATTGTGATAAATCCGACAGCTCGATTTTCTTTTCTTCACTTTTCCAGTAATCATTTCATTCCATTTCAACATGTTTCTGTAATTTACTCTTTTTTTCCAACCCCCCATTTTCATTGGAGAGAGAATTTTAATTGTTTTTTTTTCCTTTTAAAGTTAACAATGAGAACTGGGTGTCCAAAATAATTTTCCTGCTAAACTATTAGCCAATTTCTCCACTAACTACAGTCGACATAGCCATGAACACTATTCACAGCATGGCACACAACAATACCCGCTAAACTCAAAATAGACTTAAAAGATATGAGAGCAGACCCATATCTACATGCCTTGAAAATGGAGATCCTTTTTAAGGGCTTCCCATCAATTCTTCCCCTTCAGGAGGAGTAAGTCGCAGCCTTTTTGCAGCTTGCTGTTCATATGGCTCTGTCTGAAGATTTTCATCAATAACTTGGGCATAATCACCTGTAACCTCCCTGTTTTCTATTGTATTGGAGTCTTGAGGCAACCTTTCATCAATCAGATTTGAGTCCTCGAGCAATGATGTTGTTGGACTTTTGTGACAGAAGGGAATGTCTCTAATATCATTTCTGTGATCAGCCTCTTCAGGACCTTCAACGGCCAACGACTGCAGTATCTCACTAGGGACAGAAGCTGGGCCTTCTGTGAAACACCCAATGTCCATTGAGAGAGATCTGCACTGATCAGTTCTCCCTTCAAGGCTGTGACCACCATCCTCCACAAAGGGCCCATTTTCAATTATCCCTACATCTTCCGAGTCATCAGAAGCTGATGGTTCCGAAGAATCAGCATCCTGCTCCCCTTGCATGCAGATTTCAGGGTTCCAAGAAGCCTCAGTTCCAAAATCCCTAGATGGAAAGGAAATACTACCAACTTGAGGTGTGAGTTCGGTTATTTGCTGGAAACCATTCCCTCCAGATGCCAAATATCCGTATTCCTCAGCCGTTTCAATGTCATGCTGTAATCAGCAGAAAATGGGAACAGAAAAGGCATTTAATCATACTGCAGTCAACATCCAAGCAACTGCATTTCAATTTCCTTCCAACATAGTTCCTATAAATCTGAGAAGGCTTTGCAAGCCCAAAAAAAAAAAATGTTTCTGATAGCAATATTCAAACTTGTTTTGTTGTGCTTTCAAATCAGCAGTTCTGTTCATTTTATGGTAGGTTTTTACCACATCCAAAAACCTCAGTTAATTATGATCATATTCCTTCTGTTAAATTTACTTCGTTACTGAGTAAAATAATTCATTCCGACTAGGATCACAATGAAAATACCTCTCTTGTCGATACAGCACCATTGAGATGGTAATACGAAGATGGCTCACCAAAAGATTGATAGGCTAGCAACGATCCTGCAGCAACTCCTGGCTCATGAAGCTCCTTGAGAACCAAGCTAGAATCATTAACACACTGCAAATTCCTCACAGAAGTTGCTCCTAATAGAGTGATTTCAATGCCCTGGCTAGCCTGGGAATTTGATAAATTTCCGGGCTGAGCTGTCGCAGCACTGCATTTCTCTGATAGAAACTTCAAACACATTTCATTCACATTATTTTCCAGAAATCTGGGGGATTGGTGTTTATCAAGGCAAACCCCAGAACGCTTTTGAAGGAGCCCAGAAATTAACTTCTGGATTAGAGAACGTTTAAGAGAAGCCTCGCCAGGTGGAAACCAATCCACATTAAGCTGGAAAAATAAGTTATTAATATAGCTAAACATATAAAAGATAAAACAAATGGTGGAGCAGTTAGGACACAGGGTGAAAACTGAAAGTTAAGCAGATCACTTACAAAGCTAGATAACTTCTTTAACTTTAATGGGCTGAAACTAACAGGAGCTTCAGCCAGAAAGAGCTCCAGATAGTGGAGCAAGAACAGACCACAATCAAATGAATTTTCCTGCTGTGGAAGCTGACATGGAACATGAATTAACCATCAGCATACACAATTCAAGACTTAAATAACTGTCATTAAATAAGCCATTTCTAAATCCTAAATACTTAACAACAGAGGAGGCATATATAACCAGTGGAATCAACATCTTTCACTTCATCACTTCCCTATAGTACCTAACTTGCAACAAGAAGCTTTAATGGGAATTCCTTTCTGTAACTCCACTTTAAAGAACCCCAAATATGTAAAATCAAATTCAATACCTCAAGTGGGATAAACCGCAAGTTCAAGAATTTTGAAGAAACATCTTCTGATGTGTCCTTGTGTCTCTCTTTCCATTCTTCGCATAGGTAACTGTTCATTAAATGTATGAAAGTCACATATCAACAAAATTCAAGGTGTAGCTTCCAAGAATAAATGAAAACAGAAACACTTTTACTAGGTTTAATACGTTTATGGTAATCATGGAAATATAGCATGAAAAAATGTAACCAATAAGTGCTAGTGCTACTAAATATTTCAACAGAAATGGAACAAACAGTTTCATTCCTATTCCAATATAACGTGAGTTAACACTTCCATGGCACTCAAATATCTTAACATAACAAAGGAATTTCAATGCAGAACAAGCAAAGTTGTGAAAACACTGGAATAGTTTCACAGGACTTTCTTAGCAAAAATCTACTATTTTAACTCTTAAAACCAAAATTTCATATGAAAACAGAACTAAAAGAGAATACGACAGAAAGAAACAAATTTTTACAAACAATATAAAGTATAAGCTTATAGATAAGGATCCAACATCAATATTTAAGCTCTAACACGTCTTTTCTCATATAAAGCACGTGGAAAAAGTATAACCACAACCACAAAGTTAGCTACAACAATAAGCACACCTCTCATAATTTAAATGAAATAATGGCGGGATTAGAGCACAAGACGATGTAATTCCTATTTATGATGATCACGAATCTGAACAAACAGCAGACTGATTTAATAAAAAATCATTTTCAAAAACCACATAGCCAACCTTGTCTTCATACCATGTTCAGTTACCTTCACCCACAAGTTGAATTAATAGATAAGGACCATAGACAAAATGGTATTACGGTAAAATGTGAACTAAAGGTTGTAAATACCTTTGAACAAGTTTTTTGAGACCTGCATGAGTTCCTTTGATAGAATCCATATGTAGTATACACGGCACTTTCTCCGACCTTTTCAAGTCTTCAACTGAAAGAGATGAAAGTACATAAACACGGGGAGATTTCATAAAAAGACATCATGTGTTACATCCAAGGACTAACCTTTAAATGAAGCCACATCGCCAGGATGACATATGACTATCAAACTCCAGTGAAGACTGTCATTATTGCGTGTAAGAGTCATTGATGAACCCCAAATTCATATAGAAAACTTTTACAAGAAAATAAATTTCATCTTACTTGAAGTTTACAGGAATGAATATGTAATCTTTTCCAAAGATATCCACCTTCCTTGTCCACTTACGAACACGAAGAAAAGCGGCCTTGCCATCTGAAATACTGGATGGATCTTTGTCTAAATCAGCAAGCTTCCGAAAGAAAAAACTGTTAAAGAAATGAAATCTATGCTTTTCTTCAGCTTGTATCTGATTCTTCAAATACCTGCAAATTTTATTAGATGAAATCTTAACATACAACCTACAGAATAATCTCACTAGATAAGGAAAAAAGGGAAAAAAAAACCTTTAAAAAGGCAAGACTGAAGCTCTTTTGACTATTTGCTTAAAGTGAAATCTAAAATATTTTTAAAAAAATAACAATTAAAAAAAAATAACAATAATAAAAGTGAAATCAGATACAACCCGCATAAATATTCAACCTTCAAGAGAAGAAGACATCAAAAAAATGAAACAACACAAAAGGATTTATGCACTTAACAGTGTTCCAGAACATTCGATTCATTTGAAACATCAATCTAATGGAAATGGATAAGTCGAAAGCAAAGACACTTAAAAATGTATCAATACAAACTCACTTTATGTAAAAGTCAATGATTGTATCATTGACAAATGTATCAGGTTGTAAGAGATCAACATCTCTCTTGCTAATAGAAACGGCATCTGAATCCCCCTCTGGATAGACAACATCTTCAAATGGCTCATCAAAACTGTAAAATTTCACATTTAACATTCAATTGTTACACACCATACAGTTTCAGAACAAATGCCACAAACAAACAAATAATTATGCATCAAACAGTTCATTATCTTCAAAAGCATATAGTGTTTCTGCAGCACATCATAAAGCAATATGAAGTCGGGGAAGAGATACATCAGATCACTTCAATATAGAAAAATATAGTAAATCCTTTGCTTTTTAAATATGGTTGTAAAAAAATTACATAATAATGAGGAAAAAAAAATGGTTCTCAAAAACACTATTGAAATCAAACCGGACATGCTACTAATGCATTCCAATTCATGGACTCAAACGAGAAAACATAATTAGAAAACATCGCGATAGATGATATGGAGATTTTTTTTTCTTTAAAAGAAACAAAAATGTCCCAAAAATTAAGATATGAGAAGGGAAATAAATAGATTTCACTCACTTGGGAAAATAATGTCTCTGTCGAAATGAATTATCTCCATCCATATCCACAGGATTACTACAAGCAAACAAAGAGTTATCTTTTCACTGACATAAAGGCAAGATAAACTAAATGAAATTAAAAATAAAAGCATATCGTAGAAACCAAGAAAATACGATACTAGGTAGAGCATATGTAGGATAAAATTTATGCTCACAACAATTTGCCTACAGGCAAGTCTGAAACAAACCAACCTTAGTAACCAAGCAGTGCTTCCGCTTTCAAAATAGGAAGATCCAAGATTTAAACGATGGGGAAGAATTAATATTGAGCACCGAGAGAGCTAGTTCTAATTTTTTCGGTCTATTCTTATTCATATCATAAATAAATCAGCATGAGGTACAGTTAACAATTATCGGTTCTCTCAAGTCTAAACAGTAAACTTTATGATTATATCTCCTTATTAAACAACAAGTATGGAGTTGGAAACTTTGATACAATATTGTTCTTTTAGAGCATATAGAGCAGTTAGTCGACCAATATATATCGACGGTCATGTTATTTCCAAGATATTGGGTACGAGGACTTTACAATGCATTAACTAGCATCATACAAACCAAACAATGTGTTACTCCCAACCTGCCATGACAAAACACAGCACCTGCAAGGGCTATATTCGTAAAAGGAAGCAGCAATATGGACCCCAAAGTTGAGCACCACTTTAAGAAGGATTGATCAAAACATATATTGCTCCACTTTACCAGAACAAGGGACATTTATTTTGTTAAAAATAAATATGTGAAGAAAAGTTAATTAAAGACGCCACAGGATTAAAAAGGTAATTTAACTTACTCATGATCAACACCCCACAAAGCGAGGTATTTAGCATTTAATGAAGTGATTTTTTCCAGTTTGTCAGACCAGTTGCAATCAGAAAATGAAAACTTCAACTCCTCAATGCCTGGAAGAGTTAGGCAAACAAAATAAGAAACAGACTATTTAGGAGTGTGAACTTCCAACTAACAGTGAAAGTATAACTTAACTCATTGAGATTTTATGAGAATATAAAAGTACTTTCAAAGTTTGAGCAGATCACAAACAAAAAGCATAAGACTAAATTTCTTGAAACTTATAGAAGCAGAAAATAAAAACCCAATATGGGCAATAATAAAATGTTGTATATAAAACATACCAAGGTGTATATCAGACTATATGCAAACTGCATTAATACTATACGCACTTGGAAAAATTCATGTATAATGAATTAGAAAAAAGATACTCTAGTGGACTGTTCACCAAATCCTTCTCCTACTTCAATAAGATTTTCCAATCATGAGCCTCCGTGTTTATATTTGTATTAAATTGTCACAAAGAGAGAATAAAAACTTACACAAGATATGAAGCATGCAGGAAAAATAAAATCAAAGACAACGCATAGATCAGCACAAGTTGCAACAACATAGAGAAATAGTTTTGGCAGGCTTCAAGGTAAAATGTCAACAATTCCAACACTCAAAGAATGGGAATCATGAAGACACACAAACACAAACTTCTTACAAGTGCACTGACCTGAAGTTCCACATGCATCATCATCTTGTACTGTGTCATTCGATATCACACGGAGATTCACTTCAACTGACCCAAACTACATCAAGTCCAGAAAAGAAAATTATATCTTTAACAACTAGCAAGCGAATGCAACAAAAAAGTAGACACTTAAAATGGATAAAACTCACCCTTTGAAGCCACTGAAACTTGATATCAATAATATCATCAATTCCCTTTTCAAAAGTAAAGGATCCTTGGACTCCACATGCATTTGAATCCTTGATTTTGATGCCAGTGCAGGAAAACACAACCAGGTGCCCCAAACAAAACTTATCGCGGTAGAGAACATAATCAGGAGATACAACAACTGTCATGTTTATGTCATCCTGCTAATGGCACAAAAAGCATGTCTAATCAGAACTCAAAACGGTTTGTGCCTACCATTTATTTTCTAAACTCCCTTTACAACCAGAAAGCAGAAAGCATTCTCATGGGAGAGAAGCTTTCCATCCACGTCAGTAAAAATAACCAAAAAATTTTCTAAGTTACACATGAACAATTTACCAGAAGCAAAGAAAATTACCACTTCCGACTCATCAACCCACTGATCTGACATGTGACCATTCAAAGGAACTGAAATTATGCAATAAGCTATTGTTAAAAAATACAAAATACTACATAAATGACATGACATATTATGCTGTAAGCAAGAACAGTCAAAAATTTCCTTGCGACAGAACATACCACCGTTGGGTGCAATATCAGAAGCAGGACTCGAGGAAGAACCCTCACTCATACTCCCATCTGCGTCAGAATTCACATCAACTGGCTCATTCTGCACAATATAAACCTACAACTGTGTAAGCATGACCTTGATCTTAATTTCTATATTGAGAATATAGTTTTTTTAAAGATGAGAAATGAAATACATTGGACGGAGGATCCAAATTGCCACTGTACAACTGGGTTTCCCCAAGTAACGGACCCTTTATGCACAAATCTCTTGATGCCAGCTCAGAAATGCAACTTTCAAATCCACAATTATCTTTTTCCAAGTTGGGGCTTTGCTCACAACTTGTAGAATTCATTTGAGGAGCTCCAATATCATTCCCCTCCTCTCCACCTATGTTCATCGGGGCATACATTTGTTCATTACAACTAGGAGCACAGTCAACTGCACCAGCATTAACACAAGGTACATTTCCAATTCCTTGTAAATGAGCATTTGTTTCTTCGGTAACTGGAAATAAAATTAAGATGAGTATTATTAGCGTAGTGATGAAAGCAGTGACAGTTTCCTATTACAGAATAATAAGTAGGTAAATAAACAAAATGATTAAAACCTAAGTTCCAAACAATTGTAGCTCAATTGAGAAATTTTCCTATAATAAATTTCCAAAAACACCTAAAAAGGCGTCAAAATTGAACGGCTTATATTTTCCCGGGGTTTCTGAGCAACCGAACAAAGAATGGACAGTTGATAAAGAAATTATAAATCTCCCTATCAACTAGATAGAGCAGAAAAAAATAATCAGACGCACCGCATTCAAGAAGCTCGCACTTCAAAGCAGAGGAATCGTCCTTATTAGGGTTTTTGAATTTCCCTAAGAATTTACCAGCCTCTGATTCGGGGAGCTCGTCCTCTTCTTTGAAATCGAAGACTTCGAGTTCGTTCTTCATCGCGTGGAGAAGTCACACGCAGATCGAGTAAGCGACTCTGTGAGTCAAAGCGATTCAGCGAGTTTCGACGATCGATTGTAAAAATTGTGATTAAAATGAAAGAGCTCGCACGCAGAATGGGCCAACTAGAGGGAAACAAACTTTTGATTTTTTTAATTATTTTATTTAAGTCAATTTGGGTAAAGTAGCCTGCTCCACTTCCACGCGGGAGTAGTTGAGTGTGACTTACACTGTTTTAGTCTGATGCCGGCATTCGATGTAAGAACTGGTTGTTTAAATACACGCTTGATTCAGCGCGCGTGCATTTTGGGTGTGCGTTTTAGTTTGCAGAAGGAATTAATTAACAATTTATAACCTTTCGAACAAAAGAAAATGGTAAATTTCAAGTTTTTTTCTTTTTTTATTCATGGTAAATTCTAAGTTGATCCATCTAATTACAATTCTCACGTGATCTAATCTTGTGGTGAGTAAAAGTTTAAGTCTTAACTAGTAAATTCCATAAGTTGTACTAACTCCGGTGTGTGTCTATACCAGAAATGGCAATTGGGAGAGGAGGGGAGGGAAGGGTCCGTACTGATTTTTGATATTCTGTATATATTTTCATACTCGTTATGTACCTGTTACTCAAATACTTAAGAGTATCACCTGCTTTCCTCAAATAATTATAAGAGATTATTGAGAGTTCTTGTTTCCTAAATAAATTCTCAAATAAATGATATATATTTTTTTAATTTAATTTAATTATATTTAAATAAAAAATTAATGAAAAATAAAGTTTAACAATATATCTTATATTAATACTAATTTATTATAAAAATCACACTATAAAATATAAATTATCAACATAAGTGTTTTCGTCAATCTTCGCAATAATATAGTAAAAAGAAAAAAAATTACTTTCAAATCAGTACTAAAATAAATATAGATACTAAAATTAATATTTTAACTAAGCCTAAGAATTTCATGATATATTTGTATAAATATTTTGATATTTTTATTTATACTAATATTTAATATTTGATCATTTAAATTTTATTATTTATTCATTAATAATTCTAAAAAATAAAATAAAATTTATAAATAAAAATGGAGAAATGGAGAGAGGATGAGGATTCTAGCTCATCCCTACCCCTCTCCAGAAACAATCATTAGGTCAAAAATTGTCCTCGACCCTCATCGAATAAAAAATTAGATATAAAATTATCCTTATATCCTCCCGAAATAAAAAAAAAAAATCTCTTAAGTTCCATGTCATGTGGAAATTTATGCCATCTCTATTCTACACAGCATAGCTTGAAATTTTACATCAAACCAAAGGTTAGGCTTGTGGGAGAACTCTCATTACATAATGGGAAAAATGAGGATTAGCCTATTGTTAACGAAAATTAAGCAAAATCCCTCATATTTTGAAATAGATTGAAGCCTTGAAGTTATAATAGTGTTGATTTTATATATTATTTTATTCTTAATATTGATGTTAGTAATAAAATTTAAATATTTTAAGAATTTTTTTAGTAAAATAACTTATATATCACTAATGATTAATTTAATTTAATAATAAAATACAAAGTGTGAAAATAATTTACAAGTAGAATAAATATCACAAGTACACCTAGTAATAGTATAAAGTATTTATTTAAATGAATATAACAACATCGATATATTTTATTTACTTCTTAAACTGGCACACAATCACTCGTTATATTAGAGAATGACGAGTTTGGGTCATACCATACACTGTTGTTGTTTTATTACCATTATTATTATTGGTAGTTGTTACACTGTTTTACATTTGTTTGATGCAAATTTAATGACTGTGAAAATATAAGATAAAAAGTTTTGTTATTTCCACAACTGTTGGATTTTTATCAAATGGATGTGAAGTAGCTATGTACCTTACATAATTATGTAAGATAACATTCTCCATTAGTTTTGCTTGCTTACTTGCTTATGCTAATTAAGCGATCTTAATTAATTGTTTCTCACTAACAGTAGCAAGTGTGTATGATTTATTATTTTGTCAATAATTGCTTATTATTCCTCTCATACAGTGAATTTTTCCTCTCTTTAATTTATTATATATTATTAATTTGTAAACAATTGTGGGTGAATTTATTGTGTTTAGTCCAATTATTTATTTAGCCTTGATTTACATGAATATTTGGATTTTTCCTTTAGTTGTTTTATTTTATGTTTTAAGAGGTATATTTAGAACCTTAGATTTCATACACTAGCACGTTTATACAATTATTGGCAGTGTTTATGACATTTCCCCTATTTGTAATTTTTCTCTATAATTTGTAATTCATTGTTAATTTAATTTAATCGTTAAGGACATATAAGTTCTTTACTTAAAAAAATTCTCAAAATATTTAAATTACATGACTAACATTAATGTTAAGGATAAAATAGTAAAATAATAGATAAAACCAATACCATTATAACTACAAGATTTGGATCTATTTTAAAGCATGAAAGACGTTTCGCTTAATTTCTCTAAACAATGCAGGGTAATCCTCATTTTCTCTTCTATCATGCTCTTAATTCAACTAATTATAATATGTTGCATCAATTTATACACAAGTTATTGTGACTATATCGTTCCTCAATCATTATGATCGAACGAATCATTGTCATTGAACAAATGCGATAGTCTAATCAACTAAGAAAATGAAAGGTAAAATTGTTGGTTCCGTATGAAATATTGGGATAAATTGCATTTACCCCTTCAAATTCTAACTAACGGCTCCCCAATATTTGACAAGTCTACAGCGATCCCTCATTCTGTTACTCCTTACGTCTCCCTAAAATTAAAAAAAAAAAATGACAATTGAGATTGATCGTAGTTAATTGTAAAAAGTACATTTTTTACCATGTTCTTAAATAAGCAATTACAATAGAGATAATGGCATAAAAATTAGTATAAATTTTAGCACGCTATCACTGTAAGATAAAAAAAATTATTATGGACAAAAAAAATCACTATAAGATAATTTTTTTTTATTTTGTATTTATTTTACAAACATCATTATTCAAGCTAACCAGTGTAAAAAGATAGCGACAGTAAGATACACTCATAGGTAATGCGCTAGAATCCTACACCGCCTGGTTACATCGATTATTGAGCCATGTATAGAGAGTTGTTCTCAAGTAGAAAGTTTTTTTTGGATAATTTTAAGGATAACATTGTAAAAATAAATAAATAAATGCAACATTGTTCTGAACCGAATGGGTCTTGAGTGCTCTATATTACTCTATTTTATTCATTTTTTGTCATGTATATATGAATATTTTCCTGATAATTGGTTAAAATATGTGCATGTGTTAACGTCTGGTTCCTGCGGAAAGAAAAAATTAAAAAAAAAATTTCACATTCTTCTTTTTGAGAAGAGAGGATTAAGAAAATTTTATTGGTTGCAGTTTTTTCCAGACCTTTCAAGAAAAACATTAAAAAAAACAAAAAGAGTAACGAGTGAGAATGAAAAACCTAAAGCACACATAAATTAAAATACACACGCACTAGTCTCGAATCTCTCGATTGCTTCGACATTTTGTTATGATCGCATGAAGTCCTGTGATTATGGTGTCGCTCGTCTTATTATCATCATCCAGTAGCTTGGCCTTACCTAAATTGAATATTCAAGGATAGAAACAATTCCACACCGTAACATTAATACCTTCTGTCATTTTGAGTACAAAATAATGAAAGCTTCCTGATTAAAAGCAATTAATACGTAGCTCACTGCTAATCAAATGAACAGGCAGAAAAAATTTCAACCCGTAAAATAAAATCAAGTGAGGGAGAGACCGCATAGTTGAAGAGTGAAATACACACGAGCCATTTTGATTTACGAATTAATATCAACTTAGTTTGATGATAATTCCTCTGGCCCACAAACTTAAATATGTCAGCAATCATCTAGAAGTGCTTACACAATTGGAAAATAATAAATAAAAAAAAAATAGTTATCTTGTAGATGTCTCTAATTAATGCAACATATACAGTACAGTACAATCACACATAGCAGTGACACCAAGCCAACAATAACGAGATCAGGGTGAAATCCAGAACTAGTCTCTTGTTCCGTTTTCACAATTCCATAAACACAACAGCATCTCGAAAATATGGCATGGGTGCGGCTTTATTCACTGTAGAATTAGTCCTCTTTATTTACTTATCTACCCCCAGCTCAGCTGGAGAAGGGAAGCCTGCAGAATAGTTTAATCAAAAGCTTTATGTATATATATCTGCATATACATAGTATATTACGAACAGCCATGCTTATGCTTAGCTGACTTTGATATTGTTCGAGGAAATATAAAGCAAACCATTTTCCACCATATATAAGCATAAAAAATTTAAAGTGAGGATATATATATATGTGTGTGTGTGTGTGTGTGATTATTATAACTTGAACATGAACATGCACGCTAGTTGTAGTTACTAATTAATTAAACTCACCCTAATTTGAGAGAAGTATCAGAACTATCATCCTCAGGAGGAGGGCCACTGCTGCAGCTGCAGACATTGTTTACAGATTCTGATGACATGCCTTCTTCTTGGATAGCAATATCTGAATCCGCTAAAACAACTCTTTTTCCCTTGCACAAGGAGGCCACCTGCATATTCCAAGAATCTCCATCCGTTGCCATTTTTCAAATTATGGAAACCATAGATTAGTGGTCCTACAAATCAAATAATCTTACCTTCTGCTTTAGATTCTTGTTCTCCTCCAGCAGTTCAGCTCCCTATATATTATTAGGTACCAAGCAAGTAGCAGAACTAGTAAATAGTAAATTTGAGAAGTGTTCAACTATAGGAACTTAATGACATGTTTTTGTTTTTCCCGCCCAAAATAATGAAACTTCTGTTAGGCTTCTGACCTTCCTTTCAAGTGCAGAGATCTCATTGATAATCCGGTCGCCCTGAAAGAAAAAGTAAGCACCTTTTTTACCTACTTTACAAAAACCTAGCCAACAATGCACGCACGCTCGACAAAGAAAGCAACTAATAGAAACCTTTGTCTGGAGCACACGGCTAAGTCCCTGTTCAAGCATTGTTTCAAGGTGCTGAAGTTCCTCAATATTCAATCCATGAAGATCCTCTCCTCTCATCTGCCTGTTCATTAATAATATTGGACCGTGTGCACGTATATATACAATGAATTTAATCTGAACTAACTTATGAGAGAGCAAAAATATAAAATACCTTAGTTGATGGCTCTTGTCAGCAACCTCCCTGCTCAAACTGAGATGCTTGCTATTTTCCAACTATAATGAAGAATTGCAAATTGCAAGTGTAAATTTTAATTTGTCGAGCATGAAAATTTTAATTAAGCAAACACACAGCACATATACACAAAATAAAGATGATGATGCTGATGCAAATCTGTGCAAGCCAAATTATGTACCTGCAGTTCAAGAGATGGCTGATTCAATTTGCTGATGTTATTTGAATGCATATTGTACCTTGCCAGTATGTCCTTCATGCTTGACAACACATTACATATACCGACACTGTTAGACATGAAGTGATGAAAACTTCCAGCCACATTTCAGATAAATGCATCAAACAGTACTATAAAGTATAGATTAGCAGGTGATGTTAGAGGAAAACTAAAGATAGTAAGATTAGTTACGAAATCCTATTTATACCAATATAAATTATGGAAATTTTTAATCTTAAAAATACTATCTAACACTTGACATAGAATAGAATTAGTTTCCAAGTAAATCATCCATCCTACGGTTAATATATGCATTCAGCTCGTAAACCGACTAATCAACAGCTACAACAAGGCAAGAGGCTAAGTACGTGTGCTTATCTTCTTTGTATGTGGCACGTACTAGGAATCAAGGAAAATAACTTTTTATAGAAAAATAAATTTCCAAATCATGACAGAATGAATTCTTTGTTTTTTTTTTTTTTAGTGTCTCATACGCGGGGAAAAAAATTTCCTTCTTACCTCTGTGCAGAATGGTTTGAACCTGAAATCTTTTGTATCACTCCAAAAAATTTAATCAGTTAAATAATATAACAGAATTCACCTTAAATAGCATTCCTCTTCATAATATCTTCGTGTGGTAGGGTTTGAACCTAAAATCTTTTGTATCACTCCAATCAGTTAAATAATATAACAGAGTTCACCTTAAATAGCATTCCTCTATATAGTCTCTTTGTTTTTTTCCCTTTTGAATGTCGCATTAGCGTAAATAAAATTTCCTTCCTGCCTTTGTGTGGAAAGATTTAAACCTAAAATCTTTTGCATCACTCTAAGAGATTTAATCAGTTAAATAATATAACAGAAACAATATTTTTCATTCACCTTTAATAACAAGAGTATCATGGTAAGCACCACATCAAAGTTCAATAGTGGCGAACAATGGTGGTACTGAATGGTGGATTGCATAGAGTCCACCATTAAAAAAATAGTCCACACATATGCTGCCAAACCCTTTGGAATGTTTGTAATTTCCTTTTAATAAACTAAAATAAGGTAATATCAGCTTTCATAAGTAAAATTTGATTAAAGTTGAAGTATTTACCAACACTTCAGTATTATATTTTTAATTTGGAGGCACGAGTTGTCAACCTGCCAAGATATTTTGGAGGCTATAGTAATTATTATAAAGGTTTTGGGTACTGTATTACACATGCTAAGACTCTAGCAAAATATTCGAAAGAGATATGAGAAAGGTATTAACAATCCTGAATTAACTACAACTTGAATGATCAAATGGCGGCTGCTTATGAGTTATGACACAATTAAGTGAATGACAGACAAAACATGTTTTTAAGTATGGGAGTTCAGACCTCATAAAAAGTATACATGCTTCTCAAATGAAGAGAAAATGTTACTAGTATACTCAAGGAATAATAAACTTGGTCTGAAAAATTAAACTCTATACTTGAAGATGTGATCCTTCAAGCCAGACACCAATGACTTGTTAACAAAGCCTTTCATCAATAGATAATTGTTGAGAAATTTCAAGACAGTTCAGAATCCACTTCCTGGCAGTCTCTCTAGAATAAAGATTATTTAGACTGGCTACTAAACAATATCAAGGCAAGAGGATAATTAAAAACACCTTTGCAGGATTGTCTTATTTCAATTTAATAACACTTTGGAACTCGCTATCATATGTACCAGCAGTAGGAAATCATGAATGTAATCTGCCCACTCTCAAATTGGATCAACTAACAACTAAAATGTCCTTTCATGGAAACTGAGTTCCCAAAATCATCCCATGATGTGTAATTTGATATTTTAAATTTCTTAATTAACATACTACATAATTGTATACCAAAATAGATTTTTTTTTTTTTTGTCTGTGTGCGCTTTTTTTTTGTTGGGGTAAATTAGGGGTTCATAAATATAAACTGAATTCCTTCATTTTAGTGGTCAAAACTCAAATTAAAAAATATAAACCTAACTCCTTCATTTTAGTGGTGGAAACTCAAATCTCAAATCCCTGGTATAAACACAAAAAACTATATTACTTTTTTTTTTTTTTTTGAAAAAAGAAAGTATAGGTGTGGGCAATTTATAAATCAATTTTATAACTGTCTATCTACTTCAAGAATCAAATCAATCCTGATCAGCCATATAAAATTGCTTGGAAGCTACTCAACCGAGCTCTTAGGGGAAAAAAAATAATATACCAAATAAATAATTGATAGCTATAAAATATGACCATAAAATTGCAAGAATAAATAATAATGGGAGTATGCATGCAACACATACAAAGTTAGGATATAAAGTTTATATTCAAATGTGCACACTAATATAATCAATGATTATCATATCTTAATCATATCTTAAATAAAAGTAGATGTTATTACCCATCATTAATTGGATAATAACTATCATTCATCACTAATAGACAAGTCAAATGCCATATTAGTTACGATACAAGTTTCATATCGCAATTTTATATAGATAATTAATACTCAATATTTTAACAACTTTTACTTATGTTTCGTATCCCATTGTTATATAGTTTATGATATCTATATTACAGACTACGATCTAAACCTACAACATTTAATCTTAAAGAGAACAAAGCCAAGAGTAGTGAGCTTATATATCTATTGGTACTACTCGGCGCGTATAAATTTTTCAAAATAGCATGGAACAAATCAGCTGGGAAATAAATTTCCAATTTTAAATAATTCATTATGCTATCTCACTATTTAATTAATGAAGCTTTATCATTAAAGATTAAAGAAAAAGGATAGGTTATTATTCCGAAGAACATGACAAGTTCAAAGGAATTAATTCAACACAACAAGAAATATCAACTATGAAGGAACAAGTAAATCAGTAATATCTTTGTCTTACTATGATTGCAAAGGTTCTTCACCTGATAAAAGTGTACAGATCTCAACTTAAGCTACATAATTAATAATATGCTGTGCAATTAAATGCTTAAATTAATAATAAATGATAGCTTTTCATTATGCGGGCTCCTGGAATTTTCCAAGTAAACTGAGATATTTTGTTAAGATATAAAACTAAACCAATCCCAACGTTAAAATCAGCTCTCATTTTCTCACTATATCGTAATTTGTACTTGACTCTTTTACATCTGTGACAAGTCATGAAATAACAATATAACTGTTGGAAATATTGGCCTCCAAGTATTCGATTGAAGAATGTATTGATAACCCTGCGTTAATTAACACAAATTAAATTTTTATAAAACACTAAATAAACCAATCTCCCTTAGACTTTCGAAATCATTCTTAGAGGTTTTACAAACTGAACAGCACACCCGCTATCCAAAAATTAACTTATTAATGTAACATATACATATAAATAGAAACATTATTTAGAATTTAACATCAATGAGATCTGCCGGTTAAAAACTATTCTTATAAAAGTTCATTCGACAACGATCATCAATTTATTTATGTTTATAGCAGAATGCATTTGGTTAACTTTCTCCAACCTTTTTTAAAAAACCGTATTGAGAAAATTTCAAACGTTGCAATGTTGCATTATGAACTGTAATTATATCGTTATTTATTGGAAGATCTTTCACTGACCATCATAATTATTCATTTTGTACCCAAATAAAAAAAAAACTTATATAGATATTAATTAATAAGCCTTCTTGACATTCGTTTTACTCTCTAAAATGCTGGTAATGTCTGAGCTTTTGTGAAACCGAAGAGTAGTGAAACTTCAATATATATATATATATGTGTGTGTGTGGACACACACACACACTTTTAAGAAAAGCTAAGGCATATAAATAAGGGCTGGGCTTGAAATAAAATAAAATAAAATAAAAAACCTGGAGCTGGAGGACTCAAAGAGCTTGCCAGTAGCAGAGAAAATGATGACACCAACCTCAGCATCGCAAAGAACAGAAAGCTCTTCTGCTTTCTTGAAAAGGCCTCGTCTTCTCTTTGAGAAAGTCACTTGCCTTGCTGTTATGTTATCAATTTTCCTGATCTTGATTTTTTCTCTCGCCATAATCTATAATATTAATTAAGTTTCATGAACAAAATGCCAAGCATTCATGATAAAAATACAAATTTTATATAATAAGCCGAAACCCTAGTGAGAAAATGAAAGAGACAGACCTCAGATCCAGGTCAAAAAATCCAGAAAAAAATAGCCAAAAAATTTTATAAAAAGAAAACCCACCAATAAAAATCCCATGAACATGCAAACAAATTACAAAACTTCAAGAGGAATGAAAGATTTTTCAGAATAGGGGTTTGTGTGATTTTTTTTAATTTATATATACACACACACACACACATATATATATATATATATAGTATTTACCTAATAGGAAGTGTGGTTCAGGACTGATCACAGCAATCTAAAGCCACCAATTACAGAAAGTGAAAAGAAATAGAGACAGAGAGATAAACTTAGATTGTGTGTTCAAGAAAGGAAAGGTTGCCTTCCCTTTTATAGCAAAACAGTATATTAGAAGCTTAATATTTAAAAATAAAAATAAAACTTTGATAAAATATTTTTGTGGTTTCCGTACAATCATGCCATATCCCACATGCTATAGCCAGTATCTAGCTAATGCCTAATGCTGCCACGCACTAGCTCATATGGCAAATGGCAATAATGACTTGTACCTTCTACTGTCAGACTCAGCCGCGTGGTAAATACAGTCATTTTACTATTTTAACCATTAGTCCATTACCATTAGATATTTTCATACAAAGAGCCACGTTGTTTTTTGTTCTTTTCACGGTTTCCAATCAAATACAGCATCACAGAGACACTTTTTTCGTTAGCCTATTTGTGGAGTTCATATTTTGTGAATCAAATAATAAATTGAATTTATTTTGTTTTACTTGGTTTATTCACTAATAAATAATATATTATTATTACAATAATAATTTTAAATTCATAAATAATAAACAAGATAATAAATTTAAATCAATGAACGTAATAAAGTCAAACACGTGATAAATATGCATAATTTAAAAATTCACTATAAATTACAAATCAACAACAACAAATAAAATAAGAAAGTAACAATACAAAATCACATGTAAAAAAATTACAAGTTTATACTATCACATCACAATAATAATCAATCTATTTTTACTTCTACTATTTGATTTTAATTTTTCTCCCAAACCGTTTGATTTTTTTACTTGTTTTGGTTTAAAACATAATCAAACAAAACTAACTGATTTAGAAATTTATAAACTATTTAGTTTTTACTATCCAAATCAAATTAAACTGAATGGTATGTTAGGTTTGATTAGAACCAAACTGAATGTCCACGCCTAAATTTTTTTGTTATAAAAATTTTTTCATTGTTGGAGATACACTTTTAAATTATAATTTTTGTATTCACTCAATATATGTTATAGAAAACTTGTTGTGATATCAAATAATCTATTGAATTTCATTTTTGAGATTTATAAGATAGTGATATTGATTTCACAGAAATAGTATATTAAGAAGTGCATAAAACGATGTTAAGTGACTTCATATATTGAAAGATGATTTATGATATATCTTATTTTGAAATAATGAACGTCTATATAAATATGTATTAGAATACATAACAGATGTTGGTATCCTTATTTTTTATTTTTTAATATTTTAATACATACTTTGTAGCAATAAACTTACTAAGTCTCAATTGATATATGACATTATTTTAAAATTTTGTTATTTTAAGTATTTTTATATTTTTCATATATGTGTTTTAGTTAATATAATTATAATTTAGTTTATTTTTTACCTTAGAAGTCTTCTTATTATTTTCATAATTTTAACTTAAATTGTTCGATAAAAGCTCATATTTCAAATTTTCTTTTAAGATTATCTATTAAAATCTGTCTTGTTGAGATATTTAGATTATAGTATCATTTTATATCACTTAACGCGTTATTAAAATCTCATTGAATTATTTAAATTATAATGAGATCTAATAACGATTTGATTATAGCGTAACATATCGTGTTGGACCTAATCACATTAATTTGATTCAGTACTAAAATAATATCTAATATTTTTCATATCCTATCTGCTTCCACTACGTTGCTCCGTTAGTTGATATCAAAGCAATTCTGTACCAATTGCACAATTTTCCTAGCTACTCTCATTCATTCCTATTGAATCCATCACTAACCCAAATAAAAAAGAAAAAAAAGAAAGAATTTCTCAAAATTGAAAACCTTAATTATGTCCATTTAAACTTTTTTAATAAAATTTTTATTAATCAAAATCTTAATTTTTTCAATCAATTAACTTTTACACTTCCAGATCGTCATCAATGCTCAAGCACAACCTAAAATTATTAACTAAAATTGGCAAAGTATAATTTCAAATGCGAAATATTTCGACATATCTTATCATGCAAATAAGAAAGTATCCATTAATTAAACCTTTGTCGTATATTTGGTGAGAGTATTAAAGTATGTGGAGACCACTTGATAAAATTAAATGACTTTAAAATATGTATACGCAATAGATGATGCACTACGGAGCTTCAAGCATCCTTAGTATTTACAATTCAATATATAACTATAAAGAATTTGCCTGAGTTACAATAAAATTTATAATTTATCTCTGTCACATAAATAGTATAATCCTCATTATTATCATATTATTTATACGAGAGAGTTAAGTTATAATAAATTATAACTTAACAGCTGTTAATTATTAATTATTTTATATAAATTAATGTGATATAAATAAATTAATTAAAAAATAATAATTATTATTAAATTATATAAATTCATAATATTTTTATATAATTAATTTTAATATTATATTAATTTATACATATTTATTTATATAAAATATTTATAATTCTATCACTATTTTTTATAATTAATTATTTTTAATAGATTCAATTGTTCTACTTAAAGGGAAAAGAATTGATATATGGATTATATATTTATATACTAATTTTTTATTATTTAATTTAACTAAGACATTAATGTATTCTGGATGCGATGGATTTGCAGTCATCCACATACTTTAACTGTTTAACTTCGTAAACTGTTCGCGAAAAGTTATTGTCACATCAATCAAAATATCAAAACAATATATATATATATATATTTTTTAAAGAATTTGCTAAGGTCCAACGAGGTTATATTAAGTTACATTTTATCTAATTTATAATTTATGTAAAATAATATAAAAAATATAATAATTTAGTAGAATGATTATAAATTACTTCAATTATAATTTAACATAACCGTTACAATAATTGTAATTGCATTTTTTATGGTAGATTTTCAATTTTTATATTGTAATAATTCTTTATGATTATAAATATTGTTCATATGTTGCTTGGAACTTGGTATTTAATTATTTTTTATTTTATTTTGAGTTATTGTTAGAATTTTTATTTTTATGTTATTATAAATAATATTAAGTTAATTTGATGATAATGATGAATAATTTGGTGGTCAAAATCTTTAAGTTTTAGAGATATTCGTATAAATATATATCATCTTGAGATTTTAAATAAAAATAATATATAATACTTCCACATCACTAAAAATGTCTCAAACAAAAAATACATAGCTTATTTAAAAAATTATAATATAAAGATGAATTCTACGTATTTTTGTGTGAGTTAGTTAAGTTACAAATTATTTTTTAATTAAAATGAAACATACCTTTCATGAATAATTAAGAATACATCGCTGGGTCGACAAGAATACAAGATCACATTAATGCTTAAATACAATAATTAGGATAATATCTGGCATCTAAGCCTTATCCAGTCTAAGATAATGTTTGACAAACACAAACGTAACTCTGATTGCTATAAATTTTAGAATAACAAGGAAAATTCAACTTTACACACTAAAATCTAATAAGGTACAAGAAAAATGTTACGAATTTGACTTAATTTACTCACAACTCACCTAAATGTAGGTAAAAAGTCTCAATCGAGCAGAAAAAGAAATGCTTCTGGTACTGATGATACAAAACTAACAAAACATGAGAACAAAACTAACAGCTACTATTAAAAAAAAAAAAACACATATATGTCACAAAAAACCCCTCCATAAGTGATTTACGGGATAACCTGCATTACAAGTTTCTGCCCTAAGGCATCAAAATCTTCCTATACCAAACATTAAAGATGCCGTAATTAACGTTAACACAAGCATTCATTTTTTATCCAGATATTGGAGAGATACCATATAAAAAAAACCTTGAGGAGCGGCACAAAACAAATATACAACAGCAACTATAATTAACAAAACAAAAATAGAAATACATACTATTAAAAAACAACACAAAGAAATGAAAATAAATGCACGTATTGATTGTGCACCCTGACATGCCGACAGCAATTTAGCTCTCTTATATATTACGCGTCGAAGAAGAAAGTCTTCGATGGTGACTGTGTCAACACATTACCATTTAATTATACACTGCCATATATACAATCTACTTACAGTAAGCGGATTAATTTTTATTGTACGCCAATAAATTAATGAGATATTAATATTACCATTTACTAAAATTCCACACAATGTATTCACACTATATTGATATTGATTTTAAATATCATATGCCTAAAATTTATCAAACTATTAATATGTTTGAACCTGCATCTCAACAAATTCCTTTATTATTTTTTTTTTTTTGTAAATGGAAATAAAAAAATCTAGAAAATTGACAATAAAACTTTAGCCAGCGACTGAGAATTCAAATCTAGCTTTCATTACACAAAAACATGTACAAGAAGTGAGAATTAAGTCATGGGTGCTGGTTAATTCAATTAAGGTGCGATTAGTTCAGTATATTGTATTATGTTAAGTGTATTGCATTAGATTGTATTATATTATATTTTATAACTTATAATGTAATAATATGTTTTGTATAGTATGGATTGTAATATATAAAATATTACTTTTATTTTAATATTTGTATTAAATTAATAATTTAAGAATCATTTATATTCAATTAATAATTTAAATTTTATAAGTAAAATAAATAATTTTCACTACCAGTCACTACAAGCTGTCGTGAACCACCACCAGTTGTCGTATTTTGGTGTAATTTGAATTATATGTTGGTATAATTAGAATCTTTATGATCGAGGCTATGACAAATAAATTTTTGTTCGTCGAAGATCTATGATCTAAGTTTTGGTTTTCAAATTTTTGATCATGAATTTGTAAAAACATAAGTACTTTTATCGGTAATAGTTGACACCAATATGTAGCCTCGGTAATAAAGATTCTATTGATAATAACTTTTAGTGCCAAACACGCTGCCATGCAATGACCACCGGTGGCTAGCCACCATTGAATTATTACTGGGAGTTCATCACCATTAGCATACTTATATATATTTTTTAATTTAATATTGTATATTTTATTTAACTTTTATTAATTTAATTAAAGAATTTAAAATAAAACTAATGTGAATAGTGCCACATTAAACAATCTTTGATTTGTTTAATGCAGCATTGTTCACGTTTGGTGAATTACAATGCACTATAATATAAACACGAAGAAGATTTACTAAATTTAGGTTTGCATCGCATTCACTAATGCAATCTCGTGTGATATGGTGTGTCAAACACCCACCAAATAAAATATTTATAGTGGAAATAAGAGATTTGAGGTCCAAACCCTACTCACGTATATGCGTTGGTGATGCCGGAAAGGATTTCAAATAATTAAATAGGTTTTTTTTTTTTATGACAATGACTGGAAATAGGGAACCATCCTTTCACGACCGTGCGCCGCATGTTTTTCTAGTCTGCCCATTTCGGTCTATCCCTTACTACTTAGTTCTTATTTCTAACCAACACATACTGCCGATCTCGATACGGATCTCTGGAAACATAAATCATCGTCATCGCCATTTGTTTTGTGATTTTCCGATCAAACAGCTATGCTTAAGGACAAATCACCACCTCTAACACGCTCACCGATTTCAAGCCATCCAGAACCGTCCATCGTCACCAGCGACCAAAGCTAGGAGCTTATGGCCGGGGAGGGATTCTCTCACTTCCTCTCAGGCTAGTACCGCATTGTTTTCATTTTCGTTTTATTTTTATTTTAGTTTTCTATCCTATTATTTGTTTTTGTCTTGGTATTTTCTTTCTTGTACCTTTTTCTTTTTTTTCTGTGCTTTTTTGTAGTTATTTTTGCTGCTGTAGGAGGTGTTTCCAATGACTATGATGGTGCTAACTTAGTAGTTTGGATCGAGAGGGTACGCCTGTATTGGAGTCTTTGTTTGACTTTGTTGGTGGTGCGTCGAGGTTTCCAATGGCCTACGGAGGGGGGTTTGTCGTGGGTTGATTGGGTGAAGTGCCTTGGAGTTGGGGAGCAGCTTGTGGTGGGTCGTGTAGTTCTTATTTCGTTTTCGTTGTGTTAATAATGTCACCGGATCCAGATCAAATACAATGACTATGTTATTGTGTAGTGTAGTAGTGATTTTCTTTAGTTTGATCAGAGCGTGGTTTCACCTTATAAATTTGTGTTCGATATCATACTCGTAAAATTTCTCTCAAGTACTTCATTCGATTATTGTGTGAAACTACTTTTCGTTTTGATTATAAAGAAAAAATTTATAGTGAACGGAATTCGAGCACTGTATCATCCTAAATATTGTATTTGAGTTTATTCTGATATTATATTTCATGTTTTTGTAAAGATATATTATTGATTGTTCTTATCTTTAATGAAAGATTTACTTTTTTTTAAAAGAATAATAATAAAAATAACTGCATAACTTTCACCATATTCTCATCAAATAAAGAAACTTTCTGAATTTCAAAATTTATTCTGTGGTCCTAAAAGGAGTCTCGTTTGTATAAAGTTTTGACAAGGTTCATGCAGTACATGCACAAAATTACTCTCATTGGTAAATAAAAATGCCTGAAATTAAATCATTCTTGAAGCAATAAACTCGAAAAAAGAAAATTATTAACAAAATCAATCCAAAAACTTAAATTAAAGGTTTATAGTAAGAATACGTAGTGCAGTGCGGTGAAGGTGATTTTCACAAAAAAATTCAAGAATTTTATATCCATATAAATTCTTACTTTATTATCTTTAAATAAAGGTTATAATTAATTAATATACTTATAATCTAGTGAAAGAGCCTCTGCATTCATAATATTGACAACAATAATACGATAACCTTAAAAATATTTATAAAAATTAATTTTAATCTTTTCTCAATATTAAGTGGAGTCAAAATTAAAAATAAAATAAAATAATTAACTAGAGTTAGCTCCTCGAATATGTGTGAGTATTGAAAATAAAATAAAATAAAGGTTAGAATGATGAATATGATGACCACGTGCTTTGTTTCTTTTATTGGGTTCCCTCATCGCTGTACGTTCGGCCAAGGCTTGCTTTTGTGTAAGAGATTGATAAAGGTGGGAATCCCTCATCCCCGTACGTTCGGCCAATGCTTGCTTTTGTGTAAGAGATTGATAAAGGTGGGAATCAAATTTAGAGGAACAAAAATCGCCCATGGCCCCTTTACTTTTTGTTTTCCCCCCACGTGATCAAAACTCAAAAGAACCTTTTTTTTTTTTTTTTATAAGAGAGTAAACCTTTCATTCAATCTAATAACAGCAATACATTTTGAACCTTTAATTGTAATACTTCTAACCAGACTATATATTTTTTCCTATGGCAAATTTAGCTAAAGAATGGACACAAACATTACATTGTTTAGGGATATATTGAACTATAACATTCTAAAAGATCCTTCTCTATTGTTAAATTTCTGCAATTATCCATAAGATTTCTGTTTTGCTACCCTTTGTGTTGTTTACAAGCTCAACCACTTATAAGCAATATGTCTCGATGATTAGTGGCGTTAAGGCTACTTCCTTTGCCACTTGAATTCTCCACTGTACAGCTTCTGCTTCTGCCAAACTTATATTTTATTTTAGCTGAGCTTGATTTATATTAGCTGCTACCACCTTACTATTTGAGTCTTTTATCACAGCTCCCATCTTTGGTAGTTGTTCATTGCTGTTAATGGCTGCATCAACATTAATTTTGAAGACATTTGTGGGGGAGGGATCCACTTTAATTGCTTGTCCTTTCTGGTATTATCTATATATGCTGGTTGTGGCTTCCTTACTTTTTGATAAGCTTCTATGATTGATTCTGGCTTACCTGCTGAGATTCTTGGATCAATCTTCTTCCTTTCAAATATGAAATTGTTTATTGAATACCATACAACAAAACAACCATAAGTTCGAGATCAATTTTCCTTAGGTTAGAGTCCATATCTTGAAGACTACTAGGAATGTTCAATTTGAGGGTAGGGACTGTAAAAGGAGCTCGAATTCAGATCTTCCTTACTGCTTTACAGTCCAACAGAGCATGTATGATAGTTTCCACACTCCTTTTACATAATTGACATATAGGCCCTTGCATAATCTTTTTTTTTTCTGGAGATTTTCAGCAAATGGCAACAAGTTTTGAGTTGCCATAACATGAAAATCTTAATCTTTTCAGGAAACTCCAAGGACCGTTATGCCTTCCACAGTCTTGAGTTATTTTCTGAACTGTTAATAACTCTGAAATCCCATTTTTAGTTGATTTTGTCTCGTAGAATGCTTGTATTTTTAAATGCAAATGAAGGCAAATGCAACCTTGCAACTATTGTTTATTACAATGGTCAATTTTATTTTATGTTTTGGTTACATCCATTAGCTTATACTTTAATTTTACATATACCACTACAAAATTTAAAAAATATAGTGAAAATTTTGTAATTGATAACAAAAAAAAAAATTATCGTTAAACAAAATATGTAATGGTTATAAATTAATGTAGTCTAAGAAAGAGTATGGATTTATCAATTATGCGGTTGCAAAACTAAAATTTTGGATTAATGAGGTCTATAATGTAATACTAATAAACTTTAGTGGGCCATATCATAAAAATGATGAATATGAGTGACCAATAAAATTCCAGCGTAACCTCTTATGTTCTTAGATAGAACCTTCGTGCTTGTGGCCGTTTATGGTCTTTGTAAATGGATATAATCCATTGTCATGTGTTAATGCATAAGTAAGATTTATTTATTTTTTTATTTTTATTAACCATTCACCACCATTTTAATTTTTACTCCGTAAAAGTCCATCAGCCAAATGATGCTTTGTTTATGCTACTTCTTTCGCAATGACAATTTTTGTTAATTTGAACAGTAATGCTGGTTAATTGAGCATGTGTTTAAACAATTTTGGCCTTGACAACCAAATATTTTTCTTACATCTAGGAAAAACATTTTTTTTTTCTTGTACAATGGGGCCTTGAGTCCAGACTAAGGCAAAGCTAGACGGGGTAAGAAACACCATACAAGTCATGCATGATTATAGCATTGGCGCCATGGGGGGATTAGAGGAAATATAGACACTTAGAGGAAGCGAGATAACATAATTTGCCAAGTAATCTGTAGCGAAATTAGTCTCGAGATATATATGATGAATGTTAACAATTCAATCCCACTTGATGAAGTGCTTTATAGAACGTAGTAGTAGGGAATATTCATTAGCAGAAATCATTGGATTTGCAACCAATTGAGTAACACATGGGTTGTTCACCTCAACCTTCAGCCAATGAATTCCTTTCTGCCAAGCTAGCTTTAAACCGTTATATAGACCCCAAAACCCAGCCATTGTGACAGAACAACAGCCTATATTCATACAAAGAGCCACCCAGCCAGGACCATTACGGTCACGAATCAAACCACCAGCACTCGACGCTCCCATTTGTTTGCAAGCTCTATCAGAGTTTAACTTACACGACGGCCACATTGGAGGAGACTAGCCAATTCATTTTTGAACCTTTTTAGGACCTAAAAGCATAGGAGTAGTGTTCATCCGATGGATCTCCACTGCCTTAGCTTTAATATCATTAAGCCTGTCCCCGCTGTTCAAGGTGATACGTTTGATCTTGAACTGATTGCGTTGCGCCAAAACCAGAGGCGTACATCTCGGAAGAACATTAATTAATTGATTAAACAAATTTGCAAGACCCTCGTACCAAGCGTCAATGAGCTTGTTGTACTTCTCGTCTCGATTCAAGGAGACCGAGAAACTTCAGGTGGATTTAATTTGCTTAGCCCAAAATTTTTCCTTTCTGAAAAAATAAAAAAGTTAAAATACAGGTCAAACTTGGAGGGAGCTTTACAAAGTAATTGGGGATTTTAATGGTGACTTTTTGTACTGCTTTTTGTCAACCAGTTAAATCATTCATTGGCTACGTGTCAGCACATGTGCATGCGTGCTGTGATCCATTAGAATGAATAGTAGGATTTTATTTTATTTTTTAAAAAAAATTTTGGAAGCAGTATTAGCATCATTTTACAATCCCAAAATAGTGGAAGTAAGAGCATTCGCCGTGAAAATGCAATGTCACCTGCAGAATCTCCTTGCTTCGTATGTCTGGGCCCAAATTTCAGCCTTTCATTTTTTCATACAACAGAGGGGTGATAGGGTTCAAAAACTCTAAGACTTCATATTAGATGAAATTACAAATTATTTATCCATAAGTATGATAGAGATATCTCACCATTTAAATATGAATAGCTTATCTTTTCTTTTTGCTTTTTCTTTTTATAATAATAATAATAAATAAATAAATATAACTTTTTATATTATATTATATATTTTTTTTATTTTTACATTATAATTTATTAATAAATTTATAATTTAATATAACTAAGAATAAATATTTAAATATGAATTGTTTGAATAATATTAATTTAAAATTAATAATATTATAAATAATAATATAAAATATTAATACAATTTAATTATATTAAAATAAAATATTAATGTAATATAATATATAATTTAAATTAATTATAAAAAAATTATATAATATAGTATAGCATCAAATATTATACAGTATAATATTATAACTTTTAGTCATTATAATTCGTTCAATTTTTGTCAGTTTTATTAAAATGTAAATGAAGTTATGGTAATGGAAAAATTGGTTGCATGTCACAGTTTTGAGGCCCATGGCCTTTTCTGCACCCCTTGCTATTCTGGTTAAACCCCACATGTATATTTTCAACGTTATCCTTAATTAATATTACAAATAAAATGACAAACAATGGCCTTTTTGAAACCCAGTTCTTCCCCTCTTTATCAAAGCAAAAGGGTATCATTTTAAAGCTATAAGAATTATTATGGTAAGAATTGGAAATAAGTACTTTTTACTTTCAACTGCAAACAAGAAAAATAAAGCCACCCCCATACACGCATCCAACTGATACAAATTAAATCACTTATTAAAATTATAGTAAAAATTTGTATTTGTGAGGAGACAAGACAATATCGTGAAAGCTTCTTTCACATGAGGTTTTAGCAGTAGAAAAATATATGTAGATGTCAAGAAAGAAACAAAAGGTTTTGAAAACTAAAGAAAAGTAAAAATTAGAGCAGGGTTTTATGTAGAAAGGTTAATTTTGTCAATTATGGAAGTGTTAATAGAAATAACATTTTTCTTTATTATTTGATGGGGTTTAATTAGAAAAATGATTTCAATAACATCTTATAAAATTCCTCCTTCATATTTACCATTTTAATCGTAATTAAAAGTACACAAAATAACAATAATCACTTCTTTACTGCTGATTGTATTTTTGCAAGACCCAAGAGCATATAATAACTCACTATAAAATCAAAAATTTTACTTGCTTCAACAGGTAGTTCTTAGTTAGTCGATTAATAATTTTTTTGTAACTACTCAACTTTTTATCTTTAGAAAAATTACTCATCAAAATTTCATAAAATAGTATTTTTAAATATTATAATTAATATTTATAATTAGACAATTACTATAATTAATTTACATTACATTTTATATAATACTGTTTAGATTTTATCGTCTCTAATATTTGAGTGTAAAAGAGAAGACTGTTTCTACTCAATTATGTCATAATTGAAGAAAAATTAAATTTTTATAATTATTTTTATAAGGGCTCAAACATTGTGTGAGCAAATGTTCGTTCATTAGGCCTAAAGGTGTATTAAACTACTAATTATTGATAAAATAAATATTACACCGTTAACACTGATATTTTTTTTTTGAATATTAATGAATTGTTATAGCTATAACATTTCTTTGATTTATTGATAATTTATAAAATAATAAATATGTGAGCTTATGTGAACTCAATTTGACAAGAGAAACAAATTTAAATGTTAGTTATAAGTTTTGATATTTAAATTCTTTTTTAATTTCTAATTTTTTAATCGCGCAATAGATTTGAATCTCAACTGATGTAACATTTATATATTATGTGGTAAAATAATAATTTTACAAGAATTATATATGATAATTAAGACTTAAATATTAAAAACCTTATTACTATTGTTTTTAAAATTATCTTTTAAAATATTAAATAATTATTCATCTTTTTATATTAGCCCAAGTATCCTCCAAGTTCACAATAATAGGGGTCGGTGAAAAAACTGTTGTCCTGAAAAAATAAAACCAAACTTGAAAAAAAAAAAAAAACAAAAAAAACGAATGATTTATACGAGAAAAAGTAAAAAATAATAATAATAAAATAAAATACAAAAGAATCTGTAGTTGGAAATCGAAAAACCGATTCAAACCTAATTCTACCCACTCTCACTAATCTAAACTTATTTGGGTTTCTCATGTCCAATCAACCTTTTACGATTCATTGTTTGTTCAAGGCTCGAACCAAAATTAAAGCATTACAGCTCGTAACAAAACACATCACGGAATTTTATTTTATTTTTTCAGGAACAGAAATTGAAACATAATATTCAGTTTCACACGCATCACACATTAGTTCTTGTCCGACAGTTAGAAACCCTATTATTATTGTTTTCAAAATTACTTTTGAAAGTTAATAATTATTCATGTTTGTAAACTAGCCCACATTGCCCAAATTACAATAGCAGGGGTAGGCAAAAGAAATTATTGCTCCGAAAAAACACAAACCAAACCTTAAAATAAATAACTAAAAAACAATCGAATTATATGAGAAAGGGTTAAAAATTGAAAAAAAAAATTTATATTTTGAAATTAAAACATAAATTAAATTATTAATTAGTCTTTAATCGAGCGGCAGAACACATATTTTCACAAGATTTTAATTTTGATATTATAATGTGAGGGTTTGAATTTTTTTTTTAAATTATTTATTATAAACATTAATAATAATCTAATTATAATTTATTTTAAAATTATTTAATTATAAATATTAATAATGATATAATTATATTATGTGGCGTATTAATAAAAAAACGATTCGAACCGTACTACCGTATCCATTTTTATAGAAAAGAATAAATGTTGGCTCTCATGTACAGCAAACCTTTAACTATTTGTTTTGGTTTAGGGTTCGAACCAAGATTAAAATATTACAACAGTTGTAACATAACACTTTTATTTTTAGTAACAATAATTGAAACACAATAGCCAGTTATTAACACGCATCACGCAACAATTCTTGTCCGAAAGTGAGCATATTTCATCCTTAAAGACTAAAATGCCCTTGTCCTCTCGGTTAATTCATTTGCCATTAACCAAAAACCAGAAGTTCATTTTATATTTTTTAACCTTCAAAACAGACTCTGCATTTTCTCACTCCCCAAACAAATACTCAGGAGAGGAAAAAAAAAGGAAAAAACCAGTAATTAATGGAACCAAATCCCAATAGAGCGGAAGCGGAACGCTTGCTGGGAGTCGCGGAGAAGCTCCTAAATCAACGGGACTTAAACGGGTCAAAAGAATTCGCAATCCTCGCGCAAGAAACCGAACCGCTTTTGGACGGCTCAGATCAGATCTTGGCCGTCGTCGACGTTCTCCTCGCCGCAGACAAGCGCGTAAACAACCACCACGATTGGTACTCCATCTTGCAAATCGACCGTCGAACCGACGATCAGGATCTCATCAAGAAACAGTACCGCAAACTCGCCCTGCTCTTGCACCCGGACAAGAACAAGTACCCTTTGGCAGATCAAGCGTTCACTCTCGTCGCCGACGCGTGGGGCGTGTTGTCAGACACCCGTAAGAAAACGCCTTACGATCACGAGCTCAGTCTTTTCACGAAGATCGATTTAACGACTCATTCTGATTCAATGCAGCAGAGTAATAAATTACCTGTGAGAAGGAACCAGAGGCCGAGTAGTAATACGAAGAGGCCGAGCAATTCTAGAGGAGTCGATGGCGAGGATCAACGTTCGAGGTTGTCCAGTTTCTGGACGGCGTGTCCCTACTGTTATATCTTGTATGAGTATCCGAGGGTCTACGAGAACTGTTGTTTGAGGTGTGAGAATTGTAAGAGGGGGTTCCACGCGGCGTTGGTTCCGAATTTGCCCCCGTTGGTTCCCGGGAAGGATGCGTATTACTGTTGCTGGGGGTTCTTCCCTTTGGGGTTTGTGGCTGGGAATTCCGATAATGGAGGGGTGCCCACTACTGGGTTTCCTAATTGGATGCCTCCGCTGTTTACTGGAGGAAATGGCGGTGGCGGTGTTGGTGGTGCTGGTGTTGCTGACGTGGAGGTGCGGGCGAAGGTGGATGGAAATGTTGAGAGAGTGGCCACGGGAGCTAAGAAGAGGGGAAGACCGAGGAAAAATCCGCTGTAGCTGTGACTGTGGAGGCTTTTTTAACATGTTTAGAGAAATTACAATCCTTTTTTGATACATCTATTCACAGGAGCTACTGGATGATAGAACAGGGCTGAGAGAGGAGGGCGATGCCCACGCTGAAGCTGCTTCTTTCTTGAAATTTCTAGGTACTGTTGTTGTAGTTATTACTTTTTGTAACTAACTGTCGTTAGGTGCAATCACTGTGATATGAGTAATGTTAATTTTTGTCAAGTGCTAAACTTCATTTGATTCAGCCTTGTACATAATGTTGAGTTGAATGCACTTTCTTTGGTTGGTGGTTTTATGTATAAATCATATGTTTTATCTTCACCATTCTCAAGGTTATAGACCAATTGAATCATGGTAATCTTAAATTCTGGTAAGATTTGTTTGAACATTAGTATGCCTGGATGGTTATGATGATTTAATTGCAATGTTGCAGAACTTTGTGCATACTGATAGACAGTTGAATAGCATGGTATGTTATAAGATTAAAACTGGACGAGAATAGCTGTGGGCTTGTTATTTGCTGTCTGATTATAGCATTACATGCAATATCCAAGAGTGGGGAGGCTTCACTGGTTTTTATAAGCATTAGGTTCAAACTATATTTATGAATCAGTTATTCTCTCTATGCACCAAATTTTGCTGAAATCTAGAGTCAATATGGATTGTGAAATTTACTAGTTTTGACTTAATGTGAATAAAGAATAACAGGGTCTGTTGTTGCTTTGTGAAAGGTAGCAGAACTGAAATCAATCAAAGATCACTGTTGTTAGGACCTTTTTATTTGAATGATTTTTGTATTTATTTTTAGGATATCATGCTCAAAACTTACTTGGCAAGGAGAAGTTGATTCTTGATTGCTACTAGTTCAATGGGAAAAATCCATGTTGAGTTATTGATTCTTAATTGATGTTCATTCTACAATTGATGTCTGATTAGTCATTTGGTTTACCTTAGCATGTTGGTCATGTATTGTGCATTGATAACCTCTTTCCAACGTTGCAGATGCTGACTAACAATTTATCGGTAATGAACCAGCCACGGAGAACAGAAAAGAGTGGTCTAAATTTGGTTTGTGAATCAAATTTTATGTGCCTGTGTAATAATTTTCAGTTGAATATTAGGATTGTAATCCTATAATGAATTGAGAGGAGTTGGATTTGCAGTTGATAGACATCAATTTAGGCGATGAGAAGCCTATTTTTATTTATTGCTGTCTTGCTATTTTCATCTAGGCACGAACATTATCTTGTGTTGGGCGACTAGTACTATCTCTTATTGATAAAAATGAATTCTATTTTTATTTTGCGTTTCTATAAAGCTTGTTTGGTACTTGCTTACCAAATAGACATGCGTATATCATTTTCATTCTCCTTTGTGCATAGACAGTTTTTCGGATGAGGCAGTCATTGTCATGGATGCTCAAACTTAATATTCAGTTGGATATTTCAAATAATTGGGGAGCCTATAGCGCAAAGTCTTCAACTTCAATTATGAGGATAAACCATCCGATGGACTTGAAACTATTATGACCTTTAGACCATTGACTTGAATAGAATATAAAAGAAAAGGAATAAAGACCACAAACACTCGTAAGCCTATTATCTTGTTTCAATTAGTATGGCTTAACTCCAACTATTTCTCAACCACACACCGTTTCCCTTCAAGGTTCAAGCACAAACTCAACTTAATTCCTCCTCCTCTCAATCCGTCCGCTAATGCATAAGTTGTACTTGTCATACCCGATACAATTCTCGCACTGTTCCTAAGCAAGTTTACCGTGGTTAAGTTCATTGAAGATGCCAATACATCAAACTGTTGCATTGAGGCAATTTTCGGCAGGCATGTTAACTCTGCTGTGGTTAAAAACTAGTTATAGGACCATCCATGGTAAATCTGGCATAAGGAAAACGAAAACGAGCGGACATACAGTAACCATTCCCCCATCCTCAAGATTCCTACAATAGGAATCATTCCAGTCTGGTGGGTTAGTTGATGAATAATAGTTCCTCCACCCAAGACTGAAGGAAAGAAAGGCATCCTTTTCATTCCGGCGATCTAGCACTCGAGGCTTGAAAGAGGAGAATAAAAGGAGAAACAAACAATAATTTGAAAGATCATGAGAAAATTTTCTAACCATCCAGATTACTAACTCCATTGGGCCAACAAATATGATAATCTAGAATCAACTTCTGACAAGAAGAAGGCAGTTTCAACAGATATCTTTGAAACTCATGGAATAGGTGTATCAATTCGCTAAATTAAATGTATGTTGCAAGAAACTTGTTTTAAAAATTCCAGCCAAATAGTAGATGAGGCAACATGAAGACAATGCTATTATGACATAACAGAGGAATCTGATAACCTAAGGCACTCACTTTGGCACTTCCTAAGACATATATCATTCCAATTGGGGACTTGGTGTTGATTGACACAAACAGTTCTTGCACATGCGTCAGCACAAGCATCAATCTCCGAAACACCACAAACAGTGACACAAGTGTCAATTGTCGGGTCTTTAGATAATGAACCAACCTTCTTTAACATCCTCTTTGAAGTGCACACCCTCTCACATACAAAGATATCATCAGAACTCTTCTCACGCCCTCTTGCACTCTTCAGCCTCTGTTCCTCCGCTCTCCTTTTCTTCATCCTCAGAGCTTGTCCCATGATTACAGCTGGTATTGCTGCGCCTAACAGCGACCACCATGGATCCACCATGACTGTTAAAAACAAAATCTTGAATATAAACCTATACTCTTTCACCTATTGAAGTAGAAGCTCAGCTGAGGAATGTCCAGAAAAAAAATTTAAAACACTTGAAGCATGCATTGAGCTTCTTAATATGAATTCCAATTCAACAAAAACCACTTCGTATGATAAGCCGCCTTTTGTTTGATAAACGTCTAAACAAAAATCAACGGTGGAACTAAAAATAGGAAAAAAAAATTATATAGAGAGTATTTATACAGTGTAAAAGATGATTGAATAGAAACATATTACATTAAAAAAGAAAAATTCATTTTTTCTCTAACCCACTTGCTTATCTTCCTTCTAATTCAAAACCCTTGAATCATCGGTCAACGTCAAGACATTTATACTCAAATTTGGGGGAAAAAAAAGTTAATTCAAAACATTGTTCACGCTTTTGGACGACAGCTTAAAGAAAATATAAACGGAAGTGAGTACAACTGAGGATTTACCTTCAGTGGGAAATGGCGCTTAATGATTTTGGCGATGGCGATGGCGCGACGGAGTTTATCGACCGGAGAGGATACAGAAATAGTAGCAAAAGGAGTTTTGGAAATTGGGGGTTTTGAGTTTCAAGGGTTTTGGTTGTGTTTCTAACCTATCTAAAGTTTGGGTTTTCGAAAAATTAAAATTAGAGTATTTCTTTCTTCTTTTTTTATTTTTTCGACAAAGTTAGGAATTACCTCCACTTATTTTTTTTTCAATTTATTTTTTACTTTTTAAAAAATTTTACTCATATTTTTTTAAGTCATTCTTTGATACCGTAATAAAAGTGACGGCATCAATACTGTAATTAAATATAAATTATATAAATAAAATATAAAACTTGTAAATCAATATTAATTATAAAATAAAATATAAATTTTAGAAATTAAATATAAAACTTGTAAATAAAATTTAAAATAAGTAAATTAATATAAAATTAGTAAATAGATGTATTCTTAGTAAATAAAATAAAAACTTACAAATATAATATAAAACTCGTAAATCAACATTAAGTGTAAAATAAAATATAAATTTTAGAAATTAAATATAAGATTTGTAAATAAAAGATAAAATAAGTAAATTAATATAAACCTAATAAATTAATGTATTACTAGTAAACAAAATAAAAATTTATAAATATAACTTAAAACTAGTAAATCAACATTAACTGTAAATAATATATAAATTTAAAAAATGAAATAAAAGACTTATATATGGAAGATAAAACAAGTAAATTATTATAAAATCGATAAATTGATGTACTACTGTAAATAAAATAAAAATTTACAAATATAACATAAAACTGATAAACTAACATTGAGTGCAAAATAAAACATAAATTTTAGAAATAAAATATAAAACTTATAAATATAAGATAAAATAAATAAATATAAAACTAGTAAATTAATGTATTATTAATAAATAAAATAAAAATTTATAAATATAATATAAAACTAGTAGATTAACACAACCTATAAAATAAACTTAAATTTTAGAGATGGAGCATAACACTTATAAAAAAAAAGGTAGCATAAGTAAATTACTATAAAACTGATAAATTAACGTATTACTGATAAATAAAATGAAAACTTATAAATATAATATAAAACAAGTAAATCAACATTAAATACAAAATAAAACATAAATTTTGTAGATTATGCTTAAAACTCATGAATAAAAGATAAAATAAGTAAATTAATATAAAAGTTATTGAAAAAAAATTCACAAATATAAAATAAAAACTTATTATAATGTTTATTACCTAGTATATTTATTATTTAAATTAAATAATGCTAGTTTTGCATTTATGTAATATATGTGATATTTATTAATGATGAAATTTATTCTAAAAATCGGATTAAAAAAACTATTTTAATAATGCTTTTCCTATTATTTTAGTATTCTCAACAATAATTCTAAATGGTCTGTAAGCATAAGTAAAAAACTTGAAACTACATAAAGTATGTATGAGACTTAAAATAAAATATAATTTTATTGATATATCATATATGTGTCTAGTAATATAAGAATTTTTTTTTGTTTTACTTAATTCATATCAAGATAAATAATTATACTTAATTAACTTGTGTAATAAATATGTATTATTACAGAAAATGAGAAAATAGAGTATATAAATAAAATAAATATAGAATTTATGATTAAACCAACTCAATAAAACTTATTTAACTTTTTTTAGTAAAATTTTTTGTTTGATTAATGAGTAATTTTTTTTCTTTGTTTAGTTAAAGAAAATATTATTTTGTAAATGAATAAATATTTTTCACAAAAAATCTATCGAAATAATGTTAATTTTGTAAATAATTAATAATTTTATATAAATTTACTAATTTTACTTTATATTTACTAATTTTATGTTTAATTTATAATATTAATACCGTAATTTTCATTACAACATTATAATTTTTTTTTTTTACCAACATATGTTTCAAAGTCTAGAATTCATTTTTTGATACTGATTTTAAATCATATTAAGATTTTTTAAATTTTTATTAATATTTAAAGATATTTATTATATTTTATAATTAAAAATGAACTAAAACTAAATTTTCATATCGCTTTTATAAGGGACTCATTTGCTCTTCCATTCGACCAAAAGCTGATTGGTGCTTGAGAGTCTAGAATTGAAATCTCACAGAAAAGGAAAGATTTTCATCTTAAACGGTATAAAGTCTATGGACTTACACGATCTAAACTCAAAATACTGGTTGGCTACTGGTTTTCCAAAATTTTGCAACCCACATTTTCTTCTCATTGCAAATATTGTGTTGTCATATCTCGGCTATACAAAACTTTGAAGCGTGACATCACCAGAAGTTTGAATTTACATCCACTTTGTTAATAAATTCATTATTAAAATTTTAAGAACAAGATGTTACTTTTCAAATGTAGGAGTAATAATTTGTGTTGAGCACTACCGTAAGAAAAATAATGTAGATTGATTTAATTGATCTTTGATAGTAAATTATTAATAATATTGTAATATGAATAAAAAAATACTTTGTACTTTTGGGTAATTTATTTCATAAATATATTTTAAAAATAATTGGAAACCAAACTCCTCTCCACACACATTTAAAAAAAAATATTATTAAAATTTAAAAATCTCAAAATTATTCTTTATTAATCACTCTTTCTCCCAACTTTACAATTGCATATTCTTTTTTTACTCCCATATTTTACAAACAAAAACTCAATTATACTATCTTTTGAATTCATTTTTTTTTAGTATTTCTTAATACATCATTATCTATATTTCATACTTTCTCTAAATATAAATATATTTTTTATATTTATTATTTTTTGTATCCAGTAAAAATTAATTTATTGATATTCATTAACTTTCATAATTGATAAAAATTTGTTAATGTTTATTTTTTAATAGTGGGCTGTGTTCATCATAGTTAGTGAAGCTAATGATTTACAACTATATATATATATAAGAATTGATGAGAATCTGTGAAATTGAAAAGTGAAAGAGAATAAATAGTAATTAACTATTTTTTAAAAAAATTATTTAAATAATAAAATTATTAATTGAAAATAGGGTGGAGAAAAAAATTAATAGATTCAAATAGTCCACCCTTTTAAAATACATTTCTAGAAAAAAAAGTGAATTGTAAAAATAATTTTGTTAGTTTAGCCTCACATTTAATTTAAAATATTTTACTGTGACATTAAACTGTACTTATTTGCCTTTTTTTTCTTTTTAAATGGAGAAGAGTAAAAAGGAGGGTGGTACACCTATCTGTTTTTTGAAAATTGTGGTGCCGGAGTAAATTTAAGGTCTGTTTAGTAACGTTTTTCACTTAATGTTGTTTTTTTTTTTTCCAAGAATAAAAATTTAGAAAATATGTGTGGAACCATTAGAATAATTACATTGCTGCTGTGGGGTATCTGTAAACTGAATATTGAAGAAGATCATAAAGTTATTTTCTGCTTTTCTTCACAAAAAAGTGGAGAATGAGAACATCTCATTGTCATGAAAAATCGTAAGAGTGAAGAAACAATTGCTGCTTTTCTTCACAAAAAGTGAAGAATGAGAATATCCCATTCTCATAAAAATGAAACAAGGGGTGCCGATCATATTTTCTTAATTTTTATTCTTGAAAAACAAAAAACACCAAGTGAAAAACGTTACCAATTATGTGTTAGAATATTTAAATTATTTACAGTAAAATTTATCATCTTAAAATTTAAGAATATTTAATCACTAATAATTAATAATAAAATTATGTAAAAATGTACTTAAATTCATAACGTTAAATTATCATATAGGGTCATGTGATTGGCCTTCAAGATCAATAAGTATATCTTATAAGAGAGCCATTTAATTTATATATGCATTATTTCTGATGATCAGATACTATAAAGAATATAAAAGATATGTATGACATAAGGATCATAATTTTTTATATAGATAACTTATTTTGTTGTTACTAGGTATTCATAATTCTGTCAAGCATAAAATTAAAATATCATTTGGTCTTTATACATTAAAATTTCACGTCCTATTAAATACATTAAAGTTAAATTACTGAAAACATATAATTTTTAATTGGGTTTAACCTTACATGTTCATAATACATAATTATTAATGTATAAACCCAATCTTAAATTAAGGATATAATATTATTAGATTAAGAGTATGTTTGGGATTGAGGTTGGGTAGCTGTAGCTTTTAAGCTGCAGCACTAAAGTGTTTGGTTAACACTAGCTGCTGTAGCTTTTAAGTTATATTAGCTATGTTAATATGATTTTTCACTTGTATGATGTAAAATCTATTATGTTTTTAATAATTTTATTAAAACTATTGTTTAAAAATTATATTTATTATATATTATTAACTTTTATTTTATAATTACAGTTTTTTTTCTACAGTAGCTACGGCTTAAAAGCTACAGCACCTCAATCCCAAATATACCATAAATATCCAATAATATGTAATAACAATTACCAATCTCATGGGAGTTTATTTTTCTTTCACAATTGAGTATAAATAGATAATAGTTCCCCCAAATATTAAAGTTTTAAGGATATCATCTATGTGTTTGTTTTTTGGTTACATTTGCAAATATATTACTATCCAATATATGTTAAAGAGTCTATGTATTATATAGGTGTAGTACAGCATCGAACTAAAAGTCAGGATACAGCTATATTTATAGTGCATCCCGTAAAATCACAAAAATTTAGCATTAAGGGCATGAGTTCTTTTCCACTGGGCAACGCTGATTTACGTTACCCTAAAAGAGAAAAAAGGCAAAAAGAAGAAAGGAAAAAAGGTGAAGGATGGTACGATAAATTTTTTAAAATAATTATTTTTTTCGATAAGCAAAAAGTATAACAGTACTGAGGGGCCGGCCTAGCGAGAAGAATAATCGGGGTTTGTTTATAAGTGAAAAATGTAAACAGGTACAGGCTCCTGCAAATCACAGACACAAGCTGTTGGATTTGGTGGGTTGCTTGTTTCAAGAAGAAGAACCTCCCATTAGTCACAATAACGAGCTCTCCATGTGCTTCACTAATTAGGACTGTTTGTTGCTTTAACTCTTCGCATGAATTTGGGGCCATAACAAACCAGTCCCCCTCTGCGCTTAGACACAACGCAGTTTGCCAGAAGCTGCAAAACTGTAAGCACACACAACACAACACAACACTCTTTTTTATTTGATTTTGATTTTGATATATATATTTTTTTTTTGGGTTATCAAATGGCTAAGGCTTTTGAAATGTGTGTGTACTGTTTGGTCTGCCGAGAAATGTTGGGAAGAATACAAAAGTTTTGATTTTGACACTTTTATATGCATATGCACATACTGAGCTTAAAGAGACTATCTCTCGTTGATTGATTGCAGAATTGGCATGATCAAAGATAAAAATTAAAAAAAAAAAAAACTTTGATCAGTTTTGTGACTTTATTTGGGTCACTAAAAGTTCCATAGTATTGAACCTGTAGATTTGATGATATGAGATGTGTTCTCGTTAACTTTTGTATGTGGAACATGAATGGAGATTGAAATTGACATTTTTAATGCGAAGTTTAATTTTTCTCTTCAAAAACTTTATTCAGTAATAGAAGAGCAATTGTAGTAGATTTACTAGATAGGTAGGGAGAGCAAAAATTCAGTTTCCTTTAAAAGAAATGTCAATTTTGGTTTTAAGTAATGGAGTTGTCTTTGTGTGGATAGGCTTCCTATCTTATTTTTTAAAAAATTTTATTATTGGTGGATGGTGTTGCAGAAAGTATTTCTTGATGTGCTTACTTCAGGAACTCTGATAATTTACATTTAGGTTGCAAAACGAGCAATGAGAAGTAATCGTGTCTCTGGTGCCAGAAATTATGATAGTGATCGGGATGGAGAGAAATTTGTGGTCAAGCAGTTAGAAGGACAGTTCTTGCCTGGGGATGTTACTTGGGCTAAGCTCCGTGGTAACGTATGGTGGCCTGCAGTGGTATGCAAATCATGTTTCAGTTGTTTTTATGTAGCAATTTCTGTATGAAATTTTTTATTGTTCTGTTATTTGCCACATAAGTCTTTTTAATGCCTAATTTGGCTGAAAATGTTTGACTGCTCAGTTTTTTTCTAGGTTGTTGATGAGAACACTGTTAGTGAATGCAATAAACCTTGTAAGAGAGCATCTGGAGGCATTCTTGTCAGGCTTTATGGAAGCTATGAATAGTTTGTACTATCCCCCCTTATTAATTATTTTTTGTTAACTTCATTCAGTGATTAATATTTCTCATATATTTTTTGTTTGCAGTTTGTATGTAGATCCAATTAAATTTCATTCAGAGTTCCAGAAAGTAAGTTTTGATACAAAGAACCATCGATTTGATGCGGCCTTTCCACTTTGTAGCTATATCTTCTTGTTTCTATGCTGTTAAATATTAGCAAATGATACTGTTGTTTCAATGCTCAGGTACTTGAACAAAACAATGGTTCTTATAGTGTAATATTTGAAAAAGCTTTGGAGCAGGTAACCTTATTTTTCACTTTGAAGGCTATATTCTAGTGATACTAAGAAGGTTGTCATTGTGGCCTAGTTGCCCCCCCTAATAAAAAATATTATGCTTTTAATGTGCATTTCCTTTTCTCTTTTGGATATGGATACAGGATTGGTCTCATATGAAATCTGTTTGTTCAAAAGGTAAAGGATCAAAATCTACAGGTCAGCCTGTTTTTTCTTGTGATCACGATTTCTTGTTATTTCTTCTACTCTGTATTGCTTAGGACTTGATATGGGGTTTATGAATAAGTTAGAAGTCAACCACAATTAATATTTACTTAAACAGCACACCTGCTTTAGATTGGAGTAATAGTGATAGTCTAAATACGGAACTGCTGATAAATTAATTGTTGGCATAGAGGAAAACTTTCGGTTGTCCTTGTTCTTTGAACACTTGGAATGGAGAGGAGGTATTCATTTTCCCAGGAAAGGTGTGGCACTGTTCATTGATTCATGATAAAAGGTAGATAAGGAAACTTTGTGTTGTTACAGTCTTGGTTAAAAATTTCATTTCATTCATTGGGGTGGTGGGAAGAGTCATTGATTGTACATGTCACAGGAGATAAATTAATGCGTTCAATATGATAAGTCTATATAGGCACAGGAAGAAGATTGATCTGTAATGTTCTAATTAGAAATTGCCATACACTGCCTCCATGCTCTTGATGCAACATGAACTTCTATGTTATATTCTCCGAACTCAATAAGTTGAAACCATTACAGAAGGTAAATACAAATCAAATGGCCCAAGTGCTGAAGTGGTGGAATGGAAATGTTCTAAGCAAGGAAGCAGACACAAGAAACTCAAGCCAAATAACACAAGTGATGAGAAAAGAAGAATGAGTAAGATCTCTATGGAAGAGCAAGATGAGAAGCCCATGCTGAATGGCCCTAACTCTGTGAGTTTTATTGCAATTCTTTTTCCAATTTCTTCAAGAAGCTTGCCATTTTACCTTTCTTCTATGCAGAAGCTGAGTTATTGTATGGATTATTGCTTCCAGGAAGCAAGTTTATTAAGGACATCTCATGAACTAAGTGCACGGAGATTGAGAGTGATGCAAAGTCTTGGTTTGATTGCACCTTCTGGATCCCCATTCAGTTAAAATGGACAAATTTATGTGAGCTCGATATATTTGTTTGAATTAAGTTGTCTTTTATAATATTTCAACTTTTGCACAGTGTAACTGTTGTTGCTATTAAATACTGTGTACTTTGTCAACCTTTTGTTGGCAGTTTTTTTATATCTACTGTTGCTAGTCGATTTCAGGCTTTGCATTGGTGGTGCAAAGGATTTTGGCTAGATATATGATCTAACCAATTATGTGAAGCCACATTCTCATCTTGTCATTGTATGGGATTTCTCTTCAACTTGATATTGACAATCTTTCAGGTCGGAGAGTATAGCTTGTTTATGGGGTACAATTCTCTTATTTGTGGTTTTCTTTTTCTTTTTTTCCTTGAAATCTTTAGGCAAGGAAATTGTTTTGTCCGAATAGAAATTAAAATAATTAAAAAAAAAGAGAGAAAATTACCTTGGCATCTGCAGTGGGAAGTCACGATAGAAAAGAAAAAATTCCGATTTAGACCTTGACACCTATCCTGGCATATATGCTGTATAGCGCCTATATTGAGCGTGTACATTACATACATTGTGCCTACTTTTTGCTTATTGTAGAAAACCGATGCCTTACGGATTCCTGTCTTCGAAGATTAAAGCTGTTTGCACCCCTCTAAATTCATTACAGCACCTGTATTTTTTTTTTTAATAGAAAAGTAATGCTTTCATTGATGCAAAGTAGAAATAAACACACAACTTCTGATGGCACATTTTCTATGCATACAATAGGTTCTTTACATCCTAAAGCCTCTTAGCTAAATGATGGGCATTAGTATTACAGATTCTAGGAGTGTAGCTAATTGATGGGCCTTAGTATTACAGATTCTAGGAGTGTATTGTATTTGAACATTTTGAAAATCTTTCCTACTATCGTGAATGTCGGAAACTACCCTTTCTATTGATTACTAGATCTGCATCCTCTTGGCAATCTGTTTAAAAAATGATACGTGATAAGTCTGCTTTCTTTGCTACTTGCATTCCCTACTCAATGGCTTCAGCTTCTGCAAACGCCACATTATCATGATACTTGGAGCTTTTTGGAGCTGCTGCCACAATCTTGCCACTAGAACACTAATTACAGTTCCTAATCCTGCTCTCTGATTTTCCACATCAATAGAAGCATCCACATTGGCCTTAAACCATCTACAAGGTGGTTTTTTTTTTTTGGGGGTAGGTTTCTCAATCTGTGCTCGACCTTTTAATTTAACTCTGTTGAAGGAGTCTAATATTGCTTCTGCTTTGGCAAAGGACGAAAGAGGATTTGAGTTCTTTTCTTCAAAAATAAAACGATTTCTTGCATTCTAGAACACCCATCAAATAAATACCTGCAATTCCCTATCTATGCATCTAAAATAAAACTCATCCCATCTTATCCTGAAAAAAACTGACTTGATCAGCAAAATGAGCAAATCTCTAGATTTTACTAGCTGCCTTATAGTCGCTTCGGTATCCATATATTATTCAACAAATCTTTTAAAAACCAAGGGTTTTTTTTTTTTTTTGTGAAATTAAGATTGAATAAGTGTAATTTAAAAATTACAGTATTAAAGTAGTTGATAAACATAATTACTATAACTTATAAGTTAAGTTAATTTGATTTTATATTTTTATGATAAAATATCTATTATACTTTTAATAATTTTATAAAAATTATATTTATTATATATTATTAAATTTATTATAGTTATAATAATAGTAATTTAAAAGTTACACTTTCGAAATATACAAAACCTAAATAACTTTGAAATATGCACCCACTCAAAATTTCATCACTCTCTTTTCTAATAAAATCCCATGCGGAAAATTTCTTTCCCGTTCAGTCTTTTGTCCAAAAAATAGGTATTCTAAAACTCTATCAGTTCTTGTAACCAATTTGAAAGACTAAAACCTCATTGAGCAAAAACTATCAACATTGTAGAAAATAATAATAATAAATCATTTATTGAAAATGATAAATCTTGAAAGTGATGATTTAATCATCTTAACAAATAAAGTTACGATTCAACTATTCTTGTCTTTTACTTCTCATAATGATGCGATCATGGGTCAAAACTTCATCATACATACAAATGAATTATTTTTCTTTTTGTTTTCTTATTTTTTATATTTTACTAGAAAAAGAATCTAAAAAATAAATTGTTATAAATTACTGCATACTAATTTTAAATTCATAAATTATCGCTTTTCCTATCGGCAATTTCTTTCTCCATTTGCGTCAAATTCATATTTTTTTTTATCCGCTTACTAGAGAGTATAATAAGACTAGTTAAAATGACAAATCTTGAACGAGAAAGGTCGACATGTCGTTCAAAGCAATGCAAGAGGACGACAGTGGTGTGTTAGCTAGACATTTAAGTAAACGATAAATTGTTTTAAAACAAAAATGATTGTATTTGATAATAAATTAATCACTTCAGTTTGTAATACGTTGCTGACGAGACATTTCACATGACTTAAAATCAAATGTCATACGGTCTAAGTAAATAGGAACCTAGGTAGACTAGGGCCAATATTTAAAAACGAGTGATGACATTGTTTTAACAAAAATGGCGGTAGAAAACAGCTTCTGAAGATACCTATATATATCAGTGAAGGCTGAAGGCCACGGCATTAGTTACTGTTAAAATGTCATGCTTTTAAAGGACCTTCCGTAGCGCTGCTTGTCTCATCATTTTCTCTTTTTAGTGTCCTCTTGTTTTTTTAAAAAATTTTGGGGTTTGATAATTGGGTCCACAGACGGTCGTCGATCTTAAAAAAAAGAAAAGAAAAAAGAAGAAGAGAGAAAGTGACGGCAGAAAATCCATTAAGTTAATTTTCTGGCAAAATTCCCATGTCTCCTCTCTTTCACGTGATGTGGCATAACCGTTTCGTCCCACAGATTTGGTTGCAATTTTTGCATCGCATCGTTAACACCCTGCACGATGCCTGACTGCATCTCTCTTTCAAAAATTATAATAACTTGAAAATTTTCCTTGAGCGATTCCAGACGTCTACTGTTTTGAATCCTCCTCGTATGATGAGTGTGTTTGATATGAACTTACAAAATCTCACGTACTGTTTGATTCGACTGTTAGCAGTTAGGTTTTGCCCAGTTGCAATGGCAAGGCATGTCTCTCGGTTCAGAAAGATCACGAATGAATACAAGTTGGGGTCCACGCGGGGAAAGGAGACGCCATTGGCGCCTAGAATCATGCTAATTGCATCAACGAAATGTCATCATCATACTTCACGAACTTGGAAGTTTTTTTAATTGCTAATGTTGTCTCTGGCCATTAGACGTTGATGGCACCTTTCTGCTTCAATCGGATCTGATCTGACGGACTCACCGTGGGGGTCCACCCTACTCTGTCACATGCAATTTCAACCGCCTTGTCCTAACCTCTAATTTTTTCTTCTCCCGGTGAAAATTTGTTTTTGCCTTTTCTTTTTGCTAATTAATGAAACAAAATTATGACTGTTTTTAATTAATTAATTGATTCTTTGGGGTAGGCTAAGTTCGCTTTTTACAGTTTGAACACAATGATAGCAGGGGCCAGAAGGCAGAAAGGATGTGTGAAAGTGAAGCAAAGGTTTATTTTTATTTTTTTTTTCATATAAAAAGTTGTCGGCCCGGCCCATGGAACAATAATAATAATAATAATTGTTAGGGTGCTGTCAACTTTTAATTCTGCTTTCAAATTAAGAAACCAGTTAATTTGACTTGGCGCCGCCGTGAGCTCTGTAACTAGGCACTAGTGATGTGCGTGGCTGCTGTGCTTTGAAAATGATGGCGCCACGTTTCTCTACTGATCTTTACGTCTCCAGTGCACCATCACTTCCAGTCTTCCACTACCAATTTGTGGTGGAATTAGCTTTCAGGATCGTGACTCACCCCACTACAGCAATTATAGATTTAATCCCTAGTTAGCCATGCATAAGCCATTTGTCTAATTAACTTTTGACTATATACATTGGTAGATAACGAGTTTTGACCATTGTTCTGTTTTATTTTATACAAAGCAATTCACTATCTAAAAAATTAATTTGGTTTATTAACCTTTTTACCTTCACAGTCCGCCCTCGTATAACGAAATCAACCTTTTTTTAACTGTCATATCTTAAAAGCCAGCCCTGTCTGTCTCCTGTTTAGTTTTTACATTTGTAACTACAGTCTACTCCAACTTCAACTTCAATTTCAACTTCTTCTCTCTGGATTCTCGTTACTCTCCTTTTACTTTCCTTTTCCCTTTAAAGCTAAGATGTTTCCGTTTCACAGTCACCATGGATCATACCAGAACTACTGGTCTCATCAAAACGGCTTTGTTCAGGAACCCAACGGTGAAGATTCAATCATGAGCAGTACTTCATCGGCGGCAAAGGTGGAGACGAAATCAACTTCTGATGCATGCAAGAGTCACAAGGAAGCTGAGAGGAGGCGCAGGCAGCGTATCAACTCTCATCTATCCACTCTCCGCTCTCTCCTCCCCAACACCATCAAAGTAAACGTTCTTTATCAATATTTAATCCCCTTTATCGTCTTTTTGGCTAAATCTTGAGGCCGCCATTTTTGGGATTTTCTTTTTCTAAATGTTTTAAGTTATTGTTGTCAAAAACAGACGGACAAGGCTTCGTTGCTAGCAGAGGTGGTGCATCACGTGAAGGAGCTGAGAAGCCAAGCTACTGACGTGGCGGAACGTGATTGGAACTCATGTTGGAGCAGCAGCAGTGGATCGGAGAACGAGTCATGGCCATTTCCGGTAGAAACGGATGAGTTGACTTTGACTCCTTATTCTGATAGTGGGATTGAAGAGAGGCGGCAGCAGCAGCAGCAGCTTATAAAAGCGACTTTGTGTTGCGAGGATAGGCCAGGACTAAACCGGGAATTGAACCGGGCCATTTCATTGGTCCGAGCTAGGGCGGTCCGGGCTGAGATGATGACGGTTGGTGGGAGAACTAAGACCGTGGTGGTGATAGAATGGGTTGGGGGAGGTGGCGGAAATGAGGAAACGGCGGTTTTGCAAAGGGCTTTGAAAGATGTTGTGGATAATCGAGCCTCCGGTTATGGGCTGGGCCGGATCGGAGCGGGAATTAAACGGGCTCGGGTTGGTGGGTTGGTGGATGGATGTGATCGCCATGATTAGGCCTTTGTGACAAGTGTTTGATCATGGTCCGTGGAATTTTGTAAAAATTAAGAGGCAAATGAAATTGTTCATATTTTGTTGTCGAATGCGTTTAAAATTACACGATGTTGGATGTTTTTAGTAAACTAAGGGTTATATTTTATAGTTAAAACGTTTTATAATAAAGTAAATGGAGTATGAACGGTGCACTTTCTGTGAACGTAATGTAATTGCTAATGAGAATGGAAAGGAACAGCTGCTGCTTTGTGTCCCCCAAAAAAAAAAAAAAAAAACCTTTTAGTAGTTTTCAGGTTCTCCCTTGGTCGGTTAGTCGTATGCCTACACTTCTGCTCGTTATTTTTACATTTTAAATAAAAAAGAAAAAAACTAAATAAATATTAATGCATGACCATCCCACAAAGATTGGATAAACATTGGCGTTTGGTAATTGGATAAGCTTGCGTGAAGTGTCGCCTTCTCATCTCAATTATTATTTATTTATTTATCTAGCTCAAAACGTTTCGATATTTTGTGTATGATTTGATTACCAATTAACGTTTAACGACTTTCCGGTTGGCAAAGGCGGGAAGATAAAAATGGTCTACTCAATCCGTAAGTGCCAATAATTAAACTTTACCTAGAGTTGAGATAAAATGATCCTAATTGAAATTTCGTGATATTTTGTTGATTGCAATTCATCAGGATCAAAATCTCGTTCTATTATCTCGTCTATGGCAGCTCTAAAAACTTCCGTTGAATCTACATTCACCGGTTTTCCCATAAACCGGCCGGCTGGTTCAAAGAAAGTGAGTTGTCTATTTATAAGATTTTGTTGCAGGCTTATTATCGCATCTTGATCCCGGTGCTTTCTCCTTTTTGATTCACAGATGAAATTGGAGAAAATTCGTGATACCCAGCAAGGATTTACTTCTCTATTCAAGTAAGTCCTCCTGTAGTATTTTCGACAATATAAACAAAGAGTTTGATGCTAGAGTACTGCCCCACATCTTGAAAAACAAATTCAATTTGAATAGGTTAAATTTTAAAAATTTGTGAATTTTGTGCGTTCTCTTTCGTATGTAATGCACTTTTGTCTTTTGTATCCATTGGAATGGCAAGCCATCGAACAGCTTAACTTTTGCTTTCGGCTCGAAGGATAATGATGTATTCAACGCGTTTTGCACTCTGAATAAAAGATGGGCTTCTTCATTTGTAGGAGAAGATCATTTTATAAATTGGAGATTTCATCTTCAAGCACTGCCGCAGCACTGACTCAAGATGTTACAAGATATAAAGTGCAAGATGTGGCCAAATCTTGCGGTGGGTTGGACTGTTTTGAAGAGATGAAACAGAGGTTTCTCAGCTTCAAGAAGCACAAATATTTGTGAGTAGTTGCCACAGTTCTTATGTTCTCTGTGATAGCAATGTGCTTTGTGTGGTTTGGTAACTTGATGCTTAATTTGGACAGTGAAGAGTTGGAGCATTTTCAAAACCTTGCAAAAGCTCAATCACCAAAGGTGAGCATTAGTAAAAATAACTCGTCCTTCTTTCGCTTTGAGTACACTAGCATATAATTCTGTTTAAATTGACAAGTTGGAGAACAGTTTATGGTGATTGCTTGTGCAGATTCTAGGGTATGTCCCTCTAACATCCTCGGACTCCAGCCCGGAGAAACTTTTATGATCCGTAATGTTGCTAATCTTGTTCCCCCGATTGAGGTATCTATATAATAATATGGCTAAAGTGTTAACTATAATGTTTGGAAAGTTGCAATCTACATATCTAAATGACTTTGCCTGGTGTTCCCAAATGTGACACAAGTACTTATTCCTTTACCTGCAGATTGGACCATCAGAAACTAATGCCGCCCTTGAGTTCGCAGTTAATACACTTGAAGTAAGTTATGACTGCTGATATTGAATCTTCCAATATTTCTGACAAGACAGAAGTTTGATTTATTACATGATTCCTTTTCCGGGATCTGTACAGGTTCAAAATATATTAGTTATTGGCCATAGTGATTGTGGAGGAATTCAAGCCCTTATGAGAATGCGAGATGACATTGAGTCGAGGTATTGATATATCATTCATCTTTCAATTTCTTGTGCACCTGCAGCTTCTGATAATTAAATCTTTCTGGAAGTTTTGCTTTACATTCTTGTTGCAAATTTGATTTGTTCTTTCAGACAAAGCTTAACTGAAAACTGGGTTGTTAATGCTAAAGTTGCCAAGTTTAGAACGAAAGCTTATACAGCCCACCTTAGCTTTGATCAACAATGCAGGCATTGTGAGAAGGTATGTTCCAAATTTGCCACCAGAATTGGTTCTAATCCAAGATTTGATCAATAAACTCAAAACATAATTTTTGCTAAGATATAGTTAACTTGTTAACTTGTGACAGGAATCGATCAACTGTTCACTACTTAACTTGTTAACGTACCCATGGATAGAAGATAGAGTCAGGAAAGAGTTACTGTTTATTCATGGAGGATATTATGATCTTTTGAATTGTACATTTGAGAAGTGGACACTTGATTACAAGGGAAGCAAAGTCGATGAAGAAAAAGTGGGCAGACACTCCATCAAAAATCATTCATTTTGGTCCTGATTTTTTTTTTTCCTTCTCCTATCATTTTCTGTATATAATAGAAGTATTATAGAAGTATATAATGTAAGCAATTTGTCACTTTCTAAAGTTACCTAACAAGTAATAACGCAAAAATTCAAGTCCACAAGCTCAAAGAAAACAATATGCCAGTTGCTAAGGTGAACAAAAGTTTCTGTGACAAAACTTGAATTTGTTAGCTGCAACTTTGTATTATAAACAAATGTTCTATGAATCTACTGGATGGTGTTAGCAGTTACGATACACGTGTAGCATTAAGGGCAATGACCCCAACTAACAAGGCCATTGTTCAAAGATTAGAGGTCTATCTATTCACTAGACAACAAACCTCGAGATCGGCACGGCCTTCATTATTATTATTATTATTTGGGAAATTTATAAAAATAATTACTAAAATTTTTTAATTTTTAAAAGTAATCCCTCTAACTTTTTCTATCAACATTAATTAAATAATTTTTTTAATCCCAAATTACCCTCTTTATTGAAATAATTGTTTGTCTTCATTTTTACTGAACCAAACCATAACTAACTTTTCGATTTAATCATCATTAACAGTGATAAATGGGAGAACGGAAAAATTGATAGCAAAAGTGAATTATGACCAAAAACACTTGAATCAATTTGAATTTAGCATCAATTCTTTACAAATATAAGAAATTGAATTCAAGAGCCGAAAACCTAGATAAGCTAATTACATAAAATTTTGTATAATTGTCGACAGTGGTAAACGAGAGGACGGAAAAATTAATAGTAAAAGTGAATTATGACCAAATATAATTGTTGGATATTTAATAAAATGTCTCTTAAGTAGTCTGTATAATGAGGTGTTAAAAGCGCGCGATAGGACATTTGTAGAGTTGGGTTACATTTTTATGCAACAGAGATAGCGTCAATAGCCGTAATTAGTTGTTTAGGCATCAGTCCCTGTCGCATTAAAATTTGGTGTAACATGGTGCATGTCGCACCTAGTCGTACCTGTCGCGCTTAATCAAGTGCGACACACACTATGTCGCACTTGATCAGGTGCGACACCCACCACGTCACACTAAAATGCAGTTATTTATTTATGTATTTTTTAATGATTATGTTTTCTACTTTATAATTAAATTGTTTTATTTTTCATTAATTTCAGGTTTAATGAATTTAGTTGTACTTGAATTATGTTACGATGGTTGGTGAGAGACGTTGGTGGATGACCATATGAATTATGTGAATGTTAAGAATATAACTTTTTTGTTAAGAAAGATTGTATGTTTCATCAGTTTCTAGTAAGAGTATATAAGGTTTTGCAGATAAATCCTAATTAATATAATATACGATGAAGTCCAACTTTGAGATTTAATAACACTACATATCGTGTATGTTCACTATCCATGAACATATATAATAATGAAATAGTTAAGATTATATTACATCTGGCCTTTGGTGTGACCAACTATGGATGCATCCTTATGTTTATTACTACATCTCCTCGAGTTTTGACCCAAGATGTTGAGACACTTGTAGAATCTATCTCCGATATTGAAGAAAAGGTGTTACCAAAGATGACGTTGTTGCAGCAATATTACTCTCCACTCCACGATAATAATGGTACTATTGATGACAATGGTATTACATTAGCAGATGTTAGAGAAGAGCTGTTACAACTAGAGACATCATTAGAGGAATGTTACATTCCATTCCACTATAATTATTTCCATGACAGTGATGATCCTATTGATGACACAAACAACACAGAAGCAGATATTGTTAAGGAGTATAATAATAAGAAGCCCATTCACCGCATTAGTCCAATTGATGATATGAGTGTCGGTCTTTCCGATATTTCTTTTAACAATGAGGATGAGTGTTGGGACGATATTGCTACTAATAGTGGGGACAACTGATCTATTCCTCCAATGGCTCATTTGATGAGGACAGTAGCTGACTCCCTTATAAGTCTTGCTCCAATTGTGCCATCAAACTTGTTTGCTCAATACTTTGTTAAAAGTTGTAATTCATATGATATTATTGTGGGTAAGTTGTTTGCTGAGAATAATGAATTAATATTAGAACTGTGCAAACTTGCCTTTAGGGATAAGTTTGATTTCAAGATTGCACGGTCTACAAATACAAGTTTCGAGACCCACTGTTCTTCAGAATCATGTAAATGATATATTTGAGCAACGAGACCTTTAAACAAGCAGAATGCTTATTAGGCAGTGATGAGAATTGACAACATACACATAAGTCAAAATGAGATGTTGTTAGACGGTTGTGCCAAGTAAAGAGCCGAGTTATTGGTCATATTATCGCAGGTAGATATATCTAGAAAAAAAGATATACACTCTGAATGATATGAAAGTAGATATGCAACAGAAATATGATGTTCAGTTAACATACTAGCATATATATCGGGCCAGAGAAGTTGGCATTGAAATTATTCGAATGAATCCTGCAATGTCATATAATTTATTGTGCAAATACTCACACGTTTTAAATGTTGTAAATGAGGATACAGTTACTCACCTTAAAATGGATGAAGATGATAATTTCTTATATTACTTTTGTAGCTCTTGAATCTTCTGTCTAGGTTTTTAAATAGTATATTAGGCCAATGATTGTTGTAGATAGACACGGAGAATATAAAAAACAACTTAAAGATTTATGGATACTGTACTTTAGTTCAATCGACCACTGGGAGAAAAATGTGAGTACATATAATTAGACAATGTCTGAGTTCCAAAGTAGGATATATAATATTCTTACCACTAATATTGCGAAAAGGGTGAATTCTTTCATGAAAAGACCACGAAAATTTCAGATTTCTTATCTTGTTGATCACTTTAGAAAAACAATGCAGTAATATTTTTATGATAGAAAACTTGTAGTTGAATCGATGAGTACTCGGCTAATAATCTAAGTAGATGAAATAGTCACTGAAATGAGATATTGGGCCGAAAAGATAATTGTTCATCTTGTGTCTTTGCATTGATTCTATGTTTTGGGTGGTGGTATTAATGAGAGATTAGTTGACATATAGAACAAAACTAGCTTATGTAAAGTATTCCAATTAGATCAGCTTGTCTATGTGCATGTAATTGCCGCTTGTTTAACTGTCTGAGTGGATTGCATAAGCCTTTGTTCAAATTTTTATACCAAGGAATCATTGGAGATAGCTTATGTACAACCAGTGGAGTCGGTTGGTGACATAATAGACTGAAAAGTTTCAGATGAAATCTAAGAGATGAAAGTTTATCTACTAGTAGAAGTATCACCACCTAGTCATCGTAAAGAGTTAATAATACCTTTTATTGGTGAGGATATAAATCGGAGGACTATGAAATATAGGCAGTACAACAAACCGAGACATAACTATAAGCCATGTAAAAATCTTATTGCATCGAATCAAAGCTATTTGCATTGTTCCAAATAATTATGTATTAAATTCTATATTTTTTGTGTATTGTGCAATTATATGTAATGAATTTTTTTTAATGTTATTTATTATTACAATTACGTGTAATATCCATTTTTGTTATTTTTATGCACAATTATATGTAATTAAGTACATTAATTAAAAAAAAAACATACATCAATATTCTAGTGACTGTAATAACTTATATGATAATATCGCCATTAAATATATCTACAACAATCTTCTTTATAAAATAGTTTGAGTTTCTAATACTAGTATGATGCACTAAATGATACTTACATTATGAATCCAACTTGGGATATGTGGAACGTAATCTTTTACAGTCTGCCAATATTTTTGGACTTTCTCTTTTGCATTCGGTTCAATAGTTTGTAAAACATTTTCTTATTATAAATTGAACCTAAATTTTAGGTTAGTCTAATTATCTATTATTATTTAGTAATATAAAAAGTAGTAATATCTAACTATCAATATATATTACTTACAAGACGAGAGTTGTCATTAAATAAAGAATAAACTTTGAAGAAGTTTATTCTAGAAGAAGTGATGCACTTCCATTGCACGATACAAGAATATACTTTTTGTTTTCATGACCTACTCTTACAGCATTCCTCCAATCGTTTCAAAAATCCATACATGCTACAAGCAAAGTGAGAAAATTATAAATTCGTTAAATATTCATTATTATAAAACTAATTATCCTACAAAATAATTTGAAAATTTTATTTTAATATACCTAAACTCTGGATGTAAAGTCATAAACATTTTATTTTTTTAATTTTATGATTTGGTATTTCCAAGTAAGTTTTCTTAAATTTCTCGCTTTTGTTATATAATGTATATTACCAAGATTGTCATATATCGTTTCCCACGACAAATTTCCTATGGATGGCTTTGAAAGTGATCTATGTCATCTACTTTGTTAAGCAATGAGAAATTGATCTGACTATGGATTTTTCTTCCATTTAGTATTCTATCTATAAAACAAAACAGCGCAATCTTTATTGCATCAATGTTGTTCATAGTCTCGAAGTCTAAGTTATTAAATTTTTCACCGAATTCACTAAGATTTAGATTTTGAAACAAATCATTAAAATACATATTAAGCAGGTTATGCATCTTTTTTGGTGTTTTGGGTACGGTATCTTCACCATAGGAAAGTCCTATAACTAAGCATCATTATCCAATTGATAAGCATATTAAATGCTTACCAATTTTAAATTATAACTGATCTTTTTCATTATAGGCCACATATCTAACCAATAGATTATGCACAATGACGCTATTGAAATGAAAGTTTCGACATTCTAAGAAATGTCCAAATATATCTTTTTTGAATAAGTGTAACTGCCGTTTTGTTAACTTTTCCTGAATGGCTTGCACGATTGTATCGGGTTTACATATATTCGTGATATGCCTAGAAAAGTGCTCAGCATAAGGTATGTGGATTGTACCTGGTACATACTCAAATTCTGCCACATATCGATTATATTTATAGTATTATTATATTGTATTAATAGTATTAAAAAAAAAACATGATAGTAAACTCAGAAACAGTCACACTGAAATTTGGTGCGACATATATCATATTGCAGTAGATATAATGTGACAGGCTGCTTGTTATAGCAAAACAGAGTATGCATATAAACTGGAATTTAGTACGACAGGCCGAAATTCACACATTTTGGAAGTTAGTGTGACAAAGAGCCTGTCACACTAAATTTTATATTACACATATTTTGAAAATTGGTGCAACAAGCACGTCGTTCCCCTACATACCAAGCACGTGCTGGTCGAGGTAAGCTCCTGGTTGTTGTGTGCTTGTGTCCAACAAGCAAGTGTTGGTCACACGACTATTGCACAGATCGAGTACGACTCTATCTATGATACGACTCTATCTATGATAGCTGCGCTATGATCCCAGATCCACATTATTGCCTCAACCACAATAATAATGACACAGAAATACTTCAATCCTCTACCACTATCACCAACACAACGCAATAACAAGAACGTAGAAGAAAATAAAATTAAAAATTTATGGTATTTGAACTAGCCAGAAATTTTATCTCTCTTTTGCCATAATTTTGATAATGCCAGACCGACGGACGAAGAGAACAATCTATGAGAGAAAGAGGAAGTTAGTGAAAAAATGAGAGGGGTATTTTTGTTAATTGAATAATTATTTAGCTAATGTTAGTAGAAGTAAAGTGGAGGGATTATTTATGGAAAGTAAAAATTTAAGGTGCCATTTTTATAAATTTCCCTTATTTTTTAATGTGTGGCACTAAAATTTAACAACATATCGTGACATTGACATAGCAATCTAAAAGGGTATGACTTGAATTATACCCAAATTTAGGGGTCAAAGTATAATTAACAGAACTATACACATAACGCGCACAATTTGACAAATAAGACTAGAACTCATCAACAAACGAAACAAGCATCAGCCCAACACAACAAAGTATCAGATCTTAGTTCAATTTTGCAGCAGGAAAAATGATATCGCAATTCTTCGTACTCTCTCAACGAGGAGATAACATAGTCTTCCGCGACTGTGGGTTCTGTCTTCTTAATTTTCTGTCGCAATATATTTCTTGATGCATTTTAAATTTGACACCTGTAGCTCGTTGATCTGAATTAAACGACTATTAAGCTAGATTCAGCGCGATTCAATTCATTATAAGAGCTCTAAAACGACCATAATTTTACCGTATTAGGGGGTTTTTTACGTTGTAGTTAATAATATTTTTTAACTGTAGATCGAGGCGAAGTTCAGAAAGGAAGCGCGGAGATATTTTTCCGTAAAGTGAAGTTCTGGAAAGACGATGGAGAGGAAGAGGCGCCACCTGTATTTGTAGGTATTATTTATAATAATGAATGTTAGGCAATAATAATATGCTTTAATGAAGTTCTGGAAAGACGATCAAAATTCTCTAGCAATTTGTTTAAATTTTTAATTGCAATTCTCTGATTTCAATCTGCATTTTAAATATGTTTCTAAGTTTTGTTACTTCTGTTTGCAATATAATCCATGAAATTGATAATATTTTTTAGGTTAGTTTATTGATTTTCTAACTAATTTTTGTTTTTAATTGTAGAATGTGGATGGTGTGAACTACTTTCATGTCAAAGTTGTTGGATTATTGTTTGTTGCAACTACAAGGGTTAATGTGTCGCCATCTCTGGTGTTGGAGCTTCTACAAAGGATAGCTCGTGTCATCAAAGATTACCTTGGGGTTCTCAATGAAGATTCGCTACGAAAGAACTTTGTGCTTGTCTATGAATTGCTTGATGAAGTCATCGTAAGTTTTTGTGTGATTCTTCATATCTTTTCGATGTTTATTTCTTGAGCACAGTATAATGATTTGCAGCCTTATAATTTTCCATTCATATGCTTATTAGGCCTGATTTGTAGATTACTATGCAACTGTAGCTCTTGGATGTTTGATAATGTCCTCAACTGGAGCCTGTTGTCTTTTCATGATATTTATCCACTAGTCATGAGCAGTTGTTCTGAAATTTGAAACTGACTAGTGTTAGTGCTGATTGTACGGGACAAATTTGTTTAGGATTATTGCATTCTGATGTAGCTTATACTAAACAATAGGAGTATATTGTAGAAAAAAGTATTAAGTGTTTCTTTCTGTTTAAGAAGTATTCAGAATGTCTTTCACAAAACTTGTTAACCATTATTACTTCACTAATGTTTGATTATTCTTCAATTGGTATATTTGAAATATCGACTGTTGTCTTTTTCCACCAGGATTTTGGTTATGTGCAAACAACGTCTACTGAAGTGTTGAAGTCATATGTTTTTAATGAACCAATTGTGGTTGATGCTGCACGCCTGCAACCGCTAAGCCCTGCTGCCATTTTTATGGTATGTTGTCATCTAATTAATCACGTTCTCTAGTATATTGTTAACTCGATATTCAGCTTGTACATATGATTTGATTAACTCGAAGAGTTTGGATTTTCATGCAGCAAGGAACCAAACGAATGCCAGGAACAGCTGTAACTAAATCTGTTGTGGCAAATGAGCCTGGTGGAAGGAAGAGAGAAGAAATTTTTGTGGATATTATTGAGAAAATTAGTGTGACATTCAGCTCAAGTGTGAGTAACCCAGTCTTCATATGACTTCAATTTCTATAGTGATGTTCATGCTAGTGTTACTTTATGTGTGGATGAATTTTTATTTTTAAGATACAATGTGCGTTTGTGGGGCAATATAAACAAATCAACCTTGATAAATTGCAATTAAGTTTGTCAAGAATAAATCTTATCATCAAGTAGCTTTGGAGAAAGACAGAGACCACAGTAGTTTCGTAGTCTTGGTCTCTAAGCTTAATACTAGAAGGATTCTCGTCCAGGCATCTTTTTTTCTGCCAGCCCTGTTTTTTGATGATGAATAGGCCCTTAAACGTATTATGTCTTGTTATGTCATTTATGTTATTGTTCAAACAAACTCTATGTTTATCCTTTTTTTTTTTCAGTTTCAATATATTCATTTATATCATTAGTTATTATGTTATTTCACAGCTTTTAATCATGATTTTCATTTTTAAGCAAAGTAATGATGTTTTATCAGGGATATATTCTGACTTCTGAGATTGATGGAACCATTCAAATGAAGAGCTACCTCACTGGAAACCCAGAAATACGTTTGGCTCTTAATGATGACCTGGGCATTGGGAAAGGCGGGAGATCAATCTATGGTACTGACTCTTATACTTTCTTTGTGACACTTCTCAAATCTATTGCCCTTATGAAAATAATAAAAGAATTGACATGAAGATCTTTAAGTTTTTAAGCTATAGTTGTTTTTCCATGTGGTTAACAGTTCAGTTTATATTGGTTTGACAGCTATTATTATGGTTTTTCTGTCCACTACTGAAATTTTGCTTTTAACGTTTGTTCTAAGATGGCTATGCCCTATCTGTGTCAGCAATTAGTATTAGTTGTGTTATTGTGGTTCCTATAACGTATATTTTAACCATTCTTATTAATTTTATTTAAAATCCTCTCACCCTGCCCTCCCTTTCCTTTTGCAAATCTCATCAGGTTCTTCTTTCTGTAACAGATTACAGAAGTTCAACTGGGTCAGGAGCTGTGATACTTGATGATTGTAACTTTCATGAATCTGTACGTCTTGATAGTTTTGATGTGGACAGGACTTTGTCCCTGGTGAGTGAAACTAAGATGATGTGCTTTTGATAATTGTATATAAATTGAAAAGATAATATATTCCTATGCTGTTGTGTAAAAATTTATTTAATTCTACTTATTGTGTTAGGTTCCACCAGATGGTGAATTTCCTGTTATGAACTACCGAATGACTCAGGAATTCAAGCCTCCTTTTCGTATTAATACATTGATTGAAGAAGCAGGAGCCCTTAAGGTGACTTTAGTCTTTGATTATGGAATATTTCGAAAATAAGCAGACAGGATGCAAGTAAATTTTATTGTGCTGTCACTGTGGATTCATTGGCTTATTTCTTGTTATTGCTTTACTATTCTCCAGAATATGATCTTTAGCTAAACCTAGACTATGATGCTCTGTGATTGTTCAGGCTGAAGTGATCATTAAAATAAGTGCTGAATTCTCCTCAAGCATTACTGCCAACACAATTGTTGTAGAAATGCCGCTGCCAAAATACACTACCAGGTACTATTTTTTCAGGCATCATGTCTTATTTGATGAGGAGGTCACTGGACAAGATTTTTTCTTTGTATCTCCTAGAACTCTTGATTAGATAATTCATGTTCAGTTAAAAGTATTCAATTTGTTTTATGGTTTTAACATGTCTCAGTTATTAGCATTATTCTTGCTTTTGCTACTTTATGTAGCCTATTCATGCTTTTCTGGATTTCTATTAACATTCTGAAGAATTTTGATTAACCCTTTCTCCCATGCATATATAAAGAAATGGATAGATGGACTTATAATGCACTTGTTTTCTGAAACCAGAATGTGAATTTGTTTTTAACTTACTGAAATGGTTTAGAGATCATTGTTCATTTTTCTGTAGTTGTAGATGGTGAATCGAGGCAGGTTATACTGCCTTTTCTGACCATTTTAGAGGAGACTTCTTCAGTATAATAAAAATGGTTTCACAGGCAGATCGCTTAAATTTTTCTTTGTATTGTATATATTTAACAGTTTACATGCTCACTGTTTTGGATTATCATTTCTACAGAGTGAGTTTCGGGTTGGAACCTGGAGCAGTTGGGCAAAGAACAGATTTCAAGGAAGCTAATAAGAGACTTGAATGGGGTCTAAAGAAGGCAATAATTTCTTACCAATTTTCTTATTAGTTGGTGACTGTAAATAATTTGTCAATTAATATTATTAGGTTTTTGCCTATGCATTATTCAAAAGTGAAAACCACTGATAAGCACTATGCATAACAGATTGTTGGTGGATCTGAACATACCCTGAGTGCAAAGTTGACATTTTCACAGGAATCACACGGTACTGGCTATTGACATTTGGCAACAATCATTTTGCAAAGTTTAATTATTTTTCCCTTTTTTCCATGTGATGACTTCTACATTATCTTTCTTAATATGATTTTATTTTCCTTTACCTGCTATATTCATTGTTTGATGCAGGAAATATCACGAAAGAAGTTGGACCTGTTAACATGACTTTCACAATACCGATGTACAATGCATCAAAGCTTCAGGTAAGATACTCTGTTGAGGTTGCTAGTTGTCCATACAACTGTATTCTTTGCTAACAAAAACTTTCTAGCTTAAATTTGTGTCAACATAAAAGTTTGTATCACCTTAATATAGATTCACCCCTCTATCAAAACCATCTGAATGGCAATTTTACTGCAGAGCAGAAGCATTAAGGTTACATTAGGCTAAACTATTTTGAAATTCTCGAAGTGCCTTCGTGAATGACCAGCTTCAATATGGTCTTCCATGCAGGTGAAATACTTGCAAATAGCAAAGAAATCCAGTACTTATAATCCATATCGATGGGTGAGATATGTGACTCAGGCCAATTCATATGTTGCTCGGATATGAGGGCAGAGTTTCCATCCCTTTCCAACCCAATCGGTTGATGTATCCTGTTTATGTGGTGCCATTTTTTTACTACTTTTTATGGGTCTAGTGAAACGAAACTTCAAAGTTTGTACACTTGGCTAAGTGGAAATAATCCTTGTTTGACTTTATCAATGTCTGTTATATTTACTAGCCTAACATTCTCTTTACACTTGTCTTACTGTGGATGTCAGTTAATGTTTTAGTGAAGATAAAATATCAATTAGGTAAACTAATGCTGACTTTATATAAAAATTTGAGCTAATTTTCGCAGGCACACGCATCAACCTGTTTTATATTTGTTTTGGTAGATAGATGAGTTAAACTAACAGCCTCGTTTATGGTGTGTTTCAGTATAAAAGAAGCAAACCTCTTCTCTCAAACCATTAAATGATCCTGATATGGCTTCTTACCAGAACTCATCCATTCTCTTCACTCTGTTGCTCATTGCTCTGTTGTTTATCAGCGGCAATGGTGTCGTTGGCTCTCGCCAACTTTTAGAAAAAACCGAGCCTCAGATTCCTGAGTTTCCTAAGCCAGAAATTCCAGAGTTTCCCAAGCCTGAATTTCCACCTCTTCCTACAATCCCAACTTTTCCAAAGCCGGAACTTCCTCCCTTTCCTTTTATCCCTAATTTGCCAAAGCCTGAGTTTCCTTTCGTGCCTCATGCCCCTGCTCTTGAAAAGCAAGAGGTGTCGAAACAGCCCGAATTGCCCCACTCTGCCTCATCTCCCTAATCTGCAGAAACAACAACCCCTCACATTGCTTACCATTCTTCCCTCCTCCTAATGCACTCATTTGCTAAACCGCAAGTTCCCTATACTATAGCCCCGTTTGGGATAGCTGCGCTGTGGTCCCAAACGGGCTCTATGAATATTTACAACAGCATTGCAACCTAAGGATATTTTCTATGCTATGCATGATTGGTGCAATATTTTAGTTAATATAATAATAATAGTAATACGAAAAAGGTTTGTAGCAATGTTATACATGTTGCTGTTGTTTTGCCGTGTGAAGTATCTTTGTGGTTACTATATGTTTGCTTTGTATCTGCTGTTCTCTTGTCTGTTAATATATTTTGCTGGTTATTGTTGTTGTTTCTTCAAAGAATCCCTTTCAAATCAGAACATTCAACATTGTGTAGGCAATAAATGGGATTTACTTCTTCACTCTATGTTGCTACACAAATTTTGCACGCAAGATGAGGTCAAATACTCATAATCTCCAAATTGAAAACGTAATTAACAAAGGATTTGTTTGTTTGGCTAGATGAGAAAACTCCAATAACTACATCAAATCATCACGGGAAGAAAAATATTTTAAACCCACCGAAAATAATAGTTTTCTTACTAGCAAAAAGGTGAAAAAAAAAAAAAAAAACAACTCTATAGCTATTGCTCCGAATTTCCTAGTGTATGCAATCGTCACTTATTGGAACTGTTAATTGCCTGAAAATTTGCCTTCTTCCTTTTAGCTTTTCCAATTGAATGAACAGATGAGAATATGAATTTTAATATCAACAACTTGTACACGCAAAGGCCTCAAGTTTCAACCTTGTCTTATCAAACGTACCATTGGTTATTTATTTATTTATTTTCTTATCACTGACTCTTAAAAATTATTCTGATGATATCAGGCGTTCATGATTTAACCCTAAGAATATGTCGATCTAATTAAATGATGATCTTTCTTTTAACTGTGACCAAATCAATTTGAGGAAAGAAAGGGGAAAAGAAAGGGCCAAAAAAAAAAAAAGGAGGAGTTTTACTTGCTTTGCTTTTGCTTTTATTTACTGATTCACTAAAGCAATATAGGTGCCCACTGCCCACCCTAGTGTGACACAAAGTTATTCCTCTCTCTGCAAGTCTGCATAAGTAAGGTTAGCCTATAAACTCCAGCTCTGTTTAGAAACGCATCTCTAGCTCTATTGATGTAGGCATCTAGTAGCAGTTCTTTTGTTTGTTTTTTAAGCGAAGTGATTTTGGGATTATCCATCCTCTCGTCAAAAAATGCGACACGAAAACGCTTACTCACCCCTTCCCTTTTGGATCCACTTTCCACACGTTAATTTGTTAGCGACAAGATTGCCAGAGAAAAAAAAAGGAAAGGTGTGCAAATTACTTGAGGATTCAATGACAATTTCATAAAGATTAACGAACTTTTTTAATTTGAAATCAATCACGTGAGTAGTAGCTCAGTAGTTAGGAGCAAGTGCAACTCCGAGTCTTGCTTCCGACTAAATTGAATCATTTTTATACGTGGGTCGGAAGGTGATTTACCACCGGACTAATAGGTGATTAATTAGTATATGGCAAATTGTGAGCGCACTTGCACAAAAATAGTTCACTCGCTAATTAAGATAGATTGTGGGTTCATCTCTTTGTACAAATTTTGTAAAGTGGGTTGCAATTTGCCGAAGACAACAAATCGTGTGGTTTAAGTTTCAACTTTGACATAACAACCAACACCCCAGAAAATTAAAGCGTTGGTTTCTGCTACCTAAGTCTCCCGTTTTGACAAAACACGACCTCGCTTTCGGCTTTTGTTGCACGTGTCGAAGTTGGTGTCCGATCGGGTAGCAAAAATTGAAAATTATGCTTTGAAATTGGAATCCATGCCACCTCACAAATATTCTGTACTTGTCATTCAAGTATTGGCATTTGCTACAAACTGCAATACTGCATGGCATGAATCTATCTTTCAATAGTAATTACAGACTCAGTTATCGGTGTCTAATAAGTCAAGCTTCTTATTAATGCGGAACGATTATGTTATGTGCACTCAGTCCACCCGTTAAAAATGCATCGGCCAAATTTTATATTATAATGAGAACCGCCTTCCCAAGAAGCATGATTTCGTAAAGGCTACTAAAATTTCATGTTACGTTTAGGATCCTTGCGCTATCAGCTTCCGCCTTTTAAGTCAATCCTTGTCTTTGAATCCAATCAATTGCATTCTCCTGCATGTGCTTGTGTGTGTCTCTGAGGGAGGGAGGGGGGGAGCCTGTTATGAGCGTGCCGAAAGCACCATTTCAAGCACTGAAAACATTAGTGATACTGCTGATGCCCATGTACGTTAATTTTTGAAATTGACAAATTACGATAGTGATTATGCAAGTTCGAAAATAATAGAGAAAATCAAAAACACCGACCTCAATTCTCTTGGATTATATATATTATTGAGACTGTCTCGTCCAATTTTTTTTTTCAAATATTAATTTTTATATGAAAAAAATCTTATTTGTGATGGTTGCACAACTAACCTCAATTGTACGTTCATCTAATAAATTTTTTTTTTTCACTTACATAATCAACGTGAAACTATTAAATAATTAGAGTAGAAAACATGTAACATGATTTTTAATTCTTCACTTATTGTACTTTTACCTAGGACCGAAATACCTAAATCTTCTACCATTCAAATTACCGAAAGAGAGAGACTACATATGTTCAATCTCTTGTAAATACGTACAAACTTTCTATTTCTTTTATTTTTTAATCGTTTTAAAGACATTAAAAAGAAATTATTTGCAACTACACATTTGTTTGGAAATTGGAACGAGGGAATTATATCTTCTAGAAGTTCTAGGGCCTTCAACTTTTCCTGGTTTTAGGTGTCCGTCAGTCTGTGCCTCAAGCAGAGACATCCCAAAAATAAATTTGATTACATCAATGAATGAATGTTCCCGGAACGAGAAAGCTCGCCTACAATTTTGAATTGAAATTAATTTTTAGTTGACAAACAACCGCAACTTGTTCGAAAAATCTGTGTTCGATTTGTCCTAATTTCTTCAACGTGCATACTTGTTTTCTATGAATTGATGTCTCTGTGGAAATTGAATACGGAGTGCTCTAAAGTAAATGGTTTTCTTATTTACAAAATTAAATATATTGATTCGAAGTGGGATAAAATAAGAATTTGAATGGGAAAAATATAACTGATCCTTCTTTGCCTTCAACACTCCTTGTTGGGCGTTTAAAAAATGAAAAATCCTTGTTAGTGAAATAAATGGGTGCTAGTTTATTTTATTATATGCCGGAGGGTCCACTTTCATTTTTTCACTTTAGCACAATTTCTCTTTGGTTAAAAAAATAGGTTAAAACAGAAAAGCAGCACAAATCTTTCTTCTATTTGTCTTTTAGATGAACCCAAATCCAAATGTGATTCCTAAGCAAAATGATTATAATGCTTGAAAATTGTCACTTTGAAATGGGGGCTGAAAATGCTTTAAGAAAAAAAGGGGGGTGGAGGGGGGAAGTCATCCTTCAACAACCAAATGAAAGTTTGCAAAGGCTTCATTTTGATTCAAAACAAAATGAAAAATAATAAATAAACCTCAAGTCAAAGTAAGTGACCTGAGGTTTAGAATTTAATGGAGATAGATAGATAGAGAGGAGAAACTGAACTGCCCAAAACTAGCCCTAAGCCAATATTGCTCCCATCACTCAGATAAAGACTAATATATAGATATAATGAAAAAATGCGTACCCACATTAATGTGAATATGATTGAAACAAAGACAAAGATAAAGGGAAGATATTATAATATTCATGGATGGATAGGGAAATGTGTAGAAGAAGAATATTATTAATTATTAAATAAATAAAAATAATAATTGAGGGTCGGAGTTTAAATTTTCGTGAGAGGAATTTCTTTATATATATATATATATATATATATATGTATAATAAATAATTTCTTAATAATTGTTGGATTAAAATTTTAAATTACGTCTCAGCAGATATTTAAAATATATTATAAATATGTTTATTTAAAAATTTTTCATATCATTATATATGTATATATATAATTAAAAATAATAATAAAAAATAAAGGGACATCCCCCATAACCCAAGAAAGAAAGAAACATTGTCACAATCAAATCAATCCGCCTTGGTCGGGTTCAGGAAGGACCCAAATGACTTTTCCCTATTTGTTTCCCACTCTCTCTTCAAACTTGAAGAAAAGGAAAGCTGAAAAAAAAAAAAAAAAAGAAAAAAGTTAAGGCGGTGCAATGTTAATAAGTTAAGCTAACCAAAGCCGACCGGGTCTCCTTACATTTCTGCCCCCTTAATCTCTCACTTTCGCTCTGCCTCTCTGAATGGAGTGGGCCCTACGTTTTACTATTTAGACCCCCAACCAGCGGCGCCATTAGTCTTTTTCTAACTTGGTTTCCAAGCTCACCCACCCCCCCTCGCCCTCCTCTCTCTCTCTATCTCTTCTTTCATTTATTATAAAACAAATCTAAATAGCCAACATCTATCTTCTTGCTCGCTAGCTTTAGCTAATTCTGTCTATCTCCTCCATGACTGTGTCTACTTCTCTTATATTCTAATTCTATCTTGTTCTTTCTTTTCTCTTATATATATATATATATATATATATATATATATATCTTTTTTACTTATTTACAACTACAGCCAAAAACCCAGATCACCAACCAATCATTCATACGTATCCATCAAACCCCATTAAAGATATTAAACCCCCAAAAAAAGAAATAATAATAAGGGTTATAATTTAAAATAAAAAAAACCGAAAAAATAAAGAGCATGAAAAGTGATTATGTAGTAGAACCCAAAAACACAAACTCTCAAAACATGTTCTCGAAACTTCATCACCACCAGCAGCAGCAACACCTTCCTTTCTCTCATCACTTCCAGCTCTCACGTGACTCTCAGGCCTCCGAGGAAGACACCAACAGCCACAACTCCCCTGCTACCACTCCTCCAACCACCAACCCCTCCGCCGCCGCCGCCACCGCTAAATCAAGACAACAACAGCAGCAACTTCAGGAACCCACCACGACGGGGGGCGATGGTGCCACTATCGAAGTCGTCCGCCGCCCCAGGGGCAGACCCCCAGGCTCCAAGAACAAGCCCAAGCCTCCCGTTTACATCACCCGCGAGCCAGAACCCGGCATGAGCCCTTACATTCTCGAAGTCCCTGGCGGAAACGACGTCGTGGAGACCATCTCCAACTTCTGCAGGCGCAAGAGCATCGGTATCTGCGTGCTCACCGGGTCGGGCACCGTCGCCAACGTTACCCTCCGTCAGCCCTCCGTGACTCCTGGGTCCACCATAACGTTCCACGGGAGGTTCGACATTCTCTCGATCTCCGCGACGTTCTTGCCCCAAAGCGCTGCGTATCCGCCCATGCCCAACATATTCGCGATATCGCTGGCTGGGCCACAGGGGCAGATCGTCGGTGGCTCCGTGGTGGGACCGCTGCTGGCTGCTGGGACAGTGTTCGTGGTCGCCGCTACGTTTAACAACCCGTCTTATCACCGGCTGCCGGTGCAGGACGAGCAGCAAAGGACTTCGGTTTCAGCTGGCGGTGAAGGGCAGTCGCCTGTGGGATCTAGTGGGGGGGGAGGAGGAGGAGGTGGTGCAGAGAGTGGACACGTGGCAGGAGGAGAGTCGTGTGGGATGTCTATGTATAGTTGCCATTTGCCCCCTGGAGCTGGCGGTAGTGATGTGATATGGGCTCCGACTGCAAGACCGCCGCCGCCGCCTTACTGATTGATGATGATTACTCAGTGGTTGTTAATTTGTTTTTTGTTCATTGGTTAGTGTTTTCTTTTCTTTTTTTTTCCCCCTTCCTCTTTCTTTACATTATGAAGAGCGCGAATGATCGATTACATTTTACATCACTTGTTAAATTTTGAAAGTTTGGGACATGTTAATGTTAATTATGTAATGTTAATTAATTAATGCTTTAGATTAGTGCAAAGCTAGTAGCTAGCGGGTTTCAGTTTCACTTTGAAATTAAGCAATGAATGAATGAAGAAAGAAGCACACAATACTTTTATTTTATTTTTTATTATTATTTTGAATTCCGTTTGATGGTAACGGTAGTGTCACAATCAAAATTTTGTTTATTTATTTCTTAATTTCTTTCCCTCCCTTGTCCTTGGGTCTTGCCGCTGTTGCTTTATTCTGTGAAGCAAATTATTAGCAGTTAATGATGATATCGCTGCTGCTGTTTAATATAATGGGTAATGAGATGGGCTGGAAACGCTACGCTGGTAGGATGGGATAGAAGATAAGAGGATAGATAGATAAAAAGGTGTGTTTTAATGGTTGGATACAAGGTGGGTTTGGTTTGGTTGTTTAATTAGCTTTGGAGTTTGAAACGGAGGAGACGTATGTCATGTGTCTGTGGAGTCTGCATGCTCTGCAGGTGCAGAAGAGTGCAGCTACTGCGCCACTAGCTGAAGAGATAATGCTGATGATTCCAGTTGATGGTGAATGATCCTTTTTTTTTTTCCCTCTTTTCATCTTCCTTTTTTTCCTTTTTTCTCTTGTCTTGGCGTAGCAGCAGCTACTTGAATCGGATAAAGCGTATGGCAGTAAAAGAACGTGGCTAGGGTTATGCTTGCCTGAGAAAGATAGATGGGGAGAGAGAGAGAGAGAGCGTTGTGTATTTTGATTTGCTTTATTCAATTAATGACCAACACCTATTTGAAAGCTGTTGTGTCTGATGCATTCATTCAAAACAAAGAAAACCATCTCTCTCTTTCTATCTGAATCCAAAATATGCGTGTTGTGTACTTTGGTTTGTCTCTTTCTTCTGACTCAACCTTTTTTCGGTTCGATGGGCAAAACGAAATTTGAAAACGCAATAATTTATGAAAGAAAAGATAGATAGATAGGATTTTAAATCTTTAATCAATATAAATATATATATATATGTATATATATAGATACATATATAGATATATGTATATATATCCATCCATCCATCCATACCTTGCTAATAAGTTTAGGTGTCCATGCTTCTGCCGCGATGCGAGCATTTCGTTTTGAATCTTGGGTTGTTTGTCACTATATTATTAATAAGCTAATTGAAGACTCCACACAGTTTATTTGTATACGGGGGTCGGGGGATGTGAGTTTATACCTTAATTAGAATGGGCACCGAGAGACATTAATGAGATGATGCCAAATTCTTTTATCAACAGCAAAAAAAAGATAAAATCTGATATGATGATAATTCATCGACTCCCATTCTGTCATTTCTGGGTCCACCAGGGTTATCTCTCTGTGATGTCCGTGTGCTAGCAGTGACCACTCGCCAGTTGCAATTGCCCATCATCAACTTGTTCTTTCTCTTTTCTGCTCCATTTCAATCCAAATTTATAATAACTATTTCTTATTAGTTTCAGAATTTACATAGATATATATTTGATTTACACAACCATGCATGCTCTTGAACATATACGTTGATGTCACTTGTATTTAGGGGATTCTTAAGCTTTAGCAACTGTATACACCTTGTACATAAATGCCACTTTAATTTTTAAAAAAATAATACAATAAAGAAGCAACAATAGAATATGTATCATGCATGGATAAAAATCACACGGGTCAAAAAATATTAAGTATGTTAGGATGATGCAGGTTCATGAGAGGATTCTAACTCATATTTCTTATAAATTTCTTAAATTTTGTTTAGAGATGTTAATAGCACCTCTCTTTATACTCATATGTGATTGAATTATTAACGTTAATGCGAGTTCATATGCATAGAATAGTACATAATTAAGTAATATGTGCTGTTTTTTAACACCTAATTCAGTTATCAAGTTGATAGGTATTAGGGCATTCCTTCTTTAGTTAGTAACCTAGGGTTCATTTGATAGGTATTAATTAGGACATCAGTAAAGTGTTTGCAAGATACTTCCAACTATGCAAAAGCTAAGGTGATTTTACCTTATAGTTGTTTGGTAAAAAATCTGCGTATGTTACTATTATCAGTTAGAGCTTCCATTTCACCCCAACATAATACCAAATTAAGCCTCACAAATTGATAATCTTATACGACTTGAAGATTTGTAAGTATGAGTTCCTATAATAATTTTATATTTTACGAACATGAAACAATTTTTTTTTTCTAGAACAAAAAGCTATTAATCGATGGATAGTGTTAAACAGATCTTGAAATTTCGATATATGGGAAATAAACTATATCTTAACTTCTGTTGGGAAATGGAGCTCTGTTGGTTTGGTTAAATGTTAATGGTTAAATCTTTATTCTAAGAAACAACTCAATTTGTGGCTACATAATTCTGTCCCCAGTCGGCGATAGGTCTCTTTACTTCTTCTGATCACCACTAGCTCTTTGAGCTCCAACATATGTATTTGAGCAATTTGAGACAAAAGTAATTAATTGCCAAAGAAAACTTATGTTCATAGCTAGTATCTCTTCAAGCAACATGTAGAAACCCAACATCATAGTACTGTATCTCTTAACCACGCGATTTATAGAGACCCCAAATCACATTCACAAGTTACATGCATGCAATATGCAACTCATTTTTCTTCAATTCTCTTCTCACATCGTGCATGGTTAATTAGATTGCAAAAAAGTCAAAATTGGTTGGTCGAGATAGCTATTACCCATCTGCCATTGTCCATTATTGATGATGGTACTGGTAACGCACGCACTTCATCAATTCAACATCTTTTCCTTAAGTTTGATTTTTGGCACTGCTACTTTCTTCTCTTTTGGTTAGCAACAAAAATTTAATATGAATGTTTACAAAAAAAATGGGTAAATGCGCCTTTATTATAATTTGAATCAAATACCTTATACTTAAACCTTTATTGCATGTAAGATTTGTTCAAAATTGTATATAAATATAAACATTATTTTACTCTGAAAAGAAGAAGATTTAGTCTAATAATAATTGCCAGACATAACGAGAGGAGTATTTTGAATAACTTTGACAAAAAATATAGAGTTATTAGAAGACGCGACGGCCATTTTATTTGACCATTCATTGCCTTGATTTCACACATTTAAGTGTTAGTGATGCATATTGCACTTCATGAATTATAAATGAATCAATTAACCATCAATTCTACAGCTTCAAGTTTTGTCGTTCACTGGGTTTAATGATTATTAGATAGAGGATCTTTCTTTAATTCCTAGGGCATCGCCATGATCTGATTCTATTTCTTGGTCGGTCTTTTACACAATAAAAAGCATGCATGCTTATAAATCTGATGATATTGCCGTCTGTAGTTGACTTAAGTTCACATTCTGTCGGCGTTTTTGCTGTGCATTTGAGATTGGCAAACCAAGATTTGTCTATTAATTAAATATGGATTTAATTATATTAATTGCAGGAAAACAACAAACAGTGAGCTGATCATGTACATTCATGCATGCGTTGGTGGTATCATATCATATTCATGTACTTAGGAGACGTTTGCTACTGTAGGGTAACAGTTGAGCTACCAAAGCAATTTTAACTTTGCTTTAGAGCAGCACACTTTGCTTTAGGAACTAAGGCTAATTGTGATCTTAAAATATTTGATGAAAGTTTATATGGTCCTTACTGATTTCCACTTAACTTCAATTGTCAAAAGCTATCATTGTCAATTATGCACATCCAATATTAATTTATCACTTGACTGCTGGCTATGGATGGAAAATAGAAATATTTTTTTAGAGGTTAAAATAACAACAAATATATTGCGTGAATATATTCGATTAATTGATATTTGTTTAGTTTATAATTTCCTCTTAGTCTTAAATTAATTAATTTATCAAAATTTTACTATATATAAACGAATGAAATAATTTTGTACCTAACAATAAATATAAGTGGATGTAATTTAATAAAAAGACTACTGTAACATGCTTATATAAGGCAATCAAAATATGCCTCATAAAAGCAGTTTATTCCGTTCCCATGATAAACAAATTAGCTTGGATAATTTTTATTATAATCCTTCATCTCCATCAAGGTTATAAATATATAAACACTTGTACATTTTGCGAATAATCATTGATGCCTTTTCAGTAAAATTATTGATGCTTTTAAAGGCACTACTCCGAATAGTATTGAAAGAAATGTATATAAAATTTAATATGCCTATACATAATGCATGCAATGTAAGACTAACAAAAATAATTAAACCGTCAAGACAACCAATAATTTGGACATATATATGATACATTTAGATTGTGTAACACTTTATTTTAATGTTTGATATGTTGGGTACACGATCTATATCAAGTAAATGAAACCTAAACTTCTCTCTCATGCATTTGCTGCACGTAGAAATATAAAGTTATGTTGAAATCTCTTGTTTGAGAATAAGATATTTGGAGTTTAAAGCTTTCGTTCACATTAGTGAGGAAGGAATTAGATAACTATTAAGCATAATTAGATAGAGATAAAAAAAAATGGTAAAAAAAGGTAGTATTATGTCACAAGTGTTGAGTGTTAAAAAATGATAGTTCAATAATTGTTTGGTTTTTACCGTGAAAAGTGAAAGCATTAAAAACCTAAAACTGATCCTTACTAAGCTCCAGCATCAAATTTAAACGGAGATACCTTTAATTTATCATTATACACTAAATAAAACATCAGTGTTGCTCTGTATTTTATCACAATAAAAATAGTGTGATTAAAAAAAAAAAGAGTCATATATATACACGCACACACACACACACATATAATCTTAATCTAATTTAAAATTTTAAAGTGTGAGAAAAATAAAAAAAATTTAAAAATCACGCTGTTTTAAAAGCTTAAAACTTAAAGAATTTTTAAGTCTAAAATCTTGTTGTTTTAAAACTTTCCCTTCCTTTTATATAGGCAATATTCTGTGTTGCTGTTGGATTTAAATTTCAATCTTTTGTCTTTTTGTCCCTCGATTTTCTTTGCATTTTTCAAAATCAAAACGAGAAGTATTGCTGATTAGCTTCTCAAAATCAAATAGAAATCGTATGACTATTTCTGTCACTTTGCTCACTTAAAGAATGAGTAAAATTAATCAATTTGGTGCATGACTGAGATTTTTCATCTGAAGCGAAATAGTTTCGGCCTCTCAGATACAGAATCGAAAAATATACACCAATGATTATTGAATATCGGTTTCCTAATAAAAATCAGGGCATGGGTTAGTTTGTGAGATTGGGTTAAATTTTAGGTTTGGTTCGGACAAAATGGATCATGGTAGTGTGACTTGGGTCCACATTTTTTAATTCTTGGCCACATACTAATCAGTAATCACATAAAAAATGTAAAAAAAGAAAATTATCCATCCCTGTTGACACTTGTATTCGTTTAGCTTAAAATAATTAGTTGCATTAGTCCATTCAAATTTGTACGGTGGTGCCACTAGGCGTAGCTTAATAATAACAAAAATATGCAGCTTGAAACTGTCATTGGAAAGGCCCACAACAAACGGAATGGCGAATGGAAAACCAAGCCATCGTGCATTGAATTCATTGAATGTCCATAATATTTATTTTTTATACGGGCAAGGCAAGTTGAAAATTGATTGGGTGATAAAGATTGAAGAAATGAGATTTGAAGACAGGCACACACCGTATTGTCTGCGGCTGCTTTCTTGGACATCTCCACAACACAAGGGATTCTTGCGTGTCGGCCGGACTCTTTTTCTTTTGATGCTGGCTTAAATATATGGATTTTAATTGCTTCTAGGAAAAAGTCATACCAATAAAGCATGAATGTGATTATGGATAAAAGTTGATTTAATTTTTATATTTTAAGTTAATATTTATTTAATTTATGTATTTTAAAATATTTTTATATTATTGATATTTTTATCATTTTTTTTTAATTTTTACGATATTATCTTCGTATAATTATGTTTTTTTATATTAATAAAAAGAAAAAAATTAAATTATCAATTTAACCTTAAAAATAAAATAATATATATATATATGAATTTTTATAGAACACTCTGCTTTGAGGTAATATTGTAAAAATAATTTAAAAGAAACAAAAAAAATAACGATAAGAATATTTTAAAATATATTTTAAAAATGCAAAAATTTAACAGAAACTAACATAAAAATATAGAGATTAAAACCAATTTTACCCATTTGATCATCATCACCTTGAATCTTTAATAAAGAGCAACTTGCCTATATATTTTAAAGCTAAATTAACGTTTACCTCAAAATAAAAAAAAAAAGTTAAATTAATATGTCAAAATTCACCCAATCTCCTACTAGTTAAGATTCTATTTGTTATTATTATTTAGAAGTTTGTGATTTTTAAGTTACAACTTTAAATTTTTATGTTATAATTAACTAGTATTCAAATGAGAGTTAAAAATAAAAATAAATTTTACTAAAATAAAAATTTTACTCGGAGCAAGATTCTTGATGTTTTAATTATTTTATCTAAAGAGATATTCACATAAACATATACAATACATTTATAATTTATTCCAACCTCATGAGGGATCTCGGGTCCGTCCTTGTGACAACAGTCCATGCACAATATAACCCAAGATCGACAGTTGAATTGAGAGTGGGTGACATAATCTCATTGTACTTTATTTTAAAAGAAAAATAATTATTGGGCTATGTATATAGGACCATTTTGAAAGCATATATGAGATATGATTTTGGGTTGATTTGAGAGCCGAACCGTGTGAATTGTGATTTCACGAGTCACGACCCAAAGCGAACAACGAGAAAACCGAGTGGGGCCCATGTTATCCCCTGCAAAATTGAAACATGCTGTGTACTTGAACTTAAAAAGTTTCATTTGAGAGGGAAAGAGAGATGATTCGAAGGTGTGGGGATGGGGGGTGGGGACTCCTTTCTCATGTGACTGCCAAATGCCAACTACATTTCGTATTAATAATATTAATTAATTAATTAATAAAATTAAAATAAATTAATTATAAAATAATTATTTAAAATATATAACATTACTCATCTCATATATTTAATTATTCTCTGCATTGTTTATTTAATTAATCCATCTCCTTTTATCTGAATATTGGAGTAAAATAAAATAAAAAAAAAAAAAAGGAAAGAAAGAAAAGGCAACGGTGAGCTGAAGAAGCGGCTGCTGTGTGCACGCGCGCGCAATTTGGTTAGACTAGTCTGAGAAAGTGGACTATTTCATGGAGACCATTCAATAATACATTACCACGCGCTAAATAAATATCGTTTTGTACTTTGCAAGCTTGCCTGTGAAGAAAATAAATGATCACTGATCTTCAAATTTAATTCTGCATTAAATTAAGAATCTGTATTTAGTGCAATTTTGTTATCGTCTTCGTTGTTCTTCTTCTTGATTGGATTCATGAGGCAGATGAGTAGAGCAAGAATGATCAAAGCAGCTAGGGCAATGGCACTTATAACGAGTCGCGCATTTCTGGCTTTGTACAGCAGAAACAAATATAAAGCAATGCCAGTGATACCAATTGCTGTTATACACATCCCGGCTAACACAACCCATATCATTATTTTTTGTTTTTCAGTCGCCATCTTAAAATTCAAGAATGCGATTGTGCTACAAATTCTGTTCTTCTAAAGAAGATGCTGCTCAAGGATAAGACTTTTACACAACGATTAATATATAGCGTTCATTTGCATGTCTCATATACTCAATTAGTGATCATGATTGGTACATTTAAAGAAAAAAGATTTAGGTATGAAATTAATATACAAGGATCACAAAACTAATTGTGAGAGACGCATGCTATATTATTATTATTATTATTTTAAAAAGTAATTAAAGATAATTGTCTGTCTCAGAAAATTATGCAATTAAACTCATGTTTTAATTAAAAAATATATTACAAAAATACACGTGACTTAAACTTAAGAATAATTTAATATGATCAGTGAATATAGCATCATCACCCTCTATCTAGCATGTATACCTATTCAAACTACGATTTTCTTGAACTCTAATCACAACTTTTTTCTCCAGCATCTCAAATTTAATCACACTTAAAAAAAGTTTGGAGTTTTAACAAATACATTTGGAAAAATCAATTGTTGATTTTCAAATCAATTAAGCAATTTAATTTTTATCAACTAATACCATATTTTATTGGCTGATGCAGAAATAAATAGTCACAAATCTATAAGAATAAAATTAAACTCTCTCTAATATCTAAGAATGGATTGTCATGAACTTGCACGAATAGATCGCAACGAGCAGAAATTGATTGCTAGGAACCTTTGTGAACCAATCACCCTTATAAACAGATCGTCATAAGTTTATGTCATTGATGATCGGAAGACAATCACGGAATTGAAAAATTTCTTAAATTCACGAAGTAAGAACCCGCTGCCTTATTTTTCTTTTCTCTTTCTTTTTATGGTGTTACTTTGTTTCTTATTGTACGTATTTGCACTCAACCATGTAGTGCTTATATAGTACAATGAGTATAGTTTAATTCAAATAAACTTCCTATAATTATTTGAATAAGCCACACTTTATGTTATTAGGATCAAAATAAAACTCTATGTTTATCTTATAAGAATATTAGATAAGTCACACTACATTGAACTTATCTTTCATGTTAGATAAAATCAGCCAGTCATGGGCGCATAAATCTAACATCTCTCACTCACACGTGATGGGATTACTAAGTAATCAGAATAATGAGAGTAGGGTATATGGGCACAAAGCCATAACTGCAGTATCATACAAACAAATGCAACATGTGACTCATGAACAATATACGTTGGAGCTTTGAAAACCAAAAAATCTCAATCCCACTATTTGCAAGAGATAACTTACACATCATGTATTTTAGATTTCTTTTTCTATTACATCGATACAAATATATTTAATCCCTTAACAAAAAAAAAATATATTTGATACTATGCACTCTATGCATTCACGATTGTATTTATCTCCAAGTGGATTATACAACTGGTTAATCGATGAATACACACGATGGTGACTAAAGATAACTGTCGAGGATCTTTTTTATACCTCAAAGGAACTTACACAATAAGAAAGCATGGATTCATTCACTCATTTTCCTTTTTCGATCACAAAGGCAAGTATATTATGAATCCCGTGTTACAGTAAATTCTCTTTACATGAGAGCATATATCTAACAAGTCATTGTATATATTTAAAATTAGCTGCTATTCAAGAGCCCAATTCAAGTTTTAATAAGCTCGCTTTTATAAGGTGCCAAACGAACTCGTATTTGGCTTAATTAAGTTCACATCTTAACCTAGCCAAGACAATATTTTCAAGATATAACTCTATGAGAACATACCCAATATTTTCTCTTATTATTGTGTTTCATCCCAACTTGCTTTTCTTAACAACTGAAAGGATTGTTTGTTTAAGAAAACTAGTCAAAACCTAAAGCCATATCTTTTAAAAATATTGCATGCGTGTAATAATATTAATATCATTAAAAAGGATAAATGAATTTTATTTAAAATTTATCCTAAACTAATGAATAAAATCTCATTAAGTACAACTTTACAACTATATAATCTTAACTATTTGGTATATGCGAGATAATCATTTTGTGTCATGACTTTAGTAAATGGATCTGCAACCATAAAGTGTGTGGATATGTGTTGCATTAACACTTCCTTTCTTGCCATAATATCTTCCACAAAGTTGTACTTAGTCTTTATGTGTTTATACTTACCATGGTATTTTGCATCATTAGTAAAGGATATGATTGCTTGGCTAACACAATATATAGTCATTGGCCGATGAAGACCAGTAATGATCTTGAGATCATCTAAGAAACGTCTAAGCTAAATAGGATCTTGTACCGCTATTGAACGTGCTACATATTATGCTTCTATAATCGATAGAGCTGTGCATTTTTACTTTTTGCTACTCCATGAGATAGCACTACGACTAAGTAAGAATACGTATCCTCAGGTTGATTTACACTGATCAAGATCGCCTCCCCAATCAGCATATGTGTATCCAACTAAGCGTAAATCACCTCATTGATAATATAAAGAATAGTCGGCATTACCTTTTAAATATGCTAAAATCATTTTGATAGCATTCTAATGTTTGCACCCAAAACTTGATTGGTATCTACTTATCAACCCTACAATATAGCAAATATTTCGTCTTGTATACATCATAGCATACATGAGACTTTCAACAGCATTAGAGTACAGAACTCTTACTATTTCACTACGTTTTTTTAGAGTTTTTGGATATATTTCAAGGATAAGAGTTTGTCATTTTGAGATGTGAGTATCTATTGGTTTATATTTGTCAATTTTAAATTTTTCAAAAATTCTTCTGATATAAGACTCTTGTGACAGAGCTAGAAGTTTTATTTAACAATCCCTATGGATTTTAACTCCCAAGATATAAGATACTTCACCCATATTTTTCATCTCAAAGTTTAAAAATAATTATTCTTTGATGGTTTGAACAAACTCTATATTATTCTCAGCCAACAATATCATTCACATATAATAATAAGATAACAAAATTACCTTTAGACATTTTAGCATACACACAATGATATTCTTCAGTCATTGTGAATCTATAAGTCATTAGAGATTCATGAAACCTAAGGTACTATTGTCTAGAGGACTGTGTCAAACCATATATGGACCTTTTGAGCTTGCAAACTTAGCTGATGATGTGATGGTCTCACTATAAGTTCTTAGTTCATCACTATAATGTGACGCAATCATAAATGTCTCCTTTTCAATCTCAAAACAACAACGTGAGATGGGTGTACAATTACTTCTATGAATTAAGAGATCTTATGGAGTAAGCCCATCTTGGTTGACTCCCACTAGGACTAGAATCACCAAATATATATAGGTTTCTCTCAATTTGTAAATTAGAAGTGCCTTTCATCTCTGGATCATTCAACTCATATAGATGAATATCTTTGTCATCTTATGAAATGCAAAGATATTCATTTTCTAAGAATCTGATATCTCGAAACTCTATCTCAGTTATTGTTTCATCATTATGTTCACCTATGAACACATACTCTTTAGAGTGTTCTGAATATCTTATATATACATTTCTTTCCTCTTGGACTAAATTTCCCATGTTTATGAGATGGTTTGTGAACAAATGCTAGAGCTCCCAAAGGGAGCAACTGAGAAAGGTTAGGTTTTTTATCCATTCATAACTCATATGGAGTGAAATTTATTGACTTACTCGGAACTCAATTAATTACATAAGTGACAATCAACAATGCATCTCGCTAGTAAAAAAACTAGAAGATTTGTTTGCGCTATCATAGACCTAACTATTTCGAATAATGTTCTATTCCTCCTTTCCGCAATACCATTTTATTGTGGAGTCATAGGAATAGTTAGTTATGTTTCAATACCTTTATCATTACATAGTTCCTTGAACTATTCTAAAATATATTCGTATCCATGATATGTTTTTAGGACTTTGATCCTTTTGTCTAATTGGTTCTCTACTAGATTTATATATGGTCTAAAGCAGTCTAATTCTTCAAACTTATGAGAAATTAAATAAACATGACTAAAATGTGAGTAGTCATCAATGAATGTGATGAAATATATAGCTCTATATCTAGCTTTCACATTCATTAGTCCACAGATGTCAGAATGAATTATTTTTAGACTCTCATCTCTAATAGTTTTACTAAATGGTTTTCTAGTTGCTTTTCCAGCTAGACAACTTTTACAAATGAGCAAGTCAATATTAACGAGTGAGCCCAATAAGTCATCTTTCGCTAATCTATTCATTCTTTTTTGTTCTGTATGTTCTAGTCTACCATGCCAAGTATTTACATTCACATTGAAAGATGCATTTATAAAAATAAATAACTATTATTTGAATTATCATTAGTATTCAAAACAATAAAACCATCCAATAAATAACCAATAGCAACTAGAGTTGAATTAAGAATAATTTTTAAACTAACACCATAAAATTATAACTGATACCTCATCCTAAAAAGAACAATAACAGAGACTAAGTTTCATCAAATGTCTAGAGCATAAATAATATCTTGGAGATAAAGTATTTAGCCATTATGCAACTCTAATTTGCAAGTGCCAATTCCTTTAACTTAAACTCAGGAGTTGTTACTCACATATATCTATTTGGTTCATTGGCTAATATGACGATACTCTACAAATGATCTACGATCTCTGGCTATGTGGTATGTTGCTCTTGAGTTTGCAGTCTACAAAGGACTAGATTCGGTTAGAAAAACAGAGCTTGTCACATAGTTATAACTTAAATTTGTGGAGATGAATTGTACCATTTTTGTAGGGTTGGCAAAAATCTAAGTTCGGGTCTAGGCCGTTATTGCCATACCCAAACCTGAGCCGAACTTTTAAAAACCTGAGTATTATAAATCTGGGTCAGATTTTTTCTAACTTTTTAAGCCCATATTTTATATATCTGTATAAAATTTTAAAATTTTATATTTATTATATATTTTTATTTATTTTATAAATTTTAAATTTATTTTAATAAAATTAAACATAAATATGACTTTAAATATTTAAAAATTTAAATATATTGAATAAATGTATTAAAAAATATAATTTTTTTAAATAAAATAAATTTAAATAATTTTTTTAAATAATTTTTAAGTGATACCCGAACCCGGCTCAAACTATTACCCGGCTCTCATCGCCCGAGTCCAGACTGAATCAAGATCGGGCGGATATTTTTACCACTCCTACTTTTTTGGCTTAGTGCATTCACGAGTGCAGTGACCATCATAATTGTAACAATTCATTTTAATCTTGTCTTTCTTCTGACTAGTGCGTTTTCCTCTCATGCACTTTCCGTTATTAGGCTTCCCTTGAGCTAGCACAATTTTCTTTTCCTTATAGAAAGTGTTGCTTCCTCTTTTGCGCTTAATGTCTGAAGCTTTCTATGATTTAGAGTTAGCCATATAGAGTTGACTAGAAGTTTTTGTAGCCTCTGGGGATCATTTTCTAATTTTAAATGACACTTGATATTATTAAATATCTTAATGCTATCATTATGGGTCATATTAACTCTCATATGTTCCCGAATATCAAGAAGAGATCATGTGACTACATGAATCTATTACTTATCAGTCAATACATGTCCATCATTTTTTAGCTCATATATCATGTTTGACATTTACTTTAAATGCTGCTTCATAGTCTTTTTTAGGTGCTTTCTAAAGGAACTTGATATTGAGCTTTCTTAGTTTGGTAGTTGAAGTATTACCAAACTTTTCTTTCAAGGCAAGTCATATTTCATTAGCCGTATGGTACTCATCAAACTCACACATAAAGTCATCTTGCATGCAGCTCAGCATCGTAATGCGAGCATTGTTGTTCTTTCATTTTCAAGATTGATAAGTATTAAGATCCTTATTGTATTGTTCAATAGGACCGTTTTTAGGTTCTTCGGGCTTAATTACAGTGTTATTGAGAGTCTCAAGAGTCTTTTGTTTCTTGAAAACATATTGAATTTTTTGGTGCCAAATATCAAAATTATCACCGTTCAATTTTTTTTTCTTTGTTCAATTCGACCATGTTATTATTTGAAGATGCCATTTCTTTTTACCACAATAAAACATAGAGAGAAAACATTAATTAACATGATCCTTTATTACAAATATTTATAATTTTGCTGCAAACATAAGAACCAAACATAATAATTTAATATAAGGATTAGAATTAAAAAATTTTCAATGCTTCTAATTATCATCTTTTCCAAATAATTAAATTATCATCATTTAATCCCTTTTGCACAAAAATATTAATACTATTATTATTTTATCTGTTTAGAATTTTAATAATAGAAATTATTTTAATTTTTAATGGATAAAAAAATATCATGCATCTGTTCACGTGAATAAATACCAGAAAAATTTTTAGGAAAGAGGTGGGAACATCCACTTAAATAACTTGTTTCTTTAGACTTTTATAATCTTTTTGACAAAATTCTCTTAAACATACATTAATTTATATTACTACGCCGAACTTTAATAATTTTTATTATATTTTATGTGCTTTATTTTACCTCTTACTTTAGTGCAGTATTATCAATGTAAGATGTATATTATATAAATATATATATATATATATATATATATATATATATTTCTAATTTCTAACATTATAGACAAATAAGAATAAATAAAAAATATAAACCAGAGGCATAAAATTAATTTTAAAACATAGATAAATAGGAAATTAAATTATGATTCGATTGCCGCAAACAGTGCCGAAATCAGAGGTCGGTACACACCGCTGTTGCGCGTAGGTCAGCGCGGCCACGCTTGGTGCGCTAATTTAAGTTGGCGCGTGGTTCGTGCGCTGTTCGGCCGGTTCATGTGGGCCAAGCCAGTTCAACGCATAATCGATTTCTTCTTCTATTTCACGCGTAGCCTCAACACGTGCAATTCACACTTCGTTTTTTGGCTGTTTTTCGTTTTTAAGATACCCATGCTCCGACTCAATTTCTTGATCTCAATTTAAATATCTTACTGAAATTTTGTTTCAGTTGAAGAGTGAACTGCACACGTCTAATTCGAGAGTGAGATTGTGTATTATTATACTATTCATCTTCTTTAATTTTTTTTACAAGTTTTCTATAATTCAAACCAGAAATTGAAATGTTTTGTTCTCTCAATTTGTAAGTCCAAATCAAGCATATGATATACCATTGTAAAGATAATTGAAATATCTTTCTAATGACACCAAATTTGCAAAGAACGAATTAGCATACAAAAAGTTATGAGTAAAACATGCATTTAGGTTCATAACTTAGGGTTTCAAATTTTTAATAATATAAGAGCATATTAGACCATATAAAATTCCATATATACTTCATGCATATTCATGTAATTATAGACCAAAATTCATGCTTTAACATTGAGCTATTCATTATATACCATTAATGCATGTTCGAAGAATGAAAAAACAAATTTTTCATAGATGAACATGGTATATTAACATGCATAATGCGCTTAAGATCAAAACATAAACTATACAAGCTCTTATACCAATGTTGATTTTCAAATCAACCATGCAACTTAATTTTTATTAACCAAGACCATACTTTATTGGTTGACGTAGAAATAAATCGTCACCAATCTACATACATAAAATTAAACTCCCTCCAATCTCCAAGAGTGAATTATCAGAAATTTACACAAACAGATTGCAACGAATATGACTTGATTGTTAGGAACCTTCACGAGCCAATCACCCTTATGAACGGATCGTCGCGAGTTTATGTCACTGATGGTCGGAGGACAATCACAGAATTGTAAAATCCTCTTAATTTACGAATCAAGAACCTACTATCATATTTTTCCTTTCTCTTTCTTTATGGTATTACTTTTATTCTTATTGTACGTATTTTCACCCACTCATGTAGTACTTATATAGTACAATGAGTGTAGTTTAATTCAAATAAACTTTTTATAATTATTTGAATAAGCCACATCTTATGTCGTTAAGATCGAAATAAAACTCTATATTTAGTTTATAAGAATTTTAAATAAGTCACGCTGTATTAAACTTATCTTTTATATTAGATAAAGTGAGCCCATCGTGAGCTCATAAATCTAACATCAATAAATAATTTGGGTTAGAAACTAATTCTAAATAAATAATTAACAATAATTTGGGTTAAAACTAATTCTTTGTGCCACTTATTATTATTTTGGCTATGACTACCGTATCTATCAAAAACAAAGCGGCTTTAGTCAACGATAACTAAACAATAAAATAAAGATACCCGGATTATATAGCTATTTTAACATTCTAATAAAAAGCAAATAGCAGTAACGAAACTTCGATAAGAATTATTAGCTTTGGGTATGGCAAGTGATTTATATGGCTGTAAAGTGGGCTATTTCAATGATATCATTCACGAGCTAAATTATTTAGGTTTCTTATTGCATTTTGTAATTAGCCTTGCTTATAAAGAAAATGATCACGGACCTCCAAATTTAATTCTTACTATATTCATGTAATTAATCTTCGGCATGAATTAAATACAAGAGTAAATTAATATCAAATTCCTTAATATCATTGTCAATATATGGATGCATGAACTCCATTACTGACTTTTCTTTTTGAGGTTAGTTTTGTCAAATTCTTCAGACTATGTAATTAAATCAATAGTCATTCAAGTGAAAGTCATTTATTAAGTTTTTACGCATAAAATTAACTAGTTATAAGAATGTGACGAGAAGTAGAATGATGGATCATGAACCTAGGGCAATGCCACAACCTAAGAGAAGTCGCGTCTGTTGTCCATTGAGTTGCAACAACAGATACACAGCAATACCAAAAATGCCTGCTGCTATGACACACGTCGCAATCAACCGGCACGGTCCCCTTTTTTTTTTTTTTGCTTGAGTCGCCATCTTAAAAAAATAATAATAATAAAAAATTAAGAATGATCGAGACTGTGACACGAATTAATTCTGTTCTCCTAGGCAATATGTTATAGGCAAGTGAGAGATTAATTCCATTGATGGTAGACATGATTGGTACATTTAAAGAAAAATATTTAGGTATAAACAAAGGCACACGCAAAACTAATTAATTATGAGACGTGCATTTGCATTCTATGTACTGGACTTTGAGAAGTCATGCAAAACGAAAAAGGATTACATCTTGAAATGGCAATTGGCCTGCTAATGTACGTGTCAAGTCACAAAATTAATGTCAAAATTCAATCAATTAAACTGCCAATGATCTACATGGAGATGATCTGCTTGCACCCACTTACTAATTTCTCGTCAATCAAGGAACAGATTGTTTCTCTCAATGCAGATACATCAATCATAATTCGTTCGCAAACTAGATATGTACACGTTTATGGATCCACATATATTTTCCTTTCAATTGTCAATTTAAGGGGGCCAGACCGAATGCAAATGCAATTTGCAATTGCAAAGTCAACACCAGCCAAATGTCTTTACACCTTGTCCATAAGTAGTTGTAGACCATTCAAAAAAATAAAAAAGGGCAACAGAAGATGGAGAGTATGGGATGTCTGTCGTGTCGTGTACACTCGCCTTACTGTACACGTATCTATCATGGGGTATCATGTATGACTTCCCACCCGTTTAGATTTTTGATTTCGTGGGCACTCGTTGCGGTTGGATTCATGAGTCCGCTCTCTCTCTCACCACTTGCAAGTCGCTTTACTTTTGTCCTGCACTGTTCAATACCGAACATGCATCTCTTTGACGAAAAATAGTGGTACGGGCCGGCCCAATCAAGGTCAGTCAGAATGACAGAATATGTGGGTCCTATCCGTAAGAGATTACAATCCATTCAAATCCAGTACCCAGAGGTAGGCCCCGGTGAGTCAGCACCCCATTTTTCACAAAGGGTATATATTTACAAATTTTACAGTATGACTTTTTGTTTTCTTTTGTCAAAACCTGGTGGTGGGGATCATGGGTCCATCCATTTACTTTAAACGTTCTAGGATACTCATCCACTATTGTCGCTTGCACCTCCTTGATTGACCGAAACTGGATTCCACCTCATCCGACCCACACAAAGTTTTATCCTCTTTGGGCTTAGCCTCCTTAATAATGAAACACATGATATCACAAGAGAGATCAAGAAAAATGAAGAGTTCTAGAAATTAATTATTGTATTTATTCCATTGTAAATGTAACACAGAATCCACTAAATTTACACCCCTTTTAGGTCTCATTTCGTGGAAGCTCCCTTTCCGCTGTACACTCTATGCAAATGTTCAAATACATGACCATTTCTTCTTGAAGGGCAACTCATGCGACAAAATGGCAATAGCTGATTCTTATAAACAAAGCCCAGCTAGCTACAAGAGTACATTAGATACTACTACAGCTTCTCTCCCATTTACTCTCCCTCCCTCTCTTAACCTGTTCTGTTCCACCTTAAATAAAACTTTGTTTAATCTGTACTTACCTTAGTTGATTTTTCTAAATACTACACTAGATTTTACATCATTAAAAGGGCTAACCCTTCCTAATCTCTCTGAGTCAGTGTCTCTACAACTACCACCACTACTAGTTAATTTTCTACATTGTTTAGTCGTGTCGGAATGCAAAAAAGGATCACTTCCTGTACCTTCCAAATTTGTAAGCCTGTTGTTACTCCTACCAGGTATCCTTTCCCTAAGGCCATCGCACTCCATACCCAGTTGTCCATTATCAACTTGGATTCTACTTGTTTCTGGACAACTTGAAACATAATGGACTGAGTTGGTGAGGGAAGAATGCCTTGAGTACAACATAGAAGAAGAGGAAGGCGACGGAGTGTCAGAATCAGAAGTTCTCCAGTGGCTGTTCCAACCACACCCTGAATCACCAAATATTAAATCAGAAATGTCATCAACACTGGAAGAGTCTCGAGTGCTCTCAGTACTGCAGGAACCATCATCAGAGTTGCTGCTAATCAGAGAAGAGCAGTCACTTGATGAGTCCTCTTCTAAAATCCTTTGCAGTCGGTGGAATCTTGAGTAAAATGTTTCAATGCTGGCCGAACCATCGGGAGGATTAGAGCCAGAGTGGAACTGAACAACATTTGATTGCATACAAGGTGATCTTAACTTTGAAATAGTACTCTTGCCCGTGACCCACGAAGGAAGAACTTTGTTTCTCCCATCATGAGATATTATGCTGTTCCTTATCAATCCAGGGGCCCTGGGTGAGCACCTGTAAGACAAATAATTGGTCAAACATGACCACTGGATTTTTGAAATCCTATAATCCTTATCCAGAGAACAATTTGCAAGATCTGTCACCTTGCATAAAGGAGCATGTATGCCCCTTCTGTTAATACCCTTTCCCGTTCCACAGCTGTTACCTATCCAACCAAGACAAAAATATAATAGTTAGAAGCCTACAAAGCACATCGTTAGAAGCCTACAAAGCACTTCAAAGGAGGAGGAAAGAGAGGCATGTGAAGAACAATATGGTTCCGGAGTTACAAGAATTTGGTAATGCTAATTAGCTGAACCCAGAGTTGATAAAAATGAAAGCGTAAAAGTTGGGAAATGACATGCACCGACATAAGAGAAGCTAGCATACGTGATAAGATTAAGGAACTAGCTGACATACCGTGCTGTCGTCAACCTTGAACCACTTGTTTTGGGTACTTTTTACGTAGCAAACATAATGACCAGAAAATGCAGCATTCATAATATCCAAGTGAACCACAACTCCATAAAGCCTGTATATAGGCAACTTATCACTTGTCCCACTCATATATGGAGCCAAGTCCAGTATTTCTGGGAACTGAATGGATTTATTGAGCTTTCCAAATTTACCTGACTGCAACAACATGCATGATGAAGAAAATGAGAATTGGTTAATAGCACACTGTCAAATATCATGCTTGACTCAAAAAGAAATTAAAAAAAAAAAAACCTGAAATCGCTTTAATGCAATTGTAAGGATATTTGGAGCCTCAACTATTGTCAGTTTCTTCTTGGCCTTCTCGTAAGATTTGCATCTGATTCAAGATAACCATAACAAGGTAAGTTAATTGTCTTCAAACACCAAATAAAATAGAGAATTTAGTGCAAGAATCACTTATTTGAAAGATAAGGAAAAGATAACCAGCAACCTTCCAAAACCAAGAAGTAGATGTTTTCCACTAACATCAAAACCCTAAGGGAAAAAGGAAACTCTGGGATCTGGGCAAGTGCTTTAAACCAAGCTTGAAGGCAACAAGTCTCAGTAATTTCAATTCTTCACGGGGGCAGAATTACATATTTTCAATAGACTCCAAATGTATATGAGAACATTAAATCCTAGCCCTAGACGAAGCATATGACAACAACAAGGATATTCAATCTTAACCAATATACAGCTAGTAAATCTAAGAATTGCTTTTTAGAAATGACAATCATTTTCAAACCATCATCTACAGCAGCTTCATAAAAAAATGAACTTTTCCTGGCACAGAATCTGAGAGTAACTTCACCAAATCTATCACCCACAGGCCATGACAGAGCAAGATAACTTACTAGGCTTTTACTATCATAACTGTTTCTTTGCAGAACAAGGCCTCATCAAACATCTCAATAGTCAAAATTAATCGGCAAAGTCAGAACTAAACTATCCACAGGTGTAAGTTATTATAAGATTAGAAAAAATAAATACAATAATATTCATAGTCTAGGAAGAAAGAAAAGAATCAAATTCACTATTTCGTCTAGGCAATGTGTTTGAAGTCTAACCAAAGTGTAGATCTTCGTGTGGAAAATTCTTTATGGCATAGCTAAACATCATACTCTACCTTGTACAATAGATTGCTCCAATAGTAAGTGCATATTATATCCTGAATATTGATGAAAAAAACCAAATGCTTCTCTCACAAGAGCTTTCCAAACATGGGTAACCAGACTAACCTGTCACATTTGTACTTATTTTCTCCATCCAGGATCTCAGTTCCTGTATAGCGTCGAAGAGCCTCTTCCAGGCTTCCTATATCCCCTTCTATCTCGACAGTAAGATCCATCATCCTTTCCTGCCGTTCGGACTTGCCATGGCATTTTGCGCATTTTATCTGCAAAATAACAATAAGGTACATGCAACAGCAACAAGATATTACAACTTGAGATCAGCATAAGGAACAAAAACTTGCATGGTTGTTAAAATTTTGGATAAAATTTATTACCTTTGACCGAAGGTAACCTCCGAACGTAAGGCCTATAAGAGTTGTTTCATCTACTAACGGGCCAGAAGCATTCACCCCAGCTTCCTTAATGCAGACAGATTGCATTGTATCAATGGCATACCTGTCAAATCATTTCATTAATATTCCTTTCATAAAAAGATAAAATGATAAGAACATAGAAAACATCTAAATTCACTAATATGTTCCACAATTGAAAAGACAACTCACCTTAGAAATTCATGTGCATCTTCTTCTCTCCCATTTCCAAGTTGACTTCCAATACTTTGTAGCTGTGATAGTATCCCAATGGGAGACAAAGGGGATTTCCCTTCTTTTGCCCTCAAAATTAGATTTTCTAACTCACAAGTGAAACACCAGTCTTTCTTTGCACCTGTTATAGAAAATAATTTTGATGAATTTTATATTACATAAAAGTTTCCACAAATACTATTTATCAAAATGATACAAGTCAAAAATACATGATAGGGATAGTGATCTTAACTTACATTCTTTGGAATGGAGTCCCTGAAGAAAGTAAGCAGTCAGAGGAGGAGTAAATGCCAAGCACTGGAGCACAACATTGGCGTAGCAGCTGCAGAAAAGATATAACAGTGTGTTAACAGAAGGATCAGGAAATTTCTACAGGGTACACAACTTGAACATCCAAAGAAAGAGCCAAATATTTGTTTAATAGCTCTGCAGCCCTAAAGACTGGTGCTCGAGACATAAAATCTGCAAATTGGACTGCACATCCTCAAAACTTAAGGAAAAAAAATGTATTTGTGTGTAAGTTGATCAAAATTTGATGCATTGATGATGAGTCAGTAAAAGGTGAAAAATGAAAAGCACCTATCAGCACTGTGAGATTTTGGGGAAACAGAAATGACGTGCAATCACCTTAAGGCTAGTAAAGTTGAGGTGTCACCTTTATCCCAAAAGTTTGTTAGTTGACAGCAAAGATATTTACTTTCTATGGTGAGATAGAAGACAACATAAAACTATTTAATTAGTCACCAAACTGAGACTGCAGATATACTCCACACTATTTTACAAGAAAAGAAGAGCAAAATACACAACTAGAAAAATATCATGCATCCATTGGTTTAATAACTTATCTACAGGAAAGAACATTTCACATCACCTGTTTCCACAATTGATGAGGCCACATGGCTGCAGTTCTACCTTGTTCCAGTTATATAACTTGACAAACAATTCATACGAGAAGAGCCCCTACAAAACATAACACAGCAGGAAAAATTCAATATACATTCATGCAACTAAGGATAAAATGTCTTCAGCCACGAGAGGAAAGAAAAGATCCAGTCAAAACCTTGTCACTATATCTTCCAGCAGTCTCAAACCCAACCGATGGACATTGCTTTGAAGATTTAGATCCTCTAAACTGGTCAACTGCTTTCCACAAAGATGTTTTCAAACCATTCCCACCATTGAATTGGCTATTCTCAATCTGAGTGGGCATAGATGAACTTTTCTGAACATTATCGAATCTTTCAGATCTCGCGCTTGGAACTGAAGGTATTCCAACAAAATCTGATGAACTACCAATGTCATTAGTCACAATACTTGACTTTTCAAAGCTCAAGGATGTCCCACCACTAATATCCAAGCCATTCGAACAAACAGAATCTCTTCCAACGCGAGAAAATGGAGGACCATAAGAAGACAAAAATACTGATGATTTAACTTCTCCAGACTTAACCATGTGTGAACCACTTTCGGTGCCATTTACTGCATTAGATGATTTGCAGTTCAAAGATGAGGAATTCTTCACCTCTGGAGCATCTAGGTTAGTATTTTCCATTAAAGCTACTCCCTCAGTATCCCTAGTGCTCCCCGACACTGCTGGATGAGCATTTTTGAATGAAAAAACATTCATCTTAGGACTTTTTTCAGGCAAAGAAGGTGAAAGGGACTCATTAACTGAAGATAGTAAAGAAGATCTAGAATCAGATAACTTGCTCTTACTAGCTCCATTGGAATCGGGCAGAGCATAATCACTACAGCTATCCATTTTGGGCTCAAGTGTTCTTCCCCAAAAACCAGAAGAAACAGTAGAACATTCAGCATTTACATTCATGTTACTAACTCCAGAACCCAAAGAATTAGCTGATGTGCACTGAGGATGTCCACTACAACCAGGTTTAGTTTCAGAGAATCTATTTAATTTGGTAAAATTATCTACAGAGTCGACCAATTTAGCAAATTTTGGGGATAAGGGTTTCCTCTGCTCCAGTTTCTTAACATTCAAAGCATTATCAAGCATGTCAAGTGTAGTATCAGCAGATAAAGGTCCATCCAATTTCTCAGACTCATTTGAAATAATGCTCTCACAAACAGAAACATCATCAGATGATTCACTACTTGTATGAGAAGCAGAGAATCCAGAAAATGATGCATCAGAAGATTCATAAGTACAGGTTGCTCCCTCCCCATCTGCATGAGACTCAGCCTCTACCTCATCATCCTTCCTCTGTGGAACTTCACTAGAGCTACTTCTATCAGACAATGCAGATTCCTCAGATGGCTTTTGAATTGGTTTTGTAGGTAGTTTGTTTTCAAACTTAAATCTATCACCATACACTTCAGATTGGTCTGTCTCAGCTGCCTTCTGACTTGTGAAATTGCCAACATCATTAATCTCGTGAGAAATGCTAGGAGGTTGACATTCCTCTTTGTGGCCTTGTCTCCAATGCACAATTTGACACTTACCAGAACTATAACATGAAGAATCAGAGTGCCATTTATATGAAACATTTCAACTATCATTCATGTAAAGCACACATAACCAAAGAATAACAAGCAAAACAAATACTCAGACATTTTCTGGATCAATAAATGGATATATCAACTTATAATAGTACTAATACAGGCTTTTATTAATAGGAGCATCCCTAAACATGAAAGAATCTAACAACTATTACATAAGATTACAGTGTGGACTAATAACTAATTCTTTTTTGCAGGGAAGAAATGAAAAAACAAGTAACTCCGTCTAGTCAACCCAAATTACCTGCAAATCATACATACAACTAACAGATACTGTTCTAGATAACAAACTAGACCGTTCTACTAAACAAGAGAAGCTTGACATAAAAATTCATGCAAGAAAAAAGTTTACTTGCACATATAATAGGGCAGTTTATAGGGGAACTTTCATCTAAAAATCAGCATTACCATTTTATAGCATTCATAGAATGCAATTATTCCTCTGCCTTTAGTCTATTGTACAGTGTTTTAAATTAGGTACTCATCATCAGTTCCTAGTTCCTACTTTCTACATTGTTTCATTTTCCTATTTCTTTCAATTTGCATCTATAGCACATGACAAGTGCCAAAAGGTTGAAGTAAAGAATCAGATTCATGCCAAACACTGTTAAAAACAAATTTACCCCATTTTTTTTTTACATGAATGTAATCTTAAATTCACAACCTAACACAAAATAATCAATTTCATTCGTAGTTAACGTACCAGTAACGAACGGCCTTGCACCGTGCACACCGGGTGGTGGTTGGAGAGAAACAAACGGCGCACTGAGGATGCTGCGTGGCATAAACGGTGGTGTTGTATCCGTAAGAGGCCTCGAACTCGGCTCTAGCAGCCTCCTCGGAGGCCAAGATCAACAGCCTCTTGATCTCCTCCTTTCTGGCAACAGCCCGCCTCCATTTTCGGCGGATAATCAGAGCGATCACCGGAAAAATGAAACTAACAACAAGGACCAGACTAGAAAACCCTAGATCCCCAGTCACATGCATTTATTATCCCGTTACCTAATACCAAGAAACCAGCGAAATCATCACATTCACACCTGATCCCACCACTACACATACACATAGATTGACCGCTTGTTGTCACAGCTTCTGCATGCAGAGATTGATAGCCGATGATCGGCGCGCTCCGATGATTTGTTGCGATGACAAATATTTTAAATCAACGGTTAAATAAAATGTCAGAATTGCTTGTGGTTTTTAGAAAGGGGAAGTGAGTTTATGAGTCTATGTGAGTGAGTGAACTCGACGATTTTTCAACAATGAAAATTTTGTGATCAGATCGAGAATTTAGGGCGAGTATTTTTAGACCAGAAGGAAAGAGAAGTCACGGAAAAATAAATTGACTGACTTATATGGGATTTTAATTAATTATAACTCGACACGGGAATTTTTTTAATTTAATTTCCGTACGTTTAGAAAATGAGGAAATATAAAAAAGTAAATTTGATAGTCGACGGAAAGGAATTTTGTTTTCAGGCATTGAGAAACGTGAATTCTTTGCTCATCAAATATTCGGACCGTATGGGCCCACTGGTTCGAACGAAACTTCCCGGTTCAGCTATTTATTAAATTAATTTATCGTCGGTAATAGTTAATATAGTTAGTGTTATATATTATTTTATTCAGCGGTGTTTGTTTTTTTATGTGAAAGGGACTGGAATCTGGATTAGATTGTTGCCTGTTGGATCATGTGATGGGTACTTCGGGACGAGGAGTGGAATTGGACGGTGGAGATTTGTTTGTGATTTCTTGATTTGGTGGAGGGAGCAGGCTTGATGATGATGGCTCACTCACCATTTTCTAAAAAATGCTGGGTTTCATGTTGGGTACTACTGGACTCTACGGGTAGAATCAACCATCGAACAAGTAATTGCTTTACTCACCATTTTCTATAAAATGTTGGGTTTCATGTTGGGTACTGCTGCACTCTGCGGGTGGAATTAACCATCGAACAAGTAATTGCTTTACAAGGCATTTGATTGGTGGAAGCAGCTATGATAAAATTTTAGCATTTTAATAATGAGTAGCCTCTGAATTTAGTTGATTAGATAGATAGCCAATTAATGCGATAACATGTAGTTTTTTTTTTAAGATTATTATTAAGCTGTTATTATTGCGAATTAAGATATTGGGTTAGGCTTTCGTCGGTGAAATCAATAAATTAGAAATTTAGCGGGCGGCGAGTCTGTGGGTCAATGCCCAGTGCATAATTTCTCAAAAAAGTCGTAACACATGCTGTATCAATTTTCTAACTTGTGTGAGAAGGAGTAGAAATTAATTTATATGAAAGCGAAAGGTGATACATGGATTCATTACGTACATAGGAGCCACAAAATTTATGCCTTCTTTTAACGGAGTATATAAGTTGGGAGTTAAGAAACTAAACCTAGCAGTATGATTTAGTATGATTTATTAAATAATTATGTTAAAATATTATGAATAATTAATCATACAAAAATTAATAGATTACTCAAAAATTTACTCTATAAATATATATATAATAAAATTTATATCAAATATTTACATATTGTTATATATATATATATATAGTAATAATAATATAATAATAATAATAATAATATAAATGTAATATATATATATATATGTGTGTGTGTGTGTGTGTGTAATATATATATTAATTTACATAAAATATATATATATATATATTATTATATATAAATATGTAATTTATATATATATATATATATATATCACCATGTATATGTTCATTATTTCCTCCCAAAAAAAAAAATAAATAAAATTATGTCTAATATTTGAGTTTTGATAAAAGTAACATACAAACTAATGTAGAATAAAAAAATATAATTGTTTCATGAAACAAATAAATGAGTCAATAACTCAACTTAAATTCGGTTCGTTTAATAATTATATCAAATTTGATTACTCATTTCTAGTTGTGTTGATTGATGTTTTTGTTGAATTCAATTTTAGGTCTACAAGTTTGATAATTATTTCATTTGACAAATTAATTTTATTGCAATAACATTCTTAGCTCTCTAGTATCTACATTCATAATTCTATACATGCTAAAAGATTGGCAACTGAATTTTTTGTTATTTAATTATTGCGAAAATATTAATTATGTTCTAAGTTTCCTGACGTTACTTTACATTTGTGCAATAGAGTTTTCGTATTCATCATTTACGATGTTAATAATAGACACGGCCCAACATCAATTTGAGACGGCCCGCTTCATAGCCATACACAATAACTCGCAAACACAAACGAGCCGATTCGCCTATTGGCTTGCCTGAAGAGCCGTCACATTTGATAACAGTCCTGCACGTAATAGTCATACAGTGATTAAGAGTGAGATCAACACCTGTAACTCCCGAGCATCCATCGTCAGAGTCAAACTCAAAATAGTAATCATGTCTGGTAACTTGGGATGCGTGATCGTGGCCGTTGATGGCAGCGAGGAGAGCATGGACTCCTTGAGATGGGCGATCAATAACCTCAAGCTCCGATCCCCTGCTCCAGGTTCCACTGAGCCTCCCGGTTCGTTCATCGTCCTCCATGTTCAACCTCCACCTACCATCGCCGCTGGCCTCAATCCAGGCGCCATCCCCTTCGGTGGGCCCAGTTAAGTCCACTTCCCTATACTAATCTGAATTGAGTTGAAGAAACTCAATTAGTGTATTTGCTAATTTATTTCGGAATTTTGAAATTTTAGGTCATATGGAAGTTCCCGCCTTTACTGCGGCCATAGAAGCGCACCAGAGGAGAATTACACAGGCGATCATAGACCATGCTTTGAAGATTTGCTCTGAAAAGAATGTAAGGACTAAGCATTCACTTTATTATGATATGAGAAATAACTAACGTAAGGATTCGCTTTTTTACGTCATGAGAAATAACTAACGCCACAGTAACTTTATATTTCTTTCTTAATAATATTCTTCTTGAAGGAATTTGAGGGGGTGTAATTTGGATGCTTGAAAGAAAAGAACAATTAGTCTCTCTCTTTGGTCAGTAATTTAGACTTTAATTTATTCTTTGATTTCAAAATTTTAAAAAAAAAATGTAATAGAAAACAGTTTTTATATTTGAGTTTAATTCTTTGCCAAGACGTGCTGCATAAGGAAGCAGTGCCAACCTAATAACAACAAATATCTTATTGGAAAAGCCAAAATAGTTTTAATAAATCGCTTTTGAAATGATAAAAAGCAAAACAAAATGCTGCCTTAGTAATGTTCACTTTATCTTTTAATGCTGGCCTGCTGAAATTTGAATGGCCAATGGGCAAGGTTTAAATTTGTGCTAGACTGCCGTATTTGTGGATAGGTATTAGGTGCTACTAACCAATATTTACAAAATCCTCGTGATAGAGATAAATTGTCTTTTTGTTTATTTTATTTTTATCTTTATCAAAAAAGTGTAAATGTTGTTTCAGGTAAACGTTAAATCAGAGGTGGTCATTGGGGATGCGAAGGAGAAGGTCTGTGAACTAGTTGAGAAGTTGCATGCTGATTTGCTTGTGATGGGCTCTCATACGTTTGGCCCTATTAAAAGGTATTAAAATTTTTAAGATAATTTTACTTTATATTGACAATTTCAGCCTTCCATGGTGGTTATAAAGTAACTAGTATTAGTTACTATCCTTCCAGAACTGGTGGCCATCTTCTAGTCATAGAATTGCATGTCCTATGTCATGTATTTCTTGATCAGTAATTTGCCGACTTGCCTATATCAACTCTGTTATTGTGAAGCCTGAATATTTGTCTCCGGAATGGGCATGTCTGCTGCCAAACATTCGGAAAAGAGTCTTCCCCTACTAACAATGTAATGGGGGTACTTGAACTCTTTCCCGTGTTGGAAGGAAAGTGGGTAGCCGCCAAACTAGTGGGATGTTCCCATTTTTCTTCCATTTAGGATTGTTGGACATGTGGATTAGTATTCAATAAATGATTTGCAGGGAATTTGTGTAGGTGCATCTGTCCAATCAAACATGTTTATTGTGAAGAGTTGTGTAAGGCTTTTTGGGGAAGAACATATGACCTTACTTATTTCTGTTTTCTGATGTTGTCTAAGAATACTCCTTCAGTGTTCAAAGTATTACAAATTTCATTGTATGTTAACAGGATGTTCTTGGGAAGCGTAAGCAACTATTGCGCCAACCATGCACAATGTCCAGTTGTGGTAGTTAAAGGAAAGGAGATATCATCTTAAGTTAGGTACGCATCTCACTACTCTGTTTGATTATTGCAGAATTACATGTTGCCTTGTCTAGCTTTGAGGTTTCCTGTGTAATAAAGGTTGTGTAGTGGATGGATTTCTTTCTTTTTCTTTTTTTTTTCTTTTTTTTTTCAAGGACATTAATTGTTAAAGAATTAATTAAACATTTACATTCTTGAGTTCTGAGTCCCACCTTCCTCTTGCTCCTTGTGATACAACACAATCTAGTGTACATCTGTATTTCTCTTTTGTGTGAGTAATTTTGGAAATATCCATGGTCATTTCCTTCCTAAATTGCCATAGAATATTTTCTATGGACTTTTTATTCTATTTGATGGATCAAAATTAAAAGACGCTCCATATTGCAATAAAACAATATTATAGGTCAGCCTACTCATTGTTGGTGTAAAAATTAACAGGTATAAAGCCCATACAACAAATATTTATGGTGGAATTTGATGAATCTTCCTTTTTGGGGGAAGTGACTTGATAAAGCAATACAGCTGGAGAAAGGAAATGTGATTTTTCAGATGCTAGAGGTGAAAAGACATAGATTGATGATTTGCGACAGTTCACTGTCATAAATGTTGTGTTTTTCTCCAAGCACAAAGCTCATGCATATAGATAAGATGAACAGTTCTATCTTCTTCTTGTTTTGCCACAATCTACTAGGTGATATAAGTTGTAAAATTCATGGGAATTATGACACGAGGCACTGAGGATCAATTTGGTTTGATATTGACTTGGTAACAAAACTGAAAAAGACACACAAGAAACCAAATTGTTGACCATTGTGAAGTTTTGAATAAAATAATGTGATGCTCTCTCGTCTCTACTTAAGTAACTGGAAGAAATTGGAAATAGAAAGGAACACAAGATGTCTCTTCAGAAATGATTCCTTTATACCTGCTTATAAATGTCAATACTCCTTTGGTGTTCTTACTACATTTCACCTTAAAAATATGTGAGCTGACATTGTGACCCCAAACCTTGTTTCTTGGTGACCATAAGTTTGTGGTGACCTTGTTTGAATTGATTGCATTTGTCTATCCAGATCGATGCACAGTCGAGATGACTGTAGTAAATTGCAATTGTTGACTTGTCTGTCCAAATTCTGAATTTTTGCTGAAACTTATACTTGCAAGCTTGTTTCTTCGTTGATGCTAGTTTTAGCTTATCTTCAGTTGCTTGCATCTTGTGCAGGGTGCTATTGCTGAGGCAATTTTATTTGTGGAGTGCGTTTGTGATGCATTGACCAGGATTGCTATCTAGTTAAATTCGTTGTTGTGGACTTTTGAGCCTTGATGCATCTATGATGCTTTCACACTTCTTTATAATTTGTGAGTGGTTTATGAGGAAAATATCATCCTTGTTTGTTGCTGCTGCCTGCTGCTATTGTAAATTACGGGCATGTCTTCTTATGTATTCATTTATTCAATTTAGGTGGCTGTTGTACAACACAGGTTTTAATGGCCACTGGATCAAGTACAGTACCCAATTTGAGCTTGTTCTGTAATAAAGCAATTGTTTGTATTTGATATTTTCTAATTTGTCCTCATGGTTTTAGCATGTTGGAGCTTCATGAACTTTTGAGTTTTGAGCCTTGACGCATTTTTCAAAATCCTTTTTTTTTTTTTTCGTGTCTTCATTCAGTTTAGTATTTAGTGCGGACTATTTGTGATTATAAGCATGGGGAAGGTCTTAATATGTTGAGACGTCCTCATCTTGAAAAATCAACTAATGATTAAGATAAAAAAGTGCGCGGGAAACTATCAAAATGCAGGCATCTTAATTATATTAGTTTTGTGTTTATTTATTGAAATGAGAATCGGAATAGGAGAGTTAGAATAAATAATTTGTTTATTTTTAAATTAAAGTTGAGAATGAGAATGAGTTTTGTGGATTTTACACAAATTTGAGATTGATTTATAGAATTGTGATTTTCTTGGCAAGTTTGGGAATGTGATTCTCATTTATTAAATTTTCCATTCTACCTCATTAATATTTTAATATTTTTAAAATATTTTTGATAAAATTTTGTCATATTTGTATTTTAATCCCTATAAAAATTTTGTTTTATTTACAAATAGGTGATAAAATTAATAATAATAAATTTTAATAATGATAATATTAATTAAAATAATAATAGCAATAATTAATAATAATTAAAATAATAAATTTAATATAATTTAATAATAATAATAATGAAATTTAAATAATAATAAAATAATATTAAAAATAATAGTGACATATATTTAAATTATTATTATTATTAAAAAATTATTTAATTTTATTATTTTAATTGTTATTATTATTGTCATTAATGTCAATATTAGTAATATTAATATTATTATTAAATTATATTAACTTTATTATTTTAATTATTATCAATTATTGTTATTATAAATCTTATTAATATTATCATTATAAATTTATAATTATTAATTTTATTATTTTATTTATTTATTATTATTATTAAATTTTATTGTTTTAGTTAATATTATTTTTATAATAATAATAATAATCACAACTAATAATAATAATAAGAGTCATGCTAAATTACTTTAATAATAACTTACCTCTCTCACAAAAAGTAAATGAGTTTCATATTTTATTATTATTTTTACATTATTTTATGAAAAAGTAAGTTATTTTTGAAATAACTTAACAATTGCTTAATAATAATAATAGTTATTTTTGTTAGATGTGATTATTATTAAGTGTAACCGTTACCTGAATTGTTTGTGTACTGCACAGGTAGCTTAGCTAATGATGATATGCGCCATACATCTGGACATTTTCACAATTACTATCACAAGCTGACAATTCAAAAATATTAATGGCAGATAGTTGTTAAAAACTATCAAACGGTGAAAAAGAATTAGCAGCAATTTGGTAGACCAGTAGTGGCCAGTGGGTACTGCGTCGTGTGCGAGTCTTCACTCCGCTCCTTAAAAATCTCCATGTGATTATAAATCAAAATTCAAAGATCTAGAGTGGCATCTAAGGATTTTCTTCTTAAATAGTAAAAGCATCATGAGATGTGTCCTTTGATCTATTTGTTGGGATATAAATAGGAGAAGACTGATGCCTCTGGCAGCATTATGGTAATACGGAAGCTGACAATCTACAAATTGTATGCTGTAAGTGAACAAGTAGATCTCGTGAACCTTGTGGGTGCAGGGCCTTCAATCCTAATCTTAAATCATTGAGGAAGAAAGTGGGAAAGCAATGCTTTGTGGCCCCTTCCCTTCTTTTCAGGTTAATTAATTTGTCGTTTCGTTTATAACCCTGTGACTGTGAGGAAGCATTTTCATAAGACTTGTATGGATTAGTTTCTCATACTTCAATAATGGCACAAACTTTCCAGAAAGCGAAAGCAAAATATTCCGCAGTTTATTCAGGATGAAATTATCTTTTCCTATATGCTTGAACATGTACATTCTCTTCGGTCTTTGTGCTAAAGGAAATGAATAAATTAAGGGAAAATAAATTAGGTTTTTTAATTTTTAAATTAAAATTTTTTAGGACAGATCTCATATAACATATAAGAATTGAGTAATCTATAAATTCATACTTTGGTGTTTTGAAAAGATGAACAATTGAGAATTGTAAATCCGCCTCCAAACGATCTTCCAGGTTATAACTCAAGTTTGATCAACACTGGACGTGTGGGCGTCTGTTTCACCACTCCCCAAATTATAACTAGCACCTCTTAGATGTCTTCTTTATTTTTTTAAAAAACCCTGGGGTTCTCATCTTTTTTCAATTTAAGAGTATAAAGTCTCTTTTATAATATCTTATGAAAAACCTTAGTATGTTAGGATTAGGATTTCTATTTAAAATAGAATTTCTCTTTTAACTATCTCTCCACTTACCTAAAAGTATAAGGAATGTGTAACAAACTAGGAGACCACCTGTAAAATATTACATGCTCTCATTTACACTTTTAATATAACATACTAGGCCTTAACAAATATTATAATTATAATTTTCATCTAATATGTCGCTTTTTCTAGCTTTAGGTCCAGATGATGGTGTTGTCAATTAAATGAGCTTAATCCGGGGATCATTTGGGAACATACAATAATGACTACAATAATTAAATTTGTAATTAAACAAATATAATTATTTAATTCCAATTCTATTCCACTATAAGATTGGAACTGACCTCCATAATCAGTATGCTCGAATATAATTCGCCCAAGCCACATTGATTTCTTTATCGCACAATCCTTTGTACCACATCGTTAATTTAAATTGATATCTCAATCGTCCAATCAATTTAATTACATCTTTTCCTTAATACTTACCTGGTTTTCTAATGATCATTTTCAACATATTTATTTATGTTGAGATACTCTGCCAGAGAATTCCATGATCAAGATCGAAAACCCATCGAGAGATGTGTCGTATAAATTTATATTGTTAATCTACAATTTCAATATTTGTAATTGCTCCCACCAAGATACTGAAGTAATCTAGACTACATGTGTATGTCATGCCCATTGGTAACTCAAATGAAATAACAACAACAATCATGAAATCATAACTAACTCAATATTAAGATTACAGTAAATCAATGCCTATGAGATTTAATAAGTCTGACAGTTATTACTAGGTTAATTAAATCTCATATGTGATCCAGTTCAATGTATACATACTACATCAATAAATTCATATATGATTAAGACAAATCACTCAATAAATTTATTACAGTCTATACCTAAATAAAGTACCCAACTTTATTTATCAACTGCGAACTTATTTTATTTAATCATAAGATAACTTGTATTTATGTCTTCTGCGAATCCACATGGTGATCGCATAAGTACATATAATATGATTAATGGATTTTACTCAAAATATTAATGCAATAAAGATATATGAATAAAATACCTCTTTTATTTTATTAATCAAAAATATTATTTATTACAATAAATATAAATATGTTTTAAAGAGCATATTTTTCCAACAACAAAAGCCTAAGCTAAAAGTTCAAATGTGCATAATTGGCTACTTATGGCGCTTTGAGATTAAAATTTTTAGATTTAATTCAACTCTAGAATTTTTTGAGTAATGATATATATTTCAAACTTTTTATTTGAAATAATATACTATTAATTAATTAGTTGGTATGATATTATAATTAATTTATTTTAATTTTATTAATAAATTAATTAATGACTTATAAAATAAATATTTAAAATAAAAATTTAAGATATATAATATTATTAAAAAAAAATTGGCTTATTACCGCAATTGCCGTAACTGTTTACCTGCCGTTCAGCGTATCTACCGAAGTGAGGAAGGGGGCAGATTTGATTGTATACTACACAAAAACAAGTCGTACATAACAATATATTGGATCCAGGACCCAGGTCCGGGCTATTGGAAATGGAAAGTCTTTATGAGCCCGTGACCGACCGCACCTCGTGTACGGTCCCCACGTCCACCACTTACCAGTTGTAAAAGAATCATAGTTAGAGATCACGAGTTGCTACCAGCACAGTGGGCGGGGCACCACACTTCCATAATCACCCTTGAATTATCTTAAAATCCCTACACGTAACACTGAAACTACAAAACAATGAAAAGGTCATTCACTTGCATTGTGTTATTTTTGAGGTGTTCCTTACTAGGTGGCAATGGGGTGAATTTTAGCAGTCCAAGAGGGCACGCATGGGAAATCGAAACCTTTACGAGAAAACGACATTCTTGGAGTATTTTAGCTCCGCTGTCTAGAACTGATCAGGCTCGGTTTGTCCTTTGCTCCTCTTGCTTCAGTGAAGCGTTTTCTCTTTTGCCATTTAGCTAAAGAATTCCCTCTAACTGGGGCTTTATTTTTTTATCACGTAACACCACATATGGGATATTATTTATTTTGTCACCTATTCCCAACGTGCTCATTGGGGCCCACGTGGAGCTCAGCTGCTACTGCATGATAAGTTCCAATCCAATGGACTCCTTCCTGGCACAGCTAATATAATTCCTGATACCATCATCTACCCAAATCCCAATAATTTCAAGGTTATTTCAGTAATTTCCGTCATTCATTTTCATTATTTATAACGGATAGTTTTCTCACGTCCCGTGCGCCCGCGCACACACACAACGCAATTTTCCCCTCAGCTTGAAGTAGTCCAGTCCAAGCCATGGACTTCACTGCTACACTCTTCTTTGCTCTTCTCATCTCATCAACAAAGGCTCTTGATCCTTGTTCATCGCAATCCGACGGCTTAGATCTCTCCATCATTCCCATCTATAGTAAATGTTCACCATTCACTCCACCCAAGCCTGCCTCATGGGTCGATACCGTTTTCGACATGGCCTCTAAAGACCCACAACGGCTCAACTACTTGGCAAGCTTAGCGGCCCAAAAGACCACCTCAGTCCCAATTGCCTCTGGCCAAAATGTCCTAAACATTGGCAACTACGTGGTCCGGGTCCAAATTGGTACCCCGGGTCAACTCTTGTTCATGGTCCTAGACACCAGCAATGATGCGGCTTGGGTCCCATGTTCGGGGTGCACCGGATGCTCCACTACCACTTTCTCACCCAACACATCATCCAGCTATGGGTCAATAGAATGCTCAGTGCCCCAATGCACCCAGATCAACGGGTTCTCCTGCCCAACCACCGGATCCACCACTTGCCTTTTTAATCAATCCTACGGTGGAGATTCATCATTCTCAGCCACCCTTATAAAAGATTCTCTACGTTTGGGCAATGATATTATTCCAAATTTTGCATTTGGATGCATCAGCACAATCTCTGGGAAGTCGATCCCACCACAAGGGCTATTGGGTTTGGGTCAGGGGTCCATGTCACTTCTATCACAATCCGGGTCACTATACTCGGGCGTGTTTTCTTACTGTTTACCCAGTTTCAAATCCTACTACTTCTCCGGATCACTCAAACTTGGCCCATCAGGTCAACCCAAGACAATCCGAACCACACCACTTTTACGAAACCCACACCGCCCATCACTGTACTACGTTAACTTAACCGGAGTTAGTGTCGGCCGGGTCAAGGTCCCAATTGCTCCAGAACTTCTATCATTTAACCCGAACACTGGAGCCGGGACCATATTTGATTCGGGTACGGTCATAACCCGATTCGTCCAACCCATCTACAATGCAATACGGGATGAGTTTAGAAAACAAGTG